>OX467711.1:24504009-25976509 GCA_950111635.1 Agelastica alni
AGGGGTGTAATACAATTATTTCTAAATACGAAATGGTCACTACAATGCGTTGTTTCGTGTAATAAAAAATTAAAGGTAAATGTTATATTAAAACTGTAAAAACCTTTTTATTTCATTAGTAAACATAATAAATGTCTACATATTTTTTTATATTCAATTTGGTATTGCGATTTAACTATTCTATTTCACCTAAACATACTCGTAATCTACAAAATCATAATTGAAATTTTCGAAGAATTTTTTCTATAAATTTTTTTTTTAAAATAAAAAAATCTTTTTTGACCCTTTTGTTATTTGTAATTAAGCATTATATATTTAATAATCCTGGATAATTTAAAATCATTTACTGCATTTTTATTATTTTATATCCTGCCAATCTTTTCTAACATACATATTTAAAAAAAAAATGGCAGTCATTAGAACAGATTGCCCTTAAAAGTGAAAACTTAAAACTTTGAAATAACAGTGTTTTAGTTGGTTTTATTAAAATAATTAAAAAATTTTTAATTAAAATTTTATAATTTGTAAATTAAAATTGTTAAATACTAAATAAACTAATAAAAGAAGGCTGCTCGCACCACTTTCTCATTCATTCTCATTTTTTATTAAGTTAAACTGCGACGATTGTGAAAATTCTTGTTCTAAAGTGTTCGCAAATATATAGACGTTACAGCGACTTTATCACTTTACATCATAATGGGCTCAATCTTGGAATGAAAACGATCGATCGTGAAAGCTGACGGATTCGTCGAGAACATCACCTCGAAGGTAAGTCTCTTTTACGATTCGCTAACGACAAAACATTTTTTTCATACAGTCTATTTTTCAAGCCGTGGCGCTTACATAAGCTGTCAGCTTGAGGACACTTTTTGACAGACAGATAGAAAAAAAGAAGACGTGAAACCATAAGTTTGCCACTTACCAAATTTCGATCAACGCACCTAAAGAAGTTTTCACTTTAATAGCCTGCATTATTTTTATAATTATAAGGTAATAAATCGGATCTAAATGTAGTTTTTGTCGTTTCATACGTCTGTTATCAGTTATCATAAGAACAGCCAGAGGTAAAAAAACTACCTTGCAATTAGAAAGAATCAGAAACCAAGATGGTAATATGGTAAGAGGAGAGGAATGCGTATTAAAGAGATGGAAGGAATACTTCGAAAGTTTATTTGAGAAAGAGGATACACAAGTACAGGCCCAATTCGAAGACATGAGTAAAAGTTGCAATGAAAGTGAAATTATTACGACAGAAATTGTGGAAGCGTTGAACAGTATGAAATTGGGTAAAGCTGCTGGGTACGACAGGATAACAGTTGAAATGCTGAAGGCTGGACAAAACGTGGTAGCTAGTCTACTGGACCGCCTTTTTAACCATTGTTGGAGAAGTGGTAGTGTACCAGACAACTGGTGCAAGGCCGTTATCGTGCCGCTTTACAAGGGAAAAGGTTCGCAGCAGGACTGTAAGAACTACCGAGGTATTAGTTTACTCAGCATAGTCGGCAAACTGTATGCAAAAATATTGATCAAATGAGTAACGAATGAAACTGAGAAGATGATATGGGATGTGCAAGCAGGATTTAGAAGAGGAAGGAGATCAGTATGGATCAGGTCTTTTCTTTACGAGGTATAGTCAAAAAATTCTTGGCTAGAAGTCAGAAGGTCTATTGCGCTTTTATAGACTTGGAAAAGGCCTATGACAGAGTGGTGAGTAGTGAATTGTGGTCTACATTGTCTATGTATGGGGTGAGTGGTAGTTTAATTTGAGCACTGAAATCACTTTACGAGGATTCCACTGCTTGTGTCAGGATAAACGGAGCTTGCACGGACTGGTTTAACATCGAAAAAGGTGTGAGACAGGGATGTGTGGCTTCGCCATGGCTGTTTAACTTATACATAGACAATTGTTTAAAAGATCTGTCATATTAGCGTTATCTGAAGAGGAGTTGCAGGCGATGGTTAATGTTATGCATGATTTCCTGAAAATCAAAGGGATGAAAATAAATGTGAGCAAAACGAAAGTAATAGTTTTTGAAAGAGAATAAAGCATGACAAACTGTGGGGTTTCGATTGAGGGAGAAAGAGTGGAACAAGTTAATGAATTTGTGTACTTGGGTTCGAAATTTACTAGAGATGGAAAGTATGTCAGTGACATTGACCAAAGGGTGTTGGCAGGAAAACAAATGAATGGGGCACTGCATAGCTTTATGAATAGCCAGAAAGTGTCAAAAAAGGCGTGTCTGGCGGTGCATAGAGGTGTGTTGGTTCCTACACTTATGTATGATAGTGAATGTTGGGTTTGGCAGAAACATGAAAATAGGATTAATGCTGCGGAGATGAGTAGTCTGAGCAGTATAGCCGGAGTGACTCGGTTGGATAAAGTTAAGAATAGTGAGATAAGAAAACGCTGTGGTGTAAAAAAAGATGTGGTCACAAAGATAGATAAAGGAATGCTTAGATGGTTTGGACACGTAGAAAGGATGGATGAAGGAAGATTGACGAAACAAATTTATAAGGCGAGTTTGAATGGGCAAATCGGTAGAGGTCGACCTCGGAGAACATATCTCGATCAGATCAACATTGTTTTGAAGAAAGGCCAGGTCAAAAATACCAACAACCGAAGAGCATGTATGAGAGCACTGATGAAAGTAGAAGAAGCAAAGGATGTGTGTACGAACCGTAGCAAGTGGAAGGAAGTGGTCTCTGCCTACCCCTATGGGAAAAAGGCGTGACTTTATGTATGTATGTATATATGTTATCAGTTGTTATTAGTTTATAATAACTTTGTTATACATTTATTAGTATTATTTTTAGTATATTTTATTTATTTAACGTCTTTGTTTAATACATTGTATAGTTTTTTAAATTTGTTTAAATTTTTTATTGCACCTTTAAATGGCGTATTGACTGATCCATCTTAACACTGATTTATAAGATGAGATAGTCCAATTATGGGCGGTGGTCCATTTATGAGCTAGTAGGTTTTTTCAATAATATAATTATTGCTATCTAGTAAAAAATGCTGTAGCCTCTTATCTCTTATCTGATATTTATGAGCGCGACATTGATGTCAAATACTTTGTTTTGTGAGTGTCGCGATGTTTAAACATTAAAATTTGAAAATTTTGTTATCAATTTAAGAACATTTAAACCTTAATTACTACCTTAAAGTACGAAATTCATTTAATATTCACCATTCACAATTATTCTCTAGAAAAACTATCCAATTTTAAGGATTTTAGATTTACTTTTGACCGAGAGCTGAGTTTTCAAAACATTTTGGACAATATAACTACGTCAGCAAACTGTATGTATGGATTTTCAATTAGAGTAAGCCTCGACCATTTAACACTTAAAACTCTTTAGTATGCTTTTGTGAGATTAAAGCTAAAATATGCACCGGTTATATGGAACCCATATTATTCAAGTGCATATCTATAAACTGAAGGCAATCCAAAGACGCTTTATCAAATACCCAAGTTTCAAAGTAGATTTGACTCATCCACCAATTAAAAAAGTGATTCGACGCTGCAAAACAGAAGAAATGAAATCTCACTGGCATAAAGTGCCAGGACAAAGAAAAGCGAAAAGGCTAGTAAATCTTTCGCCTCCATATTTCTCCACATTCCACATGAATGTGTAGGAATTATTCCACGCGGCTAAAGACAGAAAAACTTTTAAAAATGTGATCGCCAACCTTCGTTAATGGGAACTACATAGCTTAAATTTGGACAATTTTTTTTTAAATTTTTTTTATTTTGTTACATTTAAAATTACTTTATTCCGTTTTTTTGTACTTCCTATACCAACTTCCATACATTGTTTTATTAAATTTATTTTTTATATTATTCGACTTGTTTGACACTCTGGGACTGTACTATATATTCACTGGCGCATGTTCTATTTGTATCACTGTAACTAAACCAAGTCATAGGGCTTGGACCCCTTGACTCTTCCAATTAATTCTTCATTGTCAAGAAGGATCACTTTCACATTAACATGGTGATGAAGTCGCTGCTCATAATGTTTTAAGTTATAGTCTCTCTAACAGTATTCCACATCGAAATTAGAAATGCAGGTAAAAAGGATAAGGTTCAATAATTTGCTTAAACTTTAGATTAAAGAAAAGTTTTAAAAAAGAATTTCAATATTTGTATATTTTTGAATTCAGAAAAAATATTTTTCTAAAAATTAAACAATAAATATAGTAATTAAAATATGCACATCACTGTGCTTTAAATGACACTTTAACCAAATTTTATTACAGCATTATACATATTTTTGTATTTACATCGGTGATATCTATAGGGTGGCTAATTTATAATGGATAACCCAAAGTGAAGAACAAATCCTAAAGTTCCCCTTACACTCATCCCAAAAGGAAATAGCGTCATAGGTAGAAGTGTTTGTATAACAATTCTGCATACTAAATCCAAAGCTATTTAATCTATCAACAAAATCGCTTCAGTGCTTTATGTATCTCTATCATACACCCCCATATTTACAGTAAAGTTTAACTTTAATTTGGAAAATAATTGAAATTGTTAATTATCGATCTATCAGCAAACATTCAATAAGCTGACTCATGTAATTAATAAATTTAATGAGTAAGCAAAGCCTTCAAGTTTTCTGTAATTTAAGTTATATAGTTATAGGCAAAATTGTTGATGTGTATATCTGTAAATAGTATTATAAATAAAATATAGTTAAAAAAAAATAAAAAACACGCTTTTGGAGTTAGTCAAACTAAAAAATAATTCTTAACATAAGAATAAAATTACTGACGAGAAAATAATTGTCACTGTTCTAAAAGCGTGACGTGCTTTGTATGACATTTTTAATAGACACATGTGTTTTACGTTTAACGAGGGTTGTAAGTATCTTAATTTTAAGCAAATGCCCGTGTTACTTCGCAACACTAAATTTTTGGGTTGCTGCTTTTTATTCTAAATGTGATGAGGTCTAGAAATGTTTATCCCACTTAAGATGGATTGCAAACGAGTTTTACAACATTCTCCCCACGTTAAAACGATTGGTTTTAAATTTCATGTAGTTGACTAATTTTAAATTGGTTATTAAAATCGTTTAAATTAATATTGGGGTTCTGCAAAAAATTTGGACCTGCAAACCAACTGTTATAATTATTTGAAAGAATATTTCTTTTGAGAGAATATCTGCAGTATTTTTATTTAATATTATATATTTGCATTTAAAACTAGATGTCAATTCTTGAACTTGAGCTACTCTATTTGGGACAAATATGCACCATCTACTTGAATGAGCGTTACACCAATTAATTGCAATTTGTGACCAAAGATTTAAGGATTCAATGACAAAGCTTTATTTAAAGAGGTTTAACTAACGTTGACGTTGCACATAATTCAAGTTTTGAAAGAGTTTTTGTGTAAATGCGTAATATTTTATATTTTGCAGAGATTAAACTACATGATGTTGAGTTGTCGTATTATATTTTAAGACAACTTATTTTTATCACATTTTTTAATCATAAAACAAAACAATGTAACAACGAAAAACAGAAAGTATTCTAAGTCAATTATTATTATTTTAAGTTCAGAAAGAGCACTTTTGGGCATGCAAGAGAGATATTTTATTTAATACTTATTTCCGAGAATCAAATGATCAAAATTACGAGACTTTTATACTTTTTATATTAAGACTAAAAGTATGTACTTTATTTCTTTAAATTTGAGAAAACCTTACCTTCACCTTCAGAAGTGAAAATCAACCACTTCTTTTAAACGAGGACTATTCATGACACAAAATCACAAAATCTTTACTTTCGGGGGTGAAACATTAACGACTGCTTTTAACCGAGAACTCTTAGCGACTAACTTTTTTCTAGAAACGATTGCTTCCAATAAATCACTTGTTTTTTAAATATAGACCACATATCTGTACTTTTTAGCGATATTACATGCATATCATTTACCAGACGACTGGTACAAGGCCGTTACCGTGTCCCTTTACACGAAAAAAGGTGGTTCGCAGCAGGACTGTAAGAACTAGTAAGGCATTACTTTACTCAGCATCGTCAGCAAGCTAAAGATCTTGATTAAAATAAAACGAATGAAGCTGAGGTGATGATTTGGATGTGCAAGCAGGATTTAAAAGAGGAAGGAGATGTATGGATCAGGTCTTTTTATTACGAGGCATAGTTAAAAAATTCTTGGCTAGAAGCCAAAAGGTCTACCTCGCTTTCGTAGACTTTCACAATAAATATCCTTAAATTATTTTCATGTGTGTTAATAACTGAAATGCTTGTTGGACCTTTGTATTTGATTTTATTAAGATTGGTGTGATAAAAAAGCTTTGTTGTTTTAAAAATATATAGGCACCGTAATGGTACATTTTCAATTAACCATTTAGCTAGTATAAGTACCATTTTAATGCCTGGCATAGTTGGTAATAATTATGTGAATTACTCTTTATCAAGCAGCAAATATCCAACCGTCTCCGGGAGCATCACGCTGCATCCTAGACTCCACAATCTCAATTGTTGTTGACGCGTGCGCCCCCGCGAATCATCCCTTGCACGAATTTCAGCCCTCAACCCCATGCAGAGTGTGACTCGCGGTCCAGCGCTTCGTCTTCGTCGTTGTTGTCTTCGACGTCTCGTGGCCCGACGCCCTCGATAGACGCCTCAGACCGACGCCACCGCTAACGGCGCTCTCCGGAGCCGGTCGCGCGCCACTTAAATTTAAGGTTAACTCCACTGGGGCTAAATAACGATGTGTAGACTTTCATGAAAGGCATGTTTGCTAAATTTGTTTTTGGTTTTTTGTTAATAGTTTCCAAAACAGGTAAGTTATTGACATTTAAAAAACTGATTTAAACTACTTATCTACCAAATAAATAGGATTATTGGATAACAAAGAGTTTTGACCGCTCATCTGTTTATCTTTACCAAATAGCATTAAAGTGCAATTTTTTAAATATTTATGGTAATATATACGTTTCTTTAAAGTGAAGTTTTTTTAATATTTTTAGACAAAATAGAAATTAGTTTCACCAATTTGGAAAATTTACAATGTTTTTTTCCATTTTTACTGTAAAAAATTTTTATTTTAATTAAGTGACAGTATTAAAACTTTATTTGTAACTTACTAGATTTTTGTTTCTTATAGTTTGACCTCTTTTAAAATTAATAAAATAAGAGCTACGCTGTTGCCGCATTGTGAAATAAAAGTTTTCTATTTAAAAATAGTTAAAAAAAATGACTTTAAAATGAAAAAATAAACCAAAAAAGTATTTAAATACAAATCACAACAGTCAGTTAAATACACAGAACACAATGCTTAGGAATATTTTGAAATATAGCCGTAATTTTATTAAATTTCATTTAATTTTTTTTTAAAACGGGTGTACAAATTAGAGTAAATTAATATAATAATCCAAAAACCAAAAATTAAATTATTATTATTAAATGCTACTCTCCCACAAGCGGCTCACATGTCATTTAATCGAGATAAATGGCAAGATGCAATAAAGAGAGCCGTCCAAAACATTGAACCTCGTTAATATGGGTCACAACACATCTGCAAAGATAATATGATTAGAAAAAAGGAAAAATATAATAAAAGTTAAACATGTAAACAACAATTTTATTAACAATTTAAAAAATATACAAAAAGTAAAAAATGACAACAATGACATTCTCTCTGGGCATCCTCAGAATTAAAGGCTAGTTTACATTTGTAGAGTAACTCGACTATTAACAACCTCTCGGCATCTTTTGGGCATCCTCAGAATTAAAGGCTAGTATATATTTGTAGAGTAACTCGACTATTAACAACCTCTCGGCATTGTTTGGGCATCCTCAGAATTAAAGGCTAGTTTACATTTGTAGAGTAACTCGACTATTAACAACCTCTCGGCATTGTTTGGGCATCCTCAGAATTAAAGACTAGTTTACATTGGTAGAGTAACTCGACTATTAACAACCTCTCGGCATCGTTTGGACATCTTTAGAATTAAAGGCTAGTTTACATTTGTAGAGTAACTCGACTATTAACAACCTCTCGGCATTGTTTGGGCATCCTCAGAATTAAAGGCTAGTTTACATTGGTAGAGTTACTCGACTATTAACAACCTTTTGGTATCATTTGGGCGTCCTCAGAATTAAAAGTTAGTTTAAATTTGGTGAAGTATCTCGGCCTAGTAAACTGGGCCTAGTAACTCAAACTAGTAAACTGGACCTAGTAACTCGGTGCAGTTACTCGACTTTCCTAAGTTTTTTATGTTGGTGTTTATATTGGGCGAGTTAGTCAGTAAGTTTATTTTAAAGTGGTTAAAAAAAGTGGCACTATATTGCTTTGCAATCGACGACAGACAGTATTGGCCGCAACTTCAACATTATGTAACTGCTGGAGCATGATTTAAAGATCTGGTATCATCAGAGTAGGGAATCTACTAGTAAAAAGGGTCGTGTACAGGGGTTGTAATAAGAGCGCAATCCCTGTGTTTTCCGCTACATCTCCCCCTTCTTTAAAACGTGCATAAAGCCGCATAATCACGCTTTTAGAAGTACCCATTTGCAAGGCAACCTGATTTTACCCCATGACACCGTCCAAACGAGTCACTGCTTTAATAATTTTTTCTCCAGTTAAATTTATTCGCGGCGTAGTTACCAAACATTATACTGACTTTCACGCATACAATTTAAAAGCCAGATATCGTTTTTATTGCAGAAAAATAAAAAAAATCGTCAAAGAAATGTTTTGTTTATCTCATAAAAAAAATCACAAAATAAAAATTTTAGAAGTTGGTTATAAACAGTCAAAAATTATAAAGAAGTAGCGGTTTTTTTTAAAATTATTGCGATTGGGATCCTTTGAATGCATTAATGTCAACCAAAATATGTCTAGACATGCGGTTGTGTGTATATCTATAATAATTTTTATAGATATACACACAAACATTAATGTTACAGCAAAAACAAAATCGTATTTGTATAAAAAAGAAAGCAAGTCTCGTTGTATGTACTTGGAGACATCATTCTGCAGAAGATTCCATTGCTGTAACCTTGACCCTAAGAAGGGCTGGATTGCGCGGTGAACTGTAGCCTCTAGGGGTGAGCCACAATAGACCTATTAAAAGTCGCAGTGAAGGGGCGACTTACGCCCACTTACATGATACCTAACCTAACTCAACCTAATCTTGACCCTAGAAGTTGCGCCTTCTTCTGTGACCAATCAAGATCTTAAACTCAACTTCCATTGGCTCAATCTATGCGGTTGATCATACTTGTTTTTTAAAATCAGGACCATGTGATGTGAAAGGCTTGCTGAGTTCTTCTTCTTACACACTGTCTTTGTTTTTTCCTTTCCACTCATGATTTTGGGGTGGAGTAGGAACTGGTAAATTGTCTGATTGTAAAATGGGTCAAAGAGCAGATGGAAGATTCCGGTTTCACTGTTTCTATTTTTTTCATTGAAAATCCTACTTTTATTGGTAAATTCAAGCAAAAATGGCAGTCATTTATAGGGTTTTCAGGCTCTCGCCAAACCATAGGCACATCGAAAGCCATTGATCGTTTTTTACCTTACAGACATTCTCGGTAATATGACTAAACATGAGTTGAAACATATATCTGGAACCCATGACTTATCCTGGTCAACTATTTTTATACCAAAATAATGCTGGTAGACAGTCTTCACAAAATGAAGTGTAAGGCTGTGTGCACGTATCAATATAATTAAGGAATAAAAAACATTTACACAACTAATATTTTTAAAAAAATATATTGAACCGAATAACGTGAGGGTCGATATCATAGTGATGAAGGATGAACCTTAATATTTGGGTGTTATGAAAATGGGATGTATGTTCAATATAGTCCAATGAGAACCGGCATTTTTTAAAATCTAGGCTAAATGTGTATGAAACAACTCCGGTATTCCAATACTCGAGAAATTGAGTAATAAAAGGGACAGAACTGACAAACGATGTGAAACACGTGGAAAGCATCAATTATAAATTATTAAGGAAACACCGTATTAACAACAAAAGAGAGGGTTCTACTTAGTTGGTAACTTAGTTGATCCACTTTAATTTTTTTTAATTTTTAAAAAGATTTTAACGTTGTCTACGCTGTTAAAAATTTTGTCATTTACAAAAAGGAGTAAAGCAAATTTGCCAACAGTAGTAATTTAAGGATATGCCAAGTTTTGTGAATTTTTGTTTCCTATCTTAATTAAGTTATTGATAGTGTTAGGATAGGAATAGTAGTAATAGTAATAGCTATTTGATAATATTTAATTTTTTTTGGTAATCTGCAGTGGAAAGAGTTTATTTAGGGAGTCTCTGAATGTAGCACTAAAAGGCAGACATTTTGTGTTGGTTTGAATGGTTAAAAAAACTAGGTAAAGCATGATCAGTTTGTGGGGGCTTTCTGTTAATGCTAAAATCAAGGTAAAGACTGGTTTTAAGAACTGTAAAATTCAAAAAGTTTAATTTATTATAAGACTTAATTTCCAGTGTTAACTTTATATTAGGGTGTAAGCTGTTGATTCTGGATGGTAGTCTTCATTAAAAGCGGCAAATTGCGTTTTTGTGACGTAAACGTCATTTCTCCACAAATGTAACAAAAATTGTTGATTGAATTTACACATTTCTTGGCACTTTCATGTTCAATGTTTTATCTTTAAAACAATTTAAAACGAGATATTATGAACTAATCACAACAAATATACTATGAAATTCACTATTACAGCTATACAGGGTGTTTAAAAAATGGTGACCCCGTCTCTAGAATAGGTGAAAAACTGAAAAATAACTGGGGTTTGCTAAAAAAAATTTTCTTAACGCCATCCGTATTTAAGATAAAGGGCGTTGAAGAAAATAAAATTATACACATTTATTACTATTTTGCCGAAACTACTAAAAACATTGTAATGAAATTTTATTCAAATATGTTTTAAAAGCTGATACATCTCATAAATTTGTTTTTAAATCTAACTCTCATAGAGGGCGATAGTAACAAGGTTCGTACCAAGTAGTATTGAATATAACTTTTTTAAGGATGTAGCTGCTGCTCTTTAAGTATTCTCAAAGTAAATGAAGAAGACGTATTTGTTTCTCTTGCCATATTCCTTACGCTAACTGTTGGATCTTGATCAACTAAATATAAAATAATATTTTCTGTATTAATGGTTTCTGTTGTTCTTGTCCTACCAAAATTTATTTTTTTGGTCTCACATTCCCAGTTTCTCGACAACGTCGTTCAATGGCTCTAAATGTATTTTTACTTGCTAAGTTTCTTCTAAGAAACTTTTCTGCATAACGCGTAACAGCTGCACTAGAGTTTCTTAAACACTTGCCTAAGGTTAATAACACATTGGTGTATTCAACATTTGAGTACATTTTAATAAACAATATCTAATTTTACAAATAACAAGGTTTCAAAAATCTAATTATTGTTGACTTATTGTCATAACTATCAATAAATGTCAGTTTTCCATGGCAAACTTAGAGAAAATCAAGATATGCCTATTAGAATGAATTTTTGTGAATCGTTACAAGAAAGGAAAGCCCTCAATCACAATTTTTTAACGTGTATCCGTTTTATCGATAAAGTCTCATTTTCGCGACAAAAAGTTTGTAATTCACATAATGCATACGAATTAATAATAATAATAATTAATAATTTTATCATAACTTTATACCAGCATCGGTTATTACTTTATAATTTTCAAATTAAAATATTCCGAAAACGGTAGACAGTATTGAGTTTTACCAAAAATATATTTTTGGTGTAAAATTAAATTATGTTAAAGTTGGTTGATTAATAAATCTAACCTTAAAAAAGTTATGTTCAATACTAATTGGTAGGAACCGTGTAACTAGCGCCCTCTATGAGAGTCAGATATAAAAATAAATCATGGGATGTTTCAGCTTTTAAAACATTTTCGTATAAAATTTCATTACAATGTTTCCAGTGGTTTCGGCAAAATCGTTGTAAATGTGTTCATTTTTTTCTTCAACGCCCTTTATCTTGAATACGGATGAAGTTACGAAATTTTTTTACTAAGCAAACCCCAATTATTTTTAAGTTTTCTACCTATCCTAGAGACGGGATCATCTTTTTTTGAAACACCCTGTAGAATCATTCATTACTTTTAGATTTATTTGTATTTTGAGGTGCGCCAATATCGAAAAACAAATTTTCCACAAACCAAAAATATAGAATACAGATAATAAAAAATGTCACTAGTATAGTATAAAACTAGAGCTAATCGAAACTTTTTGTAGTGATTTTTGATTTCAGCTGATGAAAACACATAAAAATGGGTTATTTTTGGTTCCGAAACATTTTCATTGTTGGGCAGTGTAATATACCTACTTGTCTATTTAAAATTAAAAAAAAATTAATTTTATTTAAATTACTTTTAAAATATACCCCTTTCAATATCCCGTTGTTTTCTTTGTGGATTAGGATAAAATCTAATTAAGCGCTCAATTAAAAAGAAAGAACTGCACCTTTATTTTTTTACTAAATTTTCCTTTTGTGCATTATCATTATTATCTTTGTATACTTCTCTTTATCTAAACTCATTTTGAAACTTATGAGGGGCTTATCATTTATTCTGAGTAGCGTGCGTATAAGTATAAATCCAAACTCCAATTTTGTTAAATACTTGAAAAGAGACTTAGCAGCGATGGAAATTAGAATTATTGCTTTCCGGTGTGAATAGCTGGCTGAATAAAAGAAACATTTTTTTTGTCCTTTTATTATAGCTGCTTGCGATCCCTGTTACATACCTGAGGTGAAACACATAAATATTATTAGCTTTTTTTAAAATTATAAAGGAGAAAACATTAAATTACTGTCGTTATATTTTTAATAAAGATTTGGTGGACCCAAAAATCATATAAAGAAGGAAGGGTCTGGGATTTTTTGTTTATTACATTGCTTTTGCAGGCTTATAAAACTTTTAAACAAAACATTAAACAGGAATATTTTAAGTAGCTTATAAAAGTTTTTAACTGAAAATATGGTTAGTGTTTTTTGTCATTATTGATGACCTAAATAAGAAAGATACACTGCCGAAATGCAAAGTTTTCTGTTATCCTAAAATCCTGTGTAGAGTCAATGCAAATCAAAGTCTTAACAACAGCATTTTTTAAATGTTACATTATTAAAACAGTTCTTTTTTACCAAACACATTGAGTTTTAGCCAATTTTTTCACCTTTTAGGTTACTACCATTATGAGTTTTACCCATTAATTTTTTGGTAATTCTTCACCCCTTCGTCATTATTTATTTTGTTTTGTTTAATTAAATGAACTTTTTTTCAGTTATGTTTATAATTCTACCCGTTTTAAAAGATGTTAATCAAACAATATTTAAACCCTTAACGGGCAAAAAGAAAGTAGAAATAATTTCATGAGATCAGGGTTATTTAAATATTTAATAAAACGGATAAATAATTTAAAAAAAAATAACAAAAAATCCAAAAAGCCAATTAAAGAACTCAAAAGGCAACGATTAAGGATGTAAACAAAGCAAAGAATGAGTATAAAAGGTTAAAAGGTGTTGCAAAAGAGGTTGTAGCAAGAAAGAAGGAGAGTGATAAAACTAAAAAAAATAAGAAGCCAAAATGGTAGTATGGTTAAAGGAGAGGAATGCGTTGTAAAGAGATGAAAAGAATACTTCAAAAGTTTATTTGAAAAAAAAGATACACAAGTACAGGCCCCATTCAGAGACATGAGTGAAAGTTGAAATGCTTAAGGCTGGACAAAGCGTGGTAACTAGTCTGCTGTACCGTCTTTTTAACCTTTGTTGGAGGATTGGTAGCGTACCAGACGACTGGTGCAAGGCCGTTATCGTACCGCTTTACAAGGGAAAAGTTTCGCAGCAGTACTGTAAGAACTACCAAGGTATTAGTGTACTCAGCATAGTCGGCAAATTGTATGCAAAGATATTGATTAAAAGAGTGACGAATAAATCTAAGCAGATAATATGGGATGTACAAGCAGGATTTAGAAGAGAAAAAAGATGTTTTAATCAGGTCTTTTCATAACGAGGTATAAGCGAAAAAATTTTGGCAAAAATTCAGCAGGTCTATTGCGCTTTTATAGACAAAGAAAAGGCCTATGACAGAGTGGTGAAAAGCGAATTGTGGTCGACATTGCCTATGTATGGGGTGAGCCATAATTTAATACGAGCACTGAAATCACTACGAGGATTCCACTGCTTGTGTCAGAATAAACGGAGCTTACATGGACTGGTTTAACATTAAAAAAGTTGTAAGACAGGCATGTGTGGCTTCGTGTGTGGATTGAAAATAAATAATTTGATCGTCAAATGCCTTCTTTACGCAAATGATGAAAATTAATCTTAGGTTAACCGAAAAACTTGTGTCTAGTAGGTATGGCTATTTTCAGATATTACAAAATTTCAAATGCATTTTTCTTTTAGATGTTTACACAACTTATTAAATTCCGGAATATTTCTTTGTATTTTAAACCGTCTAATATAAAAACACTTGACATAAGATCAAATTCAAATATAAAAGACAAAGGTTTAGCTTTTATGAGGCGGAAAATGATAAACAGTTGCTCGTTGTTGTATTAAATTGCGAAGCTGGTAATGGTCTGCTAAAGCCAAGGTTACATGGTCCGTGGTGCATGAAAGCTCGACGCTCGTTTGGAATTTACACTGCATTCAAGATCCAAGTGGAATCTCAAATGGATTTATGGATTGTTGATGCCGCTGTATTTTTTACCACATTTCTAAACACAGAAAATATACTTTTAAATCAGTTTGATTTTTAAAAAATACTAAAAATACTTGGTAATTATTTAGAAGTGGTGTTCCTCTTAGTTTCGGCAATAAAACATCAAAAAATTAACATTTTTAATTTTTTTATTTAAATGATCTATTTCACGTTAAAATTTTAAACAAAAACAAGATTAAATTTTTTTTTATTTTTAAGGTACAAAAAAACCCTTTTTGCTTCTCTTCAACTTTTTTTAAAAGTTGTGACGCATTTTTTTGGAAAATAAATAGGAAAAAAAGCAAACTTAAAAAAAATTTTATACATAAAAATACCTACAGATTTTATACCACTATATTTTCAATGTTTTTTTTTTTTAAATGTACCGAATCCCACTTTCAAGTAACCAACAAGGTTGCAAGTTCTAGTCTTGTCTCATTGGGCTTTCTTTTTATCTTGTTAATTATGCATTATCGCTATTTTAGAGTTGCAATAAGTCAGTGTGAAAGAACTCAAATAACTCAATTATCTGTCATTAAAACTCTTTAATTTTAAATACTTCGTAAAATAGTAATTATTTAAAGTTTTTCACCATTTGTAGGTATAGAAAATCAACCAGTAAAATTTACCACATAACATAATTAAATTCAACAGTTAGTGGAGGAAAATAAAGTAACAGTAAGGGAGTTTACTGAAAGTTGTGAAGCTTTTGCTTTTATACAATGCTTCTATGCGTCACGGCACCCCATTTCTAATATCCTTTGTGCGTGTGTTTGAGATTTTGTTAATGTCTTTTATTACATTCTGTGCTTTAATATTAACTTTAATTAATAAAGTGCCACAGAACATTTAACTTGTTAGAAAGACAAGTAATTGTTACGATATTATAAAGATTTATCTTTTTGGTAGTTAAAATTCATATACGAGTATACCTGTACTTTTTGAAAATTTCGTGCTTTAAATGCTGTGCACTGAGGAGAAATGTTTTAGTAAACTTTATGCGGAAACCGTAATGGCAAAACTTTTATTACTTTTATTGACTTGACAGTGAGCTAACTCTTTAAAGAGTATTACTTGGCGCTTATAAAAAATAGTTATAACTAATTACATTACGTAAATTACAAACTGATAGAAATTTTGAAAAAGACAGGAATAGATGATAAAGACCTAAGAATAATCATAAACCTATATTTGAACCAGATAGCAAGTGTAAGAGTGGAAGAAGACCAAACTGAGACAGTTAAGATTTTACGTGGAGTAAGACAAGGATGTGTATTGTCGCCTCTATTATTTAATATTTACTCCGAACACATATTTAGAGAAGCCTTGGACAATGCACAAGAAGGAATTCTGGTAAATAGACAGCGCTTGAATAACATCAGATACGCTGATGATACAGTAATATTTACAGATCATATGGAAGACCTGAAACAACTAATGGATAGACTAACAACCAGTAGCCACCAATATGGACTGGTTATCAACATGAATAAGACTAAATATATGATCATAAGCAAGAACAACGTTTCCACCTTACAACTAAGATTAGAGGGTGGAACAATTAAAAGAGTCGACAGATCTCGGCACCATCATAAATGATCAATGGGACCACTCGCAGAAATTAAAAGCCGAATTGAAAAGAGCAGAAATGTATTCATTAAAATGTCAGCAGTTTTTAAAAGTCGAGACCTAACCATGAACACAAAACTAAGAATGTTACGCTGCTATGTGTTTTCCGTGTTACTATACGGAGTGGAGTCATGGACACTGACAGAAGCAATGACGAAAAAGATTGAATCATTCGAGATCTGGCTCTATAGAAGGATGCTAAGGGTATCATGGACAGATCATGTAACTAACATTGAAATCCTTAGAAGAATGTCAAAAGAAAAAGAAATCATGAATATAATTAAAACAAGAAAAATACAATATCTAGGTCACATCATGCGAAATGATAACAGATATAATCTCTTGCAGTGCATATTATAAGGGAAAGTGAAAGGAAAGAGGAGCGCCGGAAGGAGACGAATCTCATGGCTAAAAAATTAAAGAATTTGATTCTCCATGACAACCACCGAACTATTCCGAGCAGCTGTAAATAAGGTTAGATTAGCCAATATGGTAGCCAATGTCTGGAACAGATAGGCACCTGAAAATTATACAGGTTTTTAATTTTTTACTGATTGGTTTGAAAGTAAAAGTTTAAAGCAGGGGTGCTCAAACTTGAACTGCCTCAATCTCTATCTCAATATTATTAGACTACGATCGATCGACTCTGAGAGGCCGCAAGTATGTGTGATGCAGGATTGTCGTCTAGGTAGGGTGCATACGTGAAATAGATATTAGTTTTACTGCACAATATGCATTTTTTAGTCAAAGTAAGTGCAGGGCTGCTCTAAAATATCAATAAAAAACCTCTTTATTTTTCAAAATTGCGAGTTTATGGGGTGTTACGAAATAAAAGAGTTCTAGTATTAAACTTTAAAGAGTGACTTTGGATGTGGAAGCATAGCACTGCATTTCCTCAGCATACTTTTCATAAGATGGTACGTAATTACCGAGTGCTAATCGCAAGCATGATGACAAATTTTCGTAAGTTAAACGATTGCGATATTTTAACTTATTATCTTTATTTCATAAAATGCAGATTCGCACAAGTAGTTGACCCAAACATTGCCGACAGCTGAGAGGCAATTTGCCTTAGATTGGGATATTTATTTTCAGATATAAAAGACCAGAATTTTGTATCAGATGCTGTGGCTTTGAGATATATCTGTTGAAATCTGCAATAAATCATTTTCAACAGAACATGAGTCCATGTTAAATCGACTTGCTATTTTAGTTGCTCATTCTTCAATGTTTTTACACGAAAAAGGATAACTCATAAATGATGTGATATTTGCCAATTTACTGAAATCATAAAAACGTGTTTAGAATTGACCCAACATATTTGATAATTTTGCCTTATAAATATGATAATTTGACTGAGAAATTTGCTTTCAAAGACGAAAATTGTTTTAGATCCTTTCATTTTATTTGATTTATCATAAGTTGCAACTTACTTTTGAATGCGTTTATTGTATGTTTGTAATTCATTCATTAGGTTTGTTTGTTGTTACCTACCTACTAAAATTAAATCTGTGTAAATAGTTTTATATCGGAATTTTTTCTCGAGATCGACCTAAAAGCAATCGCGATCGACCATTCAAGCAACTCTGGTCTAAAGTATCTTTTTTTACTTTTTTTACAATTTTTTTTACTTTTAGATGTCAGGGTTTTTTATATTTTTTAACTCTTTTTCAAATATTAATACAATTCCAAACCCAAAAATTATAAAAAGCGTGTTTATTTATTATGCCCTTAAAACATATTTTTATATTAATTATAAAATGTGTTTCTTTTTAATGTCAATAGTCTGCTTTTAATCGAATTTCGTCCAATTTAAAAAAGACGCCCGTTTTGATAAAATTGTAAGCGTTTCTATCTCTGCATTTGCTACTATCGATTTAAGCCTAAAATGAAATAGATGGCAGATTGCGTTAATAATACCTCCACACGAAATAGGAAATTAGCCTGTTTATCGGTGTTGGGGATGAGCGGGGCAATTTTATTATCAAATGTTTTGAATTTTTTTTTTTTAATTGGCTACACCACCAAAACAGGTTGGCAATCTTTTTAATCAGTTTTTCACGACAGTGGCATCTCAATTGGTTTGAGATGGCTTAAAAAATATGTACATGAAAGAAATATAAGATCAAATTCAAACTTAATTTAATTGACAAAAGTCACACAAGAAGTTTTTGAGATTAAATCAGGCCTGAAAAACAGGTAATCTTCAGGTGATGATAATATAAGTAATGTCCTAAAAAAATTTGAAAAATTCATAATGGAGCCTATCACTTACACACTAAATAAATCATAACTACTATCGTTAAAACTCTTTTTGAGAAAGGTAACTGTCACCCAAGTTTGCTATCTAGTTTTTTAAAAAAATTTAAATTGTTATGTACATCTGAATAATCTCCTTCTTAAGTATGAATAATGTAATTGCCAGTTGTCAACATGGATTTTAGGCAGGCAAATCTATCACAACAGCTATTTTTACTTTCACTGATAAAGTACTTAGTTTTTTAGACCAAGGTTTAATTGTGCATGGTAATTTTTTAAACCTATCGAAGGCCTTCGACTGTGTAAATCATGAACTACCTTTAAGTAATATAAAAAAATTGCTGCCAAGCAAATAAATGGTTCAAATCATGTTTTACTTACATAAAACAAAAGGTTATTACACAAAATTCTATTTATTTTGTATGTCAATGATACGTCAAATTTAATAAATTACCCTTTAGTCTTTTTAACGAACTATGCTGATAGTAGAATCATCCTAATAGCAGAAAATAAATATAAGGATTTATGTGATAAAAAACATTGCTGACTGGTTTAAAAACAACGCCCTTTTATTAAACACACTGTTTAGTCAGTTATAATAACAATAACAAATTTTTCCATACATGTTCTTATAAATGATACAGAAATAACGTATTATGGTTGCGCAAAGTTTCTTGATATTTATTTTTGACAGCTGAATTGAATAAATCATGTACAACTGCTATGTAGCAAACTTGGTAGATCATGTTATTTTTTCAGAGTACTAAAAAAAGTTACGGGTAGCACTACTCCACTAACAGCATATTTTGGTCATTTCTATTCTTTAATAAGTTATGAAATATTATTCTGGGGGATTCGCATTATCAAGATTATCAAAAGGTGTTCACTGTACAAAAGAAAGCAATAAGAATATTATATGGTCTGACAATTAATGACTTTTATTGAGGGCATTTTAGTAACGTAAATCTTACCTTAACACCGCCCGCATAGCTTAATTTTAAATTTCTTAATTTTGTCTAATTAAATAAGCACTTATTTAATAATTATGTTATTGTGAGTTCCTACACAACTAGAAATAAATAAATGGTTTGTTACCCTTTTCATACAACATTTTTCATAAAAAATGGCTGTCTTTATTAGTAAATTATATAATTTATTGCTGGCCAACAAAAGGGAAATTTTTTAATAGTACACCATATATATATTTTTAGTTTTTCATAATCTATTAAATTACAAATACAACCGTTAAGACCGCACAATTCTACCTTTAATGGTTTTAAAGTTACAGTGGTTTGAAATTAATGTTATAAAAAAATTGTTCATGTCAAAAAAGTAGTAGGTTTTTCTACCATTCATTGCTTTTAAATCTTATAAATTATTTCTTATTGTCATGTGTATGACAGCGACATTGAGCGAAGGGTGTTGGCAGGAAAACAAATTAATAGGGCACTGTATAGCTTTATAAACTGCCAGAAAGTGTCAAAAAAGGCACGTCTGGCTGAGCAAAAAGGTGTGTGGGTTCCCTACACTTTTGTATGGTAGTGAATGTTGAGTTTGGCAAAAGAAGCATAAACATAGGATTATTGCTGCGGAGATGAGAAGTCTGAGAAGTATAGCCGGAGTGACTCGGTTGGATAAAGTAAGAGAGATAAGAGAACGCTGTGGTGTAAAAGAAGATTTAATTACAAAGATAAATAAAGGAATGCTTAGATGGTTTGGACACGTAGAAAGGATGAATAAAGGAAGATTGACGAAACAAATTTATAAGCCGAGTGTGAATGGACAAGTCGGTAGAGATCGACCTTGGCGAACATATCTCGATCAGATCAACATTGTTTTGAAGAAAGGCCAGGTCAAGAGCAACAACAACCGACGAGCATGTATGAGAGTACTGATGAAAGTAAAGAAAGCAAAAGATTTGTGTTAGAACCGTAGCAATTGAAAGAAAGTGGTCTGTGCCCACCCCTACGGAAAAAGGCATAACTATATGTATGTATGTATCCGCTTATACTAAGCACGTTGACGTGGCACTGAACTAGAAGATACGCATAGTGTCTTGCTGTTTGAAACCGACCCCGGTGGAGGAAATATACCCAATAGTTGGTATTGCCCCACCTACAATCAGGTGTGTTGCCGCGGGGGCTGAGCGTAAAAAATAAGAAACCGACCAGAGACATTCCCTATATGCTCATTAAATGCAACCGTATAGACTTAAATCTCGGTCGACAACACCACTGGAGATCACGCCTGAAGCACACCGAACAAACCTATGGCGAGTGGCTGTTACCCGCACTCGGATCAAGGCAAGTGAAGAGCTGGCCCCTGGACACCATCTACCTATCCCGACGTGGAGGAAAATTACGGGAGTCACACGATGTAAGAGCAACCTACAAAAGTGGGGCTGTAAAGAAGATCTTCTTCTTCTTTAGGTGCCCTGTCCTCCTCGGACGTTGGCAATCATCAGCGCTATTTGATCCTTGTCTACAGCTCGGCGGAAAAATGTGGTAGTGCTCACACCATACCATTGTCTTAAGTTTTTTAACCAGGATATTTTTCTTCTACCCGGGCCTCTTTGTACTTCGATCTTTCCTTCTATAATAAGCTATAAAAGTCGATACTTGTCATTCCTTAAGATGTGACCAAAATACTCCTGTTTGCGCTTTTTTAGTGTAAACAGAACTTCCAGCTGCTTGTCGAGGCGTTGAAGTACCTCGGTGTTACGCACTCTTTCTACCAGGAGATTCTTAATAGCCTTCTGTACGTCCACATTTCAAAGGCCTCCTATTTTTTGCACATCGCATCTGTCAAAGTCCAAGCATCCATTCCATAAAAAAGTATGCTGAACACATAACAGCGAAGCAATCGGACGCGCAGAGGCAAGCTTAAATTTCTGCTGCAAAGTACCTTACGCAGCTTCAGTAACGAAGCACGAGCTTGTTCTATTCTGGAACTAATCTCCTGCATGCCGTCCCACTTATAAAGAAGATGACAACTGTGAATGCGGCGCAACCCAAGACCACCAACATGTTTTCAAACCGTGTGTCCAAACATGAGTAATACTTGCACAGAGGAGGACCTTATACTAGCAAATGACAAAGCAATATGTGTGGCTAATTTTTGTATTCTAAAGATTTGATTTGATATAGTGATCCGGCTACAGAAATAAATAAACATTATATTAGAATATGGTGTACAGAATTAGCAGGAATCATTCTTCACCTGCCCATCTCTTGTAGATGTGCATTGACTGGGTGGTAAACTGTAGTTATTCCGGTTTTAGGTCTTTCATATATAGACCTTTAAAGGTTTAGATTGAATAATGCTTATAAGAGTGGAAAGGATGGGATTTGTGTCTTTTAACCATTATCTTTACGAGACAAATTAATATTTTTAAAAATTTTAAATTTTAAAACTTTTTATGCCTTGCTTGCAAAAAGTTTAATAAAAAAATCATTAGATTTTACACAACATGCCAATGTTTGCTTAGTTATGTTTAACACAGACGTACATTCGTCGATTGCACATTATTGAATTTATTCAATATGCTGCACATGGTTCCCCCATAGTTCCAATAACAATATCCGTATCATACTATTTATCTCAAAGTATTGATTTAACAAAATCCGAATCAGGTATAATAGACGCATGTAGCAAAAATTGACGATCAATCGTCACTTGAATGTTTAAATACGGGTCACGTATCTACAGTGAATTATCATCATAATGTCCATCGCTAATTTGTTACGATCCGGAGCATAATGTAGGGAATTCAAAAAATTCACGGTTTTATATTTCGGCCGTTACGGATTTCATAGTAATCGGATGTAAACTCATAAATTTATAGCGACAATTTGGGATCAATCAACGAGCTGAGTTGATAAGGATTTACATTCTGAATTCGAAACCGTCATTTTGTTTGAAATTATTCGGAAGTTGCTTTCATTAATTAAATCCGTATGTTCGTAAATTATTCTCGACAACTCATTTTATTTAAATTTTGTGAAAAACGATGTAAATTTTAAGTAACGTATACTTAAAAAAAAATTACCGCCAAACTTACAAGACCTTTCTAGACCTTTCTGTATTAACCAATTGACAAGAACATCTTTAACAATTTACCTGCGAATATACAAAAATGGTTGGATGCTTTGAACACGTTACTACATGGGATTTTAATTGCCATCGTATATTACACTGCGATAACATTGTACAAATTTTGTTAATTTTAAAACATAAATTATTTTATTTCCATATGATCTTTTTTGTAAATGGTAAACGTTGAGTGAGATACATATAAGCTTCAAAATTCATACACACCTCAAACAGTTATTAAGATATTAACGTCTAAAAATCGTCATTTTTATCACTGACTAACCCAAAGACCAAAATTTTAGCCCAGTTCCAGATGACCTAGAAAGTTTAAATTTGGCATCCAGATAGGTAGTAGGGTAAATACAAAGTAATAAATCAGAAATTAGTAAATTTTTATTATTTTATTATAATTTTTCACTTAATTGATTTTATTATGAACACTTACTTATAGTGTCTGTAATGTAAGAATCAGCAATCCAAATTGATGACAGCTGGTCTTTATGTGGATTTTAAGATCTTTACGTGAATATATAAGAAGTGAAATACCACCCCTATTTTTTTTATCCAAACATATCAGTTTTTGTACTTATAACTACTATTTAGAGTTTAGTCGAACTTTCGTATTTATTACATTATTAACCGAGATTTAGTATTAATTATGCAAGAAAATAAAGAAAACAACTCAAAAAAGACAATTATACCCCGCAAACGTAGGAAAATGCAGTACGATAACAAAAATTATTTGATATTAATTTTGTTATGAATAAGTACCTACGAATAATTTCGTAAGTAATGATATATGCTTTGGCTGTTAACTTCAACCACAAAAAAAGTGAGATCTAAATGGGTGCCAAGTTTAATGGTCAGTCCTTAAATTTACATAAAATATTTTAAAAAAACTTAAAATATCATTTTTTACAATAACTTAGGATAATATATTGAAGCCTAAGGTCTGACTTGGTTAGTTCGAATATACGAATTATTATTAAGTACCTACTAAAACAGTCATGGAAGAGCCCTATGTTCGATGGCTAGTTTCTACCAGCAAGCCAAATTTTTGGAAAAATAAAATAAGAACTTACAGATTTAGGACTTGCGAAGGCTATAACATAATCGTATAAATGAACTAGCCAAGTCAGACCTTAGGCTTCAATATATTATCCAAAGTTATTGGATAAAGTAATATTTTAAGTTGTTATAAATAAATTTTAGAACTGACCATTAAACTTGGAACTCATTTAAAACTCACTTCTTTTGTCGTTGAAGTCAACAACCAAGGCATATATCATAATATTGAACTTGGCTCCCATTTTACAATAATGTTTTTGATGGAATATTTATTTACATAAAAAAAAATTGGTTTTCTATTTAAAATTATTTAATAAAATTGTATTGCAACCAAGAGTACTTTTAATGAAATATTTTTTTTGAAATTACTTAAATTTTTGTTTTACATTTTTCTTATCATTAAATATCTTTATGGACTGGCAAAGTTATCATTAGATTGCTAACTTTTAATGCATTGATCGATGCTATCTAAAAAAAACTTTTTTTTATTAAAATAAAGCATAAATATATTGGAATGATTTTCTAAATTTTATTAATATGTAACCAATAAATTAAATATTTTTGTAATAAGCAAGAATAATTCGTAAAAAGACTTCAGAAAATAATTATTGGTTTAAAGTGAAATTATTAAATAAATAAATTATTTACTCGCCACTGACTTTAATTTTTTCTCTCTTTATCACATATCAAGGATCTTCCAAACGTAAAAATTATTCACTAAAAACTATTTTGATCAACTATAAATTACATGAATTCTGTAATAAAATGAAAATTTATTAGAAAATTAAATTTAGGTACAAAAAAAATTAATAACAATAAAAATACTATATTATGAAAATAGAAAGGATGAATGAAGAAAGATTAACGAAACAAATTTATAAGGCGAGTGTGAATGGACAAGTTGGTAGAGGTCGAAATCGGTGAACATACCTCGATCAGATCAACATTGTTTTGAAAAAAGGTCAGGTCAAAATTACCAACAACCGACGAGCATGTATGAAAGCACTGATGAAAGTAGAGGAAGCAAAAAATGTGTGTAAGAACCGTAGCAAGTGGAAGGAAGTGGTCTTTGCCTACACCTACAGGAAAAAGGCGTGACTATATGTATGTATGCAAACTAAAAAGAAAATTATGAAAAGGCAAACATGAATTTTCAAAGCACATAGTTTTAAACTATTTTATTAAATGTATTAACGTAACTGGGCCGGTCATGTGGCGCGACTTTCGGACAATCGCTGGACAAAAAGGATACTCGAGTGGAAACCGCGCCAAGACGCATACAGAAGTAGAGGCGGCCCACCAACCAGATGGACTGACGACATCAAAAGGATAAAGACCAACTGGATAAAGGCAGCACAGAATCGGCAAGGATGGAAAAAGCTATGGGAGACCTATGTCCAGCAGTGGACGCGATTGGTCGATTGATGATGATGATGATGATAATGATTAACGTTATGAAAAATATAATAATTTAGACAGGTATAAATAATTAACAACATTTTTTATTTGTTAATTATACCAGTGCACTTGCCAATTGACCAGTTTTTGATTACTCGTATAATTTTATTACAGAAAAATATAAATCTCACTCGTATATATAATTGGAGGTTGAGTAATTAATGAAAACTTTTAAAGTGTGTATCTACAAGGGTTAACGAGGTCCAATAGCAGACTTCCTATGAAGGTATTTCAATCAAGTTTATGTTAAATATTTCAAAGCGTTTATGCAGAGATATATCTACTGGAACGAATATTGCATATTCCTCTCAATTATTTAAGCAAAACTTTCCGGAGTTATTTGCTTTCATGAAACATGAAACCTTGTTGAATTTTCCTTGGATAATAATAGACGAAAATCTAGCTCTTGAGTTTCTTATTCTTTGTAGTTTTACAACATTTAGTTATGTGGTTTATTTATTGTACAGTGCTTTCATTTCAAAATCATCTAGTCCAAATAACTTTGGAATTAAGTAAATGTTAGAAAAACAAAAAATATGTCGAATTTTAAATCAAGTTGAGGTTTTAAAAATGTTATTCTGCCGTTTTCAAGTGGTACCCCTTCAACATCTCTTACCCCTTCTTTAAAATGTCAAAAAGCAACCCCTACCTTGTGGTACGTTAAATGAAACATAAAAAAAATGCAAATCAGCCATATAAACAACAATTTGTTTTATAGATTATTTTGCTGATAACAACAAATTTTGGGAAATAACATGAGACCATAACAAAAACAAAATGCGCCACTGTTGCATTGGTAGATGTCTAATAAGGGATCAATTAACTTAAAGCTCATATAATATAAATGTGGATGCACGTCACAGAGCAAGTATAACGTCACATTTGAACAACGTTGCCAGACTCTGACAGTAGCACCGGGGCGTCTCTTACTATTACTCTTACCCTGTATTATAAGATGTAGAATGTCATACTTTTCTGGTTGTCTCATGATATGTCCGAAATATTAAAGTTTTCGTTGTTTTACAATATTGACCACTTTTGTATCTTTATGCATTCTTCTAAGCACCTTCTCGTTTGTGATCTTTTCCATCCGTGCAGAGTAGCAATGCTCGTTTATATTCTTTTTATATTCAGAGGAAATAACTGAGACATCCTAAAAAAAAATGTGTTACGAATTATTGGAAAAAAAATTAAGAATTATTTTAAAAAATAATTTATTGAATTTAAAAACAATTAACGCAATATTATTTTCTTAAAGACAAATACGCTGGAAGAATTCCAAATACTAGACGCAACGTAGATATTTTAAAAATTCAGCTAGTGGAAGTCCGAAGTTTTTCGAGTGAAAAACATTCGTGCGATGAAAGTTTGTTATTCTAGAGCTGGGGTAAAAGTGGCAAACTTTAATAATTAATCAAGAAAAGAAAACCCCGGAGAGTTTCTATATCAAAATTGTTGATTTGGATAGAAATTCGAGACCGTACGTTTTTAAATGCTGAATTAAAAATGAAAGAAAAATTACAGAGAACTGACTACCGAAAAGTCCTGTAATAATTGACGAACTCATTTATTATGAATTTGTTAGGATGTTCCATAAAGATAGTATTAAATGAAAGTTCAATGTTCAGTTCTTTCACTGGCTATTTATACCACTAGTTATTTTTCTAAATCATACGTTTTGTAGGTATGTAGATTTATTACATAATATTTGAAATTGATGTAGAGTAAATTAGGTAAGCTAATAAAATAAAAATAAGGATTTATAAAACCCCAATAAAAACTGTATGAGAACTGTAGCTGAAGTTATGAATGTGACGAAAATAGACGAAGACATATTAAGGCTGAAGGAGCGTAAAATCATAAGAATTATACTAGGACCTGTATGAATGGGGGATGGCCAATTTAAAAAGGAAACAAATAAAGAAATACTACAAGTACTGAAAGGCTGAAGTGTTTAGGCCACGTATGGAGAGCTAGTCTTGAAGATACGATAAATATTGTAATAAACTAGGTCCCAACACAAAAAAGAAAACGGGGCAAACTAAGATCAGTATAGCTGGAAGAAGGTAAAGAGAATTTAAGAAGAATAGGCATAGTTAATGTTAAAGAAAAGGCAAGAAGCTGGGAGTTCTGGAAAAAAATATTCAAAGCAATAGGTAAATTACAATACAGGGTCTGATCAGCTCTAAAAATATGATCGTGAAAGCGTTTATAAAGCGGCGAACCCCACTTGGGGTGTTAAGCCATTCATAAACACAAGTTTTATTTTTGGGCGTGTATAAAACTATTATTGCTATAATCTGAAATTGGCCAAACAATAATAATCGGATATTAGTAGTTGCCAAAAAAAGATTTTTAAACAAAAGATTACACAAAATAATTGTTATAAGATAATTTATTGTCGATTTTTCAATAGATTTTACAGAAAAATTTTTTTTAGATTTCTAACCATTTATTAGAATTAAAAGCTTTGAAAAAATAAATAGCTATTCCTCTAGTAAGTTTAAAGCTGAATATTTCGGTATTTACCTTTTTTAAATTTTGAGGTTAATATCTGTCACTGTCGGTATCAATTAAATAAAATACAATTATCAGTAGTAATAACCCAAGGACATTGATAATTGTCGAAACAATTTTATAACAGATTTCGAAAGCTTGTTGCCTGTTGTCTGTTGCCTGTAAGCAACAAGCTTGAGATAGATGTTATAAAATTTTTGAGCATTTATCAATGTTCTAGGGTTATTCGGATAGAAATTTTTTTGCTGATTATGGAAATAAATACAGAGCAGAAACAATTTATTTGAATGTACAATTATCAAAAGTACAATTAGAAAAATATTTTTCTTGTAGAAGCTTACTTGTTATGTTCCATATGGTTTTGACAGTAGCTTCTTTAAACTCTGTACCATCTTTTCTTCTCATATTCACAGTCCAATCCTTTAAAATCGACGCCAATTCTTCCACCGTCCGATTTCCATCTAATTCATATTTTATTACATCACAAAAGTCCATGAACGCTTTCCACACAAAATTTTTATTGTGAACAACAGTATTCTTCGGTATATTCGATGCTATAATTTCATCAATATTATCTTGAGTATCACAACCAAATCGTGACATATTGAAATATTTGAATTGTCAAAATCGAATTGAAAGGAAATGTAGGTATGTATCCATAGCAACATGACATGATTTAGTGAAAAGAACCCATGGGCTCTTTTCAGTATAATTTTGTTTTGATTGGTTGTGTTCGATCAGATGACCACAAATTGACTGATTTTATTGGATATCAACTTGAGCAAAAAATTTTCAGTATAATTTTGTTTTGATTGGTTGTGTTCGTTTAGATGACGAAAAATTGACTGATTTTATTGGATATCAACTTGAGCAAAGAATTTTCATTAAAAAGAATTGTTTGTTTAAATAATACCCGGTCCATTTTTTTCAGAATATAATTTTAAAATTGCTTATTACTAAAGTGAGATGTCCAATGTTACACATCACATGCGACTACTATAAGGCTCGTTCGTTTTTATTTTTTTTTATTGTGAACTGTGATTTAAAATGTTGTTGCCTAAACTGAAAGATATATTAAAAACTTTTTAATTGTTTTTTACTGTATTGTTATTGGTTGAACATGAATGTAATCAAAAACAATACTGCATAATAGTGACGTTCCACAATAGTTGGCAGTATTAAACAATATTTAATGCCGCGTTTACACATTCATGCTTGCGCTGCGTCTCGCTATTCGTCGAAATGTTCGTCGAACTATTCGCCCAACTGTGCGTACACGAGTGTCCGTTCACATGTTCGCGCGAACATTTATTCGATGGTTGAAAAGCAAAGATGACGATGCCTTGGATCCCATATTAGACTTTGCGACTGATTTAATTCTATAAACTGTAAAGTGCGCTCGTTGATCCAATCCATATTTGCGATATTACCGGTACGGGCACTCGTCTTGAATTAAAGTGCGCATCAATGGGTAAACATAGCGCTCGCGTCGCTATTCGTGTCCTTTGACTGGCGCCCAAAATACCTCCATCGACGCGAGCAACGAGACGAGGCGAGTAGCGAGTATACCGTTCACATATTCGTGCTCGCGCTGAGACTCGCTATTCGACTCTCTATTCGCGTGAATGTGTAAACGCGGCATAACAAAAATATCACCACCAATAGTACGATTAGCATTCGAACGTGATTTTTATCAGTCATTTTAATTACAACAAACAATAGTTAATCAATAAAATACTCGTAGGATGTTAACGGAACAATAAACATTTAGTATTGTTAACAGCAATGCATAAACGTTGATTGATGTCAAAAATTTATGGAAACTCGTAAGGCTTAACTTACGTGTTTGTCTTTTAATTTAAAAGGCAGGAAATTACTTTTTAAGTACTTAATGGCTTTAAACTTTAAATTAACAAGCTTTTAATCTGTAAAATCTTTGCTCCCGCTTTCTTCTTTCTTTCTTACTTGGTCCGACTATATTTTGTCAATAACCAAACGTGCTAACAACAGGCCGTATCTTTCGAGAGTTATGTTTCAATCGTTTTATAAACTTTACACCATTTATGTAAGACCCATTCTTGAATATGCGCGGCCCGCCTGGTATGCTGACTTGATTCGTAAAAGAAGTTTATTAGAAAATGTTTAAAGAAAAACCACTCGACTTCCCTTGTGACTGACTTCCTATGAAGAAAGACTTGCTATGGCGAACTTAACTTCTTTTGAACTTCGACGTCACCGTGGAGATCTTATCACAACATTTAAAATATTGAAATTAAATTTTGGAAACCTTTTCGTGATATTTCCATTAGACCATGACAAACAGCTCAGAGGACATGAATTAAAAAAAAAAAATTATGACCAGATCAGATCTCGATGTTGACATTATTTCTGCTTCTACAAACATATTTAAAAATAGACTGGACCGCCTTATATATCAATAAATTTTTATTTAATATTTATCCTGATGCCAAGTATTGTACTTTTGTTATCTTATCTTTTTTATTTTTGTTCATTTCAATTTATGTATTAATTTGCTGGTAGGTAATTGATTTGAACATTATCTACAGTTTTTGGGTAATATAAGGACTTGTCCCTCTGCCCTTGTTTATATGTAATAATAATAATAATAATAATAATAATAATAATGTGTAAGATTTTTTCTCTCGCTTACTCGCAATTTATGGGAATGATGTCATGAAATGTGTAACATTAACAGGAAGTCGCGGAAGCACGTGCTTTTTTATTCTAGCGCGCGGTTAGAGTTGGCCGTCAGATAGACGTCAACCAATTTTCCGAAAGTGTTGTGTATAAAGTTTGCTGTTATATGCGTAAACTATATAAATAAATATTTACTGTTGATAATAAGTCTCAATAAAGTGTGGATCATTTATAAAAAATTTTAGTTATAATAAATAATTATTTGAATAGAATATTTCAGTAATAAGCTTTTTTAAATTTTAAGGTTAATTTCTGTTACTCCTAGTGTGAATTAAATAAAATTTCATTTTTTATTAAAAAGAATTATTGTTTGTTATAAAAAATCACTTTAAATATTACCTGACACATTTTTTTCAGAATATAATTTTAAAATTGCTTATTATTAAGGTGAGATGTCAAATGTTACACATGCGACTACTGTAAGGCTTGCTCGTTTTTTAAAAAATGAAGAATAAACGTCAGTAAATGTGTGTTTGGACCAGTTTTGTATTTCTATGAATAATATTTTTGTCATCGGTACTGAGTTTTTCTTTACTGTAAAATTGTAACGGAACAATAATAAATTTCAGTTAATATTTAATGTATCATAATATAATTTTAGCATATAAGAGTACACTGTGTTTAAGTCGGTGTACAACGTTTTCAGAATTTTAATACGACTTGTTTTGACTTGACGCAGTTGAGCTTTTAATAGCAGACATTTAATTACACCGTTACCCTTTTAATGTTTTGTCATTCCAGAACTGTACTCACTTGGTTAAGAGGACAGATTTTTGTTTATTTCTTTTTAACTATTGTTTTTAATATTTTTTTACCAATCCTCTTATTTAATTCTTAAATATTTGGTTTTTATATGTTTGGACTAAATGAAAGCTTTTAAACCTACCTGGAAGTGGTATCCGAGAATAACAAACCAACAAGAAACGATAGTTTTGACGTAACATTTGATGTTTGTATAGATACACTGCTTTACATAAAAAGATAAACGTCAGAGTGATTCTTAACCATCAAGAGCACAGCATAGGAATGTGTTCTATGCTGTGGAATGGGTTTTAATTTATAATTAATAAGACTTTTGTATCTTTTCTTTTCGATGGTGTTATTTATTAATTTATATTTATATTTTATATATATATATTTATATATTTCATATTTTTTATATATTAAAAACAAAAACGTAAAATTTTTTTGAAATTATGTGTGCTTTCACAAAATTTGTGACTATTATTATTTATTTAAAAACACTTTAAATTTTATATTCTTTTTTTTAATTACTCAAACACTATTTTACCCTTAAATACTTAACCTATGTTTATAAATTTTTAAAAAATTATTCGTTAAAATATCATATTAGCATAGTAAAGAGAGGTAGGGATAATAAAAACAATTTTTGTGTTTAAAAAATGTTCCTGAAAATGTATTAAATTAAGATATCGTTTTTAAAAAGAGCGCCCAAAGTTATGAGAAAAAGGACAAAGGATGTTGTGCATTTTTATTTCCTTTATACTTTTACGTTTACTTAAACATTTTTTTACTGCACAATTAATTTTTTTTTAAACTATTACAAATATATTTCAATTTCACATACTGTTGTACTTCATTTAAATAAGCTAGGTTCAGATCTATTAGCGGTATATTTTGGAGGACACTTTTTCAATAAAATTCCCATGTTAGATTGTTTTTCTTATTTCTGTCCTCTATATACTGTTAAGAATTGCAGTCCGTCCCTGTCCAATTAATAGCCTTGAGGCGACGGCGCGTCAATCACAATGAAAAAAAAGTTTTATTTTGTAACGACAAACGCCTGATATTTTAGGAAGGAATCTTCTCGTTGGTTCCATGTTCTTCCAGAATAGACGTCCCCATTTTCAAATAGTTTGTTGTCCAAATAAAAGGAATGTCGCTGATCCAGTTTTTAGTTTTAATTTTTAAGTAAAGTTAAGTTTTGAAGTATTTAAAAGATTGTTTAAAGATTATTATCTAAATGATTTATAAAGTAAGAAATTATTGTATAAAAATATTAGAATAAGTTGTTTAGTTATTGTACTGAGTGTTTAAAATAATCGAACCCAAGAGTAAATATAGCAACAAAAGAGTAGTTAGCAAACAAAATGCTACTTTGTAGCCAGCCCATTCTTAATTTTTTAGCTAAATATAATAATGAAAATCTAAATAATAATGTCTATAGTTACGTGTTTTACGGCATCCGTATTCAAGATACAGGGTGCACATTTAAGTCTACAAAGACAATAGGTAAAGTAACTATAAATTACTAAATATTAAGCTAATTGCTCATGTATAATTATAACATTTAAAAAAATATATTAGTTTTATTTGGGTTTTTTAATTTATAACAAAACTTTGTGCATATTTTAAAAACCTTTTGTTCTGTGTTATCCTTTTTTCGGTGTATACACCTAGAGATTAAAAAGAGTATTATTTAAAAACCGCCAGCCAATGCCATTATTAAAAACAACAAAATTTCATTTTGTATTCTCAGTCAGTGTCAGTATAAACATAGTACGAATGGAAAGTTACATTTTGCAGGTTGGCGTAAAAGCCGCAGTCACATCCTTTTATTTTTTCCCACTAAAATTTAATTAAATGTTCGTGATGATTTATATCAAGTGAATTTTTACCATATGAAGCTGTCGTCCGCTTTAAATCGACATTGTTTGGCCGTTCCATTAATCTTACCGTTCTTTACTGTAATAAAACAAACTTATGAGCAACTAAAAGAATCCAAAGAGAGCCAGTTTATTAAACAAATGGGCTATTTTTAAGACGTGTCTCGCCATAATTTTAATATTTTTTAAGAAAAGCTGATTTTATTTAACCCACCTCTACTAAAAATCCCCTACCCTAAACAACGTTCAAGATTATTCACTATAAATTAATCACCCCTTATCATCGTTACTGTTGCCCATGCAAAAAAAAAGTAATGTGATTGATATTTTGTTGAAATGCTATTAAAATAACAATAACGTTCAGATTTAAACAATAAAAATAATATCATCTTCATTATCATCACAGCTGTATTGATGCTATTGGCGAGGTGGATTACTCCTCTTAAATCGATACGTTTACAGTCTCTTATTTGTCCTGGCCTTTTCTGTTATGGTTTTCCATTTTCTTCTGTCTCTGTATTTTGTTTTTTAGCTACTGATTTTTAATGCTTTTATACCTTCCTTTACTTGACCACCATCTCATTTGTCGCCTTTCTCGTTTTCTCTCGATTTCAATAAACCCATGTCAGTCTTTTCTCATAATATGTCCTATCTATTTCAATCTCCTTGCTTTTATATATGTCCCACAAAACTGAATCCTCTTATTGTAATCATCACTATGAGTGTTTTAATTGTAATTATTGTGAGCGGTAGTTTAATACGAGCACTGAAATCACTTTATAAGGATTCCACTGCTTGTGTCAGGATAAACGGAGCTTGCACGGACTGGTTAAACATCGAAAAAGGTGTAGAACAGGGATGAGTAGCTTCGCCATGGCTGTTTAACTATTACATAGACAATTGTTTAAAAAATTTAAAAGAGAGTGCGTATGGATAAAAAATAAATAATTTGATCGTCAAATGCCTTCTTTACGCCGACGATCAAGTTATATTAGCGTTATCTGAAGAGGAGTTGCAGGCGATGGTTGATGTTATGCATGATGCCCTGAAAATCAAAGGGATGAAAATAAATGTAAGCAAAACGAAAGTAATGGTTTTTGAAAGAGAAGAAAGCATGTCAAACTGTGAAGTTTTGATTAAGGGAGAAAGAGTGGAACAAGTAAATGAATTTGTGTACTTGGGTTTAACATTTACGAGAGATGAAAAGTATGACAGTGACATTGAGCAAACGGTGTTGGCAGGAAAACAGATCAATGGGGCACTGCATAGCTTTATGAATAGCCAGAAAGTGTCAAAAAAGGCACGTCTGGCTGTGCATAAAGGTGTGTTGGTTCCTATACTTATTTATGGCAGTGAATGTTGGGTTTGACAAAAGAAGCATAAAAATAGGATTATTAATGCGGAGATGAGTAGTTTGAGAAGTATAGCCGAAGTGACTTGGTTGGATAAAGTAAAAAATAGTGAGATAAGAGAACGCCAGTGTAAAAAAAGATGTGGTTACAAAGATAGATAAAGGAATGCTTAGATGGTTTGGACACGTATAAAGTATGGATAAAGGAATAATGACGAAACAAATTTATAAGGACAAGTCGGTACAGGTCGACCTCGGCGAGCATATCTCGATCAGATCAACATTGTTTTGAAGAAAGGCCAGTTTAAGACGACGAGCATGCATGAGAGCCCTGATGAAAGTAGAGGAAGCAAAAGATGTGTGTAAGAACCGTAAGAACCGTATGTGGAAGGAAGTGGTCTCTGCCTACCCCTACGGGAAAAAGGCGTGACTATATGTATTGTTTTTCACTGACTTTTCAAATTGTTAACATAAAACGGGGGCATATAAATAGTTTAAAAAGAGCCAATTTTAAACAACGATTAAATAACAATGAAATGAGGTATGACTTGATACCTTACGTCATTGGAAATTTTTTAGGAGTATATCCTGTAGGGAGGTGGTGAATCTTATTTATATTAATTTGAATAACCTTTTCTAGCAGAAATCTATTATCTTGTGCTCATTTTTAATTAAACACTAAACAATGACTTTATAGCTGTCACAGTGTGACACGTTACGAAAGTCATGTAAACAATACCACATACAAGATCGTCTTAGTTCAAACACAAAATGTCAATTAACAATGACAGATACTTATTTTTTTAATCTTATACTAGCTTTTGCACGTGACTTCGTCCGCGTAGGAGTCGAAAATGGTTCCAATAGTATTTTTAATTGGTTTTTTACGTTATTATTTTTTTTATAACACAAATTATTATATTAAAATGTTTGAATACTTATATGAACAATCTTTATTATAGTGCAGGGATTTAAAGGTTAAATCAACATGAAAGTAAAATTTTGTTATATTTTATGAGCACGAAACACGACCTTTGATCTGGTGAAAGTGACAACGAAATTAAAATATTTCACCTATCGCAGTATTTCTCTGTAGACAATTTTTTTTTCCTTTGGGTGCTAGAATCACCAGGCTACTTTGTGCGCTTATTCTGGAACATGCCACATACAACTGGCCGTGGGAGAAGCAGCTTTCTCTTAAGTCTACTCCTGCTACCCTAAGAGTTTGACCTTGAGCTTTGTATATGGTTATGGCGAAGTAGATTTTGATGGAAAACTGCACTCTCTTAAATTCGAAAGGGTAATTTGATCGTGTTAGGGCAATCCTAGGAATAAATACAGACTCTGCTCGAGAACAACCTGTCGGTATAGTTGCCTCGATTACATTGCGATGCAATGTTTGTACTTGCAATCTGGTGCCATTGCATAATTTTGGTGGATTTATATTGCGCAGCAACATGATTGGCACGTTAACGGTTAATTTTAGTATGTGAGTTGGGAGACCGGGAGGCTTTAGTGTATTCAGGAACTCGATCGGATAATGAATTGCATCATCGATGTTTATCACCGAGTCGACAGATTTATATTGATATTTGACCACTTCGAATGATCTCAAAAGTATTTCATTTATGACTGAGGTTTGTTAGTTTTTTTGGTGTTAGAATGTCACGCTTGCATAAACATTCTGCAGGTTTATCGTAAATATTATTAATGTTTGGGTAAATTTTAACTATAAGCTCTTTTACAGTGGAAACAATTGTAACTTACTCTGTAAGGAGATTTATATTATTATCCAGTTCCGGGAAATCACCATTTTCTATTTTAAGTAATAGGTCTAAGAACTGTTCTGCAGTAGCATCTTCCCTAAGATAGACTGGTAAGACTCAGTTTTGTCACTGAAGGCCACAAATGAGACCGCTTCACGCACGCTTTAACTTCGTCCGCTCGCGTTCCTCTGGGCACTACTGGTAAAGTCGCCTACTAACAATATAGTGGTTCCTCCCATTTGACAATTATTATTCCTAATATCTTGTAAAGATTTATCAAGGGCTTTCAAACCTTCTTTTATGAGCCATGGTACTCTCATCCCAAACAATTAATTTTGTTTTGCGGAGTACTTCTACCATATTACTTTGTTTGGGTATATTATAGAGTGTGGTTTCGGTTTGTATTAAATTGAGAGGAAGTAACGCGGAGTGTGCACTCAAGGTATAAGGTAAGTTTTTCATTCAAATATCCAAGAACAAATAAAATTGAAAATTTGAATTCTAATCCGATTTAAATATTCTTTTATATTTGACATTCTAATTTTAAAAAGTATTGCATTGCATCAAGCTTTTATGTGAGTTCAACGTTTTTTGAATATAATCGAATTGAGTTTATTATGTGTCGAAATAAAATGTAATTATAATCAAAAGCACTTAGAACTATTGATATCAACTTCGATGCAAATAACCCCCAAAATTACTTTCTACCACTTTTTAACCCCGTTAAGCGATGAATTTTATTAAAATACAAAACACGTCTTTCATCAATTCTGTTAAAGAATGTTTATGCAAAATTTGAAGTAGATTGGACCAAGAAAACACGTTGTCCCATACAAACTTTACCCCCGTTTTTCACCTCCTTAGGGGCAGAATTTCGGAAAATTTCTTTTTTATCGGATTCCTACGTCATACAAAGAATACATCCTCCGAGTATCAGGTTTCTACAATAAGCAGTTTAGGCTGTGCGTTGATCCGTCATTCAGTCAGTAATTCAGGGCAAAGCATTTTATGTGTATAGATTAATTTAATGCAGTTTTGGAAAAAATATTGTTTGCATCTCGAATGCGAAATGCTTTTGCATTATAAAATGGTTATTTTGCCAAATGGTGAATAACCCTGTACTTTACACTCAGGGACAATTTAAAGGGGCAAATAATGTTCTTTTGACAAACTAGATTTTTCCCATTAAAATATCGTTATCGCTCACTTAAGTAAAAGCACTTACCTGTAAAATTACTAATGCAGTGAACCATTATCTGTTTTCCAATTACACTTCTAAATGCAGGAATCAGAATTTAAAGTGACATTTTGCGCTTCAAATACAGGACACTATTCAATTAAAAGAGAAGAGACGCTATTATTTGATTGCTATTTATTTGTTGGGTTGGAAAAACATAAAATTATTTTAAATTTATTCATTTGCCAAACAAGTCGTTGAAAACTTCTCATTAAAATTACACTTAAGTAAGACTAATTAAATGAAAATTATTTTAAAGAATTTCTCACGCAAAGTTAATTTAATAGAAAGTAAAAACCAAAAAATTTAATGTAATGAGGTTAAATAATAAATTTGTTACATAACATTTTAATTCTTTTACATTTAAAACATAATAATATCATTAAAGGTTATAAAATAAATTATAAAAAATATTTTAAGGGTTAGTAACTAATAAAATACCCATATATTTTAATAAATAATTTGTCCTGCGACAAATAACTGAAAAATCCATCGAATATAACAAACCAGCCTTCATGTGTTTTATGGACCTGGAAAGGGCGTTTGACTGAATACAACTAAAGGACGTGGTACACCCTTTATACAACAGGCAAATCCCATATAACATCATAAAAACCATCGAAAATAGTTAACAGAAAAACGAAATACAAGCCAAAATTAATGGCGCAACTACCGAAAAAATTCCTGTTAATTTTCGACAACGAAAATCCCTTAGCCCCTTATTGTTCAACATCGTTATGGACGAAATAATAAAAATTACTCGTAACCTGAAAGGGTATAAAATGGGGAACAAAGATGTCAAAATCCTATGCTATGCCGATGATGCTTTTCTGATTGCAAAAAACGATGATGACCTATAGATAATACTATTCAAATTCAGCACAACGGCAAAAAGTCCAAAAATAAAAATATCTGCAGTAAAAACAAAATGCATGACCACCTCAAAAACACCTATCAGATTCAAACTGGTTGTGGATCATAAAATTGTACAACAGGAGATGAAACTTAAATCCATAGGCATAGAAATATCAGGATATGGTGACATCAAGGAGGAGGTAAGAAACCAAGCGGCAAAAACTGCACAAACCCCAGCTTACCTGAATGATATAATCCTTCGAAACATATATATCGGAATTGAGACCAAATCCTGAATCTACAAGGCGGTCATCAGACCTATATTAACATACACAGCGGAAACTAGACCAGATACATCGAACACAAAGAAAATATTAGAAACCACCGAAATGAAAATAGTTCGCAGGATTGTTGGAAAAACACTTTTTGATAGGGAGAGAAGCGAGGACATTGGAAAAACATGTAAAATGGACAATATAAATGAATGGATACTGGGAAGAAAGAAAGAGTAAAACGAACACAGATCGGATGAATGACGACAGAATGGTCAAAATAACTAGAGACAAGTCGCCCTTAGGGCGCCGAAGTGTTGGAATACCCCGCAAGATATGGAGCGACAACCTCTCTAACAATTAAACGGCAGAGGATACGAAGAAAAACAAGCAACTTACATTAAAGAAGGAAGAAAAATAATAATTTTTAATATGATTTTACAAATTTACTTAAATTTCCACATGATATCGTCTTTTTTATAAGATATAATTATAACCTTAAATTTACAATGTCAATAACCCTTAGCGGTAGAGACATTATTTAAAATAAAATAAATTATTTTTAATTATTGCATAAAAGTAATAATAATAAAATTTACTAGTTAAATTTCAGTTTTAATTTTATTTGGCAAGAATGTGTATAATTTAAAAACTAATTTATATTTTAATTATTTGCACTTAATTATTGTTATAGTTACAGTTAAAAAGGAAATTCTTAGATAAAATCTACCTTGGTGTTTAAGCTGTGTGCTTTCGACAAGGGTGTTCGACGGTTTACTGGCAATTGCAAGTGTCTTATTCAAAAGTCCTGGCTGGAAAGTTTAAGTTTAGTTTACGCGGAACCAATACTCAGCAAGTAATGCCCATATTCATAGTCTGTACCCAAGGCGGAGTCGATGCTTCGAGTACAGATTTGCGTGGAAATTTGCATTACAATCTATATTAGAAGCATTGAATCCGCCTTAAATACATACTATTACAAACTAATAAACGGCCGAATGATCAGACGAGCGAAATAAGCGAGCGAGTGAAAAGAAACCGATTCTATTTATTGGACCGAGTAGCTGCCCCCACCACCAAGATGTACTGTAGCACAAGCTTCGAATAGCAAGTACCAAAAACAAAACATGAAAGACTTTTAAACGTGTAGAACAAACTGGGTTGCATGTTTCTGCCCACAAACCCTGACATCCATTTTTTTTGGATTACATTTTTGCACTGGCTATATATCTTTATTATGTTTTAAAAAAGTGTAATAAAATTTGAGCATGGCATGACAATCGAACACTGGTCGATAGTTACATATTTTATTTAGGTACAAGTTTTTCTTAAATAAGGATTATTAGAAATCTTATTATTTTTCATTGGTTACAATTTATTGTTTTTACATTTGTTAATTTTAAATTATAAAAAAGTTTTGGGGCTCATTTAAAGTAACTATAATGTTGAACTTATTACTTATTACAATTATTTTGGGTTAAGTACGGAAACACCAAAGGGGAGAATAATTATTTCATCTATTCAAGTTTAAACTTGGCCTCGTTGCCTTCAAGCAATTTGTCACCAGATAGGTAAAAGTTAAAGTTTTATTGGCCACTGGAATGAAACTTTTGAGAACAAGAAGTTTAAGTTTCTATCTGATGGGGGTATAAAGGTTTGTTAGAAATATTAAATTTGCCATACTATAAGAGCTGCATTTACGTAAAGATCATTTCAGTGACAATGCATTTAAACTTGATTTATTATTGTTAGTTACAATAAGATGAAACGTCAAAAAACACAAAGGTTGCCAAATAACCATGCGTGAAGGTTAACAAAGAAGAGTGTTAAGGAAATTTTGTGTAAAAATAAAAAACTTACATATTCTCCAAATATCAGGCCACAATGTTGTGTTACGTTGAATTTTTCTTTTTAAAGCCAATTGTTTGTAACGTTATAAGTTACTTTTATAAAACTAACTTATTTCAACTTAAAAGCTGCTAATTGTGTAGTTTAACTAATACCCGTTAAATCAAATTATTTTATTAAATTAAATTTTATCAAAAATATGTTACGCAATAATAAATTGATGATTTAATAAAACAAGCTAAAGATCTTAGTAGTGAAAAAGAATTTTAAATAATTTCAACTAACTGTCTGAAATGAAAAAAGAATCATACATACAGTCACGCCTTTTTTTCGTAGTGGTAGGCAAAGACCACTTCCTTTCACTTGCTGGGGTTCTTACACACATCTTATGCTTCCTCTTTTGCTCTCATACATGCCCGTCGGTTGTTGGTACTCTTGACCTGGCCTTTCTTTAAAACAATGTTGATGAGATCGATTGATGAGATCGACTGCAGCATTAATCCTATTTTTATGCTTCTTCTGCCAAATCCGACATTCACTGCCATACATAAGTGTAGGAATCAACACTCCCCATGCACAGACAGACGTGCCTTTTTTGACATTTTTTGGCTGTTCATAAAGCACCCTTCGCTCAATGTCACTGTCATACTTTCCATCTCTCGTAAACTTGTAACCCAAGTATACAAACTTATTTACTTGTTGTAACTCCTTTATATTTATATATAATATGACTTGATCGTCGGCGTAAATAAGGCATTTGACGATCAAATTTTTCATTTTCAATCCATACGCACTCTCTTTCAAAGCTTTTAAACAATCGTCTATGTATAATTTAAACAGCCATGGCGAAGCCACACATCCCTGTCTCACACCTTTTTCGATGTTAAACCAGTCCATCTGAGCTTTTTTTATTCTAACACAAGCAGTGGAATACTGATATAAAAATTGGAATATTAAACTATCGCTCACCCCCTTTTTTTTTTATTTAGATTTGTAACCCTTTTACCCTTAGGGTGTCCGGTTATCGTTTTATTCTTGTTTTATAAACTTCTTCTATTCTTTTCTGTCTCTTGTCAGTGTCTTTGCTTCGCTCCATTGTTTATTTATTCCTTGTTAAATCTTTTTTATCACGTCGTACAGGTTTTTCTGGGTCTTTGCCTATTTTTCTTGTTTTGTGTTTTTGCTTCATAAATTTGTTTAACAGGTCTATTGTTTGGCATTCTTTGTATGTGTCTCCACCATCCCTATTGTTTTTGTTCTGTGAATAAAATAATATCTTCCATATCTATGTCTTCTCTTATTGGTGTATTTCTTTTTTTATCTTTCCTTGTCACTCCTTTAATTTTTCTCAGATATTTCATTTCTGTTGCTTGTATTCTACTTTTGATTTTTTTTTTAATATCTAAGATTCACATCCAATGTTAGTACTGGTCTATATATATTGTCTTGAATATTTTTAGTTTTGTCTGTCCTGAGATTTCTCTTCTGTTGATAATTTCCCATTCATTACATAAAACAGTTTTATGGTTTTTTCGATTCTGTCGTTGATTTCCGCTTCTTGCCTTTCCTTTTCGTCCATTACCTAGATACTTAAACTCTTTATTTCTTCGTCTCCTATAGTCATCACTTTGGTTTTATCTTTATTTATTTTTATTTGTTTTCGCTTAATTGTTTCATTCCATACTTTTATGTTATATTGTAATCATTTTTCATTTTTAGCAATTAGTATTATGTGATCGGCAAATTCTCCTTCAGCTATCTACACTCCTTGCATGTTTTTATATCCAATGAACATAGCTTTGCGCAGTGTCGATATAGTAACCAATGAGGTAGAATAAAAATATAAAATTTTTGTTTATTTAAAAATTTGTCTTAATTTTAAAGTTTTTTCCTGGAACCAATGGATTCAGTAAAAATATAAAATTTAAACAAGGTATTACACACGATATTGTATTTTTTTCACCAAATCTATTGGTTCCAGGAAAAAATTTTGAGATTAAGAAATGTGTTTAAATAAACAGGGATTTTAAGTAACAAAATTTTTTTTTTACAAAACTACGATTTGAAAAATAGATTTGATATTAAATTAGGTAAGGGAATCTTATTTCACCCCCTTATAATGTATTAGGAAAGTTAAAAAAATACCGGTGGTTAGTTCTTTGCCAGTACACGGAAATTACAAATTTCAAGTTTTTATCTTTACTAAAATTTAAGAAAAAAAAATTAAAACCCAATTTTACGTACCACCTTTTAGGGGTGATATCTCGGAAGGGGGTGGGTTGAGAAACATTTTTTGTGGAAAAGATCCATCATAATTTCATACGGCAAGTACCTTTTAAATTTTTTCGCATGAATTTAGAAACACCTTGTATATATTTTTAATGAAAAATATGCTTTTTTGTATTTAAAAGACATTTAGTGTTTTTATTTAATGACTGGCCCACAAGGGTAGTTAAATAAAAATGATAAATGTTTATTGCTAACGGTCTCGTTGCAGATTACGTTTTATGAGAACAGTTTACCTACATGCATACATTTGAATCAAAATGAACTTCTATTTTATCTGAGCATTAAGTTAATCTTTTAATGCAGTAAATTTAATCGTTTTTGAAACCGCTTGTTTTTAAAAGTTGCTTCAATTTTATCACCCCTTTTATTAAAGCACTTGATCTTTATACACAGTCCTTATTAGGATGAAAAATTATTACTTAAAAGTTTAAACTGTGTTTTTGGTAATAATCAAAATGGGGGTTACATACCATAAACGTAAATTAATAAACTCTTGGTCAAAATTACCGCAACAATATATAATTATCCAATAAATAAATTTATCTTTTTCCTACGTCCGTTTTTATAATTTATTGATATTTAAATAAAAGACAATTTATATTTTTGTCTTGTTGTTAATGACAGCTATTAAAACAATTTTAGGGAATTTGTTACGAGATTAACAATTTTGTGCAGTACTTGCGATAGATTTTCGTTAAAAGTACAGTGAGTGGCCAAATTATTAGGGACAATATAGCGTTTTTGTAATATTGAAGATTAATTTAATTTTTGAGAAGATAAATCGGTCTTAGATGATTTCATAATTTTATTGTTGGTATCATATGTAATAGGTTTTGAGAAGTGGCAACACTGTCAGTCTGTCATACGGCTATAGAAGTAATGTTTTGCCAGATTTGAGGTTAAGATGAAAATACCGTTTATTTTACTGAATTGATCTCTTACTTTTTTTAAGCCGTTTTTGCAAGTGTTATCGATTAAAACCTATTAAAATGTAAGTATTATTGAATAATTAATTAGTCTTACTAATTTTAATGAATATTTATCAGTTTTATTAGGACTTTTACTCATTACAACCTCAGATTTATTCTTTTGGTATGGGCAAGTCTTGCGAAATATCCCTAGGAAATTATAGCAGATTGAAGGTGTTACTCTTCTGCATTCCACATACTCCCAAATACAGATAGCAGCAGCTACAGGTGTTTCTAAATTAGTAGTATACCGTATAAAATTAAAAATAGACAAAAATTTGCCGTTAACCGCTAACCGCGTAGGAAAAAGCTGCAGAAAAAAGATCACTTCTCCTCGTAATGACCGTCAAATAAGGGACGTGTGCCTCAAAAATCGAAAAAAAATCCGTAACCTACCTGACTACAATAATTGTCAATAACCAAGGGATCAACGTTTTCAAACAGACAGTCAGAAAGAAAAAGTTGGCCGAGTTCAATCTCAAGGGGTGTCGGCCACTCAAGAAACCTCGCTTAACTGAAGCGATGAATAAAAAGAGACTGTATTGGGCAAGGGGGCTGTTGAGGAATGGAGTCGGGTAAATATGATTGGTAGAAACTGCGACAAATGCTTTGTAATATGGTAAGTTTTTACAGGTCTGCTTCTCAGATGAATCCACATTTCAAATTTTGGTGGACAAAAGCATGTTTGTTCGACGACGCCCAGGAGAGCAGTACCATCCTGACTGTCTTGTTTAAAGGGTTAAACCTTCCCTATTAGCATAAGGGTATGGTCTGTAATCTAAGCCAGGATATGGGACGCCTCTACATCGTAAAAGGGACTATAAGGCAAGATTAGTACAAGCGAATACTGGAAAGTCGCCTTCTGCATTAGGTGCTAGAATGGTTCCCTAATAATAAAAAGTATGTTTTTATGCATTATTCAGCACTTTGCCACAATTCCAGAAGTGTTACTGCATTTCTGGATAATAATGACGTGACAGCTTTACCTTGGCTGGGACATGAACTCGATAGAAAATTTATGGGAGCTCACATAGCGAGAGATCGCTAAAAAAGTCATAACGACCAAGCGCCAACACATAGAAACCCTTATTAGGGTATGAAACCCTGACCCTAAACTCCATCAAAATTCTTAATTTTCACCAATTTTTTCTTTTATGTAAACGATAATTGCCGAATAAAATAAGAAGATAAATAAGAGATAAATAAGAAGATTGAATGAGATAGGAAAATATTTAAAAAAGGCCATGGTAAGCGGAAAAACGATACACTAACATGACTGTCACTAGTCCTGTGATCAAAAACGAACTCAAAGCTGTTCGTATTGTTCCAATTTCTTTAAAAACAGTTACAAACTGAATTAAACAGTAGGAAACTAGCCACTAGCTGGTTACGTGTTGCTCGTAATCATTAAAAATTTTCTTTTTCTTGGGGTGCAATACTTGTATTCAAGCGTTGGCGATCGCTATTTACATTTTGGTATTCTTCACGATCAGCGGCAGTTCTAAAAAGCTGTTCCACGTCTTGATCTGTCCAGTGGCGTATATTACGATGCAATGATAGTTTCTTATCTTATCTTGACACTTCTATTTTACCCTGAATTATGAGGCGAAGCATTTGATACTAGAGGCCTCTCGTGATGTGCTTATAGTTTTGTAGTTTTCTCTTCTTAATTTCGTTTGAGAGCTCTTGATCTTTATGCATTTTTTGCAATACTTTTAGGTTGGTTGTATGTGACATCCATGGTATCTTTAACATCCGCCTATAACAACACATTTCAAATGCTTCAACTCGATTCATCATATCGACTGTTAAAGTCCATGTCTCACAACCATACTATAAATTTGACCAAACGTAGCAACGGAGCACTGCTATAAGTGTAATATCATCCACATATCAAATGTTATTGATATTTTCTTCTCCTCTTGTTAGTCCTTCTATACGGTCGCTAATGGCCTCTTGGAAAATGGTCTCGGAAAACAGATTTAAAATAGTTAGTGATAACACACAGCCTTGACGGACTCCACTTTTAATTGGAATTTTGCCCGTGGGCCTACCTTGTAGTACAAATTTTTAAGTAGTCCCAAATCAGTTGGTTCTACACCGATGGACTGAAGATGTTCAAAAAGCAGATTATGGTTCACGCAGTCAAAAGTCCTCTCAAAGTCCATAAAACAGATGTATACGTTTTTTCTGAATTCACAGCATTTTTGTATAAGGGTTCGCTTACAGTTCCCATACCGTCTCTAAAGCCGAACTGATCTCTACTTACTTATGTTTCGCAACGAGTATATATGCGATTTTAAATAATACGGTGGAGAAGCTTAATAGTATGGCTCATTAAACTGATTAATCATTAAAATTGGTCTGTGGATAATTAAAAAAAAAAATTATTTACAGATAAAACAGGGCTAGCCTTATCATCCAGATGATTATGAAAGAGTTATTTAAATACCAGAAGAGAGGTTTGCTTCTCATAATTTATTTATTTATTCGTATGGCATACATGCAATAATATAATTCCATAATAGTAGTAGTAGTAAAAAGAAAAAGAGAAAGAAAAAGAGAATACAAGCGAAACCAATTAAACAGAGCAAACAGACAAAGTCAAAATTAAATATTAATATCTAAGTTCACGATCCAGTCAAGCGCAAATTCTTCAGCCTTCATGAAATCACTCCAACTCCCCTGAAATGGACGCAGAGGGCACTCCTCTCTAATGTGTTTGATGGTTTGGCGAGGGGATCCGCAGTCACAGCTTGGAAAGTCAGCTAAACCCCATTTGTGGAGGGAGTCAGCGCATCGACCATATCCGGAACGGATTCTATTCAGCTTGACCCATTTCTGTCTGCTTCTCATAATATCTCGCAAGGATACCATTCGGTGGTCGCTCTGGTACGTTATGGGATAGTTTATGCTTTGATGCTCGCACAGAACTAGGTCCTGTCCGAACGGGATTTTTGAATGCCAATTACTATTTTATACTATATATAAAGAATATTGTAATGGAACACGTGATGCCTTTCGGTCCTTTTTTCGAACCCAATCTTTTGTTCAATTAAGACAACTCTTGACCTTACATAGCTGGGGAGGTATTTGATTATATATTAATCAAGTTGGTATACCAGTTATGCAGTGACCATTAAAAAAGGAAGAGTAATGGAGTAGTTTCCCGTTGCTTTCTCCATCGCTGTCTAAACGCTTTTTTGTGGTTACCACTCTGCCGTTTAGTGTCTGATTCATAACCAGATACAGATTATCAATCCCTGCTTGTGGTCAGTTCTGATACAGCCAGCTGCCGCAGTTAAGTGCCACTTTTCGTCCGCTCCAGGGATTTCATTTTCCCGGTACCACCAATAACTGGGAGGCATTCCCCTATCCGCCACCTGGGAAGACGCCCGATGGGAGACTAGCAACCCCACACGGGAAAATATTTAAGCTTATTCACTTTTAAAGTATACAAATACGTTTTTTTTTAAACAATGTTTATAAAAAATTATTGAAATTAATTTATTTTAGCAATTTAAATGATTTAATACAGCAAGAAACTACAAAAAATAAATGTCTTTCATACAAATTTCAAAAAAAGATTGAAACAAAGTTTTTTTTATCTTTAAATTAAAAATTTATTCTATCTATTAAATGTTTATTTGAATTCTCATTTTGAAATTGTATTGACGTAATTGAAGAACGAAAATTTATAATAGTTTTAAGTAAAACATTTATTAGGTTAAATTTGCACACATAGACATTCATTACTATTTTTAACAGGCAATAATATTAATAATGTTTATTTATTTTCTTTCCTTTATTACTAATTTTTTTTCCTTTTTGTTCGCTACGTTTTAAATTTCATAAGGCAATATAAAATAATGAAAATTATCTAGATGTACTTTTAGCAGCAAAGTTAGAACCTTGTACAATGAAAGACGTGTACTTATTTCTTAGTTTTAAACACTTAGAAGATCACAATGAATACGCAAACAGCTTAACATTTGCATATTTCTTTGTATTTTATAAAATTTTCTACGGTACATGCAACTCGATTTAAATGCAATGAAAGAAAATATGCACTTTTTAGCATTTATTAATTTTTTTTTAAACAAAGGTAAAACAGCAACTTTTACCAATCTTTGTGAGTTTATAAACACAAAGCTCGAATAAAATCTAATTAATTTTTTTTGCTTAGTCGAGGGAAAAATAAATCCACCGTGAATAAATAATTACGTCGGCGATTTTTCCTCCATGTTAATGGATGTACAGAGTAATACGATAATAACAATTACCCTCAACGTTTAAAAAAATGTGCACGTTGTCAGTAATTTAACCGCACTAATTACTTTAAGATTTTTTTTTATACTCATATTAAGGTAGTCTAAACTTTACAATAGTATATTGTACAACGAGCACGAAATGACATACATTTCCCACGAGTATGAAAGTTTGCAGCACGAGCTGCAAGCGAGTTTTACACTATACTTTTTCTACGACTGTTATAATATACAGTAGTAGTAGTAAAAGTAAAAAACAACCAGTATGAGAAATAAGCTTTTAAAAATTAATTGAAAAAAATAACGTACTAGGTAGATGTGTTAAGCACCTACTACAATAATCGCGAAAAAATATCTTCTTCTTCTTCTTCTTCTTCTTATTTGTTATCAACAATATTCAATGTTACGTTGGTACAATTATTAAAAACAAATTTTGGGGAAATAGAATCCGTTTTTTAAGGCAAAAGTTGACATTATTAACATTTTCTGTAAATGATGTCGATGGAAGGTCTGACAACTTATTGATCGACCCTAATATTTTATTGGCTATGTTATTTCGACTAGTCAGGGACTTTTCGATGTAACCGACAGCTACTGTTGTAGAGCGCCAGCCACCATGAAGTTTTGATGTCGTTATATCTTTGTCACTATCTATCAATATTGTAGCTAAAGATCGGCGGAAACAGTGCCCGGTGTATAACTCAGGATTCGGAAGTTTTAAGTATGAAGCTATTTGTTTTCCCATATTTCCTATTTTATTTATTTCAAATTATGGACAGTGCATTTTCCTTTCTGATAATTTAGAAAAAAATAATTTTACGGGTTGCACTCTGGGAGTGCCGGCAGAAGTGAAAACTTAAGTATTAACGCGCGTAAAAATATTATTTTTAATTTGAAAAATATTGTCTCCAGATTTCCATAGTTTATGAATAATGCATTATTTTTATTAACGCTTTATTATAAATCATATATTAAACATCAGTACCAGATTTGAATGTTTTCGATTTCTTTCTTCCGCTTTTTGATTGATCTTCTTTCAATATGGCGCTTTTCTTCCTACCTCGACTTTTTCGTTTTCGGCTACCTCGTTTTCGGTTTTGTCGCTTTTGGCTACGTCGTCTACGGCGTCTGCTTCTATTTTTTCTTCGTCTTCGAGCCTCCGTTATCGGCAAACCAAAACCTAATTTAAACCTTCCCCCGTTCTCTTTAATCAAACCAGCTTTCAGTCCAGTTTTTAATGCTTTTTTAACACAAATTGATGCATTTTTTAACGGCTTCTTGCACTGATAAATTATTTAATCTAAACTTTTGTCGGGGGGAGAACCATTAGAGTTATTAAGACACGCTATGGTGTCCATAACATCTGCTAAAAACGACACCTCTCCTTGGACCATTTTAATGCAGCAAAAGCAGAACTTAATCAATAAACTAATGAAAAGCACTTAAATTTTGAATTTAGCTACTAAATTAATTGGTCAAAATGACATAAAAAATGTACTTGAATTTGTCAGTTTGTTGAATAAGGTTGCCAAGTTACCAGTCAAGAAAAGTCGCATTTTATATTGCTCCAGTGAAATACATCCGTCTTACGAATTTTCGATCAGGCCACGTGTCCTGACGCGAGTTTAACATTTTTTACCCATTACAAAAACACAGCGTGCCATAAGAAGTTATCACTTCAAAAATAAGCATCGTTGACATTACTTGGTAACAGATTCCAATATTTTTTCACAATGTTAGCATATTCTCCCGCACCTAAATCTTCAAAATCGTAAATTTTTATTTTGTACATCTCATCTCTCCTACAAGCACCTATAATTCCCATAATAATAAAAACTTGCAATAAAAAGATATGAACAAATTATAATTAATTAACTGATAGTTGTGGAGCTTACTTTTGCTACAAGGTATTCGTTGTCTGGGGCTTCTTTGATGAACGTATCAACCCTCTTCGTTGTGAAAACTTTAGATTCTTTTGCTTTGTATCCATCTGATTTCTGCCTCAGAAATGTTTTCAATTTGGTATATTTACTGATATCCAAGCCAATATTGATTGTAGATTGTAGGGGTGGGTCGTGAAGGCCATGCTGCCTCTCAAGCACTTGATAGCCAATATTGATATTAAGCATCGTTTTTAACATGCTATAGTGTGCCCATAAAGTAAAAGATTTAAATTTATTTGATATATTTCCAAAGTAAGCCATCAGAACATTCTCTGAACAAAAACTAGTTTTCTGTTCTTTGCACCAGTCCATGAATAGGGTATACGAAACTGTGTATTTTTCTTTAGATTTTTTAGGCACTAAATTTAATGAAGCGTGATTTGTTGCCTCCATAACACTTCGTGGTGTTAAACTTCTTTCACCGTCACTACTTTCCATGCTGAACTAGTTTCGAAATACCTGTGATTATATTGTCTGTATGGTTACGGCGTCTTTTCTTTTATTTACTCCACGCCTCTTTTGTCATGACGAAGATTGCAAAAATTTACCCGTACGTTTTTCAGACATTGTGCACTAGTTGCCCAGCCAAAGTTTTGTAGGCAATAAGACCAACAATAACAACAACAAAAATAAAATGTTTGACTTTGACGTTTTAAAAAGAATAGTTTTTTGGAGTGATTGTAATTTAACTCATAAAAATGTTATAAAGTTTGTGGCAATATTAAAATGTTTAAATGTTGTCTTTATCATATTAGTTTTACCAAAACGTGTAAAAACTAAAAATTTTGATAAGCTGTCAACGTGACAAACTGACTTCTTCAGACATAATTGACATAATTGTAGCCGAAAATTAGGCATGTATTTATTTGATTCCGAATTTTATCAAAAAAAATTAAAAATCCCACAAATCCTTTACAGATTGGCAAAAAAAAGGTCACTGTGTCAACTTCATAATGAATACCCATTATAAATACATTACATTACATTTTTGCGGTTGGGCCATTGGTATAGGCACCCTTGTCACCTAGATCTTTGATTCTCTGTGACCACCGCTGTGTCTTCAGGGCATCAGAATTCCAGTCCGCTGGTTTTGGCAAACCACAGGATTTCTGTGGGCCCTGTCTCATTTAGATCATTTGGATCCATTATAATGTGGCCCCAGGTTTGGTACCTGTACACCGCTAGCATCGGGTAGCTACACAGAATGTGTATGCTGCTCTCTTCCTCTTAGCCGCATATTTGGCACTTTTTCTCAGCCGCCAGCTTGAGTTTAAAGAGGTCGACTTATTGCGACGTGGCCAGCGAGCAGGCTAAGCGTGCTGCTTAGTCTACTCCGGTTCATCGTCCAGAGTGCGTCTGCCCTCTTCTGGAGAGGTTTTTTCATTAGCTGTCTTGATGTTCTGCAGTCAGTATTTGAAGCGATATGTTTTTGCTCAAGGATTAGTTTCAATTCATGTTTCGCTTCGGAAATCGGCAATCGGCAATCCGACCAACTGGCTTCTTGGTTCCACCATGGTCCCATTTCTTGCCAGTTCATCGGCTACTTTGTTGCCATTTATCCCTGTGTGCCCAGGAACCCATGTAAGAGTATTATAAATAAGCAACTTATAAAATTTTAGTCAAAATATTCTTGGCTAAGAGTCAAAAGGTCTACTGCGCTTTCGTAGACTTGGAAAAAAGATATGACAGAGTGGTACTATTGGGGTAAGCAGATAGTTTGATGCGAGCGCTGAAATAATTTTACAAGGATTCCAGTGCTTGTGTTAGGATAAACAGAGCTTACACGAACTGGTTTAATATCGAAAAAGGTGTAAGAAAAAAATGTGTGGCTTTGCTGTGGCTGTTTAACTTATTTATAGATGGTTGTTTAAAAGATTGAAAAGAGAAATCGTATGGATTGGCAATAAATAATTTGATCATAAAATGCCTCCTTTACGCCGATGACGCAGATGGCAAGACAAAAGTAATGGTTTTTAACGAAAAGAAAGCATGACAAAAATTATCAGTATTTAATTTTTTATTTTTTTTTTGTAAGGATATTCATAAAAAGTAACAATCGTACTTTACAAAACAATCCATTATGTGGAAAGCAAATTCCTGCTATGTGTACAGTGTCATTAAATGCACGTCCGCTTCAATAAATACAAGGCACATAATTCAAAATGAAACATAAATCTTTCGGATGCACTCTTAACTCTGCCTCGGTGTCCGTACGCCGGTTCGTTTACCTTCACATTTACGTTTTTCGCTTACGTAAATACCTATTACAGTGGATAACAGGTGTGTTTGCTTAGAAATTTGATAATATTAACGCAGTTTTGTGTGCTGGTACTGCTGGAGCACGAAAAATGTTGATTTATTTTGTTTGTGATTTATAAAATTCATAGTTTCAATAATTATATTCAAGTCAAACTATTTGATTATTTTTTTATTATAATTAATTTTTTAATGAGGTTAATCATTTTAATTTAAAAAGAACTTTTATTTTCACAGTTTAATGCGGTAATTAAGAAACATCAGAAGCAGAAATTCATGGAACAGCTGTACATAAACTAAACCATGCGCGGCTAAATTATGAAAAAAACTCGGTTTTTCGCAAGCAATGTACTCTTGACAAAAATCCTAGGAAAGGTCGATTTTTATTTTTAAATGCCGATTTTTTAATGTATATTCTAAAGAGGTTATGTCACTGCTTTTAAAGTGGTGACGTAATCGGTATTTTTTTTAAACTTAAATGTTTGTGATACTTCATCTGAAAAATATTTTAATAATACATTTAATAATAATTAATTATTGAATTTGCTTGTACAAAATTATTAAAATTTTATATTTTATTTCAGTAAAAGAATAACTTTATATAACAAAAACAATATTTAAAGATGTTTAAAATACCGTCCACAAGTCTCTTGACAATAAGCAAATCTACCTACATATTCCTCTTGCAGATTTGTTGATCTTGACTCTAATTCAATTTTTCAACTCCTGTAAATTTTGCTGCCTATTAATATAGACATCAAATCCTACGAATAATTTAAAATTTAGCACACGTATCAAGGACCAATGAAACTACATACATATAGTCACGCCTTTTTCCCGTATTGGGTAGGCAGAGACCACTTCCTTTCACTTGCTTCGGTTCTTACACATATATTTTGCTTCCTCTACTTTTATTAGTGCTCTCATACATGCTCGTCGGTTGTTGGTACTTTTGACCTGTCCTTTCTTCTTAACAATGTTGATCTGATCGAGATATGTTCGCCGAGGTCGACCTCTACCGACTTGTCCATTCATACTCGCCTTATAAATTTGTTTTCTCAATCTTCCTTCATCCATTTTTTCTACATGTTCAAACCATCTAAGCATTTCTTTATCTATTTTTGTAACCCCATCTTCTTTTACACTACAGCGTTCTCTTTTCTCACTATTCTCCACTTTATCTAACCGAGTCTCTGGCTATTCTTCTCAGACTACTTATCTACTATTTTTATGCTTTTTGTGCCAAACCCAACATTCACTACTATACATAAGTGTAGGAACCAACATTTCTCTATGCACAGCCAGAGGTGCCTTTTTTGATACTTTCTGGCTGTGTAAAGCTATACAGTGCCCCATTCATTTGTTTTCCTGCCAACACCCTTTGCTGTCACTGTCATACTTTCCATTTCTCGTAAACTTTGAACCTAAGTATACAAACTCATTTACTTGTTCCACTATTTCTTCTTTAATCAGAACTTTACAGTTTGTCATGCTTTCTTTTTTTTCAAAAACCATTACTTTTGTTTTGCTTACATTTATTTTTATTCCTTTGATTTTCAGGGCATCATGCATAATATTATCTATCGAGTGCAGCTTTTCTACAGATGACGCTAATATGACTTTATTAACGGATGAAGAAGGCATTTGACGATCAAATCATTCATTTTTAATCCATACGCACTCTCCTTTAAATATTTTAAACTATCGTCTGTGAATGAGTTAAGCAACCATGGCAAAGCCACACATCCTTGTCTTACACCTTTTTCAATGTTAAACCAGTCCGTGTAAGCTCCATTTATTCTAACACAAGCAGTGGAATGCTCGTAAAGTGATTTCAGTGCTCGTATTAAACTACCACTCACCCATACATAGACAATGTCACCCACAATTTACTCATCACCACTCTCTCATAGGCCTTTTTCAAGTCTATGTAAGCGCAATAGTTCTTATGACTTCAAGCCAAGAATTTTTCAACTATACCTCGTAATGAAAAGACCTGAAACCAAAAATATAATGAATTATATTTAAAAAAACCAAAGACAAATGTTTTTATAGTGCTATGAACTAAAAAATAATAAATAATTTTTAAAAATTATTTTTTATGTTAAAAAAGCAGACGGAGACCGATAAAGTTGATATAAATTTATTCTTTTACTGAAATAAAATATTAAATTTAGTTTACCCTGTTCAAAAAATCAAATTATTTATTTCCATTAAATGCAGTATTAAAAGACCTTTCAGCTGCAGTATCACAAGACATATATTTCAATATAAAAAAATTACCCATTTCGTCACCACGTCTAAACCAGTGACATAACCTCTTTAGAATATAAATATTTAAAAATTGGCAATTAAAAACCAAAATCAAACTCTTTCAGAATTTTTGTCAAAAGTACCTTGCTTGCGAAATATGTTCCATAATTTAGCTGCGCACGGTATGCTTCATCATTTAATTACAAAGATCGTCAAGACGCTGTTTCGACAACAAGTTTAAAATTAAATTTAAAAGCTGAAGTGTACAAGTCCTTAAATTCAATATAACTATTAATAAATAAAGCTTAAATTTTCAAATTATTAATCACTGCCAAATTAGCTTATCAATTATTATCACATTAATTAAGTGTCAACTGCTATGTACGTCTCGAATTCTAAAAAGAAAACAAAGGTGCTTGTTTTTGTAGGAATATAACTGTGCTGACAAAAGCATTTCTGTGTAAAAAAAAATGGCAGTAAATAAATGGAAAGCGTTTAAAATTGTTGGTTGCATTTTTAAATAGTTCGTCTACAATAGTGAGTAAAGAAAGTGGAAAAATTAAATAAATAATTATAATGTCAACACGAAACTGTTTTACCACTCCACATATACGGTATGTTCTGAATGTAACGCATACATTTATTATTAGCTAAATAAAAGGTTATATCTAAAAATTCCGAAACAGGTCGATTTTTGAATTAAATTTACTATTAAAATTATGTAAAATTTTAAGCGATTTATTAAAATTTACACTTCAATTATTTGAAATATGTAAGTTTCCATGTAATATTAATAATTAAAAAAAATTTTAATCGAAATATACTACTATAAGTAACAACCAAAAAGTTAATAATCTTAATACCTTATAAGACATCTATAATATTTTAAGAAAGCTTTTTTCGAAAAGCAGATATTTTGACGTGAGATTTTCAATTAATAATTAGGGTACTTATTCGATATTAAATCATAATAAGGGACAAAAAAAATTTAAAAAAAAATTACAATGTGTAAGTTATCACCAGATTTAGAGGGAAAAAAATTTTTTGTAGCAGAAAAAAAAAACAAAAAGTTGGTTCTTGGGATTTTTTGCATAAATTTTGAGGTTATGTTTAAAAGTGTAGATAAAAAGTTGTAGATATTTTTATTACCTACAATTTTGCCATTTAACTTTTTCTAATGGGACTCGTAGTTTTGCCGGAATTCGTGATAAACCGTTTTACAACCTTAAAATCTCACCCCCTCCCACTTCCCGACCCCAAATCACCCATGAATTACTTTTCCTTCTATTTTCTTACTTTTTCAATGGGTATTGTTTTGTTATAAATCTTGTTGGTCCCAAAATTATTATAATAAAAAAATTTAGTATAACTAATGTTTTGGATTTAAAAAAAAAATAACTTATATGTTAGACAGTCGCATTTTTTTTTAATGTTGTTATGTATGATTTGAATTAATTTATTAAAACCTTTGTTAAAAGTTAAATTAACCGGTAACTTTCACTAATAAACTCAATCTCACTTAGATCTTCAAACGAAACCCCTACTTCTTAAAGGCGTCTCCTTCTTGTCACGTTTGCTAAAATTTCATCTTCCTCTGGGGCTGTTTCATTAGATAAATTAATTATATTATTGATTATGTTTCCATTGAAAACATTTAACCAGCAAACCACTTTCCGAGTCGCATTGTTCTCGTCAATATTAACATTCATTTTTGAAGTGTATGCTTTTATTGCAATTATTTACGCTGTTCATTATTATTTATTATGTACACTAATTTATTTATTGGTAATATTGTTCCCATTGTTTATTTCTTAAAGATGTTCAATAGTTACAACATTTTATACAGTTATAAGTTAAATTTAAGCACAGTGTTATAAATATAGTACCTACTTAAAAAATATCCATGAACTTTTGAATTATTTTTTAAAAAATATGATAATTCTCTCTCTTTCTCTTTTCCTCTCTCTCTCTCTCTCTATTTATTTATTGATTGCTTTTAGACTATACTGAATATACTAAATAAACTTTAATAATAAAACACTCACATCCTTTTTATCTGATACATTTAATTTCAGTATTAATAATGATTCAGCGCAATACACATCAAAATACTGTGCTACAATTGATGCTGTTTTTTCAAAATTTTGGACAAAATTGAATGTCTATTATATGTATTTTATTATGGTTATTATAAGCCAATAATTTCTATGATAAAACATAATGATGAGATTTAAATATTTTGTTTATTTAATTAAAATTTTTTTTACTTAGTGTTTATCTTCATATTATTAAAATCTAGGCCTGCTTATCCAAGCATCGAGGGTGCATATTAATGACCCCTTTGTCGGCATCCACCATCACCTGGTAAATTCTCGCAGCTTCCAGATGGTTGCGTCGCCTTCGCAAAAAAGGATCGAATTATGATTTACAGGTTTAAAAAAGACAGCAGCCGCGGACAGTTTAGTTTTAAAAGTGTTTACGAGTTATGAAATGTAAATAGTTGTAATAGTTTTAATTAGTCGAATATCTAAGTGAATATATAAAAGTAAAATTTATTTTGTAAAAGTATTGAATTACTGTATGGAGAGTTTTAAATCGCCGAATTCAAGAAATAAGTAAATATCGTAACAATATAATGTATAATTTACTATTTTGTACATAATTTTTTATGAATAAATATTTTTCCCGAAATATTAAATGGAACTTTTTGATATAATTTATTCCTTTAGATTATTTGCCTGAAAAAAATAATATAAATTAAAAATTGAAATAAACAGATTTCATTTACATTCGGAGTAGAAGAAAAACGTAAGGGTGTCCCCCGACTGCACACATTTTTTTAATTTTGAATAAATGTTTAAAACCCTGCTTTTTCCTACTTTTTAACCTCATGTTAAACAATCGTTTGCTTACTTTTCAGGACCCATTTGTAAACTGGTAAGTTTTTTGTATAAACCAAACCTATTCTCCTAAGGATTTATATGCTTTCTCATGCACTTAAACCAATTTAAAAATCAATCATTGTCATAGTGAATAATTATTTTTCGTCCACAGTTTGTTTTCCTTATTTCTCCGAAGATTTTTGCAACAAATTGGCTGTGTACCATTTTGAATGAATAGTTCTAAGAATTTTTAAAGGCACGGTTGCTACATAATTAGTTTCTTTAGGATCGTGCTATTTTCTTTCATTTTCCTGTGTGTATTTTTGTTTGTTACACCGCTGGTTATCTTCAGTGCTGCAAGGTTTTTTTAGTAACACCGGAAAAACTTCCCAAGAGGCACGTGTTACATAGACAAGAGTTTTGCGAATTGAATTTGCAGCCGACACTACGTGGAATTTGAAACTCACAAACGAGCTGCCTTGGAGACTCCTCCGTAACTCTGTCAGAACGAACACTTGTGAATATTATGATAAAAATAGCTTTTGTGTATTTTTCATGTGTACGTCGGTCGTTCTTACTATTGCCGAAGACATTTTGAATATGGTTCTCAAAGTTTATTTTACAATTGAATTATTTTTATGGGAATTGTGGTGAACTTCTGTGTTTTATGTTGATTTACGAGCTTTATAAAGAATTTTTTCTTGAAAAAAAATAAAAAAATGACTAACTTTCAAGAAAATAAGACAATTTTATTGTAGTTTTAAATTTACCAATGTTTCAAAGCATTTACTGATTATCTCACTTTTTAAACACAACGGTGGTCGTTTATAAAGTGTGTAACACCTAAATTGAGTAAATTCAATATTTTAATTAATTGTGCATGTTTATAAAAAATCCATTGTCTCTAAATATTACCTGTTACAATGGATTTTTTATCACAGATACAAAGGGAAGTAGAAAAGTTTGGAAATAAAGCTCTATTTATTTAAATTTTCCAAAATAATTTTCACCACGGGCAATACATTTCTACATCCTTCAAAACCAATCCTTAAACCACATCTCGCTGGGAATTATGGCGCACTCGTTGTCCCAAGCACTTGAGATCTTCTCATCACTAAAAAACCGTCTTACTTTCAGCTTTATTTTCACATGGGTGAACACTGCAAAGTAACAGGGTGCAAGATTTGGGCTGTTAGGAGTGTGCTTAAGTAGTTTTAGTCCTGTAGTGGTCAAATATTTTGTAATTGAAAGAACCAGGTCCCATTCTAGAATTAATTAATAAATAAATTTACAGTAAAATTATTAGCAAAAAAAAAACAAAATTTTAAATTTAACGCCTTGTGTCTTTTTCCTTAGCAATATTTTATTAGGGAATATTTGATCCTTTCGTCATATTTTGGTCCAAATCACCCGCTCTTAACCTATGTCCCAATAGTTATGAACCCTGTATACAAATACAAAATTTGCAATTTGCTTTTTGGTTATTTACCAGCTAGTTATTTAATGAAATAAAAACTGCACACTGTTGTAGGAAAACGACTTCTTGGAACATTTACTGTCAATTTATATTTCCTTTTCGTTACTTATTCGTAACATAATAAAACGAAAACGGTTGTGCCTGACGAGTATTCAAGCGTTCGGAATTCATTAATGAACGGCATAAGTAATAATGTTTATACAATACTTGCGTCTGCAATTGCATTAGCAATGTTTTTGGTGGTTATTTGTAAATTGAAATTCGGGGTGCAATTTAGGCAGTAATAATTAATAATATCATTACGAAAATTGTGTTTTCGTGACGAATGGGCAAATACGGCGAACACAAATCAATTGCGTCGAACTAGCTAATTAAGTTGTAAATTTTTATTAAAGTATTAACCCATTGAACTAAAATAAATAATAGTTTAAAAAAACTAAGGCAACACGCTTTATAAGAAAACCGAATACAAAAATAATAATTATTAAAAAATAATTTTACAATCAAAAGCGTGAGGTGCTTATTATGATGTACGTTTTTTTCTTGGAGACTTTACTTTTACCAATATCTGTTTATTATCAAATTTATTAATTGACATAGCGCACCTCACGCTTTTGATTGAATAATTATTTTTTATTATTATTTTTGAGTTTGGTTCTCTTATAAAACGTGTTGTTTTAGTTGTTTTAAACTATTATTTATTTTTAGTTTTTAGTTCGGATATTTTTCTTAATATCTTAATGATCCTGACCAGGATCTTTAAAAATTTTTATACAATTATTGTATTGTTATGGGTCCTTTGGAAGTATACAAAGTTTCAAGTCGATCAGATGTTTTTAAGTGAGTGAAAATCGTGTCCAAAAATTTCGTTACATAGATAGAAGATGGAAAGATAGATACAAGTCAAACTCATAAGAATGACCCAACTATGTATCTGCGATTTTAAAAGCAAAGTTAAAGTTGGACAAGACTTCTCGGAGGTATACGATATAAACAACGGCTCTAAACAGGGTGATGCCCTATCACCGATACTTTTTAATGTTGCTCTGAAACATGCCACCGGAAAGGCTGAATTCTGTCCTCCAGCGACAGTCTTTCAAATAAATGGCCCTAATCTACTACTGGCTTTTGCGGATGACGTGAATATCATTGGAAACAGCAGACTAAATGTCAAAAATACATTCAGCAACTTCGAATAACATGCTGGAAATATGGCTCAAGATTAATGAAGAAAAAACAAAATGTATGCACTACTCCACCAGAAATAACTATATCAGAGACATAGGAGGTCAAAACATCACAATGGGTGACTACAACTTCGAACGGGTCAAAAAATTCAAATATCTGGGAACAACACTATCAGATGGGACAGAAGAAGTTAACTGTAGAATACAAGCCGGAAACAAATGCCTTTATGCAACTCACAATCTACTAAAATCAATGCAAACATCAAGACGTACACAAATAAACATATACAAAACAATAATTAGATGTGAAACGTGGATGCTGACCGTGACAAATGAAGAACGCTTCCGAGTCTTTGAGCGGAAAGTACTCAGAAAAATTTACGGTACAACCGTAAATGCAACAACAGGAAGATACAGAACTCGTACAAACAGAGAGTTAGAAGACCTATACGGAGAGCCTAATATTGTCCAAAAAATAAAATCCAAACGATTACAGTGGGCGGGACATAAGGGAAGACTACCGGATAATCGCACTGTCAAGCTTATATGGGAGGAAGCACCAGATGGTAAAAGACCCCTAGGCCGCCTAAGACTACGATGGAGAGACAATGTTGCCAAAGACCCAAGGATAATGGTAATCCAAATTCCACTCGATGCCATGAATGACAGACAATAGTGGAGGACTATTGTGAACTCGGCAAAAACCCACCCTGGGTTGTAAGCCTCGGAATAAGTAAGTAAGTAAATTAAGCTAATATAAAGCGTGTAAAAAACTTGATTTAGAAGCTTATTTTTTGCTTAATAGTTCTTTGTAATTACTATAGTAAAATATCCAAGTTCCAAATAAAAAATAAATTTTATTTTAAGGTTTATTAATTAAAATATAATATTAATTTTATTTAAATTAAAAATCAGATTTGAAAGACAAGGAAAAAAGGAAGGCCTATAATTTTCATGATAGAGTATAATTAGATTTACTTAGACTCTGGTAAATTATTTTTGGAACATCCCACATCACATCTTTCAGACCCACAACGACTAATAAAGGGTTAAAAGAGACCCAGAAGTATTTAAAAAAAGAAGACGACGCAGTTACTAAGATCTTGTAGATGTAGATGAGTAGAGAGCGTATATTGAAGCATAGTTATTTTAAAAAAATGTAAGTTTTTCTCACCAGTCCTAAATACTTTATTATCGTATTATTATTATACCTTGTATTACGTGTATTTACACATGAGTTGTCATCTAGCTAATGGAGTTAATCTGTCACAGTCAATTTAAAGGAGTAAATCCATTGGTCTGTCCTAAACGATTCATTTCCACGTAAGCAATTGTTTATAGTGTAGGTACTTAATGTAGTGAGTTACCATGTCGACATGCTTCTATGAGGAAGTTGTTTATTAGTCCAGTCACCTTAGGTCATATTTTAAGAGGTTCTTTTTAGGGGGCGCATCCTCTGGCCAATTTCTTTATAGGTTGTTTGGACCTACAAGACCAAGTTTTCGGCCATTGCCGGGGTATATTTTTGCAATAAAAAATAATTGAAATTTTAAAAATGGATAATTCTTTTGGAAGGCGTCCTATCGAAAAAAGTTTTCAATAGAATGTGTTTATAAAAACGTCCTTTGTAAAAAAGGTTTCAAAAAAAAGGGCCATTGTTAATCAAGCGGTTAATGGCAAATAAAAATAAAAATTCTACATTTCGTTTTTGCAACCGCAATCGGGTGTTTATTAACATCAGTTTGAAACTCGTATATTATGTACAGGAGCAAAACCCCAAGAGAATCGTGCAAGATTTATCGATCTGCAAGATAAAGTTTAGCAACAATCTGCGATTATCCAAAAATCTTTGCCCTTAAATGGAATTTACCAACGAAGGGCCACAGGATGGAAAAAAATCGAGGAGCTTCGTATCATCATGCACAAGCGATTTGGAAAAAAAAATTAAATTTGTTGAAAATATATACTGTTTTTCGGCGATTTTGGAAAAGTATAACGCATTGTAGCGTTATAAAAAAATACCGTTAGCAGATTTTTTTCAGGACCTGAAATGTGATGAATACATTTTATTGGGAACTTTTTTTCGATAGGACACGTTCCAAAAAAATTATCTCAAAAATATCAATTTTTTAATTTTTTTATTACTAAAATATACCTCGGCAATGGCCTAAAACTCAGGACTATATTCATGTAGGTCCAAACAACCTATAAAAAAATTGGCCAGAGGGTGCGTCCCTTGAATAGGTCTTATGCTAAGGTGACTGGACTATATAGCATAGTCAAAACATCGAGTTCACACTGAAAGGGTTGCGAAAAAAAATATTAAAAAATAAAATAATTTTATTTTTCCCTATAATTGCATACTAATTAGGATACTTTTTAAGTATAGTGAGTTAATGTGAATTAAGTATTTTTATCACACGTATACGAAAAGTAATTCGGTTTAAGGGTAGTGGATTTGCCAAAAAAAAAGAAAAAAATCATTTAAACCCCAAATCAAGTCTTCAAACTTTCTCATCGGTTACTTTTCTTAAACTAAAACCGCACAACTCTCAAACATCTGCTTCACATTCTCACCGAAGCGCTCACCTTGAGCTTCGAATTCCCGTCGACAGGCAAGCAACTTCTAATAATTTAATGCCCCAGATTATTTTCATTCGCGTTCTCGGAAACCGAGTATGTTCCTAGATTAATTCGACGAAAGCAACAATCGCTGTTGGCTATAAATTAGTTAGTGTTTCAGATTGACATGGCTCTAATCCCGATTTAACAAACTATTTGTGCCTTAACGAAGGATTGACCGCCCTTAAAATTACGTTTTGGCTAGGATTTAATTTATTTTGGTAAGCGACATTACTTACCGCATATATGGAATGCGGATTACGAAATAGATTGGCTTTTAGTGGTTCTGTTGTAAAATTGGGCGGTAAAAACTGCTGGAATTTTTAAAATTTAAACTACATTTTTGCATCTTTAAATAAATGCATAAATCTGATATATCATTTTTATAAAGAAAAACGTTTTGCAATAAACTAATTTTGTATTTTCAATTCTAAGTATACCTAATGTTATATTTTTTTAGCAATTTATTTATTGATTTTTCAGTTCCTAAATGTAACCTGCATTATTAATAACTTTCTAAAAACCGTATACATTATGTAGATTAAAGAAAATCGCAATATTATAACGTATTTCAAATAAGACTAAAAAAATTGAATAAATAATAAAAGGAAAACATCTTCTCTTTACACTTCAGTCTGCAAGCACGCCCCTGAGGACTTAACTTCAGTTAATACAGATTTTATACTAATAACCTTAAATAATGCAAGCTTAATCAAGCGTTAAGTTCACAGAATCGGGTCACATGCATAAATTATATGGGAAAAGGGGACGTTAGGCTTTTCGGGTTGGTGAAGTGTGATGTCTTATTATTTTACTTATGGTATTTTTGATTTAAGCTAGTCATAAAGTGATTTTAAATTTTTTTACCTAATATGAAGGGCAATACTGACAAAAATCCTTACGAAAATTGTATTTTAGCAAAGTTTTATAACCAAAAGGAGACAGAACTATTTATAATAGAATACCACAATTGTAAAGAGTGACTCGTATTGTAGAGCAATTTTAAAGGCCAACCAAATTGGACGTTTACCCTGTACCAAACATTTTTTTTTAATTGCTGTTGAGTTTTTAAATACCGACAAAAAAAAAGTTTCAGTATTAGGTAATAAAAAAGTAAAAGGGGTTGTAACAGATATTGTTTATTTTTTAGAAATTTACAAAAACCTTTTTTTTTTACTTACACTCCAAAGACTATACATTCAGGTAGTATTATAAAAATTAAGAAAATCACTATCTTTATATATATTTTAAATAACTAATTTATTTGTTTAATATTTATTTTCCGAACAGGTCTGATTTTGTTGAAATATTTTCCTTAATTTGACTGGTTTATTTTTAAACTGTTCAAATTTCTTTAAAGCAATTAAAAGTTCGATGCAGAATAAAACGTTGTCAGCGTGCATGATTCTACTTGAAAGTATCTGCATGGTTGTAGTTTATATCTTTCTCTAACAGTAGATAATAGATAAGTTTAACAATAACCTCACAAATTAAAGCTACTTTCTCGGCAATAACGCCATTGATCAGGTAGTTTCTGTCTTGGATTTTATCTCCGAAGCAGTTTTATAGACGTGCTACTACGGCTTTGTAAAGCACAGACCGGAAATTTTTGGTAATATTTGGGAGAGGAGTTTCTACGTTTAGTTTTTATTGTATATTTTTACGTGCAGCAGGTACTTATCGTCGAGACTCATAAGTTTTAACGTTTGTAATAAACATTGTTTCTATTTCTTCGTTAATCTTCAATATAATTAGAAGTGTGAATTAAAGTAATTTTGCTTTAATTTAATTTGGTGACAAATAATAAATATGTGTGAGAATAGTAATAGTAAAACGGGTATCAAAAGGAAACGTCACAATTTAAAACCATGATAAGAAATGTGGACTTTTAGCCAGAGAACAAAATATGAATATTAATGAGACATTATGAAGTATTTTGACAACATTTTCCAAAGCTAGTGTGTATAAAATAATTATGACAAGGGATGAAACAAACACTATACTTTGAAGGCTAAGACTAGAGAAAGAAAACAAATTAAATTGAACGATAAAACCAACAGGTCATTCATCGTGCAGTATATAATTTTTTTATTAAAAAAAATCAACTTTAAAGAAAAACCATTTAGTAATTCTAAATGTATGGTTAATATGTTCAAATTTGCGAATACCAAAAGTTACAACAACAACAACAACAACAAGAATTATACAAAATGTCACAGAAATTCAGTTTAGATAGCACTAGTGACTCGCATAGTAGGATTTTGACCTATTTATCTAACACATGGCGAAATTGAGTTTTAGAGCTGCTTATGCTTTTTGTAACATTTACAAATATGATGCGAGAATCTTAAGTTTTCATCAAACCACACTCCCGAGTTTTTTACTTTTTCGCTAAATTGAGTATTACCATTAATTATAATTTGATAAGTATTCTTGTTTGAACACCTGCGAATCAACTTTATTTCCAAAAATAATTGCTTTGGTCTTAGATGCATTTTTATGAAACATTGCGACAAAACAAAGAGAGATTTATGAATGGGATGTCGCGTCTCTTTTGGGTAATAAGTTTATGAATTTTTGTAATAATCAGAAAATTTAATATTTTTAAAGTTTATTTTTGCAATAAATTTTAAAACAATACTATTTTAAAAAGACCTTTTAAAAATTTGGGATTATAACTGTCATTCAAATGGATTTCTATGTGGGGATAAAATTTTTGTTTAATTTTATTTCATAATATAATATTAACTTCTGGAATTTTTTATAAACACAATAATTAAAATAATAAGTGATTTATTCATTTGGTTGGTTTTACACTGTAGTTAATGAACATAGTGAAAAGAGGTACGACACATTAAAAAATAAAATTCATTTATGTTATTAACAACCGCTAAAATTTAAACCAATATTTTGGGAGTTATAACGAAAAATTTATTTAAGACGAAATTACGATTTACAGTACAAAACTTTATGATTGAAACTGTTTTCCTCTAATTTAGACAAAAAAGAACCAAGAAAGCTAGTTTTTATCTGGTTAAGTTTAAGTTAAAAGTGATGTTCTTAAAGTGGCTTTACAAAACGATAACAAGATCATAGAATACGTAGCTAACAACCCAAAAGCGTAGGCAGCTTATAAAATGGGGTAACGATTTTATCAAGATATAACTTGATTTACAAAATTAAGAAAACAAGAGCAAGGAGAAAATTTTGAAACAAATAAATTAAAGATAAGATGAGATTAAAACTAGTCAAAACGTCTGCTTATCATTAAATACAGTGCCTTATTAAACCCTGAAAAGTTTAATTAAACTAATAATAAGAGTAAAAATAAAATTGAACTTAAAATATTTTCCAAAGTACATACATAAATATAGTCATGCCTTTTTTCTGTAGGGGAAGGCAAAGACCACTTTCTTTTACTTGATACGGTTCTTACACACATCTTTTTCTTTCTCTACTTTCATCAGTGCTCTTATACGTCGGTTGTTGGTACTCTTGACCTGACCTTTCTTCAAAATATTGTTGATCTGATCGAGATATATTCGCCGAGGTTGACCTTTCATTATGTCCAAACTATCTAAGCATTCCTGTAGCTATCTTTGTAACCACATCTTCTTTTACACCACAGCGTTCTTTGATCTCACTATTCTTTAATTTATTCATTCGAGTCACTCCGGCTATACTTCTCAGACTACTAATCATTAATCCTATTTTCATGCTTCTTCTGCCAAACCTAACATTCACTCTATACAAAGTCAGACGTGCCTTTTTTTTAACACTTTCTGGCTGTTCATAAAGCTACGCAGTGCCCCATTCATTTGTTTTCCTGCCAACACCCTTCGTTTAATGTCACTCTCATACTTTCCATCTCTCGTAAACTTTCTCCCTTAATCAAAACTTCACAGTTTGTCATACTTTCTTCTCGTTTAAAACCATTATTTTTGTTTTGCTTACATTTATTTTTATTTCTTTGATTTTTAGTGTATCATGCATAATATTAACCATCACCTGCAAGTTATTTTCAGATGACGCTAATATGACTTGATCATCGGCGTAAAGAAGGCATTTGACGATCAAATAATTCATTTTCAATCCATACGTATTGTTTTTCAAATCCTTTATACAATCGTGTATGTACAAGTTAAACAGCCATGGCGGAACTACACATCCCTGTCTCACACCTTTTTCGATGTTAAAACAGTCCGTGCAAGCTCCGTTTATCCTGGCATAATCAGTGGAATCCTCGTAAATTGATTTCAGTGCTTGTATCAAACTACCGCTCACCCCATACATAGACAATGTCCACCACAATTCACTCCTCACTACTTTTTTATAGGCCTTTTCAAAGTAAAATACTTAAAACGATAATTTCGCACTGTTTTAATTGATATGCTAGGTATTAGTTTAAACTTTTTGATGGTTTAAACAAAAACTAAATAACGAGAAGCTGTCAAAAAATGCTTCAAAAAATAATTTTTTAAAATTAAAACAAACATATAACTAAGAAATAAGTAACTGGCACCACTATTAAAATGAAAAACACATTCGTTTTTATTATTTTGTCGAGCACTCGGTACATAATATTTTTACTTATTACCCCATAAATTTTATTTAACATGAAAAATCCTTCAATCGTTTTTTTAAAGCATAATTCAAAATTTTCAGGAAAGTCAATAAGTGTATGAACAGGAACATTTATTAATTGTTATCGAAAGACATATTTCACTGTGTATGAAATATAGAAATTGTGCACCCGTCTAATTTAATTTATGGCTTATTGTAAAGTGGATATTCGTGAAAATATCGTTTCCAATGCATCGTAGAAAACCGATTTGATCGATGGGGTTTATGGGGTCATTATTGAGAAATATCGGAAACAATTATTATAATAAATGTGTGTTATCGTCAGCCAGGTGTTATAAATTTTTTAATCTTCAATAAGAAATAGCTTTTTATCAACAAAATATTTCATTAGATTACATTTGGGGTACAGATTTCGTGCAGTGTTTGGGATCATGTGCAAATTGACGGACTTTTATGTATTCTCCAGTCTTCTTTTTATGAACTATTAAAAAAACCTCCGGACAAACCGTATGATACAGATTTTGTTAATTTAAAAAGTTATAAATCCTTGGAAAAATATTTAATGATTTCAAAGTTCTCAGAACATTAACCGTGCTTATTTTTCTTCAGCATAATAATATTTTTTCTTCTTCACGTGCCTTTTTCGTGGCGGAGGTTAGGGCGGAGGTTAGCAATCATCATAGTAATTCTGATTTTGAAGGCGACAGCTCTGAACTGTTTGTTTGATGTGCATCTATATCATTCACTCAAATTGCGCAGCAATGATACTTTTCTCCTTCCTACAATTCTCTTGCCCTAGATTTTTTCTTGTATTATTGCTTTAAATATGGTGTTTCGTTCCCCACGTGTAATGTGTCCTAGATGTTGTAGTTTTCTGGTTTTAATGGTTTTTATAATTTCCATTTCTTTGTTTATTTCCCTCATGACTTCGTTATTTGTTACGTGTTTCGTCCATCATATCTTTTGGATTCTTCAATACTCCCAAAATTCGAATAATTCCAGTTTCTTAATGGTTGTCACGTTTAGCGTCTAAGCTTCCATGCCGTAGAGTAACGTAAAGTTTGTTCGTGATTTCTCTATTCGCAATTTGACTTTTTTAGAGTAATTATTTGCGGAATTAATTGTTGTGCTAAGATAACTGTCGTTCTCCACTTGTTCAGGGATCCTGTCATTGACCGTCAGACTTTTATCCTTATTTTGGGTTTCTGATATCCTCATAAATTTCGTTTTCTTGACGTTTATTGTTAGTCCGTACTTTTGACTACATTCAACTATACTTTATTAAATCGTTTTTTTCCTTAATTTTACATTTTCTTTTTTTCGATGAGACGTTTTAACCGTATATTCTCAAAGAGCCACAGAAATTCCAAAACCAACAGATCTTTTAGTTCCCCAACGAATTCAGCAGTTAATCCGTTAATCTCAAGACGCAACACTTTAATATGGAAATAGTTTCAGTGCCGTATGAAAATTTCATGTGGTCATCCGTGTTAGTTGCGTCTGCTTTGGTTGAATTAGCTTAATAGCCAGGGGACAGTGCGGAATGCTAATTAACTGCAAATACTGAGCAACAACAACAAAGTCAGACCCTGTAACAAGGGAATTAGGATTATGTATAATTCAGCCGCAGCGAATAGCGCCCGTTGAGGCTTACCGCTTACTGTATAGCGGTCTGATGATGTATCGTCTTGCGGAGAAGACTTGCATTAGAAATCGCAATCAATGGCTTTACAGTAAAAGATATGGAGTGCAGCAAAATACAGACTAATTTACTTTAAATGTTAGTTTTATCGTGATGATAATAATTATGGATATTTTACTTCCCAGTGGGTTATGGTAATGGGTCCGATTTTGCGAATCCCGAATTTTGAATATCTCCACATTTTAAGGCACTAAAGTCAAATACAATAGTTTTAAAGTGGACGTGTGTGTGTGTGTGTGTGTGTGTGTGTGTGTGTGTGTGTGTGTGTGTGTGTGTGTGTGTGTGTGTGTGTGTGTGTGTGTGTGTGTGTGTGTGTGTGTGTGTGTGTGTGTGTGTGTGTGTGTGTGTGTGTGTGTGTGTGTGTGTGTGTGTGTGTGTGTGTGTGTGTGTGTGTGTGTGTGTGTGTGTGTGTGTGTGTGTGTGTGTGTGTGTGTGTGTGTGTGTGTGTGTGTGTGTGTGTGTGTGTGTGTGTGTGTGTGTGTGTGTGTGTGTGTGTGTGTGTGTGTGTGTGTGTGTGTGTGTGTGTGTGTGTGTGTGTGTGTGTGTGTGTGTGTGTGTGTGTGTGTGTGTGTGTGTGTGTGTGTGTGTGTGTGTGTGTGTGTGTGTGTGTGTGTGTGTGTGTGTGTGTGTGTGTGTGTGTGTGTGTGTGTGTGTGTGTGTGTGTGTGTGTGTGTGTGTGTGTGTGTGTGTGTGTGTGTGTGTGTGTGTGTGTGTGTGTGTGTGTGTGTGTGTGTGTGTGTGTGTGTGTGTGTGTGTGTGTGTGTGTGTGTGTGTGTGTGTGTGTGTGTGTGTGTGTGTGTGTGTGTGTGTGTGTGTGTGTGTGTGTGTGTGTGTGTGTGTGTGTGTGTGTGTGTGTGTGTGTGTGTGTGTGTGTGTGTGTGTGTGTGTGTGTGTGTGTGTGTGTGTGTGTGTGTGTGTGTGTGTGTGTGTGTGTGTGTGTGTGTGTGTGTGTGTGTGTGTGTGTGTGTGTGTGTGTGTGTGTGTGTGTGTGTGTGTGTGTGTGTGTGTGTGTGTGTGTGTGTGTGTGTGTGTGTGTGTGTGTGTGTGTGTGTGTGTGTGTGTGTGTGTGTGTGTGTGTGTGTGTGTGTGTGTGTGTGTGTGTGTGTGTGTGTGTGTGTGTGTGTGTGTGTGTGTGTGTGTGTGTGTGTGTGTGTGTGTGTGTGTGTGTGTGTGTGTGTGTGTGTGTGTGTGTGTGTGTGTGTGTGTGTGTGTGTGTGTGTGTGTGTGTGTGTGTGTGTGTGTGTGTGTGTGTGTGTGTGTGTGTGTGTGTGTGTGTGTGTGTGTGTGTGTGTGTGTGTGTGTGTGTGTGTGTGTGTGTGTGTGTGTGTGTGTGTGTGTGTGTGTGTGTGTGTGTGTGTGTGTGTGTGTGTGTGTGTGTGTGTGTGTGTGTGTGTGTGTGTGTGTGTGTGTGTGTGTGTGTGTGTGTGTGTGTGTGTGTGTGTGTGTGTGTGTGTGTGTGTGTGTGTGTGTGTGTGTGTGTGTGTGTGTGTGTGTGTGTGTGTGTGTGTGTGTGTGTGTGTGTGTGTGTGTGTGTGTGTGTGTGTGTGTGTGTGTGTGTGTGTGTGTGTGTGTGTGTGTGTGTGTGTGTGTGTGTGTGTGTGTGTGTGTGTGTGTGTGTGTGTGTGTGTGTGTGTGTGTGTGTGTGTGTGTGTGTGTGTGTGTGTGTGTGTGTGTGTGTGTGTGTGTGTGTGTGTGTGTGTGTGTGTGTGTGTGTGTGTGTGTGTGTGTGTGTGTGTGTGTGTGTGTGTGTGTGTGTGTGTGTGTGTGTGTGTGTGTGTGTGTGTGTGTGTGTGTGTGTGTGTGTGTGTGTGTGTGTGTGTGTGTGTGTGTGTGTGTGTCTTCGACTCAAGATAATTTTCCATAAACAAAAACATTCGTGACCTTGAAAAAAATTATCGATAATAATTCTGCTTGTATTTGACGTATAATTACGCAACTTAGAAACGATTAGATTTTTAAGCCGTTTTTTATAAAGAATAAAAAAACTAAAAAAAATTGTAAACTTTTGAAATTATATTTCGACTCGATTATCTCGAGAACAAAGAATGATATCGACGTGGAACCAATTGCATTCGACGCATAATTAAGCAACTTAAAACTGATTAGATTTTCAGCAAAATCGGTACTGCTGCTTTTTATGGAGAAGAAAAAAAAAATTATTTTTAGTAATAATTAAGCATTGTTTATATTAATTAAATATTGTTACTAACAAATGATTATTGATCATAATAATTAAAAAAAATTTAATGTTATAAACAATTGAAAATAACTCCCGCTTATAAAATGATAAGAAAAAGTTTAAAAGAATATGGTTGACACAAACAGAATATTGTTAATGACTATTATAATTTGTTATAAACAATTTGAAATCGTTTTTTATTATAATTTTTATTATAATAATAATTATATCAACAAAACATATAGTATATTTTCATTCTTGCCACTGGGAAGTTAGTCGTGTGGACCTCTCGGGTCGCATCCAGATCCCTGACTTTTTTTTGTAAATGAATCCATAAATTAAAATTCAATCACGTTATTTTTTTAAAAACTTCACAAAACTAAACAGAAATAAATTGCTTTCGAGCAAACTGTTCATTTGACTCGTTTATTCGCGTGTGATAATTAAATAGTCTTTGTATGCGTACAATGTTTACCTAGTATCGGTATTAAAAAGAGATAAAAAGAAACGATGAAATGAATATAGTGCGAGATTTCTGGTGTTAAAACATCACGTTTTAACGTCACGACAGCATTAATTTTGCCGCTTTCAAATAGTGTTGTAGGAAATATATTTTTGCCATTATCAATCAACTTAAACTACCAGTTTACCACACAAAGAAAAAATGAATGTTCGAATTTAAATAAATATAAAATATGTATACATAAAGTAGCAGGTACGTTTATAGAATTTATAACACAATATCAAGAATGTATATTAAAATTAAGAAATTAAGTTTTCAGCTGTTTCAACCTTTATTACAGTTATTATAATTTTTTGACCTGTTACAATAAATTTCTACTGATTTTACAATTCAATTCCAGTTACCTTCGATATCCAATATAACAGAAAATTTCTTTTTATTTTAAGATTTTGTAAATACGTGATTCTAACATCAGAACCCAACCTTTACCACGAGCCCTTGTCCCACTACTACCCAATATAGATCTTACCTCAACAGTCATTGCTCTACAGATATTTCCATGGCAGATGCTCCAGAGAAATAAAAACTCTTGTACCATCATTGGCCACATTCGGCCGAAGAACTCGGCACGCTGATCAGTCTCACCCATTTACTCTCAAGCTTGACACTAGAAGGACCAATCTTCATCAAGAATCCTTCTTTTATAGGACTGCTACGGAATGAAATAAGCTTCCAAAATCAGTTTTTCCAGAGAACTATGACCTGCAACTTTTTAAAAAGCGTGTCCACAATCATTTCCTTTCTGTAATCCCTTCCCCTTCTAATGGTCGCAGTGCGGGCCGTCCGCGGCCCACACGATAGGTCTACCTTTTTTGCGACTATTTTCATAAAAAAAATAAAACTTATGCGGCCCAACGTCAGCACCACAAGTTGGAAGGAAATATTAAGAATATTTTGGGCTCACGTAATCAGTTTTCCAAACTACTGAATTACCTTATAGAGAGAGAAATTTATAATAAGATCCAACTTTTTTTTCTTAATGTAATCTATAGTTTTTTTTATACATTGTATTACTTGTCAATAAACTTTGTAGTTGAGACATTTTTTTAAATAAAAAAATTTTTTTTTAAATTTTTTGAACAAATAATGTAATATTCATAATATTTGAAATTTATGCTGTTTTAAAATTTTCTAAATATTAGATATATTTAGAAAATTTTGATACCTTTATTTTGTTCTGTATAATTTTGTACACTCATTGACAGTTTTTGTATATCATGAAAATTTTGACTTCTAACGCAACCGTTAGTTTTGATCTAATGCATAAATCTTGTTTTTTTTTCTGTTTAAAAATTATTTATCGATACATTGTTTTACAACTGCGAGTAGTTAGTTTTATAAAGTTAGTAGTAATTTAGGGTGTAATCAAATTAGCGAACAAATTTTCCTAGTATCACGTTAACTGTCACTGTAATAAATCACTAAAGCAATCGTTATTTTATAAGGTATCAAAGTGGAACTATTAATTTCACTTGAAAATGAAAATTGCATGAAAGTTAGGCACGAAAACAATTATTTGGTTTATAGTGCCTGCTTCAAATTAATAGCGTACTAAAATAAAACAGTTTGCTTGTTTATTACTTGATTTATATTTATAATTCCCGCGTAATTAACATTACAGTAAACTCTGTTAGATATAATAGAACATAATTTGAAATAATTGTGCAATAATTATACTGGTCTGCAACGAAATCCTCTTTTAAACAAAAATATGATAAATATAAAGAGTTAAACGTGCCAAATCTAGATCTTTTTTCTTTTATTTTTATTTTTACTAAAAATAGTCGCAAAAAGGGTAGACCTATCGTGTGGGCCGCGGACATTCCTATACATTCCTATTCGGCACTTGAGCAACTCCAGATAGGTCAGTTCGCGAAATGTGTAAATCAGCTTAAATAGATTCCGAAATAGAATCTGTTTTTGCCAATCGATCATTTGGCTTTGATCATATCACGAACTAAATATTTATTTCGGCAAATGGGCGAATTCGGCATATGTGTCTAACATATATAATCGTATTTGTATACACAGCACTATAAGGCAGAGAGAGAACAATATCGACTGATATCATTTTCACACTAATACATGGGTCTAAACAGTTTTCAATGTGACTTCGAGGTGTTTAGTACATTTAAAAGTTTAACATCGATTTTTTTTTTAATTTATACCTACATACATATTATAGTCACCCCTTTTTCTCGTAGCGGTAGGCAAAGACCACTTCCTTTCACTTGATACGTTTTTAAACACATCGTTCGCTTTTTTCACTTTCATTAGCGCTTTCATACATGCTTGTTGGTTGTTGATACTCTTGACCTGGACTTTCTTCAAAACAATGTCGATCTGATTGAGATACTTTCGCCGGGGTCGACCTCTACCGACTTTCCTATTCATACTCGCCTTATATATCTGTTTCGTTTAATATTCTTTTATTTATCCCCTCTATGTGTCCCCTAGTGAGTCGCGAAGCCTCTTTAGCTTCAATAGGGGAGCTGCTGCAGTAAAAAAAAACAATAAAATTTAAAAAGATTTATTTAGAAACATGTTAACTAAAGGACATAATCATTTGTTTCAAATAAACAAAAAATAAAAATAATATATGAGATCTCTGCCATTTTAAACATTTGTATCAAATTAACAAAAAAAAAAAAAAAAATTTTAATGCGAAGGTTGCGCTTGTTTTTCATTAACCAATTTCTTCCATCGTGGATCCGTTTTTGCTACATTGAGAATTAAACCGTTTTCCAAATTAAAGCAATTTCTTTCCTTAATGTTTATTTGGGCCAAATGGAATCAAAGCCTTTATTGTTAATTCTGAGTATTCTAATTTCCTTTTTAACCGAGAGGTATCCAAATTGACAAACTTAAATTCCAATTGCAGCATCCCATCGGCAAATAAATGCAGCAGATTTTCTTTGAGCTTGGTTGCCAAATTTACATCGTCTGTGGTCGTACGTTTGCGCGTAAATTGCGTTATCTACATACCTCGCGTTACGGCCTAGATACGTTCCACGAATTTTGGCCGCAAAGCGAAAAGCCGTATAAGGAATCAATTATTCTAATACAAATTCATACAAATTTAATGGGATCGGTTCCAAATTTGTTAAATATGTAACATGGTTTATCATTCAAAATGCATTTTATCTTTTTATTTCATTTAAATCAAAAATACATACATAAAAAGTACATGAAATAATAACAGAATTCAAAAACCAACAAAACTCTATATACAAAAATGAAAAAACTTTATGTTACATAAAATATGTGTATGTACACATACATATTCTTTTTAAAATGGCTTTAATACGAGGGCGGTTTGATAAGTCAGTGACTTTTTGAATAAAACAAATTTTTTTCCGCAAATAAACATTTTATTTTTCTACATAATCACCATTTAGCTCGATACATTTAGTCCAGGGTTTTTCTAATTTTTTATTCCCTCCAAATAATAGGTTTTTTCAAAGCTCTAAAAATACGCGTTTGTTTCGTTAATGACTTCTTCATTCGACTCAAATCTCTTACCGCACAGCCATTTCTTTAGGTTAGGATTTTGGCCATCGTGACTAGACAAGTGTGCACACGTGCATTGTCTTGATGGAACAGCACTTTTTTCTTCTTAGCCAAATGCGGCCGTTTTTGCTTTAAATCAACGTCGAATCTGTTCAAAAGCTTTGAATAATATTCGCCGGTGATCGTTTTACCTTTCTTGCGGTAATCGATGTGAATGACACCGCGTACATCCCAAAAAACTGTGGCCATGACCTTGTTGGCTGACAGACTCTGTTTCGCCTTCTTTGGTCCACGTTCACCTCAAGCAACCCACTATTTTGATTGTTCCTTGGTCTCTGGCGTGTTGTGATGGATCCATGTTTCATCCACAGTAACAAAACGGCGCAAAAATTCGTCCGGATTACGGCTAAACATCGCTAAACACTCTTGAAGTGGTCACACGATTGCGTTTATGGTCGAGTGTGAGCAATCGCGGCACCCATCTCGCAGAGAGTTTTTTCATGTCCAAATATTCGTGTAAAATATGATGTACCCGTTCAGTTGAGATACACCTACAGCATGAGCCAACTCACGCACTTTCATTCTCCGATCATCCAATATCATTTCAAGGATTTTATCGACGATTTCCGGCGTGATCACTTCTTTTGGGCGACCTGGACGTTCGGCGTCACTAGTGCTGGTACGACCACAACGGAATTCTGTAAACCACTTCTTAACCATTGAAATTGATGTTTCCAAATCCTCGTAGTATTTATCAAGTCTTTCCTTAGTTTCAGTGATGGATTTTTTACGTAAAAAGTAATGCTTAATCAGCACACGAAATTCACTTTTTTCCATTTTCGGAAAAATTCACGAGGTTGTCTGCTTTGAACGGCTATCAAACACCAACTGCACGACGTAGGTTGCTCAAAATTATAAAGTTGCCCACTGATAGATTATAGTTGACAGCAGCACTGTTGCATTTGGAGTAACTGCGCGGGAAATTCAAAAAATCACTGACTTATCAAACTGCCCTCGTATGAAGACGATAAAGAAATGGTAACCTGCGGATCACTGTTGTCATCATTTTTTGCTGGTAAGGATGAGCCTTTTGTACAAAAGTGATTTTTGAACCAATCCTTAAAAGTAGCTTTAGTCATCCAAGCTTTTTGGTTGGATCTTCATATAACTGGTAATTTATTTTTATTTAGTTCTTTAAGACGCTTTGGATTTTTGGACAAATATATTAAAAGTGGTTTTAGAAAATAGCATTGAGATTGCGCTTGCGCAAGATTGGCAACATGTAGATATATTGACATCGCAAAAAAGTCTTTTTTGCCGTTAATCAAAAACGTGCCTTAATTGAAGGGGGTCATTATAGCAAAATGCCATATAAAAAGCGGAACCACAGCATTCCCCTATTTCACTTTTTTTCACTTTATCCATCGGAGTCACTAAATACTTCTTAGACTAATCTCCACAGCATTGATTTTACTTTGATGCTTCTTTTGCACAACCTAACATTCACTACCAGCAATCCTCTGATTTATATCGGATATTTTGTTAAATTTTAAATTATATTGATACATGTAGCAAAAATGTATGTGAATTTTCAACTATAAAGCAAAATAAAATCACACGATAAGAATATTGTTTTGATTGTACAACACAATTAATTTTTCTTTAGTTACCAAATGCCAAGAATCTGCAAAGTTTAAAGTAAAAAAACGTTTTAATCACCACTCCATATAAATCTAGATCCAAATGAAGCTGAAAAAATTAGCAAAAACCGCTTGAGTGTCATAATTTTTTTGGAAACAAAAAAATAAAAACTACCAAAAAAATCATCCAATCTCCATCTTCGTAAAACGCTCTTAATTGCAACAGGTCTTTTTAAATTCATTTTTTAGACTCTTACTCCCGCAAATTTTGAAACAGTATCAGATAAAGACTGTTTCATAACGATATATTGCACATGAAGGCGGTACAACGAAAAATGGTCAAAAGCAATGCTTGCAGATTTTTGGTGGTCGATATGTCGCGAAAAGAAAATATGAAAAGGAAAAAATCTGGAAAGTTAAATATTATACTATCTAATAATTTTTAATGGTTTGTAACAGATTCCATTGATCCCAGATCCCAGATCCCAGTTATTAAATTTATGATTTAATTTTAAAGCTAAAAAATATTAAGATTAACACAGAACTCATCAAATATCTGAGGAAATTTGAGATAATTTATGACAGACAATATGGATCTAGGCAACTTCGGTCTACTGGAGATTTGCTGGCTTATGTCACTCAGCTCTGGACAAACACTATTGATAAGTTTGGTGAATCCGGTGCAATAGCCTTGGATATATCTAAAGCCTTTGACTGCGTTTGGCACCAGGCATTGTTAAGTAAATTATCTGCCTACGGTCTCCCAACGAAACTGCGCCAATGGTTCTTGAGCTTTATGCAAGATCGCTCCTTACATGTGGCAGTTGACGGTATTTCTACTGATGCATTTAAAACCAATGCCGGGGTCCCCCAGGGTTCCATCCTGTCACCACCTTATTTCTTTTACACAAAAAACGACCTCTTGAAAACCACCACGAACCCCATTTACAATTTCGCAGACGATAGCACACTTGTCTCAACTTTCACATCCTATCGATCACTTTCGGTGAATGATACAAATAGACTCAGGCAGGAACAGGTTGATTCCATCAATAGAGATCTTAAAGTAATCGTCGAGTGGGGAACCAACAATCTTGTTCAGTTTAACGCCAAAAAAACACAGTGCCACGTTTTCCAGTAAAGTGAATTCCTCAAATCATCCCATCACAATGTCCGGAAATACTCTTGAACCAAGTCCCTCCATCTCGATTTTGGGAGTCACGGTGTCCAATAATATGTCTTGGCATGACCATGTTGCTAACATCGCAAAGTCGGCAAGCCAGAGGCTAGGTTTTCTGTGGAAAGCTAGAAAGTTTTTTACTACTGATCAACTGTTGACGACGTACAAGGCTCAAATCCGACCTCTACTGGAGTATTGCTCGCACATTTGGGGTTCAGCACCAAGGCATTCTCTTCGTCTTCTAGATTCCATTCAGAAAAGAGACATTCGTTTGATAAACAGCTCAACTCTCACAGATACCCTTCACCCTCTAGAACATAGAAGAAGAGTTGCAGACCAGTCATTGCTCTACAGATATTTCCATGGCAGATGTTCCAGAGAAATAAAAACTCTTGTACCACCATTGGCCACATTTGGCCGAATAACTCGGCACGCTGATCAGTTTTACCCATTTACTCTCAAGATTGACACTACAAGGACCAATCTTCATCAAGAATCCTTCTTTTACAGGGCTGCTACGAAATGGAATAAGCTTCCAAAATTAGTTTTTCCAGAGAACTATGATCTGCAACTTTTTAAAAAGCGTGTCCACAATCATTTCCTTTCTATAATCCCCTCCCCTTCTAATAGTCGCATTGCGGGACGTCCGCGGCCCACACGATAGGTCTACCCTTTTTGAGACTATTTTCATAAAAAAAAAAATATATATATAAAAATTTTTTTACAAAAAATATATTTTTATTTATTAGTATCAAATCTGTTATAATTATGTATAATAATAAAAGAAAAAGCAAAAAGATTACAGAGCGTTGTATTTATAATATGACAGAAATGGATAATTATTAGGTATTTTAATAATTTCAAATGTTGACATTAACGTTACCACTAATCAAGGCAATTAAAATTATTTATTTTTTACAATTTAATTTTGAGCATTAAACATACTGCACCAAAATAATTATGCTGCATACAACTTGGCGTAAGGGAATTCTTACACTAAAAATTTGGTCGATTAGCATTTTTAAAATGAATTGTAGCCGATTTGAAAATCAAAATTATTAGATAAAAATATGTTGTAGAAATGCAACTTAGATATACCTTACTTGAGCTAATTTAGAAGTAAAAGTAATTTGAAATAATATGCTTATTTTAAGTTGTTTTATTTTTTTTAACGTTTGTTTTTAAAGATTATGAATTGCGATCAAAATTAAATGTTTTAATTTATTGACTGCACAAGTTTTAATATATTAAACATTTCAAACTATTAACGTAAAAAATAATGTTACATTATTTCCTCGTGTGTATTTGTCAAGTAGTGCGCATATCGTAAATGTAATCAACGTAAACCCAATAATCTACATTTCTCTTTAAACCAATCGCAACGTCTTGAATAATAGATTAAGGCTTGTTATAGTAAAGTTGGTACGCAAGGTAAACTGTATACATAAATGTATTCAGTATAACATTTAAGAAGCAAAGTACAAAATATATTGTTTATAACACTAAGTTTTTTATACTATACTTATTAGTTATACAGTAGAACCCCTGTTATCCGGAGTAATAATAACGGATAAGGGGGTTCACGGATAATCAAATTACAACAATTTAATAATAAGAAGATTAATTTAAGAAAAACTCTAAAAAAAATCACTTTTTTAAAAAAAAAAACGTTTTATGCAGTGTCATTCATAATTATTGGAACTTAGACTAAGGGCGGGTGATTTGGACTAAAATATGGCGATAGGACCAAATATATGCCGTTACATTTGACATTTTGATTTTATTTTTAACACGCTTATATTAGTTTTGCGTGTATGTTTGTTTCTAACTGACTCATTGGCCTCGATTTTGCCTTAAGAAATCAGAATTTTAACTTTGCACATTTGTCAAAGACCGGCGAAAATGCAAAAATTTGATCAAAATTTTCCGATTATCCTGGTTAGTTTCGCTAGAATTCATAAAAATTTTTAAGGATCCTTTGCATAAGAGTAAGAGAGATAGATCTAGTATGCCTTCGATATACTGATTAATACACACCTGAATCAATCCCATAAAAAAATGTTAAAAAATCGCTAATTGTTGCAATGAAAAAAATTTAAGACTTTGTAATGTTTTTAACAGTTTTTAAAGTGTTCTTCCATAAAATATTTATCGCTGACCATGTTGGCGATAGCTTAGATGCTAAATAAAATTAAAATACATGTGTAAATTATCATTCTTTAATTTAATTTTTACGTTTGTTATACACCAGAACCAGGTAACTATTTTAAAGTTATAAATATACATACATACATACATTTAGTCTCGCCTTTTACTCGTAGGGGTAAGAAGAGACAACTTCCTTCCACTTGCCACATTTCTGTCGCATATCTTTTGCTATTTCTTCTTTCATCGGTGCTCTCATATATGCTCGTCGGTTGTTGGTACTCTTGACCTGGCAAGCAAATTCATTGAGTTTATAATATAAAATTATGTATGTACCTTAAAAAACGGTATTTTTTTTAAATGCCAAACGTTAAAAAAACGCAGGTGACCTTAATAAGGTAGGAATAATTACTACTATTTAAAAAACTAAAACTCAAATAATATTCCATTTAGTATAACTACAAATTATACTTTAAAGTTAATACTTTAACATATTTTACACTTACCGCAAATTGTTATACACCAATTTAAATTACTTCTGTAAACCCTAATCACCTTTTAAGACCTATTTAAAAATCTAACTAACTCAGCTTGTTGATGTCAAAGGATCAAGAATATCAAAACAACATAATTTTATTTTTTTTAATTAGATTATACAAACCAATAACGTATTATGAATTATTCCTACCAATTATTTAAATTTAAATGACGTTTAATGATTGGTTTAGTCGGATTATACTTTCTCTCTTCCTCTCTTTGCAGGTATTAAGTGTAGAGGAAGAGAGATAGCGACTAACGCATTCTCGTGACGCACAGTTTTTGCTAGATATTAACGTGCGATAAGTAACTTCGTTACAAAAAAAGTGATAAATTTTTAAAATCTTTTAATAATTAATAATTGAAGGGGTGACAATTTTTATAAAAGTTCAAATTTATTTTTACCTACTCTTAAAAAGTTTTATAAGCATCAAAGATATGTGTTGCAAATACTACCAATAGTTTTATCGAAGCACCTTTATAACTTAGTTTTAAGATCCATGGTCTGACCTACCAACAACGAAGTTTTCTTTTTTTGATTACTGATTACGTTTTTTTAAATATTCACACGTATTTCGAACGCCAATCCGCACAATTTTCAGCTTTGCAGTTTTTGTTAAAATTGACACAATCCAGACTAATTATTGAATGGTCTTGAATCTATGTTTAGTTCCATAGATTCGACAATCTTGATCAATGAGACTAACAACACCCCTTTAAGCACTGTTCAGTTTAATTAAACTATTTCCGTTAATCGACTAAAAGCAAAAAAACTTTTATTGAAATTTAATATTATTGTATAATATTATTGAGCAATATTGTTAAACCAACATTATTCTATTTTATTTTAATGTCTTAGATTTAATGATATTAATTAATAAAATGGACTTATGAGAACCCGCCTTAATAGACATGTGTAGTTTATATTTGGTTTATTTAATTTTTAAATTATTTCATAATGAAAAACAATTTTTTGTTTCTTATCTAATGGACAATGGCATTATTTTTTTTAATAATATAATAAATACTGTAAATATTTCATAAATTAGTAACTAAACACTCACCTACCTACTATAAATAATTCAACTCAAGGCAACACTCTCAAAATGTATCTGGAAGCGATATCCTAATCAATATGCAGTATTGAGGGCATTGTTAGTGTTAACCAAGCAATTTCCATATATGCCTCACAGTGAATTTCGAATTTTACTTGACAGCTTTAGAATTATAATAATCATTTCGTTTCGTTGTTACTCGCTAGTTTAAAGACATGCTTAGTTACTCTCTCTATATGTAATATTATAAGCATTAAATTTCGTAAAATTTAATTTATTAAACAGCAATTTGATTGATTATTTTTTCAAAATAATTGCATTGTTAATAACACTTTTTTACTATTTATTTATAAAAATTACATTAAGATCACATAATACCATAATAAAGTTTTACGTAATAAAATTTAAACAAATATTTTTAAACATATATATATATATATATATATATATATATATATATATATATATATATATATATATATATATATATATATATATATATATATATATATATATATATATATAAATATATATTCTTAAAAATTAAAAAAAAAATGAAAACGATACCCAAAAACAAAAATTCATAACCATTTCCTATATACAATATATCAATATACACCTGCGGTCAAAGACTGGACATAATCTGGACATAAACTTGTGACACCTGACTGCCGTAAAACAGCTATAAATCTAAACTTCTATGCACTATTTTATTTTTTTTAATTACATAAATATGACTAAGCCTATTTAAGTAGGTGCTTGTTTGCTACGTGTCTGTATTGTATAATGTGCTTGCGTTTCTATACAAATTTGTGTTCTTATTTTGGATGATGTGATTGCCATACGATAAATAAATAAATAAATATACTTAAATAATTATACGTGCCAGTTAGCACCTACCAAATTTAAATAAGAGATTTATGTTATGTTTATGTCCAAAAAAAAATAGCAGATAAATTTATTATTAATAATAAACAATATGTAAAATACACTGGTATTATCTATAATTGCAAAAAAATAAAATCAAAATAAATAAAGTAAAAAAAAATTAAGATTAAAGCTACTATCAAAAATGCAAATAAGTAAGTAGTAGCAAATAATAGTAAAACAAGATATTATTCTTACAAAGGTCTTAAACGGTGAAAAATATTAAAATTATTCAAAAATAAATAATAATAAAATTCAATTCACCACGAAAAGGCAAATATATAAATTAATAAACAAACCATACATATTTAGAAAACCTTTAAATTATTTAAAAAACAATTTAGTTATCTCATATGGACAAACAATCTGATTTTTATAAAAGTTAACAAAAAAAATATTAAACAATATATACAAATAAATTTTTTTGCAACTATATATGATGTTTAATAATGTCTATGTGAATGTCTTTCTAGAGGATATTTTCCTTTTGCCATTCTCGACCAAAATGAAAATATTTTTTTTAAAATCCTACAATACAACTCTTTCATCTTTTTTTCTTTTGTCATTTTTTTAAAAGAAATATCCAGGGTGTAATTAAATAAGTGCGACAAACTTCAGGGGGTGATTTTACATGAAAAAATAACAGTTTGTTCGCAAATACTTCGTTTCAGAGATTCGGTTTTTTTAAAAAATGACGATTTACTTATTGCTTTGAAACTGGTGGAGATATGCAAATGAAATTTGTTGGGTTTTAAGAGGTAAATATAGCTCATTTTTGACATACAATTAAGAATTTTATGTTTATTATTGGCGCACATGTGGGTAATGATACCAATTTTTGTAAAAAAAAAAAATGTACGACACTGAGATATTTTAAATTAAAAATCATATTTAAATTCCTCGGTATATTGGTGACAAAAAACCTTTTGTTCCTTTTTTTCGTAATGGGCGCCGTTATCAAAAACTATCTAATACAATAACATTTAACCAGAACAATAACAGAAAATACCACTCATAAAATTTTTAATAGGCGCAAAGCTACAACAAATGTCAAAATGACCTTCCTCAGACGTGACACAAGATTTAACTCTTCGCTTCATTAATTGTTGTATTCGCGCAAATATTCCTGGTGTATTTCTTATTGTCTTACAGCCGGCTGTAATTCAATTCCTCAGGTCTTCAACATTATCGACGAAAGTGAAATAAACTAATGACTAACAAACTCCAAATGCTAAAATCTGAAGATTTAAATCCGACGATTGAGCATGCAAATGTTCCGTACCTCCGCTACCTTCACAAAACTTAAACACCCCGTATCTCTGAAATCAAAGCATTTGCGGACATACGTTTATTTAGCAAACAGTCATTATTTTTTAATGTAGAATCATCACCCCCTGTAGTTTGTCGCACTTATTTACTAACACCCTGTATACCAATCTTTACTTTTGTATTTACTTTATACAATAAAAATAAATTCTGTTAAAACAATTTTATCCAAGAAACTGAGTTTCTTTAAAAATACTTTTCTTTTGGCTATAAATTATACTGAAGATTGTTAACATTTTTTTGAACTATTTTTAGTTTGAAATAAAACTGGTAATGTACTATGGACACGTCAAAGAAACAAATTTTTTGTGGCATTTTGAATTTTATTACATTTGCCAAAAAAAGACAATATTTTTTATTTTGGCACAAAAATCCTTAACAATTGAAAATAAGTTGAAAGCTTAGATTGTGGTGGGTAATTCATTTTTTTTGGGGTTTTATCAACATGCATCCTTAGTGCTATTATCCTCTTTATTAATGACAGACATTTTTCAAACTAAAATGTTTATCCATTATTGTGTTTTATGAATAAAAGATAAATAATTTAATCGTCAAATGCCTTCTTTACGCCGATAATCAAGTCATACAAGCGTCATCGAAAAAGAAGTTGCAGGCGATGGTTAATGTTATGTATGATGCCCTAAAAATCAAAGGGATGAAAATAAATGTTAGAAAAAACAAAAGTAATGGTTTTTGAAAGAGAAGAAAGCATAACAAACTGTGAAGTTTTGATTAAGGAAAAAAGGGTGAATCAAGTTAATAAGTTTGTATACTTAGGTTCAAAGTTTACGAGAGATGAAAAGTATGACAGTGACATTGAGCGAAGGGTGTTGGCAAAAAAACAAATTAATGGGGCACTGCATAGCTTTATGAACAGCCAGAAAGTGTCAAAAAAGGCACGTCTAGCTGTACATAGAGGAGTGTTGGTCTCTACACTTATGTATGGTAGTAAATGTTTGGCAGAAGAAGCAAGAAAATAGGATTAATGCTGCGGAGATGAGTAGTCTGAGAAGTATAGCCGGAGTGACTCGGTTGGATAAAGTTAAGAATAGTGAGATAAGAGAACGCTGTGGTGTAAAAGAAGATGTGGTTACAAAGATAGATAAAGAAATGCTTGGACACGTAGAAAGGATGAATAAAGAAAGATTGGCGAAACAAGTTTATTGGGCAAGTGTGAATGGACAAGTCGGTAGAGGTCGACCTCGGCGAACATATCTCGATCAGATTAACATTGTTTTTTAAAAAAGTACCAACGATCGACGAGCATATATAAGAGCACTGATGAAAGCAGAGGAAGCAAAATATGTTTGTAAGAACCGTAGCAAGTGGAAGAAAATTGTCTCTGCCTACCCCTACGGGAAAAAGGCGTGGCTTTATGTATGTATGTTTTATAATTATCCAAATGCACTTTAATTTTAATAACAAGCGTTTGACTTATTATTTTTATTTTTTAATATCTTGGGTGAAAACCCTTTTTGACTAAAAAAATAGAAACGATATGTATTTTGTTATTATTTCAGATTATTTTCAGTTGGATAAAACCAGTCACCACATTTAATATATAAGAAAAACAATAAGTTAACCTAACTTTAAAGTAAAACATCGGTTGTTGCCTTGGGGCACGACTGAATTTCTTGTTATTTTTGTAGAATCGATTGCGGTAAAGGAGTTTATTATTGTTTAAAACGTCGAAAATATCGCTTTAAGCAAAAGAAAGAGTGGGGCCTAAAGTAACCAAAATTGTATGATACAATACTTTGTAGAAATATCCTGTTATTTTACATCAATAACCAAACATAAATTTAAAATAAATTTTACACAGTCACTGTATCAAAAGTGCGCATTATTACAGGCTTCTTTTATTGAACTTTTTAAGAACCTATTATAGATATAAATTTTTTTTAATTTGAATTTGGGGTTAAACTGGGTTCTCAATTTTATAGCCTTTGTGCCCGGGCCCTACGAAGGACAATGCATGTTGGAGGAAATGGATTTAGGAGACCAACTTTATGCGCAAAGCGAATACTCCTATCTAGACCCACCTCCTTGATGTCGGTGTTGTTGCCTGTGCCTATCCCGAGAATGTCCTTGCGGATTCCCCTGATCAATTCACAGTTAACCAACACATGGAGTGGATTTTCTTCTTCCACACTGCATCTTGGACATAGAGCGTCATGGATGATGTCCATGTTCATAATATGCCTTGTGGTGAACCAGTGACCAGTTATCCGCCAGATGATCGGTCTTAACTGATTTCTGTAGATACTGATTAGTCTGTTACCTCCAGGGTCCATTAAAATGAGCTTTGGTATGTCGCATCCTGTTGGTTTCAAGCCATCTTTCCATGAAACGGTCTTCAGATTTCCTGTCCATTAAAAGTTTACTAAAATTAATAGATACGGGAGTTGAGCAGATAGGGAGCGTACTTGTGGTCATAAATTTTACTAATTAGTACATGCTTAGCGGAAATGGATCCAAACTATAATAAAGAAAGTGCAATTTGTTTTTTTGCTAATTAACTTTATTCCAGTTTGTACATAAACATATTATTTGGTAAATTTTATTTAAAATAAATAAGTATAATGGGTTAAAATTTAATTTTAAAAAAAAAAATTTTGTTTATTTTTGACCATCTGTAAAAGTGATAATGTTACCAATACCAATACCATTACTTATTTCTAAAAGCGTAATGTGACTCTTTTAAATGTTAATTTTTTTTAATAGCACACTAGAGGAATTAGAAAAAGTTTGCGTAATGCAAATTAAGCATCTCGGAGCAAAGAATCTGAAAACGTGGTCAGAATCTGGGGCAGATTCTAAAAGATCAAATCCATTAACAACAAACTGAAAATAAATTATTTTTTTCCCAAAAATGATACAATTTTAAGAAATACTATTGTTAATATTAAGTAAAATATTCAGTTAATGCAGAACTAATTATTTTAAATAATTACAAGAAAAACCAAAGTAATGTAATAATAACAAATATCGCCAACTAGGCATACATACAAATACGTAAATAAAACAAATACTTACAAGTTACCATTACCTAAATGCAAGTTGCATTAACTTAAACTTGCTTTTATTTAAACAATGTTTTAGTGAGAAAATATTTTATGCCACAATAAATGACACAATGATGTAGATCAATGACATTTAAGTAGTAAGGTTAAGCCAAAGACTTTCAATACTACTTACACATATGCTGTAGTAAGTTATCTTTTAAATTTAAATACCTTTTTATTACTTATGCGGGATAAGTAGTATCTTAGAGCACGCTGTTGTGGTTGAAAAATAGCTGTTTGCCCATTTGAGTGCGACAAGTTTACTTAACGCACGCTTACGTCATTTAAGTGATACTTGGCGTACGCAAATTATACTTAGCACACGCAAACTATCCTTGTCGCACGCAAATTCGAAGCACCAACCTTTCGGTTAACAGCCGAACGAGCAACTGTCAAGTTGACATTACAAAGTTTATATTTTTATAGCAATTAATATTTTTGGCCTGGACCCCTATTTTATGCTCTGGTATATTCCGCATTCGCAATAAAATAAAGTATGTGGTTGCATTGAGCGAATAACTGCTCTTGCTTTGCTCATGCGTTTAACTTCGCTCTAATCAGCAATCGCCAACTTATCACTTATTATTTACCTTAAAACATACTAAAAACAATTCAAAAAAAGTATCTTTTTAAAATGCACTTTTTTTTTATAAAAATAGTCGCAAAAAGGGTATACCTATCGTGTGGGCCACGGACAGCTTGCACTGCGACTATTAGAAGGGGAAGGGATTATAAAAAGGAAATAATTGTGGACACGCTTTTTAAAAAGTTGTAGGTCATAGTTCTCTGGAAAAACTGATTTTGAAGCTTATTCCATTCCGTAGCAGCCCTGTAAAAGAAGGATTTTTGATGAAGATTGGTCCTAGTAGTGTCAATCTTGAGAGTAAATGGGTGAGACTGATCAGCGTGCCAAATTCTTCGGCCGAATGTGGCCAATGGTGGTACAAGAGTTTTTATTTCTCTGGAGCATCTGCCATGGAAAAATCTGTAGAGCAATGACTGGTCTGCAACTCTTCTTCTATGTTCTAGAGGGTGAAGGGTATCTGTGAGAGTTTAGCTGTTTATCAAGAGAATGGCTCTTTTCTGAATGGAATCTAGAAGACGAAGAGAATGCCTTGGTGCCGAACCCCAAATGTGCGAGCAATACTCCAGTAGAGGTCGGATTTGAGCCTTGTACATCGTCAACAGTTGATCAGGAGTAAAAAACATTCCGGCCTTCCACAGAAAACCCAGCCTCTGGCTTGCCGACTTTGCGATGTTAGCAACATGGTCATGCCAAGACATATTATTGGACACCGTGACTCCCAAAATCGAGATGAAGGGACTTGGTTCAAGGGTATTTCCGGACATTGTGATGGGATGATTTGAGGAATTCACTTTCTTGGAAAACGTAGCACTTTGTGTTTTTTGGGCGATAAACTGAACAAGATTGTTGGTTCCCCACTCGACGATTGCTTTAAGATCTATATTAATGAAATCAACCTGTTCCTGCCTGAGTCCATTTGTATCATTCACCGAAAGTGATCGATAGGATGTGAAAGTTGAGACAACTGTGCTATCGTCTGGGAAACTGTAAATGGGATTCGTGGTGGTTTTCAAGAGGTCGTTGATGTGTAAAAGAAATAAGGTGGGGAACAGGATGGAACCCTGGTGGACCCCGGCATTAGTTTTAAACGCATCAGAAGAAATACCGTCAACTGCCACATGTAAGGAGCGATCTTGCATGAAGCTTAAGAGCCATTGGCGCAGTTTGGTTGGGAGACCGTAGGCAGATAATTTACTTAACAATGCCTGGTGCCAAACGCGGTCAAAGGCTTTGGATATATCCAAGGCTATTGCACGGGATTCACCAAACTTTTTAATAGTGTTTGTCCAGAGCTGAGTGACATAAGCCAGCAAATCTCCAGTAGACCGAAGTTGTCATACATGACAAATCTTGTTATAAGTGAGGCAATCAAAATGGGCGGAGTAAGCATAGAGCAATCTCTATTGGTAGAGACAACCAAACTCGTGAAATATCAATAAGAATGGGCCCAATATCGGCGACATTAGGAAAGGTGCGCAATATCTTTAAGTCAGACATTCCAATATGCCTAAAAAAAAGTATTTGACCAGTGCGTGTTGCCTGTGCTTACATACGGGGCTCAAGCAAGAACACTAGAGATAGAATAAGTATCGCGCAGATTAAAATGAAGAGGTCGATGTTAGATATATCGCTAAGAAACAAGATTCCAGATATAACATTAAGGAAGAGGTCCGGAATGACGGACGCAGTTACCCGTATAACAACCTTAAAATTGAACTGGGCCAGTCATGTGGCGCGACAGAAGTAATGGCCATCCACCAACCCGATAGACCGACGACATTAAAAGGATAAAGACCAACTGTATAGAGGCAGCACAGGATCGGCAAGGATGAAATAAGTTACGGGAGACCTAGGTCTAGCAGTGGACGCGATTGGTCGATTGATGATGATGATGATGATAGTAGTTGTCTTTGGATACTAACAAAGTATGTACTTAACGCTGTAGTTATTGCATTGCAATATTTGGCTCAAAACTGGACCAAAACTTATAGTGAGAGCAATCGACAAATTATAAATCAGTAATGCCTCGGCCAATACCAGCAACAACTGACAATAAAATAAGTTTACAACACATCTGACAAGATGTTATAACTGTGATGATGTGGCGCTTGGTATGAAAATTGGAGAATAGGCAAACCCACTAGAAGCTTTTCACAAATTTTTGTTCTTACCCCAGGAAACACAGTAAGTACAATGCCCCTTACCTTCGATTATTTACCGTACAAAACACGTTATTCCTCTCAGATTTAAGAGATCGACGATGGCCACCAGTCACTAATGCCACTAATGGTAAAATCAGTATATTAAGCCAATCCAGCTAGCATCATATCGCACTACTTATAATATTAAATTATCTTATTTTATGTTAATAACCACGATTGTTAGCAATGTTCTTCGAAAAAGCAACTTTTCTCAGGTCTCTGCGTATCTCGTCAAAAGATAAAGGTATGTGCTTTACCAATCGCAATAATATCCCAGTTTTTTTACTATTTCAAATATTTAAACATTGTTTGGGCTATTAAAGTTAATCTGTTAAACACAAAATGCAGTGCACAACCCATTTAAAATAATGGTGAATGCGAAAATATTAATTATCTTTCGTCAAATATTATGGAAACCTTCGCCAAAAAAATTCGATCCAAGAATCATTAAAAAATTTATTTTGTTTATGTTTTCTTTAAAGTTATTACTAAGTGAAAGCTAAATTAAATGAAAATTGTAACAAAAGTTTTTTTATTTCTTTTAGCCTAAAATGATTTGTAGCTTTGGAAAAGTATCTTTTAGAGAATATGAAAACAGTCAAAACTGACAAAAAAAAACATTTTAAACTTTCTCTTAAAAATTTTTCTCTATTTCAAATTCATTTGGAGAAGATTTAATAATTCAATCCTAATTTAATTTTAAAATTTAATGTAAACTTGGCAAATATTTCATCGGTAAAAATGTTAATTTTAATTGATTAAAAATAAATGAAAAGGCTGTTTGGCCTTTTTACGGTGACGAGCGCGACTATTTTTTTAAAAATAATAAAGTTCTTCGTCTATAACATTATTGAAGAAAAGACTTTTTTTGGAAGAGTAGAAAAATATTTTAAGTAAATTGGTCTCTACTAAAAGGGTCCTTTCCAAAGCGTCCTATAATTATTTTTTTATTATTAGATTTTTTCAAAATGCCATTTCCGGAAATATCATTTTATGAGGAAGAGTGTTTTTTACAAAAATAAAACCTATTTAATGGAGAAAATCATTGAAAGGATACGCGATCGAAGGATTTTTTTGTAATTTAAAAGGATCGTTGCAGATACTTTACGAAATTGGTGCTCTCAACTACTTTTGGTGGATTCTTTAGTGACTTAACAAAATTTAAAAATAAAATTTAAAAGGTTTAACAACAAGAAGATACAAAAATATCAAATACAAATAAATACCCAGCATAAATAAAATTAATATTATTATTTAATTTATGCTACATTTATGAAGTTTAAATAAAATATACAAATGAATTTAAAATTATAAATTTTAATAAAATAATCCTGACTTTTGATTAACAACAATGTTATTTTTTTTAAACATATGTGACAAACCTGCTCAGTTTGGCTTAAATTTAAAGCTACACCCTGTTAGGTTAGGTTAGGTATCATATGAGTTGAGCGTAGGTCGCCCCTTCACTGCGACCTTTAGTAGGTCTATTGTGGCTCACCTCTAGAGGTTACAGTTCACCGCACAATCCAGCACTTTTCACAAAGTTCATGATTGTATGTGGTAATATTTTCTTAAAATCGGTAAGTTCTAGGTTGGTACAACCAAATATGTTGAACCTTTTTCTTCCTTTGCCGGGGCATAAAGATAGTAAATGTTCAGCAGTTTCGTCTTTCACGCAGCAAAACCAACAAATGGTTTGTTAATTCAGACCTATCTTTCCGAGGTGTTATCTTAGACGACAGTGTCCTGTTAGCAGTCCTGTACATAACCATTTTTATAGTTTAAAATTTACTTTATTTTTTGGGTCTAAACATCTCAAAGCTTTTCCGCCCAGTATCGAGCTACGTTAAGTCCTCTTTTATTTGCTTTCCAAAAGTCGTCAAGGGTTCACTTTGCTGGGCATGGTTGACATACTAAAAGATGGCTCATGGTCTGTATTTCTCCTCATTCGTATAGGACATCGCTTTGTTCCAACTACCCTCACTTGATTTTATTAACGTTCACAGGTGCTACTCTCGTTCTTATTCTATTTAATGTTCTCCAGGTTGACCAGGTCTGTTTATGTCCTAGTGAAGGGTTTTCGCAAATCGGAAAATGTAGCGGAGGGTCCAGACTCACGCATCCAAGAAAACTTTTTCTGGATTTAATTTTTTTTTGTAGTGCTTCTGTTCATTAAAAACTTGCTTAAACTGTTCAAAGTGGTAAGCTGCCACTCTGCAATTTAATGGCGTTTGAAATATAGCTGCTCTGTAGAGCTGATCTAGTGGCGTTACTCTCATGCATCTCGATGTAATTCTGCATGTTTCGTTTAGAGCTCTATCCACCTTAACTAAATGCGTTGAGCGACACTGGACACCTCGCTGAGATGCATAGTGCTATTGATGTTGTTCTTACAACGTCTGGATTCGCGCCCCATTTACTGCTTGTTAGTTTGCGCAGTAAGTTATTTCTTGCTATAACTTTCTGTCTTGTTTTGCGGCATTGGTGATTATAAGACAGGCTTTTATCCAGGTTACTACAAAATATTTAGGGGTCTCTGTGTATGCAAGTTTGTTCCTTCCCAAATAACCCTTAGTTCCTTTTTCGCTTTATGCGTATTAAAATAAAAGCGCTTACTTGCGTTTTGTTGGGATTTGGATTAAGAGCATTAAGCCTGTAATTTTTGGACATTGTTGTAACTTTTTTTTTCAACTTGTTCTCGATGACCATGCAATGGCCAGATCATTAGCATATAGAAAATGTATAGCGTCCTTTGTTATTAGGTGGTTTTTTTTTTACTGAAAATAGTCGCAAAAGGGGAAGACCTATCGTGTGGGCCGCGGACTATCAAAAGGAAAAGGAATTATAGAAAGAAGATAATTGTGGACCCACTTTTTAAAACGTTACAGGTAATAGTTCTCTGGAAAAACTGATTTCGGAAGCTTGTTCCATTCCGTAGCAGCCCTGTAGAAGAAGGCTGGTCATTGGTATATATATAAATATATACAGGTATGAAAGTATATTAACTGTGAATCTACGTTAAAGGTTTTTTTTAAATTATCTGGGTAGTAGTTGGGAGTGACCAATTGTATAAAAATTCTTCGTTTTTTCAGTCAAGGTTTCGAAAATGTTTAATTTCTTTTTCAAGACTTATCTTTAATATTTTTAATTAATATATGAAAAATCAATTTACAAAATATATACTTACTAACATGAAATTTTTAAAAAATTATCTCAAAGAGAAACATCATTTTTATTGAATTGGTCACTCCTAACTGCTACCAAAATAAATTTAAAAAAAAACCTTTAATATATATATATATATATATATTAAATAGGATAGGCGCCAAAAAAATTCCTTGTTAGAGACCATTGGACTGGTTTCTCCATCGGCTCTTTTTCCCCTGCACTGTAACAAAAAATCTCCTGTACTGGAGTAGGGATCTGATTACTTGAGTTAGGTAAAAATCTTATGTGATATTGTAGACCTTATGCAGGAGTTTCCTGTAGTTTACGGTATCATAGGCTGCCGTAAGGTCTATAAGCGCCATGCCAGTGGTAAGTCCCTTCTTAAATTCCCCCTTCATGTACTCTGTAAGATTAAGCACCTGGTTTGTGCATGATCTTCCCGGTCATGCATTATTGTTAAAAAAAAATTTAAATGTAATGTTTTCTTTTAAAGCTTATTTTTTTATTTTTACTAACTAGTTTTTAGGTATTAACCGAGATTCCCTGTATACTTTAACCCATTTAAAATTTTTATTTAACAGCCTGCAAAAAGTTTAAAGTCAATTAGCGATTTAAAAACAAAAAAATCTAACCAACAAATCAGAGAAACGGTAACAAAAAAATTAAATTATTAAATATGATTGCAGACGTTTAAAATGTTTGGGTAAACATTTCAGCAAAATTATTAAGCAAAAACAATGTTGGAATAATGAAGTGTCGGTGAAGCGAGGTGTCAAATACATGTAACTAAAATTTAACAAACCGTTTTGAAATATGGGATATTTCACTGAAAATTAATTTAACTCATAAATTAATTAACTCTTGGAGAAAATTAACGCAACAATATGAAATTATTAAAAAAATTTATTTATTTTTGATGTCCGTTTTTGAAGTTTATCGAATATTTAAATAGTCAGCTATGCATATTTTGTTCGTTGTAAATGAGAGCTATCAAAATAATTTGTTTAAATTTTATTTAAAGAATGCCATTAAAAACATAAATTGTGCAAAACACCAAGTCTCGCAACTCAGTTCTTCTACCGTAAAAAGTTGTGAGATGTGAGATCCATGTAAAATCAAGTCGGTTAATTTATTCAGTCCTTACTTAAGTGTCCTTCTGTTATCACGTAATTAGCTAACCTAACAACATCTTATACTGACCATGTCAATATTAAAAATCTTTTATGTTTTAAATAATTAGACAATGTATCTCATAAGTAATACATATTATATTAAATTAAAATATTTAGTGCGATTTTCAAGTCAATCTATTTATTTAAAACAAAAGATTTTTAATATTGATCTGGTCACTATACGATGTGGTTAGGTTATCTAATTACGTAATAACTTAAGACAAAAGGACCCTTAAGTAGGGACTGAATAAATTAATCGACTTGTATTACATGGATCTCACAACTTTTTAGGGTAGAAGAACTGATTTGCGAGACTTGGTGTTTTTTACTAGACATGTTTTTAATGGCATCTTACTCGTATTTCTTTTTATAGATATTGAATAAAATTTAAATTATACTGTGTTTATACAAAGCCTGCTTGGTTAATGAAAATTTAGGCTTCTAGTATTATTCACAACAAAGTTATTAGGTGACGAAAATGGCCTGAACTGCTTCGAGAAAAGGATGGTACAGCCGTGCTGCTTTTTGCTCGAATTGGTGGGGACATTTTCGTTACAGAGTTTTATCAATTTTAATAAAAATAAACTACTTAAACAAAAAAAACTATTACTTAAGAAACCACATTGTCACCTAATAACGAAATATTATAAAGTACAAAAACGATTACTTATAAATAAATATTGTAAAAGTAAATCAATAAAACCTAATTACATACTTACATACATATAGTCACGATTTTTTCCCGTAGAGGTAGGCAGAGACCATTTCATACGGTTCTTACACACATCTTTTGCTTTTTCTACTTTTATCAGTGCTCTCATACATGTTCGTCGGTTGTTGGTACTTTTTTTTGAAAACAATGTTAATTTGATCGAGATATGTTCGCCGAGGTCGACCTCTACCGGCTTGTTTATTTACACTCGCATTATAAATTTGGTTCGTCAATCTTCCTTTATCCATTCTTTCTACGTGTCCTTATCTCAGTATTCTTTACTTTATTCAACCGAAACACTTTGGCTATATTTCTCAGACTACTCATCTCCGCAGGATTAATCCTTTTTTCCTGCTTCTTCTGCCAAACCCAACATTTACTAAAGTACAAAAGTGTAGAAACCAACATTCCTCTTTGCACAGCCAGACGGGCTCTTTTTTATATTTTTTGGCTGTTTATAAAACTATGCAAACTTAATTAAAAGTACATTGAAATTAAAAAAAAGGTAGGTTTTAAATAAATAAATTTCGATGCTGATAAAAAAGATAATATATCAACAAATCATAAAATATAGAAAACATAAATAATATTGTGTAATATAATGAGCCCATGGTATTGCTACATTAAATGCAGTAACTTCAGAATAAATTTTAATGCAGTAACAAGACACTTCGACTCTGGAAACCATCGACTTATGATGGTTAAATTAATGGGTAGACCTTTTGAGAACTTGACGTGGTAGAACAAATCGTATCATAAGTATAACGAACGAGATAAAAGTTTTGGAAAAAGGATTAAAAATTTTTTAAACTTATTTTTTCGCTTGTTTCAGAAATATTATGCCTAAAGAATGTAGCACTAGACATTCAACCGAACATAGTAGAATACGGCGGTACGAGTACTTTGAGCTGTACTTACAATCTACAGGGTGAACCATTATATACGGTAAAATATTACAGAGGGACACACGAGTTCTACAGGTTTACACCAAAAGAACTTCCTAGTACAAAGAATTTTTCATTTAATGGAGTTAATATTGATGTAAGTAAATATTTGTGTACGAAATATTACTATTTAAAAATTTTTTAGCTAACTTCATTGTCTATTAAAGTGAAAACAAAAAGTATTTTTGATGTGTAACATCTTTCCTCTCGCTTTCTAGCAATTTTTTGGAGTGATTTCGTAAAATATGTAACAGTAACAGGAAGTCGCGAAAGCACGCGACAAATGACTAATTAGCGCGGGTTGGCCGTCAGATAGACGGTCGAGAAGTCGGTACAGTCAGCCATCAGCAGTGCACTTAAGTTAAAGTGTTGTGTACAAAGTTTGCTGTTATATGTGTAAACTATATAAATAAATATTTACTGTTAATAATAATCTCAATCAAGTGCAGGTCATTGATAAAAAATTCAAGTTAGTAATAATACATAATTGTTCGAATAAAATATTTCAGTATTTAGCTTTTTTAAATTTTGAGGTTGACTTCTGTCACTCCTAGTGTTAAATAAATAAAAAACAATTTTTTTTGAAAAAAAATTATTGTTTGTTATAAAAAATCATTTCAAATATTACCTGACCCATTTTTTTTAGAATATAATTTTGAAATTGCTTATTACTAAGGTAAGATGTCAAATGTTACACATCATATGCGACTATTGTAAGGCTCGCTCGTTTTTTTTTTAAACAATAACTACAATTTTATTATAATTACGTACGCATAATTGCACAATAATTTAAATGTGTTTTCTAAGAAATTATTAAAATTATAATCTATATCACACATCAATTTATTATTAGCTAAATAAACAGTAATGTAAAAAAATCCCGAAACAGGTCGATTTTTTATTTTAATATACCAATTTTTATAAGAATAATCTATCATAGAGGGTAAATAACCTTTGATTGATGATTTCAGCACCATTTTTTTAAACACCGCCTTTTTTTAATTTGCGGATTTTCCTTGCTGTGCTTGTCTTAAAAATGTATCACAAGCTAGTTGAAATTGGTACAGGGTGGACAAAAATGCAAAAGTTTTTTATGACAATTTATTATTTACAAAATAATTGATAAAGACAAAATGTACACTTTAACAAAAAAAACCAAAAAAAATTTACAGTAAATGTTCAAATTGTTTTTTATTAACCATTACACAATGACTTAACCTCGTAACAAATTCGTCTTTAACGTTCTTCATTTCCTATCTTATTCGGGCTATTAGGTAACGGATATTATTAGTTCTGTTAGTGTAGACTTTATATTTTAAATAACCCCATAAAAAAAATCTTATAGGGTAAAATCCGGTAATTTAGCGGGCCAAATTCTGCGGTCTTAATTGTTGGTAATTTGAATATCAGGAAAAAGTTGGGTCGAAAAGGGAATTATTGTATTTGCAAAAAATCCAAAAAGAATTCTCCTGTTAAATTTTCATCAAAAAAATATGGACCAATTATTAGTTTTTTCACAATACGTTGATTTTTTCTGGTCTTTGCGTATGGCATTCTTGCATCCAATTTGGATTTTGCCGGTTAACATGCCCATTTAAATAAAATGTTTTTTTTTTTGAAATTAAAAGTTATCCATAAATTTTTTATTTAGTTTATTATTGTTTTAATTTATCACGTACTCACAGAATTCAGCTCTACGATCACAGTCATCTTCAGCCAATTTATGGATGAAAAAGACTTTCTAATATCCAAATCCCCAGATAACTTTTTCTTTTTGACCGACTTATGTAAGTACTCTAACATCAATAAATATTATTATTATATTAACAATATGGAATTGTTAAAATAAATAAAAAATAAATTGCAGGAAATACTTTTAAACCTTTTCTGTTTAGTCTAGCGGCCCGGATAACTTATAAAAAATGATAGATACAATGTTAAAATAACAAAAATTTTGCGTTTTTGTCCACCCCGTACCAATTTGAATCAACTTGTTTTACATTTTTTTTGTAAGCTTGGCAAGGAAAATCCGTAAATTAAAAAAATGACTAATTCGTTTATAAAACTGCTGCAGACGTCATAACTTTAAGGTTACTTAACATATTTTATTGAGCTTATAATGAATTTATGCTTTACTTTATGGACGCACTGTATATCAGATTGTTCATCTAAAATTATTGATTTTTAATATATTTTATTAAAAAACTGATTTTTGTTAATATTATTGGCCGAATATTGAGTTAAAAGATTATTGAAATTAACTTTTGGGCACTAAAATAAAAATATAAAGGGTGACATGGTTAATAGTGGATCAGTATTTTCTTGCCTTCCACATTTACAGCCGGTATTGCTGAAAATTCCATTCGACTAATGTTTCTAGTTCCCAAATTATAATGATTCCAACATTGTAGAAGGTTTTAAAAAAAGACAAAGTTTGTTTAAAAAAAATGCAATTGATCCACTGTGCACCCCACATGGTACTGAATCGCTCAGTGGTCAACGGTGGATCAAAGCTATAGATTATATTAAATTACAAAATAAAAACACAAATAACATTTTAACATATTCTCACATAATTGTGGATAATAAGATTTATTTAAACGGTTTAACCTCTAAGCCAATAAGGCACATTTTTTTGTAGTAGTCCCGAAGAATATTTTATTGTGCTTCAGAAAAAACTCCATTTACTTCATAGTTTGGTGTTATTTTTATATCCCCTTAAAAGACAGCCCTTTTTGTCTGTGCCCAATATCTTTGTAGGGTAGTAAAAGATATGATTATTACTGAGGACACGTGTCCTATACCGTTTCCAATATTAATAGCATTAAAAGCTAATTGCATTTTCTATTTGGTATGAGCACCTATTTTCCTTATATTTTTTTATTTCGTGGCATTCTGTAACGAAAATAACTTAAATTCATAAATAATATTAGCACTATTTCGTTATAATTCTTATGGTACACAGAGGATCGTGATCCGCTGTGTACCACTAGCCTTTGATCCACTGTGTACCATTCGATTTATTTATTTTTGAAAGCCAGTCATCACTAACAATTAAAACGCTGTTACATTATTGTTATCTTTATAATAAAAATAAATAACAACGTTTAATGTCTAAGTTTAGACACATAGTTTAAACGCAGTATAAAGAACATGTTTAAGAAAATATTACTCACGTTTTTTGTTGGCGACTGTCAGAAACTCAACTTTTCTCTCCTAACATATCTATTCGTCGTGACTACAAAAAAACTACTTAAAAGGAAGAAAGTTATAAAGGTTATAAACGAATGTATGACATATCAAAGAATATCAAACAGCAGATGGCTTTGTGGAAGGAATGATCATGTTACCTTACTTTTATGACTGTTAAATAAAAAAAAAAGTATCGCGAATTTTAATTTAAATTTTTAAAATCGATTTCCGCAAAGTTCGTTCAGAATAGACCCTCTCATTAAAGGCTGGCAGTTAAGTGACCAGGACAATTGTAAATTTTCAGCTCAAACACTCAAACGAACACCAGGTGGTCCTACGAGACGTCGGTTTCAACCTCTCCGGAAAGTTTAGCTGCGAAGTGACCACTGACGCTCCCAACTTTTCCACCCTCACCGTATCCAAAGAAATGTTGGTCGTTGGTAAGTACGCCAAAGAAATAAGATTCAAAGAAATACATCGATTCACTTAAATAAATACACATATGGAAATGATCTAAAAATAATTCATTCTGGGCAGAAATTGTTTAACTTAATTCAGGGTTTTGCAATTAATATATTAATATATTAAAAAAGTTAATTTTACAAACTTTATTTAAACTTAAACACATTTTTTTAATATGAAAAAAATTTAAAAACCCAAATTTAGTTTAGTTACAATAAGTGGTGTGTCCTCCAAGGTTAAGGAATGAAGCATTAAAATAATTGTAGGGGGATTATCAAAAAAAACAAATTTTAAATTGAAAGGTTATTTAGGTATTTGTAAATTTAAATAAATTGAAGAAGTAAAGAAGGCCCTGTCTCAAATAAAAACTAATAAGACACCTGGAGAGGATATATTGACAACGAAAATGCTTAAACATGGTAGTGAACTCTTGCTGAGGAGGATAAAGAAGATCTCTGGTACAAATTTACTTTATGGGACTCGCCAAAAAAAATGGGACCAATTTTATTCGACGTGTTGAAAAGCTGAGTCGAAATACACCCCTTTCAGGGTGAGGAAATGCCCCCTTCAAAACCTAACCTAACCTAATCCTAACCTAACCTAACCTAACCTAACCTATCCTAACCTAACCTAACCTAACTTTTTTTTTTGAGAGGGGGAAATCCTGCTTATGGACACCCGCGATATTGGCCGCGGGAGATACTATTTCCCTCAAACTTTTTACACTGGTTTTGGCAGATGTCTTTAAGACGCTAAATTGGAAAAAGAAAGGTATTAGAGTGAACGGCAAGATGCTCAAACATTTGCGCTTAGCTGATGACGTTGTCATTCTTGCCTCAACGTCAGAGAAATTTAAATCGAAAACGAAGAACTAATTACTGTTAATAGACATAGAATCAAAAACGACAAAAAATATATCTATTTGGGTCATGCCATAAGAAAAATAATCAAACAGCAAAAATTTCGAGAGGGACCAAACTCGGTTGGGCAGACTGAACTATTTATTCAAAAGTAAAATTTCAAATTGCCTATAAAAAAAAAATCTTCGATAAATGCGTTTTTCCTGTCATGACATACGGCTTGGAGACGATGACGATGACGGTGCGAAGTGCAAACAGACTACGGGTGAGTCAGAGAGCTATAGAAAGAGCCATGATGGGAATCAGCGAAAGTAACTGACATTATCGAGAAAATATCTAGTCCTTAATGGTCTTGGGCGGGAAACCTAGCTAAACAAGAAGACGAGAGATGGGCAAAAATACTAGGACCACAGCTAGTAAAAATTGAATGGAAGAAGCACATGACAGAAAAGAATGGAAAATGTTAAAAGAGGCCTGCATCTTACAGTGAATGGAAAAAGAAGAAGAGAAGAAATTTAAATGCCATTTTTAATATATTGTTAAAGTGTTAAAGCACCGTTTTTAAAAGGCTCTTTTAGCTTCCTATTAAGAATTTTTGGACAAGTTGATCGCCATAAAATGAGTTCCGAGTATTGCAGTTTCTGGACACACTGTAAATAAACAAAAAAGAACAAATGCCATTAAAATAATAAATTTTAGAATTCTTTTTACTGAAATAATTATATTAAAAATAAAAGTCATGAAGTAAGTGATTAAAACTTCTCGTCTTTGTCTAAATCGACTGAGTTTGTTCCCCTATATATAACTCGAGAAACGAAGTTTTTTCTTTTTAACAAGTTTGTTTCTCTGTGTAGCAGATTGTGATCCAACTCTTTACAATTCTCTTTACTGCTTTCTATCTTCTGCACACTTTATTGCCAGTTGCCGACTCTTTTATTGGAAACCGCTGATACGCGTCGTCCCATTCGACGTTATTGAAGACCAAATTGCAGACAGCTAGTTAGTTTAAGTTTAATTTAACTGTTTTAACGAAATGTGAATTTACACTTTAATATACGGCCCATATATTCCTTTAAAGTTGACACACCATTTGTTGTAATCCATAGCCAAAAAATTTGTGAAAGCACAAAATATAATACAAAAGAATTTTTAAATTGATACAAGAGTTGCAGCTAACATTATATAGTATAGGAGCTAGAACTAAAAATCAAAGTAATGTAAATAAATGCAAGCAAAACGAAAAAATGCTTTTTAAAAGAGAAGAAAGCATGACAAACTGTGGAGTTTCGATTGAGGGAGAAAGGGTGGAACAAGTAAATGAATTTGTGTAATTGGGTTCAAAGTTTACGAGATATGGAAAGTATGACACTGACTATGAGCAGAGGGTGTTGGCAGGAAAACAAATGAATGGGGCACTGCATAGCTTTATGAATAGTCAGAAATGGTCAAAAAAGCACGTTTGGCTGTGCATAGAGGTGTTTTGGTTTCTATACTTATGTATGGTAGTGAATGTTGGGTTTGGCAGAAGAAGCATGAAAATAGGATTAATGCTGCGGAGATGAGTAGCCTGAGAAGTATAGCCGGAGTGACTCGGTTGGATAAAGTAAAGAATAGTGAGATAAGAGAACGCTGTGGTGTAAAAGAAGATGTGGTTACAAAGATATATATGGGAATGCTTAAATGGTTTGAACACGTAAAAAGGATGGATAAAGGAAGATTGACAAAACAAATTTATAAGATGAGTGTGAATGGACAAGTCGGTAGAGGTTGACCTCGGAGAACATATCTCGATCAGATCAACATTGTTTTGAAGAAAGGCCAGGTCAAGAGTACCAACAACCGACATGCATGTATGAGAACACTGATGAAAGTAGTGGAAGCAAAAGATGTGTGTAAGAACCGCAGCAAGTGAAAGTAAGTGGTCTCTGCCTACCCCTATGGAAAAAAGGCGTGACTATATGTATGTTTGTAGCAACGTTTGGGAAACAAGAATTTCAGGTCAGCTGATTTTTTCTTTCTCTTCTCTTTTGGTTAGAGTCTTAGCCACCTGGCTAGCGGTAGCGGTTGCGTTCATTAGTGCACACCTTACCTGTACAGGTTATAATCCTAAATTTTAAAAAAAAATTAAGAAGCGTAATTTTTTATTTTTTAGCTTTGGATAGATTTACCAGACATATAATTTTTATTTCCAGACACTATTATCACTGCTAACTATGTGCCATGCTCGATTTTATTTTAAACAAAAAATATAAAGTATTTTTTTATGTCTGTAATTTTAATATTATGTTATTTAAGAATAAATAAACCTAAAATTAATTTTCCAGACATTAATGTAATTGTTAACTTTGAAAAAGCCCGAAAATGTCATGAAAAGCATGGCAGTATAATGCTAGTAGTCAGAGAGAGACAGTTTAGAGTAAAAGAGAGATAGACAGTGACGGTGGCGTAATCGACAAGTTGACAACATAGCGTCAGTCTAAAGTCATATGTTTGTGCTCTTATTGTTTTTAATGTTTACTTTTTAATTTTGCTACGATGGCCAGTGATAAAATGAAATGTTTTTTTTGTAAAAGAAAGAATGATAAAATAATACTTTTCGTGGGCAATAAACTAAAAAAATGCCAGGAAGTTTTGAGTGTACGAGTAAAATATAAATTAAAATACAAAGATACAGAAAATGTTTCATTAGCTTTACAGCTTTAATGGCAAAATATCGTAATTCATTGTCAGAAATAGATTATAGCATTAATTTCAGTCTATCCATTTTTTCATCGAATACTTCAGTAGATATTAGTGAAATTGTTACAAGAAATGTGACTCCAAATTCAAACAGTGAAGTCACATCTGTGGATGCTTCTTCAAATTTCAGCAGTCAAATAATTTAAGGAGATGCTGAACAAAGTTTAAACAGGGAAATAAAATCTGAAGATGTTTTTCCAAATTCAAATAATCAGTAAAAGTCAGATCATCTGGATTTAAGTATTAATTACAGTGATACATTATTAGAAGATGCTGCTCCAAGTTTAGATAGTTGATATAAATAATAGTGACAATGAGAGCGACGACAATGATGATTATATTCTTTTGTGACACTATTATTAAGTGAAAAAATATTAAAAACGTTATAATAATTATTTGTAATTCGCATGTAATGATATTTTAAATAAAAATGTAATTTACAATCATTTCTTATATAGTTTTGTTCTAATTTTATTTTCTTCTTTACAAACTTTTTTTATTGAAACTGGTCCTTACGAGGACAAGAACTGTACTTTTGTAAAGGTTTTTTGTCCCATTCACAGCAATACTTTCTGCAACTATTTCTCTCTCTCTCTGACTACTATTATCGTACTGCCATGCTTTTCATGACTTTTTCGGGCTTTTTTTTTATTTATCTTTAAATCACATAATAATAAAATTACTAGACATACAAAAATACTTTAAATTTTTCATTTAAAAAAAATAATCGCGTATGGCACATAGTTAGCAGTGATAAAAGTGTCTGGCAATAAAAATATATGTCTGGTAAATCTATCCAAAGCCAAAAAATTAAAAATTACAATTCTTAAAATGTTTTTAAAATTTAGGATTCTTACCTGTACAAACTCTAGCCGAAAGAGCTAGAAGGACGACATAACAAAAAATCAGCTGACCTGAAATTCTTTTTCAAAAACGTTGCTTTCCTATACTAATAGGTTTAAACAAAAACAAATTATTTAAATTTAATCTATTTATTTATTGGTATTAAATCTTTTTAAAAGAAATAAAATATATAATATACAGTGTGGTAAAAGCCAAATTAAAAAAAAATTTATATCAATTTTTGTGCATAAGCTTTAAAAAAACATTTCAAACTTTATATTAAAAAAAAAGACATAAACAGTTAAAAAATGTTAATTTTTACATTAAACCCCCTGTCCGAGACATAAAACAGAGAATCAAGCCACTAAAATGGAAGTGGGCAGGACATGTTGCGAGATTCAAAGACGACAGATGGTCTCTAAGAATAAAAAATTGGAGACCCTGCGTAGACAAAGAAGCAGAGGAATACCGCCAACACGTTGAAGCGACGATATAAAAAGAGTAGATGGACACTGGATTCGAACAGCTCAAGATAGAGCGCAGTGGAGCAGTTTAATATAGGCCTATGATCAGCAGTGGACTCGACACCAGGCTGGGAGATGATGATGATGAAGAGTTATTAGTTATTTTAACTGTTACTAAAACTTTAAACCACTAAAATTCATTAAAAATTTACTTTATTAAGAAACTTACAGGAAAACATTTAAATAAGGGCTTATACGTGAAGTGTCATAGAGTCCGTTAGCAACTATACAGAGTAGCAATAGTTGTTTCCGATTGTTTTATATTTAAAGCGTTATCTTAATTAACCTATTCGCTCCGTTCGTGACTACAGCGCCATGGTATCTGTAAACTAAAAGACGCTGTTACAGAGTTTTTAAATATATAAATGAATGGTGGTTTGCAATAAAAATAAATTTTTAATATTATAACAAATTTTTTTGCGTGTCAAACCAAGTGACAATTAATCTTTAATCCTGTGAATTTTTTATGCACAACTTATCCATAAAATGTAAGTATAATTAATAATTTAAAAACAGTTTAAAAGATGTAGCGGTTACTATATATAGTAAACAAAATAGGCTATAACCACAGTAGATCAGATTTTAAATAGTATTGGCAATAATTAATAAGACAGATTTTTAAGCAAATAGTCATACCATCGAATTTTAACCTCAGACTATCATTGAAGGTAAAAATTTTGAAATGTTGAAGAACATCGGCGAAATAAAAAAAGTTATTTGATAAAGTCGCGAATTATTCGACAATCATCGGTCCATGCAACAGCTTACACTACAGCTCACACTAACAATTAAATGATTTAGTCTAATAATAAAAATTTTGAAGATCAAATAATTAATATTAATATTATATTAATTTTTTTTTTTAAATAAATTAAGATCGATGTGTCACTGATGTACTACAATTGCGTTTATAATAAAAGTAAAAAATGCCGCATTAATTTACTTAATTAATAATGAAGAAAGCGGATCTAAAACTAGTATCGAGCAACAATGGGGCAAACCCAGTCCTTGGCAATTTGCAAAAAAAATAATATTCAAAAGGAGAATATTTTGAAATTATGTTTCCGCATAAATATAAGCAGCTACAAGAACCATACGAAATCCAGATTTCCGAATTGATCTTAAACTCTCCTTTGAAGCAAATTTTGACAGCTCAATCTTATAAAAATTAAGGTTATGGTACTACTTACTTCTGCCGTCTCACTGTCACTATCCACTTATTTCTTTGGTTTATTTTTCATTTTGCAGTTGGAAATTTATAAAATTTACTTTCATTTTTTGCGCTCGTATATTTGCAATTCACTACACAGCAACTGCAGTGGCTGTTTTTACCCATTTTTAAAAATTATAACAAAATCATAATCTGATCCTTATTTTTTAAAACTGACATTAAAAATACCGTCCTTTATTGACCAATTTACCCACTGCGTGCGCTGGTGTCCACACTGGCTTCCCTTTAATTTTAAATTAAATATTTAGTATGTCATTTAAATTTCAAAAGTAAGGTTTCCGATCAAACCGAAAGTAACAAAATATTGTTGTGCGTTTGTTATAAGATGTTAGGTCTGTATATAACGTTTAAAATTTAAATTTAATAAAACAACTAAGATATATCGTTAAAGAAATATATTTTAGGCACTTAATACAATTAATAAGTAATAAAAAATGTTGGCGAAAAAATATTTATTCCAAACCACCGTTCGCCCACTTCGACTTTTTCTCAGATGTCGAAAGTTTCATCTATCCAATAAATTTTATATTTTGTTACAGTATTACCGACCAATTCTCCGAGTCTCAACACGGATAAAAGTTTTTACGATATTGGTGATGTATTAAGAGCTAGTTGCACGTCGCCCTCTTCCAGACCCGCTTCCAAACTTACCTTCATTTTAAATAATATCGAGGTACGTAAAGTTTGCCGGTTATTACGAAGTTTTTCTTTTCCAGTGAAATACCATCGTTCATTTTTTGTATATGTCACAAATCGTTAAAATACGAAAACTTATATTTGGAAAATTATTAAATAAGTTTGGTTACTAAAAATACGTCCTTAAGTCTATAAAAAAGTGTCATAATGAAAATTTATAAAAGTACACAAATAAAAATAAGTTAAGTATTATTAATCTGGTTCATTAAATATATTGTATTTTTTATTATTGTATTTTTGTTGTCTCTGTATTTTCTGATGTTTTTAATTAAGCACATCAAAAAACTTAACAAAAACATTTAACAAACATAATTTTGTTATTGTTATACAAAGTAATTCTTTGAAAGTTCCAATTAGACGTTTTAGAGAAACTTAACATAATTAAAATCTGAAAATTTGAGGTGAAAGCTTTTCGTATATGCCGAAATGATGTAAAATATTTAGAGTCCCCAACTACTTCCGGTTATATCGGAATATTATTACGTATTTTGATAAAGATACTCTTGGGAATTATTCAAATATAGGGTTTTGCTACCTTACACTGAGTGTTTTACGAGATATGACCATTTTTATCACGAAAAAAGGTCCGGTTTGGAACCCTGTATCATTATAATTAATATAATTTTAATCATTTTTTTGTATTATGTTTTTCTAGTATTGTGTTTTTTACTAAACGTGGTCATTTTGTTAATAATATGATTATTATTGTACAGGGTAATTCAAAACGCATATTTATTGATTTTCCAACTTTCTTAAATAAATCACCCAGTATTTTATAGCAATTTTAGCCAGAACTTTTAATGCTCTTTAAGTTTTGTTAACAACTTTCTTTACCTACATCAAACCGTTATTGAGATATTCAACTTTTAAACTATGGATTATGTTTATTGTACAGTGCCATGAAAAGCAAAAATATTGCTATAATTTTAGATGCATTAACAGACATTTTTGAGCATTTACTTTAAAGTTTTAAATTAACAAATTTTAATTAAATATTTTTCATTGTGTTTTTTTTTAAATAACTTCAAAGAAATACTTATTCACAATTCAGTATTAAAAAGCTGAATATCTCAATAACGGTTTAATTTAGGTAAAGGAAGTTGTTAACGAAACTTAAAAAACAGTAAAAGTTTTGTCTAACGTTATAAAATACACGATGATCTATTTAAGAAAGTTGAGAAATCTTTAAATATGCGTTTTGAATCACCCTGTAGAATAATAATCATTTTAATAACAAATGCCTAAGTTTGGTAAAAAACAAAATACTAGAAAAACATAATGCAAAAAAAAATGTTTAAATTTACATTAATTAAGGGTGTCAAATCGGACACTTTTTCGTAATAAAAATGGTCATATCTCGTAAAAAGCTCAGTGTAAGGTAGCAAAACCCTATATAAAGAGAATCTTCAAGAGTAGCTTTATCGATATTCGTAATAATATACAGGGTATTCTATTAAAAATAAGCAAGTTATAGTCAACTTCCGGTATAACCGGAAGTAGTTGGGGGCTCTAAATATTTTAGATCAATTTGGCATTTTCGAAAACCTTACACCCCAAATTTTCAGATTTTAATTATGTCTCTAAAACGTCTAATTGGAACTCACCCTGTATATTTGATTAGTATTCACGATACCCTTTATTTATTTTCAAGAATAAAACAAGGCGACGCTTATGTGTTTTTAAACATAAAATATGGTTAGGTTGGGTATCATGTGAGTGGGGCGTGGTCGCCCCTCCACCGCGACCCTTAGTAGGTCTATTGTGGCTCACCCCAAGAGGTTACAGTTCACAGCACGAAGTTCATGGTTGAATAGGATGAGATATTTTTGAAATTGGTAGGTTTTAGGTTGGTGTAACCAAATATGTTAAACCTTATTCTTCCCAGGCCGGGGCATGAACATAGTATAATGTTTAGCAGTTTCGTCTTCCACGCAGCAAAACCGACAGTCCGTTTGTTGGTTCAGACCTATCTTTCTGAGGTGGTATCTTAGACGACAGTGTCCTGTAAGCAGTCCCGTTAGAATACGCAGGTCATTTCTGCTCCATTCTAGGATCTGCTTAGTTGGGTTTAGGTAGAAACGCCTTCGAGTGAGTTAACGCTGGTATGTCGGACCAGTACGTGAGTATTTTCCTCTCCACCCAGTCCGAAATAATTTTTTTGGCGGCACTTGTGGTGATTTAATTTCAATTTTATATTTGACTGGTTATTTTTAAATATATTTAAAAAATTTCAGCTTAGAATATATTTTGCACGTGTGTATTTTCGGGTGTAAATATTTGGGTACACTAACCAAAATAATTTGAAAATTTTTTTTTTGACAATTTTCAACACTGAATTATTTCATCACGGTGGATATCGCATACACAATTAAACATGTCGAATGCACTCATCGGGACCATATTTTCAACAATGTTCCAGTTATCATGAATATGCATGCAGTTTATTTGCATGCAACCAAACATTTTTTTTATTTTTTGACGCTTTTTAGCGATATAAACAGGTCCGTCGGGACGCAACTTTGTTAAAAAAATTACAAATATATTGCCTTATTGCTATTGTTTTTAGTTTGATGATATTGTACGATTTTAACCAAACGGGTTGTATATTTTAAAATTTTTACGAATTTAGGCGTCGACGATGATAAAAATAAATCTTTTATGTAGAGCGTTTGCTAAATTGTGCAATGGAAGTTTTAAAAATTGGTAGATTTATAGATATCGATGTGTTTTTTCCAAATTTAAATTTGCCACTTAGTATCTTTACCGCTCGTACCGCCATATTGGAGAAATGGCACCTAATAGCAGTTTTTTGATAAAATCTTCTTTTCGACTTATGTTTATACCAAATAAAACTAAAAAAATATTTTCTACAATTTATGGGTTTTACAATTTTTTTCGTAAAATTAATAATTTTGGCGTAGAAGCGCCGCAAAGTATAATTTAATATGCGTTTTAGCTAAAAAACTCATTTTCACACCACCTTGAGGTACAACAGTAAGCGGCGCGTTTTTGTATCGTGGTGTCCCCTGTAATGCCTAATTCCGAAATCTTCTTGTTCCTGATGGACCAGGCGTTGCGAGACGTTACAGACCGAAATTTCAAGTTCTGGTCCAGGCCTCTATCTCTGATTTCACTATCGATTTTTTCTCTCCAGCTCTTTTTTGGCCTTCCTCGTCGTCTTCTTTCAGCTGGGTTTAACGTTAACACCTGTTTAAGCAAACTGTTCTTCTCCATCCTCTGCACATGACCGTACCATACTAGTTGTTTTGTTCGAATGTCATCGACTATGGTATGTTCCATTTCCAATATTTCTCTAATTCTTTAGTTGGTTAATATTTTTTCTCCTTGATATTCCTGCAGCCCTTCTCCAGTAATCCATCTCTGTAGCACACAACATCCTCTCCGTTCTCTCAATTTGCCAAACTTCAAAACCATATGTTATAATACTTTTTACGATAACATTGTAAATAATCCTTTTATTTTTATTTGAAATGTTTTTATCTCACAACACCCCATTCATTAGTGATATTGCTCTTCTTCCAAGAGTGTTTCGATCTTTAATGGCATCGTCCAGTTTTTCATCGAATGTTATTTCGAGACATAAATATCTATGCGTTGTTCGTTGTTGAGAACTAAATCCTGGCTTCGTCCACCAACGCACATAGTTTTGTTCAGGATTGCTTCCAATCCCCACTTTTTGTACTCTTCAATTAGCTTTCTCGTCATGTATTCCAGGTCCTCGTAATCATGTGCCACTACTATTTGGTCGTCTGCGAAACATAACGTATATAGAGTACTATCGTGCAAAGGAATACCCATGTACTGGCATTTTCTTTTCCATTGGTTCAGTACTTGTTCTAAGTAGATCTTGAATAGTGTAGGCGAAATACGGAGTGAAAAAGTTGAAATTCGGAAAGAGCACATCGAAATCTATAAAATTACCAATTTTTACAACTCCCGGAAAACTTTTCAGGTTTTTTTTAAACCAAATGACTGTACTATAAAATATATTTTCAAAAGTGTATCATTATTTATGATTCTTTATAACCCGCAATATTTGTCTAATAGAAAAAATGGTGTTATTTTTTTTAAATTATTTTCTTTATTTAGAAAAAACTGTCACCACAAAATTCATCATTATTTATCGAGAATTGTAGAAATGCAAGAACATTAATTAATTTAAATAACGCCATTTCGTATTATTCTTCGCTCTGGTTAGAATGGGTTTTTTTTATTTAATCGAAATATACAGATAAATTTAAATGTTGATTTGTCAGTTTTATTTAAAACTAAATTTAAACAATCTTGTTTACGTGAATTTCCTTTTTTTAAATTATTTGTGTAAATATTGGCGAGTGTGAAAGCTTTATCAAAAAAAAATATTTGATGGTAAAATCAGCAAACATTTAATTCGAAAAAAAACGGAGATTTTTATTAAATTTTTTTATTTGATTTATTTTTTAAAAAATTCTACTTTTGATTATTGATTTAATAAACATTTTTTCATTAAACAATACTAACCAATAACTTAATTATTTATCTAAGTATTGATCATATTGTTAAATTAATAAAGGCCCTATTTCACTGGAAAGATTTTTTTTAGAGTTAGAAAGGAGAACCCCAAGGTGTGTATGATTTACTGGTATTCTTTGTACAGTTAAAAATGACAATAATCCCCTGTTTTGATTTTTGATGTTTAATGACGCCACTGTAAGTTTTACGCAACGTACCAACTTAAATAAAAAAAATTGACAATTGAAAAATAAAAATTTACTCTTAAATACTCACAGTATTAAGAGTGGAGAAAAAAACGAAAATAACATTATTTGCTCAAAGTACATAGGTAGAATAAGCGGCATATTTATCTTCTGGAAAAGGAAATAGACCAATAGACAATAAATCGTTTGTAAATAGTGGAGAATAAAATTTATTGACAAAAAAAAACCAAATGTATTGCCAAACGAATGAATGTGAAAAATTAAATAAAAATAATTTAGCTTTTAGTTAATTAGAGATTAAAAAAAATAATAATAATACATTTATCACTTAGCTTTAACAATTGTTTTAACAATAATAAAAATCATTTTTAGTTTTAAAAGTAATAATATAAATTGTGATTAATTTGCTAATTTTTGGAAAAAAGTTCCTTATCGCACGTTACGGAAACTGCGGGACTAGCCAGCAAAAACTGTGCATAACAGGAGGTCAAGAATGCGTTAGTCGCCATCTCTCTTCCTCTACACTTACTTCTAAATCGCTAAAATTTAGAGATTTCACCGATATTTTTTCTTCAAAAATTAAAAATTTTCTCTTAGCCGTAGAAATTTTTATGCTCTAATCAGATTGTCGCAAGTAAATTAAGAAGTGCAAAAGATAAATAAACTCTAAAATAGGTTTCTTTAAATCAAACTCGAAGTACCTAATAATTTATTTTTAAACTACAAGTACCTACTTATATAATTAGTTTTTTTGTTGTTGCGGAGGTGAAAAAAATCCTTTATGGAGAGGTTATAAGTCTAAAAGCTCAAGGTCCACTGGGAGATTCCACTGACTGTGTCAGGTCTACTCACTATTTAGGTCCGTCTGGCTATTGCTTTCAGTGACACTAAGGCCTGTTGGCCCATTGTATCTTGCCTATGCGTTTTTGTATCATTGTACAATGGAGACTCGACACACAGACCACTCGGCAAAGACCCGAAAAAAGCAAAACACACACTGCGCCGCCACGAGGCACTGATCCGAAAAAGACAGGCAATCCTCGAAACTTAGAACCAGCGCCCCCAGCGCCCCCAGCGCCCGCAGCAGTATAGCAAGCGCTCCACCACCCATGGATCCCCGCCGCACAACCCGCAGGCCAGGCCTCCATTAAACAGTCCCTTAGTAATTCCTGTACATCGGTAACAGTTCTGCTGTCCTTTTATGGCACGGTCCTTTGATGTATTTTTTTCCGCGTTTGTTACCTGGTACGCTTTTCCAGTAGTTTTTGTGTTTTTCCTAACCTCTTCTTGCAAGTTCGTCTACTTCCTCATTACCTGCAACTTTCTGGCGTCCTGGAATCCGTATCATTTTGACGTGATTACGATCTACCAGCGTTCTCAGTTCTTCTTTGCAGTCAACGAGTATGGATAAAGGGGTGGTCCGGCCCTAAGGTGCCCCCTGCATAGGACTAAGGCTGTCTACTACAGGATTTCACCCGGTTTCCTGTAGGCTCCGTTAGCTACGGTTCTTCCCCACCGCCATGCATCCATCAGCACGGGTTGCGTGTCACTTTAGATTGTGAGTCTTTTAGTTGCCTTTTACGACAGGCAGACCATACCTGGGAATTATTCTATTTTCCCCGTATCCCCAGAGGATTAAAAAAGGTTTCTGTAGATTAAACTCAAAGTACCTAATAACTTAGTTTGGTAACTACAAGTACCTACTTATATAATTAGTTTTATGGTTGCAAAACGTTGTTTGGGTTTTTTGAGGCCCATTTATAGTCGCCTTTATTGTCTGTTGTCAGCAGCTGGGTAACATTACAAAAATCACATAGAAAAAATATTTATTCAAATTCGTTGTTAGAAGGGTCCGTTGTTCCAGGTGTCTTAGCTTATTAACACTCATGTGAAATGTTTGGTACCCTGAAAATTGTCCGTTCATGAGAGGTTTCTATTAAGTAGAGGTGTCCGTTTACAGAAGTTTCACTGTATTTAGTGTTTAGTAATGGGTTATTTTTATCACACATTTTGCACTATTTTAAAACAATATTTGTAATTGTTGAATTATTTTACTGCCAAAAATACATAATTTTAAGGAACCCCAGTGATTTTTTTACGAGACCCACTTTAAAAATCACTGCTGTATGTGACAACATATTACTTCGTACCCACCAAACGACCTTTATCCATTAATAAAAAATTAAAGTAATGTTTTAATGTTAAAAAAAAGCCACCCTTAGATAAATAAATTTGGCCTTTTTTAAATTTGAAGTTACAAAAGATAACATTTCAATTGACCGTTTCCGCTTTGAAATGTTTTAAGCAGTTCTGTTTTTTGAATGAAATATTTTTACCAGTTTTATGAAAACCAATTATCGCTTCGCCCTCCATTTCTAGTTTAAACCTCACCTCTAAAAAGATCAAGAGGGACGAAAAATGTTATAATTATCCAACGTAATTTTATGTTATTACAAAATAATTCATTTCCACGCGTACCTTTTTCCTGTCCCTTTCCCAATCGTTTTGATAATTTTTTTCCTTATTTTAAAATTAGCCAAACGAAGTTTAGTCCTCGGTGCGAACCAATCAGATATTTTTTCGAGCTTCTTCGTTTTTTATTTGAGTCCCAAAAAAAATGATCATTTTCCCTAACGAATCTCTATTCATCATCACCCTCCAACGGTTGCGGGTTCCTTCTTTGTGGAAAACCATATTTTTCGATAATGAATTTTCTCCTGAATATATAGACTTAAGCAAGGGCGGATCGTGGACGTGCTTTAATTGAAATTAAGTGCTCAGGCTTTTTGATAACGGGAAAAATGTAGTTTATGTACATAATATTCGTTATGAAAGTTTATGAGTTTTCTTTTAAAAAAATTACAGTTAATTGATTTCGTACGTTTAGAAAAAATGTGACTTTTTTACCTTTGGCAATAAAATGAAGCATACAAGAAGCATTTAATATAACATACATACCTATAGTCACGATTTTTTCCCGTAGGGGTAGATAGAGACTACTTTTTTCAACTTGCTACGGTTCTCACATAATCGTCAGTTCTTGGAACTTTTGCCTTGCCTTTCTTTAAAACAGTTTCGATCTGATCGAGATATACTCTACTGACTTGCCCATTCTCACTCGTCTTATAAATTTGTTTTGTCAATCTTATTTCATCCATCCTTTCTACGTGTCCAAACCATCTAAGCATCCATTTAACTATCCTTGTAACTACATATTTGTTCACACCACAGCGTTCCCTTATCTCACTATTACGTACTCCATCAGAGTCACTCCGGCTATACTTCTTGGACTACTTATCTCCGCAGCGTTGATCTTAGGTTAGTTTAGGACATTATTCTTATTTTTATGCTTCTTTTGCACTATTTTAAAACAATAATTGTAATTGTGAAATTATTTTAATGTCAAAAATACATAATTTCGCAGAACCCTAGTGACTCTTTCACGAAACCCATATTAGAAATCACTGCTTTATGTGTGATAACATGTTACTTCGTACCCACAAAACGACCTTTATCCATAAATAAAAAGTTGTATATGAACTAGCACTCCTATATATACATGCAGTAATGCCTTTTTAACACATTCTGGATGCTCATAAAGTTATGCAGGGCGCCATTTATTTGATATTAATAAGAGCTTACATAAAAAAATTATTTCTTTTTAACCTTGTTGGTCTCCCCTGGGGATACGGGAATAATAGAATAGATCTTGGGCATGGTCTGCCTGTCGTAAAAGGCGACTAAAAGACTCGTAGCTAACGGAGCCTACAGAAAACCGGGTGCAATCCTGTAGTAGACAGCCTTAGTCCTATGCAGGAGTCACCTCAGGGCCGAACCACCACTTTCCCCATATTCGTGTACTGCAAAGAAAAACTGAGAACGCTGGAAGACCGTAATCACGTCAGACTGATACAGTTCCAGGGCGTCAGGGAGTTGCAAGATATGAGGAATCAGACAAACTTGTAAGAAGAGGTCCAAAAAAACACAAAAAATACTGAAAAAGCATCCCAGAAAACAAACACGGGAAAGAATACATCAAAGGACCGTGCCACAAAAGAACTGTTAGCGATGAACAGGAATCAGCTAATGGAGGCCTGACCTGCTGGTTTTGCGGTGGTGAAGCACGTGCGCTGCTGCGGGGCGCTGGGGGGGACGGGCGGTTTTGGGCGGCTGTATGGTTTCCACCCAGTCCAGTACGAAGGTGCAGCGTAGGTGCAGCGTAGTTCTAATCGTCGGATTGCTGCCCGGGGATGACCAGTCTTTGGCGGTCCGGTACCTCGCGGCGGCGCAGTGTGTGTTTTGCTGTTTCCAGGTTCTTGCTTCGCAATCTGCGGGTCGAGTCTCCGCTGTACAATGATACAAATCCACATGGGCAAGATACAATGGGCCAAAGTAGCGCCGGAGGCAATAGCCAGACGGAATTAAATAGAGGTGAAGATTTTAGTGAGTAGACCCAATAACAGTCAGTGGAGTCTCACAAAAGACCTTGAGCTTCCAGACTCATAACCTCTCCATAAAGGATTTTCTTCACTTCGTAAAAAAAACTTATTTGTCATTTAAATTAGCATAATACTTTTGATTATTTATTTTATACCATTTCCAAACAAAATTTAGAAAATTTTAAAATAAAAGCACGTACATAATATATTGAAAAAAGCCAAAGCTTTGAAACTCAACAAAATTGTGAAAGACTACATTACAAAATGTAACAGAGCTTTTTTCTAGATTAACTAATGCTATGAATAGCTAAAATACAAAAAATAATTTTTTTAATAAAAAATCGGAGGCACAGCTATGACAATAAATAGTCCTCCGAAAAAGATTTTAAGTGGTTAGCAGAATTAGGTTAGGTTTGGTTTTATGTGAGTGGGGCGTGGTCGCCCCTCCACCGCGACCCTTAGTAGGTCTATTGTGGCTCACCCCTAGAGGCTACAGTTCACCGTACAATCCAGCCCTTCTTACGAAGTTCATGGTTGTATAGGGTGAGATTTTTTTAAAATCGGTAGGTTCTAGGTTAGTGTAACCAAATATGTAGCAGAATTAACGTACTCTACTATAAAGAAAAATTATTATTGCTTTTTATAAATTAAAATGAAATTTAGGATCCTATAGCAATAAAAAAGCAAATACATTTGCCAAGTGTTACATATGACTGAACTCGTATTAAAGAAAAAATTCTAATTATGACTGAATATACAGGGTGATGTATTTAAAAACACAAAGTGACTTATAATATCAGAGAAATGCAAATCTGGCTTATCCCAAATTTTGTACAATTTGGACTAGCAATTTACGAGATAGTTGTTTCCAGACTTTAGGTCCACTCTGTATACTTTATACCCACTTTTGAGCCATTTTATATGTACGTATTTATTTAAAATTAAAAAAAGACAATAAAAATTACTTTTATTAATTGTATTTTAAAAAAAATATCTTTGAATATATTTTGTTATTTAAAACCCTATAAGTCATCTTTGTGTTTTTCATAAATATCTCAACCCACTCTCACCGGGGTCACATAATTGGTGATTTTCTCACATCTGTGGTGTTATAAAGTGTTGTTTATTCTCATCTGGAAAATCGCTTCATTAACATAAATTCAATATTTTTGGATAATCCTGGATTTGACCACATCCAACTTAATTATGTCATAAATCAGACTCACGCACGAAAATATGTCGGCGCAATCTCGTTTACCAAATTTGAGAGAGCCCTAATTAATCCTTTTTTTTTATTTTCGTAGGTTACTTCTATTTAATTTGGGCTGTTGTCAGATGAAGCGCAAAAGCGTTTTATTAACTTTTTAATATGCGCTGATAACCGAGAATCCCTCTTGTATGTGACGCAATTTATTTTTTAACGAATGACAACCTTTTTTGGCTTAATTTTTTTTAGTCACTAATGTAGAATAGCGATGTTAAATTTATTTTAAATCTTTTAATTTGTGTATCAGATAATGGTATTCGAGTGTCAGTGTGGGTGGAGGAACTATGGGATTGGTCACACCAAAATCGAGGCCCTCCGCAATATAATTGGACCAGATTCCGAAAAATTCCTTGATAGAAAAAAATTATAAAACAAAAATACCGACCAGAGAAGACTGGACAAAGAAAACACCATTGACCAGCACAGGAGTGAAACGATAGTACACTGACGGATCGGGGCACCAGGGACGCTACGGGGCAAGTGTGTTTGAAGCATCCTGTCACCACAGGAAAAACATATTCCTGTGTTCTTTCAGGCAGAGGTGTCTATGCCACGTGCCTGACAGAAAACAGAGTGACCAACAGTGAAATTGATATTCTCACTGAATGTCGCGCGGCCATTGTGGCCCTCGTGAGTTGCACCACAACAACATCGGTAGTGTGGGACTGCATAAAAAAATGGCAAATAATGGGACGCTAGTGAAACCAAAAAACCAGTAGGTCGGATTGCCAATTGGCGAAGTAAAACATGAATTGAAACTAATCCTTGAGCAAGAAAATATCGCTCAGTGTAATGCAAGACTGGCTGCAGAACATTAAAACATCTGATGAAAAAACCTCTCCAGAAGAGGGCTGACGCACTCTGGAGGATGATCCGGAGTAGGCTAAGCAGCACGCTTGGCCTGCTCTCTGGCCACATCGCACTAAGAGCGCACCTCTTTAAACTCAAGCTGCCGGCTGAAAAAAGCTGCCGACTATGCGGCGAAAACGAAGAGAGCAGCATACATATTCTATGTTGCTGCCCGATGCTAGCGGTGTACAGGTATTAAACCTGGGGACACATGATAATGGATCCAAGTGATCTAAATGAGACAGCGCCAACAGAAATTCTGCGGTTTGCCAAAACCAGCAGACTGGGATTCTGATGCCTTGAAGACACAGCGGTAGTCACAGAGGATCAAAAGATCTAGGTGACATAGGTGCCTATACCGATGGCGCAACCGCAAGATTGTAATGTAATGGAATGTACTTTACAAAACTACACTTCAACTTTAACCTTTCAAAACAATTTTTTTTATAACTATATTACTTTCTAACTTACTGCGGCACTGCGATCTTTTTTTAAATATATCTAACCAATATTTCTGGAAATAACTTCCCGATTTACGACCAATATTTTAGATACATCTAATTACTGCCCGCGGCAATAAATCATTCGCAAAATGTCGGGTATTTGATATTACCAAAAAAAAATGAATCATACATCTTTTTATATTTTTTTTCTACGACCACATAGAAAAGTAATGTATATCGCACTGTACAGTCCCACGGGAAGTGGCATAAATCTACAAGCATGCGAAATACTTTCCGCACCTGTACAAGTAACTTTTCGCACGCATGCGGATAAGCTGTCAAATGCATAATTTCTATTAAGATTTACTGCTGTCAAGCTGTCCAATGTATCATTTCTATTTAAATTTACCCATGTTATACCTAAATTTAAAGAAATCTCTTTGAAAAGTGTAATTTTTTAATTTTCATAATAAAAAAAAAGTTTACGCGGTCGAGGATAGAACCTGCGTTATCTTCGTCAGAAGTCAAATTGTACATTAATTAAACTTGGGAAATATATTTTGCATTAGAGTTTAATTTAAAGAAATATCCATTTTTAAACATTTTGAATCATAAAGCAAGGAATTTTCAAAATTTATATTCCTTTTCCTTAAATAGTTTCATATATCAACTCCGTATACCTAGTCAGGCAATCATGTTATCATCTTGCTAGGTATTTATTGTTTATACAAAGCAAGCTTTAAATATTTTGTGTGAAACGTCAAAAGTTATTTTAAATATACAGGGCTTTTCACGATAAGCGGTTATTGGACGTTACCGGCAAACCAGACAACGAATCATTTTGAAAATTTAAAGGTATGTATAAATTAACATGATCTACACGCCTAAAGTATTTAATATGATGCAGCGTTGCCGCTTCTACTATTAAGTGGAGGCTTCTTTATTTTTCAAATAAAATAAAACATCCGGTATATAATATTATTTTATGATTTAGGAGACAAAAATTAATTTAGATTTTTTTTCCTATCAAACATGTACTTTAATAAACGCTAATAATTTTGGTATTTGGTACTAAGACGATCAAATTCAAAATAAAGTGGAGTGATACCACAAGCATCCTCACTTCAAATAAAAGTAAAAGTTTTTCAAATGGAACCAACTGTATAATTTTACATTTTTAAACTCTACATCCCAATTTTAGATTGACTTTGTTAAGATAATCATATTTTCGATATTGAACCGTTTTGGAGATAAACTATTTAAAAAAACTAACGTTACACACACACACACACAAACACACACAAATAATACTATAATACTATACTACTATATACTATATAATACTAAAAAAATGTGTGGTTACGTCCATACCATCCAGGAGTAAATTTAGGTCTACATACATATAGTCACGCCTTTTTCCTGTAGGGGTAGGCAGAGACCACTTCCTACTACTTGCTACGGTTCTTACACACATATTTTGTTTCCTTTACATGCATTAGTGCTCTCATACATGCTTGTCGGTTGTTGATACTCTTGACGTGGCCTTTCTTCAAAACAATGTTGATCTGATCAAGATATGTTCGTCGAGGTGAGGTTGACCTCTACCGACTTGTCCATTCACACTCGCCTTATAAATTTCTTTCGTCAATCTTTCTTTATCCATTCTTTCTACGTGTCCAAACCATCTAAGCATACCTTTATCTATCTTTGTAACCACATCTTTTTTTACACCACAGCGTTCTTTTATCGCCCTATTCTTTGCTTTATCCAACCGAGTCACTCCGTATATACTTCTTAGACTACTCATCTCCGCAGAATTAATCCTATTTTTATGCTTCTTCTGCCAAACCCAACATTCATACATAAGTGTAGGAACCAACACACCTCCATGCACAGCCAGATGTGCCTTTTTTGACACTTTCTGACTATTCACAAAGTCTTGCAGTGCCTCATTAATTTGTTTTCCTGCCAATACCCTTTGCCCAATGTTACTGTCATACTTTTTATCTTTCGTAAACTTTGAACCCAAGTACACAAAGTCATTTACTTGTTCCACGCTTTCTTCCTCAATCAAAACTTCACAGTTTGTTATGCTTACTTCTATTTTAAAAACCATTACTTTCGTTTTGCTAACATTTATTTTTATACCTTTAATTTTTGGGGCATTATGCATAACATTAACCATCGTCCGCAACTCCTTTTCAGATAACGCTAATATGACTTGATCATCGGCGTAAAGAAGGCAGTTGACGATCAAATCATTCATTTTTATAGCATACGCACTCTCTTTCAAATATTTTATTCTGTTACAAGCAGTAGAGTCTAATATGAACAAATTTCAGAACCTGGCATTTTTTTGTCTGACTGCCTCACATGAAATGCCTCGTATTTTAAATACCACATTTCTTTGTTCCAGGTGTGCCAATCATGTTTCAGGAATAAAACTAACGTGGGAGAATTATTCGAAAGCAGATTATTCATGGTGTTGCCGCTCTTCGAATCTCATTTTAACAATGGTCGTCTTACGCTGAAATGTGTTGCCAAAATTGGAGATTTCTTTCAGCAGGAAACCGAGATTATTTTCGATAATGCCAAAGATCCTGTTCCTGAGAAAGGTGAGATCAACATTTTTTAATAGAATTCATTTCTGATTATAGTACAGGTTGAGATTATTCACTTTAAGTGTTATTAAACAATTTATTTATTTTAATTTAATATATTATGTATAAACGTTAAACTAAATATATGCATAATTGTGTGGAAATTAAAAAATCATAAAGTGATGGCCCAATTTAAAGAAAATTTATAAAAAAAAAATTACATAAAATCATTGGAATTTTTCAAATTAAAATAAAACAAAAATGGTGCCAAAACCTGGTTTTTTTAAATCAGAATTAACTTATTTTACAGTTTTTTTGGACAACATAGTATATACTAATTAAAAGGTATGAAATAAAAAATATTAACAAAAATTATAAAAGTATATATTTTTTTAATGCCAGCACAGTAATTTTGGGGCCACATCAAACATTGAATACATTGAACCGAAATTTTGTTTCTGCTGTTATGTGAAAACAGACTTTTGGTTCGTCCACTTATTGAATACAAATCCTTCTCCCTGATTCACTGATTTATAATGATAACAATATCTGTAGATATAAATGACGTAACCGAACGCTTGGGTATTAAAATTAACTTTTTTTTTAAATTGGAATGAACAAATAAATTACGTAAATTCTCGAATAAATTCAGTTTTATATTTCTTTAGGGTTCTAAAGGATATTTTCATTTCTTTATTTTATTTTCTTTTGGACAAATAATGGGCAAATATAAATCATTTTACAAGGATTCTACTGCTTGTGTTAGAATAAACGAAGCTTACACAGACTAGTTTAACATCGAAAAAGAAAGGGATGTGTGGCTTCGCCATGGCTGTTTAACTTATACACAGACAATTAATTAAAAGATTTTAAAGATAGTGCATATGGATTAAGAATATATGATTTGATCTCCAATTGCCTTCTTTACGCCGATGATAAGGACATATTCACATCATCTAAAGAGAAGTTACAGGTGATGGTTAATATTATGCAAGATACCCTAAAAATTAAAAGTATAAAAGTTAATGTAATCAATAGTTTTTAAAAGAAAATAAAGCATGACAAACTGCGAGGTCCTGATTAAAGGAGATAGAGTGGAACAATTAAATGAGTTAATATACTTGGGTTTAAAGTTTACGAAAAACGAAAAGTACGACTGTGAAGGGTGTTGGCAGGAAAACAAATGAATGGCGCTTTACTTTACTTTATGATCATAAAGAACGTTTTAAAAAAAGCGCGACTGGCTGTGCATAGAGAAATTCTGATCCACTGATGTTTGCTAGTAAATGTTGGGTTTGGCAGAAGAAGCATAAAAATATTATTAATGCTGCGGTAATGAGTAGTCTGGAAAGTATAGCTGAAATACCTCTGATGGAAAAGTGAAATAAGGGAACGATGTGAAGAAGATGTGGTAACTAAGATAGATAAACAAATGCTTAAATGGTTTGGACACGTAAAAATAATGGTTAAAAGAATAATAAGATTAATAAGGCAAGAGTGAATGGACAAGTCGGTAGAGTTCGACCTCAGCGAACGTATTTTAGTTAGATCAATATTGTTTTAAATAAAGGTCAGGTCAAGAGTATTTATAGCCGACGAGCATGTATGAAAGCGCTGATAAAGGGAAAAGAAACGAAAAATGTTTGTTACAAACAAAACAAAAGGATGGTGAAGGAATTGGTCTCTTCTTACCCTACTGAAAAAATGTGTGACTGTATGTATGTACGTCTAAATGGTAATTATTAAATAAAAGATAAGTCGTACTAGTCTATGATTGGACAACTGCCCATATTTGGACCAACACCCTAACATTATTTTTCGTTAGTTTTGGTCGTTTTTTATTAATTAGCAACTTTTTTTTAATATTTTTTGTTTTGTTACGTACATTAATAACCTGTATAATTTACAATAAATCTATCTATCCATTTTGAACTGTATCCAGTAATAGATAAAAATAGGTCGCTACTCTTTGTTCAGTAATCTCTCACACTATAATCGTTAATCCATGGGGCAGTGTCTGCTTTTATATGAAGGGTTTTCTTAGCGTTAGCGTTTATGAGAGAAGAGGACTAATTTTATCGTCTTAATCAAACGGAATCGTCGCCCTCGATACCGACGATACAACACTTACTGTCCCATAAACATTCCCTTACTTTTGGCATTTAATGAAATTGCTCTACAGCCTCTATAGAAATTGTTAGGTGTACATTACAAAAATAAAAAGCATATTTACGGCCTTGTTAGAAAAATATTAACTTGCTACTATTAGTTGGTTTAACAATATATTTGATTTATTGGATTATTATTATTCTTATTAAATACATATTATTACCTACAATATACTTACAGTTTATAACCGCAACTAAATGAAAGCACATGTACATTACATTGCATTACAATGTTGCGGTTGGGCCAATGGTGTAGGCACCTATGTCACCTAGATCTTTTGATCCTCTGTAACTACCGCTGTGTCTTAAGGGCATCAGAATTCCAGTCCACTGGTTTAGGCAAACTGCGGGATTTCTGATGGCTCTGTGTCATTTAAATCACTTGAATCCATTACTGCTTGGATTCACCGCTAGCATCGGGCAGCAACACAGAATATGTATGCTGCTCTCTTTTTCTTTGCCGCATAGTCGGCAGTTTTTCTTAGCCGACAACTTAAGTTTGAAGAGGTGCGCCCTTAGTGCGAAGTGGCCAGTGAGCAGGCCGAGCGTGCTGCTTAACCTACTCCGGTTTATCGTCCAGAGTACGTCTGCCCTCTTCTGGAGAGGTTTTTTCATCAGCTGTCTTGATGTTCTGCAGCCAGTATTTGCATTCCGCGGAGCAATATGTTATTGCTCAAGTATTAGTTTCAATTCATGTTTCGCTTCGGCAATTGTCATTCCGACCAACTGGCTTCTTGGTTCTACCAGTTCTTACCAGTTCATCGGCTACCTCGTTGCCATATATCCCTGTGAGCCCAGGAACCCATGTAAGAGTAACCTTATTTGCCGTCGCTAATACAGTGAGTGCCTGCATGTAGTCCCTTACCACCGATGATGTTGTGGTGCAACACACAAGGGTCCTAATGGCCACGCGACTGTCAGGGAGAATATCAATCTCACTGTTGGTCACTCTGTAGTCTGTGAGGGCATAGACCTTAGTCTGGAAGACCGGGGCGTATTTCCCCAGAGGTATGCTTTTCCTGTGGTTGCAGGATGCTCCAAACACACCTGCCCCGTAGTGTAGCGTAGCACATGTATGTGCAGTATAAAAAAAGTTTATATAATTTTCACAGTGTAAACATTTCATGTAATATTTATTCAGAGTGATGCCAATGGAAATTTCCAGTATAGTAAAAAAATTATAATTCAGTAAGTAATTTAATTAAAAACATCAGTTTATTAGGTTAAAATGAAAAAAGAAGAAAAATACATATTTTAGTATGCAACTGTATATAGGTACATAATGAGTAATTAAAATTTAAAATTGAAATGTTTGTGCAGTACATTTTTTTAAAGTCCTTTCATTTCATTTTTATTTTGCGTTAGTGTATGAAAAACAAAAAACACGTCAAATTTTAAATCAAAGGGGAGGGTTTCAAATGTTATTCCGCTGTTTCCAAGAGGTATCCCTTTAACATTTCCGTCACCTTCTTTAAAATGTCAAATAGCAACCTTGAGATACATCACATTAAAACCCAAGAAAAATTCAAATCAGCTATTTAAAGAACAATTTATTATATTGATTTATTTTGCAAATAACATTAAACATAGCGAAATTACAACAGAAAATAAAATAAAGTTAATTATAAACAGCTCCTTAAATGTATTTACAGTAAAGTGTGCTCTGTTATTTTATAGGCAATAAAATTAAATTTTTCCGAAATCTTAGCAAAGTTTCGCTAGTTATTCTCACTCTCTCTCTCTCTCCTTCCCTCTCTCTCCCTCTCTTTTTTTTTCTCTGTAGCTTACAACCTGGGGTGGGTCTTCGCTGACATTACAATTTGCCTCCACTTGCTGCGGTCCATCATAAGTTCTTCTGGTCGTTGGACATTTAGGGTCCGTAAGTCCGCTGCAATATTATCTTTCCACCGCATCCTTGGCCTTCCCAGCGGCCGCTTTCCTACCGGGGTCTCTTCTCACACCAGTTTTACGACACGTTGGTCTTGTCTCTACACATGTCCGGCCCATCTCAATCTCTCTGCCTTTATTATTTTTACTATATCTGGTTGGTTATATAGTTCTTACACTGTTAGTTCTTATTCTGTATTGATGTGTGGCGTTGTCCTTGATTGGTCCATATATCCTTCTAAGAATTCTTCGTTCTGCGATTTTTTGTCGGGTCTCATTTTGTTTTGTCATCGTCCATGTTTCACATGCATATGTCATTATAGGTCTTATAATTGCATGATAAATTGTTACTTTCGTACGGCGGGTTACATTTTTTGATTTTATTAATTTTTGTAGTGCAAAACAGCAGCGATTGGCTCCCTGAATTCTGTTGTTAATCTCTTGTGTTATATTGTTATCTGAGGTGATTATAGCTCCCAAATAAATAAACTCGCTAGTAATTCCACTACATTATTTAGTTATTGTGAGCTTTAGTTCTTCAATGTCTTCGGGACAAGTTTTGTAATTTATTGTTGTTAAATAGCCCCACAGAAAGAATTCAAGTGGTGTTAGATATCGTAATCTTGCCGGTAATTTTATAAAATCCCTTCTACCAATCCAATGTTTTGAAAATCGTTCGTCTAGCCATTGTCTTATAGCAAGTGCGTAATGTGGTGTAGCTTCGTCCTGTTAAAGGTATGTATTCTGTTCATCTAGCACCATATTTCCCTGTTTATTAACTTGTCTTTCTAGTAACTGTGAAATAAGTGAATTAAGTTTATTTTCTAATAATTGTAGGTACAATTCTTCCGTTAGGTTTTAGTCAATAAAAAGTTTTTCAATTATTTCATTTCCTAAAATATCAGCCCATCAATCGATCTTTACCGGGAACTGAGTATTATCCTGTCGAAACACGAAAGAATGTTCGTCATCCCAGTACCCACAATCATGTTTGTTCTTCTTCTTCTTGGTGCCTTGTCCGCTCAGCGAACGTTGGCAATCATCATTACTATAGTTACTCTGTTCACTGCTGCCCGAAAAAGTTCAGTCCATGTTTTGCCAAACCATTGTCTCAGATTCTTGAGCCAAGATGTGCGCCTTCTGCCAGGTCCTCTTTTTCCTTCTATCTTGCCTTGGATTATCAGTTGTAATATGTTATATTTTTCGTTCCGCATTATGTGTCCAAGGTAAGAGAGCTTCCGTATTTTAACGGTTCTAAGTATTTCAGGGGTCCGTATCTTAATTCTTCTCAGAACCTCTGCATTGTATTCATGATCTCCCCAGCTAATTTTCAAAATCCGACGGTACGCCCACATCTCAAATGCCTCGATTCGTTTGCTTGTGGCCTCTGTCACTGTCCACGCCTCTACACCATACAGCAAAACCGAGAACACATAACAGTTGAGAAGCCTTTTCCTGAGTTTCAAGCTCAAGTTGTTATTACAGAACACACTTCTCATTCTTAGGAAGGTGGCTCTCGCTTTTTCTATACGTTGGCGGATTTCTCTTGAGTGGTCCCATTCTTCGTTTATCAGGCAGCCCAGATAGGAAATATGGTCAACTTTTCCTATAATAGTATTATTCACTAGTAGTTGATTCATTGTGGGGCGACCTTTACTTATTGTCATATATTTCATGTTTGTTAACAAAGCTATTTGTAGTTTTTGTTTTACATAATTCAGTTCTGTAGTCATAGTTGTTTTCACTAAGCTGATGATGAACTTATATTTGAAAAGAAAAAACTTATGTAATTTTAACACTTTGTCTTTGGAACCAACAGAAATATTTGTAATTTCTTGATAATTTTGGAATTGAATAGGTAGGATCTATAACAAAATGACCCAGTACTTTAATTTGTGCAGCATCGTCAAGAACTTCGGGATTATTTTTTTTTTATCACAAATAGATCCAGTTTCTTCAAATTTCCCTACTAACTTTATGATAGTCTAGTTGCATTAATTTCTATCTATCAGGATGCCTTTCATTAAAAACTCTAGCCGTTCATACTTGTTTTGATGACCGTATATAAATGGTATTGCTATTTATTCCTGCATAAAATACACCATTTTAAAATAATTTAAGATGCTATAGCTACAAATAATGACTAATTTAACGTCACGAATAACCAAATAAAAATACTATTATTTTTAAAGAAACAAAATGTCAAAAAAAGTGATATGTATTCAGAGGTAGGTTAATTGATTCCCAATTAGACATCTACCTATCCGATAGTGGCGTAGGTCGTTTTTAGCATGGTCTAATGTTCTTCTTCTTTTATGTGCCCCATCCGGTCTTCCGAACGTTGGCTATCACTCTGGCTAGGGCATTTTGATCTTCTGCCAAGTGTATGAGTTCTCCTACTGAACTTTGTCCATTCACGAATGTTCTTCAATCATGACTGTTGCCTTCTTCCAGGTCCATGGCTCCAATCTTTTTTTTCCCGTTATTATTATTTGGAGTAGTTGATATTTATCTTCTCTTAGTATGTGACCAAGGTGTGCAATTTTGCGGCATTTTATGGTGGTCATTAATCGCCTGTCAGGTTTAGCCCTTCTAAGGACTTCATGATTTGTTACATGGGCTCCCCAAGGTATGCGCAGCATCCTCCTGTACAGCCACATCTCAAATGCCTTAAATCGATTCATTGTACTAATCTTGAGTGTCCACGTCACCGTACCATACAACAGTATTGACCACATATAACATTTAGTCTAATGTTATTTCACAAAATTTGTTGTTATTAGCAAAATAAACCGATAGAATAAATTGTTGTTTATACAAGTAATTAACATTTTTTTTGGGTTTTTATTTGATGTATCACAAGGTAGGAGTTGCTTTTTGACATTTTAAAAAGGGGTGGGGATGTTAAAGGGGTGACACTTGAAAACAGCAGAATAACATTTTTAAACCTTTCCATTGATTTAAATTCGATGTATTTTTTGTCTTTCTTACATTTACGCAATATCAAAAGTTATTCGCACTGACTGGTTCTGAAATGAAAGCACTGTACACAGTTATTTTATTAAGTATCTTTTCTACAATATTGCTGCTAAAGAATTATAATTTTTGTTAATATATACTTTTATTACCTTAGAAAAGGTTTTAACATTTTTAATAAGTATAATATTTGGGGGTAAAATATTGTAAATTTTTGGCCACATTACAGAAATAAACCTGGTTCCTGTTATATTTATAAAAGGGTATGTTTAACATTTTAAGTTTTGTTGTCCAGTTAATTACAAGTGGTCAATAAATAATTTTATTTTTAAGTACTTAATAGAACTCACAACTTTCATGAAATTGTAGAGATCTAGTTTTAATAATGTTTTGTTATATAAGAGTGTTGTAGAGTACAGTTTATTCTTGTGATTTACTAATTTTAAAATATAATTTTAAATTATATTAAGTTGTTGAAGTGCATTATCATAAATCCCTTTCCATACATATATACGATAACGTATAAGAGATTTAACCATAAACTATTGTTCGTAGTTTTTTGTTCAGGATGTTTTTACATACATACATATAGTCATGCCTTTTTTCCGTAGGGGTAGGCAAAGACCACTTCTTTCCACTTGCTACGGTTCTTACACACATCTTTTTTTTAACCTGGCTTTTCTTTAAAGCAATATTTTTCTGATCGAGATATGTTCACCGAGGTCGACCTCTACCGACTTCCGTCCATTCACACTCGCCTTATAAATTTGTTTCGTTAATCTTTTTTCATCTATCCTTTCTACGTGTCCAAACCATATGAGCATACCTTTATCTATCTTTGAAACCACATCTTCTTTTATACCACAGCGTTCTCTTATATCACTATTCGTTACTTTATCCAACCGAGTCACTCCTGCTATACTTCTTAGACCACTAATTTCCGCAGCATTAATCCTATATTTATGCTTCTTCTGCCAAACCCAACATTCACTACCATACATAAGTGTAGGAATTAATACACCTCTATGCACAGCGAGACGTGCCTTTTTTGACACTTTTAGGCTGCTCATAAAGCTATACAGTGCTACTACTATACATAAGTGCAGGTATCATCACATCTTAACGCTTTATTTTTAATTAAGTAAAATTTGTGTTTTAATTTATTATTTTCATATCGCTACATTAATTGGCTAGAATGGAAAGTTTAATAAATTGTTTAGATATTTGTGAAACATTAAAAACTAAACTTTGTAAAAATAAATCCATTTTAAAAATTAATGCAAGCATTGTTATTTAAAATTTATCAATAAATTCAATGCTATCTCAATTTTTAAAAAATAATTAAAAAAAATAGACACTGAATATTATTATTACCTATTATTATTATTGATTGGTATCACTATTATTTGAGTAACCTAATACGCAATTCGTTAATAAATAATATTGGAAAACTACAATTATAACACATTTTTCTAATTTCTTTATTTTCTTGAATTTAAATAATTATTATAGATATAAAATAAAGTTAAGCAATAAAATTTAAATATTAATATTCCCAATACATATTTTAAATATTTTATAGCGATAAATTAAATTTAATTGTTAGTTGTTTGAAATTTTAGTAACTTTAACTAATCTACTAATTTTTAAGAAACTTAAACATTAATTATTATTTTCTGTTTCAGTAACTGCTCAAAACGTTAGTGCCACCATCAACCATCGCCAAGTCATAATACTCACCACTATCGTAATATTATTTAATTTATTATTTTAAAAATGTAATGTTTTCATAACAAAAATAATATAAATAAAGTAAGGGAAATTGTGATCCATTAGTGGCTGATAACTTCTTTGGAATAAATCAAAAAGTTTTTAAAAATTATTATTTCTATTACGTAGTCAACATAATAAATTGATATATAAGAACTTATTCGCAATAAAACGATTTTAGTACGTGTTACATTTATTTAACCTTGTGTTTATTAACACGTTCACTGCCTTTTAAACCGCTTCTTGGCTTAGAACAAATAAGCTATTTATTTTATTTGGTGGTTTGTCTTTGAAAGCTAAAGGAAGATGAGTGGCAACAAAAGCAACTTGGTTTAGTTAAACATAGATAGGCAGCGTTTATAAAACTTTGAAGACCTTTAGAGACTTATGAACAAGATAGTTAAATGTAGTCAGGAGTACGGACTAACAATAAACGTCAAGAAAACGAAATTTATGAGGATATCAAAAACCAAAAACAACGGGGAAAGTCTGACGGTCAATGACAAGATCCTTGAACAAGTGGAGAACTACAGTTATCTTGGCACAACAATCAATTCCGCAAATGATTATTTTAAAGAAGTCAAAGTGCGAACAGAGAAACCACGAACAAACAGGATGAGAAAGATACTCTGTACAAGGGATCTGCATTTGAACCTAAGAGTTAGACGTTACTCTACGTCATGAAAGCTTGAACGCTGAACGTGGGTGTATAGAAGAATCCTGAAGATATCATGGACGAAACCCGTAACAAACAACGAAGCCATGAGGAGAATAAACAAAGGAATGTAAATTATATAAACCATTAAAACCAGAAAACTACGATTTCTGGGACACATTACACGTGGGGAACGATACACCATGCTTAAAGCAATTATCCAAGGAAAAATCCAGGGCAAAAGAAGTGTAGGAAGGAGAAGAATATCATGGCTGCGCAATTTAAGAGAATGGTATGTATGCACATCAAACGAACTGTTCAGAGCTGTCACCAAGATCAGAATAGCTATGATAATTGCAAAACTCTTCCGCGGAGAAGGAACGTAAAGATGATACATTGTTTTAATAACGACCTTACAAGTAAAGAACAATTATTTAATAATTGAGTCAACGACCTAACAAGTTTTATGTAACGAAAAACTATTTAATAATTGAGACAAAAATATTATGTTAGCACAGCTCTACTTAATCAAGAACTACATAATAATAAACTAGGTAGAAATTACAAAAATATAAGAAGAAAAAACATATGTTGCGCGTTCTAACTAGTGATTTTCATGGTAACGCTTCTCTGATTTACATTGGCGTAAATAAGCTGTTTTTTAAATACACTTTTTTCACTTATAAATTGTACCATTAATTATTATTAGTTAGTTAATTACTAAGAAAAAAATAATAAAAAATAATTTATTATAATTATTGGCACCAATCAATAATAAAGTTAGTCATTGAAAACAGCATAATTCTTTAGGAGTTTTATAGGTTAAAAGGCAAAAAGTTTATCAAATAATAGCCTGAGAAGATAGAAGGTAGTCAGATTCAGTTAGTTTGTATGGGACAGAGGAAATTTAAATTTAAACTTGATTTAAATAAAACTTAAGTCCGCCACCTCCTGCGGCCTTAAAACCGCTTCTCAGTAGCAAATAAAATATTCTTTCACATCAAAGAGAACTTTCTATGTGTTAAGAGTCTCTTATCATATTTTAATGCCAGATATTTGTGCCGTAAGATATTAAAAAATTGTTTTATTGTTATTATCTAAATAAAAGTTACATTTGTTGCATAAATACCCATATGCTATTGAAGTTTTGTTGCTTTTTAGGCATATTGCCGATTTAGATTTTACTTGCAGTTTGCAGTTGTTTTCACCAACGAACCTTTCCATGTAGGACTATGGAACCACGGGATTTTTACACCTGTAGATTCGTTTCTTTTTCAAAGAACCTTTTCATGCGGGACTATGGGACCGCGGGATTGTCACACACGTAGGTTCGTTGCATTTATCAAAAAACCCTCTTATGCAGGACTATATTACCGCGGGATTTTCACACCCATACATTAGTTGCTTTCACCAACGAACTTTCTCATGCGGGAGACTGTTATCCCCGTAGATTTGTTGCTTTTACCAACAAACCTTCTTATGCAGAACTATGAAACTGTGAGATTGTCGTAGATTGATTGCTTTTACCAACAAACCTTACCACGCGGAAATATTATTAGTATCTTCAAGCATCGATTGTGGAAATTCTGTTGTATAGGAATATTACTTAAAGCTCTCTTTTGGTTTACATTTATTCAAAATATTTACTTGTACTTTTCTTAACGATTTATAAAATAGATCAAAACTAACTAACTGCACAAATAAAAATAAATATTTGTTTTATGAATTATTACCGATCACTTTTATAATAAATGCAACATTTCCTCTGGGTTTAATTTAATGTGAATTTTTTTTAAAAAATCATTTTTCATTCGCAATCTGATACAATACAACGAGATTTTTTTCTTCTTTTTTTCTGAATATTGACTAATTTAAAAATATCAATGTTCCCCTAAATGAAGTTTAAACATCCTGAAAACGGTGAATGTCTTTTTGTCATTCTACGTGACACCCTCAAGTATCTAATTTAAAAATTTGAATAAAGCTGAAAGGAAGGCAAACTGAAGCTTAAACTTATTTTTATAATAATAATGGCTTTAAACTTTGTCAAAATCACAGCAGACAGCATTTCCGTTTACATCTCAATTTCAACTTGCAATATTGGATAACGGAGTTTGTCTAGAAACGAATTGATTTAATGACAGAGACGGAGTTTGGGCAATAATGTCGAAGTAAGTGTAAATAACCATTTTTTTTTTCGCTTATTTAAACCAAAACCATTTAAGATCTATAACCGTTTTGTGTGTGTGTGTGTGTATGTGCGTTCGGAATTATGTTTCGTCTCGATTATCTCGAGAACAAAGAATGATATCGACGTGGGACCAATTGCATTCGACGCATAGTTACGCAGCTTAGAAACTGATTATATTTTTAGCAAAATCGGTCAAATTGTTTATTATGGAGAATCAAAAAACTGAAAAAAATTATATTATAAATTATAGGTAATATTTTTAATACAGAATTTTAAGATGTTTTAAATAATATGATTATTGCATGTTGGGAATATTTATATGAAAAATATGATGACAATATTTCAACAACAAAAAAGAGATAGTTTTAACAAACAAAAATAGGAATTGGATAATTTTAAACTTGTGTCAGTATCAAGAGAATAGCATTGAAGACGCTATAACAGTAAAAAATTATTGTTAGTAATAATCAAATATTGTTTGTAACAATTGAATAGTGTTACTAACAAATGATATTTGATCATAACAAAAAAAAATCAATTGTTATAAACAATTGAAAATAGCTCCCGCTCTTGAAATGATATGAAAAAGTTTGAAAGAATACAGTTGACATAAACAGAATATTGTTAATGACAATCATAATTTGTTATAAACAATTTGGATTCGTTTCTTATAATAATTTTAATAATAATAATTCTAACAACAAAACTTAGGTATTTTTTCATTCTTTCCGCTGAGAAGTTAGTCGTGTGGACCTTTTGGGTCGCACCCAGACCACTGATAATAATAAATTTAAATTTAAAATTTTAGACGTTTGATATATAACTAAGTAATAAATATCATATAAAAAGAAAAAAAGTTAAGGAGCGATCACATTAGTAGTTTCGATTACGTCCATTAAAAAACTGTTTTTTAACGATTTATTTATTACATCGCCAGTGAAAATGAAGCATAATTTTAAATTTTTGTCGCGAGGTTTTTTCTCCCAAGTTTCTAAACCTGTATTTAAAACGATGAGCATAAATTATGCGACTAAAAAATTGCACGCGAAAGCATTATTTGCGGTTTCTAAAAAACCGATCGCATTTAATCAGTAAGTCTTTCGTGTTAGAACACTTGCGTGCTTTATTTTTCTGGCATACAAACTTGGATAAATTTTAGGGCATCCGTTTCTCCAAATCCTAATAATACTTTATCAACAGTACAATGGTGATTAGGGATTTGCATGTTGCTGGAAACATTTGTTAAAAATTAATTGTTGTCATACATTTTTCCTAATAATGTACGAACCAACAGAGACGAAATAAATTTTGTATTATTTTATTTAAATTGAAGGAAACCTTTCAGAATTGTGTACAATTTTGGACTATTTTATGCTGTTGCTATGCTATAACTTGTTATTAGGTTTCCCGTAATCTTCGGAATGATTCTATCGCAATTTTAATGTGAGATTATAGATTTTCAGTTACTTTCAGTCGATTGAAAATAATTTTACTTTATATTTATTCAAATAAGCTTAAAATAAATTTAAAAAAAGAAAAATAATTGGTTGTTCTGTAGTTATTCGTTGGGTAGAGTTGTCGCTAGATTAGTTCAAATAAAAATAAGGTTTCCATTTGCCTGATACATTTTCGTTTATGCATAAAATACTTATGTAAAAAAATTATAAATTTTGGTTTGTTTTTTGTTTTGGACATTATTTTTGACAATTTCTGACTCAACATTTGAAATTATTTAAAATCACCGATACAACTAGCTAAGTTTCCTTCAGGATTTTCCGTCAATATTGCTGCATCAAACTCCACGTAGTTGTTAAAATTTTAAACTCCATTAATTTCGCTAAACGTTGATAATGGTAAATCGTCTTTCAGGTCCTGTAGCTCTAAATTTTCCCCAATTTCTTCCGCATTTATTTTTTTTTTTTTAAATCGCTCCCAATTAAACACTTTTCAATTGTTTTGGTTGAAACGTTTTTCCATGCTGCCACTATCCTAACTGAGGCGTAAGCAACAGTTATGGACTTCTCCAATTATGCCGTTAATAAAGAACATTCTATGAACAATAACATTTTTCTCATTAAAAAGCTTTTCTATAAATAAATTTTTTAAATATTATTTGGTATAGCAGTTGACAAATGTGCTTAGGTAACAGGTAGCTATTTTTTTGAATAGCTGAATATTCGAATGGGATGTTGCGTTGTCTAATAACATGATAATTTTTCTCTTTTGACGTTGCATTTTTCTGTTAAGTTTGTGCGGCCAAACTATCATGATATCTTTGATTAAAACAGGCCTTCTTGTTGTTGTACCAGTCGACATCAAGTTTATCAACATGAAACCTTTTAAAACATCGAGAATTTTTACCTTTACCAATCACCAAAGTTTTTCCTCTTTCCCCATTTAGACTTGCACACAATAATAGGTACGTTGGTCTTTTTTTAACATATTTACTTCCAGTGCTTATTTCATTGCGAAATGTAAAAGTTTTATTTGGTAACGTTTGATAATAACCAGTCTCTTTGGCGTTAAAAATATCTAGAGGTTAATAACCACTTAATATATTTGGCAGTTTTCTTTGCCACTCTAAAACATCGTCAAGGTTTACATTTGCGGATCTAGATATTGCTCTAAATTTAATATTATGTCCTGAGCAGAACTTTTTGAGCCAACCATTGAAAGCTTAAAAATTTTAATCAAGCTCTTTGGCCGCCTCTTAAGATTTTTTTTGGATTAATAATTTAAGTACTTGCGACCTCCAACCCCATTATCAAATTATGACAGTTTTCTTCTTTCGATGTTGAATGGTGTTAATTTAATATAATTACAATTTCTAACCAGTTAACTTTTTAATAACATCAGGTTTTTTTTATAATTATGTCTGAATAGTCAAGCGCCAGATCACTTCGGTGATGGTCAGGGGACTAAACTAATAAACTAAACAAATCTAGCGGTGAAAAAGAAAAATATTTTAGTAAAAGTCCTTTAGGACTTGAGTGTAAAAAATTAAAAAAAGGGAGAAATTTTTAAATAAGTAAAAAACTGGCAGTAATGAATGAAGTATAAGAACCGTGCAAGCCTCTATTAAAACGTCCACCTATAAAACGCTCTGTATAACAATCCCGGGTAGGTATCTGTATTGATTCCAAAAAAGAACTCAAATTATGATTTACGAGTGATGCGTCCACGAAACACTCTAAAAATCTTGTTTTGATTGATGCCCGTGCGTTAAAAAACTTTATAGTTATTGGTGGAAGTTTATCTATCACCACGTATACCGTGGAGGCAATGAAAAATGGTGGAGTTTCTTGTTTTTTTTCTTATTTTCGCATATTGCAGCACTTCTTTCCGCATTCTCATTTCAGGACCCGAATGAATTCTCTATGAAATATAGCGCTAGATGTAACGCGAAAAAAATGAATATCACTGTGGAAATGGCGTGCTATATTTCATGGACACTAGCAACTTTAATATTCGGATTGGTACAGTGACTGATTGGAAACCCAAAACGGTTTCTAAATTGCATTTTTTACCCAATGAATGTTACCTTTTTTATATCCGTACTCAAGTGGTGTATATTTTAAGGCAGCGAAGTAGATAAATTGTAGATAATTCCAACGAACTATAAAATTTCGTGGTTCTTTTGAAACGATGTTCCAAAAGCCATAAAATAAATACTATTCCCAAGTGGATCTTTATTAACTTTATAGTTATTTACACAACTTCACAAAAGTTATGGTTTAGCAAACGATGAAAGATGCAGAAAGTGAAAGGTTTAAGTGAATTTAAAAGGTTCCAGTACGATTCACTTAAATCGGTTTTAATTGATTTCTTTTTTATTAACAATTTAAGAATACCAAATTAAAAAGATTAACAGTTTTAAAAGATCAACATGAGGTTTTACTAAAAATTTTACATCAAGTCGCTCCTTTTTTTGATGAAATGCACGTACAGGGTTTTTTTAATTTATTACTTTATATAATCGTTAGCAAAACGAAATTATTTTGTAAGCTGACTTATCAATAAATAATATGGCAAGGTATCAAAAGTAACAATCAAAAGTCATTTGAACAATTCAGAGTCTCAAAAGGGGATTTCAAATATTATATTACTTGGACTGTCAGATAACTGTTACTGGTAAATGTAATTTTTTTAAGTAAATTTTTGTTGCTGTGACATTATAGTCTATTGTTGCATTTTTGTGAATCTTATTTGGTTTCGATTAAATGCTTCGTCACAATCATTTTACGAATGAAGAAAATGGGGATATGATTTGGGTATACGCACAAGAAAAATTTTGAGGTCGCTCTGCAGCAAAAAGGTATAAATTATTATATTCAGACAGAAGGCATCAAATCACAAAACTTTTGCAGATCTATTTCATCGTATGAGTAAATCATACAATCATTTTACAATAAAAATCAGGGTGGTCGTCCGAAACGAATCACACCTAATCACTTGATTTAATTTATATTTAGTTGATACAGGGTGGCCAACCAAAAACGAAAGAACGTTTGTCTAAAATGTTGACGAGGTTCCTGCAAACGGTTCTGTTTCGTTTTAGGTTGGCCACCCTGTACAATCATTGCTTTAGATTTATTACCTTTTAGTTTTAATTTGTTAATTTTAAAATAAGTATTTGATAATTTTAAAAATTTATTTATGTTTTTTACTGATAATTTTAAATTCTTATTTGATGTACCTATATAAGGTATACAGAGTGGACCAAAAGTCTGGAAACGAACAATTATTTCGTAAATTTCTAGTCCAAATTGTATTAAATTTGGGATAAGCCTATTTTAAGATACGGAGACTCTAGATTTGACATTTGCAATGTTGTTAGATTTGCCTTTTCTCCGATATTATTAGTCACTTTGGTTTTTTAAATACATCACCCTGTATATTCAGTCATTATTGGAATCTTCTCTTCAATACGACAATGCCTAATTGAATTAATAATTTTTTAATACAAACAATTTTCAACTACATTAAAACATAACAGTTAAAAAAACGATCTTCCCAAAGAATTCTACGACAGGAGAATATGCAACAAGCTTGTCAATGCCCCTTCCAGGATCAAAGACCTTCTGGTCTTTGGCTAAGGTCATAAATAAGAATTTCACAACTTCTTCTTTACCACCACTCAAAAGGTCCGACGGCACGACAGCTGTATCTTCCAAGGAAAAAGCGGATCTGCTGCTCTAACTCAACCGTCGATACCAATGGGAAACAACCCCCAACGATACCTAGAATAAACGCATCAATCCCTGAGGTCGCTAAGAAGAGTTGCAGACCAGTCGATACTCTATAGATATTTCCATGGCAGATGCTCCAGAGAAATAAAACTCTTGTACCACCATTGGCCACATTCGGCCGAAGAACTCGGCACGCTGATCAGTCTCACCCATTTACTTTCAAGATTGACACTACAAGGACCGATCTTCATCAAGAATTCTTCTTTTACAGGGCTGCTACGGAATGGAACAAGCTTCCAAAATCAGTTTTTGCAGATAACTATGACCTGCAACCTTTCAAAAAGCGGGTCCACAATCATTTCCTTTCTATAATCCCTTCTTCTAATAGTCGCAGTGCGGGCCGTCCGTGGCCCACACGATAGGTCTACCCTTTTTGCGACTATTTTCAGTAAAAAAAAATATTACAAATTTTTTAATATAATGATTACTTAATCTAGTGTTAAAAATGTGCTACATTTGTAAGTTGACAGTACTCTAATCGATGGTAGTATGTGCCTACCACATTTCTTCATGATTGTTTAGACCTTGACTAGACCTTTTAGAGTGCATAAAATCATAAGTGTTACATATGGCTAAACTCGTATTAAAGAGAAGATTCCAATACTGACTATATACAGGGTGACGTATTAAATAAACCAAAGTGACTAATAATATCAGAGAAACGGCAAATCTGACAACATTGCAAATATCAAATCTGGGATTTCCGTATTTCAAAATAGGCTCATCCCAAATTTTGTACAATTCGAACTAGCAATTTTCGAGATAATTGTCCGTTTCCAGACTTTTGGTCCACTTTGTATATCATATAGTTACGGTTACAGTTTTACAGTTATACATTTACTTCTGACAGTCGAATAGTTAAGAAACCAGGTAGGAATAAATAATAATAATTACAGGATTTATATTTAAATTTTAAACGAGTTGTGCAGTAGTTGCGCTAAAATGCCGCAGCGAGACGTATAACATATACACGTATATTACCACAGGATACTTTTCCTAATTAAGCAAATTGGCTTTTTCAATAAAATTAATAGCTGCACATCAAAATTTTCATCTGCTTAAAACATTTTAATGTAACCAGATGGCACTGCCGCAATATCTATAAGGACGAAGTTTTATAAGGTTTCAACGAAAAAAATAACCATGCGTTAAGTTTGTCTCTTTTAAATAATTCTATTTACATTAGCCACGCAAAATCCAATACAGGTTGTTTCTTAAGTAATCTGTTGTGGGCGATTCATTGTTTAATTTTAAGATTGGAAGTTCCTATAATCATGTATCGTGACATCTAAGTAGAGAGCGGAATATATGTATACATACATTCATATAGTCACGCCTTTTTCCCGTAGAGGTAAGCAGAGACCACTTTCTTTCACTTCCGCTACGGTTCTTACACATATCTTTTGCTTCTTCTACTTTCATCAGTGATCTCATACAAGCTCGTCGGTTGTTGGTACTCTTGACCTGGCCTTTCTTCAAAACAATGTTGATCTGATCGAGATATATGTTCGCCGAGGTCGACCTCTACCGACTTGTCCATTCACACTCACTTTATAAATTTGTTTTTTCAATCTTCCTTCATTCATCCTTTCTACGTGATCAAACTATCTAAGAATTTCTTTATCTATCATTGTACCCACATTTTCTTTTTCACCTCAGCGTTCTCTTATCTCACTATTCTTTACTTTATTCAACCGAGTCACTCAGACTACTCATCTCCGCAACAATAATCCTATTTTCATGCTTCTTCTGCCAATCCCAACATTTACTACCATACATAAGTGTAGTAACCAACACACCTCTATGCACAGCCAGACGTGCCTTTTTTTACCCTTTCTGGCTGTTCATAAAGCTATGCAGTGCCCCATTCATTTGTCTTTCTGCCGTCACCGTTCGCTCACTGTCATACTTTTCATCTCTCGTAAACTTTGAACCCAAGTACACAAATTCATTTACTTGTTCCACTTTTTCTCCCTCAATCGAAACTTTACAGTTTGTCATGCTTTCTTCTCTTTCATAAACCATTACTTTTGTTTTGCTTACATTTATTTTTATTCCTTTGATTTTCAGGGCATCATGCATAACATTAACCATCGCCTGCAACTCATCTTCAGATGACGCTAATATGACTTGATCATCGGCGTTAAGAAGGCATTTGACGATCAAATCATTCATTTTCAATCCATATGCACTCTCTTTCAAATCTTTTAAACATATATTCAAAGTGCATACATGCATATATTTCATTTTTTTGCTTATTTTAAACAACATTTCATATTTAAGCTAAATATGATTTATTTTACGTTCTACGAATAAATTATATAAAAATTTTGTGTCTTAGTTCTAATTCTATGACTTTAAACGATATGAACAAACTTATTATTTATCTGGACCGTATTTGCCAGACAGCAACCATGTCCAGTGCTTCTACAATGCAATCTTTGCATGACCAGTGGTGAATAAGGATTACCCAGAAGATAATCTCGACTAGTGTGCAAAAAATAATTGGTTACATTATACTTGCATATTACACGAAAAAAAATGCTAAGACAGCTGATTTCACCTAATTTTTACCAGGAAACTTAATGCAATTTACCATGTAATTCAGAAACCTCGTAATCCTCGTTATCAAGATCCAGATATTGTGAAGGAGATGAAGCCAAGAAGGCTGCAATTGGCAGGTCATGTGCAAAGACAGCCTGACACACGGATGGTGAAATTGGCATGGAAAGGAGCAGCAGTAGGACAAAGACCTTTAGGGCGCCCCCGAATGAGGTGGCGAGACAACATCAAAGCGGACAATGGGATAGAATACGACTCAGCATTGATGGAAGATCGGCAACAATGTAGGCGAATAGTACAGTCGGATGCCTACTGGTTTGCGAATTAATAAAGCAAAACAATATTGTTACTTTTTTTGTATACTAAATTTGACGGATACCTAAATATTTTATTTTTTTAATTCATTAAACTAAGCAATCTAAAATGGTAGACAAAAATTTCTTTGTCGAAAAGTAATTTAGGTAATTTTTTTTTAATTAATAATTGCAAAATCTTTTTTTTAAAATCGTTTCTGCTTGATTTAGAATTGTTATGAAAAAACTTTCAGTATGCAAACTTCTGCTTCATTAGATAAAACGAAACAAATATAAAAGTTAATGTACGAGTATTTACAAAAAAAACGTTTTGACAATAAATTTCAGCTCGTTTACTTCGTAAAACATAATTGTGATCGAATAACTTTACATAAACGTACTCATGTTTCAATAAAAGAAAACATATATAATATAATCATTTCCTACAGATGATAACGTATTCGAATAATTCTAAAAAAAATGAAAGCAAATATTTTTCGTTTGACTTCTTTTTTTTAATTGGCTCAACGACTTTATGTTTGTCCTGTCTTTTTGTTGTTGGCTTTTTATATATTAAGAAATGTTTAACAAGATTGAAAACTGAAAAATATTCGCGTTTTTTAGGATTTTAAAATAAAATTTTAAAATAATCCTCAGAAAAATGATGAAGACACTACTGCGTTTCAGTATAAATTCAGGATCTTTCACGAAATTTTCCATCTACACACGGTAGAGTATCAAACCACTTTTGATCCCCTTATAACTCAAAAACTGTTTCACATAAGCATGTCAAATTTGGCTCATATATTAAGACTTGCGAGATACATATGTGCTCCAAATTTCATAAACGCACCTCAAATAGTTAATGGATATTAACGTCCAAAAATCATCATTTTTATCACTGACTGACCTATAGACCAAAACTCTAACCTATAAAGTTTAAATTATTGGGTTAATAAATTGGGTAAATACAAAGGAATAAATCAAAAACTAGTAAATTTTTATTATTTTATTATAATTTTTCAATTAATTGATTCTATTAGGGACACTTACTTATAGTGCCTGTAATGTTAGAATCAGCAATCAAATTGATGATAGTAGATATTAAGGTCTTTACGTAAATATATAACAAGTAGAATACCACTCTTAATTTTTTTTCCAAACATATCAGTTTTAGTACTTATAACTAAGAGTATAGTCGAACTTTTGCATTTATTACGGTATTAACTGGGATTTAGAATTAATTATACAAGAAAATATAGAAAATAACACAAAAAAGAAAATTATACCCTGTAAACGTAGGAAAATACAGAAGGATAACAAAAACTATTTGTTATTAATTTTATTATCAATAAGTTCCTACTGTACTGTAAGAAAAGTAATGATATCCCATCAAAAACATAAATGTGAAATGATACCAAACTTCAATATTATGATAAATACTTTGGTTGTTGACTTCAACGACAAAAGAATTAAGATCTAAATAAGTGCTAAGTTCAATGGTCAGTCCTGAAATTTATTTATAACAATATAAAATATTTTTTAACAACTTAAAATATTATATCTTCTAATAACTTAGAATAATATATTGAAGCCTAAAGTCTGACTTGGCTAGTTCGAATATACTATTTTCACGTTGATAATAATGCTGGGTATGTCTTCCCAGAATAATAACCACCTGATTTCTACCGTATCCTAAAATTATTTTATCTGTAAATTGTGTGGGTAAGATGTTTTAAAGTATATGTAATATTAAATTAACACAAACCATTTTACCATAAGCTAGGCCAGTGCATACTTTGTGATTTGTGGGTTAAACATTTAAATGTCATTAAAATACAATTTAAACATATTTTTAAATATTTAACAAATTTAGCATTAAACACACTTACGTGTAAAATGTTACACCAGCACTTTAATTTTGGTGTCAGAGTGTAGGATGAACAACTAACCATATTTGTCGTTACTACCTCAGTAATACCTATACCACCAATTTATTTACATATTAATAATGGTTTACAATAAAGCACACTACAAAGCCTTGTCATACTAATTTTAACCACCCTTTAGCTAAAATCTACTTTATTGACACACTCACAAGAAAACATTAAGTCATAAGAAATATGAGCAGCCAGAACGTATAAAATAAGGCACGACTGGCTGTTATTTAGAAGTAAATGTTGGGTTTGGCAAAAGAAGCATGAAAGTAAGTAAGATCAATGCTGTGGGGATAAGTCCAAAGTACTTAAAGCTGAAGTGATTCTGATGGATAAAGTGAGGAAAAGTGAGATAAGGGAACACTGTGATATGAAAGAAGATGTGATTACAAACATAGAGAAAGGAATGCTTAGATGAATTGGACACGTAGAGAGGATGTATAAAGGAAGATTGACGAAACAGATTTTATAAGACGAGTGTGAATGGCAAGTCGGCAGAGGTCGACCTCGGCGAATATATCTCGATCAGATCAAAATTGTTTTGAGAAAAGACCAGGTCAAGAGTACCAGCAACCGACGAGCATGAATGAAAGCGCTGTAAATGAAGCGAAGGTTTATAGAGGCCGTTTCTGTCGTACTTTTAGTATCCGTGCAGAGTAAAAATAATTGTTTCTATGTGTTTTATATTTAAAGATTGATCTTTTTTAATTGAACATTAATTACTTTGAAATTTTATAAAAAATGTGAATAAATTTCAACAGATATTAACTAGGTATATGTAGGTCGTTAAAAAACAGAAGGTATTTAAAAAATTTAGTAAGTATAAAGAGTATTTTTTTAATATTTATTAATAGTGCAGTTTAATGAATAAAAAATAAATGTGAAAAACTTAAACGGTTATGTATCTAGAAAAACTTATTTATATATTAAGTACACTTCTGTGATAGATTTTTACTGTTGGAGATGGACAACAATCTTTATTTGTATCGTTGATAACCTTGGTGGGAATTATTTCAGGGCAAAATACAGAACTTTCACAAATGGGATAGTACTTGTTGCCACATGAAGAATCGTCCCACGCAGCGTTGCGATTAAAAGGAAAAACGGAAATACAATCATTTCCTTGCGCATTATCCGGTTGTCCGGCGTTCCAATTGAAGTATGTTATCGGTATGCTACCCTGATAATTACTCCAATACCAAGTTTGTTTGTTTACTATTTTGTTACCCGATGTCCAGAAAGGTCCGTTCACTTGGGGTGTATCTAAAAGGTTATGCAGCCACGTTACGAAAAACAATGCTTATTAAAAAAGTATCATTTAAATTAATTTTAAGCGGTTTAACTTTTCTATTATATTTTAATGGTGTCAAAATTGGAAAAAACTTACTTATATTTTGAATAATACTATAGATGGCGTTATTTTTCTGTTTTCTTAGAATGCTTACTAAAGACATCGAGACAGCTCTGCAAGCTTTCACTGCATCATCATACGTAACCTTTAAACCCAAAACCAAAACAATATTAAATTTATGTAAATAAAAAAAACAAGTAAATTATTTCTGATTTAAAACCTTGGTTATCTATATACCCTGTGAGGAAAAAGTATGGACACCCCGGAAATTCGGAAAACGAGGTTAGTCGTAAAACAAAGGTCAAACCCTAGGTAACTTTCAACGAGAAATCCAACGGTGACCTTTTATTTGGCCTTAAACCTTATTTTAAAGGTTTTTTCAAGGTCAACATCATTTTTTTAATTGGAAACCCCTATTTTTTAAACCGGAATAAAAAAGACGGAGAATTTTACGTCCGGAAATGCGTGTAGGTATGCGGTTTATGTAGCTCCAGAAGGTCAAATAGAGGTCAAAGTGTGACTTCTTAAAAGTATCGCTAGTTAAGTGGTGAACAAAACAAACAAAGATCATACCCTCGGTAACTTTTAACGAGAAATCCAACGGTGACCACTGATTTGACCTTAAACCTTATTTTTAAGGTTATTTCAAGGTCAACCTTATTTTTCAATGGAAACCCCTATTTTTTATACCAGAATCAAAAAGAGCGAGAAATTTTACGGGTGGAAACAATTTAAACCTGAGGATAGCGTGATCCCTAATCCTCCTTGAAACCATGTATTTTGAAAATTAACACTTTTTAAAGCCTGGATAGCTGAAACGACTAACCTTGTGCGGTTTTCCGAATTTTCGGGGGTTTCTATACTTTATCCTCGCACTGTATAAAAAAATATTTGAATTTATGTATGTATGTCCTTCAAAAACTCCCAAACGGCTGGACCGATTGAGATGAAATTTTTAGAATTTGTTTTATACATACCAGGGGTGGTTTTGGTGAAAAAAAACTTCTCTGCGATATGGGTGGGTAGGGGATAAAATATAAAAACTGTTAAAAACGCCAATATTAGTGTCAAATTCATAGTTTTCAAGGTCGCTGAGTTTAATTGTGATATCTGAAATGTTGTTAGCACCCCTCCGAAAGGGATGGTTGAAGGACAAAATATAAAAACTATTAAAAACAGCTAATATTAGTGTTAAATTCATTGTTTTTGTGAAGGCTGAGTTTGATGATAACATTCCCAATTTTGTTAGCACCCCTACGATAAAAGTTAGAGGGGAATGGAATTTAAAAACTATCAACAACGGCTGATATTAGTGTCGAATTTATAGGTTTTGGGGTGGCTGAATTTGATAGTAACTTTCCCAATTTTTTTAGCACCCCTACGAAAGAGGTAGGTAGGGGATAAAATAAAAAAACTATTAAAAACCAGCCAACGTTCGGGCTGGACAACGTCTGCCGTGTCCACTAATAGTAACTTAATATAATATATTAACAACAAAAATGATAAAAATTACTGATGACAAATCACAGGTGTCAAAAACAATGACTGTTTTTTAATTTTTATAGGTTATTGTTTTCGTTTGAAACTGTTGGTCACAAATTTACAATAATTTAGCTCTCACATTTAAAATATTCAAGAAAAATATGAAGAATATGTAGCTATTTATATTAAGTGATATTTAGCAGTAGTATTTTGTGTATATTTTTTATACAAATTGGTTCCGATGTTTTACATCTAACAGGCGGCACGCTCATTTTTTTTAAATTATTACTAGTGAAATTACGACATAGAGCGAAGTTGCAATAACTTTTTAATAGAAGCAAATAAAAGTTTGGTTTAAGCCTAACAACTAGAGAATAAAAAATATCTTGTTTATTTGACTAGATTATATAAGAGGATCTTCTCCAGAAGAAATAGTAGCAGTACATTTTTTTCATTATCAATTGCAGAATATAAAAACTCGTTCCGAACCCTTACCGACAATATTGTTTTTTTGCCATAGGCGGAGATATCTTATTTCATAGATTTATTATTTTTAAAAAAACTATGTCTAAATCTTTATTTTAAAATTCATATTTGTCTTTATTTTCACTACACTGTGTTTTATCATTATTTTTATTTGCTTATGGTCTTTTGAACGTCATATTTCAATTAATTTAATGAAATTTCTAAATTCAACATATCACACTACCTGAATGATATTACAGACTAGGTTTTAAAACATAAACATTATTTATAGCTTTTTAACCGCGTTACACCCCCTGATAATTCAGTGCGTTTAATCTTATCATTCCCTGTTTCCATTAGTTGAATAACTTAGTTTGTGAATTTTGACGCACGTCAATTAAGTCCACCTGGACAAACAACTTTTTTGATTTATACCGGATTTTATACGGGTGGTAAACATAATTTTTTGTTTCTAAATTTGGCAGGAGTGCCTTGCGTATATATATATATATATATATATATATATATATATATATATATATATATATATATATATATATATATATATATATATATATATATATATATTAAATTACCATAACATAACATAACTATGTTCTGCAATTAATAATGGAATAAGTATACCTATCAGCATTAGTTAGGAATACCTCAAAGAAAAAATAAATTATATGTAGATATACTGCCTTTTGAAATAATCCGGACACCCAATTTTAATAAACTGAGGAATGTCATTTAACTATGGTTGGTTGGGGTAAATTTACCCAGTCGATTGATGTTCAAATGATAAAAAATTTGGAGAACGAAAAGACCATGGAAATGGGGTCACGATATTTCTTGTAACACTTTGTAGATCTTGTAAAAACCCTTTGCTAAATGCTTCGTCTAGTTGGAAAAGGGGCTGAATTACCCTCGTAGGAATGGCTGTGGTAACGCATTGTTTTTGACAACTGTCATTCGTCATTAGTAATTTTCTATATTGTTATCTATAAAATCTCATTTTTATTTTTGTTTGACAAGAGGAAAATCTTTTATAGACACCCAGCGCTGTCAACTGCTCTGAAAAGAGCGAGTGTGGGACTCATTGAACGCTCGTTCAATGTTAACCACTAAAAAACTCTTAAATGTATTTTTAGGGGTTATTGTCTTTTGGTTGGAGACAATTTTACCTCTTGTTAGTTTTTATTTATAAAACGGGGGGGAGAGGAGTGAATTTAAAAGATTGTATATTCTAATTTTTTGTGTTTGCCAGTTTTATGACCTGGTATATAATCGAAACCCGATTGTAAAAGTATAAGCGCGTTTTAATGAAATTCGGCTTTTTCGAAAAAAAATTAATGTCGATTTTTAAATATTCGGTAATCGTTTTGATTTTTACATTTTTGTGTAAATCTGATATTCGAATATAGCAGGAGGCAATTGTTAAACATTTCAGGAGTTGAATTTTTGGAGTTTTTGTCTTGTGGTTTTTGCTGCTCGATAAAAAGAAATGCAGCAATAAAGACGTTGTGGACGTATAATTTGTATATAGATAAAGAGTTTGTTTTTTAGATTGAATTATATTATATATTAGTATACTTTAATAGTAAATTTAGTACAGCGTGTCTGTCGATTTTCTATTCTTTCTGAGGTTCTATTAATTTTATTTGTTTTTCACCTAATTTCATTATTTGGAATGTGCTCTCTCCTTGATATGCGACAGACTCTTCTTAGGTAGTCCATCTCCACACAGTCTATCTTTCTTTTTGTCTTTTTTGTCGTTTGCCAGCATTCTGCCCCATACGTTAGCATAGGCTTTACAACTGCTGTGTAGATTGTCTTCTTAGTCCTTAAGCTAATTTGCTTGGACCAAAATAATAAGTTGAGAATATGTATCGTCCTCTGACCCTGTTGTGCTTTGTGTTTTTTGTCACGTTCTGAAGATCCTTTGTTCGAGATTAGGCTTCCCAAATATTTATATTCTTCGCACCTTTTTATATTTCGCAATTCTAGATCCTGATCTTCGTCCCCCTCTCCTACTTGCATATATTCCGTTTTCGTCATGTTCATGCTCATACCCCACTTTTCGTATTCTTTCGTATGTCTGTCTTATAAAATCTCTTTTTTTAGTTACTACAGCCAAGGTTCGCCAAGGGTCGGACGGAAAACTGACGGTCGCCGATTTAACCCTCATTCGCCGCATTAGATGTTTCACATTAACAAGTTTTTTTTTTATAGAAACATATAGCAAATTTACAACTACTTTAACACTATAAGTATTTAGTAAATGTTTTGGATATATAGGACTTGTAGTGGGTACCGTTCAGCAACGGTTCGCCATTTCAACCTAATCAATCAGGTCTTCTGGCCAGGATCTTTTAAGCCGTCTGTGCTCTAACGGAACTGGATAAAGTTGTCTTATTATGTCACTATCGTGTTCAGCATTTCTCTCTTTAGCTTTTTTGGCATTGGTTGCTATCACTTCGCTGATAAAGGGAATCCCAAGTGAAATAAGATTTTATAACATAGGGCAAACAAGAAAATATTTAACACCAACAAATAGCCAACAATACAGCTACGCTGTCAAAATACAAATCGTCTGTCTGTAAATTTATTTGACCATTTGATAAAAGTAGCTATATAAATAAATATTTATAATCAACATGCAACATACCTTTTCACTCCCTATATAGTAGAACGTCATTGGATTTGGTGGAGGATAATAACCAACTGAATTAATTGAACATTGCTGGCTTGTTGGTGGACCTTTAAAAATTTAATCACATTGTAATTTTATTATTTAAAAAAATAAAATAAAAAAAAACGATAATATTTTCAGTTTCATTTATTTAATTTTCAAAGCTTTCAACCGATATCACGATAAGCATAGAAAAATTCCGCCCAATAAATACTTTGCCGCCAATTGAGAAACTGTAAGAAATAACTGTCTACGAACAATTAATACAACACGTTTCAGAAAATTCAATATTAGTAAATAATCAATCTGGATTTCGACAAAAGTATTCTTGCGAATCAGCACTGCAACTGACACTATGCTTCGTTAGAACCCATTTAGATAACAATAAACATGTTGTCGCGCGGTATTTTCCGACCCGAAGAAAACCTTTAAGACAATCGACAGGAAAATATTGTTATCCCAACTCGAACAATATGATATTGGTGGTTTAGTGCATAATTGGATAAATGACTTCTTTACAAACCGTAAGCAACATGTACGTTTAAAAGATCAATTATTATCTGATGTAATAAATGATGTAGGTATTCCACAGGGAAATGTTTTAGGCCCCCGTTCTTTAATTTTGTATCTGAATAATCTGGATCTCTTCGTAGACTGTGAATTTATTAACCTTTTTGCTAATGACACCTTAATTGCATGTAGTGATGTCAACCTTAAATAAGAACACCGTCTTGTTATCAATAAGCCAATATCTGAGTCTATATAAACTGGAAATTAATGTAACAAAAACACAGGCGATGATCTTCACAATAAAATATAGGTATAATACTTTTGATATTGATAATATTCATTTGAATATTAATAATGAAAGAGTTCAAGATTTCTCAATTGTTAAGTACCTGGGATTTCTTTTAGATAATGTTTTGAACTTTAATAGTCATTTTAATTATAGTTTTAAAAAAAATTTGAAAAAATTTTCTTTTTCATTTAGCCACATTTCGATTATTGCTTATTCATTGTATATCTGTTTAATCTCAATAAGTAAATATGCTCCAGAAGCTTTAAAATCGTGGAATGGGAATAATATTGAGAACAAATCCCCCCACCCCTATAAGATTAATGCTAATGATCCTCAGTTGGTTTTCAGTGGAAAACAGACTGTTTTATCTCACTATGATCTTCATATTCAAAATAATGAACCATTTAGCACCAGATTACTTTCAGAAGTACATGACATTTAATAAAAATATTTATAATTATAACACACGTGGCAAAAATAACATTAATGTTATTAGCACTTCCTATTATAGTACAATGAATTCGCGATCTTCTAAAGGTTTCTTGGAGTTTAATAAACTACCAGCGTCAGTTAAGTTATCTGCTTCATTGATCCATTTCAAAGCCAAATTAAAGGAATACATGCAAAATAAGTAACTATATGTCTAAAAATATGGATTTAAAACAATATAACAATTTATTATATATCACATGTGAATTTGTAAACCTATCTGCATATGTAAAACTATTTCTCTTTGTTTATATATGTATATTTATTTCTATATACTTTTTAATATGTTCATTGCAATTTTTTACTTATTAGTATACTTAACATTTTATTTCTTAAGGATTTTTTATATTTAAATTACCGAATCTTGTGATCCTCATATTTTTATTTTTATTCTATATGTATTTTAAAATGTTACTTGCAATTGTTTACACATTTATATTACATTAAGCATTCTATTTTATATGTCCATTATATATTTTCTTTTCTGTATATTGTAATATGCGTGTATTAGGGTTTCTAATTTTAATAAAGATCTATCTATCTATCTAATGGTAAGGCTAGTAACTACCAATTTTGCTATCAATTTTGTTTTAATATTTTAATGTCATTGCCCTATATGACCGCTAACTTAGTTTAAAAGATTAATTTTTTGTTATTAATCCTTTGTACAACTTCGTTTATAAAGAATCTTTCTTGGTCCAGTATTTGTCTAAACCAATAAGCTTCTTACCTATTAAAATAGTTAATCTAAAGTATTAAAAAATAATTTTTAATAAGATACAAACCTTCTCTTTATAAAGAACAAATAATACTACCCACTTCCGCATAAACACTTTGATATAAAAACTTTTTAAAATATGATTTTAAAAATAATAAAATTTTTAATAATTACCAGTTACAGGTGGTACAGTTATTGGCGGAATGGTTTGAACAGGCGCTTTACAAATAAATGGTAATGACGTATTGCAAATTTGGGTATTCCAGAATAATCCACGATTATTTTTATCCAAATACAGATCCATACAGTATTGGGATTGAGGTGTGGGTCGCCCATTTTGCCAGTTGGTGTAGGTAAGTCCTTGGCCATTTGATCTCCAGTACCAGTCATTAGTATTTGTCGAATAACTACCACTACTCCAAAAAGATACACCGCCAGAATCTACAAAAAGGTTTAATGAAAATCCATGATTTTTTTTTAAACTCAAGTCTGGTTTTCTTTGTTAAAATTTAAAAATCATCTTTAAATAAAAAAATTAACAAAATTACATTTTTCTTTTTTAACCAAATATATCCATTAAATAATCGTTAATTCAATCATAAACAGCTAGATTTTGCGCAGAATATCATATATCGTATAATTATAATTGTTTAAAATGCATTTATGACCAAACAATTTAAATAGAATATAACACTAACAAAAAAATATTGAAATATGTTAATAGTATTTCCGTCACCACTTAGTTAATTATTATTATTAACATTTATTAAAATTTTAAGCGTAACTGCTGTCGTTAAAAAAGCCTAGTATGCAACTTTTACAAAATGGCAATTTTACACTTGCACCTATAGATTTTAAAAGCACATACTGCAAACTAGCTCTAGTCTGTAGCGCAATAAAATTTTAAAACTTATCCAAATTAAGCCTTATTTTGTGGTAATTGCATAATATGTGTAATTTAAACTTTTTGCTATGTTTAAAGAAATAAAAGTATTCATGTTTTTATTTACAGAAACATAAAGCACTAATATTATACAAACATTTTAATGCTCGATTACTTACTGGTGTAGCCAAGAGAATTGTACAGCCAATCATTTTCTATTTCTGAATTAATCCATACAAGCTGCATTCCGATAGATTCACAAAATACTCTTGCATTGTTAAATGTCTAAAATTATAACGTTATTACAGTACCACTTAATATCCTACCATAATACGTACCTTTCGAACACTGTTTCCAATGAAATATCGATTTTCCTTGTAAATAATTATAATTAAAGGTGTAGGACCTACAAGTATTGTAAAAGTTTTACGACAATAAAAATGATATTAATTCGAAAATACCTGTAACTGATGGGTTAGTTATTGGTGGTAATGTTACTGGTGGTAATGTTACTGGAGGCAGAGTTACTGGTGGCCCAGTTATTGGAGGTCTTGTAATTGTTTCAACTGGTGCTTTACAAATAAAAGGCAATGGCGTATTACAATCTAAATCACCCCAATATAGTGCATTGTTAACTTCATCTAAAATAACATCTATACAAAATCCATTTACCGGATACGGTTGTCCATACTGCCAGTTAGTGTATGTAATACTTTGACCGGTCGCTGTCCAGAACCAATTGGGATTGTTCGCCAAATTAGTGCCACTTGTCCAGAAATTACTTATGTCGGAATCTGAAGAAATATAAATTTGTTAACTTAGTTAATTAAAGATAAATAAAAAATGCATTGACAAATATACCTACTTGAATTTTTAAGAGAATTATACAACCAATTGTTTTCTTGTTGGGAATCAATCCATATGAGTTTCATGCCAAGTGATTGGCAGAAAGTATTTGCATCGGTAAAAGTCTAAAAACATTTTAAAAATAATTTTTTTATTTTTATTTTGGTTGGTTAAATAAAATATTCGTTGATATTCAGGCAAATACGTATAACTTAATCGTAATTTAATATAAATTATTTAGCAATTGTAAAGTTTCAAAAAATAAAAAAATTAATTAACTGTGAAATCTAATTATTAATTCAAAAACTTTTATCAAGGTCATATAAAATTTAATACTGATGGTAGGTCTAGTCAGTTTACCGTAATATTAAAGTGGGCTATGATCTTTACCACTATAAAAAAAGTTTTAATTTCAATAATTACACAAATCTTACCTTTACTAATTTGGTTCCAATATAGTAGCAGTATTCTTTAAATATTATTATGCCTATTGGAAAACAAAATTTTAATAATAAAACAAATAAAAGATTTAAAAACAGTAAACCATAGTTGCTTCATAAATACCTGTAACTGGAGAAATGGTAACTGGTGGTCCAGTTATTGGAGGTCTTGTATTTGTTTCAACTGGTGCTTTACAAATGAAAGGCAATGATGTATTACAATTTAAATCACCCCAATATAGTGCATTGTTAACTTCATCCAAAATAACTTTTATACAGAATCCATTGATCGGATACGGTTGTCCATACTGCCAGTTAGTGTATGTAATACTTTGACCTGTCGCTGTCCAGAACCAAATGGGATTGTTCGCCGAATTGGTACCACTTGTCCAAAAAGTACTTAAATCTGAATCTAAAAAATATGTGATTTTTTTTTTAATAAATTTTTATGACCACATTAATAGCTTACTTGAACTGGTAAGAGATTTGTACAACCAGGTATTTTCTTGTTCGGAATCAATCCACACCAATTTCATGCCAAGTGACTGACAGAAAATATTTGCATCGGAAAAACTCTAAAATATTTTAGAAAATATTACTTAACGTACATTATGCTATTTTAAGACAAATTTATAGTTTTTCAAAAGTAATTTTTTTTTATTCAATATTATTATTCATTAAATGAGAACTTATAGTGAAAAATTAGTATTTGTTTATTTTTAACATGTGTAATAGGTAGCTTACTTTTAATAATTTACTGCTTATGTAGTAGCGATTTTGTTTGAATATGATTATTTTTACTGGAGGTCCTAAAAAAATTAAAAACTTATTAACAGTAAAAACGATTTTAAAACCAGTACCTGTAACTGGAGGCTGAGTTATTGGATATATTGTTACTGGAGGTTTAGTGACTAGTGGTGGCGTAACGGGTGGTCCAGTTATTGGAGGTCTTGTATTTGTTTCAATAGGTGCTTTGCAAACGAATGGTAAAATTATGTTACAGTTTAAGCTACTCCAAAACAGTTCGTTATTTACTTCGTCCAGAACGACATCGATGCAGTTTCCGTATTCAGGATATGGTTGTCCATATTGCCAGTTAGTGTATGTAATGCTTTGACCGGTCGCTGACCAAAACCAAATGGGATTGTTCGCCGAATTGGTACCACTTGTCCAAAAAGTACTTAAATCTGAATCTAAAAAATATGTAATTTTTTTTTTTAATAAATTTTTATGACCACATTAATAGCTTACTTGAACTGGTAAGAGAATTGTATAACCAAGTATTTTCTTGTTCGGAATCAATCCACACCAATTTCATGCCAAGTGACTGACAGAAAATATTTGCATCGGAAAAACTCTAAAATATTTTAGAAAATATTACTTAACGTACATTATGCTATTTTAAGACAAATTTATAGTTTTTCAAAAGTAATTTTTTTTTATTCAATATTATTATTCATTAAATGAGAACTTATAGTGAAAAATTAGTATTTGTTTATTTTTAACATGTGTAATAGGTAGCTTACTTTTAATAATTTACTGCTTATGTAGTAGCGATTTTGTTTGAATATGATTATTTTTACTGGAGGTCCTAAAAAAATTAAAAACTTATTAACAGTAAAAACGATTTTTAAAACAGTACCTGTAACTGGAGGCTGAGTTATTGGATATATTGTTACTGGAGGTTTAGTGACTAGTGGTGGCGTAACGGGTGGTCCAGTTATTGGAGGTCTTGTATTTGTTTCAATAGGTGCTTTGCAAACGAATGGTAAAATTATGTTACAGTTTAAGCTACTCCAAAACAGTTCGTTATTTACTTCGTCCAGAACGACATCGATGCAGTTTCCGTATTCAGGATATGGTTGTCCATATTGCCAGTTAGTGTATGTAATGCTTTGACCGGTCGCTGACCAAAACCAAATGGGATTGTTCGCCGAATTGGTACCACTTGTCCAAAAAGTACTTAAATCTGAATCTAAAAAATATGTAATTTTTTTTTTTAATAAATTTTTATGACCACATAAATAGCTTACTTGAACTGGTAAGAGAATTGTATAACCAAGTATTTTCTTGTTTGGAATCAATCCACACCAGTTTCATACCAATTGATTGGCAGAAGTTGCTCGCTTCAGCAAAAGTCTGAAATGTTTAAAGAAACGTTACATTTTTATTTCATTGATTGCACAATCTTACCTTAAGCAATTTATTGCTGATATAGTAGCGATTTTCTTTAAAAATAATTATTTTTATTGGAGTACCTGCACATAAAAAAATGAAAAAAAAAAGTATTTAGGAGCAGTATAAAAATGATTTTAAAAAAATATCTGTTATAGGTGGATCAGTTATTGGTGGTTACGTCATAAAAAAATAAAAATAAATAAAAACTGTGTTATTCAAAATAAAATACCTGTTGGAGGTTTAGTAATCGGGGACAAAGTCCCTGGTGGATTAGTGACTGGTGGTCCAGTTATTGGAGGTTTCGTTTCAATTGGAGCTTTACAAATAAAAGGCAACGGCGTGTTGCAATTTAAATCGTTCCAATATAAATTGTTATTGACTTCGTCCAAAATCAAATCGATGCAATATCCAAAATGAGGAGATACTTGACCGGATTGCCAATTTGTGTATTGTAATCCTTGACCAGTTGAAGCCCATACCCAGTTAAAATCATTTGTTGAAGAAATGCCACTTGTCCAGAAAATTGCTCCGTTCGGATCTATAAAATTAATAGCTATAATATATCCCAAAAGATTGGGGGAAAAAAAACTGTGTTGAATTCGTTTACACATGTCTTTTTTAGTTGGAAAGTCCAAGTAATATAAAGCTGCATTTTGTAGCTCCTTAATGTCCTTACTAGTATTCATAACATCCGTGGAGGTAACTAAACAATGCAGCTACCTAGTTTGGGCTTTGTAAAGTGTTGTAAATTCCTAAGTTTTTAGCAACCATAGTTACTATGGAACGCACTTTTTAATTTCTACATGAATCCTGTGTAATGACGCGAGTAGCGAGATGAATATCGAGACGCAGCGCGAGCACGAATATGTGAACGGTATACTCGCTACTCGCCTCGTGCTTCTTCTCGTTGCTCGCGTCGATGAAGGTATTTTGGGCACGAGTCAAAGGAGACGAATAGCGACGCGAGCGCTTTGTTTACCCATTGATGCGCACTTCAGTTCACGATGAGTGCCGGTACCGTTAACCCTTCGGAACACGCACGCGGTCAGTCCATTAGAAATAGAAATTCGCTGTAACTCACCTATAATTTGCTGTAGGGTGCCGCGCGCTTAAGTATGCCTTAAGCAGTAGATAGGGCAACGTAGGACGACTGCGTATACAAATCGTGAAATAGGTACGTGATCTGTGTTGTTTTGCGGTGTACTGGACCGCTGAGTGTTTTCTCTCCAAAGTTATTTTTGTATATATTTATAAATTTAATTATTAAAGTAAGACAGTAATATTAAGCGACGGTTGTTGGCAAGAAAACAAATGAATGGGGCACTGCATAGCTTTATAAACAGCCAGAAAGTGTCAAAAATGGTTCGTCTGACTGTGCATAGAGGAGTGTTGGTTCCTACACTTGTCTAGTAGTGAATATTGAGTTTGGCAAAAGAAGCATAAAAATAGGATTTATGCTGCGGAGATAAGTAGTGTAAGAAGTAGCATACATTTATGTAATTATTACAGTTATGAGAAGGAAACTGCAAGACTTCAACGTCTCTTTAAAGAAGTGCGGATAAATGAGGAATATTAAGAAAAAGAAGAACCTGACGAAATTAATCATATTTTGTATCAGGCAGATTCCAGTGATACAGAGCAAAAGATAGATGTCCATGATTTGGAATTATCTACGATAGATTCAAACACGCCCCACTTTGTCGGAAAGGATTACACAAAATGGGAAAAATAAAAAAGACTTTCTATTTCAACTGTATATGGATTTGGTCAGAGACTACATGAAGGAACGATTATCTTGGTCGTGTATGAAACCAAAAGTAAAAGAGCTATGTGGAGTTGCTGCTACTGATTTACCAAAAACAAGAGAACTAGATGAGCATAAGCGTTATTTTTATTGCGACAGAAAAAAGAACATGAACATCCGATACTGTAAATGCGTCAGAAAGTTTTTGTGTATGGAACATTTTAATATAGTTTGCATAGAATGTTTTCAAACTTATAAAATGTAATATTACTTTATTTGTCACATACAAAAATTGCAAGTTTAGTTAGTTAATCAGAATATGTTAAATTAAATAACATTATTGTTAATTTACAAGTTAAGGAGTATTTTTAAGTTTAACAAACGGTGATTTAATTTATAACATAAAATAAAATTATGGTAAAACATATTTATACATAGACACATACATATAGTCACGCCTTTTTTCCGTAGCGGTAAGCAGAGACCACTTTCTTCCACTTGCTACGGTTCTTACACACATATTTTGCTTCCTCTACTTTCATCAGTGGTCTCATACAAGCTCGTCGGTTGTTGGTACTCTTGACCTGGCCTTTCTTCAAAACAATGTTGATCTGATCGAGATATATGTTCGCCGAGGTCGACCTCTACCGACTTGTCCATTTACACTCACCTTATAAATTTTTTTTTTCAATCTTCCTTCATTCATCCTTTCTACGTCATCAAACTATCTAAGCATTTCTTTATCTATCATTGTACCCACATTTTCTTTTTCACCTCAGCGTTCTCTTATCTCACTATTCTTTACTTTATTCAACCGAGTCACTCAGACTACTGCAACAATAATCCTATTTTCATGCCTCTCCTGCCAAACCCAACATTCACTACCATACATAAGTGTAGGAACCAACACATCTCTATGCACAGCCAGACGTGCCTTTTATGATACTTTTTGGCTGTTCATAAAGCTATGCAGTGTCCCATTCATCTGTTTTCCTGTCAACACCCTTTACTCAATGTCACTGTCATACTTTTCATCTCTCGTAAACTTTGAACCCAAGTACACAAATTCATTTACTTGTTCCTTTTTTTTTCCCTCAATCAGAACCTTACAGTTTGTCATATTTTTTTCTCTTTTAAAAACCATTACATTCGTTTTGCTTGCATTTATTTTCATTCCTTTGATTTCAAGGGCATCATGCATAACATTAACAACCGCGTCCTCTTCAGATGACGATGATTTGATTATCGGCGTAAAGAAAGCATTTGACGATCAAATCATTCATTTTAAATCCATACGCACTCTCTTTTAAATAATTTAAACAATCGTGTATGTACAAGTTAAATAGCCATGGCAAAGCCACACATCCCTGTCTCACACCTTTTGCGATGTTAAACCAGTCCGTGTAAGCTCCGGTTATCCTGACACAAGCAGAGGGATCCTCATAAAGTAATTTCAGTGCTCGTATTAAACTACCGCTCACATATTTATAACCCACACAAATATTATTTGCGAATTTTAAGGCTCTTACACAATTATAGTCTATTAGACTGCTGAGTGTATTTAAGTTTATTGTTCTAAAGCGTGTGCTTAAAGGTTAATATCGCAAATATGGTTTGGACCAACGTGCGCACTTTACAGTTTATAGAATTATATCAGTCGCAAAGTATAATATGGGATCCAAGGCATCGTCATCTTTGCTTTTCAACAATCGAATAAATGTTCGCGCGAATATGAGAACGGACACTCGTGTACGCACAGTTGGGCGAATAGTTCGACGAATAGCAAGATGCACCGCTAGTAAGAATAAGTAAACGCGGCATAAAAGCAACGACTACAAAATTAAAACAACCATTAAAAATAGTCTAATCCTTAATTACTTTGTAATTCGATCATTACAAACTGGTAAAAATAGATATAATAAATCATAGAATACTTTCACTTACTTGAACCACTTAGTGAATTATATAACCAATTATTTTCTTGTTGAGAATCAATCCATATAAGTTTCATACCTATAGACTGACAGTATCTATATGCATCATTAAATGTCTAAAAATAAAATAAAAAATCGCTGTAAAAAGATGTAACATTCACAAACTGTATCATATGAAATTCTTTGTTAAATTCCTACCTTCGGTAACGTATGATGACCTCGGCTTCGCCTCGGTCAACAAACATGTGCTTTGAGACATTTCTTACTTCAATGCTCGTGGTGCGTATACTATTTTTCTCCCTACTGTAGGCGGAGAGCGTCAACTTCGTTTTGGGTAGCAGTCCGAAAGTGACGCTTCCTGCATAGTAGGGAGAAAAGTATATTATATACCTAGAGCAGTAAAGTAATGTCTCGATACACATGTTTGTTCTCAGACATTTCTTACTTTAATGATCGTGGTGTGTATACTATTATTCTCGCTACCGTAGGCGGAAAGCGGAAACTTCGTTTTAAGCAGCGTGCCAAAAGTAACGCCGAAAGTGACGCCTTTTGCACAGTAGGGAGAAAAGTATATTATACACCTAGAGCAGTAAAGTAAGAAATGTCTCGGAGCACATGTTTGTTCTCAGACATTTTTTACTTTAATGCCCGTGGTGTGTATACTATTATTCTCCCTACCGTAGGCGGAAAGCGGCAACTTCGTTTTGGGTAGCGGTCCGAAAGTGACGCTTTCTGCACAGTAAGAAGAAAACATATTTACAGCTAATTAAGATTTTTATTTTATAATCCTTACTTTGTAAAGGAAACTTCCTATGTAGTACCGATTTTGTCCGTAGATTATTACACCTACTGGTGGGGTACCTGAAATTTGTAATTAACTTTATTTTTATCAGGTATATTTAATATCTTAATTAATGTACAGGCCAATAAGATAAAAAATTAGTTGTATTTTATTTTTTAAAATATTTACATTACCTGTTACAGGAGGTTGGGTAATTGGAGGTTTAGTTGTAGGTGGTTTTATATTCGGATTAACCGGTGCCTTACAAATGCAGGGTAATGGTGTGTTGCAATTTAAATCCGTCCAAAATAATCCACTATTTACTTTGTCAAGGACCAAATCAACACAATATCCATACTGGGCAAACGGTTGACCGTATTGCCAGTTGGTATATTGCAACGACTGTCCGGTTGAGCTCCAGATCCAGTTGAATGTGTTTATTAAACAAGTACCACTCGTCCAAAAGGTTGCTCCATTGGCATCTTAAATTAGGTTATTATTTTATGAATCTTTTAAATACATTCTTAAAATGTATACAAAATTAATAATGATTTATTATTGTGTAATTCGAGAACTTAAATAAAAAGTTGATAAAAAAATCCAAATTTTGTTTTTAACCTACTTTGATTGCTCAATGAATTGTAAAGCCAAGTGTTTTCCTGTTGCGATTCAATCCAAATTAGCTTCATGCCAATCGACTCGCAAAATCTAGTTGAATCTGAGAAGGACTACAACAATATTTGACTTTTTAATAATGTTAGAAAACCAACTATAAATGTCATTTAAAGTTACAAGGAAAAAGGTTGGCAGCAGGACTGTAAGATCTACCAAGGTATTAGTTTACTCAGCATAGTCGGCAAACTGTATGCAAATATATTAATTAAAAGACCTATGACAAAGTGGTGAGGAGTGAATCGTGGTCGACATTGTCTATGTATGGGGTGAGTGGTAGTTTAAAACGAGCACTGAAATCACTTACGAGGATATCACTGCTTGTGTCAGGATAAACGAAGTTTACACGGACTGGTTTGACATCGAAAAAGGTGTGAGACAGGGATGTGTGGCTTCGCCATAGCTATTAACCTTATACATAGACGATTGTTTAAAAGAATTAAAATAGAGTTCGTATGGATTGAAAATGAGTGATTTGATCATCAAATACCTTCTTTACGCCGATGATCAAGTTATATTAGCGTCATCTGAAAAGGGAGTTGCAGGCGATAGTTAATGTTATGCATGATGCCCTAAAAATCAAAGGGATGAAAATAAATGTAAGCAAACAGAAAAGGATTGGTATTTGAAAGAAAAGAAAGTATGACAAACTGTGAGGTTCTGATTAAGGGAGAAAAAGTGAAACAAGTAAATGAGTTTGTATACTTGGGTTCAAAGTTTACGAGAGATGAAAAGCATGACAGTGACATTGAGCGAAGGGAGTTGGCAGGACAAATGAATGGGGCACTGCAGAGCTTTATGAGCAGCCACAAAGTGTCAAAAAACGCACGTCCGGCTGTGCATAGAGGAGTGTTGGTTTCTACACTTATGTATGGTAGAAAATGTTGGGTTTGGCTGAAAAAGCATGAAAATAGGATTTATGCTGCGGAGATTAGTAGTCTGAGAAGTATAGCTGTAGTAACTCATTTGGATAAAGTAAAGAATAGTGAGATAAGGGAACGCTGTAGTGTAAAAGAAGATGTGATTACAAAGATAGATAAATGCATGCTTAGATGGTTTGGACACGTGAAAAGAATGGATAAAAAAAGATTAACGAAACAAATTTATAGGGCGAGTGTTAATGGATGGAAGTCGGTAGAGGTCGACCTCGGCGAACATATCTCGATCAAATCAACATTGTTTTGAAGAAAGGCTAGGTCAAGAGTACCAACAACCGACGAGCATGTATAAGAGCACTAATGAAAGTATGAAAGATGTTTGTAAGAAGCATAGCAAGTGGAAGAAAGTGGTCTTTTCCTACCACTACGGGAAAAAGGCGTGACTATATGATATATGTATAAAGTTACTTTAACCAATATTTGGCGCTGAATTTATAATTTTTAAAAAAGAATAATATATGCGTAATAGAATACTTTAAACGATTTAGTTTAATAAGATTTATATTCACCAAAGTATAAAAATAATGATTATAGGATAGATATAACAGCAATCCAGTTTTCTTACCAAAGCAGTATTTTTTCCAATGTAATATCGATTTTCATTGTAGACAATAATAAGTATCGGTGAATCTAAAAATAATTTTTTTTAAAAATGAACAATAACTACTTTTGCTGAATAAAAATACTTGTAACTGCAGGTAACGTAACCGGTCTTTGAGTAGGAGTTATTGGCGGTCTGGTAATCGCTGTGCTAGGAGCTTTACAAATAAATGGAAAAGGTGTACTGCAACTAATGCTATTCCAAAATAGTCCGTTGTCATTTTGATCTGTAACGACATTGATACAATTTCCACTTTGCGGTACTTGTTGGCCGCTTTGCCATTTGGAGTATTGTATTTGTTGGCCGGTTGCGAGCCACAACCAATTTGCATTATTCGCCAAACAAGTACCACCTGTCCAAAAGTTTGTACCATCAGGATCTAAAAATTATAATAAAAAAGTTGTTGAACGCATTAAAAATTTAATTTTTTCATTTTAATTTATTCAGAACTCACTGGTTTGACTGAGGGAATTGTATATCCAAGTATTTTCTTGATCTGACTCGATCCACAATAACTCCATTCCAATTGCTTTGCAAAATCTATCTGCATCCGAAAAACTCTACAAAACAATCGTTTATTATGTAGTTTGTTTTCTAGGTAACCTTTAATATAATATGATCAAAAATAAGTCAATAATGCAGTTAATGTTAGTGTTAACATTTTGAAATGATCCACATTTTTGAAGTGATAATTTCTTATGGCTCGCTGTGAACTATACGGGCGCGTGGTAGCGTTTCCAAAAGCGTAACGATATTTTAATATTTTTAAAAAAGTTGGATCTTCTTTCTCTTCAGGTGCCTATCTGTTCCAGATGTTGGCTACCATATTGGCTAATCTAACCTTATTTACAGCTGCTCGGAATAGTTCGGTGGTTGTCATGGAGAATCAAATTCTTAAATTTTTTAGCCATGAGATTCTTCTCCTTCCGGCGCTCCTCTTTCCTTTCACTTTCCCTTGTAATATGCACTGCAAGAGATTATATCTGTTATCATTTCGCATGATTTGACCTAGATATTGTATTTTTCTTGTTTTAATTATATTCATGATTTCTTTTTCCTTTGACATTCTTCTAAGGATTTCAATGTTAGTTACATGATCTGTCCATGATACCCTTAGCATCATTCTATAGAGCCACATCTCGAATGCTTCGATCTTTTTCGTTATTGCTTCTGTCAGTTTTCATGACTCCCCTCCGTATAGTAACACGGAAAACACATAGCAGCGTAACATTCTTAGTTTTGTGTTCATGGTTAGGTCTCGACTTTTAAATAGTATAAAAAAGTTGGATACTCAAGGATTTTAACCTGAATACACTGACGAGCTCAACAAATAGCTGTACCATTCAGCCACCACGCACTCTTACTTAAAGATTAGATATACAAATTATATTTGTGACGTCATGTTTACTGAAAATTAAAGTTGATCAGGGATTTGAACATAAAGAATCTGCTAAGCTCATTGTTACTTTTGTAGGCTTAGATATTGATGTAAATGTAAATGCAAGCAAGTCAACTGTAGGTATAGAATTTCAATTATTATACATAAGATATATTTTATATTAAATAAATTAGGTTTTCACTTTCTTAAAAATTTTGGATTATGTCACTAATTTACCAAAAGTTTTGTTTTTATTTACAATCCCCACCGAAATGATCTTTTTAATTCTAATAATAAACTAAGTATTTGTTACGTTAAATACGTTCAATATTTAATATTACGCTAATCATTTAAAGTTATCACTTCTGCTGGGCGTCTTAAGACGCACCTTATTTTTTTATATTAAACTCTTACCAAAGCAATTTGTTGTTTTCCTATGAAATAACTATATTGAATATACTGTGTTAACACTATTTGAACGCTGGTAGTTACTAAAGAACCCGTATAGAAATAGCTCCAACCTACAACAAAAAATAGTACGTGACAGTAGAAAAGATTTTTTTGTAAAAAATATGTAACTTTTTAAAAAAATAAAAAAAAATTTGAAATCGCTCTTCGGCAAAAATGTTTCATAATACGTAATAATTACATTTTTACATCTTTGTACCATTAAATGGCAAATATTTTATTCGTCATTATTATGTTGCACTTAGTTGCCGAGAGATTGCACAAAGTTTTGTTTTCCACTGAGCCGTTTTGCTATCTCTGCCGACATAAACAGTATCACATTTGTGTTAATACAAAGTGGTAAGTTTAAAAAGTAATATGAGATTATTACGATAAAAAGTGTCGCAAATTGTGTCATGAGAGTTTTTAAAAAAAAGTATAAGTTTATAAGTAGTTAAATATTTTAAAATATTTGGAATTTATATTCTAGTTCCAAAGTAATTAATAAAGAATATTTGATAAACACTATTCCAAGTGGCACCCCACTCATTCTTTAACATGTCAAATTGCAACCCCTACCTTGTAATACGTTAAATAAAAAGCCAAGAAAAATGCAAATCAGCCATATAAACAATAATTTATTTTGCTGATAACAACAAATTTTGTGAAATAACATGAGATTATAACAAAAACGACCTACGCCACTGTTGAATAGGAAGAAGTCTAATTAGGGATCAATTAAGTGACTTCTGAATACACGTCACCTTTTTTGACATTTTTTTTCTTTGTTTTAAAAATATTAATAGTATATTTAGTTAGTTTATTCCTAACGTTAAATTAGCCATTATTTGTAGCAGTAGCATCTTGAATTATTTAAAAATGATAAATTCCCTACAAGAACAAATGGAAATAATATTAATTTACTGTCATCAAAACAAATGCGCTAATGGAACAGCTCGAGTTTTTTATGAACGGCATCCTGATATAAATATAGGCCACCAGACCTTCATAGAGTTAGTACTTAAACTTGAAAAAACTGGATCCGTTTGTAATAAAAAAATAATAATCCCAAAGTTCTCGACAAAGCTGCACCAATTGAAGTACTGGGTCATGTTGATATAGATTCTACCTATTATATTCCAAAAGTATCAAAACTTACATATATTTCTGTTGGTTCCTTACACATGGTGTTAAAGTTGCATAAGTTTTTTCCTTATTAAATACAAATTCATCATTAGCTTAGTGAAGACGACTATGACCGCAGAATTAAATTTTTGTGAAACAATGTCCCAAAAAATGCAAAAAGACGCAAATTTGGTTAAAAATATTTGTTTCAGTGATGAATCAACGTTTTATTTAAATGGCTTTGTTAACAAACATAATTGTAGGTACTGGGATGACGAAAATCCTCACCTGTTTCGACAGAATAATACTCAGTTTCCAGCTAAGATCAATGTATTTGATAGTATTCTGGGAAATGAGATAATTGGACCAATTTTTATTGACCAAAAGCTAACGACAGAATTGTACCAACAATTATTAGAAAATGAAATTGATCCATTATTCAGTCACTAGAAAGACAAGTTAATGAACAAGGAAATATGGTGCTGCATGAATTGACTATATACTTTCAACAGGACGGAGCTACACCTAATTACGCACTAGTTGTAAGACAATGGCTAGACGAACGATTTTCAAAACATTGGATTGGCAGAAGGGGTTTTATAGAATGGCAGGAAAGATATCCAGATCTAACACCACTTGACTATATTCTGTGGTGGCTATTAAAAAACATAAGTTTACAAAACTCCTTTTAAAGACATTAAGAACTAAGGCTTAGATTAACTAAAGCATGTAGACGAATTATTAGCGAAAATTTGCAAAGAGTTTGGAAGAATTTGAAAACAGGTTATATTATTGTCCACAAAATACCGAAGCACTAACGGTTACTGTTAATACATTTAAAGAGCTGTTTGTAATTAACTTCATTTTAGTTTCTGTTATTTCTTTATCTTTAATGTTATCTACAAAACAAATTAATGAAATAAATTGTTGTTTATATGGCTAATTGGCATTTTTCTTGCGTTTTCATTTGATATATCACAAGGTGGGGTTGCTATTTAACATTTAAAAGAAGGGGTAGTGGATGTTAAAGGGATGCCACTTGGAAACAGCAAAATAACATTTTTAAATATCTCCATTGATTTAAAATTCGAGGTATTTCTGTTTTCTTACATTTTTGCAAAATCAAAAGTTATTTGGACTGGCTGGTTTTGAAATGAAAGCACTGTATAAATAAGTAGCTAGTAATAAAAGTCCAGTTCAGACGGGAGCTCACATCGCTTACATCGACAACAAGAAAGCAAGTTAGACGAGTTTTCCATTTATTCACTCCTTTTACATTTAAAGAAAACGATAATCCTACTCTCTCTACATCTAAAGATATTTTTCGTCGTCCTCTACAAAAAATACTATTGTACATACAATTTCTGAATGAAAAAACGACTATTTTTGAAGGCAAGTATTTTTCGTCCGCAAACTCTTTTCGTACGCTTTGGCCATTATGATACGGCATGGTGTTTGTCTGTTAGATCTTCTTCAACAGTACAAACTATACATTTAATATTCATCTTCAAGATTAACATAATTTTGTAGCATAATTAAAATAGAGAGATATTACACTTCAAATCAGAATAGATTTTCTTTAAATATATTAAAATTATGAGTCTGAAGTTCGAACAGTGAGACGTAGCCGAGGCCAGCAAACAGATGAGTGCTTACTTTTATAAAGTAATGCAGAGGTCGACGAAAATATGTAATATGCACCTCGGAGAAAAACTGTCCAATGTCTCGCCTGCTTGCTAGCCTTGGCTATTAATTTGCAGGCTCGACTATAATATACAGTTTTTCGTCGTTGATACATAGGTTAGGTATCATGTGAGTGAAGCGTGGTCGCCCCTCCACCGCGACCCTTAGTAGGTCTATTGTGGCTCACCCCTAGAGGTCACAGTTCACCGCACAATCCAGCCCTTCTCAAGAAGTTCATGATTTTATAGGGTGAGATTTTTTTAAAATCGGTAGGTTCTAGGTTGATGTATCCAAATATGTTGAACCTTATTCTTCCCAGGCCGGGGCATGAACATAGTATATGTTCAGCAGTTTCGTCTTCCACGCAGCAGAACCGACAGTCCGTTTGTTGGTTCAGACCTATCTTTCTGAGTTGGTATCTTAGACGACAGTGTCCTGTAACCAATCCTGTAAGAATACGCAGGTCATTTTTGCTCCATTCTAGGATCTGCTTAGTTGTGTTTCTCGAGGGTTTAGGTAAAAACGCCTTCGAGCGGGTTAACCCTGGTATGTCGGACCAGTACGTGAGTATTTTTCTCTCCGCCCAGTCCAAAATAATTGTTTTGGCGGCACTTGTGGTGACTGCAAAAACCGGTTCTGGTCCAGTGAACGCAGATTCGACCCCCTATTTTGCAAGGGTGTCGGCTTTTTCGTTTCCTTCCACCCCCTGGTGACCAGGTGCACACAGTAGGGTCACCCTGTTGTTTGCACCAAGATACTCTAAGGATTCGATGCAATTCCATACAAGTTTAGAATTTATCTTGTTGAAGCTCAGTGCTTTTAAAGCTGCCTGGCTGTCTGATATTATACTTATGTTTTTGTTTGCTAGAGGTCTGTTGGTCAACTCTTTTGCACACAATTCGATAGCGAATACTTCAGCCCGAAATATTGTAGCATACCTGCCAAGACTGGTAGATATTTCAATCTTTGGTTTCCTGCTGAAAACACCGGCCCCAACTTCATCTGGGGTTTTTGAGTCATCTGTGTATATTACGTATTCAGTCTCTGGGAAGAGGATTTGTCCCTTCACCCATTCGTCTCTCTTCGGAAAGAGGACTTTGCTTTTCCAAAGACAGGAATCTGTAGGAGACTATCCTGGCCTCCCTATCTAAGAGAATATCTAGGGGAGGAAGATGTAGGAGTTGTTCCATCGCTGCCGTTGGTGTGCTGGACATAGCCCCAGTTATGGCCAGGCATGCCAGCCACTGAAGGCCAGCAAGCTTTGCTCTAGCTGTCTGTTGTAACCCTTTGGTCCACCAGACTACTGAGCCATACGTGACCATAGATATTATCATTGTTTGATAAATCCAGTAAATCTGTTTGGGGTTCATTCCCCAAGATTTACCACATACTCTTTTGAGATTTCAGAGAGAAAACCTGGCTTTGTTTATTGTTTTTTCCAAGTGGGCGTTTTTTTTATCCAGAACTACACCCAGGTATTTTACTTCCGTCGCAAATGGAATGCTCACTCCGTATAGGACAGGCTGCCTAAGCTTATCTAGCTTTTTTCTTTTTGCAAAAGGAATAATTACAGTTTTCCGGGGGTTGACAGACATCTGTTCCCTCTCGAACCATCTGTATACTGTGTTAAGGGCTTCTTGGAGGACGTTTGAGATCGTCGCTTCAAATTTCCCTCTATTATAACCAGATCATCCGCATAGCATTGAAAATCTACTCCCTTCATGGAAAGTTCGCTCAGCAGAGAGTCGACTAGAAGTGACCACATTAGGGGGGAAAGTACCCCGCCTTATGGACACCCCTTCGCCGCCCTGAACCTAACCGACTCTCCATGCAGTGATGATATTATTTATTTGTTTTCAATCATGTTTTTGATCCAGTTACAGATTTTACTGTCTATCCCTCTATCCCTAATTGATGTATAGAGTGACTGTGGTAAGGCGTTATTAAACGCTCCTTCTATATCTAGAAAAGCTGCCAGCGCAATTTCCTTATGTTTAAGGGAATGGCCGATCTTTCCTACTAGATTGTTTAGAGCTAAATCCGTATATTTGCCTGTTTGGTAGGCATATTGATGGGGGTTTAAGGGATGTTCCCTAAGATTTTCCTTTCTAATATGTCTATTAATAATTCTTTCCAGAGTTTTCATTAAGAATGAGGTAAGGCTGATCGGTCGGAAGGATTTAGGTAGGGAAAGGTTCACCGTACCCGTTTTACGTATGTATACAACTCTCGCCGTTGACCAGCCCAGCGGAATATAACTCCACGCCAAACTCGCTCTGAATAATTTAACCAAAAGAGGTAGTAAAATTTCGCTGCCCTTTTAAATAAGGGCAGGGAAAACACCATCCTCCCCTGGAGACTTGAATGGGGAGAAATAGTTCACCGCCCATTGTACCGATGGTACATAAATAACTTTAACTATAACAAATAATTATCGACTTTTTTTGTTAAAAATTGGGAAATAAATCATGACATTTACTTACTACCATCTGGTAACTGTTGTTGCTGAAGATCCGGTGTGTCGATAGATTCAGCAATAAAGCTCAATTGGGTACCACAATCAATACTTTTCCAAAAAAGATCTTGCCCCGGTACCAATTGAAGTGCAATACAATTAATAGTGTTTCCCAAATTAGGCTGACCTTGCTGCCAGTTAGTATAGGAGATAAGTTGACCGGTTGACATCCACATCCAAGTAACACCGTCTAAAGCATTTGACCCCGAGGTCCAGAACGTAGTACCTAAATCTGAAATAAATGATTAAACTTTAATTAAAAAATAAAATACTGATTTATTAATCAACGATGTTGTATAATTTTATTTTGTAGATTACAAAGTCTACCACAAGGCTAACCTTTTACTAGAAACACATAATTATAATGTATTCTTAAACACCCAACAAAAGAATAAAAATCATTGTTAAAAAAAAATAAAAAAATTTAATTTGTGAGTAGAAATTGTAGATTTCAGATGAAAAAGGATAATAATTATTTTTCTAAAATTATAGAAAATATTTAATTGGCGTTTTTGTGTCTTTTAAAATTTTTCTTGCCCACAAAAATACAAATTTTAATGTTTTTTTCGCAATTTGTTACCATATGTTAATTTACATGTTCAAGAAATTTGTCTTCCGGTTATATGTTTTGTTTCAAGCAGTTAGCTTCCAATTATTTTCTGTTATTGTCAAAAGTGAATTACAAACGTTTATTTTTTTCTTAAAACAGTGATATTTCAAAAAAAGATATTTTGGCTTAATTTTATACCAATTTAGACAAGAATTGAATTTTAATCCCGACGTCAACTCAATCGCGATTAAAGAGAGCTAGAGTGAGAAATCCTTTAAGTTGTACCTTTTATCTTTATAATCTACAAGACCTTATCCTAAAGTAAGTCGTTGGTTAAAATATTTTTAAATCGTTTTTCTTTTAATTGCAAGCTTTGAGTTAATGACCTCCAAAGGCTCCTGTACATAGTTGGAATGCACGGCCAACTTATGGGAATTAACATCAACATAAAAAAGACAAAATTCATAATGATCACCCGCAAATTGGATGAGCTCAAGAATGCGAAACTCTCATAAGATAGTGAAGACATCGAACGAGTAAAAAAGTTTAACTATCTGGGGACTTGGTTATGTGAAGACTGGTCTTCAGACGTAAGAATAAAATGCCAGATAAAAAAAGCGAGGAGCTCATTCATGAGATTTAAAAACGTCTTCATGAACTCTGACTTTGATCTCAATCTCAGAATAAAATTCCCAAAATGTTACGTATGGTCCGTACTGTTGTATGGTAAGGAAGACTGAACATTGAAGGTTAGCACAATGAATAGGCTGGAAGCATTTGAAGTGTAGATCTATCGAAGAATCTTAAAAGTCTCATGGACAGCAGGGAAAACCAACGAGAAAATTTTGCGGACAATAGGAAGAGAACCAAATTGCTGCGCACGATAAAACGCAGGAAAACATCGTACCTTGGGACTGTGTTACGCAACAAAAGATACCATTTGCTCCATCTATTAATAGAAGGAAAATAAAGGAAAGAAGGAATGTAGGCAGAAAGAGGATGTCGTGGCTCCGAAATATCAAACATTGGACAGGAATAGGAACCACAGGAGAATTAATTCACACCACCAGAGATAGGAAAAAATGGTCAGAAGTGATCGCAAACATTCATTAATGGATAGCAGTGGAAGAAGAAGAAGAAGAGTTTATTCGAAAATACAGTTCGATTTTCAAAAGATTAATTGATGCTAAGCAAACTTACGACTTAATTAATTAACGTATTATTTCGGCCTTGGAGTCACAACTTTTTTAAAATAATAAAAGACATAATTTATTATTTGACGTATTATTGTATTAAAATAAAAAATGTCTGGTAATTAAAGTTATTTTATAATTTTATTTAAACTGATTACTTTTTTTGAGATTTTAAGAATAAATAAATACATAAACGAACTTTTTGAGACAATATAGAAAATAGTTATATACCTACTTATTATAGTTATATACATACATAAAGTCACGCCTTTTTCCCATAGGGGTAGGCAGAGACCACTTCCTTTCACTTGCTACGGTTCTTACACACATCTTTTGCTTCCTCTACTTTCATCAGTGCTCTCATACATGCTCGTCGGTTGTTGGTACTCTTGACCTGGCCTTTCTTTAAAACAATATTGATCTGATCAAGATATGTTCTCCGAGGTCGACCACTACCGACTTGTCCATTTACACTCGCCTTATAAATTTGATTCGTCAATCTTTTTTCATCCATCCTTTCTACGTGTCCAAACGTTTTAAACATTCCTTTATCTATCTTTGTAACCACATCTTCTCTTACACCATAGCGTTCTCTTATCTCACTATTCTTTACTTTACTTTACTTTACAACCGAGTCACTCCGGCTATACTTTTCAGACTACTCATCTCCACAGCATAAATCCTATTTTCATGCTTCTTTTGCCAAACTCAACATTCACTACCATACATAAGTGTAGGAACCAACACACCTCCATGCACAGCCAGACGTGCCTTTTTTGACACTTTCTGGCTATTCATAAAGCAATGCAGTGCCCCATTTATTTGTTTTCCTGCCAACACCCTTCGCTCAATGTCACTATCATACTTTCCATCTTTCGTAAACTTTGAACCCAAGTACACAAATTTATTTACTTGTTTCACTCTTTCTACACAGTTTGTTATGCTTTCTTCTCCTTTAAAAACCATTACTTTCGTTTTGCTTACATTTATATAGTTATATACCTAGAACAAGGTGTACGTCAAGGAGATACCCTCTCTCCAAAGCTGTTCACCACACTGCTCGAATATGTCTGTAAGAAAATCGACTGGGGGGAAATGGGCCTAAATATAGACGGTGAAAGATTAAATAACTTAAGATTTGCAGACGATATCGTCCTTATCACCGACCGTATAGATCAAGCGTCCATGATGTTGGAAAAATTATACAATGCTTCAAGGGAAGTTGGCCTAAGAATTAACTTTGCAAAGACGCAAGTCATGACAAACCTAGTCCCCAGTAAAAACATAACTATTGGAAGCAAATCTATTGAACAGGTCACCGCCTACAAATATTTGGGTCATGAGATCCGAATAGGACGGGACAACCAGACGTGCGAACTTCTCCGGAGAGTAGGCTTGGGGTGGGCATCCTTTGGAAGATTAAAGTATGTTTTCAAGTCGGATATTCCCATCAGTCTAAAACAAAAAGTATACAATCAGTGCATATTACCAGTGATGACATACGGAGCCGAAACATTGACGCTTACAAAAAAGTCAGCAAAGAAACTGCATGTCACCCAACGGGCGATGGAGAGGGCTATTCTGGGTATCTCCCTTAGAGACCGAATACCAAATGAGATTATTCGCCAAAGAACAGGTGTTATAGATGTAATCGAAAAAATAACAACTTTAAAGTGGAACTGGGCTGGCCACGTAGCTAGAAGAACTGACGAAAGATGGTCTAAAAAACTATTGGAGTGGCGTCCGAGGCACGAAGCTTATCTTAGTAGAGGGCGCCCCCCCACACGATGGACCGATGACATCAAAAGAATCTGTGGTAATTGGATACAAATGGCTCAAGATAGAGCAGAGTGGCAAAATAAACGAGAGGCTTATGTTCAGCAGTGGACTACTATAGCTGAGTGATGATGATGATGATGATGATACCTACTTATTAAATACTCTTCATCAATCACAAATAACATTCTATTTATTTATCTGACAATCTTAACCCAAAATTATGTTTGAAAGATAATTTTGCTTAGCAATAATTAAATAAGATGTCACTTACTGTTATTTTGTAAATATGTAAACAAAAATTGATTTACGTCTCCAGAAGGAATGCTAAGCAATCTTAAATTTAAATCATGACACATTTGAACTATCTGCGGAATGCTGACCTAAAAATAAAGTAATAAATTTTTATTTTTCTGAAATATTAAAGCATAAATATAATTAGTTACCAAACAAGAAGGTTATAGTAAGTATGTAATTTTTTAAAATAGGCCAGCCTAACATAGAAACAGTAGGTAAATAGTACCTACATTTTTTTTAAATTGTGCGAACAGATATTTCATTACAATATCAAAATTTAAAGTTACGCATTTACAATATGTTCCAGCAACAAAGACTTTAAACTTCTCTAATTCTGTGATCCTTTCACATTTTTTGGTAGCTTATTGAATTTATCAGGCCTTTAAAGAATAGAAAATTCATACAGTTTTTTAAACTTTTTTTAATATGGAATTCATTTTTTTAGCTTGCTCTATTATTAACTTTAAGTTAAATTCTTTAAAATGGTAAAAAGGTGTAAGACAGGGATGTATGGCTTCGCCATGGCTGTTTGGTTAAATTATTTTAATTTTAAAGCTGTTACTGATTAATGTATTTTGGTTTTTGCAAATTAATAAAGAGCTGAAAGTGTGTGTGTTTGTGTGTGTGTGTGTAATAAAATTTGAACAATGGCTAATATTAAAGGAATTTAATTTGTTTAAATGTTTGGTATATTTAAATCCCTGCTGTGAAAGTCAGAACATAGAGGTAATTTTTAAAAAACAATTTTAATAAGCAAGCGATTTGTTTACATATTTTTCAGCAACATCGACGTAGACAGTTTTAAAATAATTAGAATTAGTTTGTCTAGTCTACGATAGGTCTACACTTTTTGCGACTACTTTCAGTAAATTAAAAAAACTATCTAGCACGGAAAAGTACTAGGAAAACAAAGTGTGGGTAAAAGTCGAATCTCATGGTTAAAAGACCCTAGAACCTGGTTAGTTACCAATAAAATCCCATTAAAAAAGTGGCCACCCTGTATACGTTTTATACTAAATTACGGTCGAACATTTTTCAGATAATAAATGATCTTCCCTTTTAAAATCCCCACGATCCTCCTAATACCAATTTCGTTCCTTTACAGGTACAAATCTGCATGTCTCTACAGGGATCACCAAAGGTTAGTTCTTCTTGTTTATTTTTAATAAATTTACACACAAACCCTGAGGATGGAAAAAACAAAAAAAAACATAAAACAATAAATTAAAAGAACTAATCCCTTATTTGGATTTGACAAAAAAAAATTCTTATTTTTTTTTTAATCAAATGTTATTATCGTATTTTAAAAAATTATTAATAAGCACTCTTATGCAAAAATTGTAAGTAAATAATGTAAAATATTATGAAATATGGAACATACCTGAATGTTGTAAAAAAAATAATAATTCTTATTTCCATATGCAACAGAGGGTACATTGATAGAATGATTGTTGTAGACTATGTAATAATATGTGGTAGTCGTGTTGTAAATATAATATTGGTTGTTATTATAACTAACATTGTTGTTAGGAAGTATTATGTTAGGTATTACATAATCATTACCAGGGCCAACAATAACTTCTGCAAAGAACATTTAAATTTAGAATTTTTAATCTATAAATATTGATTGTTGTATCAAAAACACCGTTATATTTGCCAAACATTACACAAAAAATTTAAATAAATCAATGCACAAACGTTTATATTAGCAGGGTAACACTTATTTTTATGTAGTTAGGAGTTAAATATTTCTGTGTGTGTTTTTTATGTTTGGTACGAATCGGTCGTGTTAAAGGAGCTCACAATGCAGCTTTTAAGCTTATTGTGTTACGCTGTTGCCACCTGTTAGCCTAGTTGGCATTAAGTAAACTAGTCTTCTGGCTAAGTTTAATTAAGGTTCATCTTTACACTTAAATGTTATAGGCCACGTATCAATTTTCTAGCCCAAGCTGCGTCAGTCTGGGTTGTATGATCCCCATACCGAATGCACCACCTATTGAAGGCAGCATAATAAAATTTGCCTTTGTTCCGTATGGGTGGCAGAGACCACTTTCTTTCACTTGCTACGGTTCTTAGACACGTCTTTCGCTTCTTCTACTTTCATCTGCGCTTTCATACATGCACATCGGTTGTTTGTTTGGCATGTGATGCTGTTTTAAACCCATCTTTACATAGTCTACAATCTGGGTTCTACAAAATGTTGTGTAGATGCTTTCTAAGATATCATTGTCTCGTAACGAGCACAGTTATCAGACTGAGCTTTTCACGTATAAAAGGTTAAAAGTGTGACAAAAGAGGTAGTGGCAAAAAAAAGCAAAATGATAAAATTTAATTTGATAGAAGGTTATCTGAAGATTTCCAGAACAATATTAAATTCTTTGTCCATAAGAACGGTCAGAGGTTAAAATACTACCTCGCAACTAAAAAAAAACAGAAACCAAGTTGGTAGTATGGTAAAGAGATGGAAGAAATACTTCAAAAGTTTATTTAAGAAAGAGGATAAGCAAACGCAGGCAATAAAAGTGACATTAGTACGACAGAGATTATGAAATTATGAACAGTATGAAACTGGGTAAGGCTGCAGGGTATGACAGGATTACGGTTAAATTGCTTAAAGCTGGGCAGGGTGTGGTAGCTAGTCTGCTGTACCGCCTTTTTAACCTTTGCTGGATGAGCGGTGGCGTACCAGAAGAATGGTGCAGGGCCATTATCGTCTCGCTTTACAAAGCATGCAGGATTTAGAAGCGGAAGATGTATGGATCAGGTCTTTTTATAACGAGGCATAGTCGAAAGATTCTTGGCTAAAAGTCAAAAGGTCTACTGCCCTTTCGTAGACTTGGAAAAGGCCTATAAAAAAAATACTTATAAAATAAGAACACTGTTAACAAATAAATTGTTTCTGAATTTTATTATTTATAATAAAACATAAGTTGCATAAAACATTTATTACCTAATGTATATGTTGTTAACAGACTCGTTTTAGTAAAGTAAACAACAAAGATACCATAATAGTATTATGAACTATTTGTATTCAGGTGTGGCGCGAAAAGTTTTGATTAAAAGTAATGGCGGATACGGTTTTATATATATATATATATATATATATATATATATATATATATATATATATATATATATATATATATATATATATATATATATATATATTATATATATATATATTTTTAAAAATCAGCTTACTTCGCTGTATGTCACCTATCACCGGGCAACACACCCCGAAACCGGTTTATAGGTGGTCACTTCGCATAAATAAATCTAATAGTTCCTTCTTTTACTTAATAAGCATTTGCATATTGTTACCCGAAATGGGGTATTATACACGAATATGTATCAGATGTAATTTAATGCCTGTCGCGGCATATAGCCAGAGGAGTAGTTGTTTTTTGATACATTATCGACCCACATGAACCTATAATATACGTGACATGCAGCGAAATTAGCAAGTATGTCTGGCCCAATATAACCTATCATCCAACTAAATCACATAGTCATAATAAAAAATTTATTTATATTACCTCCAGATATTTCACTGAACAAAAAGCTGAAAAGAAGCAAAAATATAGGTTTCGGCAATAAACTTGTCATATCTGCGTCTTTGACAGAACTAAATTTACCTGCGATGTTTACTTATATTTAATATTAATAAAATGCAAAAATAATTCACTTATATCAAGCACAGTTTATTTTAATATAAATTGTGTTAATTACAACATTATTTGGTTATACTCTTATCTTAAAATTGTGTACACTGGCAGAAAAATTAGTATAAAATTACAATAAAAAAAACATATATCAGTAGTTCCCAATCTTTTTTGTAATGGGAACCACATTTCTTCTGGAAAAATTTTCTTCACCCAGTATACATATATTTATGTATATAAATAGACACTATCACTACAGTAATTACACAGCAAATAATAGTAATATAAAAATTATAAGTTATATGCAACTAAAGTTATTATTGTATGAGTAAAATTTTTAAAATTATGAAGGTAACATTATTAGAGAGTAAAGAATATTTTCTCTTATTTAGAAATTTATTATTTACAAATTAAATAGTAAACTCAATGAGTTTTGTGATATTATTTAGTCGTGGTGTAAATGATTCTTTCTAGACAAAGTTTTCTTCTATATTTGTTTTAAAAACACCAAACTCAAAAATGAACTCCCGTATACGTTACTAATTGTTAATCCCAATAACTCTTTAAAAGTTATATTTTTAGTCTTTAAAGAAAGTTTTCAAAGAAAAATCGCATGATAGTTTGATCGGGAAGTCTTTCTCAGATGCTGACAGTATTAGCTTTTTAAGTTTATCCTTTACAGACGGATTTATTATTCATAATAATTTATTAAGAATTATTGAAAAGTAACTCCTAAAAAAAAAGTTTTGCATAAACAAACAACTTTAAGTTGGACAAAAGTAAACATATCAGTTTGTAAAAACCTTAAACTCAACACGTAACAATTATTATTTATTTATTGGGTAAAAACTAATAACATAAAAATAATAAGACTTTTAACACAAAAAATGCTTTGAAGTAAAATCATTTGAGAATAATTATCTGATACTAGAGGCCAGTATTTTAAGATTTTCCTTCATGGCAGGTTTTTTGCTGTCGTTAGATATTTTACTTGAACGGCTACCTACCTAAATAGATCCCACGACCCACTAGTCGTGACTACAGTTTGGGAGCCACTGTCCTAAATTATTTGAAAAGAAATTTCAATATTTTTCTTTATTAACATTTTTTTTTTAAGAAAATAATAAATATTTTTACATGCAATTTACATGCAGGATTTAACATACATACATACATATAGTCACGCCTTTTTTCCGTAGGGGTAGGCAGAGACCACTTCCTTCCACTTGCTACGGTTCTTACACACATCCTTTGCTTTCTCTACTTCCATCAGTGCTCTCATATATGCTCGTTGGTTGTTGGTACTCTTGACCTGGCCTTTCTTCAAAACAATGTTGATCTGATCGAGATATATGTTTGCCGAGGTCGACCTCTACCGACTTGCCCATTCACACTTGCCTTATAAATCTGTTTCGTCAATTTTCCTTCATCCATTCTCTTTATGTGTTTAAACCATCTAAGCATTGCTTTATCTATCTTTGTAACCACATCTTCTTTTACATCACAGCGTTCCCTTATTTCACTATTCGTCACTTTATCTAACCGAGTCACTCCGGCTATACTTCTCAGACTTAACTTATTAGTTAATATGTACCAATTAATGAGTTATAAGTCCTCTAATCTAGTGACTGACAAAATTGCTATTTAGTCAATGATTGTTGATTGTTTTAAGAGTATATAGGGATAACCATTACTAAAGATAAATTACTTGGTCTTTTGGTTCGAACGTTCATACCTTAATGGACCATAAGTTATTGTCCACTTGAACAATCAAACAACAAAGCATTCTGAATCTGAAATAAAGCAGAGTATAACTAAAGTATCTAGATCTTATTGACCTCATTTTACAACCTCGCAGAAGAATGTCGTCTATTTGGCATTTAAATAGCCCTAAATAGGTAGTTAAATTACCCAGAGATTACCTTAGATCAGATAGGTTTATCTTTCTTTTAGGATGAATTTTTGAATTGACGTGACAACAAAATAGCCGCAGATCAAGTATTCATTGTCTTGTCTTTTTATTCGCAACTCTCTCTAATATTGCCAGCGTGTCGACGTTCCTTGGCAAGTTTGCAACGAATTGTTTCATTCAACTTATTCTTAAACTTTTTATGTGTATTCCTTTTAATTTTTTTATTTTTGCCAATAGAAGTAGGACACTAGAAAGGCCATGACATTGAGAATATTGAATATTGGATATTGAGGCCGGCAGCTTTTTTGGCAAGTGCTACATCACGTACTTGTGTTATCTTTTTTAGTTGTATTTTTTTTGTTTATATCAAACATGAAATGGTTTTTTTAACAACATCTGTTTTAGGTACACCAATTGGGGATTCTATTGATACTTTATACCTTTATTTTCTTATTTGATGAAGATTAATTTGATTTAAAAATCACGTTCTTCCCGGGCGTTTGTTAGATACAAAAAACTATGATTATTGTACTATTTAAATTAAAACTAAATTTATTTTTGTATAAATCTTTTAAAATTTGTCAATTTAAAACCCCTTTTTTGTATTAATAAAAATTAACATTTTTAAATGCAGTCCAATTTACCGATTCCTATTTTTTCAAACTTTCTCATTTAAAAGTGTAAAAAGTTACGCAATTAACTTTTTGTTCTAATTAAATAAATCATTTTTATTGCGGATAGCTATTTTAAATCTAGCCCTTCCTTTAAATATGTGAAAAGCTGTAGTATACGAATTAAACACTGTCTGATAATTTGGAGATAATTAAATATCTTTTTATTATTTCAGACGGCTGTGATTTGAATTTGTAATGGTAACTGTAAAAAATTAATGTGTCTTGCGTTTATAAGAAATATTTCAATTTTTTGCCCTGAGTTTTTGTATTCTCGAGAGAACTCGTCTAACTGAATTTTGTGAGGCCACCACCGCATTATAACTTCTTTTTTTCTCCCTAATTACTTCTGTTAGATTAGCAAGAGATTTTGTGTACCTTTTTAAAAAGTTAAATTTAAAAAAAAAAGCTCTTCAGCATTCTGATTTACTTTACGTATTTTCTTTTTACTTTATTACTAATAGTTTAATTTCCTTATTTATTTTATATTTTTATTAAAGACACAATTCTTAACTTGGTTAATATATATTCTAGGTTAGAAAAAAACCTCCTTATTTACATTTTTTTTTTGAAAAATAAAGGAATTAATTGAAAATAGGTAATAGGCAGCACATTAATCATTCACAAAACTCAATCTTACAAAAAACGGAGTTACCCTTATTAATTACCCTTATCAATTAATAGAAATTTTGTTTAAAAAAACCTTTTTAGTAACATTTAATTCTTTTACAATATTTAAATAATATATATTTAAAAGCAATTTCTTTTTAAAAACGTAGATATTAGTCATATTAAAAGTTAAAAAAAACGTATTCGAATAATTTAAAATTGAATTAGCTTTAATGTTAGTATTAAAATTATTCTTAAGACTTGATAACAAAATTTTAATACATTACGGTGTAAATAGGATAACCGAATACCGAAATTAATAGTGTAAGTGCGACACTAATAGCGTGTGTCGCCTGCTCTACTTTGGATCACAGCATATACGAGTATGATTTTAAGGAGATTGAAAAAACCTTTTATCAGGCGCACTTGTCGCCCTTTGACCAGCCAGTATCGAATTCTTACCGACTAAAAAACCACTCTTGAGTCTGGGAAGATTGTTCTGGAATCACCCTCAGGCATTACTTCAGAGAAGCGGAGTATATTGGTGTCGTAGTACTCTTCTTTCTTATCATTTTCCTTTATTGTTTATTTCCCGCTTTCTCGGTAAATCAACTCGCTCTTTCTTCTTTTAGTGGATATGATAATTTTTACACATTTACTGAAAGCTTCCCAGGTTTTTAGATTGTATCATTTTTCCTACAATATTATCAGGCGTCAATATTCCTATTGTCGCTTTGGCACTTTTTCTGTCTTCTTCCCAGCGAAAGCATTTAAATATTGTATGATCCGCGGTATTTATCAGTCTGCAGTACTGGCATTCCTGTGTGGCTCAGTTTGAATTTGAACAGATACGCCCCATTTTCTGTTTATCCATGGTTCCATAGCTTCTTGTCCATATGCCGTTTCCTTCGTTGGACTCCCAGGATTGTTGCCATTTATCTATTATCTGTTTTCTGTCATCGTCCTCTTTTCTACCAGTGGGTTAATTAAAAAGCATTTATGCACCTAGGCATGCTTCCAATTAAATTTCGGATGAAATCTTGTGAAATTTGTTCACATGCTGTGATAACTGTATTTTAAAGTTTCCTTTGGTTTCTAGGTGCAGGCATTTGACGTTAAACATTTTTTTGAGGTAATTTGGTGGCCACTATGTAACTGATATACCAACTTGATTAAGACAATCAAGTACCTCCCCAGCTATGTAAGGTTTAGAGTTGTCTTGCATAGACGGGAAACTTGTCTCCCAGTCTCCTTCTGTTTAATTCAGCTTCTAACTGTGACATTGCAGACAGCTTCGAGTTCAATTCCGATCACAGAACTAGTGACAGTCCTGTTTCTTAAAGCGTATTTTTTAATAAATGTTTATCTCGGTCGTTAGCGTATCGTTTTCACCCTTTCCTTTGTGTTCAAGAATATATCTTATCTCATTCAAGCGACTTATTGTGAAACGATTTTTGCCTAACAAATTGGTAACATAACTTTGACAATATCCATTATACAATAAAACCGAAGCCCGCACTACCTTTTGTTCAGTTAAATTCATTCATTTTTAAATTTTTCGGGGTTAAAAATTAAACAGTCTACTAAAAAAACTGTAAATCTAAACGATTTGTTTTGATAGCTGTCATTAACAACAAGACAAAATATGCACAGCCTACTATTTAAATACTCGTTAAACTCCAAAAACGAAAAAAAAAGATAAATTATTTTTTTATAATTTCATGTTGTTTTGATAATTTTTGTCAGGAGCCTATTTATTATTCATTATATATTTAAATTAATTTTAATCAAATTATACAAAGGTTTTTCTGATCACGAGGGCTATATTTAAAAAAAAATGATGTCTGCAAAAAAAATTTTATAGAAAAGAATTTTTTGGGCGATGTTAAAGCCCTCCATGTTCGGTTTCTCCAAGAAACGATTCTTTTACAGTAAAGATCTTTAATACATCCATTTTTATACGTTTAGCGAAGACATGTCCCACATTTTTATTTTGATCCACCTTTGAATAAGCGTGTTATAAGAAAGAAATTGAAATAAAAACTACTGCTTTTGCAATTCTTTGAATGATTCCTAAAAAAACTGTTATTTACTAGTGTTAGGTAGGTAGATAATTTTAATGAATGTAAATTATTGAACATGATAATAAAAAATTAAAGTGTTTTAAACAATAAAATCGGAATAATTCATAAAGAACTCTTTTGTATTACAAAATGTATAAATAATTATAGAAAATTTAATACGAATGTTTAAAATTCAACATACATAAATGTAAAATATTTAAATTATGTTTATTATTTTTTTTAATCTAGATCAGCTTTAAACGAAAACTATTTTGTGGTAATAACTGAAGCAAAAAATGTACACTAGACTGTTAAAAACAATTTATAATCAGAACATTTGCTTACATTAAGTTAACGCTTAGTATTGTTGTAAAGTAACAGTGGAAAACAGAATATTAATAATGGCAGGTGATAAAAACTGAATAACAAATTATTAAGTCAATTATTTTGTTTATATTTTAAACGCTTTATAAATAAAGAATAAAGATATATATATATATATATATATATATATATATATATATATATATATATATATATATATATATATTTATATATATATATATATATATATATATATATATATATATATATTATATACAACTTGGGTGTACCTGTGATCTATTCTGCATTCTTTGAGAGCCTGGAGGATAGCATACATTTCCACTATGTCAAACGCCTTTTGGTCTACGAAAACTAGAACTAATGGTCTATTATATTCTATTGTCTTCTCTATTAACGTTTTCAGGCTTTGAAGGTGGTCATTCGTCCCAAATCCTCTCCGGAACCCTGCCAGCTCTCTTGGCTGGTATAGGTCAAATTTTGATTCGTCTGGTTGTTATTATGTGGGTATATATTTTGTAAATATGGTTCGGTAGGCTTATGGGTCTATAGTTGTCTAATCGAGTACTATCTCCTTTTTTGTGTAGTAGGATGGTAGTGGCATTGTTCCACTTAAGGGGTATCTCTTGGTTTTGTAGGCATAAATTAAACAGTTTGCATTTTCTCTATTAGTACCGGTCCTCCCAACTTTATTGCTTTAGTTACAACTCCATCTTCGCCTGGGGCTTTGTTGTTTTTCATTTTCTTGAGGGCGCGATATATTTCTAACTTAGTGATGTCTGGTATGTCTTCTGATCCCTGGTTTTGCTCTTTCCTTTGATTTAGTTGATTTTTATCTGGGAACCTTTTCTTGTTCGTATAAAGCTCTTTGTAAAAATCTTCCACTATTTGTATTATTGTATCTCTATTTGATGTTACATTTCCATCATTGTCTTGTAGTTTAAATATTTCTTTTCTTCCAGTAGCTAGTTTGTATTTTAGGACTTTTGTCTTTTTAAATAATAATAATAATAATACTAGAACAAAAATATTTGTCCTGCTGGTAATTATATAATTATGTTATTCCATACATTTGTGATATTTAAAATAAAATTTATAATTGAGGTATTCTAAACCCATTTATAAAATGTGCAAGAGTTTTTATAAATGTGTGTTTTTAGGAATGTATTTTCACGGAAAAAAATCTATAGAATTGGATGACCGTGGGCGACCATAAATTCTTTTTAATTCTTGAATAAAAACCCCCGAAAAATTAGGGTAAAATGTAGATCCCCATCGCGCATAAACCGCAATTGTTCTCTCATTCCAACAGGAATTTCTTTTAGGAGAGCAGGAAATTTATTTTCGAGAAAATAAAGGTTTTCTCGCTAAATAAGAAAAAATGCTACAAAAGATGTTGAAAGAAAATATATGTTGAACAGTAATACAGAGTTATTCACCATAATTTACCCACCCCCGTTACCGTTATTATTGCCTATAGAAAAAAAATGATTCACAGAAGTTATGTGGTTGTGACTAAATTTCGTTAAAATGCTATGAAATGTACAGTCACGAGCAGATTTTAAGAAATTCGTTGCAATTTTTTTGTTAAAACGAATATCCTGCATATTTTTAAATTTTTTAAAAAATCTTTCTTTCTCATATAAACGAATAGTTTGCTTGAAATGAATATTGTTAATATGCAAAAATCGAAATTATTACATATTACATTATAAAAATTACAGCTACATCGTGTTTGAATATTAATAACTTTTTCTCATATTTATAATTGCATCGAAAATATTTTAAGTAATGACATTCACATAAATATTTCAAGTCAAATGCTATCTTTTTTAATGACTTAAATACTATTTATCATTATAGCTGTTCAAACCCAAGGGATTATGGCTAACTCAATAAAGCAGATGTACTGACCCTATTAACGAGGTGAATTACTCGTCTTATTTGACCTGGCCTCTTTTGTTATGGTTTTCTATTTTCTTCTGTCTCTGCATTTTGTTTTCTTTGCTATTTCCTTTACTTGATCCGACCGTCTACGGCTTCCCTCTTGCTTTTGTTATTAATAAAACCCATATCGTCAATCTCAATGAGGTTTTTGTTGGAGCTTTTCCCATAATGTGTCCTAATCATTACGGTCTCCTTGAATAATATTATTATTGTAATAATTGACAATATCTTTAAGAAGTTTCCAGGAAATTCTATTTACGTTACTGTAGATTTTTGACATTAGGTTAGGTTTGGTTAGGTTTCTTGTAAGTGGGGCGTAGGTCACCCCTCCACTGCGACCCTTACGATGTTCATGGATGTATAGGGTGAGCTTTTCTTGAAATCAATAGGTTCTAGGTTGGTTTAACCAAATATGAACTTTATTCTTCCCAGGCAGTGGCATGAACATAGTATATGTTTAGCAGTTTCGTCTTCCACGCAGCAAAACCCACAGTCCGTTTGCTGATTCAGACCTATCCTTCCGAGGTGGTATCTTAGACGACAGTGTCCTGTAATAATAATTATGGTAAACAGGAAAGATAAAAGTTTAATTTTGTATTAAATTTAAAAAAATTTATATTAGCAAATCAATTATACAAAAATTAATTACAGGTAATTGCGACTAATTTTATATAGGCAACCTATCACTTATCCATTTCATACTCCCTCAACATTCATTTAAAATTAATTTCATCAAAAAAACAGATAGCTGCAGAATCGAGCAAAGGGATCCTGTAGGTAAGAACGCCTCGAGTGAGTGAACCCTGGTATATCGGACCAGTGCGTAAGTCTTTTCTCTTCGCCCAGTCCAAAATCATTGTTTTGGCGGCACTTGTAGTGACTCCAAAGACCGGTTTTGGTCCAGTGAACGCAGATTCGGCTTCCTGTTTTGCAAGCGTGTCGGCTTTTTCGTTTCCCTCCACCCTCTGGTGCCCAGGTACCCACAGCAGGGTTACTCTGTTGTTCGCACCAAGGTACTCTAGGGATTCGATGCAATTCCATACAAGTGTAAAACTTATCTTGTTGGAACTCAGTGCTTTTAAAACAGCCTGGCTGTCTGATATTATACTTATGTTTTTGTTTGCAAGAGGTCTGTTAGTCAGCTCTCTTGCACACAGTTCGATCCCAACGTGAAGATGGCAGCACTCGATAATAAAAGCTGGGGAACGTGGTTGCGCATATTTTCACAGGTACTCACCAAAATTTTAGCCATTGCAGTTGTTGTTTGACAATCTTTTGGGTGAGTGAATGTGAGTGTTTTTGTAAAAATTAAAAAAAAATCGAGTATCGAGCTGTCATTAAATATTTGTTTTAAAAGGCAATACGCGTTAGGTGCAGTGTTTGCTCACGAAAGACCAAAAGCGTGTTTGAATGAACATTTTCAACGCTCTGTTGGTGCAATTAAAACGCAATAAATTGGAGTTTTGGTGCCGATTATATACTGTAGATGAAGGGGGATCGAGGGCGAATTAAAAACTATTCTTCGACTGGAAAAATGATGGCTTAGTACTGTTTTTTGGGATAGTCATGGAGTTATCTCAATCGATTATATTAAAAAAACAAAAAGCAATATAGGAGCATACTACGCATCAATACTTGACAAGCTAAAAGCAGAAGTCGGAAAAAACGGCCATATTTACAAAAAAAAAATTTGTTTTGCCAGGACAATACGCTTTCTTACACCAGACGAATTACAGTTTGAACTGCTTGACCACCCACCCTCTTTACTCAGCAGATTTGGCCCCAAGTGGCTTCTTTTTGTTTCCTAATCTAAAAATGGCGCTCGGAGGACAGAGAATGTCGTTGAATGAGGATGCTATCACCTTCTTAAACAATTATTTTGCGGAGAAATACGCCGAGTACTATTTGGACTGGTTAAAGAGATGGTAGTAGCATCGCAGGGAGAAGTGTGTGAACTTCCAAGAAGACTTCAACGGGATCTTCATTAAACGATGTAAAAGTTCATAAAGAGATCCGTCTACTACAATTGTGCAATAATCATAAAAAGCAATGATAACGTGCAACAGTTCAAGGTCGAAAGGTGCTGGTGCCACCGTTCACGAGTGGAAGTACCAAAGGATAAGAGCGAACTTTGACGAGATATTTCATATGTACTTTTAATAGATTTGCCCTCGGTGTTTTAACTGGGTATAAGTCTCGTAATCATAATTCAAACTACAGTCCACTTTTTAGTCCACCCTCGTGTAATAAAAGGAAGGGGGTAATTAACAGTAATTAATTCTGTACAAGAGTAATTTTTTAATAAATCACGTGGTTTTTATTAGAATTTAGTATTTACTCTTTTAAGTAATAATTAAATTATAAAGTTAAACTAGAACCACCATACCTTTAAAATATTAGTATAGTTGTTACATATAAGGTAATTGGTTATCTTTAACAAATAGTTTAAATAGTTTATGGGTTACCATAACTTACAAGTGTTTAAAATAACGTTTAAAATTTAATTATATTAGCATTAAGCGAGTGACTATTCGTGATGTATTCTCGGTTATACTGTTCTTGTATGTACTGTTTAGTTAAAAGGAGGTAGCTTTATATAACAAGTATATATATATATATATATATATATATATATATATATATATATATATATATATATATATATATGCAACCGTATCTGTATCTACATGAGAATAAATGTGAACGACATGCATTTACATGCATCGAACCAGAAAAGCGGTTTAGAGCAATGCAATAAAGATTTTTCTCGGCGGTGACTGTTATTGGCCGTGTTCGATTCATTTCACTGTCTACATTTTTATGTAAATGGGGCATTGATCATTTCGGTGAAGCCGCTTCGTTGCACAGCTCTAAGCACCGAAATTCACAATACATTGGGTTTCATATTGGCATCGCCAACGCCAACGCCGATGCCGCCATTCAATGTTTGAATGCTGAGTAGACGTTCTTCGATCTTTTGCTGATCAGAGAATTATAACACACTTTGCTGGTCCGTTTTTATTCGATACAACTTACGAAATATTCGCAAAAGATAATGGAGCATTTGATCATTTTATTGCGAATTTGTTATGTCAATCAGCTTAAATTAACGAACGTACTATACATATACTATACAGCCAGTAGGTATATTATGACACAAAGTTCATCCAGACTCCAGAAGCTTTGAGATGGGTACATAGAAGAAGAAGTCTAATAGCGTAACATCAGATGATCGTTCTGGTCATATTATCGATCCTTACCTATTAATCCACGTAATTTCGAAATTGACGAGTTTCAGGATTTTTATAAATAATGGAAATAATAAAAAGGTATTTCATTTGGTTGTTCCACACTGTATACGTACGAGTATTTGAAAATAGCTACAAAATGCTTTCCTTGCTGTGTTTTTGTTTAAAAAAAATTCAATTAGAAACGGTTAAAAATGCTGTCATGAAGTGATTCTGTACTGATTTAAAATAAGAAATATTTATAGCATATTTCACGAATATACGGTGGTTTCGGATTATCGTTAGAAAAAATATGACTTTTTTCTTTTGGAAAAAAATAGTGCAAAACGTTTAGTTAAAATGTTAAAAAAAATGTTTTTGAAGTAAATAAAATGCAACAAAAGCACTAACAATTTGTAAAAAGGGATCCGTTACCTACAAGTTACCAGTCAGTCCATCTTTTTTTTTTCGCCGGAGAGGGGAAAATCCTGCGTGAGACCCCGGTCTTTCCGGAGTATCGTATTCCTACCGACTAAAACCTCTCCTCCCGTCTCACCCTACTCACTGGAGCTGCTCTCACATTACTTCGGTGAGTGGCGTAGTATAAATTTCATGTTTTCCATTCTGTTGTTCTCTTTAGTTTCTATTTTATTTCTGATAGCTTTTGTATACGCATTTTCACCTTTCTTCCCTATGTATTAGGTTTGCCATCATATTCTCTGCATTAAACTGTCTCTGTTGCCTGAAAAAATTCATTTCTGGTCTTGTTCAACCTAAGACATGCATTTAGTGTATGTTTCGCGTTATCTTGTCCTCCACAGTAGGGACATTCATCTGGTTTCGCTCTCCTGCAATGGTACATATATTTTTTATTACTCATGGGGGTAAGTAGTATCTCAGATCACGCTGTTGCAGTTGAAAAAAATAGCTGTTTGCCCATTTGAGTGCAACAAGTTTACTTGGCGCGTACGCAAATTATACTAAGCACACGCAAACTATCCTTGTTGCACGCAAATTCGAACTACCAACCTTTCGGTTAACAGCCGAACGCGCAACTGTCAAGTTGACATTACAAAGTTTATATTTTTGTTTCAGTTAATATTTTTGGTCTGGACCCCTGTTTTATGCTTGCGTTTATTCTGCATTCGCAATAAAAAATAGTATGTGCAATCCGTGCGATGTTGTCGATTGCTCACTCGAGCAAAAGAACGCACGAGCGAAGCAATCGCCAACTTATCGCACTAGTTGCACAATATACTATTCTAAAACACCCGTGTTCAAAAAAGGCCTGGGGCAGAAAGTAGTCCACTTTTCGGTTATTGGAAATCAGGTAATGTGTCCACCTACCATATTTTTCGTGTCTCTCCTGGATTAAGAGTTCAATGGGATAAATGATATCACTTCTGCTCCCTTTGCTAAAACTGTTTCGTAAGCTCACCATATTCTCATGTTTATTTTCTTCTACTCTCTTTGCTGAAACTGTTTCGTAAGCTCACCATATTCTCATGTTTATTTTCTTCTGCTCCCTTTGCTGAAACTGTTTCGTAAGCTCACCATATTCTCATGTTTATTTTCTTCTGCTCCCTTTGCTGAAACTGTTTCGTAAGCTCACCATATTCTCATGTTTATTTTCTTCTGCAAGCTTTTAAGTTTTGCCAATAATTCCAGTCAGTCCCTCTAGTCTACGTTAAAAAAATGTTAATCCTTACTTCTTAACTAATATAAATGCGAATGTGAGTATGTTACGCTCTCACGCGTAAACTTATTAAGCGATCATCGTGAAATTTTGTACACATATTTTTAAGAATATAGTTTAAAAAAAAAGTAATTACCAGTGGTCAGTTTAATATTTAATTAAGTATAGCATCCCTAAAACTAACATATGATTAAATGACAACTAGACGTCTAAATTTAAAGGTACTTTTAATTCAATATTTCATTAAGTATAGCATCAGCTGTTTTGGATGTACTTTTAAAAATAATAAAGTTAATAAATAAGAGCTCAATCACCAAAAACATTTTTTTTACGGTAAGTTTTAATCCTATTTTATTTATTTCCATTTTTCTGTCACCTTTAAGCAATAGTTAATGTTTCCATTTTTGAGGTTAGGTGTCTACATCTGTTTATTTTCTTACTGCTTACTCTAGTTTTATTTTAATTTTTTTTGTGAAATGCCTTGGAAGCCTAAATCCAACCTGTGTAAGAATTTATCATTTATTTGGACATTATAAACTTAAATTACAACTTTTAAACTTGTTTAAAACTAACATGATTAAATAACAAATAGACGTCAAAATTTAAAGATACGTTCAGAATTTAAAATTTTATAACCTTTTCAAATATATTTGGAAATTGTATAAAGTGTAATTTTAATTATTTTGATTAAATTTTAAAAATTTGTAGGGTAGATTAGGTTAAGGGAACTTACTCTTTTTTGTTTAATTTCCTTTTACGAAATTCCTCGCAAACCTGAATCCAATCTAAGAATTTATCACGGACCCGGGCGCCAAAATTTGCTCGATCTGAAAAATTTTCTGTTTAAAAAGAATTTTTTTGCAGTAAGATATTGTAATAAAGCATGTTTTCAGTTTTTTAACTTGGTTGAATTTTACAATTTTTATGTACTGATTATCCCAGTTAAGCAATAAAAAAATTATTATATAATTTTATTAACTTTTTAATGATCTTTGACAGTTATTTCAGGATATTAACGCTAGCAAAGCCGTGTGTAAAAGCTAGTAACAAATAATCGTAACTCTTTCCTTTTTTAGAGACCTGTATATTTTTGTCGGTCATTGCTTGCACATATTTTAAACAAATTCATATAAATAATTTATAAATAAATTAATAAATCGGTATTAAATTACTGTTTCGGTAAAGGTGACAGCAGCTGTTAGCAGTGATCAAAATAATATTAAAATAAAATAAATAAGTAACATTGTAGTTTTCCGTAGATTGGCAGCTTGTTTACGGAATATTCATTGCTATTGTATTTGTATATTTTCGGAAATTTTATCTGTCAGTGTAAACTTTGTTTGCGTAAAATTTATACATTTTTAAAGGACGTCAAGTTAACCTATCTTTTATTGAGGGAGTTTTTCACGAATACTCTGCAAAAAATTTTATAGGCATTTTTTCGCGAATAAAATAAAATATAAAAATTTACCATATAGACACGAATAAAATTGTTGCTTAGAGTTTTATCGTTTTTTTAAGTTTACACTTCTGTTGGCAGCCCTTTTTTTGTTGTAGCTATAAATTTTTGGTTTATTTTGACATTGTTATTAAGATTATTCTGCAAGGTAATTTCGTCATTCTTCGCGTATGTCGCCCCGATGCCTCGCATCCTTTTCTTACCGTATAGAGCCGGCACTGATCCTGACGTTAAATTTATCAACGTCCTTAGCTGAGAGATTCCAGTTTGTATAACAGCTGAAAAATTCAAAATCAGTGCTCGTCTAAAACGTTTACAAAAAGGAAGAAACTATTTTCAACAATCTACCGAAAAAGCACATTACAAACTTGAAATTCCTTGCATTGTCACTTTACTAAGGGGCAGCGTGTTTACGATTCAACTCAACTGCGACAACGAAGATGAGGGCAAAGCTACAAAGCTATAGCTATACAGCTACAGCTAAAATATCCACTCAGATTAAACAATTAAGATAAAACATCGTAAATTTGAAGTTGAAAACAAGAAGTCACGAATTCAGACAATAAGCTGCCAACTAAAGAAAGAACCAGAGAGACAACCCTACCATTAAACGGAATTGGAAGAGAAACGTGCCCTGACGACTATTTCAGGCCCTTCTGCTCCGTGAGATCCACTTAAATTTCCTTCTGTTGATCAACTAGGACAAATATTGTCTGGATTGTTAGCGATTTTCGCAATGTGCCGAGCTAATGCAATTCACGGCTTGTAAAAAGTGAAGTGAAGGAAAATTAAATTGTGTTTCTTGATGATTAAAATTACGGATCTCTTCTATAGGACATTTTAATATTGTTTGCACATTATCATTGCACGGGATCAATTTCTGTGTTTTAGTTTGGTAATTCCAAATTTACTATACTCGTAATAAATGTATTTTTTTATTTTAATAATTTACACACATAATCCATTCCTTTATATACGTATAACCGAAAAAGCTATTCGTGTAGATTTCACAATACTCAAATCGAGCACACGTTCTTATTCTTTCTTCTCCATTACCCGATAATTTTTAAAAGAAAAATTCGCCAATGCGAAAGCCATTACCCAATACATTTCGAGGAAATTCCCAAGAAAAGTGCAATATAATGTTCGTTCACGCACAATCACCCTTGCTCAATCAATGATATTTTTCAATATATCAATATCGATGCTTCATCAATCATTTTATCGGGATCAGATTACTTCCAGTGTGGGTCTAAGATTATTTACTAATTTATCAAAGAGAATTTATTAACCTCTTTGAATCACAAGGTTTTAGTTAATGATTTACTAAGTGACCAGAGAAGAATTCATTTTTTTTTAAAGTTATACCACAAAAGGATTGAAAAGCTTCATTATTTTTTCACAATAAACAGAGATCGGTTGACTTATTTAATAAAATTTTAGTCTCATCGGCTAAACCTCACTCGAGACAAAAAATGGTTAAAATATCAACTTGAAACAATAGTGAAAATACTGCTCCACAAAAGTTAAGGAAGTTCATAAATTCGGAGATTGTATTTTAACAAATTACGATTATTGGCCACTAAGTGTTTATCTTTATAAATACACTGCGGTCCATATGTATGGAATAAATTCATTTTTAGCGTTATTGTGTATTTGTTCAATAAAATTTGAAATAGGTCGATTTTAATTGTCAATTTTACAATTTATAGTCTAAAAATATTACCCCCTTCTTGCACCCACTCTGAATTATGAGCACCCCCTCAAAAATTTTAAATAAGAAGAGGGGTAGTGTGGTACCTAGTTCGGAAGGAATTTTAATTCCATATTCATCCATATTATACATATTCAGAATAAATTTTCATAGTTATGATTGCACCAAATTTAAAAAACTTAAAATTGCTAAACAGAGAATGAAAATCCCTCTCAAACAAGGTGCCACACAACCCCCCCTCTCATTTAAAATTTTTGAGGGGATGCTAATAATTCAGAGGGGGTGCAAGAAGGGAGTAATATTTTCATTTTGTAAATTGTTAAATTGAGAATAAAAATCAACCTGTTTCAGGTTTTTTCAACAGATACATAATTTACAGTGTCAATATTTTTAAGTTTTAATAACACAATTTCTCAGTTATGGTTGCACCAGATATAAAAAACTTAGTATTGCTAAACAGATAATAAAAATTCCTTTCGAACAAGATGCCACACGACCCTCCTCAATATTTAAATTTTTTGAGGGGGTGCTCTTAATTCAGAGGGGGTGCAAGAAGGGGGTGATACTTTTATACTGTAAATTGTCAAATTGACAATAAAAATTAACCTGTTTCAGGATTTTTTAATAAAATACATAATAACGCTAAAAATGAATTTATTCCATACCTATGGACTGCACTGTATAAATCTTCTGTGCGTGTGTATGTGACTAAACTCCTCCTAAACGGCTGAACCGATTTCAATAAAAAAATTTTGTGTCTATTCCAGAGGATTTAAGAATAGTTTAGATTCACTTCCAATTTTGTTAGCAACCCTAAGAAAGGGGTGGAAAGGGGATTGGATATAAAAACTATTAAAAACGCCTGATATTAGTGTCAAATTCATAGTCTTCGGGGATGCTGAGTTTAATAGTGACATTCCCAATTTTGTTAGTACCTCTACAAAAGAGGTGGGAAGGAAATGGAATATAAAAACTATTAAAAACTCCCATATTAGTGTCGAATTCATAGTTTCGGAGTCGCTGACTTTGTTATGATATTCCCAAAGCAGGCAAGTCAAAATTCGGGCAGAATAACGTCTGCTGGGTCTGCTAGTATGTTATAAATTGAATATTTTTCTTTTATGTAAGCGTTTTTTTGCGCCATACTTTTGCAGTTTTATACAACAAAAACAACAATTTAATGTTGTGAACTATTTTAATTTTGTTAAAAATTAAAGTATATAATGGATTTACCGACTTTTATACAAGTCGTCTTCGTGGGGACATGATAATCACCTCCCGAATTTTAAATTTTAATTATGGTAACTCAAGAAGCATACTTTTTGTAAACACTGATAATCGGCTTTGAGGACACAAATGAAAACTAAAAAAAGAAATATTCACTTGTAGGACAAGGCACCATTTTTAATGCAATCGTGTATTCTCAACATGGAACTGTCTACCTGAGGTTATCGTAACAGCACCATCTGTCAATATTTTTAAGAACAGTCTGGAGGCTTTTCTATTTCCAATTAATCTTTTCTTGCAATTTTTAATTTTTTTATTACTTTTATTTTTGTTATCATTGTATAGTGAAATTCAGGGCTTATGGATTTTAGGGTCCCTGCCCGTAAGCCCGTACCTTATTTTAATAATAATAATAATAATAATAATAATAATAATAATAATAATAATAATAATAATAATAATAATAATAATAATAATACTTTAATAACGAGTATGCTTTCTCTAATATTAAAAACAGCCAAACAACGCGTCTGTATACTTTCAACAAGGTCGTTGAAGTAGTCTTGATTGATTTGTCTTCAAAGTTGGGGTAAAAGCTGTGCAGTGTCTGTGGTGGTGGTTTTTTGGAATAAAAGGCTCTTTGTATCTGGTCTCAAGAAGGCTTGATGAGTTTAGGGTTGGGTGATAGAGGGGGCAGTGTCACATGGGGGATACCATGGAAATCCAAAGCGTCTTTGAGAAAAAATGGTCTAATAGCAGCATGAAACATACGTATAACATTGTTATTAACTTTTTGTACGTAAATCTGCGCAGTCATTTTTCCATCAAGCACTAACAATTCTGTATGCCCATTAAAACAAATGCCTGTCCAAACAGCAACTGTACCACCTCTAAACGGATGAACTTCCTTCGCTGCTCTTCGATTTCTGGGCCCTAGAGGAACAGACTATCGGAAAACCTTCCATACCTTGACTTATCTATGAACAATGTGGACCTCTATTTAGCATTCCAATTCACATGTTCATTTGTCCATTCCAATCGAGCACGCATATAAATTTGTGTTAATGGAACTCTTCTCAAAAGTCGTCGTAAACGTAAGTTAACCTTGTGTAATCTTTGATGTACTGTTTTAATTAAAACCAAAACACCAAAAGCATTTAAAAGATACTGTTGTATGATCCGACAAGAACTCAGAGGTTCTCTACGGGTATACACAGTCAGATAGCGATCTTGTGCGGGCTTAGTAACCCTTGGTCGTCAACTTCTAGGTCTTTCCACGTTTCCACGGATATCCACGAAAAAACCGCGAAATAATACTTTTACTGACTTGGAAACGTCCGCAACTCCTTTTTGAAGAAAACCCGCTTCAATCATACCATTAACTCTATTAGCTTTATTCGCACCAAGTTTACGTCTAGGCATTATTCAAAAAAAAAATCTAAATTTTAAATCACAGTTGATTAAATAAAGTAAAAAAATACCCAATGTAAAATTCCTAAAAATACAAAAAAAATAACTTGCCTTAAACTTAAAAACTTATCAACTTGGAAATATAAAACTAGTTAGATAAGCAAGTAAACATTTAAGATACGAGGACAAAAGCTTGGTGAATAAAATAGTAAATAATTTTTAACATAAATCCAATATTTTTGAACTTCCTAACTATTGTGGAGCAGTTTAGTTATGGGTACCAAGTTTTTTAACCTTCTTAAACTAAAACCAAGAGGAAGGGTAAATTAAACAGCTGACCTTCCCAGTGACAAATTTAAACATTTATTCAAAAAGTCAAAAAAATAATAAATTTTGATTAGGATTCTAACAGAAAAATAAACATACGTAGGTGATAATAAGTAATACTAACAATAATTAATTTTTTTCCAATTTTAACGGTTTAAATTTAATAACTATTTATTGTCTTTACATAAGACTTCCTTGATGTACAAGACCTTTACAATATAAAACGATAAATGTAATTCAATTTTAATAAAGAGATATAATGAAAAACCAACCGTATAGGAACATTTTGTAACCTTTTTGAGGTTGAAGGCAATATACGGTGGGTAATTTAAATAAAGCTAACCAGATCATGTGGTAAAACTGTATTGGCACACAGTAAATACCAAAAGAGTCTAAAAGAACTTAAGAAATACTCTCTACTAGATGTACTAATTGTTGATCATACATATAGTCACGACTATTTCCTATAGGGGTAGGCAGAGACCACTTCCTTTCACTTGTTACGGTTCTTACACACATCTTTTGCTTCCTCTACTTTTATCAGTGCTCTTATACAGGCTCGTCGGTAGTTGGTACTCTTGACCTGGCCTTTCTTCAAATCAATGTTGATCTGATCGAGATATGTTCGCCGAGGTCGACCTCTACCAACTATCCTTTTTACGTGTCCAAACCATCTAAGCAGTTCTTTTTTTATCTTTGTAGCCACATCTTTTTTACACCACAGCGTTCTTTTATTTCACCATTCTTTACTTTATCCAACCGAGTCACTCCGGCTATACTTCTCAAACTACTCATCTCCGCAGCATTAATCCTATTTTCATGCTTCTTCTGCCAAACCCAACATTCACTACCATACGTAAGTAAAATAAGATCTAGAAGGAAAAAAGAAAAACTGGATTTAGCAATAGACAAGGGACCATTATTAAATGTCTAAAAAGAATTGGTTAGACAGGGGTAAAATTTAAAGGTTATAATTAGTTTATACGTTTAAATGATAAATTTTAAGTTAAATTAGAAAAAAATTTAATTTAAATTGTGCTGTATGGCTATGTAAATTTTGCTAAATAAGTTCTATTTAGCAAAACTTTTTTAAAATCTTTTACGTATGCTACGTTCATACCCTGGTCCGGTACTGATTACTAACCACCTAAATTTACAGCGTGTTCAAGGCCTATCGATAACGTACAAGAAAATCGCTTTTTCGGATTTTTTCTCCCCAAAGGGCTGTTATGGCCCACTATATATTAAAGACCTCGTTACCTGAGACTCAGAAGTATTCATTTAAGGGTTTTTTTTTAACGGTAAGTGCTGTGTCGTTTTTTAGTCTCGCATACTTGACCTTTCAGAAATCGTTGTAAAAATTATAGCGAATTTGTAAAATTTTTAAAATTTGTTACAGGAGGTTATAAATAATAAATTAAAAATGACCAGGATATAAAATACAATCCTGGACAACATTACCGCAACATTGTGTACATTAAAAGTTAATAAACGTATTCGGATAAAAAAGTAAATTAAGATTATCATCGAGATAATCGAATACCTCCCATGCTATGTGAAGTCGAACATTGTCTTGCATAAACAGGAAATTGGGTTCCAAAAAGGACTAAAAGGCATCGCATGTTCTATTACAAAATTCTCAAGAAAGTAACTAGCATTAATGGATCTTGTATGGACAGAAACTAATCCTGTGCGAGCGTAAAAGCATATACCACCACAGAACATAACGGAGCCACCGCCGAATCGAATCCTTGCAGAGGTATTGCAAGGAGCATATTCACCAGACTCGTTCACAATCATCTTTTTTTTATGAAAATAGTCGCAAAAAGGGTAGACCTATCGTGTGGGCCGCGGACTATTAGAAGGGGAAGGGATTATAGAAAGGAAATGATTGTGGACACGCTTTTTAAAAAGTTGCAGGTCATAGTTCTCTGGAAAAACTGATTTTGGAAGCTCATTCCATTCCGTAGCAACCCTGTAAAAAAAGGATTTTTGATGAAGATTTGTCCTTGTTCTTCGGCCGAATGTGGCCAATGGTGGTACAAGCGTTTTTATTTCTCTGGAGCATCTGCCATGGAAATATCTGTAGAGCAATGACTGGTCTGCAACTCTTCTTCTATGTTCTAGAGGGTGAAGGGTATCTGTGAGGGTATCTGGATGTTTTAGGCTAACCCTAGTTTCATCTACGAATAAAACTTTTTTCCAATTATCCACAGAATAATTTTTATAGTTTTGAGCAAAACCAAAACTGGCAACTCTGTTTTCTCTTATAAGAAAGCGTGCAGTGGCTGGTCTCCTACTGTTTAACCAGCTTCATTTAACCATCTTATAACTGTTTTAGAAGAAATTGTGACATTGCGGACAGCTTTAAGTTCATTTCTTATCACAGAACTAGTGAACTGTTTCTTGAAGCGTATTGTAAAATAAAACACCCCTTGACCTGGTCTTCTAGAATTTATTTTATTTATTTAGCGTATGAATTCTTTATAATACAATAAAAGGAAACTATAAGTAAAAGTAAAATTTATACAAAATATAAAGATATATTACATATCATAACATAAATCCTCTGACAAACTATACATTAATATCAAAATTGCACAGCCATTCGATTGCGTCATGAGAGCATTCTGCGAAGTCCAGTAGGTTTCCGCCATAAGCACGGTTTGGGCAGTTTAAAACTACATATCGGATTATTTGTCTTGATGAACCACAGTCGCACTGCGCACTGTCTGCGAGGCCCCATCGGTGTAGGGAGTCGGCACATTTACCCTGTCCCGTATTCGGTTCAGCTTTGACCAAGTGGTACGTGGAAGGACTGAGCCATGGAAGCTGAGTTCAGGGTTGGTTATTTGAATATTTGAATGTAGACAAATTCTGTTGAAGGCAGCCATCTTGCTGTCCATTGCTCTTTTATATTGTATTTATCGGTAAGCGCTCGTTTGACATGATTTTTTTATTTTCTTAAGCCAGTGCTGCCAAGCGTCGTATATCTGGCGGGGCGATGTTACTCAGAGTAGGAAGCCATCTTAGTGGAGTTGATTTTATGGTTCCAGTTATTATTCTCGTTTGGTTTAACTAAACGTCGACTTTATTGGCGTAAGCGCTATTTAGCCATACCGGTGCACAGTATTCTGCCGTAGAATATACCAAAGCCAACGTGGAGGCTCGCAGGTTGGACGTTGCAGCACCCCATGACGTTCCGGCGAGCTTAGTTATTATATTATTTCGTGTTCTTACTCTGGAGGCTATATTCGTCAGGTGTTCTCTGAAGGTCAGTGTTCTGTCGAATGTTATACCCAGGTATTTAGGGATATTTTTATGTTTAACCTGGTCTTCTAAAATAATTTTCTGCCTCATTTAAAAGTCTTACAATATGACATATTGTAAAACGATTTTTGCCTAACAAATTGGCCACATAACTTTGACAATATTCTTTTTTCAATAAAATTTAGGCCCGCACTACCTCTTGTTAAGGTAAATTCCTTGCTTGATTCGTTTTTCTAATTTTTCGGAGTCAAAAATTAAACAGTCTACCTCAAAAAAAGGAATTTGGTACTTTCAAATAAAAAACAGTTTGTAAGCTTACTTGAAACGGAAATCTATCGCAAGTACTGCACAAAATATGCATAGTCTATTGTTTAAATATTTAATAAACTTGCCAAAAACGAACTTAAAAAAAAGATCAATAAATTGCGGTAATTTTTTCCAGGGGTTTTTTAAGCACTCCTTCACAATTAATCATCCAAACTAATTAGAAAACTGTTTAAAAGTAAATACCAATGGTTCTTAAGGACAAAACTTATGTAGAGAGAAGCTTTGTTTAATAAATAATTGAATATATTTTTTTTTTTTTTATGAAAATAGTCGCAAAAAGGTTAGACCTATCGTGTGGGCCGCGGACGGCCCGCACTGCGACTATTAGAAGGGGAAGGGATTATAGAAAGGAAATGATTGTGGACACGCTTTTTAAAAAGTTGCAGGTCATAGTTCTCTGGAAAAACTAATTTTTGAAGCTTATTCCATTTCGTAGCAGCCCTGTAAAAGAAGGATTCTTGATGAAGATTGGTCCTTGTAGTGTCAATCTTGAGAGTAAATGGGTAAAACTGATCAGCGTGCCGAGTTATTCGGCCAAATGTGGCCAATGGTGGTACAAGAGTTTTTATTTCTCTGGAGCATCTGCCATGGAAATATCTGTAGAGCAATGACTGGTCTGCAACTCTTCTTCTATGTTCTAGAGGGTGAAGGGTATCTGTGAGAGTTGAGCTGTTTATCAAACGAATGGCTCTTTTCTGAATGGAATCTAGAAGACGAAGAGAATGCCTTGGTGCTGAACCCCAAATGTGCGAGCAATACTCCAGTAGAGGTCGGATTTGAGCCTTGTACGTCGTCAACAGTTGATCAGTAGTAAAAAACTTTCTAGCTTTCCACAAAAAACCTAGCCTCTGGCTTGCCGACTTTGCGATGTTAGCAACATGGTCATGCCAAGACATATTATTGGACACCGTGACTCCCAAAATCGAGATGGAGGGACTTGGTTCAAGGGTATTTCCGGACATTGTGATGGGATGATTTGAGGAATTCACTTTCTTGGAAAACGTGGCACTTTGTGTTTTTTGGGCGTTGAACTGAACAAGATTGTTGGTTCCCCACTCGACGATTGCTTCAAGATCTCTATTGATGGAATCAACCTGTTCCTACCTAAGTCTATTTGTATCATTCACCGAAAGTGATCGATAGGATGTGAAAGTTGAGACAAGTGTGCTATCGTCTGCGAAACTGTAAATGGGGTTCGTGGTGGTTTTCAAGAGGTCGTTGATGTGTAAAATAAATAAGGTGGGGGACAGGATGGAACCCTGGGGGACCCAGGCATTAGTTTTAAACGCATCAGAAGAAATACCGTCAACTGCCACATGTAAGGAGCGATCTTGCATGAAGCTCAAGAGCCATTGGCGCAGTTTGGTTGGGAGACCGTAAGCAGATAATTTACTTAACAATGCCTGGTGCCAAACGCGATCAAAGGCTTTAGATATATCCAAGGCTATTGCACGAGATTCACCAAACTTTTCAATAGTGTTTGTCCAGAGCTGAGTGACATAAGCCAGCAAATCTCCAGTAGACCGAAGTTGTCGAAATCCATATTGTCTGTCATGGATTATCTCAAATTTCTCCAGATATTTCTGTGTTAATCGCTTTTTCCATAACTTTGGATATGACTGAGAGCAATGCAATAGGGCGATATTTTGCAGGAATAGTCTTCTTTCCTTTTTTCGGAATCGGTTGGACCTTAGAGTTTTTCCACATGGACGGAAATACTCCTTTGCTGTATGATAACTTGAAGAGTCTACAGAGAACTGGGGTGAGCTCTTGAGCATAGGTCTTTAGGACAATTGTCGGAATTTCATCTGGTCCTACTGCCTTATTGGAGTCAAGATTTCGTAGGATTTTCCTGATAGTGCGATGGCGGATAGTGACCTCAGGTATTGATGCGTTTATTCTAGGTATCGTTGGGGGTTGTTTTCCATTGGTATCGAGGGTTGAGTTAGAGCTGAACATTTCGGCCATTACTCTTAACAGTAATATTTTTTGTCTCTCGTTGTTAATAAATGAACCGTAATGAATAATTTTAGTTCAATCAAAAACTAAAATTCCTAAGGACATAGTCGTGTGCAAAAACTAGTGGTAATATTATAATAAAAGGTAAAAAACTTATCATTAAAAAGCGTTTGCTATTGCAACACAAAATAATAAAAACCCTTCAATAGTCACCATTATTTATATACTAATAAACTAAAAGTTATTTTATATTTTTAATTTTACAATAATATAATCAATAGATACGCTAAATTATTATTAACCCGTTTTCCAGCATTCCTTTGCATATCGACAAAACGTGGCTTATCACTTTTCTTTTTTTCGACCGCTGAAGGATCATTCATATTTTTTTTATATCACTTGGCCATTCTCTTAAGATCTGTCCTCAGATTCTACCGTATTCCCATACTTGTGTTATTCTTATCCGCTTGTATTAATAATTGACTTTTAACTTTAGAAAGATTAAATATAAAACCATAGTTGGGTGATCATATGTTACTAACTTAAACACAATTCTCTTAAAGAACCATAGTATTTATTTGATTTCTTAGCGTAAACAACGAAATATGTTGTCTAATAAGCTAATTTCACCAATATACGATGGTCACCAAGACATCGACTCAACGGGCGCACTGTGTTGAGAGGTACATTTGTAAATTCCTCTAATATTTAAACCCGACAAAATTTTGGTTATTATTATGCTTCTGTCAAAAGGTTTTATTTTTATTTTTTGCTTTATTGTGAACATAAATCGTTGATGTAGCGCTCCATGAGTTTTTTGGTTAGAAATAGGCACTTATTTAGTTATGTTAAAAGGGATTGCAACAAAAATAAATTATCGGTACAAATTTAATAAATATGTTTACTTAAGTAGTACTTACGGTATTATTAAGCATCAGATTTATAGTCATAATAATCGGAATTACTGTCGTCGTTATCCTCATTCGGATTGTAAATGATAACAGGATTAACTGCTTTGATGCGGTTTTCACCAACCCACCATTTCTCTATTAAATTTTCACATTTTGTGACATATTCAAATTTTGGGAGTAGCAGTATTAAGTGCTGGTCGCCAGGTTTTCAACAGCCTTATCGCTGTAACCACTAGATCCAATGTGATTGTCATAATAAGTTTTGTATATTTCCCAAATAAACTCATTGGAATTAAATTGGCAATGATAACGCGGAAGTCTTAGCACACGATGTCCATGACTGAGTATAATTGGATCCACTTTGTGAATTTTTTCTCTTTTGTGCCTTTTAGCTATCGATAATAATTCCGGCTTAAAGCAATACTGTGGAAATGAAATATTTTCGTTCGTTAACCATTCTTTTATTTTCTGTACCGTCCAGGAGTTTTTTGGTTGCTTATTTAAAATTTCCGAATGGTACGGATCATTATCCAACACAATGACAATGTAACGATGGTAATAAATTCTCTTTTGGCCATTTCACAAACATCTCTGTATTCATGTATCCTTCACCGTCAGTGTGTTTTATAGACTTTATGTTATCGTCTTGCCAAATTCTTTTTGTTTCATCTTTAGCAAAAATCCAAGTTTCGTCCAGATAAACAAATGTTTACAGTGAGTATAATTTCTTAAAAATTCAATTCTTTTGTGCACGACTCTAGCTTTTTCACACAAAGCCTTTCGGTTGTGTTCATTTTTAAAGTTAAACCCCATATGTTTCAAAATTCTCCAAAGACTCGTAGAAATTTCAAATCCATTTTTTTGTTTTACTTTTTTCAATATTAAATCTAAAGAGACATGATCTTTTTTTTCCGCATTTTGTATACAATGTCGCGAATTTCTAATTTGTAAGCTTTGGGAAATTTAACAGTCTTTGGATGTCGGTGGGGTTTCTATTTTTCAACATTTTTTTCATTATTTCCATCTTTTACACTTTTTAAAACTGAGGTTAACTTTTTTTCCAATACCCATCGTATCAAACACAAGCTTACGTATAGATAAAACTGGTAGCAACGGACCTCCATTGTCCTTTTCCGCAGTAAAATAAGCGTGTACATTCAATATTAATGCATCTACATCTAAAACACGTCGCGGCATTTTCGCGGTCTATTAGGTATACATACACTACTTAAAATTACAATCGGTACTATACGATTTTAATGTAGATACCCACTACAATGCTAACCCAGGATTACGAATAACTTTTCTAAAAATCTAACAAAAATGAATCAACAAGCCAAATTTAAGCTTAATAGCTTCATTAGGAAAATTTGTTTGGATTACTTACCTACCTCTCTTATTATGTACGATATAATATTGACCCTTAATTTCCAAACCAGAAGTCCCTTATGAAATAAAATTCGTTTCCTGAAAAATTTATTTAAAAATATTAATACTTCCTAAATTTACAGTTGAATACTGGTTATTGAGTTTCTAACGATAATTCGTTACCACCGTATATTCGTGAAATATACTATATTTATCTATTAAGAGACAAACTTATAATACGTGTTTTCCCCGAACCAAGTACATTTAGCGCTAATATCACCGGTCTCAGTGAATGTCCTGCTGATTAACCGTTATGGCTCTGCATCACATTGGCATGTGGTAGAGTAACGCCGTAACACATATCAGACTTTCTGATTCCCAATCTTGTGCATAATGTTTGGTCTTTTACCTTTTAGTATGTACTTTTCAAACATTTTTTTTGAGAAATGTTAACAAAGATAAATCCATTACGCATGATCTTAATATAAGAGTAACAACCTGCATAATTACGAACTATGAATAGCCTAATGACTAATTTTTCAACCGACCACTCCATTAGTGGCCGAAATCGATGTCGCCTTCTCACCGTTTTCTTGTCAGAAGCAACTCGATCCTTGCTAAATTCCAGGAAATAAATTACACGAAACGAAAACGATATTATCGCCGTACAACATATTTTTCTCTAATTTTTTACAGCGAAGTTCGGTGCCCCTAGGTCTGCGAAGTGAGATAAATTGGCCTTTTTGTCGCACAATTGATTTTACTTTTTTTTCAAACCTGAGGCGAAATTGAAATCATTTGGGTCAGAAGAAAACATTAAGGACAATAGTGCTTTCAGAGGTGGAGAATAAAAGCTCCTTCGGGACTGTTTTTTAGTTACGAGTTGTGTCCTGTTCAGATAATCGGACCTCGGGTCGAAAACATTGCAATCATTTCGGAATGTCCGAGAATTTTTCGGATTGTTTAAAATACGGCTCGGCTCTTTTCGAACATCTCGTTTGTTGTTTTAATTGAAGTGGTCGAATCGCACTTCTTACACACAGGTGTTTTGCATAGGTATTTACGTTAGCCCTTTTAAAATAAATATGGGACGCAGATATTCCAACAATATCGCGTGTCTCAAATGTATGGTTTCAACGCCAAATCTCAGTTGTTTTATTAAAATTAAATTTTTCAAACGTTTTATTGGTCCAAGTGACATTTACAAACAGAAGAGGAAACTGCCCTTCAGTCACACTTAAAAACCATCGACTGCCACAGAAGGATGGCGCTAAATATCTGGGAAGGCATATTAATAGACGCTTGATCTGGAGGAAATACATTCACAAATAAAAAACTACTAGGTTTGAAGCTTAGGCAATTATATTGGGTGATAGGATGACAATCTTAGCTCTCACTTAACAACAAACTACTGTTATATAACGTCATTATCATGTCTACAGAGTGAACCAAAAGTCTGGAAACGGACAATTATCTCGTAAATTGCTAGTCCGAATTATACAAAGTTTGGGATAAGCCTATTTTGAGATAAAATTTTCCAGATTTGACATTTGTAATGTTGTCAAATTTGCCTTTTTTCTGATATTATTAGTCACTTTGGTTATTTAAATACATACATACATATAGTCACGCCTTTTTCCGTAGGGGTAGGCAGATACCACTTCCTTCCACTTGCTACGGTTCGTACACACATCTTTTGCTTCCTCTACTTTCATCAGGGCTCTAATGCACGCTCGTCGGTTGTTGGTACTCTTGACCTGGCCTTTCTTCAAAACAATGTTGATCTGATCGAGATATGTTCGCCTAGGTCGACCTCTACCGACTTGTCCATTTACACTCGCCTTATAAATTTGTTTCGTCAATCTTCCTTCATCCATCCTTTCTACGTGTCCAAACCATCCAAGCATTTCTTTATCTATCTTTGTAACCACATCTTCTTTTACACCACAGCGTTCTCTTATCTCAATATTTTTTACTTTATTCAACTCAGTCACTCCGGGTATTTTTCTCAAACTACTCATCTCCGCAGCATAAATCCTATTTTTATGCTTCTTTTGCCAAACCCAACATTTACTACCATACATAAGTGTAGGAACCAACACACCCCTATGCACAGCCAGACGCTTTCTGGCTGTTCACAAAGGTATGCAGTGCCCCATTTATCTGTTTTCCTGCCAACACCCTTTGCTCAATGTTAATTTCATACTTTTTATCTCTCGTAAACTTTGAACCCAAATACACAAATTCATTAACTTGTTCCACTCTTTTATCCTCAATCGAAACTTCACAGTTTGTCATGCTTTCTTCTCTTTCAAATACCATTACTTTCATTTTGCTTGCATTTATTTTCATCCCTCTGATTTTTAGTGCATCATGCATAACATTAACCATCGCCTGCAACTCGTAACTAAAAGACCTGATCCATACATCTCTTTCCTTTTCTAAATCCTGCTTGCACACCCCATATCATCTTCTTAGTTTCATTTGTTACTTTTTTAATCAATATCTTTGCATACAGTTTGGCGACTATGCTGAGTAAACTAATACCTCGGTAGTTCTTACAGTCCTACTGCGAACATTTTCCCTTGTATAGCGAGACGATAATACATTACCCTGTATATTCAGTCATTATTGTAATCTTCTTTTTAATACGAGTTTAGCTACATGTGTCACTAATTTTATGTAGTCTAAAAGGTCTTAAATAAATAAAACAGAAGTGTGGCAATGCCTATTTGTATTAACAATTTTTTAATGCAAACAATTTTGAACTACATTAAAACATAACAATTTAAAGATTACAACAATTTTAACATAATGATTACTTAATCTAGTGTTCAAAATGTGCTCCATTTGTAAGTTGACAGTAACCTAATCGATGGTAGAATGCGCCTACCCCATTTCTCCATGATTGTTTAGACCTTGACTAGACCTTTTAGAGTACATAAAATCATAAGTGTTACATATGGCTGAACACGTATTAAAGAGGAGATTCCAATAATGACTGAATATACAGGGTGATGTATTTAAAAAACCAAAGTGACTAATAATATCAGAGAAACGGCAAATCTGACAATACTGCAAATGTCAAATCTGGAATCTCCGTTTCTCAAAATAGGCTTATACAATTTCGACTAACAATTTACGAGATAATTGTCCGTTTCCAGACTTTTGGTCCACTCTGTATATGGACGTATGGCATTTAACTTTGGGGTACGGCATTCACATCAAACATTGCAATATTAAAAAGGTTTAAATCCAAAGTGCTAATACTATCGTGAAAGTTATTGTTATGTTCCAAATTACATAATAACACGAGACTTTTAAATTAAGACAGTTTAATTAGAAATAAAAATACTCTATACGACTAAGTGACCATCCCAGAGGTTTTGTACAAAATCTCATGGCGCAGCCTATCACACTGCTAAGACTAAAGCGCTACAAACCTAATTAATAGATTTTAAGCTTTGCATTGTTTACGGGCCAACATAGGAGTGGAGTTTTTAGTGAGTAGACCTTATTAAGTCATTGGAGCCTCACAGTAGACCTTGAGATTTTAGGCACATAACTTCTCCATAAAGGATTTTCTCCACCTCTGAAAAAAAACCTTATCGCTATAATAAATTTAAATGTAAACAAAAAATATATTGAAATTATAGAAAACTCATGTCCCACAACGTTACTAAATTTTTTTAATAATACTAATACATAAAAATTTGCTCTCTATCCTGACATTAACATTCTATTTTCTTTATTTAAATAATGTATGATAATGTTTAACTAATAGCAAAAATTTTAGGTTTTTAATTTTATTAAACACTTTTCACTAAACGTTTTAGACACAATTACATCTCTTAAATTTAGTTAAGGATTCAATTAATAGCAAATAATTCCACGCAATAAAACGCGACGTTTTTATATCAAGCTTTTAGAGTATGGCGCTGTTTATTTTCTCGTTTTATACTTGGTCGTAAAAATAAAAACGGAAAGCACTTCGATTCCGTTTATTTGAAATTACGCCAAAATCAGCAGATGTTGACCCACGATATATATACATTTTCTAATAAAAAAAAACTCTTTTACCGAAAACTTAACTCAACACTATCATCAATTGAAAAAAGGCATGGATCACTGCACTTAATACTTAACCATTTCGTATTAATTTATTAAAAGAAAAGCAGTGTAAAAAATTGCCAGGGACAGGACCATGTTAGTAAATAAAATGTAATTTTTTTTTATTTTAGTATGTTTACTATTTTAATATGAATATCATGTATATTATACTGCTATAAAGTCGGATGTAACAATTTATTTGCTTATAGTCATTGATGAAATCAGGGGGTGGTTCCCAATATCTCGACAGCCACAATCCCGACAGCCATAAACCCTACAGCTAAATTACCGACGAGCCAAAATACCAACGTTTTTTTAATATTTTTACAACCTTTTCAAAACTTACGAAATTAAGTTGAATTTGAAAGCTTTTTTGTTGAAATACGTATACAATGTTTCAGACACATATTAAAAATGTTAAAAGAATATATTTTTATATTTTTAATTATAGTAATTTTGTGTAAGAGTACTCATCGAGCGCACCAAGCCCCAGGGCCAGCAGTAGTGCAGCAAACCCATTATTTACTTGGTAAGGGAGAATAATGTCAAAAATACGCTATTCTTGGGTAAGTAATGGAATAGGAGTCAACAATAATACCATATAGAAACGGAAATAGTATTCAAAGCGAAAACAATACTGACATCTCTAATCTCAGGAGAAGAATGGTATCATAGATAGTTGGGTATATTATAGAAACTAAATAAAAGAATTATGTACAAAAATAAAGGCAAAACCAGATGAACATGAAAATTAAAACACTGAAATGAGACCAAGACAGCACTCTTATTAAAGTAATGCATAGTCTAGAGGAAAGGTTTAGTTAGTGGGAATACGGCACTCCTGACTGAAGAAAAAAAAAGTTAATTTAGATAAAATGCTACCAAAAAAAATTCAAATTCAACTCATTTTTGTAAACTTTAAAAAAAAATTAATGTAATATTAAAATGAGGTTTAAATTTTAATCTTTGTATTTTGGCCCGTCAGGGTTTTAGATTGTCGGGATTTTGCGACGGTCCCAAAATCAGCACAACTGACAACGTTGCATCATCCTTTTTCGTGACAATGCCAGCAAGCTCCCACACAGCACGTCAAACAAATGATTATTTGAAAGAGAAAAACTAAAATTAATGTCTCATTGTCTGCATTCTCTTGATTTATCGTCTTACGACGTCTTTGTGCTATCGAATGTCAAACAAAAAGTGCGTGATGCGTGGTCAGTGATATTCGTCACCTTGAAAATCTATTGAAAGATTTCAATAACCATTTAATGGAGCTGCGGTCTTTAGAATGAAAAAAATGTTTCCAACACATATAAAAATGAAATAATGAAAGAATGTGAATGATAACAGGATAACAGTATAATTTCTCAAAAATTTAATTCTTTGGTGCACGACTCTAGCTTTTACACACAAAGCCTTTCGGTTGTCCTCATTTTTAAACTTAATCCCTATTGACCCTTAATTTCCCTTAGAAAATAAAATTCGTTACCTACGAAATTTGTTTAAAAATATTAGGAAAATTTACTTTCGTACTTCTTAAATGTACAGTTAAATACTGGTTATCGAGTTTTTAACGATAATCCGAAACCACCGTATATTTGTGAAATATGCCATACAATGAAAGATTAGATTAGATTAAATGGATTTTAATGGAAGGCTTCTTGTAGGTATACACTTCGACCTGTTGGGGTCTATTTTGCCCTTCCTGTGGTTGGTGCTCCTCCTGCAACTACAGTTTTTTTACCAATTTATAGAGGCTGTTGGGGGTCCTGAATTAGCTCTAAGGTTGACTCAGGTTTTTCTTTGTCCAAGCACAAGAACCGGGACCTTCTTCAAGACAGAAACTGCAATCAGCCCTTTCCAACCTAGAAAGGTGTTTGCGGAGTCGACAATGTCCTTTCAGCAAGCCCTGTTACTTTTAGTCTGGTACGGCAGAGGTTAAGTAGGTCCGCCGTGTGTGCATGCAGGGTTCTTTTATGAACTTTTTCGCGTGCCTCCAACCTGTAGATCTATTTCATTTATCCATAGCTTCTAAGTGGATCCACTTTTTTATAGTGCTCCTTCTGACGTTTTTTAAAAACTCACAGTGGGTTTCAGGTCCAATGGGAACAGTCTTTGAGCCCGTTTTTGGCATTTTATTTGTCTCTTTGTTTCCTTCTATACCCGAGTGTCCAGTGATCCATACCAGTGTGATATGTCTTTCAGGGTAGTCTTGCAATCCATTACGTTTCGTGAGGTGATTACCAGAGAGGCCATTTCGCCTTTTGATTTCCTTAGCACAGTGATTAATGATGATCGTCTCGGTTTATATTATAAAATTTTCATTAAACTTAAGCTCAGTCGTTTTTTAAATGAAATATAACCTCAACTAAGCCAAAAGCTTTAAATCATTTGATCTGCGATTGGTTTGGCTCGTTAAAAATTTGAATTCGTTGCATGAAAACCAGTGAGTCCTAAATACTGTTACGATATTTTCTTTTTTCTTGGGTTCGGTAATTCTAAACTCTCAGTACAGTAACAAAACAATTTTTATTCCAATATTTTTACACGATAAATTTTACTTTACAAATCACTTAGATATTCATTTTACAATTACTTTAAAATACCTTGACTTTAAATAAACTTTAACTTAAACTCTTAAAACTAAAAACTCTTCGTGACCGCTGTCCTTTTTATATTTTCAAATCATCGTTCTAAAAGAATTGCCCACATTCTAATCTTTTTACCAGAGCCTTGGTTAACACCTTAGTGTTTTCGATATTTTCATATGGTGTTCCGAATCCTGAGCAATAAAGTCGAGCGACAGGCAACGAATAGATGTATTTAAAATGTGGTGGTGGCGGAGGATGCTTCGCATACCCTGGACTGCACACCGGACCAAAGTGTCAGTATTAAGCAAATTAGGAATCAACGATCAATTATCCACCAGTTGCCAACGTCGCATTCTAGGTTATTTCGGACACATCACCAGACGAGATCAAGACAATCTAGAAAGACTTATCGTGCAGGGCAAAGTGAAAGGTAAAAGGTCAAGAGGAAGATCCATTACGATGGATAGACCAAATTAAAGGGATTACAGGGCAAACCTTGCAGACTAATTTAAGAGTAGTGAAAGACCGAGAGCCGTGGAGACAATCGACCCATCAATGCTCATAGACATGATGTCACAACTCTTCAGCAATTAAGATATGACTAAAAAGAAGAGACGCAGTATTCTAGAATTTGAGGTCTGTTCTTTTGTTCCAATCGCCGCGCCGGCAGTCCCCCAATTGTGATCGTTTCGCTGTCGTGACAGAGAACAGGGCCGGATCGTAACAATACTTTATACAGTTTCACTGCGACGTTACCACCATATTTACTTAATAATCCATCTGTTTAAATATTTTTTTAATAAGTAAGAAATATTTTGAATTCATTACACGCAATGAAAATTTTACGTTTAAAAAAAAATACCACTGTTTTTTGTTGATATATTTTAATATATTATTCTGATTAGTTTGGTAATCCAATAACAAAAGGTTGGTAAGTATGCTAGAATACGATCTTAGGACTTTTTTTTTCATTTTACGTGTTCATTATGCCTTAACAATTTTTTAAACCTATTAGCAGAAAAAACTGGGGTGTTTTTTAATACGTCCCCGCATTTTTAAAGTTCTTCACCAGGTACTGTTGGTGTTAGGTTAGGTTAGGTTAATAATAATTGGTATTAATTGAGAAAGTAGAAATAAAAAAATTAGCCTAACCTAACCTAACGTCCTAATCTAACACCAACAGTACTTGGTGAAGAACGAAAATGCGGGAACGTATTAGAAAAGACCCAAGAACTGCTCTTTGAGCACTGACATTGAAATTTATAAAGTTAAAAAGTTTTCAAAATAAACGACAGTTTTTTCTTTAGGTAATTCCAACTTATCTAAATCTTAACTAATCTCCTAAATTAGTTATTATTATTTAAATTTTTATAAATGGTTTTTTCATAATTACCATGTGGCAAACCTTCCCTTGCCTTACACCCCGCTATCTATCGAAGAAACTACCCTATGTATAGAAACAACCGCTTTCTAAAATTATTTGTGCGTGCGTAATTTTTAAATTTACTTTTTGTATTATGGAGCGTTTGAGCTTTACATTGTTATTTAACGTTCATTTATAAAAATCAAATCGGAAGGAGTATTTTCTTATCAACCGAAAAATCCAATTTTCAATCCATTCTCTTAGGATCTATGTGTTAAATTACACACCGCTACATATTTTCTCGCCCTTCTCATTTGTTGCGTGAATTTTCTATCAAATTTTCACGAGAAACAATTACGAATACCGAGAACGGCAGAAAAGAAAATGACGAACAAGCGTTTTCTAGACCAGAAAATTTTATCTCTATTTATTTAGAATTTGCTAAAGTAAAATCGATAACGCTATAAACTATGACGAGATTCGGATGAATTGCACAAAACAAAACAAAATGATCGCTTATAAAAAGAATATCGCAAAAATTCGTTGTAATCAAACCAACAATTTTGTTTTAGAATTTGTTTTTTTTACACAACTGCAGTTTTTAAATGAAAATGTAAATACAAAATCGATGTTTAAATGCAAATTTTTTTTAAGTGGTCATTTTTTGACATTTCTTAAAACCAATAGAAATTTTTAATTTCAGTAATTCATGTACGTTCTAGCCAATCAAAACATTATTATAGTGGGAATAATCTACTTACAATATTTCAGCGAGATTTATTCATGCACATTGTTTTTATTGAATGACAACCACATAACAACGTATTTTCTTGATTAAATAACTCATTCAGTTTATATTGAGTCGAATGATATAAATTTGTTGAAATAAAAATATAAAATTTTAAAAGTGATTTTACATTGTAACGTCAAAAAATAATCTATCGAATGCCATACGAGAGTTCGATAAATTAGATAATAATTTTCCAGGCCTTTCCTCAAACTTGGTGCCATTTGGCAATAGCCACTCGATCCCTCGGACTCTTGTGTCTATCTGACAACAAGTTTTCCAAAATCTGTCAAATTATTTTTAATTTATTCTCACTCTCTTGTGATATTACTATAGAAAACTTTGGGCGCGTTGAGCAAAAATTGTTAAGTGGCAAACTTATGGTTTCGCGTCACCTTACGTCAGCGACGTCATGGTTTTTTCTTCTTTTATAGGTCTGTCATGGGTTCTTCTTCTTTTATAGGTCTGTCAAAAAGTGGCCTCGAACTGACTTTTATTAGGTTATTTATTATTTTAATATGGAAGGTAAAAGAGGTAAGAAGAACAATCGTATAAGGAACTTTTATTAAAAAAGTTTCTAAATGTCAAAGTGAAATAGGTACGCAATACTTTTTAATTTTTAAAAACTGTATTTTGCTGGAATAACGCCTTTTTAATTTAATATACTTTCAGAGCCATTGTTTTACACAGAGATTATTCTCCTTACAGGTATTTACCACCCTTCATAGGTCAAAATAATATTAAAAAAATGTCCGCGTCATATCTTCTTCTTCTTTTAATTAAAGTGTAAGGCTGTGTGCACGTGTTAATAAGTTTTAAATGAAAAAAAATCTTCTGTATGTTAAAATTGGCCTCGAGTTGACGGCTTACTTTTATTAGAGTATTTATTATTCAATGATTTAAATGTACAAATCATGACATTTTAATTTTTAATACCACAATTTATTTGAAAATGACACTATTTTTTCATAATTTTAGGTTTTTACTTCTGTCGGCACTCTTTTTTTTAAATATAAAAGGATTGGATCCATTCGTTTATTTTACGGTCGTATTCCTAGCATTTTCTTCTCCATTTTTTTTTGAGCAATCCTTAAACACTCCATGGTCCCCTCATTAAGGCAGGTCGGCAGGACACATTGTTCAAAAGCTTGTGTTTTGAGGTATTGTGGAAATTTGGAATTAAAGACATCACTAAGTTTTTGATATGCTGTCCCTCAAAGTTGAATTCTTCTAGAGATCTCCGCTCCGCAAGAAGTACAATATCGTCTGCAAAGAGAAAGTTATTTAATTGTTTTCCATTGATGTTAACACCCTTGGCCTCCCATTTCAGTGTCTTAAAGATATCCTCCGGAGCTGTTGTGAATATTTTAGGGGATATTGTATCTCCCTGTCTCACGCGTCTTTATAAATTGATTGTATCAGTTCCGCCTGAAGAATTGGATTGTCATGGTAGATAGCGTTGATCAGATGTATATATCGATTATCAATACGGCATCTCTTTTTAGAAAAGCCCATTTTTCAAGAGTATCGAACGCTTTTTTAAAGTCGATAAAAGCGTAGAAAACCTGTCGATTATATTCCAGTTATTTTTCTATTATTTTCAGTAATGTGTGAACATGATTAATCGTACTATACCCCCACGAAAACCGGCTTGTTTCACTGGCTGGAATTTGTCAAGCTTGTTGGTAACCCTATTCGTTATTATTCTTGTCAGGAGCTTGTAGGTATAAGACAGCAGTGAGATCGGCCTATAGTTTTTAATATCTTCCTTGTCTTTTTTCTTACATAGGATAATCACGTCCGAGTTTTTCCATGCTTGACGGATTTCACCTTTATCTAAGCAGTCATTGAAAAGTTTTTCTTGATATCCCAATAGTTTTGGGCCTTCATCTTGATATATTTGATTATTATATTATACGCTTTGTTATTTTTCATATTCTTGAATGCAGTTTTTATTTCATATTTGCTTATTTGTGGTAGATCCTTGGTGTGGTGTTTAGTTAATTTTGTTTTAAATATTCAAGAATTTCAGTTCTTCTTTTGAGTTTATTTCCATTTTCGTCTTTTAATAATGTTATTTCGGATTTTTCTGGCGATATTCTTTTTTTAAATACTTTTGGCCCTTTGTTGTTTTCTATAACTTTCTTTATCGCCCTCTCGTTATACTTGGAGACAGCGGCTCTTACTTGGCTCCTGATAAATTTGTTTCTTTCCCTTAGTTCATTATGTGTCATGGATATATTATGTTTATTTCTATGTGCAATAAGTTTGTTAGTGTCCTCGGTGATTTTATCATTCGTTGTAGTTTTTCTATCAACCAAAAAGTTTTTTCAACAGCTTTCTTATTGCTCTCTGATACGTAGTTACTAAGCTGGCATACTTTAGAAAAGTTTTCCATATCTGATCTTGTGTAATGATATTTTCAAGATTCGTTCTGCACTCGTCTTCATTTTGTTGTATGTATTCCACATCTTTCATTCTTTTTGCGAGGACACCAGTTTTTTTAAATTAATCTTAAATTTTGCTCCCACAAATCTGTGATCGTCTATATTATTTAGAACTGTAACATCTTGAATTATATGTGTTCTTTTTGTGATAATAAAATTTATTTCATTCTTTGTTTGCCTTTTTATGAAAGAAAGAGTTCATTAGTTTATGTTGATTTTCTTCTAAAAAGTTTACTAACACAAATATTAAACAAATTACTTGGTTGATACTCAAAGTGTCCTTATTTTAACGAAAACAAGTGTTAAATTTTGCGAAATGTCATTAAAAATTATAATAGTTTTACCCAGCGGTCGTTTGACAAACTTTAAAAGGTTCTAGTGATTAGTTAAATAATTTTTCGTCCGACACCAAAAATTTCCGTAAACAAATAGTTGCTCTTACATTTTTTGACGCTACCCATTCTAGTCTTGTGCAACCTTTAGGTAAAGCGTCGAGTTTGTACCTTTAAATTTATTCCTTTTATTCCAGGAATAACGGCGTACGCTACGTTTAATTGAACAAAGCAAATGAACCACGAGAAACAACTATACAGTAACTTAACTACGCCATAAACAAATTAAAGGCAATTCTAATGTAACAAAGTGTAGTATGTGAGTTCGACTGCTGGAGCAACGGCTAAATTTAAATCGCAGCACGAGTTTATGGAACGATAATTATAAGTTATGATTTCTATTCAATTTTCCCCAAACTCAGCTTGATTTACTAATCTCGTGCACGGTAAAAGGAATTTCTCGTGTAGATTGTGAACAACATTCGAGAAAATTACAATTCGGGACAAAGAGCTTTTCACGCATTTAATGACCAATATTTGGAATATAACTAAGAATGACTAGTTGCTGCAAGGACATTGTGGGTTTTGTTGATACACAAATCGAGGGAACATTAAAAACTCGTTAATATTTGTACTTTGTTAATTAATCAATATTTTTAAACGTGTAGGAGCTGCGTCACTTATTATCATGGAAACGTTTCACCAAATTATTTTTAAAAATAAATTGGCGGTACTTTTAATCCATTTCATATAATCGAGAAAATTGTTACAACAAAGTTGTGGTTTCTTCTTCTTCTTATAATAGGACCTGGTCCTGTTTAGTCCGTTGCGTTTAGCTTCCTTCGGAGCTCTTCCTGTGACGTTGAGCTCCAGCTTTCGTACCATCTCTTGGGTGGTCTGCCTACCGATCTTCGCGAGTTTGGTTTTTGCGACATGGCCCATTTTGCCTACCTTTCATCTGGCATCCTTTCCACATGGTCTTTCCAGCACCTCTTGCCCATTTTACTACATTCTGTATTTCTAGTTCTTCTCTGATATCCTAGATTCTTATTCTATCCCTGAGTGTAACACCCTTGATGGTTCTTAGTATTTTCATTTCGTTCGTTCTCATTATTTTTTTTGTTGTTGATGTATCAGCTCTGGTTTTTGTAGCGTACGTTAAAATAGGTCTTACACATGTTTTATAAATCCTCAGCTTGCTTTTTGTACTCATCATTTTATTTCGCAATATGATATCTCTTAGGTGTCCTCTGACTCTTGTTGCTTTTATGGCTTGTGTTCGTGTTTCTTCAATAAGGTTTCTTTCGCTTGATACCTTCACTCCTAGGTAGTTTAATCTTCTCACCTGCTGGATTATCTAGTTGTCGACTGCCAGTTTGCACCTTATGGGTTCTTTAGAGATAACCATTAACTTTGTCAGAAAAAAGAGAAAAAATTTACCAAGTGGATCAAATTATGCTTAGTTATGGAAATCGTGTGCTAAGACTTTCGTATTATCATTGCCAATTTAATCCCATTGAGTATATTTGGGGAATATGCAAAACTTATTACGACAATAACATTGGATCTAATGATTACAGTGATAAGGCTGTTTTGAAAACCTGGCAATAAGTAACTAATACTGCCACTCCTAAAATTTGGGAAAAATGTGTTACAAAATGTAAAAATTTATTAGAGGAACAGTGGGTTCGTAAAAACCACATCGAAGCAGTTAATCCTGTTATTATTTACAATCCGAATGAGGATAGCGGAGACAGGAATTCCGATTATGATGACTATGCCCCTCATGGATCAAAGACCTTCTGGTCTTTGGCTAAGGCCATAAATAGGAATTTTACAACTTCTTCTTTACCACCACTCGAGAGGTCCGACGGCACGACAGCCGTATCTTCCGAAGAAAAAGAGGATCTGCTGGCCGGAATAATCAGCTCTAACTCAACCCTCGATACCAATGGGAAACAACCCCAACGATACCTAGAATAAACGCATCAATGCCTAAGGTCGCTATCCGCCATCGCACTATCAGGAAAATCCTACGAAATCTTGACTCCAATAAGGCAGTAGCTCAAGAGCTCACCCCAGTTCTCTGTAGGCTCTTCAAGTTATCATACAGCAAAGAAGTATTTCTGTCCATGTGGAAAATTGCTAAAGTCCAAACAATTCCAAATTACCGCGAATTACCGCCCTATTGCATTGCTCTCAGTCATATCCAAAGTTATGGAAAAAGCGATTAACATAGAACTCATCAAATATCTGAAAAAATTTGAGATAATTCATGACAGACAATATGGATTTCGACAACTTCGGTCTACTGGAGATTTGCTGGCTTATGTCACTCAGTTCTGGACAAACACTATTGAGAGTTTGGTGAATCCCGTGCAATAGCATTGGATATATCTAAAGCCTTTGACCGCGTTTGGCACCAGGCATTGTTAAGTAAATTATCTGCTTACGGTCTCCCAACCAAACTGCACCAATGGCTCTTGAGCTTCATGCAAGATTGCTCCTTACCTATGGCAGTTGACGGTATTTCTTTTAATGCGTTTAAAACCAATGCCGAGGTCCCCCATGATTCCATCCTGTCCCCCACCTTATTTATTTTACACATCAACGACCTCTTGAAAACCACCATGAACCCCATTTACAGTTTCGCAGACGATAGCACACTTGTCTCAACTTTCACATCCTATCGATCACTTTCGGTGAATGATACAAATAGACTCAGGCAGGAACAGGCTGATTCCATCAATAGAGATCTTGAAGCAATAGTCGAGTGGGGAACCAACAACCTTGTTTAGTTTAACGCCCAGAAAACACAAAGCACCACATTTTGCAATAAAGTGAATTACTCAAATCATTTCATCACAATGTCCGCAAATTCCCTTGAATCAAGTCCTTCATCTCGATTTTGGGAGTCACGGTGTCCAATAATATGTCTTGGCATGTCCATGTTGCTAACATCGCAAAGTCAGCAAGCCAGAGGCTAGGTTTTCTGTGGAAAGCTAGAAAGTATTTTACTCCTGATCAACTGTTGACGACGTACATGGCTTAAATCCGACCTCTACTGGAGCATTGCTCGCACATTTGGGGTTCAGCACCAAGGCATTTTTTTCGTCATCTAGATTCCATTTAGAAAAAGGCCATTCGGTTGATAAACAGCTCAACTTTCACAGATACCCTTAACCCTCTAGAATATAGAAGAAGAGTTGCAGACCAGTCATTACTCTACAGATATTTCCATGGCAGATGTTTTAGAAAAATAAAAACTCTTGTACCACCATTGGCCACATTTAACCGAAGAACTACGCATGCTGATCAGTCTCACCTATTTACTCTCAAGATTGACACTACAAGGACCAATCTCCATCAAGTTTCCTTCTTTTACAGTGCTGCTACGGAATGCAACAAGCTTCCAAAATCAGGTTTACCAGAGAACTATTACCTGCAACTTTTCAAAAAGCGGGTCCACAATAATTTCTTTTCTATAATCCTTTCTCTTCTTATAGTCGCAGTGCAGGCTGTTCGCGGCCCACACGATAGGTCTACCCTTTTTGCGACTATTTTCATTAAAAAAAAAACTTTAATTCTGATGTTTAATAATACCATAAGTACTACATGATAAAACATATTTATTAAATTTGTACCGATAATTTATTTTGGCAGAAGAAGCATGAAAATAGGATTAATGCTGCAAGGATGAGTAGTCTGAGAAGTATAGCCGGAGTGACTCGGTTGGATAAAGTTAAGAATAGTGAGATAAGAAAACGCTATGGTGTAAAAAAAGATGTGGTTACAAAGATAGATAAAGAAACCCTTAGATGGTTTGAACACGTAGAAAGGATGGATGAAGGAAGATTGACGAAACAAATTTATAAGGCGAGTGTGAATGGACAAGTCGGTAGAGGTCGACCTCGGAGAACATATCTCGATCAGATCAACATTGTTTTGAAGAAAGGCCAGGTCAAGAGTACCAACAACCGAAAAGCATGTATGAGAGCACTGATGAAAGTAGAGGAAGCAAAAGATGTGTGTAAGAACGGTAGCAAGTGGAAGGAAGTGGTCTCTGCCTACCCCTATGGGAAAAAGGCGTGACTTTATGTATGTATGTATGTAATTTATTTTTGTTGCATTCCCTTTTAACATAATTGAATATGTGCCTATTTTTAACCAAAAAACTCATCGAGAGCTACATTAACGATTTTTTTTCACAATGAAGCAAGAAGTAAAAATAAAACCTTTTAACAAAAGCATAATAATAAACGAAAAATGTTCGGGTATAAATCTTGGAAAATTTACTATTGTACCTCTCAACACAGTGCGTCCATTAAGTCGATGCCTCGGTGACTAATCCTATACCGTCGTATATTGGTAAAATGAGATATAGTAGCGTGTGTTGCATTATCTACTTCTTATCACAGTACTTATGCATCTAGGCATGCTTCTAATTAAATTTTGGATACAATCTTAAGGAATTTGATCTCATGCATTGAAAACTGCATTTTTAAGTTTACTTAGGTTTTTAGGTGCAGATATTTGACGTTTCCAAGAAAGAATCGAAAGGCATCACATGTTTTATTACAATATTCTTAAAATAGAAATTAGCATGGATCTCGTAAAGAAAGGAACTAATTATGTACGAGCGTCAAAGCATATATTACACCAAAACAATACAGAACCACCGCCGAATGGAGTCTGGCTTGTGCAATCGATCTTTTATGTGTAAAAAATTGCTTCGGGACGTGCTTATTTATTATTTTTAAAATAAGTGTTTGTTGGTTCTTATATCTCAATAGCTTGTTTTTTTTTAAATAAAAAGTCAGTTTTATTCTTTGATAGAAGCAATAACCCGCTAGGAGTAATGCGGATATTTTACCACAAAAACATCATCCTGGAAATCCGTTACAGTTTGTAGCACAATCAAGGCGGAAATTCGCAGAATCCAAATTAAATTCAACAACCAAACGTGACATTCTAGCTAAAACAAGTGATCGGTTTCATCTCACACAATTCATTGATTGCGCCTGCGGTTTTAATGTCAATGTAAAAGTAAACGATAACAAGATTTAGCGGTTGCCACAGACAAAAGTACAACGAAGAATATCTCCGTCGGAAGTTAATTGAGTTTTTACGATATATCCCGCCGGATACCTCATCAGTCATCAGTTGGTTGGTCTATTTCCCTCAACCGCTCGGAATCCACAATCAGTGCAGTGAATGCGGTGATCAACTGACTTTCTGAAAAGATTCTGATGAACTCTGAATGTAAGAGATAGTGGTCTCGGCTTTCCCAGACTTTATTATTTTATTTGTTAGAGCGAGAAAGTTACATGAAAATTGCTTTTGGAAACTTTCGGAATAATTTTGTTTGCTTCGTTCGAAATGAACTACATTTATATTTGCTTACACTCTTCAGCATCTCTCTCCGTTTTGGTTTAAATTAAACCACCTATCTCCTGCAGACGACTCTCCCTACGAACAGAGACGGCGGTATGATTTAGGACGATCCTTTCAAAAAAAATTATAAACGATTCTAATTTTATTTATTTATAAACGGAAAAGCCAATTATAGCATTACTAAAAGAAGGAATAAAGTAAATATACATTTATACAGATGAATAAGAAATAAAGATTAAAATTAAAACTAGTTCTTTACTGCTTTTTTAAGAGATGATAAAGAGGAGCCCAACAGTGTTGTGAGTGTTATCTGATTTTATTCTTCTAAGGGTTTTATTTTGGTCATAATTAGTTCCACATAAAGAAATTTTAAAGATGTTACTATTCCTATTTCTTTAAAAATTTACCAAAAGTAAGATTAGCTTAATAATTTTAGAATAATCAATACTGCTCCCATAAGTTTAAATTTTTTTTTACCTTTTCAAAACGACATACAATTTGGGCTATCTAGAATAATTCTCTTTTGTGACTCTTTGCGTACTCCTGGACAGAAAATTATAAATTAATTTATCTATTTTTTTTTCGGTGTGGATAGCGGATTTAGGACGAAAAATAATTGAGAAGAACATGAATCAGAATATCAATTTATCTTTTTTTTATTTAATAATAATAATAATAACAGAAAGTGTGTTCGAGGGCTGCTAAGGGCTACAAAGATGACTCTGTCATTAGTAACCAGGCCTCACTAGCAAGAGAAACCTCTACGTAACCTACATCGACTACAAGAAAGCGTTTGAAATATTACGCTTGTATCAGAAAGATCTAATATTGTTTCCTTTTTAGAACATGTGATGCATTGAAGGAGAGTTCAAGACACTTCAAGCACCCAATAACAACAACATTGAGACTGACTGCATCAATATCAGAGGGGGCATTCTTCAGGGTGATTCACTGAACCCACTGTGGTTTTGCCTGGAAATGAACCCTCTCTCGCATCGTTTAAACTCAACAAACTATGGATTTAGCATCAAGAAAAACTATACAGAACTAGCTAAACTCAATAATGGATGATTTAAAGCCGATAGTGGTGACGGCACACCAATTAAAACAGATGTTGAAGATAGTAGAAGAGTTTTTTAACGATATTGAGATGCAGTTTGGTTTAGACAAGTGTCGCACCATCAAAACGGTCAGAAAATCGAGGCTATGGCTATTGTACAAATACATGGGAGTAAAGCAGGCTCGACGGATAGACCATCAAGTAATTCAAAAAGAGCTGACCAACGAGATTATGAAAAGTATAAAACAAGCAACACGAATCAGTCTAAATGGTAAAAATATGGTTAAGCTCATTCGGTATACCTAATCAACTGGACCAAAACGGGTGTGGAAAACCTGCACGAAGAGTCATAATCTTTTTAACGAAAGCACAAGAACACCATCCACGCAGTGCTACTGAAAGTACTACGCTTTTACAACACTTAAGAGGAAGAGGACTTATGGCTCGATAAGCAGATAAATAATTTGTGCTCTTATTTCAGACGACAGGCAGAAACATACACATTACACCATGCATTAAGTAAGGTAGACGATACAACACCACTATGTCTAAGACATATAGAAGCACCCACACACCATAAAACAGATAAAAAAAAGAACCAGCGGGATGCAAAATTCTCTTCATGGTCAGCATCTCAATGAGGTCACCCAAGATTACGTCGACAATATTGCGTCGAACTTTTGGTTGACGTCAGGACAGTCGTTTCCGGAAATGGAAGGTTTACTCTTGACAATTCAAAATCAGGTCATCCCAACTAGAAACTACTTAAAACATATTTTAAAAGACCACTCCGTGAGAAATGATAGATGCAGATATGGATGTCAAATACCAGAGACAATACAACACATCACAGGAAGATGCCAGACATTTGCGGCGAATAAGTACAAGAAACGGTTTGATTCAGTGACTAAAATACTTCATCAAGAGCTGGGTAATAAAATAAACCTTCTTTAAAGAGACCATGTTCCATACTGTAAGTACAACCCACAAGCAATCCTTGAGAATGATGAGTACAAACTGTACTGGGACCGAAGTGTGCTCACAGCCCAACAAGTCAGTAACAACAGACTAGATATAATATTAGTAAATAAATGTACTATGCAAGCAACATTGATGGACGTGGCTATATCCAATAACAATAACTTACAGGAGAAGTACAATTAAAAGATTGCCAAGTACAGAGACCTGGAAGTACAAATTAATAGATAATTAAAGAAGGAAAATGTTCAAACTATACCAATAGTCATATTGACCACAGCTGTCGTACCAAAGACTCTACTAGACTCTTAAGCGCTTGATATTTAGTGAACATCTTTACAAACCAATACAGAAGGCCGTGCTACTTGCGATGTCCCGCAACGTTCGGAAGTTTCTGGGAGATATACCTGCATCCCATATCACCTAAGGGGCTCGATAACTTGGAAAGAGCCCCACCAGAGCTTAATTCCTCTGGTATCTAGAATACCTGGGATAAGTTAATGTTCCCCGTAGAGGGAGTGAGAGCCAAAAGGTTGAAGTCTTAATAATAATATAATTTACTGACCAATCTAACAATAACAAATTAAAAGTCTATATAATATAATGTAGCTTTAATGAATATAAGTAAAGAAATTAACAAATTACATATGATATTTGTTTATGAAGTAATGGCATACCACAACATTTGCTACTAAGATCCAATAATGTACCTAACTATTGTAAACAAAAAAAAAAGTAAAACTGATTCACTATGACTATATATTTAAGCACTGGTCAGTGAAGATAGAATTAAATAATTATTTTTTGAAACTTATTAATGACAAGCTTATTTTCTGGTAGTACATTATATTCCTTGGCAATGCGGTATGAAAATGTATTCTCAAATTGTCGGGTACGATGTTTAAGTATGGACCGGAGTTTTTTTGGCGGATGTTCAGGTTATGTTTGTCTGTGTGATACGTTATATTTGCATTTAAGTATGCAGGAAAGTGATGTATTATTTTTTTTTTGGAATAAAGTTAGAGCGTGGAGTTTCCATCGATTTATCATATTCAACCAACAAGTATTTTTCAGTGTGATAAATCCTGTCAAATTTTCTTTTACCATATATCAAACTCAAACACGAATGCTAAAGTTTTTATATCCATTATATTTAAACAAGGCCCATAAATGTAATAACAATAGTTTGCATGTGCGAGTAGGTACAAGTGATTTGCATAGCTGGGTTTTCGGTTTTACTGTGAGCGAGTGTCGGTCGATGTATAGTAATTTTAATTTGGTATATGATTTCTGAAATACAAGATACATGCTGATTGAATTTCAGTGTATTATCGCAGTTATCACAGCATGGAAGCAAATTTCCTTAAAATTTAATTAGAAGCATGCCTAGACGCATAAATGCTGTGATTCGAAGAAGAGAAGGCAACACACGCTACAATTGTTTCTCTGACACCATTAATTTCGTCACTAGTGTTCTATTTACACCATAATTTATTCGTTTTAACATTACAATCTTTTTAATAAGTCTTGAGAATAATTCACTTTTAAAGTATCCGAAAACGTTTTGTCTAAGCAATGTCCATAAAAAATTATTAAAATTAAAATTTATTTTAGCAATATGTATGATTTAATATGTTGTTGCGTTAATTTTGTGTAGGAGTGTATAAAAGAGAAAGAGAAATGGTTTTACGAGCAATGCCAAGAAATAGAAGCAATGGAAGCAAAACACGATACCTTCAACATGCACAAGAAGATAAAAGAGGCAGCAGGTATCTGCAGAAATAGAAACGCGACGACTTTACAGAACGCACAGGGCAGGCTGATACTGGATACTTCAGAAGAACTGACAAATGGTGCGACTACATCGAGCACCTATTTCACGATACCCGGCCAGAACTTCAGGAAGAATTCTTTAATCAAGGCCAAGGATTGGACATAACGAAGGCAGAAATTAAATATGCGCTGTCAATTTCAAAAAATGGGAAAGCTAGTGGTCCTGATGACGTCTATATAGAAGTTCTAAAAATACTGCAAAACGAAGAATCACTGAACACGCTGGTAAAGCTATTCAATCTTATTTACCGAAACGGCAGTATACCTTCTGATTGGTTAAAATATACTTTTGTCCCGCTCCCCAAAAACGCGAAGGCCAAGAACTGCGGTGATTATCGTCTTATTAGCCCGATGAGCCATGTGCTTAAACTCTTCTTGAAAATAATACACAAAAGAATATATGCAAAGTGCGAGACAATGATGGGGGACTCTCAGTTTGGTTTTCGCAATAGCTTTGGAACAAGGGAGGCACTATTTAGCATACAGGTTCTCATCCAAAGGTGCCGGGACATGTCGGTGACCGTTTACGCATGTTTCATCGATTACGAAAAAGCCTTTGATAAAGTAAAGCACGAAAAACTGATCAACATTCTTAGAGAAATAGGACTGGAACAACGAGACCTTAGAATAATAGCCATCCTTTACTGGAACCAAAGTGCTCGAATAAGAATCGATAACACCGCGTCCGACGAGATCAAAATCCTGAGAGGCGTTCGTCAAGGATGCATTTTATCACCACTATTATTTAATTTGTATTCCGACAGGATATTTCAAGAGGCGTTGGATGAATGTGACGAGGGGATATCTGTCAATGGGATTAATATCAACAATCTGAGGTATGCGGATGACACGGTTCTTGTTGCCGATTCACTGGAAGGACTGCAGGAGCTGGTAAGCCGCGTGACGGCTGCAAGCTCAGAGGCCGGACTTAGCCTGAACGTGAGAAAGACAAAGTGGCTAGCAGTTAGCAAATCAAACAACGTGGACGGACACCTGACAATTAACGGTCAACGAATTGAGCGAGTAGAAACTTTTAAATATCTTGGGTGTCAACTAAATGAGAAGTGGGACAGCATGCAGGAGATTCCTGCTAGAACAAGCTCGTGCTTCGTTCCTGAAAATGCGTAAAGTACTTTGCAGCAGAAATTTAAGCTTGCCTCTGCGCGTCCGAGTGCTTCGCTGTTACGTGTTCAGCATACTGTTTTATGGAATGGAAGCTTGGACTTTGACAGATGCGATGTGCAAAAAATTGGAGGTCTTTGAAATGTGGACGTACAGAAGGCTATTAAGAATCTCCTGGGTAGAAAGAGTGCGTAACACCGAGGTACTTCAACGCCTCGACAAGCAGCTGGAAGTTCTGTTTACACTAAAAAAGTGCAAACTGGAGTATTTTGGTCACATCTTAAGAAATGTCAAGTATCGACTTTTAAAGCTTATTATAGAAGGGAAGATCGAAGGACGAAGAGGCCCGGGTAGAAGAAAGATATCCTGGCTAAAAAACTTAAGACTATGGTATGGAGTGAGCACTACCACATTGTTCCGCCGAGCTGTAGACAAGGTTCAGATAGCGCTGATGATTGGCAACGTCCGAGGAGGACAGGGCACCTAAAGAAGAAGAAGTGTATAAAAGCGGATTACTACAAAAAAATTAAACACATTGTTGAATATCAAAAATAAAATTTACTAGCAATAATGCTCGATAAGCCAAACTTTTAATATTTTCGTTTTTAAATAACACCATTGCTTTTTGTTACTAATACAAGGATTACTTTTTTACCATAGGACATTAAATACAGGGTGTTTCAAAAAAATAATTTTCAAATCAAAATATTTCAAAAACGGTACACAGTATCGAGTTTGGTGTAAAATTGAATGATGTTTGAGTTTACTTGAAATTTTGATTAATAAATCCAACCTTAAAAAAGTTATGTTCAATACTATTTGGTACGAACCGTGTAACTAGTGCCCTCTATGAGAGTTAGATATAAAAACAAATTCATGGGATGTATAAGCTTCTAAAACATATTCGTATAAAATATCATTACAATGTTTCCAGTAGTTTCGGCAAAATCGTAATAAATGAGTATAAATTTTTTTTCTTTAACGCCCTTTATCTTGAATACGAATGAGGTTACGAAAATTTTTAACGAAGCAAACTCCAACTATTTTTTAGTTATCTACCTTTCCCAAATACAGGGTTACCTTTTTTAAACACCCTGTATATTGTTTTTCTATTACTTGTATACATTTGCGACTGTTGCGAACAGTTTTTTACACAGGACAGAAACAGTCAGTTTCTGCCGTCTGAATAAGGTTTTAATTATTTTTATGCTCTCAGAATCCTTTTGTTTGTTACTTACCTCTAAATAATCGTCATTATAACTATTAACTAATCTGACACATGTAACGTATTTTTTCGAATTAATATTATCTTGTTTCGATCACCTCTAGTTGTTAAAACTCCCAGTTCGAATACATGTTATAAGAAAAATATAGTGCGTGACAAGGCGTAAAACAAGATGATTTCAGACTGCAGAAGATGTCAGCCCTCACCCATGACACGGGCAGCCAAATCTCCTTCGTCTGAAATCAAATTCCTTGCCGTACAATACGAGGTTGTTGTTTAGTAATACTTTTATTTGTTACTGTCAACGTAATGTGACGATTTTAAACGATTTTAGTTATAAAATTGCATAATTAATTATGAATTAACCTGGTAGACTGACCTTAACATTTAATGATCGCTGTGATGTATTATTCACAAGATACTTTTAATATAGAAATGCCAGAACCGTATTTATTATTCATATCAAACAGTTGTTTCGATGTAAAATCATATACGAAAATTATTTTTTAGTTAAAACTTTAAAAGTACATTTTAAAGATAGATTGTACCTAATTGAAAAATAACTCTTTTAGTTTATAAGGCTTTAACGTTTATGAGGTTTTTGCGGCAAAAAAACGCGTGGAGGCTTAGCCTAAGTGAATATAAATGAAAAATACCAAATAACGACTACTTCAACTAATTTAAATATACAAAAATTGTACGAAATAATAATTCATAAATATAAATAGATTTTTTAAATAGTTTAAATTTAGAATATGTCCATATACTGCTCTTATACGGCTGTGAGACATGGACGGTGAAGCAGGAAGACGCCTTTGAAATGTGGATGTACAGGCGAATGCTCCGTATATCATGGACCACCAGGACAACAAATGCAGAGGTTTTAACTAGAGTGAATACCCGCCCTCAATTAACAAATATCATGAAGATAAGAAAAACAGCCTATCTGGGACATCTAATGCGGCACAAGGAGTATGAACAACTACAAGTAATACTGGAAGGTAAACGAGGCATAGGGAGAAAGGAAAAGTCCTGGCTAAGAAACATAAGAGACTGGACAAACATGGATGGTAATACCCTGATCCATCGAGCCCAACATAGAAAAGAATTTGCCATAGTGGTCGCCAACCTCAACAGAGATTGCACCTGAGAGGAGGAGAGGACATATACTTAAATAAAATTAAAGTGTCTGTATGTGACTTTAAAATTTAGGCATTTTTTAAGCTTATGTGATTATTCGCATGTTACATCGGTGAAATTTCCAAACGAATTTTAATGCGGATTTCACGGGTAGATAGAACTTGACTACGAGCAAAATATAAATTTTATTTTATTTCAATCGCGCGCTAGATAAAAAAGTAATCTTTAATTAAAATCGTTCTAGTCTGAGAAGTTACAAGGCAAATATTAATTGCTATCGTCGAAGTCCTATAGATGGTACAACACAACGTTAAAAAAAAACACAAAATAAATTCGGCTAGATTTTATTTAGTAATATAGTTTAGTTCCTAAAAAAATCAATAGGTGACGCTGTTAATTTTTAGAACGCGCTATAGAAATGTTTACAATTCACCTGGCTGGCATCATTTTAAAAATTAGTTTCCCAAAAACTTACTGAATGTCAAGGTTAATTTTTAAAACGCATATGGTACTCGATAAAGAAATTCTTTGATATTAAATCGGATGTCAAGAAAAAAAGTTATTGAGATAAGACTAAATTTCACGCGAACGAAGTCGAGGGTAACAGCTAGTGTTACATATGAACACAGAAGATGTAACTTTGGTTATGGCTACGAGTTCTGGTTAATTCAAAGCTTTTTACATCAATATTGATTCTCAAGATTTGGTGACCGAGCCCAACCACTAATATTAAAATGCATAGAACTAATCAACATTAACAACAGAATACTGCTAGTTTATTTATTTATTATTTTCGTATAACTTATAATTTGTTCCAACATATACAACATATATATAGGAAAGTACTAACTGATATACAAGCCGGCATTATTATAAATGGTGAAATCATAAACAACCCTCGCTACGCAGACGATACAATACTGTTGGACTCCAGTCAGGAAGATTTACAGCGAATATTGTATGCGGTCATCGAAAAATGCGCAATGGCCGGACTCGGATAAAATGTAAAAAAGACCAAAGTATTGGTAATTAGCAAGCAACCCAATATCATAGCTAACATAAGAGTTGGGGGTGAACTATTGAAGCAAGCAAACCAAACCAAAGTGAAGTGAAATCGAGAATTGAGCAGACTCAAGCAGCATGAGGGTGTTTCATGTCCCCATTAGTAGGGTCTGGTGCTGTAGAGATCTAAAGTTAACTCTATGAATCCAACTTCTCAGATGTTATGTCTTCTCTACCCTGCTGTACGGTATGGAAGCCTGGACTATAAACAAGTACGAAGAAAAATGACTTGAAGCCTTTGAGATGTGGGCTTACAGGAAAATATTAAAAGTTTCATGGACGGAAAAAGTATCCAACTTGGTAATACTTCAACGACTGAATAAATCCACCGAAATTCTTACCACCATCAAAAGGAGGAAACTGCAATATTTCGGGCATGTTATGAAAGGCGAAAAATACCAATTACTGCAGAACATCATGCAGGGAAAAATTTATGGTAAAAGAAAGCATCATGTTTTAAGAATCGTACAGTGGACGTCACAGTCATGCGCAATAGAGTTTTAGCCGTGCATGGACAGTTTATGAGACAATTTTTATTTTAGCCAAACTTGGGATCGTTCGTTAACCAGTTCCTGAACGGTAATTTTGGTGCATTGTTTAATGTAGAAACTGTTTAAACCGACATGCGCATTGGGTATTTCTTTAGCTTTGATTGGTCAATGACCAGTTGGGTTATTATTCGATTACATAAAATGGTCACAAAACTATTCTACATTTTAATTTTTAAGTATTACTCTTGGAAGTATAATGTTAACGTATGCATATAAATTCGATCCGTAATTCAGCGCCTACAAAAAGTTCCCAATGGACCAAAGGCTTAATAATTCGTATATAACAAAAATATATTTACTTTTATTACATGACGTTTAACAAAAAAAAAAATTGACAAATATATATAATTGTAAAATGAGCAAACATAAACATAGATGATCAAAAACCAAAAATGCTAACTATACAAACGATCCAGAATACTGTACAGAAGCTGCAGGTGGAAGCAAACCTTTAATAACAACCAATTTTAAATATATTCGCAAAAGTAACATTTCATAATTTATCCCTTAAACATAAAAAACTGGGTGCCATAAAACTTTAAATGTCGCTAATAGTGACATTTAGTTTACGATGGTTGTATCCTTAGATGTGCTTATAGCCATAAAATAGCAAATTGATTCAAAGTATCTTATTGCTTTTCACAATCCTTATTCTTCGCCAGGATTGATACATTTGTGACTTTATTTAAACCAAGTATTAAAGCAGCTTCAGTAGTCAGTGGCGGGACAGTAAAAATCTACTTTTTTTAAAGCATCGCCTGCCCCCTAATGCTGGATATTTAAGAAGGTAGCAATTTGTCGAAATAATGTTGCAGAGTATGATGTTTCGTTGCTTTAAAAATTAAATTGTCTTAAAAACTCTATGTCTATTGGTTTGGTTAACCTTTAGGTGAACCTTTCATGGAAGTAATTACTTAGTTGACAAAAAAACTGTAAGTACCTTGATAAATATTTGTTTTAGATTGGTAATGCTTTACATGATACAGTCGGCAAGTCTTAAAAATGTTAGTAGCTACGTGGAAGAAGTGGAAGACTAAGTCTTCTTAATGGCAGTTTAAATGTATGTTTATTGAGGGTCTATTGCTCTAAACGGTTATAAGCAAAACTGTCAGATCTAATGTTACGCTTAACTTCTTTTTGTGGATGAGAACAGTTTTGTGTGAAGTGCGCCTCTGCGGTAAGCGAAATCGTTCCGATGTAACATTATACGCTTATTTTACACAGTTAGCTGAACGGCAAAATCTCAACTAATGAGCTTGACACTTAATCTAAGTCGTAGCACCCTTTCGAAATTATGTAGTGACAGACTTATTAAAATACACATTTGTAGGTGCTTTAACAGCTTTACGCACCCCTCCTATGCCGCTGGCTTCATTATTCAAGCCGCGAAGGCGATGTCTGGAAACGAAATGAACTCTCTCTTACAAAACAGTGCGAAGCACGAATATGTTGCCGAGAAATAATATCTTTTGTCTTTTGAAACACTCTAATCCATGTTTCAGAACAGTGAGGTGCATCTTAGAATGAAATTGAGTTCTTTATTTAAACCGTAAAAGTAAGTGAATAATACACACAGAAAACAATCGCAAATAAACGATTACTTTTTTTGGTGTATGTAGTATTTATGTATGTAACATTTAATTACTACGTAATTTGTTGTTAATAATGACGAGGTTACATTACTTAATAAATATGTTTATATGTAAAATTTTCTTAAGATCCTGGTAGGGATTATGCCTGACTTTCATAAACAAAACCTAAGATAAATGGAAATGAAGAAATTGTTATATTGAATACTAACTAAAAAATCTTGTAAAAAAGATTTAAAAATAACAGCAGTGAAATTTAAAAAGTGATTTAATTGTGCAGTTAATATTAAGTAATAGTATAATGATACGATTTTTAGTTCTTTCTTGGGTTCGGCGATTAAAACTCTTGATCCAATAACCAAACAATGTTTATTTTAATACCATAAATTCTATTTTCATTAACCACTTAGATATTCAGTTAGCTATACAACTTCTACAACTCTATATAACTATTTACATTTAATAATTATTGTCTGGCATTATAGATAAGCCAAATGGAATGAACTAAGGGACTTTTACCTATCATTTCCATGGAAAGATGTCTGCTTTCGCTCACAAGACTTATCAACATGTGCAGAATCTGTAACCGAAATCATAAGGCTAGGTATGGACTCATACATTCCTTATGGTACAAGACGGATCTTCAACCCCAAACCCTGGTTCAACCAAGAATGCAACCTTGCGGTGCGTGATAAAAATCAAGCACATCGACTCTGGTGCTAAGTCCCGACAATTGCCAACCGAGAAGCCTTTGTCCACGCGAGGAACGCCTGCAAAAAAACGATCGATCTTGCCAAAGAATCCTACGACACGAGAATATGCAACAAGCTTGTCAATGCCCCTCCTGGATCAAAGACCTTCTGGTCTTTGGCTAAAGCCATAAATAAGAATTTCACAACTTCTTCTTTACCACCACTCGAGAGGTCCAACGGCACGACAGCCGTATCTTCCAAAAAAAAGCGAATCTGCTGGAAAACAACCCCCAACGATACCTAGAATAAACGCAACAATGCCTGAGGTCACTATCCGCCATCGCTCTTTCAGGAAAATCCTACGAAATCTTGACTCTAATAAGGCAGTAGGACCAGATGGAATTCCGACAATTGTCCTAAAGACCTGTGCTCAAGAGCTCACCCCAGTTCTCTGTAGACTCTTTAAGTTATCATACAGCAAAGGAGTATTTCCGTCCATGTGGAAAAACGCTAAAGTCCAACTTCCGAAAAAAGGAAAGAAGACTATTCCTGCAAATTATCGCCCTATTGCATTGCTCTCAGTCATATCCAAAGTTATGGAAAAAGCGATTAACACAGAACTTATCAAATATCTGGAGAAATTTGAGATAATCCATGACAGACAATAGGGATTTCGACAACTTCGGCCTACTGGAGATTTGCTCGCTTATTTCACTCAGCTCTGGACAAACACTATTAAAAAGTTTGATGAATCCCGTGCAATAGGCTTGGATATATCTAAAGCCTTTGACCGCGTTTGGCACCAGGCATTGTTAAGTAAATGATCTTCCTACGGTCTTTCAACCAAACTGCGCCAATGGCTCTTGAGCTTTATGCAAGATCGCTCCTTACATGTGGCAGTTGACGGTATTTCTTCTGATGCGTTTAAAACCAATGCCGGGGTCCCCCAGGGTTCCATCCTGTCCCCCACGAACCCCATTTACAGTTTCGCAGACGACAGCACACTTTCTTAACTTTCACATCCTATCGATCACTTTCGGTGAATGATACAAATAGACTCAGGCAGGAACAGGTTGATTCCATCAATAGAGATCTTGAAGCAATCGTCGAGTGGGTAACCAACAATCTTGTTCAGTTCAACGCCCAAAAAACACAAAGTGCCACGTTTTCCAAGAAAGTGAATTCCTCAAATCATCTCATCACAATGTCCGGAAATACCCTTGAACCAAGTCCCTCTATCTCGATTTTGGGAGTCACGGTGTCCAATAATATGTCTTGGCATGACCATGTTGCTAACATCGCAAAGTCGGCAAGCCAGAGGTTAGGTTTTCTGTGGAAAGCTAGAAAGTTTTTTACTCCTGATCAACTGTTGACGACGTACAAGGCTCAAATCCGACCTCTACTGGAGTATTGCTCGCACATTTGGGGTTCAACACCAAGTCATTTTTTTCGTCTTCTAGATTCCATTTAGAAAAGGGCCATTCGGTTGATAAACAGCTCAACTCTCACAGATACCCTTCACCCTCTAGGACATAGAAGAAGAGTTGCAGACCAGTCATTGCTCTACAGATATTTCCATGGCAGATGCTCCAGAGAAATAAAAACTCTTGTACCACCATTGGCCACATTTGGCCAAAGAACTCGGCACGCTGATCAGTCTCACCCATTTACTCTCAAGATTGACACTACAAGGACCAATCTTCTTTAAGAATCCTTCTTTTACAGGGCTGCTACGGAATGGAATAAGCTTCCAAAATCAGTTTTTTCAGAGAACTATGACCTGAAACTTTTTAAAAAGCGTGTCCACAATCACTTCCTTTCTATAATCCCTTCCCCTTCTAATAGTCGCAGTGCGGGCCGTCCGCGGCCCACACGATAGGTCTACCCTTTTTGCGATTATTTTCATAAAAAAAAAAAAAAGCTTATACTCCTTCTTGGTATGATCGTTTTCCCCTTTTATATTTCCAATATCATACTTCCAGATCATTCTACCAGTTTCTCCATTATTCGACGTGGTTCCAGCGGTTGCTCGACCTTGCCGGACCCCTTTTTTTTATACCTGAACGAATAACCACGGGAAGGGTCCAGTTATTTCTCGAGTTATCCATTGTCTTCTATCCTCATTAAATATGCACCGTAGAATCGGTTGTAGCTGCCAGAGACGGATTCAGTAAATTTGTAACAATATTATACACCTAGGGCAGTACAGTAAGAAATATTTAGGTCGAGGTCATCATACATGTGTTCTGAGACATTTCTTACTTTAATGCCCTTGGTGTGTATACTATTTTTCTTCCTACTGTAGGCGAAAAGCGTAGCGGGCCGAAAGTGACGCTTTCTGCACAATAGGAAGAAAATGAATATAAGACTTACTTTCCAATATTTATCGTGAGGTTAAAACTTGATTCTTTAGTCCAAACTAATTATATTTTACGTACATACTGTAACGAAATTTTATTTGGAATTACTTCTAGTGCAAGGGGTACGTCTTTACTAAACAACAAACGAACACTGGTCAAGAGCATCTCAGCTCATTCGTATTTATACAATTCTCATAATCATGGTTGGCTATGGCTTCCAGAATCTTTCAAAATTATAAGACCAAACAAATTATTAAAAATTTGGTTACCAATTTCAAACAAATATATTTTTTAAAAAGGGTAAGTTTATCAAATTTTGAATTTTTCCTTATGAATTAAATTTAATTAGAATTTATACTGATATAAATTTATAATTACTATGATAGTTTTTACAGATTTTATTAAATAAATATTGTTAATTTTGGGTTGGCAATAATTATTCTCTATAAATTACTAAAAATTTTAATATTTTTCTGTAGTGGCATATAATTTAATAACAAAAATATAATACAGTGTATTTTAAACGTGTATAGAGGTGTGTCGGTTCCTACACTTATGTATGGTAGTAAATGTTGAGTTTGGCAGAAGAAGCATAAAAATAGGATTAATGCTGCGGAGATAAGTAGTTTGAGAACTATAGCCGGAGTGACTCGGTTGGATAAAGTAAAATATAGTGAGATAAGAGAACGATGTAGGTGTAAAAGAAGATGTGCTTACAAAGATAGATAAAGGAATGCTTAGATGGTTTGGACACGTAGAAAGGATGGATGAAGAAAGATTAACGGAACAAATTTATAAAGCGAGTGTGAATGGACAAGTCAGTAAAGGTCGACCTCGGCAAACATATCTCGATCAGATCACCATTGTTTTGAAGAAAGGCCAGGTCAAGAGTACCAACAACCGACGAGCATGTATGAGAGCCCCGATGAAAGTAGAGGAAGCAAAAAATGTGTGTAAGAACCGTAGCAAGTGGAAGGAAGCGGTCTCTGCCTATCCCTATGGGAAAAAGGCGTGACTATATGTATGTATGTATTTAAAACGATCATTTTTATTTTAAATTTTATTTTTCCATTCAAATATACCAAACTTTCCCGATTATTTTTGTATATTTTGTTTCTCCGTAAAATACTAGTGAATTTTATTTATATACCACGTAGTTTTAATTGTAATATCTGTTGTTAATTATAACAAAAATTACTGAACGTAAAAATGGCAATATTGCTGAAACAAATCATATCCGCTTGGTGCGGGATACTTCCCCTCACCTAGGTGCAAGTTTATTTTGCTACAACTTTGCCAAAGTTATATCTTCATGTCTAATTATTCGTGACTCTGTCTGATCATCGGCGTAAAGTAGGCATTTGACGATCAAAACATTCATTCTCAATTCATATGCACTCTTTTTTAAATTTTTTAAACAATCGTCTATGTATAAATTAAACAATCATGACGAAGCCACTCATACATGTCTAACACCTTTTTCAATGTTAAACCAGTCCGTGTAAGCTTCGTTTATCCTATTTCTAAAATGTAAGCTAAATAGAATTACTAAATGCTCTGTGTTTTAAAATTGATAGCAAAGAACTCGAAAATGGACTGATAATAATTCTAGTACTTTTTAAGCGTTTGTTTTTAAAAACGTCATCTTTCAGTAACAATTCTGTAAACTTAGCATTTTAAAGATGGTATTTTGTTTTTAGTTTCTTAACTGTTTATCTGATGTAAAGGTAGCTCACTCAAAGATAGGAAATAACATAAACTAAAATATTTTAAAATTTAAAAACATTTGATTTGACCTTTTAGGAGCCGAGACAATTAATACCAAAATTAGCATTTTAGCGCCCAGTTATCGTTTAAAACGTAAAGAAGACTACTTTTAATCGTATTAAAAAAAAGCGCCGGCATAATTTCGAATTAAAAAAGTGGGTTGAAATAAGATAGTTTTTATATCTCATGAATAATAATAGAGGTGAAATATATTGACTTTCAAGAAATCAGGACGACCAAAACCAGTTAATTAATTTTAACACAATTCGTTCATGTTGCGTGTTTGATCTAACTTAAAAATTGATTACATTTTCTGAGCTAAATATTATAAAATAACAAAGTCTTGGAAGCAGGAAGCCCATGAGGACGTGCGTTGCAATATTAGAAAAGGGGTTGCATTAATCCTCGTATTTATGACAGCAGATACAGTATACTTTTCGTATAAAATCATGTTTATTTCTGTCATTAAAAACTGGAAGTGATCAGACACTGTCAAAAACCACAAAAAGTGATTAGACAAACAAATATTTAAAGGTGTGAGAAGTTCTTAATCATCTCTTTAATACTGGCTTAAATATCGTCAAAATTTATTAAGCCCACGACATTTAATGTCTAATTTAGACGGCCGTCCAAAACACCTCCGACGACATCGCTTTACAAAACACGAAAGCAACAAGTGAGTAGCATAATTAAAATCCCCTTTTGCCATGTGCGAAAATATTTTGTAATAAAATTTAAAAAATGGTCTCGATCATAATAATAATAATAATCATCTTTTTACAAATGAATTAATGTCTACGTTGTTTTATTTTTGATGTGTAACATCTTTGCTCTCGCTTACTTGCAAAATGTGGGAGTGATTTCGTGAAATGGGACGGAAGTGTGTAACAGTGTAACAGGAAGTCGCGGATGCGCGTGCTATTTGATTTAACGAATGAGCGCGCGGTGGTAGAGTTGGCCGTCAGATGGCCAACCAATTTTCCGAGAGGTCGGTACTGTCAGCCATCAGCTGTGCACTTAAGTCACAGTGTTTGCTGTTATATGCGTAAGCTATATAAATATTTACTGCTGATAATAAGTCTCAATAAAGTGCAGATCATCGAAAAAAAATTCATGTAAGTAATAATAAATGATTATTCGAATAAAATATTTTAGTATTTAGCTTTTTAAAATTTTAATTTGACTTATGTCACTGTCAGTGTCAATTAAATAAAATACAAAGAATTATTGTTTGTTATGAAAAATTATTTCAAATAATACCTAACCCATTTTTTTCAGAATATAATTTTAAAATTGCTTATTACTAAGGTGAGATGTCAAATGTTACACATCATATACGAGTACTGTAAGGCTTGCTAGTTTTTTTTATACATAAATTTATTATTTGTGCCTAAATATGCAACCGTCTCAAATTTCCTAACGAGCTTTTTAAATTTTTTTACATACATTAATTTATAAAGGTTTTATTATTATTTAAACGTGAAAATGTATAAATTTTCAAACATAATGCAGATGTTAAATTATATCTGGAAGTAATAAAATGCATCCCTTTTTTTTTACTATTAAAGTATTATTATTCAGACTGCGCAAATGGAAATACTGCTACCTGTGGTTTCTACGGAGTAACATTGGTATTTATATATAAATAAATGTTCTACTCGCGAGTTTAATTGCAATAAGACTCATAGCCTGGAATTCCAATTAGTGTTCCTTTAATTGCATACTGCGTACTAAATTAAAACTAATATTGTTCTTTACAGACACTTTAAGTACACACTAGATATTATCGTCACTGAGATATGCAATAAAAAAAGGTTTTTATTTACATAAGTAATGTTTACGTAACAAACAGTATATGTACTTTCTAGTAGAAAAAAGTTTTCATTAAAAATGGACATTTTCGCACAAAGAAATGGATTTTATTCTGTTGATCTGATTACGACGTATAGCCCAAACATGTTGCAATGACACCTTATAGAAACTACGAGGTCTAACAATAATATTATAGGACTCGTCGCCCTAAAGACACATTGAGGTTTAAAATATGTTATATTATTTTTTGACAAATCAGTTTTTAAACAAAACTTGCCTCGTTTTACCAAGCATTATCATTTATGTCATGTCAAAAAATGCCCAGTAAGTAAAAAATCTTTAATCACGACCATTATCCGTATTTACCAAGATGGTAGTATGGTAAAAGGAGAGAAATGCGTTATAAAGAGATGAAAGGATTACTTCGAAAGTTTATTTGAGAAAAAAGATACACAAGTACATCCCCCATTCGGAGACATGAGTGAAAGTTGCAATGAAAGTTAAATTAGTACGACGGAAATTGTGAAAGCGTTGAACAGTATAAAATTGGGTAAAGCTGCTGGGTACGACAGGATAACAGTTAAAATGCTAAAGGCTGTACAAAGCGTGGTAGCTAGTCTGCTGTACCGCCTTTTTAACCTCTGTTGGAGGAGTGGTAGCGTACCAGACGACTGGTGCAAGGCTGCTATCGTGCCGCTTTACAAGGGAAAAGGTTCACAGCAGGACTGTAAGAACTACCAAGGTATTAGTTTACTCAGCATAGTCGGCAAACTGTATGCATTGATTAAAAGAGTAACAAATGAAAATGAGAGGATGGTATGGGATGTGCAAGCAGGAATTACAAGAGAAAGGAGATGTATGCATCAGGTCTTTTCATTACGACGTATAATCAAAAAGTTCTTGGCTAAAAGTCAGGTCTATTGCGCTTTTATAGATTTGGAAAAGGTCTATGACAGAGTGGTGAGGAGTGAATTGTGGTCGACATTGTCTGTGTATGGGGTGAGCGGTAGTTTAATACGAACACTGAAATCACGAGGATTCCACTGCTTGTGTCAGGATAAACGAAGCTTACACGGACTGGTTTAACATCGAAAAAGGTGTGAGACAGGGATGTGTGGCTTTGCCATGGCTGTTTAACTTATACATAGACGATTTTTTAAAAGATTTGAAAAAAAGTGTCTATGGATTAAAAATGAATGATTTGATCGTCAAATGCCTTCTTTACGCCGATGATCAAGTCATATTAGCGTCATCTGAAGAGGAGTTGCAGGCGATGGTTAATGTTATGCATGATGCCCCAAAAATCAAAGTGATGAAAATAAATGTAAGCAAAACCAAAGTAATGGTAATGGAGACGAGAGATGGAAAGTTGACAGTGACATTGAGCGAAGGGTGTTGGCAGGAAAACAAATTAATAAGGCATTGCATAGCTTTATAAACAGCCAAAAAGTGTCAAAAAAGGCACGTCGGTTGGATAAAGTAAAGAATATTGAAATAAGGAACGCTGTGGTGTAAAAGAAGATAGATAAAGAAATGCTTACATGGTTTGGACACGTAATAAGGATGGATGAAGGAAGATTGATGAAACAATTTTATAAGGCGAGTGTGAATGGACAAGTCGGTAGAGGTCGACCTCGGCGAACATACCTTGATAAGATCAACTTTGTTTTGAAGAAAGGCCAGGTCAAGAGTACCAACAACCGACGAGCATGTATGAGAGCACCGATAAAAGTAGAGGAAGCAAAAGATGTGTAGCAAAACCGTAGCAAAAGCATAATCCAGCCCTTCTCACGAAGTTCATGGTTATATGGGGTAAGATTTTCTTAAAATCGGTAGGTTCTAGGTTGGTATAACTAAATATGTTGAACCTTTTTCTTCCCAGGCCGGGGCATGAACATAGTATATGTTCATCAGTTTCGTCTTCCATGCAGAAAAACCGACAGTCCGTTTGTTGATTCAGACCTATATTTCCGAGCTGGTATCTTGGACGACAGTGTCTTTTATGCAGCTCCGTTAAAATTTGTAGGTTAGTCCTGCTTCATTGCAGGATCTGCTTAGTTGTGTTTCTCGAAGGTTTAAGTAAGAACGCCTTCGAGTGAGTCAATCCTGGTATATCGGACCAGTACGTGAGTATTTTCCTCCCCACCAAGTCCAAAATCATTGTTTTGGCGGCACTTTTAGTGACTCCAAAAACGGATTATGGTCCAGTGAACGCAGATTCGGCCCCATGTTTGCAAGGGTGTCCCACCACCCACTGGTGTCCAGGCATCCACACCTTGTTGTTCTCATCAAGGTACCCTAGGAAATCGATGCAATTCCATACAAGTTTAGAATTTATTTTGTTAGAGCTCAGTGCTTTTAAAGCAGCTAGGCTGTCTGATATACTTATGTTTTTGTTTGCTAGAGGTCTATTAGTTTGCTCTCTTGCACACAATTTGATAGTGAAGACTTCAACCTGAAAGATTGTAGCATACCTGCCAAGACTGATAGATATTTCAATCTTTGGTTTCCTGCTGAAAACACCGGCACCAACTCTATCTGGAGTTTTTTAGCCATCTGTGTACTTTACGTATTCAGTCTCCGGGAAGAGGATTTGTCCCCTCACCCATTCGTCTCTCTTCGGAAAGAGGACTTTGAACGACTTTTCTACGTGTATTTTTGTGGCTAGCAGGTCAGCAACCATCCCGAGAATTTGGTGGTTTTTTGTTTCACTCAGTATCCCGGAGTGGTCCCCGAATTGCTCTTCATTAATTTGCCTTTTTAAAGACAGGAATCTGTAGGAGACGGTCTGGCCTTCCTCTCTAAAAGAATATCCAGGGGAGAAAAAATTAGGAGGTATTTCATCGCTCCCATTGATGTGCTTAAAACGGCTCCAGTTATGGCCTGGCATTCCAGCCGCTAGAGGCCAACAAGCTTTGCTCTAGCTGTCTGTTGTAACCCTTTGGTTTATCAGACTACTGAACCACATGTAACTATAGATATTATCATTGTTTGATAAGTCCAGTAAATATGTTTGGGGTTTATTCCCCAAGATTTGCCGCTTACTCTTCTGAGATTCCAGAGAGAAAATCTGGCTTTGTGTATGGTTTTTTTCCAGGTGAGCGTTCCAGGTGTGTCTTTTATCCAGAACTACACACAGGTATTTCACTTTTACCGCAAATGAAATGCTCTCTACGCATAGGACAGGCTGTCGAAGCTTATCTAGCTTTTTTTTTAACTATTACAACCAAAATTAGCTAGTTAAAACTTAAAAAATATGTAGTGTATGGAGACTTTTTGGACTGAGTGTATGTAACCAAGCTCTTTTTTTAACCTATATATAGGCATTACATTTCTAAAATGTACATTTTCTTAAATTTTCTAATTAAACATAATTTTTTAATCATTTGCGATTAATTAACTTATTTTTTAAGAACCCTTAATCATCAATAACGTTTTGAGTGTCCTTGCTATCAATCCAACACTAAAATAACAAGAGATAATAATCAATTAGTGGAGAAATGTCGAAATTAAAGGGAGGTTCTGTGATTTTGAAGTGCCGTTAAGTTCCACCATTAATCTCATTATCAGCAAATTATTTGGTTATACTGATTGGCTGGGATTAATTTACGATTTTATTTTGAGAAAAACGACGATTAAACATGTTAAAAGATATTTGCTTTCTTTTATGTTAATTTCATTTAAATTCATTAGTTTTTTATTATTAATAAAACCAATGATCTAATTTATTAATTTACCCGGATGCATTATTTTTCCAGGTTACATATTTTTGTGATAAAGTCGACAACAAATTGTGTTTTTTACTAACCGCATTATTATAAAATCGTTGCAGTAAAACAATATTTCATTTGAATTTTTTTTCCGAAGAATCACCGGTTTAAATGAAATTCTGAAAGACCCAGGATTCTCCACATTAAGAATAAAAAAAACAATTAGTTGTACATCCCTTTTTATTTCACGACAAAATTTGATAAAAAAAATTATAAATGGTATTTCCTATTTAAATACTTATTTTTTTTTATTATTCAAAACGTTTTAAACAGCAGCGGCACGTCGGGATGAACAAAAAGTGTACACAAGCTAAATAAATGTTTTTACTTTGGACTTACTTTCAAACCTAAAATCAACTCAGCTGGGGGGTTAATTTTTATATCATCATCATCATCAATCAGCCCTCTGCGTCCTTTGCTGGACATATGCCTCCCCAAGTTGACTACATTCTTTTTTGTCTTGAGCGCTACGAATCCAGTTTTTTGTCATTTTTGTAATGTCGTCTGTCGAGTGAGTTGGTTGTATTCCTCTATTTCTTTTATCGTATTTGGGTCTCCATTCAAATAATTCTTTTGTCCTTTTGTCATCTTTCATGCAAACCACATGTCCCATCGACTTCCATTTGAGTTTTGCAACATGTACGACCACATTAGTCACGCCTGTTCTTCTGCGTAATTCTTTATTTCTAATATTATCACGTAACGAAACACCAAACATAGATCTCTCCATATTGCGCTGTGTTACTTTTAGTTTATTAGCAGAAACGTTGGTAAGGGTAAGTGTTTCGGCGCCGAAGGTCATAACGGGTAGAACACATTGGTTGAAACCTTTTCTTTTCAAGTATATTGGAAGGTTGCTTTTGAAAACATCTCTAAGTTTGCCGTAACCCACCCAGGAGAGTATAACTCTTCTGTTTATCTACATGTTTTGTTGGCTTTGGCTTCTCATGGCTCATGTCCTAAATATGTGTATTTATCTACCCATTTTACCTCAATAATTAGGTTGTTGCTAGGGACGAGGTTTGTCATAAATTTTGTTTTTCCGATGTTTATTTTTATACCTACTGTTGCACAGACCTTCTGAGGTTTCTGTAACATTATTGCAATATCTTCCAAGTTGTCAGCTAGCAAGACAATGTCATCTAAAAACCGTAAGTTTGACAGACTTTGGCCGTCTATTTTTAGACCTTTTTGGTCCCAATCTAGCTTTTTAAATACATATTCTAGAACGGTGACAAACAGTTTTGGAGACATCGTATCTCCCTGGCGTACTTATCTCCCAATTTTTATGGGGTTCGTGTTTTCATGTAGTTTTACGATAAGAGTAGCATTTTATATAAATTGTTAATTAGTTTGGGTAGCAATAGTCCGTACAGCATGCTTCTAGAGACTGCAACACTGGGTCCAGCGCCACAGGTCAAAGGCTTTATGGAAGTCTACAAAAGTTGGGACAAGAGGTCTGCCATATTCGATGGTCTTTTCAATCACTGTTTTTACGCTTTGAAGATGATCATTGGTTCCAATCCCACTTTGAAAACCGGCTTGTTCTACTTGTGGTAATTATTCTAGTAAATAACTTGTAGAGATGGCTAAGTAGACATATTGGCATGTAATTTTCTAGGTTCGAGATATCTCCTTTCTTGTGAATCAGTAGTACGATGGTGTTGTGCCACTTTTCTGGTATCGTTTTTATATACATGTTATTTATTAACACATTTAAAAACGGAATGTCATTCATACATAACCTATAAATATGTGGAATAAATAAGACATTAGCAGTTTAAAAATAACAGTTACTCGAATTAAAACGTTCTGGTTGTCTAATAGTATATTTGGCAACTAGTGCAATAAGTTGGTGATTGCTCACGAGAGCGAAGTTGAACGCACGAGCGAAGCGAGGTAAAAAACGCTCGTTAGGTAAAATTATTTAAAATTCTTTTTCAGTATTTTAATTTGATAAAATAATTTAGTTTAACAGGTATTAGTAAAACTGTTCGCTACACAATTAGCAGCCCTTAAGTTGAAATCATTTAGTTTTATAAAAGTAACTTATAACGTTACACACAATTGGCTTTGGAAAGGAAACTTTAACGAAACACAAAATTGTCGCCCAACATTTGGGAAATTAGTAATTTTTTTAAAGTTACACAAAATTGTCACCCCACTTTTGTAACTTTAGAAAAACAGTTTAGTTAGGGTAACACAATTTGGCGCCCAACTTTTGCGGTTTAGAAAAATAATTTAAGTATGCTCCCAACACTTCAATTTTATAAAACACTGATTATTACCTATTCATAAATATGTTCTCATAAAAAACTAAATATTACCCAATAGAAATATTCTCATTTTTAACAAACAGCACGTCACTGATTACAACATACATACATACATACAGTCACGCCTCTTTTCCGTAGGGGTACGCAGAGACCACCACCCTCCACTTGCTACGGTTATTATACACATCTTTTGCTTCCTCTACTTTCATCAGTGCTCTCATACATGCTCGTCGTTTGTTGGTACTCTTGACCTGGCCTTTCTTTAAAACAATGTTGATCTGATCGAGATATGTTCGCCAAAGTCGACCTCTACCGACTTGTCCATTCACACTCGTCAATCTTCCTTCATCCATCCTTTCAACGTGTCCAAACTATCTAAGCATTCCTTTATCTATCTTTGTAAACACATCTTCTTTTACACCACATTACAAGCGTGGCCATAAGTCCACAATAATGTTACAGCGTTAGGTCTATGTAACAAACCTAATTGTTGGTACTGGAATGACGAAAATCCTCACGTGTTTCGACAGGATAATATTCAGTTTCCAGCGAAGATCAATGTATGGGCTGGTATTTTAGGAAATCAGATAATTTGACCACTTTGCTTCTAAGCATTAAATTAAATATTTATCGTAATAGGATAAAGTAATTGTTTGTTTAAAAAAGAAATGTAATTAAGTAACTTAAATAAAATTATTAAAAATCTTAATTCCCTTATTGATTTTACTGCAATTACAATTCCACTGTTGAAAATTCGTGATTTTTCCACGAAATTCATTGATTTTAAACCCTCTTGCTACGGCCTAGACTCTGACAAGCTATCATCCGCTTTGCACGTGCTAGTAGCAAACAGCTATACGCCGTGTGCAAAAGACGGTTACGTGCGCACCAATGAAAACGCTGACTTTAGCGCCACAAACGAAGCAACGTTTGACCGTTTCAAAACTGTTCAATATACTAGAAATGGCAATTATATAGTGTTTTATTTCAATGAAAACGAATACACGTATAATAAATCAAGATTACCGCGGCGACGACCCCCATACAACCCTCGGCAACTTATAGTAGGTAGAACAATTAAATCAGCGACCTATCGACTATCAAAGTACTTTACCATCACGATCGAGGCACACGGTGACATCTCCAGAGAGGCGTACGGCACCAGGACCAACCACCTTCACTTCTCCTCATATCTTTACTCGCTCCGCCGCAATATTTACTGTGGGAAAAAAAGTAAATAGATACAATTACAAATTAAAAAGTAGTTGTATTTGTTTTACCCAGCTCTGAGAAATACGCATCTCTAATATAATAACAATTCTCTTTAAGTTTGTCTTTATTGAGCTTTAAGTGTTGGTAGATTGACAGACAAGAACTACCTTTTTTTCTTATTAAGAATCTCTGCGGCTGACACGCACATGTAAAACCATCACGAATAATAATATAAAATCGTAAAGAAAAAATGTATTCGTAAAGTGATTTAATAGTTATTTTATAATCGTTATTTTTGATAACCCGCCTCTGTCTACAAATCCGTAAATACGAGCCTGCCTTGGGTATTTCCTTTTGATGCAATACTACTTCACGAAGCAGGACGTCGCTCAAAATACAAATATTAGTTTACACAAGTACACTCGTATTAATAAAATTAAATGTTAAAATTCATAAATAACCAAAATGGTAACAAGTTGTCGATAAACCAGCCATCTCAACACGTAGATTAAAACCAATATAAAAATAAACAGAATACAACAAAACTGCCTAAACAAGTTTGAGGTCAAGAAATCAAGAATTTATCAGTTATAGTCCCATTAAAGTTAATAGTATTCCTCATCCTTTACACAGCATTACAACGATGTTCGCGTATTTAACTTTAGGTAAGTAAAATCATTTATTTTCTGGACCATTTTCAAAGTGATTGAAAAAATGTGTGGCAAGTGCGGTAAATGTGTGTTTAGTTCGTTGGAATATGCAGTAAAATAATAAAAAGAATAATTATTTGTTACAAAATTTAATTTAAACAATAATCAAGGTTAGTACATAGCGTGCAACGACTAACATTAACGCAATAAATATTATCCACCATCGGTATTTTAATTTTCCAATTAAACAATTTGTTAATGTGTATAACAAAATATTCTTGTCAAAATTAATATTTTAATAATACGTATTAGGTTTTTATGTTTTAAATTATACAGGGTATAAGGGTAGATGAAGGTTTTTTTGCTGAAAAACCTATATTTTATGGGTCTATCGTTCTTTATAATAAAGATACAAGGTGATTTATTAATTTTCCCTCATTTTTTTAATTAATCATAACTTATGAACCACTCTAAATATTTTTGTAATACCCTGAATATCAATTTTTTAAAATTTTATTTATAAATAATAATTACAAAAATATATATAGTAGTTCATAAGTTATGATTAATTAAAAATATGGGAAAAATTAATAACCCACCTGTATCTTGGTTATAAAGAACGTCAGACCCATAAAATATAGGTTATTCAGTAGCACTTTGATGTCCTCCATCTACCCTTACTGTATGCGCATTTCACAATGAATCACCCTGTATATAAAACACACATTTGTACTTTCAGCAAACAATTTTATAAAACTTTAATTTATGTTAGTTGTGCACAAAAGAAAATTAGTTTATTATAGTTTTCACTATGTGAAACCAGGTTTACCTGTCATTTAATTTTTTTTTAATAATATTTACAATTATCTATGTGTATTTAAATGGATTAAACTAACTTATAAGGGGGCCACAGTTTTAACAAAACAATGATCAAATTGTTAATGATTAAATTGGATGTCCTTCTTTTTTTTCGCGTTTAATCAACGAAAAAAAACTTTTGTAATGTTCTTCTATTCATCTTAGAATTAATTATTGCGTTATTTATAGCTCTTACAAATAAATCCAAGCTCCATCACCCAATGAAATGTTTTATAAGAATTTTAAGTTAAATTTTATGATCATTTTTGTACACCAATTAATAAAAGCTTGTTTTGAGAATTGGTCAAATTATGTAGAATCTTTCGGCAACAAGTCTCAATAGCGCTAACTAGAGGTTGTGTGTAATAACTTAAAAGACATTTCTGGGTATATTGTTCTAATCTATTAAAATCCAAATCTTAACAGTTTGTACCTAATCGCTCAACGTGATTTGTTACTGAGCACGAGGCACCGAGAAGGCACACAATCCAGGAAATATTCCGTAGGACCTGGGGTATAACATATATTTTATTCGAAAGGGAAATCTAATCATGGCTAAAAGGGTGTTCTAGTTTAAAGTGAAGGGTGATAATGTGTTAACTAATTTAAGAATTCTCGCTTGGATAATTCTGGTCCAGAGAAAATTGGATATTCATTTTTGATTAATTAAAAAGATGCTGTTTCTGATGTTTGAAGATGTAAATATATTTGGAAGGAATTTATTTAAAATCCCTTAGCGAAGTTTATCGAAGCAGGACCAAATTTAACTGCGCATACATACATACATGCATACATATAGTCACGCTTTTTTCCCGTAGGGGTAGGCAAAGACCACGTCCTTCCACTTACTACGGTTCTTACACATATCTTTTGCTTTCTCTACTTTCAACAGTGCTCTCATACATGCTCGTCGGTTTTTGGTACTCTTGACCTGGCCTTTCTTCAAAACAACGTTGATCTGATCGAGATATGTTCGCCAAGGTCAACCTCCCCCGACTTCCGTTCATTCACACTCGCATTATAAATTTGTTTCGGCAATCTTCCTTCATCCATCCTTTCTACGTGTCCAAACCATCTAAGCAATCCTTTATCTATCTTTGTAACCACATCTTCTTTTACACCACAGCGTTCTCTTACCTCCCCATTCTTTATTTTATCCAACCGAGTCACTTCGGCTATACTTCTCAGACTACTCATATCCGCAGCATTAATCCTATTTTCATGCTTCTTCTGCCCAACCCAAATTTTACTGCCATACATAAGTGTAGGAACCAACACACCTCTATGCACAGCCAGACGTGCTTTTTTGACATTTTCTAGATGTTCATAAAGCTATGCAGTGCCCCATTTATTTGTTTTTCTGCCAACACCCTTCTCTCAATGTCACTGTCATACTTTCCATCTCTCGTAAACTTTGAACCTAAGTACACAAATTCATTTACTTGTTCCATTTTTTTTCCCTTAATCAAAACTTTACAGTTTGTCATGCTTTCTTTTTTTTCAAAAACCATTACTTTCGTTTTGCTTACATTTATTTTCATCCCTTTGATTTTCAGGGCATCATGCATAATATTAACCATCGCCTGCAACTTCCTTTCAGATGACGCTAATATGACTTGATCATCAGCGTAAAGAAGGCATTTGACGATCAAATCATTCATTTTCAATCCATACGCACTCTCTTTCAAATCTTTTAAACAATCGTCTATGTATAAGTTAAACAACCATGGTGAGGCCACACATCCCTGTCTCACATCTTTTTCGAAGTTAAACCAGTCCGTGCAAGCTCTGTCTAATCTGACACAAGCAGTGGAATCCAAACAATAACCAAATCTGTGAAACAGAGATAATCTGATATCGCTAAGTTGATTTGGTGTAATGTTGGCACAAAGTTGCCTTCATCTTCCTTCATTCTTTAAGATTTTTATTTTGCTCAAATTCGTGTCAATAAGCGGATTCTTTTAGATATTCCCAAAGAAAAAAAAATAATTTGGAGATAAATCTGCAGATCTGGGATGGCACGTGATCGTACCACGTGGATATTAAACGATCAGGAAACGTCGTTTGGAAAAATTGTGTCACTGCTCGTGCCCTGTGACTTAAACAATCATCCTGTTAAAACCAAATGTCTCCAAAATAATAGGAAGTAGCTGAACTGTCCGAATAATTTGATCTTGCAGAAGCTGTAGATATTTGACAGCGTTTAGTATTTACCATCGATAAAGCAGGGACCAATAAAAAGTCTTCTAAAATTTCTGTCCAAACATTAAGTTTTTGTGAGTATTAGGTACGCACACGAATATTCAGGTGCTGATTGTTCCGAGACCAATAATATTACGTCGGATGGATTGTGTTTCTTTTGTTAAGTAAACGATGATTCGTCTGTAAATAATATGTTTTGTAAAAAAGCATCACTTTGCTTTTTCATCAAGGTTTCACAAAATTCAATGTTTTACAGATTTGGCAATTGTTTGGCACAACATCATCATCATCATCCCTAGTCCATGTTCATCTACTCCTTTTTCTCTTCCAGTAGTTTCCATGTCCGTCTATCCTGGGCAGTTTGGGACCAGTTTCTCTCTGCTATCCTCTGAATGTCGTCTCGCCATCGTTTTGGGGGTCTTCCTGCGTTTCTCTTTGTAGCTCTTGGACGCCAATGTATTATTTTGTTAGTCCACCTGGATGGATTCTGTTTTGCAACATGACCTGCCCATCTCCACTTTAGTTCGGCCACTCTTCTCATAACATCCGTTACCCCTGTTCTTCTTCGAATCTCATTATTTTTAAAGCAATCTCTTAAGGTAATTCCCAACATGGCGCGCTGCATGGCTCTATGTGTTGTTCTAAGCCTTTCTGCACTTCTCTTTCTTAGTGTTATAGTCTCCAGTCCGTATGTTGTGACGGGTAAAATGCAAGTAGTTCTATTCGACTGGATACCGTCCAGCTTTCCGTTTTGGATTACAATTTCTGTGTTCCACAAATCCTTTTTCATATCTGTTATAATAAGAAAGTAAAAAAATTCGTTTTTACTTTATATTGTGTTTTAGATATATCGTTCATCTTTTTATTTGTTATTAATGTTATGATACAGCTTTATTCATTAAAGATATTTTTCGGGATTGTTTCAACTGGTTGTTATCGTAAATAGGAGATAAAATATTTGGTATCACCATTATTCGTAAAGTACTTCCGGCTACGAGTAAACGCTGGCTTACTAATTTGTTTATTTCACAGTTTGAACACAAACGATAATAATTATTACAACCAGTTTTTTTAAAGTATTGTATTGTATGTTTATTGAAAGAAAAATGTTCTGTTTCATTTACATAACATTTTATAAAATATTCCGATCTCAATTGACAACACTAATAATAATTTATTTAATGGATTGAAATTTATTTAAATTGGTAGACATTTAACAAATCTCATAAAGAAATATTTTAATTTAAAAAATTTTACGAGTGTTTTTAATTTAAATTAATCATTTCACAAATTTTTAATACCAATTTATTATTTCTAGTTGACCATTTCCAACGAGTCCATTTAAAAATAAAAAATAGTTTGTTATTCAAACATTACACACATTACTTTAAGAGCCTTGAAAAGTTTAACCTTCTTTCTTCGTAAACCGATTCATTCAACAAATACTTTGTACAGAGAAAATCTAGAATATATTTTCTAATACGCCAAACCTATTGAACAATTTTAAGAAATTCTAATAATTTATTCATAACAAGATTATATACCTTAAGTAAACTTAAAAGTAATTGTTTGTAATTATAAAAATTGAAATATCAGTTATCTGGGTGCGACCCGAGAGGTCCACACGACTAACTTATCAGTAGAAAGAATGAAAAAATACCATATGTTTTTTGTTATAAATATTATTATTTCTATTAAAATTATTATAAACGATTTCAAATTGTTTATAACAATTAATAAAATTAATTATTATTATCAATAATCATTTGTTAGTCTTCTTCTTCTTCTTCTTCAGCCAATTATTGCCCACTGCAGGACATAGGCCTCTTCTAATCTCTTCCATGCGTTTCTGTCTTGAGCTGTTTGCTGCCAATAGGTGCCCGCTGTTCTCTTCACATCATCTAGCCATCTTTTTGGAGGTCTACCTATGCTTCTTTTTGTTTCTCTGGGTCTCCTCTGAATTAAATTTTTTGTTCATCTGCTCTCGTTTTGTCTAGCCACACGTCCAGCCCATTGCCACTTATGGTTTGCGACACGCTCTATGATATCGGTGACTTTGGTTCTTTGTCGAATGGTCTCATTACGTACTCTGTCCCTCAGACTTATCCCAAGCATTCTTCGTTCTATTGCTCGTTGCGTCGTTCTAATTCCTTTTACGCTTTTTTCAGTTAATGTGGCTGTTTCTAGACCGTAAGTTGAGACTGGCAGTATGCAAGTTTCATATACCTTCCGTTTCAAGCTTATGGGCATATTGGCATCTTTAAATATATATTGGAGCTTTCCAAAAGCCGACCATGTCAAAGCTACTCTTCTGTCAATATCCGCCGTTTGATTTTTCTTTCCAAGCTTTACTGCATGTCCAAGGTATATGTACTGATCTACGTTTTCTATTATTTGGCCTTGAATTTCCAAATGTTCTTCTGTTGGACTCATTATTTTAGTTTTGCTGACATTCATCTTGAGTCCCACTGTCGACGATATGTGCTTTAGATCTTCTAGCATTGTTTTAAGTTCGTTTATGTCGCAACTAATAAGTACAATGTCATTAGCAAAGCGTAGGTGATTTTGATAAGAGCCGTCGATTTTAATTCCTTTCTTCTCCCACTGTATCTTCTTAAACATATTCTCTAGGGCCAGCGTAAACAATTTTGGGGAAAATTATGTCTCCTTGGCGTACACCTCGACCTACCGGGATTGTATTCGTCTTACTATCCTGATCTATTTGAACGGAGAAGGTGGCATTTTCATATATGTTTTTTATAAGCTGCAAGTATCTGGAATCTATTCTAGCATCATTCATTGATGAGAGGAAGGCCCATATTTCTAAAGAGTCGAATGCCTTTCTATAGTCTACAAAGGCTAGGTGAAGTTGTTAGTAGAGATATTTAATTCGTATAAACAATGCTTGATTATTACTAACAATAATTCTTCACTATTATAGCGTCTTCAATTATTTTTTTGGTTTCTAAAACTCTCTCTTTTTATGAAATAATGTCATTATATTTTTCATACAAATATTCCTACCATGCAATAATCATATTATTTAAAAAATCTGAAAATTCTGTGTTAAAAATGGTATAATTTATAAATTGCAAAATTTAGGTAGTTTATATTTTTTTCAGTTTTTTTATTCTCCATAAAAACAGCTTGACCGATTTTGCTGAAAATCTAAAAGGTTCTAAGTTGCGTAATTATGCTTCGAATGCAATTGGGCTCACGTCGATATAATATTTTGTTCTCGAGATAATCGAGACAAAAAATAATTCCGAAAGTTTACCACTTTTTTCAGTTTTTTTATTCTCCATAAAAAACTGCTGGACCGATTTAGCAGAAAATCCAATCGGTTTTAAGTTGCGTAATTATGAGTCGAATGCAATTGGTCCGTTGTTGATATCTTTTTTTTCTCGAGATAAACGAGACGAAAAATAATTCCGAACGCACATACGAACATACGTACATACACACACAGACGTCCACTTAAAAACTATTGTATTTCACTCTGGGGACTTTGAAATATGGAGATTTGTCAGATTCGGGATTTGCAATATTGGACCGATTACTATAACTTCCACTGGAAAGTTAATAAAACTTCAGGATTACTTTTCCTGTAGATTGTGAAAGAGTAATAGATCAACTGTTACCTGGTATGATCATCTACCATGTGAGGCCATACAGTTTTTACATTTTTAAGATTTATAATAAACAATGATATCAATTAATGTTACGAATTATATTACCGTTAAAACAGCTGCAAAAACATTTGCAACAAAATCGACATAATTACCAAAGAATGTTTTTTATTTTATTTCAGGTTTATTTTTGATACAACTAGGACATACCACAGATACTACACCGGCGCCCTCGTTTGAAGAAGATGTTTATTATCCATCTTTAAATTGGTCAAACACTTTTGATTGGAAACTCATTAAAGTAAGTGTTATTATTAATTAAAACGATTGACAAAAATTTTTAACAAGCATTTAAAAACTATTGGATATTTTAAGTATTTTACTAAAAACTGTTTACATCATCGATTTCTTGGTACTTAAACAATAAGTAATAAAGTAAAATTAATTACTTATTTGCTAGTTCTTTAATAAAGAAATAATCGGAATTGACTTTTAAAACAATGGATGTTTGAACAAATAATTAGCCAAATGGATTTATTCAAATCCCAAATAAATTAATCTATTGATTCTAGAAAAAAAATTTAAGGTCAAGAAATGTTTTTAAATAAACAGAAATATTATAATATTCTTATTTTGGGAACCTAAATTTCGAAAAAAGATTTGATATTAAATAGGGTTGGGGATGCTAATTTCACCCCCTTATAATATAACAGGAATATTGAAAAAATACCGGTGGCTAGTCCTTTGCGACTGCAAGGAATTTACAAAATTTCAAGTTTGTATCTTTACTTAAATGTAAGAACAAAAAATCAAACTTAATGTTACTGGCCACCTATTAGTCGGAAATGGGTGGGCTGAAGAAATTTTGTTATAGGAAAGGTCTATCATAATTTTATTCGGGCAATCACCTCCTGAATTTTTTTTGTATGAATTTAGAAACACCCTGTATATTTATATAATTTTTGTACCCTTATACCTATAATATGTGTAGAGCGTGAGGTTTTTATTATTTTTCCTCGTGGACGAACTTCCTCTATATATTTTTGTCTTTTATCAATTTGTTTGTCGATTCCCTTTCGTTCTAATTATTTGTTGATGGTATGATTCCATGTTGTCACCGGTCTGCCCCTTTTTCTTTTTACGGGTCTTTACATTTACCGGTCTCTCATTATTTATCCCTTTTAAGTGCCCGAACCATCTTAGCTGATTGGTTTTATTTTTCTTTAATATTGGTTTTATTCCTAGTTTTCCTTTGATGTGGTCGTATTTCATTTTTATGGTTTGTACTCTTGATTTCAGCTTTTTTGTTAATACACAACTCATTGTCATCATTGTCTTATTATTGACTAAAAACCATCTCGGTAAGATAGGCCTAAACCAACAAACGGACTGTCGTTTTTGCTGCGTGGAAGACAAAATTTCTTAACATATACTAAACCATGAACCAGATTGTGCGGTGAACTATAACCTCTAGGGGTGAGCCACAATAGACCCATTAAGGGTCGCAGTTGAGTGGCGCCCACTTACCCCCACTTACATGATACCTAACGTAGCACCCACCTGAGTTGAATACGTTTATTTTTAACTTCTTTGGTATTTCTTTTTTCCCGATAAAACTATTTTTAATGGTGCAGTACAATTTTGAGGAGTATTCGCATTGCTCGTTAATTTTTATTTCCTGTGATCCTTTGCCATTAATGTACACTTCTAGATGTTTAAAATGTTCCTCTTTTTCTATATTTTTATTATCTACTTTTTTTTTATAGTTTTCTGCTAATCATTATTTTCGTTTTCTCTTTATCACCAGGTTAAATATTGTTGGACTTATTACCCATCCTTGTAACAATTCGGCATCAACTGCAATTCATATAAGTGCAACATTTCGATTTTTTGTGAGTTGCATACTATATTCTTATAGCAGCCCACGGCATATACCCCTGGTTAGGACGCTTCTCTAACCGTCATACTAGCCTTAGCGAATCTTCTCCCCAATCTACAGTGTTTCAAACTATAACTCCTTGCTATTTCGAACAGATTTGGCAATCCGTTAGATGTCGATTGGTTGCTTGCATTTTAGTAAAATTGCACTTTTTGAAAATCTGCTCTGATGTCATAACTATTTTTTATAATTATTATAATATAATATAAAAAAATTCAACACTGTATTTAAATAAAGACAAAACTTATCACACACGTTAAATTTAAAATTTTGTTTTCATTTTTTGCTAATAATTTTACTGTAAATTTATCGATTGATTTTGTTTAGAAAATATGACGCAAACATCCTTTTTACGTAGGTTAGGTTAGGTTTGGTTGGGTATCATGTGAGTGGGTCGCCAACCGCCTTTTCATTGCGGCCTTTACTAGGTCTATTGTGGCTCACCCCTTAAAGTTCAACGCACAATCCAGCCCTTCTCACGAAGTTCATGGTTGTATACAAATAATTTTTTTTTACATACAAAGTTTTTTTAACTAAAACCACCCCTGGTATGTATAAAACAACTTCTGAAAATTTCATCCCAATCGGTCCAGCCGTTTGGGAGTTTTTGAAGGACACACATATAAACATTTTTTTTTTTTAAATAAAAGTTTTTTTTACTAAACCACCCCTGGTATGTATAAAAAAACTTCTGAAAATTTCATCCCAATCGGTCCAGCCGTTTGGGAGTTTTTGAAGGACATACATACAAACATTTTTCATTTTTATACATATAGATAGATTAAACACAAAATAAAAATAAAAATAAATTTTAGGTATGCTTATTTTGAGGTTTTACATTTCCGTGATATACAGGAAGTTTCATTGCTTTGCCTTACTGTGGTTTTAGTTTTAAAAGATAACTGGTTAACGATATGCCACAACTTTAGGCAAAACTTGTATGAATAATATTAAAAAAATGTACCTACTTCAACGGGTGATTAACTTTAATTATAGAAATTGACAGTAAATACTGCTTGACGAAACGTATTAATTAAATAATTTTATTTATGTAGAAATCGTGTATTTTAAACTACGATACACGTTTTGCAAAATTGAATCTTCTTTAATTATTGCTTTTAATATAATAACAAAGAAATTTTTTTATATAATTTTCAAGGTTACAGGTCTCTTACGCGATATTGGAATACTATAAATTTATAAATACCACTATTAAAATCAAAGAGATAATCAATTAACAGAGCATGTGCAAAAATATTTATAATTATCTTGTTATTTGGTAAAGATGAATGCTCTTGTAACAACTGGTTTTACAAATTACAGTCTCGGGAATGCTAGTAAGAGCAACATTTACCAAACTTCTTACATCTCTAAAAATAATAGTTTTTAACTTGAAATAATAAACAGTAAAGCAATTTTTTGAAAATAAAATGAGAACTAAATGTTTATGAGGGCGCGTTAAATAACTAAAGAAGAATGATTGATGTATTTTTAAACAAAAAACATAAACGCCAATTAGATATTAGTGATTCAAAATAAGTAAGAACCTAAAAAATTTGTCAATTCCGGAGTTTACGTATAATATTACAATGAGGAAGACCACCAAGTGATGAAATCATTCCAAACTTCTTTTAATTGATAAATAATGATGTTGGTTCAGTGTAAAAACAATATCATTTCCTATCTAGCTGACAGCATTGTCAGACATGAAACGTCAGGAGCACGGAAATGCACAAATTTACTATGATAAAAGAAGTACCTACGATTGGTCAGTTTAAGGTCGATGGGAGTTTAGGGACTTCCACGTCACATTGCATTACACCGATGAGGGCAACCTATACAAATGGCGCATAAACGTTTATATTTGAAATGGAAGCTATGTAATTCGTAATACAACACAAATAAAAAATATGAAACTACATTTTATGATAGTTTTTAAGCAAATTCTTCGCTTGATCATTTATTGATTGGTGTAACGCTTGGAAATAGTAACAAAACTTAAACAAAACACAATGTTAATAACTCCTATTTGATTAAAAAAATTGTGAGGTCGGGGGACTCCTGTAAGGAACGAAGAGTTAGTTTAAAAATGTCATACGAAGCAGTGACATTGATTGACATTACTTTTTTTTTTGAAAGTGACATTAATTTTCTCGTCAGTATTTTTATTCCTATGTTAAAAATTATTCTTTGTTTTATTAACTCCTAAAGCGTGTTTTTTAGTTTTTTTAAACTATAATTTATTTTTCGCTTTTTAGTTTGATTTGTTTTACTCACTAAAAAAACTATGTATTAAATGGTTAATGCACAAAAAGAATGCATTGGCCGAGAATCAAACCTGGGCCGCCCGCGTGGCAGGTGAGCATTCTACCACTAAACCACCGATGCATTTCGTTACGTGACGATTTCTACTAAATCGCACTAGTCGCGTTTAGGAACTTCGTTCCACTAAAACAAAGAATGGTCACTACCATTTGATAAAGTCGTGAATAAAGAAATTTGCACAAGTCTTAAATTCCAGATACTCTTTGAATATGTTTCTGCCACAACACGAACTTACACATTACTCAAAACACTTTAGTTGCTAATGACGGCGTTAAATTTAATAGTTTATTTATCATTCTTGAGGATCAAAAATGACAGGACAACGGTTTCAATAACTACAAAAAACCTGGGAATCCAATTAAAAACAGTTGGTCTTAATAAATTAATCTTAACAAAGAATAATAAACGTTAAGTAAAAAACTATCATTTGTAACGCCAATACGGTGTTTGGTTTTATGTTAGTAAAATAAGAAGATTACCTACTAGAATTAACTGTAAAAATAAAAGAAATTATACAGCAATTTAAAGTATAACAAAGTTAAACATGACAAAGTAACCGTAAAGTACAAAGTAGACGAAAACCACAAGCATAATATTATGTTTGGTATTTTACGCTCAAAATATAAAGCCAAAAAAATTAACAGAACGGCGTTATACTTTTAAATAATTTTTTTTTAAGAAATACTAATAATTATAAATAATTTACAAAGAGACTTGGAAAAGCAATATTTTATTGGTCTCCATTTGCATTAATGCAATAATTTTGTAGATTCCTTGCTGTAAAAATTATTATCAAAATTCTGCTTTAAACTAGCAAAAAATTTAAGTTGGATGATGTAACTCATACGACTTTGACGACCGGACTTAGTGTCCATTGACTTGGCTACGAATTCATACTCTCAACTAAACAGTCGTCGTATCAAATTTTGTTTTGTAGAGTATGTAACAAAATTATGGGTCAAGTCCATAATTTGTTTATATTATCTTATACCTTTAGAATTTTATAAAGTGTGTGTCACGATAAGCTTATACTGGCTTTTGTCGTTAAGACATACCTTTGTTATGAGGAATTCATCTTTTCCTGATAACCCTCATATTCTTTGAGTGAGTGTTTTGGTTTGAAAACGGGAAGTCTCGATATTCTTGGATTTGAATTTTAATAAACCAGAGCATTGACGATATCTTTTTTAAATTCTATGGTACCCATTTTCTTGTTATTGATGATTTTGTTATATACATGCAGATCATTTACCATAGCTGTTGATGTAAGAAAATGAACCGCGAGTTTCTTGTACCACTTGATGGTTCTTCTTATATATGGTGCATTTGATGACATCTGATTGGATTGGTCGACAAAAACCTTTTTTTTAGTATATTCAACCACCATTGCAGGTTTATAAATTTCTTGACCTCTTCGGTTTACTGTTACCATCGAGTCATCGTGTTTGGTACTAAGCGTTAAGACATTTCTTTTGTCTTTTCATTTGCAGACTACAGTTTTGTTTTTATTTTGTTGGGCCATGATTTTTTTCAGTTTAGCCGGGGGAATTATCATTTCGGTTCGTTCTTAGATTGCCCACTAAATGTGTTTGACGCTGGATTAAACTGCTAGAAATCACAACGATATTGTACCAGTTATCAGTATTTAGAGTTCTACAGGTATCCAAAAGCCCCTTCAAAAGTTTTGTGACAATTTTTTCGGCAACAGATAAATCATCAGCCCTTTCTTTGCCTGTGTATACGTTGAACGATCAAGTATAACAACCAGTAACACAAAGTTTAAAAACCTTGATCCCATACTTATGTTTCTTATTAGGAAGATATTGGCGAAAATAAATACGTCCTCGAAATGGTACGTTGCTTTGGTCACTACAAACTTTCTCTTCCGGATTATATAATTCCTTGTATTTTTGTCGAGTATGTTTAAAAATTTAGAAATTTTTTAAAACCTGTTTGGATTGATTGGTTTCTCGTTATTTGACAGATAAAACATGGTAAGTAACATTTCAAATCTGTTGCGGCTCAGTATTTTTGGAATTCCATTCTTATACATTCTTTTTGTGCTCCAATAGTCCCTCAATGTTCGCAAATGCATAAGTCCCATCCAAATGACGAAACTAAAAAGTTACGCATCTCTACAGGATCAGTGTCCAGCCATTTATTAAGTCTTGGGGTTTAACTTCCCATTGGAGCAGTATTACTCGTAGTTATTTTTTGCACCGCAAACCTATTGTTTTCTTCCACAAATATTGAGATAATTTCATCGACTACAAATTAAAAATTTAATTTCATTCTATCTCTTGTCACAGGCTCCCACTTCCCCTCAGCTATAACATCAACAAGAGTAACAACTTCAACAACTTCATCTTTGACATCAGATGCACCTTTGTCCTCCATATCAAATTCTGATTCAGATGTATCTGAATCGGAGCTTTCTTTATATGAGTAATCGCGGTCTGCAATGAAGTGGCCCGAATAGTCCCCAGTTTCAAAATCAGACAGATTTATTAACTCCAGAGCCATTTCTTTTTCTGTAAGACCCCTTTTAGCTATCAATTTTAAAATTTTGAAACAAAGAAACTAATAAAACGCGTGTCCATGTGTGGACATTGGTCCCACAATGTAAAATTATATCCTGGGACTACGTGACCACCCGTGAGTACTAAAAGGATAGCAATAATAACAACCCTGCATAGCTTTATGAATAGCCAGAAAGTGGCAAAAAAGGCACGTCTGGCTGTGCATAGAGGTGTGTTGCTTCCTACACTTATGTATGGTAGTAAATGTTGGGTTTGGCAGAAAAAGCATAAAAATATTATTAATGCTGCGGAGATAAGTAGTCTGAGAATTAAAGCCGAAGTGACTCGGTTGGAAAAAGTAAAGAATAGTGAGATAAGAGAACGCTGTGGTGTAAAAGAAGATGTGGTTACAAAGATAGACAAAGGAATGCTTAGATGGTTTGGACACGTAGAAAGGATGGATGAAGAAAGATTGACGAAACAAATTTATAAGGCGAGTGTAAATGGACAAGTCGGTAGAAGTCGACCTCGAAGAACATATCTTGATCAGATCAACATTGTTTTGAAGAAAGGCCAGGTCAAGAGTACCAACAACCGACGAGCATGTATGAGAACACTGATAAAAGTAGAGGAAGCAAAGAATGTGTGTAAGAAACGTGGCGAGTGGAAGAAGGTGGTCTCTGCCTACTCCTATGGGAGGAAGGCGTGACTTTATGTATGCATGTATGTATAAAAGAAGAAATATAGTTTAAAATACAACAATAAATAATAAAAAAACAGATTAACTGGAAAAAATTAATTTTTGATCCAAAAGAATTACCAATTACAGCGTGGCGCTAAATGAGTTGAAACTATATGTACATTGAAAACTACTCACACGATATTTACGAAAATTTGTAGACATGAATATTAAATATGGTTAATAATAATAAAATTTATTTTTTGGTTTAAACTTTAAATGTCATTGAAACAAATTATCGTTTATTTTAAAATATTTAATAAATATATCATTAAACACACTTACCTGTGAAACATTACGTCAGCACGTTTTCATGTTTTGGTTTCAGGGAACACCAACAAGATGAACAACTATCCATTTTTGCCGTAATTGTTTCAGTAATATAAAATACTTTACTACCAATTTATTAAGATGTCAATAATGGTAAACTAATAAGTATTTACACTAAAGCACACAACAAAGCTTTGTCACACCAATTTTAACCGGTATTAAAACTTAAAACTACTAAAATTCATTTAAAATCCACTCTATTGTTACACTTATAGGAAACATTCAAGTAATGAGTAATACGTCGAGGTTCATGAAGGCCGTTTCCGTCGCACTTTTGGCATCGTTGCAGAGTAGCAATGCTCGTTCCTGTTCGTTTTATATTCTAAGCAAAAAATTCATAAACATTTAAGCAACAACTCAGCAAAAATAATTAATTTAAACTTAATCACAAAAACGATAACGTGCTGCCATTGTAGTAAAATAGGAAAAAAAAATTTTTTATAAATATTTGACATTATAAAGTTAAACTTTTCATCCCTTTTTTTTAAACCATGTATACTGTAAAGAAATTTTTATTTCATCACTTTTTTTAACCTTCCTTCTAATCACAGGATATCAAGTTATTTTTTTATTTGGACTAGGGGATGATCTCATAAAATTTTTAATATAAAGGCCTGTATCTGTCATCTTTTTATTAAAAAAATATTATATCAAAAAATGTACATCTTAGATATAGGGTATATAAAGTGATCATTTTACGTTAGCAAAAGTAGCATGTTTGTCAAAATATTTTGTTTAAATTCGCCGTAATTTGTAATTCATGTCTACAAATTTTTATAAATATCGTCGTGACTCACTGTATATTCTTTCTGCTTCATTAGGTACAACGCCCAAAAAACACAAAGTGCCACGTTTTCCAAGAAAGTGAATTCCTCAAATCATCCCATCACAATGTCCGGAAATACCCTTGAACCAAGTCCCTCCATCTCGATTTTGAGATTCACGCTGTCCAATAATATGTCTTGGCATGACCATGTTGATAACATCGCAAAGTCGGAAAGCCAAAGGCTAGGTTTTCTGTGGAAAGCCAGAAAGTTTTTTACTCCTGATCTACTGTTGACGACGTACAAGGCTCAAATCCGACCTCTACTGGAGTATTGCACGCATATTTGGGGTTCAGCACCAAGCCATTCTCTTCGTCTTCTAGATTCCATTAAGAAAAGAGCCATTCGCTTGATAAACAGCTCAACTCTCACAGATACCCTTCACCCTCTAGAATATAGAAGAAGAGTTGCAGACCAGTCATTGCTCTACAGATATTTCCATGGCAGATGCTCCAGAGAAATAAAAACTCTTTTACCACCATTGGCCACATTCGGCCGAAGAACTCGGCACGCTGATCAGTCTCACACATTTACTCTCAAGCTTGACACAAGAAGGACCAATCTTCATCAAGAATCCTTCTTTTACAGGGCTGCTACGGAATGGAATAAGCTACCAAAATCAGTTTTTCCAGAGAACTATGACCTGCAACTTTTTAAAAAGCGTGTCCACAATCATTTCCTTTCTATAATCCCTTCTTCTTCTAATAGTCGCAGTGCGGGCCGTCCGCGGCCCACACGATAGGTCTACCCTTTTTGCGACTATTTTTATAAAAAAAAAACAATCGAAGGTTGATTGTCATTAAGGCTATTTTTACTTTTGATGTATTGGTTGTAAACAACTGCAATGGTATTGGTTACCATTGTTTTCAGATAATAGTCTGCGGCATTATTTTTCTTTCAATACATGTCTTATTTTTGATGTATTTAATTTACCAAATCAGCAATCAGTACAATAATGATCATTAAAAAAAAAACATCGCAGGACACCTGGCAGATAAGAAATATGTATAGAAATTGTATAGAAAACATGCATAAAAAATGGTTTATTAAAGGAAAAAAACTAAATACTACTGCTGAATAGGTGCGTTGGTTCCTACACTTATGTATGGTAGTGAATGTTGGGTTTGGCAGAAGAAGCATGAAAATAAGATTAATGCTGCGGAGATGAGTAGTCTGAGAAGTATAGCCGGAGTGACTCGGTTGGATAAAGTTAAGAATAGTGAGATAAGAAAACGCTATGGTGTAAAAGAAGATGTGGCTACAAAGATAGATAAAGGAATGCTTAGATGGATTGGACACGTAGAAAGGATGGATAAAGGAAGATTGACGAAACAAATTTATAAGGCGAGTGTGAATGGACAAGTCGGTATAGATCGACCTCGGAGAACATATCTTGATCAGATCAACATTGTTTTGAAGAAAGGCCAGGTAAAGAGTAACAACAACCGAAGAGCATGTATGAGAGCACTGATGAAAGTAGAGGAAGCAAAAGATGTGTGTAAGAACCGTAGCAAGTGGAAGGAAGTGGTCTCTGCCTACCCCTATAGGAAAAAGGCGTGACTTTATGTATGTATTTATGAATATCACTTAATATAAATACGCTACATTTTCTTCATACTTTTCTTTGATATTTTAAATAAAAATGCTTAAGTATTGTAAATTTGTAACTAACAATTAAAGTTTAAGTAACAGTTAAAATTAGTAAAACTAGGTATTGTTTTATGCTTTTGTGTAAATACTTAGTAGTTAACCATCATAGATATCTAAATGATTTATGGTAAAACAATGTTACAATACTGAGACAATAACGACAAATATGGTTAGTTGTTTATCTTGTGGGTGTTCTTTGACACCAAAACATAAAAGTGCTCTGGGAAATTCTGTCTCAGACTATGCAAAATACACTTAAGTGCGGTCTGGGCGTAAACCCGGAAAAAACAGAACTAGTACTTTTTAAGAGGAGAAACAAAATTTCCGTCTTTCCCCTTCCAGAAATTGATGGACAAACTATTTACCTCTCGGAACGAGGTAGGTCTCTAGGTCTGATTCTAGACCGAAAGCTGTTGTGGAGGGAGAATATGAAGAAAAGGGTAAGGAAAGCCACTGTGGCAACCTATGCCTGCAGAAGGGCCTGCGTCAAACAACCCCATGTTGTTCATTAGTTCTATATTACGGTCATAAGACCGATTCTAATGTAAGGATCGTTAGTTTGGTGGCCAGCCCTAGAGAAGGAATTCAACCATACAAAGGTAGGAAACGTCCAGAGATTTGCATGTCTGCTGATCACAGATCTATTTGGGAGAGAATGTGCCGCTAGTGCGGTTCTCAGACTCAATGCTGTGTCCCTATGGACCGAAACGCACTATGGTCACTCTAGAATCTTAAGGGAATATGACCTGTGCACAAAAACCACTGATTACACTAAACCTACCCCTATGTTCGAAGGCGACCTATCCCTGGAAATTCCATCCAGGCAAGATTGGTCCGAGAATCTAGTTAAACCTCAGGGTGTAGTATTTTATACAGACGGCTCTAAACTGGAGGGGAGAGAAGGTTGCGGTATCTTCTCAAAAGATCCCTCATTTAGCCTGTCGTTTCGTTTGCCTGATTACTGTAGTGTGTATCAAGCAGAAATGACAGCCATAACCGAGCCTGGATACTCCGCAACGAACACAAGTTTAGCGAGATATCCATTCTTTGCGACAGCCAGGCTGCTATCAAATCACTGAGCTCAGTCTACTTGACCTCTAGGGCAGTGGTGCAATGCCGAGCCGCCCTGAATGAGCTAGCAACTAAGTTTAGAGTTTACATTGTCTGGGCACCCGGACAAAAAATTAATAAAAAAAAGGTAGTTTTAAAAATTGAATACATTTTATTGGCAGAAATATTTTTAAAAATATGACTGCTCATAATGTAACTCCATTGGAGAACCATAAAGCATTGTTAATTAAACCAGTTTTTAATTCTTACCTTGCTACACGATTAATTTATTTTTGCCAAAATTCTGTAGCAGGTGAAAAACCTCGGGTATATACACCAAATTATTCTTTAAGTGCAATAAATTCTCACACAAGAGTTAAGATTTTTCTTCACCTCGGATAGCTCAGACAAACACACAAAGGTTTTTTAGTCGGTATAATGAGTTTTACACTATCTCCATGCCCGAGACGTGATTCTTTTCATTTTGAGCAGTCGACAGCCGGAGATGTTTTCGCTTGAAAAAAATATACATCTTGGCAACATGTTTTTCCTTTTTTTTATATACCTTTTTCCTCCGTTGTTTTGTCCATTATATTATTTAACAAATGGACTTCAGTAAAACTTCTGACTTTAATTAAAATTAATAGTAAACATAAAATATTTTATATACAGTCTGTCCTCAGATGAACATAATTTTGTGCTTTTTAAATAAATATAATTTAAGTTAAAAAAATTTGCTTTTATAGCGAGTAAAAAAATTTGAAATTATAGATTTACAAAATTCAAAATTTTAGAATTAAAGTTTTCTAATTATGCATCAGACACTAATTTTCTATTGATTGCAGAATTGTAAACTAAAATGCAGCATTTTTATATTTTTTCTTACATTTATGAGTTTTTTTTATTACAATTAAAAGCCCTACGACTTTGTCAAAACGGAATCAATAGTCAGCCATATGCATCCTCCATTGCGGTCAACACTTTTTAGAAACTATGCTCCTTCCTGATGTTTTTTATTCAATGGTAATTTTCTTAATTTTTCGTTAAAATCTCGGCATTAAATGTTTTACATTAAATTTTTTTTGCCCAATTGAACTGATCAAGGGCGGCTTACAGGTTTTGTCCTTTTAAATATTGATTTATTATTATAATTATTTTTATCTCAGTATAGTTAAAATGAATTTCCATAAAATAAATAGATCATCAATATCTCTAATTTTTATTAGAATTACATGGAAATATGTATGTTAAGCCTTTTTTTATTTATTCATATCATTTATCAGTAGAAATCTTAGTGACATCTGGTGTTCCCCAGCGAACACATTTGGGACCTTTTCTTTTTATCATTTTTTTAACAATATAGTAAATCAGGTATCCAATGAAACAACTCTCCTATTTGCAGATGACCCAAAAATATTCTCCAAAATCAGCTCTATCAACTATTCTATCAACCTTCAAGCAGATCTTAACAACATCTTAAACTGGTGCGATATGAATGGTATATTGATGAATGCGAATAAGTGCCACGTAATAAGGTTCCGTTGACAGGATACACCATTTATTTTCTGCTATCATATCGATGAAATTATGTTGGATGCTGTCTCTAGCATAAAAGACCTTGTAGTTACTCTTGACACAGCCCTTAGCTTCAATTTGCACATTTTCACAACTATCAATAAAGCTTTAAAACTTTCAGGTTTTATAAAAAGAACTACTTCAGATTTCTCAGACATATCATCAATACGCATTTTATTTATTTATTTTTACATTCGTTCATTTTTACATGTTACATTCTATTATTTCATTATTTACATCTTAATGTGCATTTTATTTTTAACCTTTTATCTCTTACCAATCAACTCAAATCGTCTTAACTGCTATGTTTTCTTCTACTTCATAATTGTAACTTCATAATTGGTTCCTTACGTTTTTTCTTCAACTCCGAATGAAATTTGAAATGAAATCTGTATATTTCAATTTTTATTTTACATTATTTTTTTAAGGCAAATAATCTATAGAAACGAATTACATTAGGAAGTTTTATTCAATATTTCAGAAAAAATATTTATTCATAAAAAATTATATACAAAATAGTAAATTATACATTATATGAAGATAAATACTAAATTAAAAGAAATTTTTAAATCTCATTATTATGTTCTATAGGCTTATGATAACTACATTAAGATACGTAAAATATAGATTCAATTTTGTCCAGAAATCTCGAAAAAACAGCATCAATTGTAGAACAGTTTTTTGTTGTATAAAATGTATCAGATAAAAAGAATGTGAGTGTTTCAGATCTATCTTTATAATTGAAGCTTTTAGAGTTTATACTAAAAAGTAAAAAATAATTCTTAGCATAGAAATAAAATTACTGACGATAAAATTTATGTCACTGTTTTAAAAGCGTGGAGTGCTTTCATTCCGAAACGCAGAGTTAGTATAAAAATGTGATACAAAGCAGTGACTTTACTTTTTAATTTGATTAACTCTAAAAGCGTGTTTTTTAGTTTTTTTAAACTATAATTTATTTCTCGCTTTTTAATTCGATTTGTTTTACTCACTAAAAAAATTATGTATTAAATGGTAAAATCAAAAAAAGAATACATCGGCCGGGATTCGAACCCGGGCTACCCGCGTGGCAGGCGAGCATTCTACCACTGAACCACCGATGCATTTCGTTACGTGACGAATCCTACTAAATCTCACTACCCATAAGCTGCGTTAAGGAACTTTGTTCCAAATAAAAAATTAAATATTTACAAATTAGTAATTTGTTTAAACCCCAAAAATATTTACTTCAGACGCTGTTTTAACTCGCCCCCATTAATTTTTGGGCAATATATGGCACTGTCCAGGTATTTGTATCTTTTTCCATCGGTCTGCCATTGATCCATAAATTCTTATATTATTATTATCTACCTTTAGTAACTGTCATGAATTTCGTCTTGTTGACAGTCAGTATTAATCCGTTTTCTTAACCCCTCTTAACTACCAGTTTAATTAATCTCTTTTGGAAACTTTGCAATTAATATAGTGTCATCTGCATATCCAATGTTATTTATCTGTTTTCGATTGACTGTAACTCCGATTTTTGTCTCCGATGTTTCTTATTTCATTCTCTTTTAAACATAAAAATGGATTAGAAAAAGCATCAGAAATAGAAAGAAAATATTATATTATATATATATAATTAATTTTGTTTAAAAACAAAGTTCCAATGAACGGTCAATGGATAAGCACAGTTGCACAGCTGACTGAACCCTTCAACCGAACCTAACTGGATTTTGATAACTCTATTTGATCCAATTTTACTTTAAGACAAAAGGTGATTATACTGCAGTGGCTAATTAAATTTAAAAAAAACCATTACCTTCTTGCCTTAAGAATTACCCCGATAAATATTTTCCGTTCCTTAGGTTTTAATGAATTTCCAATGATCCCTTTCCACGATACACTCCATCGCCCGAATCGACTCACGTAGAGCCGTAAATTTTTCTAAAACAACCCTAATTAACGCAATATTTTTAGCATAATTATTTTTAAAGGGGAAGAACGTTTCGTAACTTTTGTAGAGCCGGACTGTAAGTGTTTTCTGCCGTCTAAATTACCTGGTTTCAATACTGTGTCATTGTTTTTCATTTTGTTGCGGTCAAACTTCGTTAGGATGTAAAATTATAACGGGACTACCTTTTACTGCAATAAATTTGAATTTATTATCGTTATAACAGTGAAATGAAACAATACTAGGTGTTGGTATAAAGGATCGAGAAAGGGTGTTTTGGAATACGAAATAGACAGATAAGTAAATTATATTGTTATGAATAAATATAATTACATAACTATCTTTTACCCGCAACTTTCCGTTCACCTTTACCTGTAATAAATGTGTTATTTACGATTTTAGTAAAATATCGTTTTGTGATAAATTACTTTGGAATTTAGGAGACAATTTAATTAATTTGTATTAACTTTTGCCCACGATTTCGTTCACGTGAACTTGTAGTCCATCATTTTTTAATTACTTGTGATCATAGGTACTTTTTATATACTTTCATAAGATAATAAATTCTGTATAGTAGGAATTAAAACAAATTTATGTGCAGTTCAAACGCTTTCTTTCTCTCTCTGTAGCTTAAAACCCGGGGTGGGTCTTCGCTGACATTACAATTTGCCTCGTCGTTTAATTTACCACCGGAAAAACCCATCGTCTCATTACGAACATCATTAAGATTAATTTTTTCCACTTTAGAATTTGTCTCTCCCTCTCTCTCTCTGTAGCTTACAACCCGGGGTGGGTCTTCACTGACATTACAATTTGCCTTCACTTGCTGCGGTCCATCATAAGTTCTTCTGGTCGTTGGACATTTAGGGTCCGTAAGTCCGCTGCAATATTATCTTTTCATCGCATCCTTGGCCTTCCTAGCGGCCACTTTCCTACCGGGGTCTTTTCCCACACCAGTTTTACGACACGTTGGTCTTGTCTCTTCACATATCTGGCCCATCTCAATCTCTCTGCCTTTATTACAGTTCAAACGCAGTAGAAGTGAAACTTCAGAAATCTAAACTTCGAGAGAATGAGGTGAATATATGCACTCACTTAACGACGCTTGCTTTGTCGGTTTGGCTGGGCAATATACAGGCGCACACTCTACAATGCATAGTAGACAAGAGTGGGAAGGCTACGAAGCAGCGCACGAAGAGACCGAGTAGCATGAAACGCTGTTTAATTTATTCTCATTTTCTTGCAAGGTTAATCCTATAGATTTTTCGCTCTATCAAGTTCCAAATCACAACGATTTTTAAGAAGTTTCACCTCAACATGTATTTAGTGCAGCGATTTCGAAAGAAGGTTTCACGGAAATTAAAGGTTACAGTTCTGGATTAAGAAGCGTTTATAAATCTTCAGAGATTATTCACTTTAAAATACACATGTGAGTCTGTGTCTCTGAACCAGTTTTGGGGAGGTGTTAGGAGTGAATACCCTAAAGTAGCCAAAAAGAATATCTTAACTTTGCTCCCTTTTATCATATCGTATTATTGTGAATGGGCTTTTTAGCTTACATTTATACAAAAAACAAGTTCAGGTCGAGATATTCCCGTAGGGTTAGGCAGAGACCGCTTCTACTTGCTATGGTTTGTATACCCATCTTTTGCTTCCTCTACTTTTTCAGTGCTCTTATACATGCTCGTCGGCTCTTGGTATTCTTGACCTGGCCTTTCTTTAAAACTATGTTGTACTGATCGAGATTTGTTAGCCGAGGTCGACCTTTACCGACTTGTCCATTTACACTTGCCTTATAAATTTGTTTCATCAATCTTTCTTCATCCATCCTATCTACGTGTCCAAACCATCTAATAAGTTTCTTATCTATTTTTGTAACCACATCTTTTTTTACACCACAGCGTTGTCTTATCTTATTATTCTTTACTTTATCCAACCGAGTCACATTAATCCTATTTTCATGCTTCTTCTGCCAAACCCAACATTCACTACCATACATAAGTGTAAGAACCAACACACCTCTATGCACAGCCAGACGTGCCTTTTTTGACACTTTCTGACTTTTCATAAAGCTATGCTATCATTTGTTATCCTGCCAACACCCTTCGCTCAATGTCACTATCATACTTTCCATCTCTCTTAAACTTTAAACCAAAGTATAGAAATTCACTTACTTGTTCCACTCTTTCTCCCTTAATCAGAACTCTACAGTTTGTTATGTTTTTTTTTTCTTTTAAAAACTATTACTTTCGTTTTGCTTACATTTATTTTCATCCCTTTGATTTTCGGGGCATCATGCATAACATTAACCATAGCTTTTTCAGATGACGTTAATATGATTTGATCATCGGCGTAAAGAATGCATTTGACGATCAAATCATTTATTTTTAATCCATACGCACTCTTTTTCAAATATTTTAAACAATCGTCTACGTATAAGGTAAACAGATAATAAATTTTCGACTATACCTCTCAATAAAAAGACCTGATCAATATATTTCGTTCCTCTTCTAAAACCCGCTTGCTCATCCCATATCATCTCCTCTGTTTAATTTGTAACTCTTTTATCAATATCTTTTCATACAGTTTACCGACTATGCTGAGTAAACTAATACCTCGGTAGTTCTTACAGTCCTCTGCTAACCTTTTTTCTTGTAAAGCGGCACAATTACGGCCTTGCACAAGTCGGCTGGTACCCAATTTCATACTGTTCAACGCTTCCACTTTTTCTGTCGTACTAACTTCACTTTCATTGCAATGGGGCCTGTGCTTGTGTATCACCGTTCTCAAATAAACTTTCAAAGTGTTCCTTTCATCTCTTTAAAACGCATTTCTCTCCATTTTAGTTATACGGAGTTTAAATCTATTAACCCTTTGTATATATATTTTACTAGCGGACCCGGCAGACGTTCTCCTGCCCAAACGATATCTTGCTTTGGGAATATCACTATCAAACTCAGCGACCCCGAAAACTATAAACTCGACACTTACATCGTCGTTTTTAAAAGATTTTATATTCCATCCTCTTTCCACCCCTTTCGTAGGAGATATTATTGGAGATATCACAATCAAACTCAGCGACCTTGAAAGCTACGACTTCGGCACTAATATTGGTGTTTTGAGTATTTTTTTATATTTCATCACCTACCCACCCCTTTCGTAGGGGTTCTAACAAAATAAGGAATGTTACTATTAAATTCAGCCACCCCAAAACCTATGAATTCGACACTAACATCAGCCGTATTTAATAGTTTTTAAATTTCATCCCTTTCTCATCCTTATCGTAGGGGTGCTAACAAAATTGGAAATGTTATTATCAAACTTACCCACCACAAAAACAATGAATTTGACACTAATATCGGCGTTTTTAATAGTTTTTATATTTCATCCTTTTCCTACCCCTTTTGTATGGATGCTTACATAACTGGGAATGTCACCATTAAACTTAGAGTTCCCAAAGACTATGAATTCGACACTAATATCAGCCGTTTTTGATAGTTTTTACATTCCATCCCCTTCTCATCCCCCATCGTAGAAGTGCTAACAACACTAAAACCACCCCTGGTATGTATAAAGCAACTTCTGAAAATTTCATCCCAATCGGTTCAGCCGTTTGGGAGTTTTTGAAGGACATACATACATACAAACATTTTTGTATGGGAATATAGAAAATTTTGTTTTTAGACTTTTTCAGGCAAATTTTTAAATTTTTCTCTCCGTAAGAACCATCCTCGTACTTTAAAAAATATTATAAAAAAAGAATTAGCGAAATCGGTTTAGCTGCTCTCGAGATTTGCGCTTAGCAACACATTCAGCGATTCATTTTTATATTATAGATTTAAAACAGAAATTGTAGATTTGAATTTATTATTAAAACGATGCGGTCCTGCGTAACCATTACCGTTTTTATTTTTGTTTATTCCCATTTGTTAGAAACAACATTGGAAGAATTAATGCTGTGGAGTATTTTTTTTTTCGTTTCCCGGTAATTAATTAAATTATCCAAATCCACTGCATTCAAAAAGAAAAGTCAAAGCCAGTGGAAATATTTATGAGATTGTGCGATAAAATGTGAAAAAAAATAAAGTTTTATTCGAGTGATATTATGATTATTTTGAAGTAAGAGATTCGTGAGGCGCATGCAAATGTTAAAAAATATATTTAATACGGTGAGAGAACTTCATTAGTTCGTGTCGTAATGGAAAATGAAAATTACCGTTTTTAAAAATGGATTTACCGACGACGATGATTACGCAACTTTTTTCAAGTTTTTTGACAGTAAGCCGCCTAAAATATTAGCTGTTAAGAGAACGTACGTTTTAAGATTAAATTGGAACTCGTCGTTTAATTTACAACTGGGAAAACCCATCGTCTCATTATGAACATCATTAAGATTAATTTATTTCACTTTAGAATTTGTTTACTTATAAAGACTGACGAATTTACTTTTAGATATACTCGTAATGTCATGACTTCAATAAATACAAAACAAAAACCAACACTCGTCATCAATGACGCATATGTTTCAAAGCAGGGATACCACCTATTGACATATTCAGTTTGGCCAACTTCGGTCGGAGTTGATCAATTGATTAATTTTAGTAAAATGTAAATAAAATGTGTGTTTAATATTTGATAACTCTTTGAGGCATACTTGAAATTGAGAAATCTTATTTTTGAGAAATGTTATTTTGGTCTTGACTTGAACTATTAAAGCAAAAGACATGTCACCCTCCCCACCATTTACTTAAAGTCAGCAGATGTGCATTGCCGATTTATACCGAACTAGCAAAACCCCATTATTTTATTTTATTTTATTTTTTTTTGGGATACCCGATAGAGAACGAGCCAGTGACCAATTTTCAGTTGTCATTTCAAAAGTCTTGAAAATTTACTGACTCAATGTTTAGTATCTGCTCGATAAAAGCCAATTCTGGCAGGTTCCAATGGCCGGGATAAATTAGCCTAAAATTTTAAAGAGGGTAGGAAAAAAGAATTATTTAAATTAAAGTATTAATCATAAAATTCAAGCAGATTATTTCTAAAAGTATACTGAATGTATAAAAAATTCGCCAGAACATTTTCGTCCCTCCTAATTGTTGACAGAACGCTTAAATATTTATAGAAAATAGTTTTATTTTTGTTATTTTTTTAGATTAGATTCAGCAGCCTGGCTGTCTGAAATGATACTAATGTTTTTGTTTACTAGAGGTCAGTTATGCAACTCGTTTTCACACCACTTAATAGCGAAGACTTTAGCCTGAAATATTGTAGTATACCTACCAAGACTAGTAGATATTTCAGTCTATGGTATCCTGCTGTAAACACCGGCCACAACTCCATCTTGGGTTTTTGAGCCATCTGTGTACATCCGTACATCCCTATGTTCAATCCCATTGAACAAACATGGTCTGTATTAAGGGCCTTCATCGACATAGACATAGTCGACATCGACATAGTCGTCACCATTAGGGGCAAACATGATGAAGTAATTTCCAATCGCATGCAAGTAGCCCTAAACACAATCAGAAGCTGGTGCGCAAAGGAAGGACTTAACGTCAATCCTAGCAAAACAGTGCTGGTTCCATTCACTGGGAGGCGAAAGTACGAACTTAAAGCCCCAACTCTGAATGGAACTCAGCTTACTTTTTCCAAAGAAGTTAAATATTTGGGCGTAATAATCGACCAAAAACTGACATGGAACAGCCAACACAACAATATTCTTTCCAGAGCTATAGCGGCAAGCTGGACATCCCGCAGAGTCTTTGGCAAGACATGGGGTCTGAAACCAAAAATGATCTACTGGTCATACCAAACGATCATTAAGCCAATGGTCACCTATGCTTCATTGATATGGTTGCCAAAAATGAAACAAATTTCGGCACAAGTCAAGAAATCGTAATGGACATTTGAAGATTTTGGAAAATATTTCCCTAGAATCCATGTCTAAGCCGACAGATATCATGCCAGTTAGGTACGACTTCGAAATGCAGTTTGAAGTGATTATAAACAATCACCAAGTTTGCACAGAGAACGGACCTCAACTAGGAAGGAATGCTTTAGTGTGGTACACTGATGGATCCAAGATGGATAAAAGGGTTGGAGTGGTCGTTATAGGGCCGAATTTTAGGCTCTCAAAACCCCTTGGTAACCCCCCAACCATCTTTCAAGCAGAATTACATGCCATAGAGACATGTGCCCAGGAGTGCATCGAAAGAAACACCCGAATGGCAGAAATCTATACTTTATCGGATAGCCAAGCAGCACTAAAAGCTCTAAAGTCATACACTTGTGAGTCTAAGCTGACTTGGGACTGTAAACAGTCCCTGAGACAACTGGCAGCAAACAATCAGGTTACTCTGATGTGGGTTCCAGGTCACAAGGGAGTTAAAGGCAACGAAGAAGCAGATTGCCTTGCCATAAAAGGGGCAAATACAAAATTCTCAGGCCCAGAACCCTTCTGTGGACTTTTCAAAGCCCACTTGAAAGAAGAGGTTCGACGCTGGGAAACAGATGAAATGAAATCTCACTGGCATAAAGTGCCAGGACAAAGGCAAGCGAAAAGGCTAGTAAGTCTTTCGCCAAGGAAAGCTAAACAGCTTCTTGAGTTGGACAAGAAAGACTTGAAACTGGTGATGGGACTCCTCACTGGAAACTGCCCTCTAAGGTACCACCTGAAAAAGATGGGCAAAACAGAAAGTGATAGTTGCCGCTACTGCGAGAACTTCGCTGAAACTGCAGAACATTTGCTTTGCGAATGCCCAGCGCTTTTCTGCAAGAGGTTCAAGTTTCTGGGACGGACCTTCCTAAAGCCCTTCGATATCAGAAACTTAGCCCCCAGGAAACTGATAAACTTTACTCGAAGTCTCGGAATCCCGGGCCTTGAATAGATTAAGGGTTATGCACAAAAGATCTGATAGGTCGAAGTGCTTGAGAGGCAGCATGGCCTTCACGACCTACCCCTACAATCTACAATCTACAAGGGCAGGAGTAAAAGCAAACATGGATGAAGGGCTACATAACATCTTGGCTGGTGTTGATCGTGATTATCTGTCTTAAACAGAATATCGTATGCAAAGATTAAAGAACATCGTTCGTGGCAATATCGACACGATAACTGTAAATTATGCAAAATTCATTGCATATGTCCAAAAATGTATTCTGTCTGCATTGGATTTGCAAGATATGATTTTTAACTTCCTAGTGGAAGTTACAGCATTAGGTCCGATTTTGCGAATCCCGACATATCTCCATAATTCAAGGTCCCCAGAGTCGAATACAATAGTTTTTAAGTGGACGTCTGTGTGTGTATGTACGTACGTGCGTATGTTCGTATGTGCGTTCGGAATTATTTTTCGTTTTGATTATCTCGAGAACAAAAAATGATATCGACGTGAGACCAATTGCATTCGACGCATAATTACGCAACTGATTAGATTTTTAGCAAAATCAGTAAAATTGTTTTTTATGGAAAATCAAAAAACTGAAAAAAATAGTAAACTACCTGAATTTTGCAATTTATAAATTATACTATTTTTAATACAGAATTTTAAGATCTTTTAAATATGATTATTGCCTGTTAGCAATATTTGTATGAAAAATATGATGACAATATTTTATAAAAAAAAATAGTTTTAGAAATCAAAAATAGGACTTGGAAAATTTTAAACTTGTGTCGGTATTAAGAGAATAGCATTGAAGACACTATAACAGTGAAAAATTATTGTTAGTAATAATCAAGCATTGTTTATAACACTTGAATATTGTTACTAACAAATAATTATTGATCATGATTATTAAAAAAAAATTTCAATTGGAATAAACAATTGAAAATAGCTCCCGCTTATAAAATAATAAGAAAAAGTTTAAAAGAATACGGTTTACATAAATAGAATATTGTTAATGACAATTATAATTTGTTATAAACAATTCGAAATCGTTTTTTATTATATTTTTAATAATTATTATTATTATAACAACAAAACAAATGGTACTTTTTCAATCTTTCCATTGGGAAGTTAGTCGTGTGGACCTCTTGGGTCCCGCCCAGACCACTGCTATATTTTTTTTAAATTATTTAAAACTCGGTAATGGTTAGAGGATAGAGGAGTTTTGGTTTCTACACTTATGTATGGTAGTGAATGTTGGGTTTGGCAGAAGCATAAAAATAGGATTAATGCTGCGGAGATGAGTAGTCTGAGAAGTATAGCCGGAGTGACTCGGTTGGATAAAGTAAAGAATAGTGAGATAAGAGAACGATGTGGTGTATTTTGATTATTGCCAATTTGCTTTCAATTAATGTCAGTTTCCAATTTAATTTTGACTTATGTCATTTTGATTCCGATTAGCGCCAATTTAAACTTAAAAAGGTACAAAAATGACACCAAAAATTAAGTTTATTTTTGCGCCAAAAAGTTAATATATTGCAAAAAATTTTGGAAAATTAATTAATTTTAAATTTTTTGTTTAGGAGTATGCGCCGCTCTACAAAAATTTATTAATTTCACCGATAAGCCTGAAAATAATTTTATCACTGCTGTATCAGGGATCGAGCGGAATTACCAAAAGGGAATTCGAAAATGTACTCCGATTTCCAGATCAACAATTTGCGAGAGATGAAGCCAAAGATATCATTAACAAATTACAGGTAAATGTTTTCGATAAATATTCTATCGTCACTTTGGAAATTGAAATGAACAACTTTTTTCCCAGCACTTGCTGTAATTGCAATGCATTTTACGATGCCAGCAAAAATATCGCTGTCGCCTTTTATACAGAGCGGGAAATAATTTTACCGACCTTACGGATTTAGTTATTCCAATTCTAATCCCCCCTCTCTACAGTGAGTTATTCACAGCAAGATTATAGTTGACGGAGTGAATTTAGAGTTGTGGTAATGGTGGAGGGGCGTACGTCTCACAAAACAAAAATCTGCAATTGTTTACGACCTTGTCCATTAATTTTAACTATAAAAAATATTTTTTATATAGTTTTTTAGTAAAAGCAGAAAATTAATTACATTTTAAAAAATGATATAAAAAACAAGAGGTGGACAATTGACAGTAATTTGTGTCAACTATTGAAATTTTTAACAAAAATATATATATTTCATAATAATTACTTTATTGTTTATATTAAGCACTTTTGTTGTTATTTTTGTATTACATTTTTTAATTATTATTTAAAATAATAAATTGGGAATCAATTAATTTTAAATTTTTCCGCAGAGGTATTTTAAAAAAAATATACTTAAAATTCTCGTTAAATCGCCAAAAAACAAGTATTTGAAGATATTAAATGTTCGAATGAATTGGAGCTCTTAGCGAATTGCTCTTGAAACTTTTCTCAACAATTTGTATATTAAAGGGCTCCTTTCAATCTCTTAACTTGAGTATTTATTTCTGCTTTTAATTTAAGCAGCAGTTATTTAAGTAACAACCTAAAAAATCAAAATTTTATAAATTTTTAATGAGCATTACAACATTACAGAATGCACCATTAATAAATAACTTAAGATACATCCTGTAAAATAATTTTAATGATTTTTTTATCTTTTATTTTAAAAAATTTACCTTTAAAATATTATTATTATTATTATCTTATGTTTAATCTTGATTTATTTTTTGCTACTGCATTTTCTTAAAAGTAAGCTTATTAAAATTTCATATCAATGAATTGGTTTCGATATAAATTTTTAAATATACAGGTTGTTTCTAGGGTGTCTCTAGGATAGGTAGAAAGCTGAAAAATAATTGGGGTTTACTTTGTAAACAATTTTCGTAACGCCATCCGTATTCAAGATAAAGGGCGTTGAAGAAAAAAAATTTATACACATTTATTACGATTTTGCCAAAACTACTGAAAACATTGTAATAAAATTTTATACCAATATGTTTTAGAAGCTGATCCCATGAATTTGTTTTTTATCTGACTCTCATAGAGGGCGCTAGTTACATGGTTCGTACCAAGTAGTATTGAACATAACTTTTTTAGGGTTAAATTTATTAAACAAAATTTCAAGTAAACATAAACATTTAATTTTACACCAAAAAGCTACTTTTGGTAAAACTCGATACTGTGTACCGTTTTCGGAATATTTTGATTTGAAAATTATGAAGTAATATCCGATGCTGGTATAAAGTAATGATAAAGTTATTAATTATTATGCATGATGTAAAATAAAAAATTTTTGTCGCGTTTCTGAGACCTCATCGATAAAACGAATACATGTTAAAAAATTGGGATTGAGGGTTTTCCTTTCTTGTAACCTTTCCCAAAAAACCATTCTAATCGGTATATCTTAATTTTATTTAAGTTTGCCATGGAAAATTGACATTTATTGATAGTTATGACGATAAGTCTACAATAATAAGACTTTAAAACCTTGTTATTTGTAAAATTAGATATTGTTAATCAAAATTTACTTAAATGTTGAATACACCGACATGTTATTAACCTAGGCGAGTGTTTAGGAAACTAAAGAGCAGCTGTTACGCGTTATGCAGAAAAGTTTCGTAGAAGAAACGTACCAAGTAAAAATACATTTTAAGCCATTGATCGACGTTGTCGAGAAACTGGGAATGTGAGACCAAAAAAAATAAATTTTGATAGGCTAAGAACAACAAGAACCATTAATAAATAAAATATTATTTTAAATTTAGTTGATCGAGATCCAAAAGTTAGCGTAAGGAATATGGCAAGACAAACAAATAAGTATTCTTCAAGTACTTGGAGGATACTCAAAGAGCAGCATCTACATCCTTATCATTACAGAAAAGTCCAAGAGCTCTTTCCAGACGATCTACCGGTTAGAGTGGATTTTTGTCAAATATTACAAGAAAGGATAGCCCTCAATTCAAATTTTTTAACATGTATCCGTTTTATCATTTACGCGACAAAAAATTTTTAATTCACATAATGCATACTAATTAATAATAATAATTAATAACTTTATCATTACTTTATACCAGCATCGGTTATTACTACATAATTTTCAAATCAAAATATTCCGAAAACGGTACACAGTAGTACCTTTTTGGTGTAAAATTAAATATTGTTTACGTTTACTTAAAATTTTAATTAATAAATTTAACCTTAAAAAAGTTACCAGCATCAGTTATTACTTCATAATTTTCAAATTATAATATTCGGTAAACAGTATCGAGTTTTACCAAGAGTACCTTTTTAGTGAAAAATCAAATGTTTATGTTTACTTGAAATTTTGATTAATAAATCTAACCTTAAAAAAGTTATGTTTAATACTACTTGGTACAAACCATGTAACTAGCGCCCTCAGACATAATAAAATAAAATGAGTATAATTTTTTTTGGTCAACGCCCTTTATCTTGAATACGGATGGCGTTACAAAAATTTTTTACTTATCAAACCCCAATTATTTTTTAGTTTTCTACCTATCCTAAAGACAGGGTTACCTTTTTTAAAACACCCTGTATTTATTGTTAAATAAGGTTCTTGCAACCGATATAACATCAAAACAAATGCTACACCACGAACCCCATTTACAGTTTCGCAGACGACAGCACACTTGTCACAACTTTCACATCCTATCGATCACTTTCGGTGAATGATACAAATAGACTTAGACAGGAACAGGTTGACTCCATCAATAGAGATCTTGAAGCAATTGTCGAGTGGGGAACCAAAAATCTCGTTCAGTTCAACGCCCAAAAATCACAAAGCGTAACGTTTTCCTAAAAAGTAAATTCCTCAAATCACTTCAACACAATGTCTGAAAATACCCTTAAATCAAGTCTCTTCATCTTGATTTTGGGTGTCACAGTGTCTAATAATGTGTCTTGGCATGACCATGTTGCTAACATCGCAAAGTCATCAAGCCAGAGGCTAGGTTTTCTGTGGAAAGCTAGTAAGTTTTTTACTCCTGATCAACTGTTGACGACGTACAAGGCTCAAATCCGACCTCTACTGGAGTATTGCTCGCACATTTGGGGTTCAGCACCAAGGCATTCTCTTTGTCTTCTAGATTTCATTCAGAAAAGAGCTATTCGATTGATAAACAGCTCAACTCTCACAGATACCCTTCCCCCACTAGAACATAGAAGAAGAGTTGCAGACCAGACATTACTTTACAGATATTTCCATGGCAGATGCTCCAGAGAAATAAAAACTCTTGTACCACCACTTGTCACATTCGGCCGAAGAACTCGGCACGTTGATCAGTCTCACCCATTTACTCTCAAGATTAACACTACAAGGACCAATCTCCATCAAGAATCCCCGCAGTGCGGGCCGTCTGTGGCCCACACGATAGGTCTACCCTTTTTGCAACTATTTTCAGTAAAAAAAACATAATTATTACCAAAATACGAAATACCCGTATTTGGAAAGTAAAAATAATTGCCGAAATTTAAAAAAACAATGTTTATTTATTTGAATCATGTTTAAGGTTTCAGACTCTACAGAATACCTTTTAAACTTGGGAACAAAGGTTTTCTTAGACTCGCCAATTGAACCCCAGCAGAAATTTGCAAGTATCGCTAAGGAATTTTACAAAACTGATATCGTTAAAACGAATTTTAATGATACCGCAGAAGCTAGCGACATCATCAACTCGTGGGTGGATAACCTTACTAACAAAAGGATTACACAAATTGTTAATCCAGGTAAGTGAATTTTGCTCCTTTTTAAATACTGCCCTTGAACTAGTTATTGTTTTTTTAACGCAGCAAGTTCACAAAGCTATTAAAGCTAAATCCAGGAAAAACTGTTTAATTTCTTTTCTTTACAACAATTTCCTCTTAGAGATATATGTTTATTGCAAAATCCCAGTGTTTAGTTTAATGGTAATACGGGGGTGGTCTAAAAAGTTTTTAATTTAACAAAGATTTCTTTTTAAATTTATTTTTCTACATTACCTCCTTGTAAGTCTACACACTTCTCCCGTCTCTTTAACCAGTCAAAATAGTACTCGGCTACCTTCTCTACAAAATAATTGTTTACGAAAGTCATTTCTTCTCATTTGATGAAAATCTCTTTCCTTCGAGCGCAATTTTTAGATTGGAGAACAAAAAAGTCACTTGTGGCTAGATCTGGTAAATAAGGAGTAGGGTCAAGCATTACAATCCATAAGTCGTGCATTGTCTTGGTGAAATAGAATTTCTTTTGAAAATGTTGCCGTTTTTCCGCAATTTCTGCCTTCAGCCTGTCAAGTGATGATGCTTATTATGCTCCTGTAATAGTTTTTTCTTTTTGAAGATAACTCCACGACTGTAAGCGCCTTGCTTAAAATGGGTAGTTATGTAATTTAAAGGGGTTGTAAATCCAAGAATTACATCATCACCAAGAATTGTTTGTGGACCGTAGATATAAAATGGTTGGCAGTTAGCAAATCGGCAAGATAATGCAACTGGCTTTAAATAAAAGGGAATGATGCTTGTTGGTTCCAATGAATGTACTAGCAATCCTTACCGTAAGTTTTCACGATCGACCGTTTTCGCTCCAAGTATGAACTCCTGCCATTTTAAATGTAATAAAAAGTCGTTGCAATGTCTTTCGATTAATAGCTTTGCGAACCCAAGAATGTCTTAAAAGAATTGACAAAGTTATTACGCAATCATCGCGGTTGAATTAGTGTATTGAAAGCTGGGATTTGATACCTAACAATTATTTTGAAGACTGGATCTGATACCCGGAAACGTAAAATGTATTTAATGAATGAATTTAACTATATCTTACCGTTATTTTTCGAATGAATTAAAAAGTAAACTGAGAACTGGTCCCTTATCAAAATGATAAGGACAGGATAGGAACTTAATGTTATTTTGTACCAAAATTAAACCCACGACCGTTGCGCTGACTTATTAGAACAAATAAATAGAGTGGCGCAGACAACGACTGTCCCAAAAAACAGCCGCCATCACTTTCTCATCCAAAAACTATATTTTGCTTCTTTAGAAACCCCTTCAGTCCATTGCTTTAACTGTATTTTCATTTCGGGCGTATATGGGTATATCTTAGTTTTAGCTACAGCAATTAATCGGCGCCAAAACTCCTAAACTCCTAAACTGCGCCAACCGAGCGTTGAAAATGTTCATCCGAACCCGTTTTTGGTCCAATATAAACAAACGCGGTACCCAATGTGCAGACAGCTTTCTCTTATGTAATTCTTGATTCAATATGTGACTGCTAACTCTCTCACTTTAATTCAACGGTCGTTTCGCACCATTTGGTGAACAAAAGCGATGTTATCGTCAGTGGTTGCAGTTTTTGGACGTCTCGAACGTTCATCTTCTCTCAAGTTAGTACGATGGTAAATGATAGTGTAAAGTCCCCGTACAAAGCGCCCAACTCATCTTTGATTTGCGTAGACTGTAGAAATTGGGTTTGTAATTCCCTTTTTCGGACACGGGAGGAATTGTACTCAACTTCGATATAGTGGACTGGTTAAATATCACAAATCACTAGTTTTTAAAGGTTTTTATTTGACACTAAAATATTTCTCTCTTCAAATATACAATGCACTTGACCCGTTAATGAATTGCTGCAAGAATTAAATCAAACGAACAACTTGGATCCCAAAGTTGAGATAAGATGTCAAATCGAAATGGCAAGAACAACTTTCCAACGAATGAGAACACTTTTTTGTAACGATAACCTAAACCTTAAATTACGCCAGCGTATGGTGAAGTGTTTTAGTTGGTCAATTCTTATGTATGGGGTGGAATGCTGGACCTTAAAGGTTAGCTCAATAAATCGGATAGAAGCATTTAAAATGTGGATTCATCGTAGAATGAATGAATGACTGCGGGTTCCGTGAACTGATCTGCTGTCCAATGATGAAGCGTTGAGACGAGCCAGGGTGAAAAGACAAATAATGGTCACAGTGAAATGTTCACAAGGTTGCTAACCTTGGCCACATCTTACGCGGAAAAAAGTATCATCTCCTCTATTTGATTATAAAAGTAAAAATAGAAGGCAGGCGGGGTGTTGAAAGAAGGCTGAGAAACATGAGGGAGTGCACAGGCATCCGGAACGCTGTGGACCTGTTCAGGGTTGCAGAAGATGAAGACGCACTCTCTGCAATAATCGCTAACATCTGGGCGACCAGACATAAAGAAGAAGAATATTAAATTAAAATTCGAATGCCGTGGAAAAATAGGAAAATATCGTTACGATCGCTGAGGAGAAGGAATATCGACCGTCAACTCTGGTCGATAGCTGGAAGTGAAAAAGAAAAAAACTACGAATAATAGGAAGTGACTGAATAAATAGGACATTGGAGATTGGTTTTCCTATCTTTAAGATCTTTAATTTCTGAGCTGCCTTAGGATTTAAAGGAAATTTATGCAAATATATAATCAAATTGCCATATGTAGAGCATTATGGAACAGAGCATAAATTATTCGCGATTTTATCTTCATATCACCCTTTTTAATCCTTTGCATTTTTGGATTTTGTGGTGTATCAACACAAATTTTTTACAAAATATCGTTCAAATATAACACTTTCAATGCTTAAATTGCTCAAAATAATATATAAAGTTCACTTTACACCCATATAAACAAATGGAGTTTAGTTTGCTGTTCACACCTCGAGAAGTTCATACGATTAATAATAGATGTCGCCCACTCCGTGATTTTTCCCTATTACATTATTTATTTATTTATTTATAGTTTTCTAGCGCACTCTGTAATGTACTTAAAATAATTAAATGAAAATCATTTTTTGCAGTTGATCTCGAACTGGCTGTAATGGTAATAGCAAACGCTGTATATTTCAAGGGAGCTTGGAGGTATCCTTTCTCGAACAAGACCGAAGTAGATAAATTTCACGTTTCAGATGGAGACAATTTCTTTTCCATTCAAGCCCGTTTTATGTCCACAGAAGATAAATTTTATTTGCATGAGTCCCAGATGTTGGACGCTAAAATTTTAAGGCTGCCGTATAAGGTAAATATTTTAACAATTTTAGCACATATTTACTTTTTCGATATATGAAACCGAAAATTGATTTTTTTTTTAGGGAGGACGCTATTCTATGTTCATAGTATTGCCCAATTCGAAAGGTGGATTGCCGTCGTTAATTAAACAAATTAATTTAAATAGCCTCAGAAGCGTTTTATATTTAATGGAACACCGACCGGTACACGTAAAAATTCCCAAATTTAAATTCGACTTCCAGGCAAGATATTCTAAAACTCTACAAGACGTAAGTTTTTTCCTGATTATTTTGCCGTTTAAGTATTACACGAGAAGAATTTTGGTAATTATTATACGAACCCCCTGACCCTAGTCAGCAAAAGAAAGCAAAGCTCTGCAGACTGTCAATTACACAGTATGGGTCCTATCTGGCCAAATAAGACCTTTTTTTATGGATGGGAAATCATCTAAAGACGCCTGTGAAGTTTGCCCAGAGATGCGGATTCAACCGGAGTGTTTGGGCCTTAGCATGACCAAGGCCATCCACGCTTAGAGCGTCACCTACCGATCGCCTATCGGCTAAAACCCATCCTCTTTCACATCAGAGCTACCGGCACTGTCATGGTTTTGACTTATCATCAGTAGCTCCGATAATAATCCTGCTTCATCTGGGTCTGATAATTCGATCTTCCGCCTCCTTGACACTCATTATTTTTTTGGCGTATCTTTTGATTGCTTTCCAGTTTCTTTCGATTTCTATCATTTTTCCCCCAAGTTTTCCACGTTGATGGTGCCAATTTCCTTTATGATGTCTTCCCGTTCTATGCGCCATCTACTACAATGAAAAATGGTTTGCTCCGCAGAGTCTGTTTCCTGGCAGTATATACACCCGTTTGTATCGGTCGTTTGTATCTTCTTGTTAAAATTTCCAAAGATTTTATGCCCTGAGAGAAGCTGGGTAAGATAGTAGTATGTGTTTCCAAACTTGCATTTTGATCATTTTTTAACATTTTTGATCAAGATCTTTGTCCATCCAACTCTGTTGTCTGTTAGCCACTTTTCTTGCCATTGCCCCAATGTTTTTTTTTCTGCTTTTACAGCTTCTGTGTTCGAGTAAGTTCTCCTATAGAGTCTACATCTCTCCTCAACCATGAGGTCCAGCGGTGGTGTCCCGGTAATAGCCTGTATTTTTACTGCTGAAACTGTGCGGTAAGCACATTCGACTCTCAGTTAGGAGGTTCTCTGCATCATCTGGCTATATTTGCTGATTGACATTACCCTTTCCCAGACCGGTGCAGCATATAGCATATAGCCAAATATGACCTAACATTACTAAGAATTAAGAGGTTCACAGGCGCATTATTAATAACATAAAGTATAAAAAAAAAAAATTAAATTTTTTTTTAAAATACCCCATCATTTAACAACAAATATTACAATTAATAATTTTTGTTCATCTTACTGCTAATGGGCTATTTATTATCTTCAGCAGTTCTCAGTTTTCTTCTAAAATGTTTTATCATTTTGTTCGCTTGAGAAAAATATTCTATCTTGTCGTTTATTAAGGGCCAATTCCACAGGTCATACTTATGTCATAAGCTCAGCTTAAGCTTAACTTAACACATTCCACCAAACGTTAAAGTGCCCTTAAATCCCTCTAAATTTAAGCCTAAGAATCGGTTCAGCTTAACCGTGATGAGTAGAGCTAATGGAATATTTAAAAACTAATAATCTAAAAAGGTCTACATTTTTATAAATCAGTATTGGGTTTCAAAGATAAGAGGCATTTGGGTGTTTATTTTTTATATTAGGTTGATGGATAATGATTTTGATTTGGGTGGTATTTTTTTTCTAAGGTGTCCTTTTTATGCTACGTTAATACGTCCCTTTTTTTACATTCTAATTAATGTTTGTATTTGAGTATTATATTTAGTAGTAACGTTCTTTCTTTTTTGTTTTGTTTTATCACTGCTTGATTATCTCCCATTTCAAACAATAAAAATTTCTGAAAGCAGTAAAGTTAAATATGTATCAAGCTTTTAATATTTATTTCTTTTACAATACAATTTGAAATTTGCTGAAGTTTGAAACAGCGGAAATAGTGAGGTTATTTATTCTTTTTTTATACACTTTGCCACAAAATTAACGCATATAGTTTTGAAAACAAAAAAGTATATCACCAAGTATTTTGAAAGTACTCCAATGGTTCATAAATGTTCATTTATGTTATCTTATTAAATTTTAAAGGAAATTCATTCTTTTTTTGCAGTTTTTGTAAAATGTTAAAAAAGATATTCTAATAGAAATCTTTAGGCATTTTAACGTTGATTGCTTTACTTTTTATACTTATAATAAATAACCAGGAACGTGTTACAAGAAATCTTTTAAGAGAAAAGTGTGCGGTTGTTATAGCTTACCTCGAAGAAGGGTTTACCCAAGTTCAACACATGGGATTAACAGAATCAACAATTTCCAGAGCATTGGGAAGATTCAGAGAAACAGACAGAAACAAGAGAAGACCTGGAAAATATCGAACAAGAGTTACCACAGATTGTCAAGATCGCTTTCTTCGTCTCGAAGCTCTAAGAACGAGGTTTCTTACGAGTACTTCATTACATCAGAAATTTTCTCGCCTCTACCAGCTTTCAATTAGTCGGGACTTAGTACGAAGGAGATTGGTAGAACACAATTTGAGACCTTGTAGAGCTGCCACTGGTCCACTACTTACCGCAGATCATTGTAGCTCCAGTTTTCTCGAAAACACGTAAATTGGGAAGTTCATTAGTGTGCTAATGTAATGTTTTCAGATGAGTCCTGATTTTGCCTATTTACGAATGACCGCCGTATGAGAGTGTATCGACGTACCGGAGAGCGATATGCTCAATATAACATTGTAGGGACAGTTAGCTATGGCGGATGATCTGTTTGGTTTGAGGAGGCATCCGTTTTGAGGCTCGTACAGAGTTAGTGATTATTCAAAGAGGTCGTCAATAGCTGCTATATTACGGACATTCTAGAGTACCATGTAGTATCATTTGCTCCATTTGTAGGTGAAAATTTTGTTAGAGTAGTGCAAAATTACCTCCAGGAGGTTCAAATTCCAACAATGGATTGGCCTGCAAGAAGTCCAGACTTGAACCATATTAAGCATTTATGGGACAGCATGGGACGACGTATTCGAGCTTTACTATCACCTCCAGCAAGCTTACATGAGCTGTCATTGCGACTAGTAGAGACGTGGGATCAAATTGAGCAAGACGAGATTATAAACCTGATTTTAAGTACGAGAAGATTATGTCAGGTAGTTATTAGGGCTAGATAAGGCAATTCCAGTTATTGGTATTGCTACTAGTTATTGAAATCCTTTTTTTGTATTTTTTAAGTACGGTATTAAAATACAGATAAATTTATCACAATTTTTTCACAGTACATTTGCTCCGATTGTAGATTTACACTCAGAAAAAAGTCATTGAATATTTACAAAAGTTTATAGAAGAATTATTTATACATAACAAAATATGCGTTAATTTTGCGGTGAAGTGTAGTTGTGAATGAAGCTGAGAACAATTGCTTTTTAGCAGTTCCTAACAGTTAAAATAAATACTTAACTAAAAATGGGTTCGTGTAAGTTGGTGGTTGGTGGAATGCATTTCGTGATTTTAGTGGTCTTAAGTCTCTGCTAACCTTTAATAATCTTATGATTTAAGGATGACCTGCGAAAATGTGCCCTAGAAGTATTGTCTTATCCAAGAATAAAGTAAAAGAGTGAATTGTTTGCATTTTACCAGTCGATAGTGTTTTTGCATAATGAGACAGGTCATCATTATCATCATCATCTCGCAGCCAGGTGTTGAGTCCACTGCTGAACATAGGCCTCCATTAAACTGCTCCACTGGGCTCTATCTTAAGCTGTTCGAATCCAGTGTCCGTCTTATTATTCTTAGAGACCATCTGTCTTTTTTGAATCTTGCAACATGTCCTGCCCACTTTTAGTGTCGTGATATTCTGTATTATGTGAGACAAAGGTATATCATCAGAAAACCTGGAAAAATGGGGATGAATATCATTTATTTGATAAGAATAAAAAATTTATAATTTATTGTAAAAAAGAAACTCTTTTTAGTCTACTTTACTTTTATTTTATTATTAAAAAATCCACTGTTACTCGTAAAAAAAATATTGTATGTGTTAATTTATCTCGGAGAATAAAATAATTTGAGTCAAAATTGCATTAAATATTTCATATTTTAAATTAGCAAAACCAAGTCAGCAAATAATGAAACCATAAATAAGAAAATACATTTATTAATTTCGGTCAAAAAGTTTTGTACAATTAATAACGAACTTTTGGCATAGTTGATTTTCCATTTTAATGTTTATTAGATTTAAATTGCCTTCATGGATAAAGTGCAGACTTCCCCAGTGAACTAATGCCATTAACGGAAGTTATTTTTAAAATCAGCACCTGTTCAACCGAAATTAAACCGATATGAAACTAAACTGATAGAAGTTTTAACTTAACTTCACTGAAATAACATTAAACTTTTTACCTTCACACAAATGTAATTTCAACTTTTGTGTTAATAAATTGCAAAATTTAACGCGAAAGATTCGTTTATGTATCCATAATTATTTTTCTAAGAAGAAAACTTTGTTTTATTAGATTTTATTTATTGCCTATAAAGCGAAGGTAACTACTAGGTTCATACAAGAAAATAACGAGATTACACGGCCTTCTCGCTCCCCAGACTTTTCACTAATCGATCATATATGGGATGTGATCTTCTAGCTTAACTTAGTTGACCTTTGTCACCAAGTTCAAGAAGCTTAAAATGACATTCCTTAGGATACCATATTCGAGTTCTTTTAACGCCTTGATGGAATTTTATAAGGTGCCACTCGTATAAAAAAAAGAATGGATGCTTTTGTTCTTCTTGTACATGAATACTTACTTTTAATGAAGCTTTATTAAAAGTTTTTAAAAAAAATATACAGGGTGTTGGTAAATAGGTGCGACAAACTTCAGGAGTAATTCTGCATGAAAAAATAATGACAGTTTTTCTTTATTAATATATGTCCGCAAATGATTCTTTTTCAGAGATACGGGTGTTAAAGTTTTTCTTAAAAACTGTTGATTTATTGCTCTAAAATCTGACGAGATATGCAAATAAAATTTAATGGGTTTTAAGAAGTAGTTGTTGCGCATTTTTTGACATGCAATTAAGAATTTTATGTTTATCATTGGCGCACATACGGGTAATGATCTTAATTTTTTTTTAAGAAAAAAATGGTACGCCCCTGAGATATTTCAAATTAAAAATCATGTTTAAATTTCTCGGTAAATTTGTGACAAAAAATCTATCCTGCCGTTTTTTTCGTTTTTATGCAAAAAAATAAAACATCTTAATGCGTATATTTTATTTAGCAGTTCAGGCCACTTTCGTCCCACCAATGACTTCGTTGTGGATAAAACTAGAAGCCTGAATTTTCAGTAACCAAGCAGCATTTTGTAAAAACGATAAATTTCATTCAATTTGAACCAGTAGTTTAAGAATTATAACTAGTCAAAATTTCTTAATGTTGTCATTCACTGACCGATCATCAAAATCTAAGGCACTTCAAGCAGACATAGAAGCTTTAAATTTAGAATACGATTAGTGTTTAGTGTATAAATCAAAGAAAAACTAAAATATTTTGCAATTTCGGTCGTTTTCTGAATACACCAACTGCATAAATAACTGTGTATTTCCATATAAATATATAGGATTACGAAGTTAAATTTGCAGTGAATGAATCAGTGTACCTGTAATGTATAATAAAAAAAAAGGTGGACTATCTACAAAAAGAAATGAGATGCCATTAAAAACATAAGTTGTAAAAAACACAAAGTCTCGCAACTCAGTTCTTCTACCGTAAAAAGCTGTGAGATACATGTAATACCAAGTCGGTTAATTTATTCAGTCCCTACTTAAGGGTCTGTCTCAAGTTATTACGTAATTAGCTTACCTAACAACATCTTATAGTGACATACGTTTATATAGCAAACTATCATTTTTTTTCATGCAAAATCACCCCCTGAAGTTTGTCGCACTTATTTATTAGCACCCTGTATGTCTGCTCGATCAACCAGTTTTAAACTGTAACTGTAGAAAACGAGCACAACAAAAACCCAACGTGCAAATGATGAATATTCATAGAAACTAATTTCAGTTTGGTTTACTTCAAATGTTTCAAAACACGGCCAGTTTTCCGGGGATTGCTAGAGGAAACAGCACCATTTTAAGGAAATTAGTAGTTTCAGATATAATTCAAAAAACTGGTATAGAAGTAAACGAATATGGAAGTGTCGTCTATGCTGCCTCAGGTATGAGTTTTTAATTATCGATCATTCACGGGTGTCGATCAATATTTTTTCATTTCATAAATATTTTATTATATTTCACAAGAGCGTTAACGCTACTGAAAAATAATTATGCAACAAAAGTTGCGATGCAAATCTTAAACTTTCCGAATTTATAATAGTCCAGTAAAAAGTAGATTTAATTACCAATTAAAAGCAAGCCTGCATGTTTAAATGTAAGTTTATTTTGACGTACATTTTAGGTATTCATAGTTAAAAAATGATGAATTCTTTTTAGAAGGTGGAAAAAAAATTAAAACTACCCCCAAAGTAACTTTTTTGAAAATATCTCAAAAACGTAAACATATACGGAAAAAAATTTTAAACAAAAAATGGAGAGTTTAAAATTGTTCTTAATCACTTTTAGGACAGTTGCAATAAAAACCGAGATATTTGAAATAATCTATTATAATTTACAGCTCAGCTACATATTAATAGCTACATAATTAAATATTGGATAATTTATATAAAATCGAAAAAAAATATAAATTTTTTTTTATCACAGTTTAAATGTTTATAACTTTTATAAAAATAAATAAAAAAAAAACTTATATCTTCAAAATTACTTCTTACACTTTGTAGATGAGATTAAAAAAAATTTAGATTTTTTTTTCGATTTTATATAAATTTTCTAATATTTTATGCAGCTGAGCTGTAAATTAAAATGGTTTATTGCAAATATTTAGGTTTTTATTGCAAATATGCCAAAAGTGATTGAAATCAATATTATAGACAATTTTAATAATTACATTTTTTGCAAACGAAATCGAACAACAAGCAGGGTTTCGGGCCGGCCGCTCATGCATGGACCATATTTTTAGCATTGTTCAAATGAGTGAGAAAATAGTGGCAACTAATAGGGAAGTCCATTTACTTTTTGTAGACCTTACAAAAGCGTACGATACTGTCCCGATAACAAAACTGTGGCAAGTCTTAGAGAAATCAACGATCAATAACACTGTAATAATAGCTATTAAACAGTTATATCAGCAATTAACATCCAAAATTAAGTTAGGAAATAATCTATCTGAAAGTTTCACCGTCACTAATGGTCTAAGACAAGGTTGTAGTTTATCCCCCACACTATTTAAAATATATTTAAACGAAGTGTTAAAGAAGTGGAGACGAGGGATACAGTTAAATGATGACACTACTCTGTATAATCTGCACTTCGCGGATGATCAGGTCGTCGCGGCCCAAGATAAAGAGGACCTGGAGTTTATGGGAAAACGACTTCTTAGAGAATACGAAGAATGGGGATTAACGGTTAATATGAGCAAGACGAAATATTTGTGTATTGGGGCAGAAACAACAGATCTGGATCTGGACAATGTAAAAATAGGAATATGTAAGGAATACACCTATTTGAGTACAAAAATCACATGTAAAGGTCGTACTGAGGAGGAAATAGAACAACGAATATTAAAAGGAAAGAAAGTTATAGGATGCCTAAACTCGCTGTTATGGGCAAAAAATATATCTAGGGAGAAAAAACATATGATATATAATACTATCTTTCAAAGTACTGTTTTATATGGCTGTGAAACGTGGCAACTTAATAAAACATAAGAACGCCGATTGCTAGCCCTGTAGATGGATTTCTGGCGAAGATCTGCTGGCATATCACGTCTCGTTAGGGTTACAAATGACCGAATTCGACAAATTGTAAAGACCGACACAACTATAATAAATGAAATCCATAGAAGACAACTTATATGGTACGGCCATGTTGAACGTATGACAGATGAAAGGCTACCCAAACTAGTGCTAAAATGGACCCCAACAGAACGAAGGAAAAGAGGTAGACCAAAACCAACATGGATAGGGGGCATTCAGAAAGCGATGTCCGAAAGAAATCTAGCCCCAGGAGATTGGACTGACCGAAGAGGCTGGCAACTGGGAACCGGAAGGCGAAAGACGCTATAAACCGGATTAATAATAATAACATTTTTTGTTAAGATTTTTTTTCCGTATCTTTTAATATTTTTGAGATATTTTTAACAAAGTGACTTTGGGGTAGTTTTTAATATTTTTCTGCCCCCTAAAAAGAATTCAACATTTTTAAATATGAATACCTCAAATGTACGTCAAAATGAACATACTTTTAAAAATTTAGGCTTGCTTTTGGATTGTAATTTAAATCCACTTTTTACTGGACTATAACACTGTTTTGCGTAAAAAAACTCCTGGACAAAATTAATGCAACGATATGAAATAAAAAAATTAATTTATCTTTTTCTTATGTCCGTTTTTGAAGATTATCGAGTAGAATTTGAATAGTATGCTATGCATATTTTGACTCGTTGTTAATGACAGCTATCAAAACAATTAATTGTATTTTACAGTTTGAAATAATTTATTAAAAGATAAACAATTGTGTGTAGGTACGCCGCTACGGTATAGAAACTTGTGATGTGGGTCGACACATATATGAGGAGGGTAACAGCTTCCCAAAGGAAGATGCTGTTGCGGACGATCTTGACCTACGGGACAGTGTCGGCAGACGCCCAATGTGTGATCGCCGGGGTGCCTCCAATGGATCTCCTGGTTAAAGGCCGGTTTGATGTCACAACAGAAGTAACTTATGTAGATACTTAAACACAGAGAAAGACTAAGAACAGTCGAGGAGTGGCAAGTCAAATAAGACATTAATAATGAGAAGGCTCAGTGGACTAAAAAGCTGATACCTAATATTGGGGCGTGGCTCGAGTGCAACCATAGACAAACGGACCAATTTTTTACACACGTTTGCAACGGCCACGGTTCATTTAGGTTCTTGGCAAGGCAGTAGACAATCTATGCGTTTATTGCAGGCACATGGATGATAAGCAGCATACTAATTTTTCATGTAACAGATGGATTCGAGTGAGAACACGCAATAGAGTTTGGCAACGGACCCGGCACCGGATAGCATCGTTGACAGTATGATAAGTTTAAAGGAGGCATGAGCAATGGCCGCTAGATTTATATGCACCATCATGAAGCAGAAGGAGACTGAGGAGAAGGAGTTCCTGGAACGAAACAAATGGGGTGAGCAGTATTGAAGGCAACCCAAAAACTAATTTATAAACATTTAAATAATCTTAATGTGCGGTGAGGATTTACATCTGAATGTAGAGGACAGAATTTTACTCTATAGTTACGTCGAAAAGACGGTCTCAAGCACAAGAGAGGGCAAATGGGGGGTTTTAGTCGGATTTGCGCCCTACACTACCTGAGCCGATTGACAACAATAAGGCTCTGGTACCAAGCGGCTTTTCTCTTTTCCAAAAAAAAATACTTGCGATATATCTTTGTTAAAAGTACATACATACATATAGTCACGTTTTTTTCCCGTAGGGGTAGGCAGGCACTTGCTACTCTACTTTCATAAGTGCTCTCATACATTTTCGCCAAAAAATTAAAAAATAAATCGAGCAAGGACAAGAGCAAGAACAAGAGGTAGTGCGAGCCTCTGTTTTATTAGATGAGGGATACTGTCAAAGTTATGCACTAACGATTTATTTTATTTTTTATTGGACAATACGCTTTAAAAAACAGGACTTTTACTAAACAGTTAGAAGACGGTTAAATAAAGCTTCTTGCTTACTAGAGAGAAAGGAGTTGCCAGACTACGTTTTGCTCGAAATCATTAAAATTGGTCTGTGGATAATTGAAAAAAGTTTTATTCACACATGAAACTACGGTTAGCCTTCAATATCTAGATGGTCGTCAACAAATCTAGCGAAGACCAGAAGAGAGGTTTGCTCCTTGCAATATATCTGCAAAGATTCCATTCGGTGGTGGCTCCGTTATGCTCTGTGGTGGTATATGCTTTGACGCTCGCACAGAGTTAGTTCCTGTATGTACAAGATTCATGAATGCTAATTACTTTATTGAGAATATTGTAATAAAACATGTAATGCCTTACGGTCCTTTTTTGGAACCCATTTTCCTGTTTATGCAAGACAACACTCAACCTCACATAGCTGGAGAAGTACTTGTCTATCTTAATTAAGTTCGTATACCAGTTATGCAGTGGCGATCAAAAATCCCGGATCTGAAACCGATCGAGTATTTATGGAATCACCTTAAGAAAAATGTTAAACGTCCAATACGTGCTCCTAGAAATCTAAGGAAACTTGAAAATACAGTTATCACAGCGAGGGAACAATTTCCTCAAAATTTTATCTAAGATTTAATTAGAAGCAAGCCTCGATAAATACATTCTGTGATCCAAAGTAGAGGAGGCAACAAACGCTGCTAGTTTTGCACTACACCATTAATTCACGTTATTAAGTCTTAAAAATAGTTTTAATTCCAATCTTATAGAGAAATAATGAAGCTAATCCACTTTCAAAGTATTCAAATATTAGAAATTAAAATTAATTTATTACAGCAATTTATATGTTGTTCCGTTAATTTTGTCCGGGAGTTTATTTAAGGAGCATGGTGAAGTCATTTACCGGTATATTTTAAATAAATAATAACGAAAAAATATGATTTTTGTACGTTGCCAGCTTTACCCATTTTTTATACAAATAAATAAATTTTTCCAAACTAAATACAACCGATTTAATTTCAGAAGTGACAATCGGCAACAAATTTGGTGAGCAGACGATAAACTTTCACGCCACGCATCCTTTTCTATTCTACATCGAAGAAGAAGTAAGCGGAACCGTTTTATTTGTTGGAAAGGTGGAAAATCCTCTCGAAGGGGATCCTCTATCTCTGGAGCCAAAACCAGAATAAACATTGCAGCAAAAGTTATTTTCAGATTCGATTAAAGTGTTTAATAACGACCACCTTAGAAATAAGCTCATTGATTGTTATAATACTGACGATGCAACAGATAAAGGAAACTTCGTTAACTAACTTGCAATCCAAGTATTAAAGTAATAATTAAGATTGTGGTCTTTTATTATTATTGTTTGCAATAATATATTCCTGTGGTTCATGTTTTTATCTCGCAAATCAACTCGTTGCAAAATTTATTTGTACATATTTTTCAGTGTCATTATTATTGCTAAAGTACAGAAAAAAAATAGCAGACATTAACTTTTATAATAAATATAAAAATACAGAAAGATGTTTTATTATTTAAAAAAAGCAAGGTATTTATTTTCGATTTTAACGATAGTTGACAACAAAAATGGGAGCTGCATGTTCAAAGTAATTTTAATTTTCCTTAAAAGAGTTAAACGCAATTGATTAAACGTCTTGGTGGCCGTCAGACTGTTTCATAATTTGCACTACTCGAGCGAAAGAGACGAGGCGAAAATGTTAACGAAATAGAATTTAATGGCTACGCAGTTAAAGATCGTTAAAAATTTTAATTTTACCTTATTACCGATGCTGGTTATACATAAAATCCACGTGATCCAAACGTGTTTTTTTATTCAAACTAACGGTTTTTTTTATTCAACGTTACAATTATAGGAATATAAGTTCCTTTGTTATTAATTTGTATTGCTAGGTTTTTTTTAAAAATCTCTCGAAACGTGTTCAGCAGTGAACATTTCTCATTTTCGGATGTTTTTTATATTTATTATTTTTATCACCCTCAGGTGTGCACAGCATTAAAACTAATGTAGATGACCTTTACTGTACTTTTTCGTATCCGGAGTGCCTTATAGCTTTTCGGCCCAGTATTGAGCCACGTCCAATGCTTGAGGTCTCGCTTAGCCATATATCGTTCAAGGAACAGGTTGCAGGTCAGTCAGTGGTCCATCATTTGTACCGCACAACATTCGTACTTGTCGTCAGTTTCTGGTATGAGGTTCCACTTAATAAGGTTGGTTTTTACTGGGGCGACCCCAGTTCTAATACGGTTTAGCATTTTCCACGTTTTTCAATTACATGCAGTACCATTTGGCGCTTCTTCTGACAGAGGATAGCTGGTGGGTGGCTCATCCAAAACGTTGTCAAGGAATCGGTGTCTGGATTTTAGTCTGTAAGATCAGATGGAATTCCCGAATAGAGGTGGCGATCGTCGAAGGTTTTCTTAAACCTTTCACCGAATTTGTGCTTCCCTACGTGATTCGGGGCTACTAAAACCTAGAGCTTTTCCACAGGCGTAGGCTTCATACAGTCTGTTACCAGTTTGCACGTTTTGTTGAGGCTTACATCCACTTTCCTTGCATGCGTCGGTCTTGACCATCTTGACCAGGACATGCGTATTTTGCGGTAGAGAAGCAGAGTGCTCGGGAAGTAGTCCTAAGAACGGTGGGCTTTGCACCCCATTTGCTGTTTGAGAGCTTTCTTAAAATGCTATTTCTTGAAGATACTTTTTGACGGGTTTTGTCGCAATGGTGTTTATATGTCAGCGATCTATCTAGAGTAACCCCTAGGTATGTGGGCTTGTCGGTATGTTCGAGGATGGTGTCATTCCAAACGACGTGTAGCTTTCTGTGAGCCAGACGTGTATGGAGGTGAAATGCGCAAACCTGAGTTTTTGATGGGTTTGGTTTAAGTGAGTATTCAGACATTGCTTTAAAAGTGTTTTTTCCAGTTTTTCCTCTAACTGCGAAAAAAATTTTCTGCACGCTGTAATTGCTAGGTCGGCTGCATAGAGAAAATGTCTTGTGTAACAGGGTATTTGCTGGTCGTTCGTAGACACATTAAAAAGGATTGGGGGCCAGCACGCTTCCCTGAGGCAGGCCGTTCTTCTGTGTTTGCCAATCAGAATTAGTCCATGTCATCAGACTAATGAAAAACGGAAAAGCTCCTGGTCTGGATGTAGTTGTCAGTCTATTTAATAACATATACAGCACTGGGGTGATCCCCAATGACTGGCTACGATTAACTTTTATATTGCTGCCAAAAAAGCAAAACGCACATCTTTGCAAGGACTACCGTCTCATTAGTCTGATGAGCCACATTTTAGAACTATTCTTTCGCGTTTTAAAAGATGCGTTATAAAAGATGCGAAGAAGTTAGCGGGGATAGTAGATTCGGGTTCAAAAGTGAATTTGGTACCAGAGAGGCTACTTTTAACCTGCAAATGCTTATCCAGAAGTGCCTAGATCAACGCAAAGACGTATTTATATGCTTTATACTCTACGAGAAAGCATTTGATAGTGTCAGGAACAATTTATTATTGCGATATTTGAAGGACTTAGGCCTGGACGACAAATATGTTAGAATAATTCGCAACCTCTAGTGTAACCAAACCGCCGAAGTACGTCTCTCATGTGAAAGTGAAACAGAAGAATTCCCAATTAAAAAAGAAGTTAGACAAGGATGCATTTTATCACCAATGCTGTTTAATCTGTACGTGGAAAGAGCGTTTTAGGAAGCACTTGCGACAAGCACTTTAGGAATGAAAGTTAACGGAATCCCTATCAACAATATCAGATACGCTGGTGATACTGTGATCTTAGCTGACACAGCAGATGATTTACAGTAATACAGTATTTGTACTAAATGTTAAAAACTCAAGTAGCGATTGACAAAAACCCCTTGTTATAGATACCATTCTGCAAACATGAGCAGTTCCAAAAAAAGTAATTCACAGTCAAGGTCGAGAAATTATTTATAAGTTTATGCAAACCGAGATACAGCAACAAGTTCTAACAATTCCTCTTAGCAATCTACAAGAAAGAGTAGCTAACGCTAGTGAAGTTGAAAAGTAAAACAGTCGACTACCACGACGAAATGAACTCCAAAAATGTTACGCAATGGTTAAAATACAAATATGTCCATAATTCTTTAGTGTTTTCTACCACAATGTACGGGTTGTACTTTTTTCAAATTGTTAATGAAAAAAAGCAGCGATGTAGCAATGGATAATTAAACGAGGTATTTTATATGAAGCCAATGCTTTAAAGGCTGAATTATATACATTTATTAATACGCATAAACCAGTTTATAAAAGATATATTAATGACACGCTTCTAGCGGAATATGACATTTTAACACTTAGTTTACCAACATACCATCCGAAACTGAACCCCATTGAGAAAATATGGCACCAGTAATGAATAAAGTACCAGCCTGTTATGTCTTATTCAAACTAGCTGATGTGCGGCAGCTAACATATTTTCATATTTTTATCAAATTTCTTCGACTCGAAAAAGTGTTTTATTTCCAAAAATAGTTTGAATCGACAAAAATGCCTTTTAAATTTCTAAATACGTAGCTTTAATATTATCAATCTAAACGTAAGTATAATTATGTGCCTCCACCCTTCTACGTGTACACAAACTTTTCCCTAATAACTATTAAAATAAATTTAAACTATTTTGGTCCCTTTCTAACTGTAAACATTTTAATTTGGTTAGCATAGCATTCGCACAGGATATAAGTTGGCATCAACATCCGCTCAAAAGTTTATATTGATTTTTTTTTCAAACGTACAATGAATAGGCCATAATTGTACTGAGTTGACTGCAAAAAAATTCAACTTTTTCACCAGCGGCAGTTTCACTTTTACTTTTCACTCCGGTGGAGGGAAAAGTATGCTAATCTAACGGATGTCAGTTGAAACGTCATGAGTTGTGATGTTAAATCAAAACATGCAAAATGACATTTTTTAATGCTGAATGACAATTATAAAATAAGAGATGTCAACGAGCCATTTTTGTATTCAACTGTGTTGCATATTTCTTGTTTATTGTACGTTTAAAAAAAAATTTTCATTTAAAGAAGTGACTTTACATGGCTTGCCTTCTATTACCCGCCTTACTTTATTTGGCAGGTAAACTCAGGCGTGCCATGAAAAGTCCCACTTCTGGCCGCTTGAAATAATCTGCTTTTGTTTGGTGAAAGCACTTCTTGCCTGCCAATCCACTATCTCGAGCTCAGTCCAAACTTATAAGGACACCTTCATAATTATTAAGACTTTAATCCAGAATAAGTCCCTACAATCATTTATAGTGGTGGAACATTTTCACATAAATTCTCTGGGATGTTGTCCTTCATGGATCCTTACACACCTAGACACTAGACTAAAATAATCATCCGTCCAACAGAAAATTTAGATTATAGAACTCCTGATTTTCCTAGACCCTTTTAACTAATTATTACATAACACTCATTAACGCATCCGTGATACTTTTAAGTTATCTTTGTGGATTGTTCATCTTAAAATAAAACTGTCACGGTCAAAGATGGCGATGTTGTTTAAAATTATGGAAATCCCCATAGGTACGTACGGTAGATGTTACTTTGTTACCTACTAAATAGGTACGAACTAACAGAACGGCTTGAACGAGTTTTATATTTATTAATTACCTTATCGATGTTAATGTGTTCATTCTCAGCTAAAAAAAATAATGATATTGTTTGCAACGTTAGGTAAGTAAGATATATTTTTTTATTTGTGTTTATTTTGTCGGCATATCGCTTGAGTTGAAGGTGATTTCAATTAAATAATTTTATTAAAATGAAAAATAAACCGAGGTCAGCCGATACTATAAACCTGTCGTTTAAATTGTTTATGATTTATCTACGGTTAAAGATAAAGTATCACGATTCCTTAAAATATGCCAATCGTTTTAAATAAAAAATTGGGGAAAAAAACGGTTGAAGCTTACCTATTGGTATACGATTTTGATTCTTTTAAAAGAGTGAGTCACCACAATGTCTTCCTTTTTGTTTATCTCAAATAACATTCTTATTTATCCTAACTTTTCTAAAAAAACCTACGCTTAACAATATACTTTTTACATGAGGGCATTTAGTAGTTTTCATGCTACAGAGTAGATACGGATGTGTGCAAACAAAGATGGACAAATAACCAGTTTTCCTTAGTAATGCGAGGTTTTTATACAGTGTGGAACAGCCAAATGGAATATATTCGATAACGAATAAATGAGAGCGTGTTGGGAAAAACGCTTGGACACCAGTCGATTTGTATTTTTAGATGCGCATTTTTTTCAAAAAATAATAATTATATAAGGTGTGTCATGTGACAGTGGCCGATACCAGCTTTATTATTTTAAATACATGTATATTATTAATTTTTTGGATTCTTCAGAAAATTCTAGACATAATTCATGTACAATGTCCCATACCTATCTTTAACTGTTTCGGAAATATTAAGTGTTTTCAGATGTATTACAAAAATTAACATTAAAAAAAGAAAATTATTTTATTTCACAAATTCGCTACATTATACTCAAAACTTATTTCCCATTTAGCTCTTCATATTGAGAAAATAGGCAAAAACCATTAATGCGTTCCTTTTTACTGATATGAAATAAAAAAAAAAACAAAAACAGTTTTGTTTATTTTTGTATAAAACTCATAGCCTTAGCAACTTGTCTGTCTGCATGACAGTAGTGATTAGTGCTAGGCTATTGTCGTTTGAATTTCGTTAACTGTACGTAATAATATCAGAAAAATTGTTCATTTAACAGAAATGCACAAAATAACCATTCTACAAATGATTGCTTATAGAGATAACACACGGACACAAATGGAAGTTTCTCGCTTATTTCACGAAAAATTTCCAAATTTGCCGCCTATATCCCAAGGAACAATTAGCAAAATAGAAAAACAGTTTCGCGAGCTTAGTCATGTAAGACAGACAAAAAAAGTAGTTGCCAATGAACTAAGCGATGATGCAAAATTGGATGTTATGCTTGAGTTTAAAGAAAACCCACATAATTCTGGTCGAAAAGCAGCCTCACTGTTCAACATTAGCCACACATTAATTTTTCGAATATTAAAGGAAAATAAGATGCATCCCTATAAAATGATGCCAACTTAGGAGCTCATGGAAGACGATTGCGACAGGAGAACGTATTTTTGTGAACAAATGATGGAAATGTTAGAATGTTAGATAACAATGTGATCCAATTAGAAGATGTTTTGTTTTCTGATGAGAGCACATTTACACTTCACGGTCATGTTAATCGTCAAAATTGCCGCTAGTGGTCTAATGAGAATCCTCTCTGGATGAGAGAGGAACATACGCAATATCCTGAAAAAGTTAATGTTTGGGCAGGAATTGTTGAAAATCATATCGTAGGTCCCTTTTTCATTGATGGCAACTTGAATGGAGATAAATATTTAGAACTGCTCCAAAATAATGTCGTGCCAACTTTGACAAACTTATATCCTGATCCAGCAAACCCACAAGTTCCTGCCAATATACTATGGTTTCAGCAAGATGGAGCACCGCCCCATTACCAAATCAATATCCGGCAGTACCTGAACCAAAATTTTCCGAATCGGTGGATAGGGAGGCGCGGATCGATAGAATGGCCAGCACGATCTCCTGGTCTGACGCCATTAGACTTTTTTTTGTGGGGATATGTCAAAAGTATTGTATACAAAACTAAACCACTCAACTTACATGACTTAAAAAGACGAATCACGCTTGCGATTAGATCAGTCACGCCTGAGATGTTTAGTAACGTTAGAAGACATTTCTATACCAGATTAGCATGTTGCCAAGACGTTCGCGGCGAACATTTCGAAAATCTCTTACATTGAAATTAATGTTTTTTTGTGTATTTACATTTTTTTGAAATAAAATAATTTTCTTTTTTTAATGTTAATTTTTGTAATACATCTGAAAACACTTAATATTTTCGAAACAGTTGAAGATAGGTATGGGACATTGTACATGAATTATGTCTAGAATTTTCTGAAGAATCCAAAAAATTAATATTTTAAATTAATTAATTGTTAATATTAATATATTATATATTATATATTAATATTTTAATTTTTAAAATAAGAAAGTTGGTATCGGCCACTGTCACATGACACACCTTATATAATTATTTTTTTTTGAAAAAAATGCGCATCTTAAAATACAAATCGACTATCCAAGCATTTTTCCCAACACACTCTCATTTATTCGTTATCGAATTAATTCCATTTGGCTGTTCCACACTGTACATAAAAAAGCAATAATTGGTTTATGATAGAGGTTTTTAGGGAAGGTAGGTTAGGGTTTTGTGCATTAAATATTTAAAAAAAAAAATTTCCATCTTGTTAATAAGAACTACAATTTGTGTGTACTAAAGAAATTTATTATCTATATATCGGTTCGGTTTCTTCTTGCAAAGTTTGATGATTGTAAATCATACGGTGCTTTCATTTTAAAACCAAACCAAACCAAATTTTGATATTGCGCAAATGAAAAAAAAAACATGTCGAATTTTAAATCAAGGGGAAGGTAAAAAATTTTATTCTGCTGTTTCCAAGTGGCACCTTTTTAACATCCCCCACCTCTTCTTTAAAATGTCAAAAACCTTGTGATAAATTAAATGAAAACCCAAGAAAAATGCAAATCAGCAATATAAACAACAATTTATTCTTTTGATTTATTCTGCATTAAACATAGTGAAATAACAACAGAAACTAAAATGAAGTTAATTACAAACAGCTTCATCTTCTAGTGCGTATCGTCTATTGATGTTGGCGATCACGTTGGCCCAGCGTACTTTGTTCACTGTCGCTCTGAACAGTTCTGTAGATGTTAACCATGTCCACCATCTAGGGTTTGCCAGCCAGGAAATGCGACTGCGTCCGGGTCCTTTCTTGCTGTTTATTTTGCCTTGTAAAATGAGCTGCAACAAACGGTAATTCGCGTTGCGCATTATTTGCCCAAAATACACCGCTTTCCTATATTTAATCGTATTAAGGATTTCCCTGTTTTTCCTAAGTCTTTCCAAAATGGTTATTGGTGACGTGATGTACATATGACACTCGCAGCATTCGTCGAACAGTAGAAAATATGACCGATTTAGGTGGACAAAATTCTGAAACTTGTCCTTATTTAACCTTTGGGATCCCAGATTACGGAAAAAATAATAAAAAAAATCTAATTAATTTTTTGACACGATTGGCGAACGCACAGCGGTCAAAAATCAAATTGATTTGCTAAAATCTAAAACTTTCCTACATTTTTTTTTTGTGTAAGAAATTTGTCGCAAAAAGGGTAGACCTATCGTGTGGGCCGCGGACGGCCCGCACTGCGACTATTAGAAGGGGAACGGATTATAGAAAGAAAATGATTGTGGACACGCTTTTTAAAAAGTTGCAGGTCATAGTTCTCTGGAAAAACTGATTTTGGAAGCTTATTCCATTCCGTAGCAGCCCTGTAAAAGAAGGATTCTTGATGAAGATTGGTCCTTGTAGTGTCAATCTTGAGAGTAAATGGGTTAGACTGATCAGCGTGCCGAGTTCTTCGGCCGAATGTGGCCAATGGTGGTACAAGAGTTTTTATTTCTCTGGAGCATCTGTCATGGAAATATCTGTAGAGCAATGACTGGTCTGCAACTCTTCTTCTATGTTCTAGAGGGTGAAGGGTATCTGTGAGAGTTGAGCTGTTTATCAAGCGAATGGCTCTTTTCTGAATGGAATCTAGAAGACGAAGAGAATGCCTTGGTGCTGAACCCCAAATGTGCGAGCAATACTCCAGTAGAGGTCGGATTTGAGCCTTGTACGTCGTCAACAGTTGATCAGGAGTAAAAAACTTTCTGGCTTTCCACAGAAAACCTAGCCTCTGGCTTGCCGACTTTGCGATGTTAGCAACATGGTCATGCCAAGACATATTATTGGACACCGTGACTCCCAAAATCGAGATGGACGTTTGAAGTCCTAGAATACGGGAAAAATAATACAACAAGTCTAATTATTGGCTGGGAGTGGCGTAAACCTGCTGATAGATGTATTTTAAATCATTTAGGAAACTTTGTTGAATTGCAGTCGAAAAAAAGAGAGCCAAAGCTTCTTCAGGGAAAAAAACGTCGAATGTTGGTAGAGGTCGACTTTCTTGTAGAAGAAGATGGCTGTTGAGAGGTAGATACCTCTTTCACAACTTTGGAAGCACCACGCTTGCCAGGAACATAAAGCGCGTGCTGTGCAGCGTAAGTCAACTTTTCGCAGTCTTCCTTCAATAACTCGCTGAATTTTCTTTTTTTGTTTTCTCACTAGAACATGCGAAAAAATTTTCAGGGCGTCCTAAGCGTTGACTGAAATACTAAAATTCAAGTCATTTGAATCAAGCCAACTAGAGTATTTATTGAAACAATCTTCCAGTTTTCTGTGACATTTGTCCCACCTTACCGAAATTTGGTCGGAAAGACGGGAAATTCTAATTTTCAAAGGTCCAATCAAAACATCTTCTACATTATTTATGTGAGCAGAAGTAAGAATAAATTTCAGCAAGCGGTCTTGGCGGTTTTTTTCAGGAAACTTAACCCACTCTTCAAAAAATTTCCTCCTCGTGATTCGGAGTGTTGTGTCTAAAAAAATTATGTATCACCCAAATCGCAAAAAATCGCAAAAATTCTTGCAACATTTAAAGACTAGAAGGATTGATGAAACAAATCCTGCAAACAATCCTTGGGGTAACTTGGGGGGTTATACAGTTTTTCGTTATCGAATAGAGGCATATATTTACAAATTGCTTATTAACTTTACAGGTAAATTGCAATGTATATTCAATAACAAGTGTGGAAATATAATGTCTTACCTGTCTCAGCAATGTAGATTGTGAAATAACAGCAAAAAGGCTTTTCACTACACACACCTTGAACTTAATAAATGACCATCGAATAAAGATAATCCCACTGCGGTTATTAAGCACTTGTATAAACAGAAATCATTCACTCATTTACTATTTATTTGTAAACATGGTATAACGGGAAATATTAGTATTAAGCGTCTTACCAACTAATAATATAAAGGTCAGGCACTTAGAAATTCCAAACTTTTGTCTTTCTAGTGACTGAGTAGTAAGTGGATTAATTTAATTTTTTTATAATTGTAGATACAATTCCCCATTAGGTTTTGGTCAGTAAAAAGTGGTCCAATTATCTCATGTCCCAGAATACCAGCTTATACATTGATCTTCGCTGGAAATTTAGTAGTATCCTGTCGAAACACATAAGAATTTTCGTCATCCCAGGCAAAAATGTCAAAAAAGGTGACATGTATTCAGAAGTATGTCACGTGCCTATTATTTTCTTCTCCTATCTGCCGTTTCATTATTATAATAGTCTGCATTTGGGTTCGTTGTATATAGTGTTGCCTATAGTAGTGATAGAATTCGATTATTAATAGCTGTGACTTTTTTGTCTCTCTTATTGGACTTCGCCTTGATTATTGGCCTCGATTGTAGTGTGTTGTTAGATATATTATTGTTGGTTTGCATGGGCTGGCAACTGATGCGAACGAGCGCGTTTATGAACTAGGGACTTATACATGGAAAGGTTGGCTGACGCGTGTCCCGGGTCATTTGCTTGATGTCCGGTCTGGGAGCGAGGAAGATTGGTTTGGTGGCAGTGGTGGAAGTCGGTTGAGAGTTTTTGGAACGGTTGAATATTAACACGGGAGCGGAACTTCTACGGTTTCTTCTTCCATATCTGGCTGAATTTGGGGCCATCTTTATTGGATTAGGAAGATAAACCATTTAATTCTTAACTTGACCATTCTGTCGTGCCTATGTGGTGAATATTTTTGGATATTGGTGTCGAGTTAAGATCACCACTTGTGGGATTTGATGAAGTGAAGCCATCGTGAAGTACCACGTGCCGTTCCATCCACATCGACGATAAATTTCAGCGTTATAAAGACTTGCCTGGTAATTTTAGCAGAAATTATTGATAATACTATTTGGTTTTTTGGTTCTTCGATCATCGATGTTACCGTGACGTCTCAGTGAGGTTTTCAATTGGTTACATGGTATGGAATTTAATTTTATCAACTTATCAGTTATGTGCTTGATCTAAGTGTTTTCAATAATTTAAAAGTAACAAGTTATTCTCATTTAATTTATACCTGCTCCCAGTGACGTCCCAATAAAGTTTTCAATAGTTTAAAAGTAACCAAATTATTTTTCGTTAAATTTGTACCGGCTCCAAGCTGAATTTGAATTTATATATCACTGAATATAATTTATGTGGATATTGTAAGGGTTTTAAAATATTATTTTTGTAGCAAGTCCATTTATTTAGTATTTCCTTTTTTTTGTTGTGTTAATCTTTTGCTATCAGGAATTTTATATAAAACCAATTATTTTCGAAATTTTAAATATTGTGAACATTTTCTTGTTGTTGTTTTTTTTTTGTTATTTTAATTCTCTTTTGTACCTCATTAGGTTTTTATTACTGTCTGGAAGATTGTTATAATTAATTTAAATATTATTTTAAGAAAGTGTATTAAATTCGTTTAAACCACTTTACGAAAATACAGAATTTATTGTAAAAAAAAATCAGAACATCATTTTTACTTAATTAATATATTGCAGTAATTGTAAATATAGTTTTATTTATCTAGTTCACCATAATTGTTTGTTGTTTTTCGCGTGGCTCTGCTGGTGCCTACAAGACCTAGGGGTGTCCGGCTTGTACCGTCTTAAGTCGGTGGCGCGGCTCACTTTTAGATTTTTTTCTTCTACCCTCTACGGCTGAGTTTGGGCATAATTTGCCAGTAGAGAGACCACTAGCAGAGTACTCTTTAGAGAACCAAAAAAAGGCGTGGCAAGTAAGTTAATTGATCCGTAATTAGACATCTACCTATTCAACATTGACACTTACAAGAAAGGTCCTCTCTTAGAGACCGGATCCCAAATGAAGAAATACGTCATAGAACAGGGACAATCGATGCTATAGAAAGAATTGCTATAAAATGGAACTGGGCAGTACACGTTGCCAGATTATCTGACAACCGATGGACGAGACGTATCGTCGAGTGGAGGCTAAGGCAAGAAGCGTTCGGCAGTAGAGGCCACCCACCTACCAGATGGACTGACGACCTGAAGCGTAAAGGAATTGGATGCAGGACGCACAAAATAGAGACAGATGGAAAGGACTGATTGAGACCTGTCCAGCAGTGGACACGTATGGGTTGACGATGATGATGATGATGATGATGATGAGGGGTTGCTATTTGACATTTTAAAAAAGGGGAGGAACATGTTAAAGTGGTGCCACTTAGAACAGCAGAATAACATTTTTAAACCATCCCCTTGATTTGAAACTCGACGTGTTTTTTTTTCTTACATTTACGCAAAATCAAAAGATATTTGGACTGGCTGGTTTTGAAATGAAAGCACTGTAAATATTTTATTGATAAAAAGCACAAAAAACTATTGAAAACAAAACACCTAATTATTTTTATTAAAAAAAATTTGAATCCGAGCAATACACGTTTAAATTAAAACATTTGATTATTTACAGGGTTTTCTTTAATACAAATAGCTTACTTGAAAACTCCAGGTTTTTTTTCCGGACTGCATTATCCTTCGAATGATGATGATATTTTTTACCCGTCTACGAATTGTTCCAGTGACTTTGATTGGAAAGTTTTAAAAGTAATTATTTTTTCAACAACAAAACATATTTTTATTCTAATTTGAACAGGTATTTTTTTTGTAATAATTACCTTATTAAATCGATAGTAAAGATTTACAATAATGGTTTTTTTTATCTGTCATCGTCTTTAAAAGGAATGCTTAGATGATTTGGACACGTAGAGAGGATGGATGAAAGAAGATTGACGAAACAGATTTATAAGGCGAGTGTTAATGGACAAGTCGGTAGAGGTCGACCTTCAGAAAGCGATTGCCCGTATGAAGTTATGATTGATCTTTCCTATAACGAAGTTTTCTCAGCCTACCCCCTTTCAAAATATTACCCCTAAAAGGTGGTATTTAAATTAGGTTTTAATTATTTTTCTCAAATTAAAGTAAAGATAGAAACTTGAAATTTTGTAATTTCTGTAAACTTGCAAAGGACTAACCACCGGTATTTTTCAACATTTCTGTTACATTATAAGGGGGTAAAATTAGCATCCCTTACCTTATTAATTTTTTTTTAAATTAAGCTATATAAAATAAAAATATTACTTAAAATCCCTGTTTATTTTAAAACATTTCTTAACATTAAAGTTTTTTCCTAAAATAGATTTGTTGAAAAAAATAAAATATAATATCATGATTTTTATTCTTTATTAAATAATAATCTACGTATTGATAGTGAAGAACAGTAAAGATGAAAAATGCAAGAATAAAATACATTTATAATAAATGTTGGAAATGACCAACCCCAGCCAAAATTAAAACTTAATTTTATCTAACACTTTTTAGGTGTGATATCTCGGAAGGGAGTGGGCTAAAGAAATTTTGTTATGGGAAAGATCACCTCCTGATTTTTCTCACACCCTGTAAATTTTGTTAAAAAAAAAATTATGCACCATAATATATTAAAAATATAAATATTTTATTTTAGAGTTACGCCCCTCTACAAAATAATTTGTTATTATCACCAATTTATTTAAAAAATACTTTATTCCTAATTTACCAAGGTTCAACCGGAGAAGCTAAAAGTGGTTTCGAAAATGTGCTTCAAGTTTTAGATGAAAAATCCGCAAATGAAGAAGCCCAAGATGTTATACAAAAACTTCAGGTAATTGTTAAAACCAAGTAAAGATAAGTTAATCAAACTTTACATATTGTTACGATATTTACTTCTTGGGTTTGGTAATTTTAAACTCTCAGTACAATAACTAACAACTTTTATTCTAGTATTTCTGTTTAATATAAGAAACTAATTCTCAAGTAGCTTTATACAGGGTGTTCCAACAAAATTACCCACCCTTGTGGCGATTATAAAATCAAGCAATCTAGATGGTATCTCATTTATAATATATTTTATTTATTTCCTACATACTTGTATACGTAACGTCACGTATTTTATATAGATGAAAGTTGTGGGACTAAAATTCGATGAACACTACTTCGCGGTACACTAGAAGCATAAGCTACTTTCCTTATCGACTGGGTATTATCCATCTGCAAGTAACCCTAAACTGCCGTATCGACTGTTTTATTCCTGATCGGTCTCTGAAGTTCGTGTCGTCTGTTTTCCTCAGAACCCGTTTCCATAAATTTATTCATCAACTTTGAAACCGATGACCGATGACCGATGTTTTTATTTGGATGGGGATCTGTGGAGTACCAGGTCACCTGGGGACCTGTGGAGTGCCAGGTCACCCGATTTAAACCCTTTGGATTTCTCTCTCTGGGGTCATTTTAAATCGAAGGTATTTGCAACACACCTGAATCTCAAGAAGATTTACATCAAAGAAACGTTCGAGAATGCCGTTTAATGACTCCAGATGAGCTTAAAAATGTCCGCGAAACATTTAAAAATAGATTATAGAAGTCAACGGAGATCATTTTGAACAATACATACGATAATTTAAATTCTCTCCTTCGTGTTTTTTGTTTTTTAAAGGGGTGACTGTGTAGGGTAGAGGGGTAACGTTACGTATACAAGTATTATGATAAAATGTGTCCCGCTTGAAATCAAGGTCGACGTTTTCCCCACTTTTTTAGAAAGTTATTTCCTCCGCAGTTATTTAGGGTGGGTACTTTTAGTTGGGACACCCTGTATTTATTTTGATCAATTGATGACCATTCCATTAATTCGCTGATTATTTTACGTAGCATTTTTAATTAAAAAGATTTCAGATCCTCCTAAATATCACGTTAACCAGCGAACGGCAGTTTTCTTAGATACTTCAGTTCGAACACAAGCAGGATTTATAACCATTGCCGAGGGTTTTTACAAAACTGACATCATTAGCACGAATTTCAGCAATCTCGCAGAATCTGAATACACCATTAATTCTTGGGCTGAAAAATTGACCAACGGAAAAATTACTCAATTTATTATTCCAGGTAGTTTTTAAATCTCTTTTTATACCAAAATATTTTGGTTCTGTGTAAATGATTAAAATTAAAATGATGGGACATTATTTGGATACATGAGATATTATTATATTATTGTGGCCATTTATAAAATAAAAAGCACATTATTAATTTTAAACTCTTGGACAAAATTAGCGCAATAATATGAAATGATCCAAAAAATTATTTAATCCTTTTGCTATGCCCGTTTTTAAAGTTTATCGAGTATTTGAATAGAAGGCTATGCATTTTTTGTCTTGTTGGTAATGACAGCTATCAAATTAATTCGTTTAGATTTACAGTTTAAAAAAAATTGTTAAAAGACAAACAACTGAGTGTTGGTACTTTTTGTTAAAAGTAAGCTTATAAATTGTTCCTTTGTTTAAAGTTATATGTTTTTTGCGGTAGATTATTTAATTGGAAAATTGGAATAATAAATTAAACAAGGAATTTAAATAAACAAGAGTTAGTGCGGGTCTTAGGTATAGGGATAAAGTGATATTGTCAAAGTTATGTTGCCGATTTGTTAGCCAACAATCGTTTCACATTAAATCGTATGGGAAGACGCTTGACTGAGGTGGTAAATTATTCTAGAAGACCAGGGCAAAGGCGAAACGATGCACTAACGACCAAGATGAACGTTTTATTGAACAATATGCTTTAAAAAAGGAATGTTTTTTTGTGTTTAGTAAATAGCGGTCGGGTTAGCTGCACTCACGGCAGCTTTAAGCTTATTGTGTTTCAATGCTACTAACTTTTAGCCTAGTTGACTGGCCAACTGGTCTCCTGGTTAATCTTGATCGATTACTTCGGACTGGGCGGAGAGGAAAATACTCACGTACTGATCCGATATACCAGGGTTGACTCACAAGAAGGCGTTCTTACCTAAACCCTCGAGAAACACAACTAAGCAGATCCTAGAATGGAGCAGAAATGACCTACAAATTCTAACGGGACTGCTTACAGGACACTGTCGTCTAAAATATCACCTCGAAGGGATAGGCCTGAATCAACAAACGGACTGTCGGTTTTGCTGCGTGGAAGACGAAACATAAATTATGTTCATGCCCCGGCCTGGAAAGAATAAGGTTTTACATATTTGGTTATACCAACCTAGAACTTGTCGATTTAAAGAAAATCCTACCCCTTACAAGCATGAACTTCGTGAGAAGGGCTGGATTGTGCGGTGAACTGTAACCTCTATGGGTGAGCCACAATAGACCTACTAAAGGTCGCAGTGGAGGGGCGACCTACTCCCCACTCACATAATACCTTACCTTTTAACCTAGTTGGCTTGCAACTCAGTTGCCGTCGAACCAAGAGTCATCTTTAACGAGTCATAACTCGATTCGTATTAGAGCTACAGAAATTTTTAAAAAATCAATCGTTTTGTTGATTTATAGCCTTTATTTTTGTTTGAAAATTTTTTTGATGTAACGTAAGGTTTTCGAGTTTATTGTGAAAAATAGTTCTAGAACATACATTTTTATGTCAAAAATCAAGATCTTACATCATGAATAACTCAAAAACTATTAACGCACCAAAAAAACGTCACATAACATTTTATGTTTAGAATTAATCCCTAAATCAACCTTTTACTATTATATTGGGTTATTTTTTATCTTAAAATTTGCAACTTCCGAGAAGTTCACCCCCAAGGAAAAAGCACACCTCGTCACAATAAAACTTTTAATTAGAAGGGTAAAATGATTTACAAATTTTCATTAAAATCGGTGCTGTTTAAAAGAATTCGGACCTAAATACCCTTACTGACTGGACTACAAACTTTATTATTACTTTTGACGAGATGGCAATTAACAGCATATATTGACGAAACGTCGTCTTTTGACGAGACCGGTGTCAGTTTTATCAACAGAATAAAATATTAATTAGGGTTGTGATCTTTTTTAGGGCCAATAATTATTTGGAGAAATTATTTACTATTTTAAAATTTTTTTTTTATATTTTAAATAAAATTAACTAAACCATAAATAAATAATAAGAACTTATAACCAACTTACAAATTTGCAGCTGATCTTGAGGATGCTATAGCGGTAATAGGAAACGCTGTATATTTTAAAGGAACTTGGAAGCATCAGTTCTCATTAAATAATACTAAGGTGATGTTATTTAATAGCAGGATTAATAACAATTATTTTGAGCTTGCAGTTGTATGTCTATCCACTATAAACAAATTTTATTTTTATGATTCGAAGGAATTCGATGCTAAAATTCTTAGATTACCGTACGAGGTACATTATATTTATTAATAGTTTACCTAATATATAGGTGTGCAAAGTGCTTGACTGTCCCAGAGGCAAAAATACGTACTATAGATATAATAGTGGAATGCATTCAAATATCACGTAACGCAAAATTCGTCAACAGTGACTCGTCAGTTTAAGTGAAATTTCAAATCTCAAATCTCAAAAACAGCAGACACGCTAATTTCTTAAAAATCCCTCATATCTTGTATTAAACTGGATAAATTATTAATGAAAGAGACACTTCCAGCGACCCTACTCTATCTTCAAGAGAAGCAGACTTTAAGTACTAATTTTAACCGAATTGTTTACCATTGGCGAAGTGTTAAAAACCATTAATTTTATCTTGCTTACATTCACTCCTATTTCTTTGATTTTTAGGGCATTATTTATCATCTGCACTATCTATCATCGCGTGCAACTTCTCCTCAGATGATGCTTGACCTGATCATCGGTGTAAAAGAGGCATTTGACGATTAAATCACTCAATTTCAATCTATACGCACCCTTAATTAGCCATGGCAAGGCCACACATCCATGTCTAACATCTTTTTCGATGTTTAACCAGTTTTTGTAAGCTTCTATTATCCTGACACAAGCTCTGGAATCATCGTAAAATAATTTCAGTGCTCGTATCAAACTACCTCTTATTCCATACATAGACAATGTCGACCACAATTAATTCCTCATTACTCTCTCATAGGCCTTTTTTAAGTTTTTGACTTGTAATTTTACAAATTCTAGTTTTATTTACCACTTTAAAAACTATCGAATTAAATGATTAGGATATTGTATGGTATAGTTGATTTAAAATATATTCAAAGTAAAATAACTATTACATTATATAAAATGGGTACCTACAGAACGAAGTCAGATGACAGTAATAAAATAACATATGAATTAAAAATAACAGTAAACAAGAGAACCATTTATTTTGTTAACTCTTCTGCGATACTCATGTAGTGCCTTAGAGTGTTAGCTGAATCAAAGAAATAATCAGAATCACTGGTATATTGTCTTTTACAGCTGCCAACACAGTCTTATATTTTTGAGCACCTTTGCGTACACGTTACTATTTCTCTACAATTATAACCGACAACATTTTTACGCGTTCTTCTTTGCAATGGTCAAGTTTAGTAGGGTTATTATTCGTGTTTTGTGTACGTTTAATCCCACTCCGTTGCATTTAAGCTACTAAGCTCCCTTTCAATAGTAAATAATTTTACCGACTTTGACTACACTTTATACATATTTGAAGCATTGTAGAAGAAGATGTACATTTAATTAGAAATTATATTTTTGTTTAACAAAAATGGATTGTGTTTTATTGGTGCAACAATATTTAGCAACTCTCCACAAAATTCACATAAACTTGCTCGAGTTTCTGTTCCGAATAGCAACAATTTAACTTCAGTTCGTTAGGCAGCACCTAGACGAGCGTCTAACCAGCGGCTCTGTAAAACTGAGTACATACAGTGCCACACATAGCAGAGTCATTTATGAGAGAAAATATTTGGTCAGATGTGACAGGAATTTGGTTTCTGTTTCAGTTTTCGATTTCGCAAGTAGTGAGTTTAATCAGTATTTATGAATTGATTGTCCTTATATTTTAACAACGATATTTACTCGAAGCATTAATTTTGCATGGTGCAGTCAAGCAATCGCCAAACCTGAATAATGTTTTGTATAAAATTGATTTAATGAGATACGGAGTAATAAAATATTAAGTTTAATGAATTATTTAAGGAATATAGTAAAAATGGGATATAGGACTTTACTCTTTAGGCAGTGATTCTCAACCTTTTTTTTGTCACGGCACACGATTTCAAAATTTGGCGGCACACAAAGAAAAACATAAGTTTAAAAGTTGTTAATACACAGTGTAAAATAAGTTATGATAATAATATTGAATGTAAAATAAAATAATATGCACTACAAAAACAATGGTACGTTTATTAAGGGATTAATTACAAGTTAATAATAAGATGAGAAATTTCAGCTTGATGTTTTTTGATAATTTCATTTGTATTTGGTCGTAAAATGACAATGCTACTCTTATATCGTCTTCTACATTTAACAGTCTCGATCTTTTTTTCGTTATGTTGGTTAATACTGAAAATCCGAATTAACCCCTTACTGCATGAGTTTTTTATTATATTAATTTATGTAATGTATTATGGACTCGAAAAAATTTTTAAAGTATTAAAAAAATCTATAACATTTTTTCTATAAAAAATAAACACAAATTGTGAATTGTGCCGCATATGGAACAAATTGAGGTAACTTTAATAATTAAAAATGAAATACATTAGAAGTAAAACGTTTAGAACGTATAAAAAATATTTATGATTTAATTTGAAAGCGGTAAAAACAGTTTTGGTCTTTGTTAAGACCCAACGCTCAGTAGACCATTCTGGTAAGCAGCCCAAGTCGTCAGTTCTTCTTGAGCTGGTTTTTGCGCAAATAAGTATTTTTTCTTTTTCAATTGTAATTGTGTTTGAAAATTATTACTTGGCCTTTCAATTTTCTTTTGTGGAACATAATCCCTGGTTAAAATTTCTACCAGTGCCAGTTTAATTTCTGCATGTTGTTATTTTAAGACCGTCTTTATAAAATCCAACTATTGACACACAGCATATTTACAAAATGGTAAAATATACCATTTCTTTGATATGATTTGGATTTTATAATATCCTAATTTTAAATCTAATGAATCGACACCAAATTGCACGTTTGTCATATTTGGTACAATATGCAGTAGGGGGTTAACACAAATAAGGTGTAGAAAATTGTAACAAATTTTTAAATATTTTTTGGCTATTATGAGATAATCGCATCTAATGTTAATCCAAAATAAATTATTTGATTTTTCCGAATATTTTAAAATTAAATTTTGATTATTAGAAATTATTAGTTTTTTTACTTCATTTAAAGATAATTCAAACACAGAAGTATTCGTTATTACAAATGTATTACGAATGTAATTACTGATGTATCCGATAATGAATAAAAATAAAAAATCTATTTAAAAATATTAATTTATCAATGAAAATCCATAATAAATTTAAATACTTATAGAAAATTAATGTGTTTATGTATATCCTGCATGTATATATTATACATATATACATATATAAACATTATTAATTCTGCGATCAAACCACTTCAAATCCGTACCTTACTTTTGTAAATTTCTTATTTATATCAAATTTTTATTTTTACTTCTGATGGTCACAATGATTAATTTTTTACTAACTTTTATTATCTGTTTATAATCTATGGTAACAACAAATTTTTTTTTTTTATTTAAATTTATTTTTTTTAAACATAAATATAAACTTTTCAATACTTTAATTTTGACCTATTCATAGATATTTTTTATTAAAAGATAGTTACATAATTTCAATGAATTCAATATACATACATACATTTAGATGGAGCTAAAAAAGTTTTACTTCAGTCGTGTGGTCTAAAGCACACTCGTTTTTTTTATATCTAAATTTGGAAAATAATGAATAATTATCTCCATCAATCTTGTCAAATGGTCAATAACAATACAATACATTTTGGCGGCACACTTTAAGAAATTCGCGACACACAAAATTGCCACGGCACCGGGGTTGAGAATCACTTCTTTAGGGTGCAGAGGAATAATGAAAGTGTGTAATAATAAAGGGTTTTATTTTATTAAGTATCGGTATATGCATGATTAACGCCTAGAGACTTTATTCTATTCAATAATTTATTCACATAAAAATGAGTTTTTTAAATGTGTTTATAATAATTTAATACTTTAAGGGTGATCGCTACTCCATGTTTATAGTATTACCAAACGCCAAAGACGAATTGCCCTCTTTGATTAAACAAATGAATACAAAAAAATTTAAAAACATATTATACCTGACGAACAAGGTACCAGTAGACGTGAAAATTCCCAAATTCAAATTAGACCTAAGGACCAAGATTAGTAAAACTGTGCAGGATGTAAGTATTTATTAATCAAAAACGATGTTTTATATTTCAATAGATGATAATGAAAATTATTACGATTTCGATGAATCTGATACTATTGAAACATAATAGGATAAAAAATACATAGTGCCAAGAGTTTTGCATCACCCAGTTTTAGTTCTTTAAATTTTTTATCAAAAAATAATTAAGAAGGTCATGATTTTTTTGTTTACTTGTTACCATCATGCAAGATAGAAATGTCAAATAAAGCTGAGGTTAGGTTAGTTGGCCGTGTAAACAAATTTGATTCATTTCATGTCTGACAGTGTTCAAGTGTTGTTTTATTTTTTGCTATCAGCTCTGATTAAAAGAGGGCAAATATGGTCCGATATGTAATTTTGCAATTGGACAGGTTCAGAATAGTGATCCTGATCGAAGAGGGTTTTTCTTAACGAGAAGTTGCCACGCGTTTGGGAATTAACTAAAGCGAACCTGGAATCGGTTTATAGCAACGAATTCACCAAACGATCGTCCAAGAAGTGGCAGGCCCCTAATTGGTAATGTAAATTCTGATAGATTCATGTCACTGGTGGCCCGCCGGAACAGATTTTCATCAATTGGTAACATTTAGGGAGAAGTTAGACGAGGTACCTCTGGTGTATCGAGAAGAGATCGAATACCGAACACAATAATAAGACAAAGAACGAAAGTAACTGATATTATCCAACGTATCACGCAAGCTAAATGGAGATGGGCAGGTCACATAGCCCGAATGACCGATAATAGATGGACCAAAAGATTAATAGAATGGAGACGAAACAACAAAAGAAGCAGAGGCAGACCACCAACTAGATGGAGCGTGGCATACGAAGAATAGCAGGCAACTGGATAAACAATGCACAGGACAGAAAACAGTGGAAGGACCTAGAGGAGGCCTATATCCAGCTGTGTGTGCAAGTGGCTGATGGATGAAGTTATTTGGGTTTCCCGATACCAATTTATAATCGCTTTTATTGTCCGTTGTCGCAGCTAAAAATATGAGAATTACATAGAATAATGTGAAAAAATGTTGTCCGAAGTCGTTGTGAGGAGGGTCCGTTGTTCAGGGGTTCAGCCTATTTACACACATATGAAATGTTCGGTACTCTAAAAATGGTCCGTTTGGGAGAGGTTTCCGTTGTGTAGAGGTGTCCATTAACAGAAGTTTCACTGTATTTTTGAACCAAGTAACAGACTTTATTTTCTCCACGACCAAAAAAATCTGAACAACAAGTTATTTATTGAGACATTTGTATTATTTGTAATATTTATTTACAGTGTTGGTACAATTACCTTAACATTTTCTTTTGTAAATACGTTCGATTTCTTAGCTACATACTTTTGAGAAGAGTGTTTTAACACAGTTTTAAATTTCTTGTTTTTTGAAATATCGATATCGTGTTTCACATTTATTGTCGTTTTTAGGATTGAATATATTTTTCATAAAGTAAAATATTACTATTTTTTATTAAATTACTGAAACATTCAATTAAAACATTTTCGAAAACAGAGTCCGTTTTCTTGTTTTCAATCCCTTTACAGTGCGTAAAACTTTTCATGTTCATATCTCAATTTTTCCTGCAGCAGGTTCCTTGATTTTTCTCTCAATATTTTATTTCAATTAAAACTTGTCTAAAAGTAATTATTACGACGTCGCTATTTACATCTGACACTGACAGTTTTGAAATCCACGGTAATCTAACTGTTCTAGTTCGTTTAAGGAATATTCATTCTGTAACTTTTTATTAAATGTAAATACAGGCAAAACACAAAAAGCAAGTATTTCAGAATAAATATTTTAACTTGGCAGTTCGTAATATTCCACTCGTATCGAATTTTTTCATTTTAACCGTGTAACAGACGATATTTTCTCGACGACCAAAGAATTTAAATAAAAAATACTTAAAAGACTTAAGTTATTTATTGAATCATAAATATCGGTATTATTATTATTAATCGGTATTAATATTAATATTTATTGTGTTGGTACAGTTATTAAAATGGTGCATTTTAAATATTTTCTGTAAATTTTTTTAAATTAATTGGATGAGGCAGATGTAACGTTCGTGTAACAGGAAGAATTAGAGGACGATTTTTGAGTAAGCAGGTTTTCTGTTTTCTGGAATTGTGGAATACCCTGGCAGAACTGGGCGTACCGAAAAAATTGATCAGTCTCACAAAAGCTTGTATAGAGGGATCTACAAGTGCAGTAAGACTTAAAGGAAAATTGTCAACCTTTTTTCCAATCAACGGTGGTCTCAAACAAGGAGATGCGTTATCCCCACTTCTCTTTAACATCGCCTTGGAAGGCATCGTACGAAGGGCAAACATAGAAACGCTCCTATTTGGAAATCAGGGTCCGCGCATTGTAGTAGCTTTCGCTGACGATTTAGATTTAGTAGGAAATACAACTATCAACGTTAAGCAAGAGTTCATTAAACTGGAAAATGCTGCAAAGAAGGTTGGCCTACAAATAAACGAAGATAAAACAAAATACATGACTACAACAAGAACAGAACGAAGAGACAGGATAGGACAAAATGTGACAATGGCCCACTATAATTTAGAAAGGGTCCATGAGTTTAAATATTTGAGAGCTACAATCACCTCAAATAACAATATAACACAAGAGATTAACAACAGAATTCAGGGAGCCAAACGCTGCTGTTTTGCACTACAAAAATTAATGAAATCGAAAAATGTAACCCGCCGAACGAAAGTAACAATTTATCATGCAATTATAAGACCTACAATGACATATGCATGTGAAACATGGACGATGCCAAAACAAAATTAGAACCGACTAAAAATCGCAGAACGAAGAATTCTTAGAAGGATATATGGACCAATCAAAGATAACGCCACAAAACAATACAGAATTAGAACTAACAGGGAAGTGCAAGAACTATATAATCAACCAGATATAGTAAAAATAATAAATTGATTGAGATGGGCCGGACACGTGAAGAGACAAGACCAACGTGTCGTAAAACTGGGGGACCCCGGCATTGGTTTTCAACGCATCAGAAGAAATATTTATTTGACATTCATGGCAATCACTTTTGTTTAAAACAATTACGGAATATTTATACCATACCAAGGGATGAAATGAAAATACATGTAAACCCCATAAGAAACAACTGTTATAAAATGAATAGTCTCACTCTAGAGTGTGAATGTGTCATTATGTTATTAAAAAAATATCATAAGTATCTTCCAAGTATGGTCGTGAAGAAAATATTTTATGTAATTAAATTTTTTTCTTACAGGCCAATGAATTGTGGTCCATTTTTCCAGAAATTGTCAATAAAAATAGGACTTTGCCAAAAAAATTAGTAGTATCCACTATTATTCAGAGATGTGAAATAGAAGTTACCGAATCTGGAAGCGGTGTCTACTACAGACGACCCGGTATGTTTCTTGGAATCTACAAGACACTGAATTTACAATTTGGAATTTACAATTTGTATTATTTTACATTTTTTTTTTTTAACAATCAAAGTATTTAAATTATTGTTAATCATTAATCCCTAGATGTTTTTAATAATATTTACGTTTGCATCAACTACGTTATTTGTAAACTTTTTATGAATGTATAAAGTATTTCCCGTTTGTAACTCTTTAAAAGTTCGAGTTAATTTGCTTAAAGTCTTCTGGGAATTATCTTGTTTGTACGAAATTTCCTTCCTAGAATTTTCTTTTTTGTTTGGATAGAATTTTCTTTATAAATATCATTTTCCAACTCAGAACACTAAAAAAGAGTAGGCTAAAAGTATTTTTATTAAAAGGACACTGGAGTACTTTTATAAATAAACTCTTGGACAAAATTAACCTATTAAATCATACAAATTGCTATAATGAATTAATTTTATTATTTTTTATGGACATTGGTTGCATTAAAAGTTAGAAAAAACGTATTGGGATACTTTGAAGCAATTTTGTTTCAATATTTCTTTAGATTGAAATTAAAATTATTCTTAAGACTTAATAACAAAATTTTTAACCTAAAAAAAAATTTATTGTGGTGTAAATAGGACACTAGTATAGAAATTAACTGTGTAAGTGCAACGGGAGCGTGTGTTGCCACAACATTTATTCGTTTAGGCATACTTGTAAGTAAATTGTGGATAAAATATTGAACAGTTTGTTCCCATGCAGTAATAACTGCATTTTTAAGTTCACTCGGGTCTCTAGGTGCAGGTATTTTACGTTTAACATTTTTCTTGTGGCAATCTCATAAATTCTCAATCGGGTTTAGATCCGGGCTATTTGGCGGTCACTGCATAACTGGTATACCAACTTGATAAGGATAATTGAGTACCTCTTTAGCTATGTGAGGATGTCCATGTGGATGTTTTAAGCTAACCCTAGTTTCATCTGTGAATAAAACTTTTTTCCGATTTTAATTATTTGAACCTGGCAACTCTGTTTTTTTAGTAAGCAAGAGTGCAGTAGCTGGTCTTCTACTGTTTAATTCAGCTTCATTTAACTGTCTTCTAACTGTTTTAAAAGAAATTGTGACATTGCGGATAGCTTCGAGTTCGTTTCTGATCATAGAACTAGTGACAGTCCTGTTTCTTTAAGCGTATTGTCTAATAAAACGTTTATCTCGGTCATTAGTGTATCGGATTCGCCCTTGCCCTGGCCTTCTAGAATAATTTTCCACCTTTTTCAAGCGTCTTGCCGTACGATTTATTGTGCAAGATTTTTGCCTAACAATTTGGTAACAAAACTTTGACAATATCCCTCAAACCAATAAAACTGCGGTGTGCACTACCCCTTGTTCAGTTAAATTCCTTGCTTGATTCATTTTTCTAATATTTCGGGGTCAAAAGTAAAACAGTCTATCACAACAAAAGTATTGTTACGATTTTCGTGGGTAGAAGTGAACGACGACTGTGTTTAAACTGATAACTGATTTATTTCAACGAACACTAACTTTTATGACAGACTAATTTATAACAACTATTTATTATTTTTTTTTTTTTGAGGTTATTAACGTAACGCAACTTCGTATTCAACTGACTGCTGCCATTAGCTGGCCCTGTATATATATATATATATATATATATATATATATATATCGTATTTGGGTTGTTCGAGAACTTTCTGGAACTGTCATTCTCCTGTCATCTCTCTCCATCAGATAGCATTCAGGATATTCCATCTTTCTCTGTTCATGATCATTCACGAACAATCTAGAACTAACTGGAATGTCCAATACAGGAGGATATTTTGATATCGGCTATACTTCTTCATGACTTTGCCAAATTCCATTACATTGCCCCCCTCCTTAAAAGGCATTCCTCCTGGAATGCATTACTCTGGCTATTGTGACTATAGGAGCAATAAGGTCCGTTTCGGCAATATGATGTTTGATGGAAATAACATGGCACCGTCTTCTCTCTTGGATTCGCCTTGGGATTCCAACAACATACCAGAATTTCAACTCCGGTAAATCTGAATACAACCTCCAGCATATTCCGGACAATCCTCCATTTCTGGCCATCCAAACCGCAAGCCAGCTTTGGAACAGCTACTTTCTGTTTTCCTTCTTTTAATACAGCGCTTCGCAGGTCGACCAATGCATCGCAGAGATTCTTGTAGGATGGTTCTTGAAAGTGCCTCTCCTTGGTTGTCAGATAAAAGAGCGATCTTTTTCCTTCAGGACTAATATCTTCAACTTTCAGGGCTCTACCGATGGATGGGCTTTGTTGTTGAAGCTCTTCTAGCTCGTTGGCTATTCCTCGGAACATCTGAAGGTCCTGGGCTATACAGTGGGCTAGTGTATATTCTACAGGGGTGGTAAAAAAAGTCGCGCTGCTCTTCTTTAGTGACTTCAAATCTTATACTCCGATGAAGTCTTCGAAAGTGAGCTCCTCTTCATCTTGCAGTTCTACTTGCTGCACTTGTTGATCCAGCGTTCCCTCGAATGGTGCAAGTCTGTTGAAGTCTGTGAACGACTGAACCCGGGAGTAAAGTAGCACTTTTGTGCCCGCGGACTAGTTTATCGCCCGGCGGGCGATAAAATCGTTGAACAGGCGCTAAAGTGAATTTCAATCTCATATCGATAGAAATCTATATTCCGATGGATCATATAATCAAACCCAAAACTTTTTTAACAATAATATAACGAAAATAATGAACATTAATTAATTTACAAAATGAATTATAACTTAATATTGACAATACAATTAGAACAGTTATTTATGGAAATATTTGGATTTGTTGTTTTCTGTTGTTGCAGATAGTTACTGATTTCAACTGATTCCTCATTACTACAGGTCTGAAGAGAATGCATGTTATTATCTGGTGTTTCAGAGTAGTGAGCAATATTTTCAGATTGTCTGCAATGGCTAGTAAAAGGCTCATCATTTTCTACAATTTTCTTAGCAATCTTCAGCTTATTTGCAACTGAATTTTCAATATAACCTTCCGCAACAGTCGTCGACTTCCACCCAGCATGTCTTTTAATGTTGATTATATCCTCGCTTGCATCTGCTAACATAGTTGCTGAGGAACGTCTGAAGCAGTGACCAGTTTATTCTTTCGCATTAGAAATACCTAGGTAAGCGGCTTTTCTGAATGGTATTTGACCGAATGTATTTTTTCCCATAACCTGTCTCGTATACTTGCCATTTTTATAATATAAAAAAACCGCTTTTGATCATTCTGATCTCTCAAGGAAGAATATTTTCTGTAAATATCCAAATAACTTGGCGATTTTTGTTCTTTATCGATTACAGTAAATACTCGATCTATCTTCGTTTTGGTTTCTCGTATAGTTATGAGTAAAAATGTCTCGAAATCTTGAATGTCGTCCACTGTGATATTTGCCTATTCTTCGCGGCGACATGCTCCACAAATACCAAAAATCAGTGCTACCTACAATAAATTCTCAGATTAACATACTGAACATTGAGAAAACATCAAATTAGAACTTACTTTCATCATAAGATACAAATCGTCTGGTGCTTCCCACAAAAATAACTCGATATACCGGTCGTGCATAAAATTTTGTATGTATTTCGGGCGTAATTTGCTTTTATGGACAAAGGCGTGTTAATATTATTACTATTACTTACACGCTGCGGTCCATAAAAGCCTATTTTACGCCCTTGATACATAAATAACTATTAACTTCCAACAAATTCATTAAAACTGTAAATCTAAAAGAATTGTTTTGATAGCTGACATAAGCAAAAGATAAATTAATTTTTTGGATAATTTCATATTGTTACGATAATTTTATCCAGGAGTTTATGTTAGTAAATGTTAAACATTAATGATTACACTTTAAACAAACCATGCCAGTAAATTGTTATTTCTGTTTTAGTACTAACTGCGAACGAACAATTCGAAGGATCGATTTCTACTTTCCATGCTACACATCCTTTCTTATTTTACATCGAAGACGAACTTAATGGTATCGTGTTATTTATAGGAAAATTAGAAAATCCTCTTACCGACACCCGTCATTAATAAAGATTAAAATTTGCAGATAATTTAATATTTTACAGTTTTAAAATATTGCCTTTTCCTATATTTTATAACCTGCAGATAATATAGATCCTTTATAATACAGTAAAATAAATCGTTTTGGGAAAACAATCAGTTTGATTAAACCCCTTTGTTTACTCAATTACCTACATATCGAACCAGAATCCAATTTTATTTGAATTAGATTTGTTCGACGTTTACAAATGGTAAGTGTTGAAATAGTTGTTTGGTATGGTTGTTGCCGCATAATCTATTTAATTTTTTTACATGTTTGTTTCTCTAGGCGCGTTACGCAAAATTTGGTGGGGAGCAAACTTATGGTTCGCACTACCTGACGTCAGCATCAGCAACAGTTGGATGATTGCGAGTTTCAACATCGAAAAAAATTTAATACCCATGTTCGTCCGTCGTACATGGTAAGGATCGATCCCACCACCGACCGATGATCTTCACTGATATTATATAAGGGCTCGAGCGACGAACGTAGCGCTTGCCTTATAAAGTCACATTCTTTTTAACTCCAAAAGATATTGTTGCCACCTTTGACTAAAAGGATACGGCCTTAGCGGCGTTCAGGCATAATCCCACGGATGGTAGCTTCGCAGCATTACCTGCTCGAGTAAGTGCGTCCGAATCTGCGGTTACTCTCGTACTGAGCAGGATTACTATTTATCATCATCATCAATCAGCCTGTCGCATCCACTGCAGGATATAGGCCTCCCTCATTTCTGCTCACTCTCTTCTGTCTTGAGCGCTCTACATCCAGTTTGTAGTCATTCTTCTGATATCGTCCGTCCATCGCGTGGGAGGTCTTCCCCTGTTTCTCTTGTCAGCCCTTGGTCTCCACTCGAGCAGCCTTTTTGTCCATCGTCCATCTGTCATGCGGGCCACATGTCCAGCCCAGTTCCATTTGAGTTTTGCCACCTGATAGATAACATCCGTGACTCCTGTTCTCGCCCTTAGGTCTTCATTTCTTATATGGTCACGGAGTGACACACCAAGCATCGATCTTTCCATCCTACGCTGGGCTACTCTAAGCTTCTTAGCGGATGTGGCTGTCAGAGTCAAAGTTTCGGCTCCGTAGGTCATAACCGGTAGAACGCACTGATTATAGGCCTTTCGCTTCGGACACATTGGGAGATTGCTCTTAAACACTTCCCTCATTTTGCCAAATGCAGCCCAAGAGAGCGTAATTCTTCTTCTTAATTCACATGTTTGATTGTCTCTCGAGATTTTTATCTCATGACCAAGGTATGTGTACTTATCCACCAACTCTACCTCCCCGTCATCAATAACAATATTTTCACTAGGAACCAGATTCGTCATATATTTCGTTTTCGATATATTAATTTTTAATCCAACCCTTGCACATACCTCCTGAAGATCTTCCAGCATTATCTTAATATCCTGTAGGCTGTCGGACACCAAGGCTGTATCATCTGCGAAGCGCAGGTCTGTTAGGTTTAATCCATCTATATTCAAGCCCTTTTCGCTCCATTCAAGCTTTCCAAAGGCGTATTGCAAAATGGTGGTAAACAGTTTGGGTGACATAGTGTCACCTTGCCTCACTCCTCTACCTATTTTTATGAGGTTGGTGTTTTCGTGCAGTCTTACCATCATGGTAGCATTCTTATATATGTTGTATATTAGCTTAGTGTAACGATAGTCGACACGACATTTTTGTAAGGAGTTTAAAACTGCACTCATCTGAACAGTGTCAAAGGCCTTGTGGAAGACCACAAAGGCAATGACAAGATTACTATTAGACCGTCGGATTTCAATAGAAGTTCAGCCACGATTTTATCCCTTATGCCTTTGAGAGTACTGAAAGAGGAAATCAAGGAGAGTAAAATATGTGAAAATTGTAGTGTTTCCTGGCGGCATCTGCGTGAAAATTGAATTTTCTTTTGTAAAGAAAATCGCATGTCGTACGGCGATTTTTTCCCTTATGCTATTTTATGAATCAAAAGAGGAGTATTAATTCTATGTATAAAAATTTAGGCATAACAGCTACTGGTGCCATAAGGGTGTTAATTATGACTTAAACATGTAATGTTAATAGGTCATAATTAACACTGTTAGGGCACCAGCAGCCCGTATGCCTAAATTTTTATAAATAGAATCAATACATCGGTTCATAAAAAGGCATAAGGGAGATTATCGTCGCACGACACAAAATTTTTGTAATAAGAAAAATTCGATTTTCAGTAAAACGCAACATGGTTCAACTCTAAATTTCCCTTATTTTCGCTTTCTCATATGACATTTTCAGTACACAAAAAGGCATAAAAGATAAAATCGCGGTTGAACTTCGTATTGAAATCCGACGGTCTATATCGCAACGACGAGTCATCAGTTGAGTAAAACTAACCTGTCTCACGACGGTCTTTTATCTGTCTGTCAAAAAGTGGTCTCGACCCCACTTTTATTAGGTTATTTATTATTTAGAGATAAGAAGAACAATCATCATATGGTTCCGATACCGGACAACAGCGTATTTCACACTACACTGCCGATCTGTTTTAAAACATCTTAGACAGTTCACGAAGAAATGTGTGCTATTACTGCTGTCAACAGACGTTATCTTTTAGGAATATTGTTTTTTAGAAAAAAGTACCAAAAATCAAATATAAAAGACAACAACGGCTACATCCAACTGTGAGATAATTACAAGATACTTTTAAAACAATTTGCAGTCTTGCCCTCTTGTGGCTTTAATTAAGGTTACTACATTGTATTTTAAAAATTTACTCATTTTTAGTTCAAAAAAGTATAATCAAAAACAAAATGCACGGATCTCTATGAAGACAACGACTATCCAGAGATATAAACAAAACACGCATCAAAATACTCTCCGTCGCCGACACGTCAGAACCTGTGTGTGTGTGGACAAACGTACATAAGAAATCGCTGAAACCGACAAACCCTTTGTCGAGATCTTCGCCGACTGCATAAACCGAAATCGGCGGCCGTACCGCAAATAGACCGGATCGGGCTATGTGTGGAAATTACAATTCGGCGCCGGCACCGGTTTTGCCAGTGTGTGTAAAAACGCTCTTAGATGTTGATAGCGAATTATACATGGTAAGAATCACGTACAGATTCATATTTCAACTAGCGCCCACATTTCAAACGGCGAGCTGAATAAAATATCGTAAGCAAATGATCTACATGTCGTAATTATTCATGTAATTCCACTGCCTCCGTACTTTTAAAAAAAAAGTATTTTGTTATTCATGTCAAGTGCATTGGACGCTCGAAATTTGTATCGTTTTAAATTTTCTCAAGGAGGGAGTTTACTAGCGCGCTTTCCGGTTTCCTTAAAAATTATAGACCCCATTCGAAATCTATTTACATAATAACAAAAAGCAGGCACATCGGGAGCTTAGTATTTCTTAGCACCTCGAGCGAAATAACCTCGTAAAAATGAAACCGATAAGGATAAGCCACTTAAAGTGTAGGTACTTTCTCGAAATAGGTAAGGAGCCGAATGATCATTTTGTTTCAATTGATTCGATGCATTGTTCAAGTGCTGTCTTCGTTACGAAAGTTGGCAATCATTAAGGCTATTCTTATTTTCTAAACTGCTGCTCTAAATAGACTGTTGTTATTGCAGTTGTACCAATCACGTAGATTCTTCATCCATGAATGTCTTCTTTTTCCTACCGAACGCTTTCCGGCTATTCTTACTTGCATTATGTTTTGGAGTAGCTGGTATTTCTCCACTCTAATTATATGGCCCAAATTTAAAAATTTCCGCTTTTTAATGTTAAGGATCACTTCTTTGTCTTTTTTCATTCGTTTCAACACTTCGATGTTCGTCACCCTTTCCATCCAAGATATTCCCAATATTCTGCGGTATAGCCACATTTCAAAGGCCTCTACTTTCTTAATGTCGCTCTTTTTTTTTGTCCACGTCTCCATGCCGTAGGACAGTATTGATAGTATGTAACATTTCATGAGTCTAACTTTGAGTTCTAGGCTTAAATCCTTGCTGCCGAATAATCTTTTCATTTTTATAAATCCACTCCTGGCTTTTCCAATCTTTATTTTTATTTCTTTAGAACTATCATTATTTTTATTGATAAGAGTACCTACCCAAATAATTGTATTTTTTCACTCTTCATTCATTAATATCCGAAATCAATCTCATTTGTACTAAAAATATAATGAAAATTAAAGGTACAGTCTTTAAATGTAGTAGAAATTGAAATTGAGTTTCCCCATATGGACCTTATATTTTAAAAATAGATAAAATATAAAATATTTTAGATGAAAGCAAAATAATTTTTTTGAAATTTTAAAGTACAATTTATGACAATTAGGTTTTAAATAATACATCATTCATGTCCAACATGACTTCGTTTGCAGGACCAAACTTGATGAATACGATTTTCGGTAACTTTTTGCAATAATTCAGGTGCCTGTCCCTTATGCATCATTCGATATTTAAATTCAAAACGTATTTTTCAAGGTTTGTTGGCATAAACCAACGACTTCAATATCCCCACAAAAAAAACAATTGACAATTCCATTTCTGGAGATTACAGACTCATCAAACTTTTCCCCCAATAACTCCATAGTTGCATTAGCAAATTGTGGTTTTGTACCATCTTGCTGGAGAAACTTGCCTTTTTAATCAATTTTATTTAATTTTGGCCATAAAAAATCTGTTTATTTAGCGTATGGAATTTACACAGTAATGTATAAGGACAAACTAATTAATATAGAGTTACGAACAACACTAGGCATGGTCAGCTAATCAGCCAAATTTCAAACATAGTAATCACAAACAGCAGTATGTTGCCACGTCTTTTTCGTTCTCTAAAGAGTACTCTGCTAGCGGTTTCTCTACTGGCAAATTATTCCCGAGCTCAGCCGTAGAGGGTAGAAGAAAAAAATATAAAAGTGAGCCGCGCCACCGACTTAGATGGTATAAGCCGGAAACCCCTAGATCTTAGAGGCACTAGCAGAGCCACAAGATAAACAACTAAGATTATGGTGAACCAAATAAATAAAATTATAGCAAAAATATGTTGGATACTTTACTCACACAATAAATAATTAAGGTACACAATAGCAACATCATAACAAATATAGTCAAAATTAACAGCTATGGTAAAATTTTCTTGCTAAAACAAACCAAAAATTTAAAATTTACAACTTTATAAAATAACCAGAACAGAAGTAAGAGTAACAGACTTTACCAAGTTACAGAAAAAAAAGTAAGACATATATAAATTAACTCATTAATAACACTAATTCAAACATTTACATAGAGGCAAAGAAAAAAAAAGGTAAAACATATATAAATTAACTCATTAATAACACTAATTCAAAGATTTACATAAAGGCTGATGATTCACTAGTTAACCGTTTATATAAATATTTTCACTGCCAAAACAATCGAGTTTATTTAAAAATATTTTTACAATGATTGTCCTTTAAAATATCAAGATTGTAGGATATTTACAAATAAGTAGGAAGAAAATATATTTTTACTTGGACATAAAGAATTATTGAGAAGGTTATTTTAATCCAAGTTTAGTTTTGGCATATTATCTAATGCAATAAATAGTTTCCAACAATGTACTATATTAATAAACTAAAACAGAACGTAATCGTGGTGTCAGAATGAGTCACTGCGTTATATATTTAAAAATAAATCACTCATAACCTTTGGGTATACGAATTCACAAAGTACTATATTTATAAACTAAAACAGAACTTACTCGTGGTGTCGAAATGAGACACGGCGTTATATATTTAAAAATTAATCACTGATAACCTTTGGGTATACGAATTCACATGTACTCCTGTGGCCTACTCCTGGGCCTACTCCTGGGCCTACTTCTGGGGCTGGTTAGATTATGGGGCGGCACCGGCTAATTAACAATGGCTTCCCTCAAATAAATCCCGACAACGGCTATTTAACTCGACACCAAAAATCCAAAAATATCCACAACAAAGGCAAAACAAAATGGTCAAGTTAAAAATCAAATGGTTTTTCTTCAAAATCCAATTAAGATGGCCCAAATACAGCCAGATATGAAAGAAATCCCATAGAGGTTCTGCACACGTGCTAATAACACACCGTCCCCAACAACTTTCACCAACATCCGACTTAGAAGAAGCTCCCCAAACGACTGCCGCTCCTAGGCCGGAAATCAAGAAAATGGTGCGGAATAAACGTCAACCCACAATCTTCTCAAGTCCGTGCTCCACAATCGCCTCGTCCGTGTGGATATCCAGTCCCATCCACACAGAAATTGCAAACCAAACGATAATCCTACCCCTACAAGGTATGCAACATTATCTACAACGAATGATATATTTGAGTTACAACACAGTACGGTATGCAACAAGGAATATAAAACTCATCAGAGACAATTAATAATGGAACTTGTAGAAGGAAAAAAATAGGCACGTGACAATGTGAAAGATTACAAAGACAGCTACTACAGTTATTACAGATCCACATCTAAGCAGGTCAGCCCAGGAACCCAAGCACTGGCATCAGCTACTCGTTGGGAACCCACACCTCTGTATTTCAGGCAGAGGTGAACGCCATCCTTCAATGCATGAATAAGAGCAATAGAAGAAATGTTAAAAACGCGCATATACATATCCTGTCAGATAGTCAAGCGGCACTTAAGGCTTTGTACAGCAAAGAAGTGACGTATGGTGACTGGTATGGAACTGAAAACGTTGGCAGACCGCAATCAGACTTGTTAGCGATGAATAGGAATCAGCTAAGAATCACTACGGGGCTCCTTACAGGTCACGCAATAATGAAGGAGCACCTCAACAAAATGGGATTGTATAATGGAGACCAGAACTATATTGTTCCCACCCAGTACAAAACTTGTACAAACTAAAAGGTACGAAAGTACTGGATTGGGTACAATGACATAAAACCAAATAGGCAAGATGCAATGGGCCAACAGGCTTGAGTGTCACCAGAGGCAACAGCCAGACAGACCAACTCAAGGGTGGAGTTTTTAGTGGGTAGCCCTAAATTATTCATTGGAGTCTCAGAAGTAAACTTTGAACTTTCAGGCTCCTAACCTCTCCATAAAGGATTTTCTCCTCATCAGCAAAAAAAAAGCAGGTCAGCCATTAAACAGCAAGTGATATTTGTAATATTATTTCTTTTTAGTTGGAACTTTCTCGCAGAAGACATTAGATAATCTGGTAAGGGATTGTTGTTCTGCTGCTCCGCAACCACATTGTGGTACGTCGGTAACTCCCTATTTGTGGAGAGTGATCTTACACCTGCCATGGTTAGTTCTCACGCGACTAAATCTTCACTATGTTCTACTAGGCATTTGCATTTCTTCTACTGGTATGAAAGGATCAAGCTCGTTGGTAAGTGGGTGGTGGTTATTCATCGACCAGTACTGCTTCCTTTCCTCTACTATATCGTACCTAACCGGAAATTTAAGAACCTCCTTTTACCATAGTTTTTTTGGATTTCAGGTGGGTAGTAGGTAGGTGTTCCATTATTTTTCGGATAGGTATATCCTCAGAGACGAAGGGGTTATTAGTTTTCCTTCATTCTAGAACAGTTCCCTCTTGTAGTCTAAGAAAGGGAGGTGCTATATTGCATAGTGCGTAAAGTCAGATAAGTGGAGCTGTTTTAAACTTACTGAGGCAATCCACATAGTGGTATTAAGGTGGGTATCTATTTGTATGAGCTTTTGTACAAGACTGGGGCCCAGTATTCTGCCACCGAGTAAACAAGAGATAGTGCTATGTTATTCCGAGTTTTTAGTTTTTGGCTGGTTATTTCTAGGTGTTTTTCATATGTAAATGACCGGTTAAGAGTGATTCCCAGATATTTTGGTGCGTCAGTAGCTCATTACAGAATGTCACTTGCATCTCTCGTTTTACCTCGCAATTGTTCAAGTGGAATGCTGTTACTTCAATTTTGTTTGGGTTTGGGCAAAGTCTCCATTTCTTTTAAAACTGATGGAGGAGTTGGAGGTCGGTTTACAGTGTTTCTTCCCCCTCTTTAAATGTGTTGTTCTGAGTGGCTATTGCAATATCATCAGCATAGCTGGCTGCTGGCATGTCACTTGTGTTAACATTGATTAATATCGCTTGCCATTCACTGTTACTGCATCTTTATTTGCATTTTAAAAAAATAAGGTCCGATGATGCCACCATGCTATAAACCGTACCAAACAATCACTTTTTCTGGATGCAAAAGCTTTCCACAAATGTTATGGATTATTTTTTTTTAAATTCAGGATCAAGCTGAAGTTGCTCTAGTGCCCAAGCAGAAAACACACGACGCTTATTATCATCCCGTGGCTTTAATTCTTAAGTCAACAGATGTTAATCCAAATCTTTTTTAAAATATGCCAAGTTGTCATTCTTGAAAGGCCAAGTTCTTGAAAACGTCGACTAATCAACCGATTTGCATCTTCTCTTATACTGGCACTTACAGAGTTAATATTCTCTTAGTTTCTTGCATTTGTTATTTTGTTCTGGTATAGTCTGCCGAAGATCTCGTTGAGTTTAAACTAAAGAACGGTTATTTTTATAAAGATGTTGGATACTAATCAAACGCTGTTGATGCGTGTACTCTACCCTTTAAATATAAAACAAACAGAAACGAGCGTTGCTACTCTGTACAGATGCTAAAAATGCGACGGAAAAGAACTCCATGAACCTAAAGTAAATTTTTAAAAGTTTAAGGTTTTAATAACGATCAAAATTAGTGAGACAAAGCATTGTTGTATGCTTTTGTATAAATACTTAGTAGTTAACCATCATAGATATCTAAATAAATTGCTGGTACAATATTGAGATAATAACGATAAATATTATTAGTTGGTGATCTTGTGGGTATTTCCTGACCAAAATATAAAAGTGTTGGTGTAACATTTTATAAGTAAGTTATTTTAATGCTAAATTTGTTAAATATTTATAGGTTAAACCCATCAATCACAAAGTATGCATTGGCGTAGCTTAGGGTAAAATTGTAGGTTTGTGGTAATTTTTTTATTAAATACATTTTAAATTACTTTTACACACAATTAAACAGGCGCGGCTCGTGAATTATTATAGAGGTGGGTCAAATTGTGGAGGATCGTACCACAAGCACTGGCGCGCGATCGAAAAATTTTTGGAGTGCTACTACGCACAAACTAACTTTTATTATTTTTTTTTAAGTTTTGACTTTTAAATAGAGCTACTACAAGATATATTCGTTGAGATATCCATTAGACAACCATTATTTAAAAAAAAACTGCTGCATTTGGAGTCAGTACTTCCACATCGTACTTATATTGAATTTTAAAATAATAAATACTATTTTTATTTGAAAAAAGACAATAAAAATCAATTTCTTGTTCCCAAAAACATGTTAAATGATATGTCACAAGCTATTTTTAAATTTACCTACTTATACTCCCCAAGACACCACCCCTATTAATTCGAAGGAAATAATCCTTTTCTTATTTTTCTACACATGTACACTTTTGGACTTGTTAAAAATAAATAACGATTACCCAAATTCCAAGTATGCGTCCTGCTTTTTTGTCCAAAAGTGTACTTTATATTATGTATAAAAAGTCTCGAAAACTGGCCGAAACAATTAAAAAAGGCGCGGACAGAATTGAGTCATTATTATTAGATTTCAGTAATGTTGGCTCCATGGTAGTAATTGTAGAGCTTTTGCATGGAAACTAGTTGCATTTTTTAACATGCTTATATTAGTTTCACCTGGATCTTGTTTGTATGTATGTTTGTAACTGACTCTTTGGCCTCGATTTTGCCCCACTTTAAGCGATCAGATTTAATTTAAACTTTGCACAATTGTCAAAAACCGACGACAATGCAATAATTCGATCAAAATATCCGACGATAATCCTGATTACCTTCGCCAGGATTCATAAAATTTTTCAGGGATTCTTTGCATGAGAGTAAGAGAGATAGAACTAGTGCGTGAACTACGCATGCGCGCAGAACAAATATTAACACAGCTCATCGCATCGGTAGTTCAGTGGTAGAATGCTCGCCTGCCACGCGGGCATCCCGGTTTCGGTTTCCGGCCGATGCATTCTTTTTGCGCTTTTAACTTAATACATAATTTTTTTAGTGAGTAAAACAAATCGAAAAATAAATGATAGTTTAAAAAACTAAAATACACGCTTTTAGAGTTAATCAAACTAAAAAGTAAAAAATAATTCTTAACACAGGAATAAAATTACTGACGAGAAAACGTGTTTTTTAGTTTTTTGAACTTCAATTTATTTAAAGGTAGTTTATATGTATTATTAAACATTTAAAAAAAAATAAGTAAGTCATTAACCAAATGACCTTATGGAGAAGCCGCTCTTGCAATTTAAACATATTATACTTTTAGATTATGGTAGGAATCAAGGAATTTATTCTGTGACGAAATACACAGCATTATTATGAATGAGAAAATTACATTTTTAGGGAAATAGTGTAGTTACCTAATAGATACTTAATTTACTATTGTTCAGCGAAACATGTATAAATAATATTATCCGTTGTATTTTCCATTATATTATTTAACAAATGGACTTTAGTTAAACTTCTGACTTTAATTAAAATTAATAGTTTTCCATACCCAGGGCGCCAATAGGATAAAGTAAACAAAAAGATATTTTATATGCAATGTGTCCATAGATGAACTACATTGTTTGCTTGTTACATAAAAATATATATAATTTATGTTGAAAAACTTTGATTTGCTTCTATAGAGTTCGAAAAAAATACGAAATCGTAGGTTGACCTCTACCGACTTGTCCATTCACACTCGCCTTATAAATTTGTTTCATTAATCTTCCTTTATCCATTTTTTTTACGTGTCCAAACCATCTAAGCATTTCTTTATCTATCTTTGTAACCACATCTTCTTTTACACCACAGCGTTCTTTTATCTCACTATTCTTTACTTTATCCAACCGAGTCACTCCGGCTATACTTCTCAGACTACTCAGCTCCGCAGCATTAATCCTATCTTCATACTTCTTCTGCCAAACCCAACATTCACTACCACACATAAGTGTAGGAACCAACACACCTCTATGCACAGCCAGACGTGCCTTTTTTGACACTTTCTGGCTATTCATAAAGCTATGCAGTGCCCCATTAATTTGTTTTACTGCCAACACCCTTCGCTCAATCACTGTCATACTTTCCATCTGTCGTAAACTTTGAAGCCAAGTACACAAATGCATTTACTTGTTCCACTCTTTCTCCCTCAATCGAAACTCCACAGTTTGTCATGCTTTCTTCTCTTTCAAAAACCATTACTTTCGTTTTGCTTACATTTATTTTCATCCCTTTGATTTTCAGGCTATCATGCATAACATTAACCATCGCCTGCAACTCCTCTTCGGATGACGCTAATATGACTTGATCATCGGCGTAAAGAAGGCATTTGAAGATCAAATCATTCATTTTCAATCCATACGCACTCTCTTTCAAATCTTTTAAACAATTGTCTATGTATTTTTTCTGTCCATAAATTTCGCCAGTGACAAAATAACATTCCTCCAATCAAAGCGGATTTTGTTCCCTATTATGATTGAAATAACGTGTAATTTCAGCACATTTTTGATCCTTTTTATTTAGAAATGACACGCATCCACGCTCCAAGCTTTGCTATTAAAATCTGTTCATCCTTGACATTTAGGCCCATAACAATTTCGTATAAAGAATCGAGACACCCATAAAAATATCATTTCAATAACTTGCGCCCTAACTACAAGCCGTGCCATTTCTTGTGCTCTTTTGCTGTTCGTGCGATATTTGACAGAAAATTGCCGAGCTAAGTTAACTGTAATCGCACGGCACAGAGTTGATGCACTCACTATATGGGAATCCGCAAACGCTCTCAGATACCGAATATCTACTTCCATTACCGTGTGGAATTTCATGGAAATTCACGACCGACAATTCGCTGCGAATTGGCTCACATGAACCTGTGCTTATATATGTCACTGATATGAAATGTTAGTCGGTTGCAGAGCTGTACTGCAGAGTTTGACGCTGTAATTTCCGTTATACACATTTATGTAATCACTAGCAACAGAAATTACGGGTCTCGCTTGTAGCATATTAATGTTACTAATGTATTTTCTCACTTCATTTACAAGAGTCGGTTATTTATCTTAAATCATTTTTGTTAACACCTTATCTATTTATTCTATTGTTACGATATTTTCTCCTCGGGTTCGGAAATTCTAAACTCTCGGTACAATAACTAATAACTTTTATTCTAATATTTCTTCATAATAAATTTTATTTTACAGATCACTTAGATATTCACTTTATAATTACTTTAAATACTTGACTTGAAACTAACTTTAACTTAGACTTAAAAACCTCGATATATGATTCCGTTTAAATACTTCCAAAGCAATGTTCTCGAATAATCGGCACTATTCAAAGAAATTTGAGAATCATCCACTGTCTTCTGTGTATTACTAGCAGCTCATTAGTATTTACCCCAATTGTGGTCGTTCCGCTGTCACCTCAAGGCAAGGTCGACAGAGATGAACGAAAAAAAAATCGTAACACTATTATAAAGCTGTATCAGAAGCGTATCTGTAGGTACATTAAAGATATTTATAAAAAAAGAGTTACAGTGCATGATTTGAAAGTTCCTTTACAACTTGTTATTTCCCCCATTTCTTACTAAATGTTCTTCATTAAAAATAAATATTATGATTTAGTTATTTAGTGCAGACATATTGTACGAGTCCCTAACTTGTAGATCTCCCTGTTATTGGACAAAATAAAAAAGTTGTCCAATCCGATAAGAACGACTCCAAAAATGGATATCAGCACCACAATATTGTTCCTTAAACCTACCTTAATGTCAAAATGATTACTATCTTCTTCTTAGCGTGCCCTAGTCATCGCGGACGTTGGCTATTAACTTGGCAATTTTAATTTTATTGATGGCATTTCTAAATAACTGTATAAATGTAAGTCCAAACCATTAGCGTAAATTGTATCGCCATTAGTATCTTTTCTTTCCCGGTTCTCTTTTACTGTTGATCCTTCCTTGAACTATCAACTGGAGTAGACAATATTTTTGATGTCTCATTATGTGCCAGAGGTATTCCAGTCCCCTCTTTTTAACTGTGAGTGTAATTTCTTATTCTTTCCCAATTCGCTGCAGCACCTCTTTATTAGTTATATGGTTAGTCCACGAAATTCTGAGGATATGGCGGTATATTCACATTTCAAAGGTGTTTAGTTTTTTCATTATGGCTTCCGTCGTTGTCCACAGAACACATAGAACTTTGCTAATCTTACTTTCAGAGACAGGGATAGATCCTTGCTTGAACGATGCTCGAGCTCTTTCAATCCTTGATCGGGTTTTGGTGGCCTAGTCCCATCTTGCATTGATCAGCGTACCAAGGTGCTTGTATGACTCCAAACATTCGATTATCTGGTTTTCTAATGTAATGCGATTATTGTGTGTCTTTAAATTCTGTATTAAAAATATTAAAAATTGCAAAATTCAGATAGTTTACCTTTTTTTTCAGTTTTTTTAATCTCCATAAAAAACAGCTTGACCAATTTTGCTGAAAATCTAACCAGTTGCGTAATTATGCGTCGAATGCAATTGGTCCCACGTCGATATCATTTTTTGTTCTCGAGATAAGACGAAAAATAATTCCGAACGCACATACGTACATACACACACAGAAGTCCACTTAAAAACTATTGTATTCGACTCTGGGGACCTTGAATTGTGGAGATATGTCGGGATTCGCAAAATCGGACCTATTGCTATATCTTCCACTGGGAAGTTAAAAATCATATCTTGCAAATCCAATGCAGACAGAATACATTTTTGGACATATGCAATGAATTTTGCATAATTTACAGTTATCGTGTCAATATTGCCACGAACGATGTTCTTTAATCTTTGCATACGATATTCTGTTTGAGACAGATAATCACGATCAACACCAGCCAAGATGTAATGTAGCCCTTCATCCATGTTTGCTTTTACTCCTGCCCTTGTAGATTGTAGATTGTAGGGGTAGGTCGTGAAGGCCATGCTGCCTCTCAAGCACTTCGACCTATCAGATCTTTTGTGCATAACCCTTAATATATTCAAGGCCCGAAATTCTGAGACTTCGAGTAAAGTTTATCAGTTTCCTGGGGGCTAAGTTTCTGATATCGAAGGGCTTTAGGAGGGCCCGTCCCAGAAACTTGAGCCTCTTGCAGAAAAGCGCTGGGCATTCGCAAAGCAAATGTTCTGCAGTTTCAGCGAAGTTCTCGCAGTAGCGGCAACTATCACTTTCTGTTTTGCCCATCTTTTTCAGGTGGTATCATTACTGAATAGTCAGGGCATATTTTCGTAACGCCGCTTTTTTACATTACAAACTTATGAGTGATATGTCATAAGTTGTACCACGTGCACGTTACCCATCTCAAGCTGTAACGTCACGTTCTCGCCAACCATACCACTAATGTCAAAACGTGATCGTGTGGTGTTGCACGTCACCCATAGCATCCACTTACACGATACTTCCATTGCTAACGTGACCTATTTTTTAATGTCTGTTTTCAACTAATAATTAAATCTATTTCGTTACTTTAATGTGCTAACTATTAAACAAACAGGCTGATTTTATGTTCAGATTAAAGTAGTGAAAAATCCGAAGTGGATAGCAATGTCCAATATGTGTCTCTTTATGCTAAACCTATTTTAACCATTAACTACATTCAGTTCCCGAAGTTTCGCCTCAACTCGTTGTTCCAGTCGTATCTAATCGACATCCCCTAGGCGAGGTTAACCGCACGCCATCACATCTTACAAAACTTTCGAATCCGTTGCTCCATTTTGTCGCAACTATGTGATGGCGACGGGGACGACAGAAAGAGGGACACCGGCCTCTGGAGGTGAGCCGTAACAGCCGTTGTTTCATTTCATTCCGCCATCGCGATATTCCCCGAGGGAGAAACATTTGTCTACGTCCGGATCCGCGTCAAGTGCTTAATCAAATGGATAGTATTAATCAATCCGTACCCGGAATCTTTGCCGGTGCCACATTGCCAGCGCCATCTGACATTTTCACTGAACTTATAGGCGGTCGTAGTCAGTTACTTATTGTTCTATTTAATTTTAAGCTTTCTTAGTAACGCTTTCAGTAAACAATAGTCTAACAATGATTTATTTATCAAGCTAATGTAACGTACGTTCGTGATTGTGGAAGCAATGCTATCAATTCTATCAAGGAAATTAATTTCTTAAAGAGGTAAATGAACCAATTAAAAGTGTAACTCATGGAGCTTATTGTTGGGAAGGTAATGTTATTTCAAAGTAACGAGATGATATTTAACTGATAGGAACGCTTGGAAGGTAAACACGATCTACAGGGTGTTTTAAAAAAAGGTGATCCCGTCTTTAGGATAGGTAGAAAACAAAAATTATTGGAGTTTGCTTGGTAAAAAATTTTCGTAACGCCATCCGTATTCAAGATAAAGAGCGTTGAAGAATAAAAATGTATACACATTTATTACGATTTTGCCGAAACTAGTGGAAACATTGTAATGAAATTTTATACGAATATGTTTTAGAAGCTGATACATCCCATGAATTTGTTTTTATATTTGACTCTCATAGAGAGCGCAAGTTACATGGTTCGTACCAAGTAGTATTGAACATAACTTTTTTAAGGTTAGATTTATAAATCAAAATTTCCAATGAACTTAATTATCAATAAATTTTAGACCAAAAAGGTACTTTTGGTAAAACTTGATACTGTGTACCGTTTTCGGAATATTTTGATTTAAAAATTATGAAATAATAACCGATGCTAGTATAAAGTAATGATAAAGTTATTAATGATTATTATTATTAATTAGTATGCATTAGGTGAATTAAAATTTTTTTGTCGCGTAAATGAGACCTCATCGATAAAACGGATAAATGTTAAAAAATTGGAATTGAGGGCTTTCCTTTCTTGTATCGTTTCACAAAAATCCATTCTGATCGGTTAATCTTGATTTTCTCCAAGTTTGCCATGGAAAACTGACATTTATTGATATTTTAAAATACATTTAGAGCCATTAAACGACGTTGTCGAGAAACTGGGTGTGTGAGACCAAAAAAAAAAAACTCTGGTAGGCCAAGAACAACAAGAACCATTAATTAATAAAATATTATTTTAAAAATATTTGATCAAAATCCAACAGTTAGCGTAAGGAATATGGCAAGGCAAACAAATACGTGTTTATTGTTTTAAATGGTTTATTAGGGAGTGATTAGCAAGAATCTTGGTTTTCCCCACACCCATGAGGCTCGTGTCGATCTCTGTGAGGCTGCAACACATTTTTGTTTTTTCGGTAAATTGATCGTAGCGACTCGAAAAAATTTATTGTAAATATATAGACTAGAGTTAATAAAATAATTTGCTGTAAATATTGTTTTTATTACTCACGCGGGATAAGTAATACCTTAGAACACGCCGTTCTTCTTCTTATAGTGCATCTCCTATCGGAGGTTTGCTATCATCACAGCTACCCGGACCTTATTGACTGCAGCTCGGAAGAGTTCAACATTGCTACAATTAAACACGCCGTTGCGGTTGAAAAATAGCTGTTTGCCCATTTGAGTGCGACAAGTTTACTTGGCGCACGCTTACGTCATTTGAGTGTTACTTGGCGCACGCAAATTATACTTAGCACACGCAAACTATCCTTGTCGCACGCAAATTCGCACCACCAACCTTTCGGTTAACAGCCGAACGCGCAACTGTCAAGTTGAAATTACAAAGTTTATATTTTTATTTCATTAATATTTTTAGTCTGGACCTTTGTTTTATGCTCGCGTTTATTCCGCATTCGCAATAAAAAATAGTAGAAGTAGAAATTAAGTAAAGACACGAGAGAAAAGTTAAATCCCCAGGGTAGTATCATTAGTCGCACTCCTGTCACTTTGACAGCTTACTTTATAGACCCCTGGATTTAACTTTCTCCACTAATAGTTGCCCGGTGCAAGTGAAACTACCACTATAATACAGGTGGCGCCCGAGATTGTAAATAAAATAACCAAGCTAGAGCGCCACTTTACACTTACATATATACATAAAGTCTCACGCCTTTTTACCATAGGGGTAGGCAAAGACCACTTCCTTTCACTTGCTACGGTTCTTACCCACATCCTTTGCTTCCTCTACTTTCATCAGTGCTCTCATACATGCTCGTCGGTTGTGGTACTCTTGACCTGGCCTTTCTTCAAAACAATGTTAATCTGACCGAGATATGTTTTCCGAGGTCGACCTCTACCGACTTGTCCATTCATACTCGCCTTATAAATTTGTTTCGTCAATCTTCCTTCATCCATCCTTTCAACGTATCCAAACCATCTAATCATTCCTTTATTTATCTTTGTAACCACATTTTCTTTTACACCACAGCGTTCTCTTTTCTCACTATTCTTTACTTTATTCAACCGAGTCACTCCGGCTACACTTCTCAGACTACTTATCTCCGCAGCATTAATCTTATGTTCATGCTTCTTCTGCCAAACCAACATTCACTACCATACATAAGTGTAGGAACCAACCCACCTCTATGCACCGCCAGACGTGCCTTTTTTGACACTTCTGGCTATTCATAAAGCTATGCAGTGCCCCATTCATTTGTTTTCCTTCCAACACCCTTCGCTCAATGTCACTGTCATACTTTCCATCTCTGGTAAACTTTAAACCCAACACTTATGTGAGCAAAATAAGCTTACAGGTCTTCGAAATATACTTCTCAAAGAGTTACTATGGTTTTTGGAAACAGAGAGATTAATCTACAACATTTAATTGTCGAAATATTTCAAAAAAAAAACTTTCATGTTCCAGAAAAAAAACATCGTAAACGTTAACAATATAAAATTGTCGAAAGTTTCCACGAGTGCTTAATCGCTTCAATTGCTGCAATTTACACCTCAACATCTAATTGATGACTATAAAGAAGAATCGTTCCTCGTATGTAACAAGGAACACGTAATTAAAACTTGGATGTAACTTATTCCAACAGTAATTTGAGAAAACGTGGAAACTTTCTACAAACATCCGGATAAACTTACCTAAACGTACGTGTTTTCTTCGTGTTTGAATTTATATTCCGACAGTGCCCATTTAAAATTACTTTAGGACTTTCAAATTAGTTCCATAATATATTTATGGCGCGCAGAGAAGTGTTTCGCTTTCAAAAATCTAACTCGCGTTCTTTGTTACAGTTCAAATGTTCAATTCTTCACTTCGAAAGTCTTCGCATGATCGTCGATACCTCGGACCATACAAAATCAATATTAGATACCAGCAAATTTAGCCCTTGAAAAAAATATACCTCAAAAATCCGCCCAACACACTTGCAAAAAAAGTTATGGTGTAACCAATAATACATCATTTTTAATGCCATCAGATAGCGCTGCTGTGACGTTAAGCAAATGGAAAAGCATCGCTAACTCTATGAGGAAATCTGTTGTTTTTAAACTCTCTTATTAAAACCTTTGTGAAAATAGTAAAAGTTTAGGTGACATCATTTGATATCATACAGACTTAAGCAGCTAGTAGAAATCCTTAGTTTAGTAATTATTGTAACCAGAAACTAAACAATATTTGCAAAATATTGAAAAAAATAATGGTATTGATTTGTTTTATTAATTAAAATTGATAAAAGGACAACTCAGACGCTCCAAGAATCTAAATTGTTTTTTCTGCTCTGGTTCCCACTAAAAGGGATATCCTGTAATGCTCAGAAAACATCGTGAGAACCAAGCGAAAAAAGGTAGGAATTGGTGTTATTTTTAAATTTCTGGAGGTTGTATGCCCTCCATGGGCAATGTGTTCCAAAACCTCGCTGTTAGTTGGATGAAAGAGTCTTTGGAAAGAGATATTCTGCAGGTCTCCAAAGTGACCACAAAGTGGTGTGAAGTCCTAACTTGACGGGTTAATCTCAAAGAAACAGCTAAAGGAGGAACGAATGTTGATATTTCAAAAGAGCATCGCCCATGAAAATATCTATAAAATAAAGACAAATCGCTAACTCCCAGAGAAATGAGCAAGTTTGTAAGCAAGGCATCACCAACCAGACGAATTGCCCTTTTTTGGATAGAATCCTATAGTTTCAGGATATGTTTAGGTGCCGCACTCCAAATATGGGAACAGTATTCCAGAACAGGTCGGATCTGTGCCTTATAGATCATAAGCAGCTGACTGGAAGTGAAAAATAGCTTTTGGTACCAAACAGAAAGCCAAGTTTTTGGTATACATATTTGGCAATTGACCTCACGTGATTTTCCCAAGAAAGGTTATTGCTGATAGTAATACTAAGCATTAAGATGGATGACTTCAATGGTATAGTTACTCCTTACAATATTATGTTGAGCACAGTGAGATCGGCTTTTTAGGAAAAACGACATACTTGTATTTTATTTGCATTGAATTCTACCAAGTTATGGGATCCCCATTCGAGAATTGTTGCCAAGTCCATATTTATGTTGTTGACATTTTTTCTTCGTTCATTTCAGGTTTCACGGGCAGATTTAGGAGCCCTGGAAGAGAAAGCGGTATGGAGGATACTGTCATCCGCGAAGCTGTGTACTGGACATGAAGTTGTTTCCACCAAGTCGTTGATGTAAATTAGAAATAGTGTTGGAGCTAGAATTGATCCCTGCGGAACACCAGTATTTGTTAGTAGAGAGTTAGATGAAACACCATAACACTATTATAGTAAATACAGGGTGATTTAATAAAAATCTCCAATCTCTTAATTATAGATTCTAGACCTCAAAATATGATGATTCTGTCCAACGTGCTTTATACAAATATTGCTAGTTGCCTAGATACTGGGTGTTTAAATAGGGATTTTGATTTTCGCAATAATTTTTTTATTTAAAAATTGGCAATTTTACGTTTTTTGGTATGAGGATTGTCAATGTGGACTCTAATTAAGCATTGCTAATAGAGGGCGCTAGTTACACTTGGTTGTGTTTAGTGTTTAGTAAATCAAAGCAATTTTTTTTTCCGCTGAACTATGAGTAAAATAATAAAAAGTTACTATTGTTTGATTCATGTAACTCGATCCGTTATCGAGTTATTATCTTGGGGAATTTGTTTCCATACTGTGTTATCCGTACTTTCAAGTTCCCTCAGGTCCAGGTATTTGACGTTTAACATTTTTTTGAGGTGATTCCATAAATGCTCGATCGGATTCAGATCCGGGCTTTTTGTTAGCCTTTGCATAACTGGTATACAAACTTGATTAAAATAATCGAGTACCTTTCCAGCATGTAAGGTCAAGCGTTGCCTTGCATAAACAAAATGCAAAACAAAATATTGTAATAAAACATGTGATGCCTCATGTTCCATTACAATATTTAGCATTCACGGATCTCGTGCGGACAGTAACTAATTCTGTAAGAGCGTCAAAGCATATTCCACTCCAGAACATTACAGAGCCACCGCCGAATAAAATCATTGCAAAGATATTGCAAGGAGCAAACCTCTTTCCTGGTCTGCGCCAAACGTGTCCACGACCATGTGGATGTTTTAGACTAACCCTAGTTTCATCTGTAAATTTTTTTCCAATTATTAACAGACCACTTATAATGGTTTTTCGCAAAACGTTCAGGGGTTAACATTATATTCTTAAAAATTAAACATGAAAAATAAACTCTAAATTAACAAACACAAACGAAAAAAATTGATAAAAATAGAGGAACATCTGATTTTAATATGTACCAACATTAAATTGTTCCCCAAAAACTACCCCAGACAAAAATATAAAATCCCCCAATATTTCAACCCTGCCACAATGTGATAATTCTGCGCCACCATAATGTCTCGGTGAAATATAGCCCTTAAACTGAGCTTTCGAGTAGTATGCTACTGCGCATCCAAATCTCAGAAGCTAAGAGATGGTCGACCTTATGTACATTTAACATGCAATAATTAAAATTTGATAGGGTACATATTATCACAGAAATTGTATTTGTGTTCTAAATATTCCGCTTTCCGAGACACAATCCACTTGTGCTTGCGCTTCCATAGTCGTTCCCCAATCTCCTCGTTTTAAGAAACGTCTTGACTGATTACAATAAATTTATTTTTACCATGATTATGAACCTTTATAAAATATTTTGAAAGAAATCGATTGGCAAATATTGGCTTCCAATTTAATCTCTATGGGGTATGACAACCCTCCTCCGAGCATTTTAAATTAATAAGAGGATGGTGAAGGACAACGTTCAAAAGTGATTTCATAATTTACTTTCCAGCAGTACTTATTGGGTTTTTTCATTTGTTCGCAACCATCGAAAACATCAATTTTAAAAATGTAAAGTAATAGTTAATTTTAAAATAAATTTGAAAAACATTCTTAATTTTATGTAAGACACTAATTTGGGCAAATTAAAATTTGACCGTTACAAAATTATTTAATTTGTAAAACCCACACGAGACGAGTATGGTTAATTGTTAAAAAATTTCACCTTTAATTGTTTATCATCTGTAAGGCTTATTGCTCACAATAATGTACAGTGGCGCTCTAGCTCGGGTATTTTATTTACAATCTTGGGCGCCACCTATATTATAGTGGTAGGTCTACTTGCACCGGGCAACTATCAGTGGAGAAAGTTATTTCCAGGGGTCTATAAAGTAAGCTGTCAAAGTGATAGGAGTATGACTATTGATACTACCCTGGTGGTTTCGGTGCTCTCGTGACTTTACTACTCTCTCTCTCTCTCTCTCTTCTCGGTCCTATTACCCTCACAAGGGTTTGGTGGCACTATGCTTCTACTATTTTTATAGCAATTTTCCACTTCTCTCTGTTCTGGGCTAGTTCTGTGGCCTCGTGCAGAGATAATCCAGTCAAGCTTGTGATTCCGTCTACCCATCGGGTTGGAGATCTTCCTCGTGACCTTCGTCCGTCGACTTTGCCTTGAACCACCAGCTTTTCTAAAGCATCCGGTCTTCTGGAGACGTGCCCGAAATACGGCACTTTGTTCCGGTTAATTTTCTTGGACAGCCTTTCCTTGATTTTTAGTTCTTCTAGGATCGATACATTGGTGCGGTGCTGCGTCCATGATATTCGTAGCATTCGTCGGTAAACCCACATTTGAAATGCAACTATTTTCTTTCTGTCCGATTGTCTGATCGACCAGGTTTCAGCCGCGTATGATGCAATTTGGAAAATTAAAGTAGAGACCAGCCTGATTTTCGTAGCTTTACTAATTGACGTGTCCTTTCATATGCGTGTCAGTTTAGCAGTGGCCGTTCTTGCTATTGCTAGCCGTCGCTTTATTTCGGCTTCGCTACCTCCTATGTTGGTGATGAGAGAGCCAAGATAAATAAATTTATCCACTACTTCGAAACCGGCTACCTGTCGGATATTCATAGAGTTGTTCGTTTTCCGGTCTACTATCATGACTTTGGTTTTACTGATATTTAGTTTTAAGCCTTAGCCTTTATTTATATTTCCCAGTCTTGTCATGATCATTTCCAGCTCGACTTGATCTATCCCTCCATACCATTCATCGAGTACTTTGCGCATGACGTACTCACTATATAAGTTAAATAGGATTAGTGACAAGATACACCCTTGTGTAACCTCTGCTCTAACGTCAAATTTGTTTGAGTAAGTTTGGTCTATTTCGACCCTTGCTGTGTTGTGTTCATAGAGGTTCCGTCAGTTGTATTAGGTGGCCTGGTGTGCCCATTTCCTCTAAGATCTGCCAGGGGGTTATCCCACTTAATGGAGTCGAACGCTTTGGAATAGTCGACAAAGCACATAAACATTGTGATGTTCTATTCACGCGCTTTTTCGATGATCTGGCGAATATTCGATATTTGTTCGATGGTGACTTTACTACTACTAAAACAATATATACAATAAAGTATTTTATTAACGTTACTTTATCTATTACACACTATTTACAATATATCTTTCCAGAGTCGCTAAGATCAATGTACCCCCTCTTAAGACATACGTTGCCTGAAAATTTAATTAAAACCGATCCAGCCGTTTTAGAGTCCATGGAGGACACTTACATTGATTTTTATTTATATAGATAGATAGAAAGTGTTCTATAATGTTTATATACAAATTAAATAAGTACCAATCTCAAAAATCAAGTTGTCAACAAAATACAAAACAAGAATATAACAAACAACAGCTATTGCAATAAATAGTACCGACCACATTACAAGCCAAAATTGACTTTAATGTCATTAACACCTGAAGTTTAATGGCCTCTGCATCGAAGATGAACTTCTTGTTAGGTACATTCCTTTAGAGATAGAATTGTAATTTTTTTTAAATTATGTAGCGTGGGGGAAGTAAAGTAGAATAAATAAAATATCTGGCAAAATATATATTCAATATCGTTAGCGATAAATTTTTGTTTGATAAAATCATTTCGCCACGTAAACATTATAACGATCGAATTATTTAAACGCACATTTTGTACCCACACGGTTTGTGTTAATATGGGGAGGTACCAAACTCTTCGATTAAGTTAATATAACAATTGTAGAATAATTCAAACAGGCACATAAATAATGATATAATATGCAACGATCATGTAAATAATAACCATTACAAGATGTTTGGATACAATATTTTTAACGACCAATAAAAAGAAATAAAAATGTATTTTAAACTAGTTTTTGTTTAAACATTTTGAAAAAAATGAAGATACATCATTTTCCTTACAGATTTCCGTTTCAAATAGGCATGTAACCTTGTGCATTTTGAAATGTCAGTTTGATGGTTTATATTCAACAGCAAATTTAATATGGAATAGTTTGTCCACAAAGAAGAAAATTTTAGTTTATTTGAAAGTTCTTTAAAATAAACCAAAACACTTCTCGAAAAAGATTAAATATCATTTGTAATTCTTCAGTCTAAGAATTGCCTTTAATTTTTTAAAGATTTTCTTTTATTATAACCGTTTTTAAAAAAAATGGATTCAGATTTTTAAATTAAAGACCCTGTAACTTTTTTTGTGTGCAGTTTTGTATATAGAAAAGTAAGGTTCAATTAACCAATTTTTGACCGCAGATTATGTGGTGTATCTAATGTATGACCAATATTTTCGTATAATAAAAATCGTTGTTATAATGGACCTCATAAATAAATCGGTTGGAGATATTTTATTCCCTTATTATAATGTAATATGTTTTACACTTATTTATAAAAAACTGCTGCAGTATCACGAATCCAAGCCAAATATTCTTCGATCCGATACTGATACAGAGAACATAATCCCCGATTATCCTGGGAATATAGCAGGATAGTGACATAATATCATAATATGGAGCGTTAAGCGCCTAATTTGGTAGCACAAAGTGTAGAGCCATCAATAAACCACTATCAAATATCTACTGGGGATGTGTGAATGTTACAGCGATGCAGACAATCCCCGGTAATTTGCCGCGTGTCAACATTCTATGTATGTTGCAAGGGTGAGGAATGTTCGTAGGAGGGAAATTTATGTGTTTGGTCATTTTATCGTTTTTACTTAAACAGATAAAATTTAAAATATTGCAACTGAAACTGTGTTTTAGACACGAAACCGTCAGTTCTCTCACCTACATAAAACCCAATCTTCATGGGAAAACAATTACTTATAATGACAAAATATATTCAAGTAATATTTAAAAATATGTACCTGTCGTTTCAAGAATTAAAAATATTTTATTTTCAAATCATATTTTATATCTAAATTATTTTGAATTGTGCAACTTTTCGGTTTTGTTATGTTTCACATAGAAGTAGGTGATTTTATTTATGAAAAAAAATTGATTCTTTCAGTGAAGACTGATCAGTCAAAAATAATAAATCACCACGCGCAAAAATAAATTTGTTAAAAATTATTATTTCCTGTTATAATTTTCACAACTTATCGTAAAAATAAAACCTTAATTTAAACACTAAAGTGTGGAGGAAATATTTTACGAGCCCTAACCACTACATGTTCGGACGGTATTAGAATCAAACAAATATATAAAATATTTTATATTTATATAATTATTTTATACGAACGAGTAAATGAATACAAAAAAAAATTGTCACAACATGTGTAAGTTAAAACAAGGTAAAAAACTGTAAAAATTGAATGATAACAATATTTTAGTTGTAAGGGCATTATTGCCGCAAACTTTTGTCATTCTTCAACAGAAAATGAATCCCAAATTTCTTGAAGTTTCATACGTAGTCCGAAATAGTGCCTTGGGGATTATTTCTAAGGCACTGATTTATTTTATGACATAGTGTCTCAATAATGTTGAGGTCTGGGCTGCTTGAAGGCCAGTCTAAGGTATTAATCTCATTATATTTCTGCGCATTTACCGTACCATCTATAAAATGTAATTTCCCCAGACCCTTTGCTGACTTGCATCTCCAAACCATAATTTCTTGAGAAAACTTAACTGTGTGCTTTAGACAATCTTTATGAAATGCCTCTGCTTTGCTTCTAATTACACGCTTCCTACAATCACTGAATCATCGCTAAATATCACTTTACTACAGTCCACATTAGTCCACAAAACCCTTTCTTTAGCCCAAAAAAGACGTTTCTTTTTTGATTTTGAGTAAACCAAAGTTTTTTTTTTGCCTGCAAACAAATACTTAAATGTCAAGAATTATTTTAGCAACCTTTAAGCATATCATACCTTATAAAAACTAAGCCCAGATTTAAGAATCTACTTCTGACAAAACTATTTTCCAAAAATTAACCCAGTTTGCTGATTCCAAAAAGAGGTAATTTTGCGTAGTGTTAATCTTTATTGAGCCTTGCAAATTTTTACTATAAGTCTTATATTTATTTCAGTTACTAATTGTGGGCGTCCAGTACTTTTACCAGCAACAGTTAAATTACCAGTTTCCTGTGTTTCTTAATGATGTCTCCAATTGTTAAATTTGGTATTTTAAGATTAGAAGCAATTTGAGACATTGACCTGCCTTCTTTATGTCTTTTAACAATCACTTCTCGAATTTTTAACGGTGTAACTAATCCCTTGCCCATTTTTACTTTACAAAATGACAAATGTTAAGAAGTAATAAATTCACCAAAAATTGTGGCTATATTTCACAGTCTACTTTTAAAACATTTAAATATCTTCTTACATTGTCTAGCTGTCCGAACATTTAGAGATCAATAAATTATGACAGTTTAACAGTTGAATTTATTCCATGATTGAGTATTAAACATCTCTTCACAGAGTGTTCAAAATTTACAGATTCATTAATAGATCATTTAATATGTAATATGGGGCTATTTTAAATGGAACACCAAGTATTTTAATAATTTATAACTAAAATCAAATGTTTTTTTTTCGATTGGTATATGTATGTCCAATACCTAGATACATTTTTTGTGCAGTTTAAAATATTTTAAATGTAATGGTAAATTGATTTTAAAACAAAAAATGCATACGTAATCTAGTTAGTTAATGTCATTTTAGGACATTACGGTCTGCTAATAATTGTGTAAGCAATCGTGTATTACTTTTAAATTTAATTGCTACTAAAAATGAAGCAGTACGCGATCCAGAAAGAGTCTAGATGATACTCTGCATTGGGAAATGTTTAGAAAATTGACTCTTAGCATCTAAAGATCTAGAGTTTGTCAGTACCCTGACAGAGAACACCCACAAAAGAAAGTTTTTAAAAAAAAGCTCAATAGATTTCGTGCTACTGGGGATTGAATGTGATACGGATGATAGTGGTTTTTCTTAGGTATTCTACATACACTTATTTGACTAATCCCTAATTTATTCGGGAAAAGTTCGGGAATGTAGTAGCCAAAGGAATGTTCATAAAATTTTAAAAGGTCATTAAAAAACACGATAAAATGACTATACGGATAGAAATTTTAACGCGGAAACGTTTGGAAAATACTTTTTTTTAAAAAGAATGTGTGATAAAGCTAAAGTATTTGGTAGATATTTAATATGGTGGCCACTTAGAGAGTATTTTTTATAACAAGTTTTTACATACATACATACATAAAGTCACGCCTTTTTCCCATGGGGGTAGGCAGAGACCACTTGCTACGGTTCTTACACACATCTTTTGCTTCCTCTACTTTCATCAGTGCTCTCAACAAGTTTTTACCTCGATCAAACTCTTAAAATTCCTCGTACTTTTTTGCAGCACAATTTACACATTGTAATTTACCTATTTCACACATTTTGCAATTATTTAAAGGAGTAAACGTCAATAATTCGAAAAAAATTAATTATTATTTTATAAACATAAACTATCAACTTGTTTGACAAATGACAAACTCGAAGTTGGAATTGCGACCGAAATATTGACGTTTATTCCGTTAAATAATTGCAAAAAAATGTGTGAAATAGGTGACTTTGATCGAGGTAAAAACTTGTTATACAAAATACTCTTTAACTGGCAACCATAATAAATACTTACCGAATAGTTTAGTTTAACAACACATTTTTTTTAAAAAAAAGTGTTTTCCAAACGTTTCCGCGTTAAAAATTTTATCAGTATAGTTATTTTATCGTGTTTTTTAATGACCTGGTAAAATCTTATGAACATTTCTTTGGCTACTACATTCCCGAATTTTACCATTATTCGAAATTTTCCTATAACTGGTATTAAGGTTTTCCGTAATAGACAGCAGTACATTAAATTCGTTGACGTTGTCAACAGTAACTGGTTTAGTTTTATTTATTTGACAGAACAGGATTATGATAAACGTTTTTTTGTTTGTGTACTATGATGTTTAAAGTTGGAGAAGATTCTGATTTTTATAAGTATGTATTTTTTACAGATGAATCTAATTTTCACAATAATGGTTTAGTAAATAGACATAGAGCTATCGACGCACAGCCATTATAGTGCAGGATAGGAACCTTGGGGCTACTACCTTCCACACACATAGTTTTAGCTGCAGAGTGAAAAATAGTAACAAAATTTTTCAATTTTATGTTTTTATACACAATTATAATATATAACAACTGTTTTATATTAAAAAAATACCAATTATAGTAAACTTTATTACCTTTTTTAAAAAACAATGTCCTGATGGATCAAATTGTAAAAGATTTATATTTTATATATTTATTATTATGTAATTTTAATACGCAGTATTTTATACGTTGATATAAGTACACACATGCAATAATATTGTGTCTGCGATGAACATTAAATGGTAAAAAGAATTAGCAAATTATCGTTTAAATATTTTAATATGGTCAATGTCGTATTTTAATTTTTGCCATGAATATCGTAACAATGGCAAGTTTCCAGATTCGATCCAACGCAATAGCCTCCGAAATGACCATTGGAGCGACACCAGTCACTGCAAGGTATTACATTACACCCGCTTTCTGTAAAAAAAAGCAAACTTGTTAAACTGGTGTTGGCTAAAATGGCTCGGACTATCAAGGAGCTTGGCCACCCCTGTTCTATAGGCTTTATACTTTCGATTGGTATATAATTTTTGAATTTCATAGTCTGTTCAAAAGACATCCTACTCGCGAATTATTCTTTAACATATTAAATTTGATATAAAATAATTTTCATCCATTAAACAGATGGGGGTGTAGGTCGTTTCCTATTCGGATCCTCTACTATTAAGAATTATAGGTACCAGGAATTTTAAATTGACGCGACCTCGTACAGAGTCTTTTTATTTTTATCACTACATTAAAACGTTAAAACTTGGCAAAACAAGACAAGTCTTGTTTAAAACCTGACTTTTTAAAGAAAAACATGACATATAATTGACATTTCAATTGTATGTGTGTCTCCAAGTCAACGAGTCTTATAACTTTATTGTCAGACCTCGTATATTTACCCCAAATAATACTTTAAAGCAACAAAGGTATTTGTCGTTGAGTTACTAATTTGTATTATAATATTTTTTTATCTACAATTTAAAAAATTATTTTCATGAAATATTCCTTGGATTTTTTTAAATAACCATAAGACAAACATGTCAAATTTTGCTATTAAAAATAAAAAGTTAAAATTGACCCAAGTCATATTAAATTAAATGTTGTTTAGGTAAGTAATTTCCAATAGACAAAATAAAAATTGGGATCGTTTTAAAAGTTTTTAACTTACCAGAAAGAATAATTGCAAACAATGCACAAAATACGATTAATAATAAAAGATGCTTCATTTTTCAAAAAAAATAATCGTTTTTAATGTTAATTGTTTCAAATGACACAAAAATATAAAATTAATCAGAGATTGGTGTCGTTTATATACCTATAAACAAGCAGTAAAATCGGAGAGATCAGACCAACAGGTAAATATCAAAAATCCCCGTGTCCGTATATTAACCTGTTTCTACGAACATAATGCGTTACAACATTAGGTACAAGTTTATTAATAAAAACTGATAAGCTTATGTTAAGTAAATTTTTAGAAAAATGTACACCAGGGAATTAATATGTGTAATTTGTTCACTGTTTTATGCGGTTACAGAAAAGTTCAGACACTATTTTTTAAATTCACACTATGGGAAATAATTAAATATTCTTGCAAATAAAAAATCTCTGATAATATGCTCAATCAGTAAACAAATCACACACAAAATAAAGCAGGAACCACTATTAATTATACTATTTATATATTTTTAATAAATTTTTTTAAATTACTGAAGGTACCTATAACTTATTTTATAAAATTTTTAGAAATTTGGTATTATTGCCTACTTAATTTATTTTATAAATTTTACTTTATTGCACTAATGTTGCTTAAGACAAAATTGCTCACGCCCACCATTAACCGCTCTGTCAGTCTCCCCTCACATCCAATAAATAAGTGACGACATATCTCTCATATACTTTCACTTACATTGTATTAGGCACCTTCTGCGAACATTTGTCGTTGATTACACCGTTTGACGGACGATAATTTAATGTTAGTTCTTCACTTTATTTAAAAACTAAATAATTTATGGTAATACATAATTGAATTATTTTGTTACTTTTAATGTAAATTATGTCGGAAAGTCACCAAAATCATATTTTCAAAATCAAAAAAATTTCCCAGCTATTTTTTTTATTTGAAAAAAGTTAATAACTTTCCGACATTTAACTGTAATTATTAAAATTGTCCCCAAAATTTTGCTGCAAAATAATGTATATTAACAGCGTGAGTAAAATTATTAGATTTTTTAATATGGCGGGCATGTCAATATCATCTTAAGCAAAATATCTAATGATAATAATCGTATAAATTTTATATTTATTTTATAAATATTAATATTGTTTAAAAATCAGACAAAATTATTAATTAAATAGCTATAAAATGTACCTATGTATACTTCCTTTGTGGTTATTATTTGTATAGGACCAAATTGGGTAGAATCTTTGAACTAAAAAAATCATAAAGATTTAATTTGGGCGCCAGGACTTAATTTTACTCTCCAAAATCTCTTTTGAACTATCCTTCCCCTAAAATCGACTTAAAATACCGGGAAAGTAATATAAAAAAAGATGTGTGTACTATGTGCGCATATTAGAAGTAAAACTTTTAACCTTTAAACGGCTAGGATTAAATCTAATTATGCTGAATATATAAGGAATATTACAAAGGATTTGAATGAAGTATTTATAGAACGACATACACTACTGTTTGCAAATGAATATTATTCTTAATTTATTTATATTTTTTGACAAACACGTGGACTACACAAATGGACATCGCGGTGCTAAGCGTCTCCTCTCCTCTACAACAGAACGCGCATGCGCGTTATGAATCGTTTCACATTTTCGTCTCGTTAGATCGTGTGACGTGGCCTTGCATTTTTTTCTCCCAGCGCGTGTATAGAAGTTTCACTTCGAAAAACTCTTCCTGTGTGAATGTGAAATATATTTAATAATTGATAATGAAAAAATACAAAAATATTGTTTTAATTTTGTTTGTATAATCAATAATATTGTTAAATTTAAATTTTACAAATAAGCTCGTCTCAAATGAAAAGATCACGTTTCCAAGGTAATAAATAAATGCAATAAGTATATCCCTTTACCTATTATTCGCGTTTGCAAAAGCATAGGCGCCACCTGACGAATAATTTATAAAGTTAGTTTATTAGTAATCATAATTTGACAAAGAAAATTGTGGAGGTTAGGAGTTTTTTGGGGCGATCCAAGAAAAATAAAATATTTTTAATAGAACGTTTAAAAAACAGTTATACGCTGCGTAACACAAAGTAATGAATAATTAAAAATAAAATTTATAGTGTTTTTGTAATTAAAAGAAGCAAATATTTTTCCAAGTGTAATTTCTAGTGATGCTATTTTATAACGTGTATTAGTTATTTAAATATTTTCAACAATTTCCACTTTACCCAACCTAGATAATGCCATACTTATTTATTATTTAACGTCGTTATCAGAATGTCAACTACAAATACTACGAAGTTAATGCAATAGATTGTATATTGTAGGGGGGGGGGGTCGTGAAGGCTATGCATCCTCTCAAACACCTCGACATATCAGATCTTTTGTGCATAATCCTTAATCTATTCGAGGCCCGGGATTCCGAGACTTCGTGCAAAGTTTATCAGTTTCCTGGGGGCTAAGTTTGCTGACATCGAAGGGCTTTAGGAAGGGCCCCTTCCAGAAAATTGAGCCTCTTGCAGAAAAGCGCTGGGTATTCGCAAAGCAATTGTTCTGCAGTTTTAGCGCAGTTCTCGCAGTAGCGGCAACTATCACTCTCTGTTTTGCCCATCTTTTTCAGGTGGTACCTTAGAGGGCAGTGTCCAGTGAGGAGTCCCGTCACCAGTTTCAAGTCTCTCTTGTCCAACTCGAGAAGCTCTTTAGCTTTCCTTGGCGAAAGCCTTACTAGCCTTTTCGCTTGTCTTTGTCCTGGCACTTTATGCCAGTGAAATTTTATTTCATCTGTTTCCCAGCGTCGAACCTCTTCTTTCAAGTGGGTTTTGGAAAGTCCACAGAAGGATTCTGGGCCGGAAAATTGTGTATTTGTCCCTTCTTTGGCAAGGCAGTCTGCTTCTTCGTTGCCTTTAACTCCCTTGTGACCTGGAACTGTTTGCTACCAGTTGTCTCATGGATTGTTTACAGTCCCAAGTCAGTTTAGACTCACAAGTGTATGACTTAAGAGCTTTTAGTACTGTTTGGCTATCTGATAAAAATATAAATTTCTGCCCTTCAGGTGTTCCTTTCGATGCACTCCTGGGCACATATCTCTATGGCATGTAATTATGCTTGAAAGATGGTTGGGGTGTTACCAAGGGGTTTTGAGAGCCTAAAATTCGGTTCTACAACGCTTACTCCAACCCTTTTATCCATTTGGATCCATCAGTGTACTACACTAAAGCATCCCTTCCTAGTTAAGGTCCGTTCTCTGTGCAAACCTGGTGGTTATTTATGACCACTTCAAACTGCATTTCAAAGTCGTACTTAACTGGCATATTTGTCGGCTTACGACATGGATTCTAGGTAAATATTTTCCAAAATCTTAAAATGTCCAATCCAATTTCCTGCTCTAAGATTTATTGTCTGGCTCAGTCTGAAGTCCCTGATTGCTGCTTCTTTTATTACACATAAATGCAATGGTGGAAGGTTCAGCATTACCTCTACGGCTACACTGGGGCACGTAAATGTTTCCACTTGGATTATCAGACAAGCTATCCGCTTCACTTTCTGCAGCTTGACTTGTGCCGAAATTTGTTGCATTTTTGGCCACCATATCAATGAGGCATAGGTGACCATGGGTTTAATGATCGTTTGGTATGACCAGTAGATCATTTTTGGTTTCAGACCCCATGTCTTGCCAAATACTCTTCGGCATGTCCACCCAACAAGTTAATTTAATATGTAAAAAATTGGGTAATAATTAGAAATAAATAACACACAAATTATATTTAATACGATTTCTTTTAATAAAATCATACAATTTGTAATGTTTAAATAATATGCTATAATCTTAGAATTCTAAAATAGATTGAAAATTGATGTCTGCTGATACCAAAAAACAATAAATGAATAAATTTCATCACACAACGGTAGACACATAAATCCATCTACATAGTTACATTAACTATTTGTTAACATTAACTTTAGTGTGCTTACATGAAAACCTATTTATATTTGAATAAAAAAATCACTAATAAAAGCTTTTCTTATGTACACAATTGTACATAACAACGAACTATTTACAAACGTAATAATAACCAAAAAATAATAAAGATTCTTGATCAGCAATTTACCTTTCTATATCCTATACAATGTTATGTACAAAAAAAAAAGAAAAAAATAATTTCAGTCAAATTGATAGCCGAAATTCCTAAAAAGGTTCATTTCATTTTGTAATTACTTTCGTGCAGATTACAGTAGTGAAAAAGTATTGGTCGATTCCAATTATCGTAGAAAATTTTAAAAAAATATATTGAAAACACATCATAAACTTTCAAATTTAAAAATATCTAAAAAAATTTCAATTTTTTTATGCATTTATCATAAGCAAAGTGACAAATTTGAAAGTTTGATGATAACAAATATAAAAAAAAGTTTTGAATACAGACATAATATAGTCAAAAGATTGTTTGCCAAGGCATTTTTTTTCAATTGTATAAAATTTCAGATGTCATCTTTCAATAGGGTTTTTATTAACAAATCGACCACATTTAGATTAATCCAATATTATCATAATTTTTTTTAATATTTCTTTGTATTTAATAAACAAAAATTAAATCTATTGGGAATATTACGTGTTGCTGAAAGATGTTGTTTAAACACTTCACTAATCCAAACCAGTAGTGTAATTAAAGTTGTAAAGGAAATATCCTTTTAAAATTTTTAACGGAGTAATAAACCATGTATTTTTTTAAAACAAAGGATTCTTTGAAATCCTTCGCAGCATCTGCAAGCCACACTTAATTTTTCTATAAAGTTAGTTAAGATGAGTTTCTGTAAAAAAATTTCAGTTAGTCTCTTGTAAATTTTCTTCAAATAAAAATCGTGTCCACCAGCCAAGAGTTTATAAATAAACATTCGTTACTTTGAAATAATAGTATTTCTTAATTTATATAACACAACCTTCCCCACATGATTAATAAAAACATGTCACTATGTAAATGTTAACCACCTGTGTGTTGACTACGTTTATTTTGCTAAGCTTCATACAAGTTTAACAATTTCAAGCAACTTGATGCCCAAAAGTTTAAATGTTATTTACCAATGGACATTTTTTAACCTAAAATTGCGAAACGGAAAAAAATCGTTAAAAAATAGTGATTGTTAGACGTCTAGCAATGAATAAACAAGAAATAGACAATTTTGCACTACTAACGGTAATTAAAACGTTAAAAATATTGTAAATTATAAATCATTTAAACGGCTATAGATATTTAAGTATTAAGAGCAAAAATACTTTTATTTTTTGCACGATTGAAGGACAAAACACATAAATAATTGTAAACTGCATTTTTTCTTAAAAATTTAAAAAAATTGAATTTTCAAGTCAAAATTATTTGATGATCCTGCAAATAATGGAAGTCATTGGACTATTATTACTATTAAAAATAAATAATGGAAATGAGCATCGATATATTATGTATCATGTAAAACAATATCAATAAGGTAATCTACCTACTGTAAATAAAATAAATAATAGTTTAAAAAACTAAGACAACACGCTTTATAAGAAAACCGAACTAAAAAATAAAAAATAATTTTACATTCAAAAGCGTGGGGTGCTTTTTATGATTTTTACGTTTTCTTCTTAGAGACTTTACTTTTACCAATATCTGTTTATTATCAAATATATTAATTGATATAGCGCACCCCATGCTTTTGATTGTAAAATTATTTTTATTTGTTCGATAACTCTAATTTTATTCTAGATGTGTTGCAAATGATTTTTTTGTTGACTACTCCAATTTTTTCCCAAGCGCGTTGGAGATTATTTTTTATTTTTTGGTTCGGTTTTCTTATAAAGCGTGTTGTCTTAGTTTTTTAAACTATTATTTATCATTAATTTTTTAGTTCGGGATGATCCTGGCCAGGATTTTTGAAAAAATTTATGAAATTATTGTATTGTCATCGGTCCTTTAGAAGTATACAGTTTCAAGTCGATCCGATGTTTTTTATTTGATTTTAATTCTCTTACCGATTACGTGATCGGTAAACACAACCTACGGTTCCTATAGTTAAATCAGTAAGCGAGTTAAATAGACAGATGATACAAAAAATGTTTACCTAGTTGCCGTATATCAAGTATCTTCTGTTTAAACTTTTGTGCCGTATTTCAGTGGAAAAAGTATTACAAAACAAAATTCAATGCAACTACTTTTGTGTATATTATTAAAAAACTTTTTTATTTGAAACGAAAGTAGGATTCATATTTAAAATGGCAACATTTTCAAGTGAAAACATAACCTTCCATTTTTACAATTCTACAATAGATACCTTCTAATAATAACAATTTGCCAACGTTGTGCATCGGATTTTGTTTTATTAACTTTAAGAAATATAACATCGGCAAGCAGAAACAGCGCACCTGTGCTACTCTGGCCTTATAGTTTGTAGTAGAAGGGAAATTGAATTGCTTCATTATTAAGCAGCATTTACACTATGCAATATGTTTCATAAACTGTGTTTTACAACAAAGTTTTGCAACAAGCTTAAAAATGCAATTAAAAAAGTTGTGTAGAATGATAAAAGAAGCATGATGTACAGCAAAAAATCGTGTTTTGTACAAGTTGCAATCTTCCCGCCCCAAGTCGATAAGGTTAATGGGAAATATGTGTTTCATAAACTTTTGTTTATCAAACTTGTTAGAAAACCTACATGCATCGGCAACTTGGTTGTAAAACACAAGTTTATGAAACATGTTGCATAGTGCAGATGCTGCTTTTCTTTGCACCACGTATCACCACACACTCGGCAATAAACACTTTCTCACTGCTTGCACTCATTATGGCGACTTGAGGCTTAAAAAATGTTTAATAAACATGTTTGATAATTTTTAACAGTAATGTTGTACATCAAAAGTTGTAGTAAGTTTTATAAACAGCAGTTCAAGGTTTATCATACTAAAGGTTATGCAACATGTATAACAAACAAATTTACAAAGCATGTTGCATAGTGTAAATGCAGCTTTAGATTAACTACAAACAAAAAAGCATAGCTTATATTTTTTAACAAATTCTTAAAATGCATGCAAAAAAATTGTAAATAATAAAATGGTACTGGCAAGTAAATTCTGTGGTATATTTTATAAATCTGTTAGCAGTTAAATTTCAAGATAGACCTAGACAGGCAAACGGTTACCGATATTTTGAAAACTCATTGTTTACAAGACTGTTTAAAATGTTTTAAAAACGGGTATCCCAAGAAAACAAGCGGCAAAAGAAAGACGCGATGTTGAATTTTACAACAGATTAGAATATTGCCTTGCTGTTTGAGAATTTGTTGCAAAACTGTTATTTATTGTTTAACTGTATTAGTAATTTTATTTATTTTATTTTGAAATTAATTTTTAGTTGTTTAAAGAATATATCTAATGCTTTTTGGTTCGTTTTATTGGTTGGGTAGGCATAACCACAATAATCATGCTCATTAATTTTTATTCCGTTATTTTTATTAACAAGAGCAGTTTAAGTAATATTTAGATAAAAACTAAATACAATTAGCCTACCCCACTCTCTACGAATAGATAATTATCACGACCACATTAAACTCGCATCACATCCACTACGAAATAGCGCTGCCATTAATACCGTAGTGGCATATGCACGGCACAAAACTTTAAGATCTTCATTATAAAGCATTGTAATAAACATAATTTTGGTTTAATATTTTTATAGCGATCATTATCACTTGCATGGTATACTATTATTATGTAAAATAAAACAATTACAATTTTAAAATAATCTATCGTTTAACGTTAAGACTCTTTGAGAACCATGTAACAATTTTAAAATAATTTAATTTCTTACTTTAGTAAATAACAAATTAAAAAACTTTTATGAATATCTATAATACACACCGGCAAATTTAAAGGAACTGATTGTAAATGTAGTTTATTTACTTATTTTAATATTTTATTGCCCGTATCAAGATATATTTGAAAGCTTCACAAAAAAATGAGTTTTTTATACCAAAAATTCAAATGTATTTGTTGTGTCTTGCCTTTTAAACACATACTTTTATATTACAAATAACTTTTTGTCAAGTAATCAGTTCAATTTGTTCGGATTTGTTTTTCTTTTGATTTTTTGTTGTTATATTTGTTTGTAATGTAAAGAGCAGGTAATAATATTTTGTAAGGGCTAGTGGGGGGAACACACGTTATTAAAGCAAAAGAAAAAAATTTAATGAATGATTAACCAAGTTTAAAATGTTCAATAAAATTATTTTGTTTAAAACGAATATTTTGTTTAAGTCTGATAGTTTTTTCCCTTTCAACAGGTTTCACAAGGTAGTACAGTGCAACAGAAGTAGCTTGGCGGGCAAGAGATCACAAAATCTGCGCACAACGAAAACATTCGAATAACGATTCGATCGGCCACAACGAAATTTTCAGTAATCTTGAGTCTCAAGTACAATCGGAGGAAGAAGTTTACGAATGTGAAGTATATTCAGTCGAATATTTGTTATTTTAGAGGCTAGTCGCCCGCCAAGCTACTTCTGTTGCACTGTACAATTTTCACATTCCAATTATTTTAACTAACTTCATATTAATAGATTATCTAAGAAATATTAACCATATGTATACTATAGAGAAAATAATTAGATTTTAACGGTTCCTTTAAATTTGCCGGTGTGTGTATTTCTTAAATTTAATGTCTCTTAAACAGTAAGAGTAGAATTGACTTATCTTTAATACTTCAACAGTGGACACTGAACCTGTTGTGGCTCTATTCAAGATGCTTAAATAAAATCAAAATCATTTTAAATTTACATCTTGTTCATACACAAAACTAAAACATACACTTACAAAAAAAATATTTGTGAACCCATCTGAAATTGGAAACAATGACCTATGACAATTATAATAAAAAGATTTAAAATGAAAATTATTCATAAATTTTTAAAATTGCTGCGATTGAGAATGAACAATTATCAAAATATTTTTAATAATTTTAGTAGAACAACTTTCTATCGATCAATTCTATTTGAAATACAAAATCGTGAGCAAAACGTTTAATGTAACACATTGGTGACTTGGAAATATCATACAATATATACAAAAATAATTCTGTTCTATTTTTCCTTTTCCTATTTTGTAACTATTGAAAATTCAAACGAATTATTCTTAAGTAAATTTTGAGCTTTTTCGTAAATTTATTTAAATTAACATCCTGTAAATGTCCATTATCTCTGTGTACTTTAACTTTTTCACTACTTTACAATCATTAAACCGAAAATACGGACAAAATCTTTAAGAGAACAACCTGTCGTTAAGCAAGGAAGTTAACTTTTATATTTCAGACGCTTCCGACAAATCCACAGACTTGGCAACAATCTTTGGTTGCAAAGGAATCTCGCATGAACCTTCACTAGAACTTTCCGCTTGAATAGAAACATCAGTTGTTGTATCATCGTCCTTCGGATCCGGCGTACTTTGCAAAGACAAAGGAATGTTGCTATTATTTTTTTCGCTGAAATTATTCACGTCAGGGATATCAAACATTTCGGGTGGAGGTTCACTTAAAGAACTGCACATCCCTCCACCCAGAGTAAACCTGCTCTCCTCTTCTAAGAAACTCTCTGGATTAATGTGTGCATTTTTATCGTCTTTGTCCGATTTTTTATCTGAAAGAGTGGTATCATCGACTTCATCGTTGAGCAATGGCATGCTGCTATTGAAGGGCTTGTGGGTTAGATCACTTTCATCCAAAGATGGTAAGGAATAATTAAAACCGGGACTCGTCAACCCAGTAGAAACTGAAGGAATAGCTGTTTCTGTTATAGTCAAACCTAGATCCAGATTAGTAGGAAATTCGCTTCCCATGAGAATTACCTGTTGATTTGCTACTGTTTGGGAAATATTAGGATCTGTTATAGTAATTGGAAGATCAACATTTTTTGGGACCTGAGACAAAATATCCACTTCATCATCAGCGATTTTCTTATTATTTGTACTGGGCACCTCTAACGGCGTCATTATGGGTGAACTTAAAGTAAGACTTGTTTCCAGTACATTTCCTACATTTATGGGATAAAGACCATTGTTAGGGCTAAGTTGTGAAGATATTTTTGGATGGGATGTAAAAACATCTGTATCTGCCAAAGCTGCAGCTAAAATGTCAGTGTTTTTATTTGGTTGTGTCGCAAAAATGGGATTTCCGCCTCCTTCGGTACTTTCCGCGACATTAGCTAGCATTTGGTTATCAGAATTTGTATTAATCAAAATTTGTTGTCCGTCAGCATGTATTAAAATACTCTTTCCTTCCGCATTAGCTATAATATTGGCCAAATCGGTGGTACCTTCCGTAAGAGATTCTAAGAACTTTTGAGTAGCTATTGGATCGCCTGTAACGATTAATTGTTGCCCTTGTTCTCCATTCGAGTTTGATACTATGGATTCTATGTTGACAGTGGGTTCAGCTGGAGCTAATATAACATTGTGTTCTACTTTTTGCTCGATACTTATGGGATCACTGACGACAGGAAGAGATAAAGGAACCGTCACTCTTGGAATTTCAATTTTCGACGTACCTATAATATATATATTTTTAATTAATAGAGCAAACAGAGATATAGTTGTGAAGATAATGAGTGACGAACTTTTGAAAAGTATTTTATGGCGTTTACATTAAAATGGTCAAGCTTATTGCAAAATAAATGAAAGATTTCAATATACTAAAGGTACGTTTTTTACCATGCGACTATTGTGATGATCGTTTTAAAAACTATAATTAAATGGTGATTAACTTAACTTTTTATGGACAAAAAATGGAATACCACAATGGGAACAAATAAAAAACTAAAACGCTTACAGAATACATTGAGGAGTTGTTCGGAGACGAAAGAGGAGAACTGGAACAAATATCCTTTGGTGCAAGAGATAGGTCCAGAAATCACAAAGGAAGAAACACTACATACGCTAAAAACAACACAGAACGGAAAAAGTCCTGGACCTGACGAACTCCCTATCGAGATTCTCAAGATGGTATAAGAGATACATCGACGTCTTGGTAAAGCTCTTTAATGGAATTTATCAATCAGGTGACATACCCAGGGAATGGTTACTTTCGACTTTATTTGTCTCCCCGAAAAAATAAATGCTAGAGAATGCAGCGATCACCGCACCATTAGTTTAATGTCCCATACACTAAAAATGTTTCTTAAGATCATCCACAATAGTATATACCAAAAATTGGACATGGACATCGAAGACACACAGTTTAGATTTCGTAAAGGTCTTGGTACATGTGAGGCTCTCTTTACATGTAATGTTCTAATTCAGAGATGTTTGGACGTTGACCAGGACATATACATATGCTTCATAGATTATAATAAGGCTTTCGATAAAGTCCGCCACGAACAACTAAGAAAAGTCCTTAAAACAAAACAGACCTACAATGACCTTAGAATCAAAGCGAATCTATATTACAAACAACAAGCAAAAGTACGTATTGATGAACATACATCAGAAGAGATTGAAATTAGACGAGGGGTGAGACAGGGATATGTTTTATCGCCGCTCCTCTTCAACGCGTACTCTGAGAAAATTCTGAAGAAAGCTCTCGAGGGAGAAACAGCTGGAATAAAGGTCAATGAAACACCAATTAACAATATTAGATACGCAGATGACAATGTCGTGTTGGCAGACAACCTCGAAGACCTTCAGAGACTTATGAACAAGATAATTTAATGTAGTCAAGAGTATGGACTAACAATAAACGTCAAGAAAACGAAATTTATGAGGATATCAATAAACCCAAAATAACGATGAAAGTCTGACGGTCAATGACAGCATCCTTGAACAAGTGAAGAACTACAGTTATCTTGGCACAAAAATCAATTCCGCAAATGATTACTTTAAAGAAATCAAAGTGCGAACAGAGAAATCACGAACAAACTTCAACAGGATGAGAAAGATACTATGCACAAGGGATCTGAATTTGAACCAGAGTTAGACTGGCACTGGTTATATTTGCTCGACGTTACTCTACGGCATGGAAGCTTAGACGCTGAACGCGGCAACCATTAAGAAACTGGAATCATTTGAATTGTGGGTGTATAGAAGAATCCTGAAGGTATCATGGATGGAACACGTAACAAACAACGAAGTCATGAGGAGAGGGACACATTACACGTGGGGAATGATACACCATGCTTAAAAAAGTTATACAAGGAAAAATCCAGGGCAAGAGAAGTGTAGGAAGGAGAAGAATATCATGGCTACACAATTTGAGAGAATGGTATGGAAGCACATCAAACAAACAGTTCAGAGCTGCCGCCTCCAAGGTCAAAATAGCTATGATGATTGCCAACCTCCGCCGCGGAGAACGCACGTGAAGAAGAAGAACTTAACTTTAACTTTTAAAGTCAATAAAATTGGTATAAATGCAAAATGATAATTTAAGTTAAGCTAGTACTATTGAGTATGTTTTAAATCACAAATAAAATCGTAATACTTATTAACAGTAGGTTTGTGTGCTAATATTTAACTAAAAGTGTCAGTCCAACACTAAAGTTTATAAACGATATAAAGCTTACCCGCTTGTAACTCTTCACCAGGATTTGTGATTTTAACAGTAGCAGGTTGTGCTAATGGAATAGGTTGATCTAAATTTCCACTACCCAAAGCTGCTTGATCTATTTGTAATACCATATTACTTAAGTCACCACCTAAGCCTAAATTTGGATCTAACGACATCAAAGCCTCATTATTTAACGGTGTTAAGTTACCGGATTGATCCAGCGTAACCAACATGTAAGATTGCGGCTGGCCATCGACAGTTTCACTCGGCAAAGCTAATATTTGACCTTCAGTTATCGTTGTTTGATTTCCTAGTGCGTCTTGAATAACTAGCTGATTTAAAGGACGATCAATTTGTAGTTTTGGCTCTTCTTGAATTACTTTCTTTGTTTCAGTGATAGTGGAAACTATTTTCCTGGAAGTTGAAACCAAAGGAGGGGGATTGGTCACAATTTCACTTTTTGTAATAGTGGGAGTAATTTTAAGTTTGGGTTCTTGTTTTTTAGAGAATGTTCTACGGATTGTAGGTTTTTGTAGCGGTCTGGTATTGACTGTGTCAGATTTGGCTTGAGAAGCAAAATGCATTCCACTGCTAGCTTTAATAGCTTCCAATTGTTCAGCTACCTACAAGAAAATAAATACACTCTCAATGATTGGCATATTTTAAATCAATTCTTTTTCTATAATGTTCTTACTCTATTTTAAATATTCACTAAAAAGATATTAAAATATATTTCAAAAAATATAAGCAGAAGCTGTCTAAAAAACATTTTAAGCAACTTACCTGTTTATCGATGTCATCTTCAGTTGTAGCTATCTTTTTTATGGTTTGTCCATGTTTATTAGTAATTAAAATGGTTTTTGGAGTTTTCCCGATAGGTATCACTTTCTGAGCCGTCGAAATCTTTTTTGGAATAGGCCTAATTGATCTAGGTAAACTTTTTGAAATAACTTGACTGCTAGTTGTAACAACTTTTTGCCCAATCAAAGTAGGCGTACCGATTTCTGCTTTTGAGACTGGCGTTAAAAGATTTTTTTGTATAATATTTGTTTTTACAACAGTCTTTGCCAACTTCGTTCCAACTGTTGTTTGGTAGCCCAAAACTTTTTGTTGGGCAGGCGTAAGTAATAATCTAAAAAAAGACTTTTTTTATTTTGAAAACATACACTAGTGAGTTTTTGCAGCAGATTTAAAATTCCATTAAATAAAATATATATTAGTTACGTAATTAAAATATATGAACCTTTGCTGCTGTCCTTGCTGATTTGTCACAACCATAACTTTATTGCCAATTCCTTCTGGAACTCCAGAAACTTTAGAAGTTACATTGGCAGCTACTGCTGGTCGCTTTATAATAGCTTTCTTTATTAAAGTTTTTTGTGGTGTTGAACTGGATGCACTTTGTGAAACAAGTATGTATTTTCCAGGTTTTGCCGTACGAGATAAAATTCCAGAAGGTAATGATACTCCTGGTTTAGTAGATACCGTTTGCAATATCCTTGGTTTAGTAATTTTCGGAGAAACATTCAGAGGTTTGGACGAAACCAAAGTTGAAGTGGCAGTAGACACTATTTTTGTCATGATTTTTGTAGACGATAATTTCGTTGTTGAAGTTGGTATCAGAGTTTGCGTAGGTTTAGTTACTGAAGTACTACTATCAAGTACTATCGGTATGTTTTCTAAACTTTCTGGCGTTAATATTTGATCAGACAAAACAATGGGCATATTAAATATGTCAAAATCATGGTCATCTTGATTAGTTGTGACAGTAGATGAAGCTACTGTTACAGTTGCTTTTGACGTTTTATTGGAAGCAATTGATGACGTTGCATCAGCGGTTACTCTGTTAAAAAAAATAAAATTTATAAAATTAAGAAAAGTTTTTTTAAGTTTTTAACAAATTCTATATCTATGGATCAACATGACTCATATTCACAACTTATGTTGGTTTAGTGCTAGAAAGGAAAATCAGAAAATCTGGACTCGATAGGTGGCGCAATGGTCGAATTATTAACAACGATTATGGTCCAAAACGACTCATATTCACAATATTGGTAGGTTGTTTTATTGCTAAAAAAATTTGCAAATTCTGGATTTAATAGGTGGCGCTGTGGTTTACTCATTAAAAATGTCTATATTTATAGACCAAAATGTCTTACATTGACAATTTTGGTATCAAGAACGTATATAAAGAGGAAAAGAAACTCGAGAGGCGTGGGGTGGCACGGGAGATGGCCCCTATATCAGTTAAAGCATTGAGCGGGTCATTGCGTAGTTCTTGAGTATAAGGAAATATGAAAAATAATTGAAAAAATGACTCGAGTGTGTTGTGTGGTGCAATATCCAGTTAAATTAGGAGGCAAAGAGTGTAAAGGGAATCGAAGTGTGTTTGACACTTGCGACATTTTGAGAATAAGCCATCGGTTTCACTACGCAACGACCCAGTGCCGCATAGACGCCATTTTTTCTGCCACGGCTGCTCTTAGCTCGGCTTGGTTGGTAGGTCGTTTTAATGCCAAAAAAAAAATCACAAAATCTTGTCTTGGCAGGTGGCGCTGTGGTGGAGTTATTAATCTTTTTATCCCCTTGTCCAATTTCTTATACAGGGACTTTAGCCAAATCAAACTAAACACGCAACCTACCGGTAATGCCAAAACAACTTCTACCTGGCCAACAGTATATTATAAAAAATATGTAGAATATATATTGACCATTTTCTAATTCATCCTAAATTAATTTTAGAGATAAAATTGTGGTTTTTAAGTTGAGAGTTATATTGTAATGTTAACATGGCGAAAATTACACAGTAAAGCGATAACGGGCGTAGTTGCGAAAGCTGTGGCGGTGCGGTCAATCGCGGTACATGTAACGAAATGGAAGAGTACAAACCTCCGCAATCTGGCAAATGCACCCGGTTCTCTCTGCAGTGAACTATCAGTTTGCAGGTTTGCAACACGATGAACGTCATTTCTGTTACAGAAGAAATTATAGAAAAAGTGCTTGTGCAACCTATTCTATATAATTTGTCTCACCTGATTATAAAAATTTTAAAAAAACACAAAATATGGGACGGTTGCAATGTCCTTTGGTGTAATGACAGGTAAGTAAAAATACACTGGGTATTTCAAAAAAAGGTGGTCCGTTGTTAGGATAGGTAAAACTCTGCAAAATAAGTTGGATTTGTTCAGTAAAAAAATTTCGTATTCAAGATACAGGGTGCTGAAAGAAAAATTTTTACACACATTTTTTACGATATCGAAATTTCACGAATACACAATTCTACCCTTTTTTCTAAAGAATGCATTAATCTTCTAAACGGTTGAGGATCATTAAAGTTATGTTCAATTCTGTCTTGCAACTCTTGGCGTGAATTTACCTCTGTAGACTCATAAACTTTTTCCTTAAGATACGACCAAACTGTGTAGTCCAAAGGATTAAAATCGCAGGTCAATGAATCGGAGCTTCTGCACCTCTACCAATCTATCGATTCGGATAATGGTTACTTAACCAATTACGACACCTTCTATCAAAGTACGGGGAGCTTTATCATGCATAAAAAAGAGAGAAACTCGAGGTACATATTAGGTACCATTTAAATTTCCAGGTAGAATGTGATCTTCCTAATCGTGCCATATCCTCAGCGGACGTCGGCGATCATTGTGGCCCTTGTTCCCAGGTAGTTAAATGTTGGAACTCTCTGTAGTAATGCTCCGTCAACTCGGAATTAATGATTTATAGGTTGTTGTGCTTTACTGATAATAATAACCTTGGTCTTAGAAGTATTCAGGCGCATGTTGTAATACCTACAAGTATTCGATACTCTATCCACTAATCATTGAAGTCCTTCTGCACTGGTTGACAGCAAGACGGTGTCGTCGGCATAAGTTATTGATATATTCTCCATTTAACATTATTCCATCTTGATCTTCTTCTAATGCATCGTTAAACAGGCTTTCGGAGTACACATTAAACAATAGCGGTGACAACACACATCCTTGACGTACTCCTTGTAGGACTGAGAATTTTTCAGATCTTTCATCGACAACGCGAACACAAGCTTTTTGGTGCCAGTATAGCTTACCTATGATTCGCAGATCTTTATCATCCAATCCCGATTGCTCTAAAATTTTCATTAGCTTCCCATGATTTACCCTATCAAAGGCCTTTTCAAAATCTATAAAACATGCGTAGACGTCCATGATGACATCTCGCGTTCTTTGGATCAAAACGTTCAGGCTAAACATAGCTTCCCTTGTACCGAATCCTCTTCTAAAGCCAAACTGCGACTCGCTAATATTTCGTTCCAGTTTTGGATATATAGGTTAATGGATGATTCTTAAGAAGACCTTCATCATATGGCTCATCAAGCTAATGGTTCGGTGTTCTGCGCATGTTTTGACCTTTGATTTTTTTGGGATTGGAGTGTGATAACCAATTAATTTTTTTACTTAACGTTGCTGCCCAAACATTAACTTTGAACGAGTGTTGATAATGTAATACCCTTTAAACATGTGGATTCGCATCGCATCAGCAGTGAGCATTATGAGAGTTAAACATTCTTCGTCGCGTAAAAGTGACCTCGTCAGTGAAACGAATACATTTAAAAAATTGGGATTGAGGGCTGTTTCACAAAAATCCTTTCTAACCGGTAGATGAGCTCTTGGAAATTTTGTAAGAAAGTAAACTTGATAAAAGAATCATAAAATTGCAAGAAAAAACAAAGAGAGCGGTTAATGGCCTCAGCTGTTAAAAAAAGTTGTTGGATCTTGATCAGAGCAGATCTCGACAGCATCGTTTCACGGCTAGCGTTTCCTAAACACCCCCCTCAGGTTAATGAGAAGTCAGTGCATTGATCATTTTTTATAATACATTTTGATTATTAATTTATGTATTTATCAACAATATTTAGTTTTTTTGACATTACCGTCTTAACTATCAATAAATGTCAGTTTTCCATAGCTAACTCAGACAAAACCATTTTGAAGTTTGCGACAAACCCTTAACTTTTTTAACTGAAGGCATACTGATTGGTTATTTCATGTTTTTAGTCAAATTTATTTTAATTTTCTTCTTGTGATTCTTTGTTTAATTAATAACTTTAGCATTAAAATAATGTTATTGTTTTTGGTTTTCAATAAATATGTAATTGTTTTTATAATACTTTATGCCAGCATCAGTTATTACTTTATCATTTTCAAATCAAAATAATTCGAGAATCATACACAGTATCAAGTTTTACCAAGAATACCTTTTTGTATGTAAAGTTGATTGATGTTTAAGTTTACATACATTTTGGACTAAAAAATTTAACCTCAAAAAAGTTATGTTTAAAACTACTTGTTACGAACCACAGAATTATAATTAATACTAGAATGCCAATAGGTACATCCAATATTGAGTTTAAATGGCCCCACATAGCGAACCAATCACCTACCACTTGTACTTGCGCAGAACGTCTTTTCTTGCCAGATCGTTTCCATGTTTTTTTTTCTTGGTATTTTTCAGATGAAGCTAGGAAAAGAATACATGCTATTATGGCAAGTAATTAGGAAAAATCGAGAAAATCTGGCAACACCGCCTCGTTGTTTTTAAACATTGTGTATTTTTGACATTCCTGTAGTTTAGTTTCTTTAAGTTTTTACTTTAGTTAATTTTAGTAGTCTCAAGTGCTTGAATAAATTCTAGACACAATGAAGTGCATGGCTCTTTTCTGTAAAAATAAAGGGAACGTTCCAGGAGTAAGCTATTTTATGTAAGTATATATAGTTTAAGTAAAAGGCTATTTTAGTTATTCAACACTGCTTACAAAGAAAGATATCTGGGTGTAAATAAAAGATTTTAAAATAACTACAAAACAAAATAGCTAGAGCAACTATTGTAGAATTTTTTTACTCCATCCAATTAGATGAACAAAAATAAAAAATCAAACTATTCTGTAGATTCAAATTTTTTTATGAGCTCAACATTGCCATTATCAAGAAGTCGGATCGAGTTTCTGTATATTTCCTGCCCTAGTGAGACGTTTGAATATCCCGCTCAATAGTTACTATTTATTGCGCAAACTCAGAGGTAGGTCAATCGCCCTATGGGGTGCCAAATCATACATCATTGATTACCATTCTAGAATTTATTATATTTCTATGGTACAAACTGTGTAACTAGCGCCCTCTATGAGAGTAAGATATAGAAACAAACTTATGCGAAGTGTCAGCTTTTAAAACATATTCATAAAATTTTTTATTACAATGTTACCAGTAGTTTCGATATAATCGTAAAAAATGTGTAAAAATTTTTCTTTCGGCACCCTGTATCTTGAATACGGATACCGTTACGAAATTTTTTTACTGAACAAACTCAACTTATTTTGCAGTGTTCTACCTATCCTAGCAACGGGGCCACCGTTTTTGAAACAACCTATATGTTTAAAAAAATATGTAGTTTTCAATAAAAAATTATTCACTATTTTCTAATGTTTTTTAAAAAAAAATTGAATTTTTGGCGTATTCGGAATGCTGTGTTAGTTGGACTTTTTGCATTATTTCCAATATATCGAAAATCCTCACAGATAATAATTGACGTTGTTTTTTTTGCTTTGGTTGTACCATGACGAGGCGAAAAGAAATGTCAAACTCAATGTCAAATGTCCCTTGGCATATAGTTTATCGAAAATTTGATTATCAAAAGAACGTTTGCTGAACTCACTGTTAGCTAACAAGCCAACGTTTGGACAGGAAAAAGCCTGCCGGGTAAGTGACATTGAACGCGTTGGTGTGCGGATGTGTTTGTTCGCCTAGTCACCGCGCCCGCTATCTCTCTGGTTTGCACGCCGCTTAATACCCAAAAAGAATAAACCAACGAGAAGCGACAGCACTGTCTAAACGTTTGATGTTTGTGGGGTCGATTTTTGGTGACCATGACAAAAACAATGAACGTCAGAATCGGGTCAGAATGTAACGTGCTAATTAATAGACTGATGAATTACCGATACTTTAATAGTACGAGGTCAACAGACGCGAAATTGTTACACAAAAAAGAATATAATATACATACAATAAATAAAATCGGAATGAAAGTTTAAATTTTCTGCTTTCTAATATGATATTGCATTTAAAATAAAGCAAGGTATTTTCGAATATTCACGTTAAGAACAAGAAAAAGAGCGACGTTGGTACACCTACTCATGTCCTCCATTCAATAATTTTCGGGTAGTTGCCATTTTGCAATTTTGAATCTTATCACTATTTGTGCATTTGATTTTGATTTGTATTAACTGTAGTTTCGTTATCAAGCACGATAGAAGAATCACTAATTAATAAAAACTCAAAAATACATACCTTGTAGTAACGCTGGAAACTGGAGCATTCACAAGGATAGTTTTCTTCTTCTGTAAAGTAACAGTAGGTTGTAAAATTTCTCCAGCAGGAGTGATAATGGTCTGTTGGAGAATTTTTGCCTTTCCAGATGGTTTTAATCTTGGTTTTCGAATAGTTTTAACGGGCGCAACATTTTCTTCTTCTACTTCGATATGCTTTTTTATGTCTTTGTGAATTACAAAAGCCTCTACATCTTCAATATCATTAACTGCATTGGTGGGAGGTATAACTTTCTTGGGATCGGAAGCTGGTTTGATAATTTGTTCTGATAAAATGATCGGTTTTGACTTCGGTTTTGTTTGCTGAAAATTCTTTAACAGTGAGTCAGTAGTTGTTTCTTGTTTAGTTTCTGTTTTCAATTCCGTCAATCTCTCCAGTAACTTTGAAGTAGTAGATATGACAGTACTTTTGTCTTTCTTTTTAAATTCGTCGTCAAGATCTTGTTTGAACTGTTTAGTACAAACAATTTGGGAGGGAATATGCTCCTCAAAATCGCATATGTCCCCTGTAAATTTTTTTGTAGGTGTTTGAAACTCTACAACTTTTTTATCTGCTTCAATATTTCCTTCAAGAATATCCAGCAGTTCGCACTGATCATAAGCATTCGCTTTTTTAGTAGTAACTTTTGGTTTAATTTCTTTAGTCATAGCTCTGGACGTAAATTCAGTTCCTTTAGAATCAAAATCAAATTTACTGCTAGCTTCACTTGATGTATCGTTAATGCTTCCACTATCACTTGTAGAATCCGAAAAATCCATAGAAAAATTGGAAAGCATTACTGGTTTTATAGAACTTATAACTTTGTTTGTAGTTATTTCTACTTGTGCATCTGCAAAATCTTTTTCTGACATAACGGTCAAGTTTCCTTCGATAGCGACCATTTCTGGCTCAGAAAGCTTTTCAGGATATTTTATGTCTGAAGTTAGGGGGACATCTACAGATAAATTACCAATATTACTGGATTCTTGATCGGTATTTATTTCTGATAATTTTATATCTGATGTTAGGGAGACATCTACAGATAAATTACCAATATTACTGGATTCTTGATCAGTATTTATTTCTGATAAAGTTGCTAATGCTATAGCTGAGATTTCTTCACTTCTAGATAAATTTGTCAAATTGGTCTGTATGCAAAATTTAAATGTGTCACCTGAATTACTGTCACATCGAATTTCCACTTCCTTAGAATGTTCTGCTTCATCCTTAATATCAACTACTTTAGTCTTATCATCGTTATCTCCAGTTTTATCTGAACTTAAAGATTCAACCACTTTACACTCATCTTTTGTGGACGTGTTAGCAATATTTTCTTTTGTTGGTGTGGTCACATCATTTTTCATTTGAGTGGATTCTAAATTTATAGCTGAATTGGTTACACTTAGGTTCGCATCAATTGTAGGACTTTTTTGTTTTACAAATAGTTTTTCTTCCAATTCAATATCTAAATCCTCCTGATTTTTTTCAGCATCATCTTGATTTAATTTTTGAACAATATCACTAACTAAATCAGTCAACTTCTCATCCTCATCATCCATGTCACCAAAGTTAATATTTTTCTTTGGTTCTAATTTGGTTTGAAAATTATCCTTACTGCTGCATTCATTTGCAACTTGAATATCTCCGGTTTCCGGATACTTACATGATTCTAGCACCTGATCAGATTTCTCTTCTATGTTTTTTTTTGAAGATAATTGCTCAGTGAACGTATATGTATCTGAAACTTTAGGCTCCGAATCAATTAAATATGCGGATTCTGCAGTCACCGAAGTTTGGATAATTTTTGCTTCACTCACTGGAACTAACTGCTTCGGTTCTGGTTGCTCGTTTATTACAGATTCTTCAATGGTTAGTGATTCTTCAATAAGAATCTGTTCTTCAGTAACTATTTGTTCAGACTCTTTTAACACCATTTGTTCATCAGTTTCTTCTACAACTGACGATTCTTGTGTTACTACCGATTCATCTGTTTTGTGCTCCTGTTTTTTAACTATTGACTCTTGTAAAATATCTGGTTCAACCATCGTTTGTTCTTCAACAACAATTGACTGAGTTTGCCAAGGTTCCAATCTATCGACAACTGACGATTCTTGTGTTACTACCGATTCATCTGTTTTGTGCTCCTGTTTTTTAACTATTGACTCTTGTAAAATATCTGGTTCAACCATCGTTTGTTCTCCAACAACAATTGACTGAGTTTGCCAAGGTTTCAATCTATCAGTTACCATTTCATTTTCATTGACAATTGGATGAAATTGTGAAGCATTTAATTCATTTACAATTTTTTTTTCTTCAGTAACAAATAATTCAGTTTTATCAATTGCTTTTAATTCTTTAGTTTCGTCAGTTTCAGTTACTCTACTTTCAAGATTAACCATTAGATTTTCAGTCTCTGTCTGTTTATCAGGAATAGGTGAAGATTGTTTTACAAGTGTTGCCTCAGTAGTTTCTAATTCTTGCGCTGCTTCAATGTGTGTATCATGTAAGCTTTCAAGTTTACTTAATTCATGTTTAACTTTAAAGATTGTGTCTTCTGCTGTTTCTTTTATTATATTGTCCTTTACTATTTTCTTACTGGTCTCTTCGATTATTTTGTCATCTTGTTGTAATTGTTCATCGCTGTATACTTGTTTATTAGTAGTCTCCAACGTGCTTTTTATATTGCTTAGATCTTTAGAAACAACTTCTTTTTCTATATCAGTATTTTCAATGTTTTCATCTTTTTTAATATCAATACTGCTTTCTATTACTTCATCACTTTTTCTCTTTTTTCTGTAGCTGTATTTAGCCGACTTCCTTCGATTTCTTTTTCTTTTATTTAGTTTTGTTGATGGTTCGTAAATAGCATCTTCAGGCAACTCCAGGCTTGTATTACCAACAGAAAATTCCTCATTCTGATCTGAACACAAAATAGTTATCTCAGAAGTAGGATCAATTTTATTGGAAATAGAATTGACGGCATCTGTCTCTTCCTCAGCCTTATCAGTTTCTAGAAAAACAGTTTCTACTTTGCAACCATTGACTAAGAGAGAATCAGAGTCTGACTTTTCTCCAAAATCTGATTTTTCTCCAGAATCTTTGGTTTCTGTAATACTTTGACCACTTTCGATAAAAGAAATCACTGTATTATTCTGTGATAATTCAGAATCAATATCTCTTAAATAATTGTCTTTTTTAAACTTATCTACGGGTGTTTCTTCTGCTGTAACACTTGCTTGTACTTCAATGCAACTAGGTGTTGATTCGTTTAATTGTGTTTCCGTTTTTTTGTCAACATTAGCTTCAATTTTTAGGTCAGTTTCGGTAATGGCTTCTGTAATTAATTTTTCTTCTTCTTCTGTTACAGTCGTATCTGTAAATTTACCATACGAATGCACGATGTTAGTGATTTTTTGTTCAGATGTTACATCTAAACTTTGTTCGCATACAACTTGAGGTAATACTTCTTCTGAAATTTCAAGTGCTTTGGTAGTGGAAACATCTGTGAGTTTTTCTACCAGCACTTTTTCTTCAATAATAGTATTATCTTTTGGATTAAATGTTTTAAATTGTTCATTCTTATAACCATCAGTATGTGCTTCAACATGATCTATTTCTAAGCTTTCTTTTGATGGAATTTTATCCATACTTTGATGTTGGATTATTTCTATATTTTTATAATCTATCATAATTTCGGATGAAATTATTGACTTTACTGTTTCTGAACTTATTTCTTCTGAATTAATAGTTTTACTTTCAGTTTCTTTAGGATCTATTTCTTCTGTTGAATTCTTACCTACTTCTTCACTTTCACCAGTTTCTAATGAAAACGTTTTATCAGAGTGACAGGTCAGAGTCTCGTTTTTATTTTTTTCAATTGACTCTCTACATTTTTTGGGGTGACTCATTCTTCTAGACCATCTACTTTTTTTAAAAGGAACTTTTAATTTTTCTTTAATATTAACTTGCACAGTTTCAATATCAGTGTTAGTTTTTGACACATCAGTACTTCCTGGCAACTGTTCAATTTTAAAAATATTTGGAAGAGCTTCTTTTTCATCTATTTGTTTAACATGGGACTCAACTGATAGTGCTTCATCAATTACTTTTGCAACATTAGTAGTTTCCAAATATGAAGATCGCAGATTTGGACCCTTTAGATTTGACATTGTTTCTTTTTTATCATTTGATTTTTCATCAAAGTCTAATGAAAAATCTAATAAACTTTTACGTTTTTTTCTCGAACTAATTCCTTCTTTACTTACGTCACTGTGAAAAGAGCGGTCAGTGTGACTAGTTTCTAGTTTTTGTTCTATTGCTTTTTCTAATTTGCTCGTACCTATTGAGGAATCTTGTTGATTTATCGTTTTACAAGTAGTTAGTTTATTTGATTCACTAGTGGAAGAATCTTCTGGATGTATGAGTTTCTGTTTTATGTTTTTTAATTTATCATCACTTCTTTTATAAGAGAAACTCCTCCTTTGGTTTCTATGTTTCTTTTTTAAAGTTGCTTTCTTATTGATTTTATCAAGTTCTATTTCTTCGATTTTATCATTGCATTTGTCAATATTATTAATTTCTAATGGAGAATCCTGTTGTTTGTCACAAATATTGACATTTAATTTGTTTTTATTTGTTTCACTGATAGAAGAATCTTCCTGATGTGCTACAATTTTCTGTTCTTTATCATCAGATTTACTTGTATTCCCCAAAGGAAATGAAGGATCCTGTTGAACTTCATCTTTTATCTGAAAAGTTGTTTCTTCTTCAGGACATACTAATTGTTTTTTATCTTTGGAATAATCGACATTAGTAGATGCTGGTGAAGAACTTGCTTTATTTCTACGTGTTTTGCGAAATGTTGATTCTTTTTTATTTTGATCGGGGAAGCAATCTTCAAAACTTTCGATTATTTCTTCATTTTTTTTACTGGATTGTTCAGCAATTTGCGCATTCAATAAATCATGCCGGATTTCACTAATATTTTCTTCGTTGTATGTATCCCTAACGTGGGTATCCTCTGAAATTTCTGTTGTGTCTAAAGATAGATCCGATAGGTTTTCTCCCTTTTTATGAGTTGTTTCTTCTGCTTTTGTAACAATAAGCGCAGAAACTTCTGGTCTAATTTTGTCATCATTTGTTTCTATGGATTCCTGCAATAATAAGGAACTGGGTTTGCTTTGTTTTTTATAAGATGTTTTTTCTTTGTTTTTGTCACTTATGTAAGAATCTTTTAGACATTCTGTTTCTTTCTGAAGATCATTTGATTCACTGACGTTTTCAATTTCCACAGAAAAAGGTTGTATATTTTTCTGAGTTTCATTTAAATCAGTAGCTTCATTTGGTACATTTTCCAAATAGGCTCTTTCGGATTGAATAACCGTTTCTTGCTTTTTTGCATCTGTTTTTTCAACGTTTTTAGTTTCTGCTAAGGAATACGGTTTAGTTCTATATTTTTTCCTCGCTGGTTTTTCACCTTTTTTTTCAATAAAATGAAAAGGTTTTGTATCCAAAAATAATTCTTTATTCTGACTTTCTTCAGGTAAAAACTGTTCGCTTGTAACTTTTTCTTTTTGATCTTCAGTTAAAAAGGTAAGTTCATACTTTTCTTTTTTTCTATAAGAACAAGAGTCTTCTGGAGTTACAGAGATTTTTTGTTCTTGTGAAATATTTTTTTTTTCGACAACTTCTAATGAACTTCTTAAACGCCTATGGTGTTTATGCGGAATTTCTGCCTCTTTATTTACCTCTTCCATAGATGTAATTGACACTTCTTGTTTATTATCTGATATTTTCTCTTCAATAGTCATGATTGCCTTTTGTTCAGTGTCATTTAATTTTTTATCCTTACTTATTTTTTTTGAAAAGTGATGTTTAATTGAAGGTAGTTGCTCGAGACCTGTGTTGTCAACGTGAATTGATAGAGATAGCTTTTCATCGGTTAGTGGCGTAATACTACTATTTTCTTTTGGAAGTGTTTCTTTGCTTTTATCTGTAGAAAAATAATTTTTAGTACATGATTCATTTTTAGTACTATCAATTTCTAATGATGATTTTATTACTTGCTTAGTCTTTAATTTTTGTTTTTCTTGTGTGGTACCACTAAAGCAAGGATGAATTGTCATATCTGGAAATTTTTCCTTTGTTTCTTCAATTTTATTAGGATCTGAAGATCGTAGACTTCTACGTTGAGCATGGGAAGTTTCGCTCTCTTTATTTGTATCATTATAGTATGAATCTAAAATTTTGCTTCTTGGCGTTCCTTTCTTATTAATTCTTGACATAATAGCTTGTTTAGATTCCTCATTAATATTTGCTTCCTTGATTATTTTCGACATAATTTTAGACTGCAAAGCACCCAAATCCACCTCGCTAGAATCATCGTCGTCGGAGGAAGAACTAGATTTTTTATTTTCTAGGTTTGTCTCTGGAATTTTTTCATTGCGTATAAAAGCTGATACAGTATTTTTTATTTTTTTTTTCAAATCTTCTTCCCTTCGTTTAATTTCTTCTCTTTGAAGTTGATTTTCGAAATCCTCGAAGCTTTTAACAAATCTTTTTTTTGGATTTATCAGTTTTGAAGGTATTTCAGCTACATTTTTTTCTCGATCTTTCTTTGGAGGTTCTTCAATCTTATCGGGAAATTTTATAGTCTTGACACAATGAAAATTTTGTGTTGGTTTAAGGTTACTTTCCACTTCTGGTAATTTAGGAACCAATGTTTCCTCCATCAAATCTTTAAATGCATTATCTAACTCTTTGTCTTCTGAATGGGGTTCGTTAAAACTTTGACTAACCTTTAATATTTCATCTTTATTAATTCCCTCTTCTAAATCGATAACGTCATCAAGAATTTTCGATTTTCTTTTTTCTGTTGGAGGTATTACTCTTGGTATTTTTCTACCTGCTGCAACAGCTGTATTTATTAAGTCTTCTTCTTCGTCTTCTTCAAAATCAAAACATGATTTGATTGCTTCTTGCGTTTCTTTATCCATTGTTGGCTTATGAATTATTTTCGGTTGAATTTCAGTTTCTTCGTTAGTATTATTTTCGGAAGCCTCAACTTCTGTTTCTGACAGCTGTTTATTGCCATTTTCAGTTTTCTTTGTTTCTTCCACAACTTCCTCGCCTACATCAAAACTATCATCTAGTTTAGATATTCCAGTAGTGTCACTTAAAGTTTCAATTAGATCATTAGTTGTATGTGGTTCAAAACTTAGTTCCAGAGAATTTTCTAATTCATCATCTGTATCTTCCCATTCTGCTAATAGATCACTGCGAATATCGCTAGCTTTCTTGGGCTTGACTTCTTCGGTCTGCTTTGTGGGTTTTTTTGGAGATGATGCCGACTTAACCTTTCTCCTTTTCTCTTTGGGTGGATCTGGAATTTCATCACTAGAGGTATCATCTAACCAGGTTCTCACAGATTGTCTTTGTTTTTTATTCTGATCCTTTTTTTTTGGTTTTCCAGTAACTGGTCGCTTTCTCTTTGGACTTGACACATAAACACCCTGTATATGGGACTTAGTGTGCAAAATCATAACCTCCAGACGTTTTGTACTGTAAGAACATAAATGGCAGTTGTACTCTTGTTCTGGTTCTGTATTGATGCGAATTACTTCTTCATCTTCACTGTCTCCAGGTATTCGGTCTTTCCCAGGATACTGAATGCAGATATATGCCTTGTAGTCATCTAATCCAAGAAATCTTCTATGTGTTATGTGGGCAGTATCTTTTTGATTAGAGCCTTCTAAAAAATAATGCATGCATTTTAAAAGCAAAAATGGTATGGGTGTAAAAAAACATTTATTTATTTAGTATACTTAAGATTAGAATACCTGAAGCTGCAAAGGTTAGAGGCACAGTGACAAAATTACAGGGAGGGGATAAAGCTCAGTTTGTTCAAATATGTCGAAGTGAATACTTGGATCTTAAAACATTGATTTAATCCACGGTAGAGCCTTTTTATTACTTTTTTTAAATTTAAAGGGTTCCCGTTTCTTTAATAGTATAGTTTATTATTTACAGTTATGTGTTTACATTAATTAATCACACAGTAAAGTTCAATTTAAGTTGTACATTTTTTATCAAAACTGACAATAATAGTGACATTAAAGATCGAATTTGTGTGCCCAATCTCAGGAAAATGCAGTGTATACTGTGTTAAAATTTACGCAGAGAATCAGATAAAAATAAACTAATTATCGACTTTAGCAAAATACAAAAACTGGTAACTGCAACGTAGCTGGTCATATACAAATGTATAATTAATATACATACATAGTCACGCCTTTTTTCTGTAGGGGTAGGCAGAGACCACTTCCTTCCAATTGCTACGGTTCTTACACACATCTTTTGTTTCCTCTACTTTCATCAGTGCTCTCATACATGCTCGTCGGTTGTTGGTACTCTTGACCTGGCCTTTTTTTAAAACAATGTTGATCTGATCGAGTTATGTTCACCGAGGTCGACCTCTACCGACTTCCGTCCATTCACACTCGCCTTATAAATTTGTTTCGTCAATCTTCCTTCATCCATCCTTTCTACGTGTCCAAACTATCTAAGCATTCCTTTATCTATCTTTGTAACCACATCTTCTTTTACACCACAGGGTTCTCTTATCTCACTACTCTTTTTACTTTATTCAACCGAGTCACTAGGGCTATACTTCTCAGACTACTCATCTCCGCAGCATTAATCCTATTTTCATGCTTCTTCTGTCAAACTTAACATTTACTACCATACATAAATGTAGGAACCAAAACTCCTCTATGCGAGACGTGCCTTTTTTGACACTTTCTGGCTGTTCATAAAGCTATGCAGTGCCCCATTTATTTGTTATCCTGCCAACACCCTTCGCTCAATGTCACTGTCATACTTTCTATCTCTCGTAAACTTTGAACCCAAGTACACAAATTTATTTACTTGTTCCACTCTTTCTCCCTTAATCAGAACTTCACAGTTTGTCATGCTTTCTCCTCTTTCAAAAACCATTACTATTGTTTTGCTTTCATTTATTTTCATCCCTTTGATTTTTAGGGCATCATGCATAACATTAACCATCACCTGCCTACTTAATATATGTAAAATTATCTATTTTCTATCCATTTGCTATTAAAATATTTTATGTAACCATCGGTATTTGAAGATACGGCAACGCGGCATGACAGACAATGTTATCGCATGTTGGGTCTCTCTAAACTTCGGGCAGCTTGAGGCTTCAGATATTTCTGTCGGAGTATAATACTTTCTTTGTTCGCTTAACATGGAAAATAGGTTTCACCAGCCCACCATGTAACGCGAGACATAAATATTTAAAAAAATTGGTGGATAGGTTTTTTCATTAGAAAAGTTGTGCATGTTTATTAATTTGATATAAAGCAAGAGATATAAGGTCATAAGTTGTAATTTTTGAAACATACTAGTTGGCGTACGTAATTTTTTGTTGTCCTTGATGATGATTTTTTTCTTAGGACTTGGTGTTCCAAATACTTCAGCAATATAATTTCTTTTCACTTCAGGACGAAATGCAGGATCGCTCAAGATGTTGGGATTACCTCCAGTCTTCACCTCTGCAAAAGTCACATCTTTTGGGAATTTCTCCATATGTGGTGCTTTTGATCGAAAAGCAGCTAGACAAAAAATTATTTTTATTAGTCATAAATAATTTTTCACAAAGTGAAAGGAATGCAGTGGTGGGATTTTGGATCCCATCTAAAATACAAGTGATTGAATAGGTGTAGTCAACTTACAATTATTGAATATGTAACTAAACATTGAATAAGTAATTTTTCTGATGAAAGGTGTCAAAAAATTATTCTCGTCAGGAATAGTAATGACATTTATTTTAAGCAAAATTATTTTAAATGTTTAACTGCTGAAAAACCGAATAACATCTGGCATAATTGCTAAGTTTTTTGACATTATGTATCAATGATGTTTACTACACCCAATTGACTTAATGTGAGTAATTGTTTTGTAGTTATAAAGTAGAAAATTATTATGGAAGCTAATAAATATGTAAAACCAAAAAAAAATACCGAAAGAAAAATAGACGGCTGACAAAAGCAATATAAACAAATAAGTCAGTCTCGAAGCTCATAATAATTTTGTTTAGAAGTTGAAACTTGAATTCAAACGTCTTTTGAACAACAATAATTTGAAGACATTGGACACTATTCCTTTAAATAATAAAAAAATTATATATTTTTTTTAATTTTTACCTTAATGCCTAGTAAATAAATTAATACCCAGAGTTAATTGTTCATTAAATTATTAAGAATGTAGGATCTTTATATTGTTATGATTTTTTGGGTCCCTTGAGGCGACAGAGCAACGACCACAATTAGGGTGAATACATAATGAGCCGCAAGTAATAGACGACATTGGATGATTTTTGAAAACTCGCGTTCCTTCTAGAAACAGTTTGGATAAATATAAAAAAAGGCAGTGGTCGTGAAAAAGGTTAGTTTTGAAGTCAAGTATTTGAAGTAATTATAAAGTGTTATACAATTGTGAATTTCTAAGTGATTTGTAAAATAAAATTTATTGTGTAGAAATATTAGAATAAAAATTGTTTAGTTATTGTACAAAGAGTTTGGAATTACCGAACCCAAGGAGTAAATATCGTAACAATATTAATATATTTTACCATTAATTAACTCTTCCAGCTATTTTACTATTAACTACTTACCCATGCCTTTTTTGATAAATTCCAACTTCTTCTCAGAGTTGTAAGGATATATGTTAGCCCAATTCCTTACATATTCACTATAAATTGTAAAGAAAAACACTATATTAGTTTAAAAAAATTAATTATAACAAAATCAATAGAAAAGTGTTTAAATTTTATAAAATTGGTCAACTATTTTGAATTTAAATGAATATTTATTAATTCAAATTGATTTTTAAAAGTGTTTTCTTAACTCAAGCATTATTTAAATTGAATCTAATTTGTAACCTAAATATTTTTACCAACTTCACTAAAAACAAAATAAAGAATTTTTTTGCAAACAGTATTAAATTCTACATTTTAAAGTTAATTTCAGTTAAATAAAATTACACAATTAAATAAGTTATTGTTGTTAAATCCAAGTAAATAAAACTATATTTTAGAATGACCTATATTAAGTACCTATGCATTTTGTTGCTGTCTTTATAATTATTGTTGTTTGAAGTTAGAGGAAACTTTTTTAGTCAAATTACTTAAGTTATGAATATTTAACAATAATAAACTTTAAACAATGAATACTATTTCATAATCCAAAAACATGTACCAATTTCTATATTCAAATTTATACCCGATTTTTATTTCCTCATTGTAATAAGTATTTAAATGTCTTTCTTGTCACTTTTTTTTGGTAAGCAATCAATATTATTTTATAATGAGAGTAAATAAAATACCAAATTCAATATCACAACTTTATCAGACTTTATTATTATACTAGATCAGCCAATGTTTTGGTATTTAACAATTAAAATTGTGGAAGCAATAAAATTAATGGATATGAATAGGAAAAAATTCCAGTCGATAATTCTATTTTTATAAATTAAAAAATTCCCATCTCGGTAAAAAAAACATTAAAATTGGAGAAGATTCATAATTATTACCCTTTATTGTTAATAATTGGGATGTAATAAATTATCTATGTTTATAACTGGACTTATAAATTTTGTTGTTGCTTAATAACCTTTTGTGAATCTTATTTTGAATCCATGGAGATAAAATTATTACTTAGAAGATGGGAGTGGTAACACCCTAGTTATAAACAAGACTTTCTTAATTCAACTCTATTAATTTAATTGTTCCAAAGTTTCCAATTTTTAGTACCAAATTAGTAACCATTATTGTCTTACTTAAGAGTGAAGGTGGCAAATTGCTGAAACATGTAGCATCCCATTGAAAAACAACATAAGAAGTGGTGATACTGACTTTGAATTTTTGTTTGCTTCATTTTCAAGTACTACAACATTAGAGACAATGGATAACCTTTTTCTTTTAATTTATTTTAACTTGTGAACTAAAGATAAAAAGAATATACAGAGAAAGGATATTAAAGTTAGCTTCCAATCAAAATGGTTGGACAAAAATTTTGTTTAAAATGTTGTTGGGTTGGCAAAATTTCAATATTATAACATTTGGAATAATAAAAATAGTTAAATACATATTTACTTACTTCAACTATTTCAAAATATACAAAATTGGGAATATATAATAACATAAAATTGAGAGTAAAATATTCCAGTTCTGCCCCCCACATTGATAATAATACATGTTTGATTTTTCTTGGAAACAAAATTATTAATGAAATGCAATAGGCATGACCCAACTTCAGAACCTCTAGATGATATAAATTTATCCTTTAGGTACCTTTAGGCATCTACCTAGCACTTTAAACTTGTTTTCCTTCTAGTCATTAGATACATTTTAATGAACATGTTAAATAAGTAACTTCTGTTAAAACAATCAATGATTGAAGAATGAAAGTATAACACATACTTCTGTTGAAAAATTTCTGCTAATTCATTTTTACATAGTTTAATTGCATTTTACAAGTACTTAAAACTAGAAAGAGATTATTTTATGAACTCTTTGTTTTGCACAAAGAGATTTGTAGCTCATTTTTTCTTTTAATTTTATAATTTCATGGTAGGTGTCTTTACTACATCACATATTAATAGTACACTAAGCAATTTTTGTTATTGCAGAATTTCTAGAAGAGCATTCTTTCAAAATCCATTAGTTTGATCAATAATTAATTTCTTAAACAACTTTTAAAGGTTTTAACTATTTTTAACTTAATATTTTAAAATGAAAGTATTTAACTATTATAAATCACATTAATAATAATAATGCAAATATACAAATGATTACAATATCCTTTTGAAAAAATGTTCACATATAAACTCTTTAGTAATTTAAACAAATTTCTCTATATTTTTAGAGTTTTTTTATTAATTTAGTAAATACATACTGATATACAATTGTTTAAAGCAAATTTTTATTTAACAGAAGTCTTTAAACTATATTTTATAAATCTTTTGCTTCTTTTAACTAATTATATAATGTATGTACAGACTTAATATTTTAGTATTTCTAAGAACCATTTACCTACATTTATGAATGCAACATGATACAAAAATATAGTAAACATTTTACACATTAAACCTGCTGTGTTATGAATGCTAAACATTAAAATTCTAGAGAAAGTGAATGTTATATTGATGTTTACTTTATAGTCATGAAATATATTGCTAATTTTTGAAAAAAAAAATAAAAGTACATACTCAATAAATACAGGAATTATAAAGTTACTTACTATGTATCTTCTTCAAAGAACTTAACCACAGCCAAAGGTGGTTTCTTGAATTTAATTTCATCAGGAGGTATAGTATTTAAGTCTTTAATTTCGCCAGGCCACCAACTAGGGCCCAATTTGACCCAGACGGTATCTCCATCATTATAATTAGTAGAGAATCCTTCACTCATTTTGTTACAATAGGTATAGTGGGAAATACAAGTCAATCAAATTACAAACCTAAAATATACAATAATATTGCTTATTAACTAATCAAGAATAAATAAAAATTGTTTTTTTGCGTTTTTCTCAGGTCTTTAGTCATAAATGATGACAAAAAGGTTCGAAAGATTTGCATGTATACGCAATTATGAATTCGTTCTGTTTACCAAATACAAACAACGAATTCCTAATACAAAGTATACACTTGGGGATTTTATTTAACAATAAAGCAATTACTTACAATCTTTGTTTATATGTATTCATGAAAATATCGACAAATTTGTTACTTGTCACAGATATACATTATCCCTCACCTTCTATTTGGCGTCGCCATGTTGCCAACATATTTCAAGATGGAGAAATTGTATTTATTGTTGAATTTAATGTGCTCACTCTTTTTAAAGGCGTATTTACAACTAAACAAATAGCTTTTAAAACTAGTACTATATTTGTATATAAAAATATTAGATTGGGCATAAGATGTTTACTATTAAAAAAAAAATTAACTATTGGTAATACTGAAATAGAACATTGCGGGTTGCAGTGTTATAAAAAGTGCAGAGATGTACATTCCAGTTAAAAAAATTGTTATAAATAAACAAATTCGCAGTAAAATTAGTAATTTTTAAAATTTTTAAAAATATAACTAAAATTATTAGATGGTACAGAGGTTCAATTTTAAATGGAATAATTTTTTTAAAAAAATTGCGAATAATAGATTAAAAAAATATTTACATTTGATTGAACGGTATATTGTTTGAATACTTTTGATAAATAAAAACAAAATTTTTAATACTAATATCATTGTCTAGACTAGACAATATTAATATTGCATAAAATTATGTACAGTCAGATACCTGAAATGAAACACGTAATTAGGTGTATTTTGTGTTGCCTGGATTCTTTTTTTATTTTTAAAAAGATAAAACTCCAACAATCATTTGAAATACTTAATCTTACATACGTTGAACATTTCCTAATCTCTTTTGATTTGCTGTAAGAACAACAATTTGGCTTCAGATTTCAAGTCATGTACGTCCCACTAAAAATAATTTTTTTAATTAACGTCCGCTTTACGTTTTATCTACTAAAAAAAAGATATAAGATGGAGAACAATGTTAATACTCCCTAACTCTTGTCATATCGTATTTTTTAAAACATATTTTAATCACTTGTATTGTTGCTATATTGGAGAAACATTTAGGAGCAATTCAATAATTATTATCAAGGAGTTTAATAACAATACCAATTAATAGTAGCTGAATAATGATATAGATAAAAATGACCGTCAAAAAAATCGACAAACGCAAATTATATGGCGTTTAAACTAAAAGCAAAATAAAAAGAGTAGCGATTAATTAAAATTGGTTTAAAACAAACATTACTTTAATTAGAGTAATTATGATTGTTCGATAAAAAACATTTGTTAATAAATGACAAAAATATGCATTCAATAAATGATCTTTTTTTTTAAATCTTCTTTTATTTTGCATCAAATAAAAACAGTTTTAATTTGATGTTTGTCATATTTTCGAAGAAATTAATTACTGTTTAAATCTGAAATTCGACGGATGGGTGGATAAAATCAAACTCAACTCCACTTATTTTATACAATATCCTGATAATGTAAAGTAGATAGGTTTTTAAATCGTTAACTAAAACTAAATTTGTGAAATTATTAAATTGTTACGATATTTTTTCCTTGGGTTCGGTAATTCTAAACTCTTAGTACAATAACTAACAACTTTTATTCTAGTATTTATTCACAATAAATTTTATTTTTTACAAATCACTTAGATATTCACTTTACAATTACTTTAAAATACTCGACTTTAAACTAACTTCAACTTAAACTTTAAAAACCAAACTTCTTCGCGACCGCTGCCCTTTTTATATTTCCAAATCATAGTTCTAGAAGAATCGCCACCATTCGAAAACAATTGAACCTTTTTCTAGACAGTGCCCGAATAATCCTTTTTCCGTTTCGGAACCATTAGACGCAGTATTCTAGAATTTGCCGGTCTTTTCTTTTGTTACAATCGCCGCGCCAGTAGCCCCCCAATTTTGTGATCGACGCGCTGTCGCGACAGACAACAGGGCCGGTACGTAACATTATTTGACACCAATATTTTTTTTAAGTTCGTCACTGGCGAAAACAGCAGCTCTTTATGATCTTAAAGTATCCATTTATAATTTTTTCTATTTAATTTCAATTACATACATACATACATATAGTCACACCTTTTTCCCATAGGGGTAGGCAGAGACCACTTCCTTTCACTTGCTACGGTTATTACACACATCTTTTGCTTCCTCTACTTTCATCAGTGCTCTGATATATGCTCGTCGGTTGCTGGTACTCTTGACCTGGCCTTTTTTTAAAACAATGTTGATCTGATCGAGATATGTTCGCCGAGGTCGACCTCTACCGACTTCCGTCCATTCACAATCGCCTTATAAATTTGTTTCGTCAATCTTCCATCATCCATCCTTTCTACGTGTCCAAACCATCTAAGCATTCCTTTATCTATCTTTGTAACCACATCTTCTTTTAAACCACATGGTTCTCTTATCTCACTACTCTTTTTACTTTATTCAACCGAGTTACTAGGGCTATACTTCTCAGACTACTCATCTCCGCAGCATTAATCCTATTTTCATGCTTCTTCTGTCAAACTTAACATTTACTACCATACATAAGTGTAGAACCAAAACTCTTCTATGCACAGCGAGACGTGCCTTTTTTGACACTTTCTGGCTGTTCATAAAGCTATGCAGTGCCCCATTTATTTGTTATCCTGCCAACACCATTCGCTCAATGTCACTGTCATACTTCTCATCTCTCGTAAACTTTGAACCCAAGTACACAAATTCAATTACTTGTTCCATTCTTTCTCCCTCAATCGAAACTTCACAGTTTGTCATGCTTTCTTCTCTTTCAAAAACCATTACTTTCGTTTTGCTTACATTTATTTTCATCCCTTTGATTTTTAGGGCATCTTGCATAACATTAACCATCGCCTCCTCTTCAGATGACGCCAATATGATTTGATTATCGGCGTAAAGAAAGCATTCGACGATCAAATCATTCATTTTAAATCCATACGCACTCTATTTCAAATCTTTTAAACAATCGTCTATGTATAAGTTAAACAGCCATAGCGAAGTCACACATCCGTGTCTCACACCTTTTTCGATGTTAAACCAGTCCGTGCAAGCTGACACAAGCAGTGAAATCTTCGTAAAGTGATTTCAGTGCTCGTATTAAACTACCATTTACCCCATACATAGACAATGTCGACCACAATTCACTCCTCACCACTCTGTCATAGGCCTTTTCCAAGTCTATAAAAGCGCAATAGACCTTCTCACTTCTAGCCAAGAATTTTTCGACTATACCTCTTAATGAAAAGACCTGATCCATACATCTCCTTCCTCTTCTAAATCCTGCTTGCACATCCCATATCATCTTCTCAGTTTCATTCGTTACTCTTTTGATCAATATCTTTGCATACAGTTTGCCGACTATGCTGAGTAAACTAATACCTCTGTAGTTCTTACAGTCCTACTGCGAACCTTTTCCCTTGTAAAGCGGCACGATAACGACCTTGCACCAGTCGTCTGGTACGCTACTACTCCTCCAAAAAAGGTTAAAAGGCAGTACAGCAGACTAGCTACCACGTTTTGTCCAGCCTTCAGCATTTCAACTGTTATCCTGTCGTACCCAGCATCTTTACCCAATTTCATACTGTTCAACGCTTCCACAATTTCTGTCGTATTAATTTCACTTTCATTGCAACTTTTACTCATGACTCCGAATGGGGCCTGTACTTGTGTATCCTCTTTCTCAAATAAACTTTCGAAGTATTCCTTCCACTTCTTTAATACACATTCCTCTCCTTTTACCATACTACCACCTTGGTTTCTGATCCTTTCCAGTTGCGAGGTAGCATTTTTACCTCTGGCTGTTCTTATGGACTTCCAGAAGAGTTTAATATTGTTTTGTAAATCGTCAGATAACCTATCAAATTCATCTTTATCACTCTCCTTCTTTCTTGCCACAACTTCTTTTGCCACACCTTTTAACCTTTTATACTCATTATTTGCCTTGTTTACATCCTCAATCGTTGTCTTTTGCGTTCTTTGATTGGCTTTTGTATCTATTCCATTCTGAATATTCAGTAACAGTTACAAAATATTTAGGATGCGCCATTGGTAACCAAATTGGTTTAAATCGGTATCCTAAATGCGAGGATGAGTGGGGACACTGAAAGTGTACCCTTCATTAGTGACATATTTGCATACAAATACATTTATACATACCTTTATTAATGTTATAAACCTATGGTCACTCAAATGCATGATTTTCCTCGCTACTTTTATTTTCATGATTAAATAGTAGACAATGCGAAAATAAATTTTTTTATTTAAAATAATTTATTACAATAAACGAAATGAAGAGTTTTTGAAAAATTCAGCATTAACAAAATGTTTGAACATTAAATGACAAAACTATTAACATGTATAATTCTAATAAAAGACACTTTTTTTCCTCAATAGATTTTTTGTTGGCTCCCTTCTCACTCTAGAAGAATTGTATAACATTTGATTCCTAAAATCCTTTGGATGTAATTTTTTCCTTTGAAATTCTTCCATTTCTTCCTTAGATACAGCGCTAGTTGAAGGTTTTGCTTCTACATCGACCTCTACGAACCAGGAAGTATTTAAAGCATCTACTTTTGTAGTTGTTGGTATTAAATTTCTTCTAGGTCGATTTTTTACATCCGTCACTAATTGATTCATTAAACTAAATGTTTCCTTCCTCAAATCGTCGCTATCTACTGTTTCAGTTGAGGATGTATTTTTACGATTTGATCGTTTTACTTTTTTCTTTTTAAGGTTTTTATTCTCATTGCTAATTTCTGACATGCTTTGGCTCAGACGTCTCTTTGGAGATGAAACTACTTTATTAGATTCTTCTTCAGTCAAACTAACGCTCAGTCTTTTTTCTTTAGCAGGCACTCCTTCAGACGAACTTTCCCTTTTATAATCTGTACTTCTTCGTTTCTTTGACTTTTTTTTATCTTTAGATGAAACTTTATTAGCATACTCCAATGAAAGATTCATTGATACGTCACCTTTTTGAGGAATTGTTGTACAAAAAGTATCGACAAGATGGTTAATACGTTCACTGAGTGCAGTGTCTTTAATTTCTTTGACATTAATATTTTCAATTATTGTAATGGACGATTTATTTTGAGTGGGAACTGTATAATCTGGTTTTTGGGAGAAAGCACCATTTTTGGTTTGAATAGATACATCGCTTTCATCAGAAACTGGTCCAGCCATTTCTACTTCACTATCTGAAGAGTCTTCCATTTTAATAATTCTAGATTTTATTTTACGTCTCACTTTAGGTTTCTTTTCAATTTTGATGATTTCTTCATCCCTATCTTCTACATTTAAGATACGGGAGGTTTTCTTTTTCTTTTCATCACCTAAATCATATTCATCACCTGATAGCAATTCAAAATATTCTTCTTTGCATATAAAAGAATCATCTTCAGAGACATCACTGTAATCTTCTTCCGATCTTTCTGAACATGTGTTTATTTCTTCTCCTTCATCTATAAATTAAATTATTTATGAAATTACAATAAAATGTATTTTTTTTATTTTACTTATATCTGTTTATATGTGGTTTTAGAATTTTTTGTGTGATAATTTTAAGCTAGTTGTCTAAAAAGTTTTCAACCTTAACGTAAAGATGGCAGCACTCATCAATAAAAGCTAAGGAATGTGGTTGTGCTTGTTTTGACAGATACTTACACATCGCTAAAGTTCACCAAATGGTGCTAAATGACCATCAAATTAAAGTGAAAGAAATAGCAGAGTATGTCCAAAGAACATGTTTGTCACATATTAATGGCATAATCGCCATAGAACATACACCCCGCCCGAAATATCTAGGGGTAATACTGGATAGATCTTTAACTTAAAAATTCCACTGTCAAAAGACCCAACAAAAGGTATCGACCAGGAACCAACTCCTAAAGGAACTAACGGGTAGCTAACCCTCACGTGATCAGATCTACAGCTGAAGCACTATGTTTCTCGTCTCATAACTGGATACATGAGGGCTACACAACTGGGATACCTCTACAAGGCGGCTGGAAGCTAGGCCTCCACAGCTCGACGAATAGCGATAGAACATACCGAGAGATTCTTCAAACAAACTTTTGACAACCGCCACCCATTGTACAATGCTCTGGAACCAATAAGACAACTGAGATAACAAAAGAGGATACATATCCTCTACACCAGGAACCTCCACCAGGCTATCATCTGGAATGGAAAAATTGGAAAACTTTGAACTGTCTTAAAACAGGATTCGCCCCCATAAAGACGAACCTAGCACAAAGGGGATTATTGAAGAAATAGACACCAAGTGCGATTGTGGAGAGCTGCAGACTATGAAACACCTATTAACCTGCAACAACTGTCCAAACTCCTGCTCCTCCAAAGATTTATGGCTTGCCACAGATAATGCTTTGGGCGTGGCCTAGTATTGTGCCAATAGAATTTGATATGGATTCGAATATGAAAAAGTAAGTAAGTACATATTAAATCAAGAATTAGGCATTAGAAAGCTGTCTGCGAAGGGGAATCGGCTCCAAAAAAAGCAAAACTGTTTTTTCTGCTGGGAAAGTGATGGCAACTGTTTTTTGATATAGTCGTGGAGTTATCTTGATTATTTTCCAAAAGGAAAAACCATTACAGGGGCGTACTAAGCAGAAATTGCCAACTACGGTTTGAACTGCTTCACCACCAATCACCAGATCTAGCCCCAAGCGACTTCTTTTTGTTTCCTAATCCAAAAACTGCGCTCGGAGGACAGAGATTTTCATCAAATGAGGAGGACATCACCTTCGTTAACAATTATTTTGCACAGAAAGTCGCCGAGTACTATTTAAACGGGTTAAAGAGATGGGAGCATCGCTAGAAGTGTGTAGACTTACAAGGAGACTACGTAGAAAAATAAAATTATAATTTAAAGAAAAAATGTTTTGTATCTTTCGTCAGGTCGGAAACTTTTTGGACCACCTTCGTAAAACTCTATTTGTTGCAATTTTAAATGTAGCATTGTACAAATGTTTTATAAATAAATATTATGCCTACACAAAAATGTAATGTAATTTTCATGCGACATCCACACAAAAAATTAGCTTCTTATTCCGATTTTGTCCAAAAAATTGCCTTTGGATTATATATATTTTTAGTAGGAATAAGCCAATATTGAGTTTAAACTTACCTATAATTGCGTTACTGTCTTCAGAAGGAGTATCCTCCTCTCCTTCTTCTGCCATATCATCCAAAAAGCTGTTTTCTTCTTCATCAGTGCTATAAGAATTGGTATCATTAACTTCATCAAATTCAGCCATTTTACTTTCTAAATATTTGTCTAATTTATTACTAGCAAATTCTTCTAATGTAGGTTTGGAAGATTCCGCTTTTTTGTTTGCTTTTTTATCTAAAGATACACTTGCAACAATGTTGGTATTCATCCTTTTCTTTTTACAATGGTCATCTTCATCTTTTTTATCTTCAGTAACATTCTCATTATTTTTAAACCATTTTTCAAGTAAACAACTTTTTTCTTCATTTAAATGTTGCCTCACTTCTTTGGACTTTGCAGGTGGACTTTTACTTTTTAAAATATCTTCTAATTTTTTATACTCATTTTTTTTTAAAGCTTTATTTTTTATTTTGTTACTTGGAGTGTCATCACTTTCCTCCCTACCAAGAATTTCTTCTAAGGTCTTCTTTTTAAGTGAGTTATTTAGGTTTTCAGAATCATGTAACATTTCTTTTTCTTTTAGACCTGCATCAATATTGATGTTTGTTTTAGCGATATTTTCTTCTTTCAAACTTAGATGTTTGGTTTTCTTATATTTTTTAATGCTTTCTCCTGTTTCAGTAGAATCTTTAATTATAGAAGAATTAAATTCCTTGCTGGTTTCATTTTGTTCATGAGTCCTTTTTTCTCTCTTTGATTTTTTACCAATTGATACATTTGTTGGAGATATTTCATTAAGTTCATTATTTACTACCATACTAGTTGATTTGATATCTACTTCAGTTTCTTTATCAACTTCTGGATGTTCTTTTGATTTTACTTGTTTATAATCATCACATAAAATATTTTCAAAACTATTTTCCATTTCATTAAATTTATGTTTCACACTTGTATTACATTGAGTACTTTCTTCATTTGTATCATCTGATACAATATCTTGAAAACTACTTTTCATTTTGTCTAATGTGTTTTCATCATTAATACTTTCATCACACTCTGTACAATCAGATACCATATCTTGAAAACTACTTTCCTTTTTGTCTGAATTGTTATCTTCAGTTATTTCTTTGTTTATCTTATGACTGGTAACAGTTATGATTTCACGTTCTTCAGCATTTTTGTTTACTTCACAAGACTTGTCTGGCATTTCTTGAATTAAAATATCTGTTTTGTTACTCTTGAAAACTGAAGCTTTGTTGTTGCTCTCCAGCGGTTTTTCATAATCTTCTCCACCATTAATCGCTTCTTCACTTTTTTGTTTAGTATCAACATCTGTATTTTGTTCAGTTTCATTACTTTGATTCAATTCTAGTGTCAAATCCAAATCTGCATTATCAATTGTGTTTAAATCTTGATCAGATTTTTGCAGATCTACTGACTCTTTTTCTGCATCCGAGGGGATATCAAATTCATAATCTTCAGACATATCTTTTGTCTCGCTAAACCTGTCATCCTCATCTGATTTAGTTTCACTGAATACATCGTCCTCATCTGATTTAGTTTCACTGAATACATCATTCTCATGTGATTTAGATTCACTGAAAACATCAACTTCATCCGATTTAGTTTCACTGAAAACATTAACTTCAGACATTCTTGTATAAATGGCCATGGCCCTGGCCCGGCCAACGCTCTGTTCTTCTGTCAATTTATTTAATGGTCCTTTAATTTCTGCATGGTCTTTTTTAACATTATCTTGTTCAGATTCTTTTAATTGTGATAAAGGTTTATTAGATATATTATCCAACTCTAATAGTTGTTGTTCTGGTTCTGATAATTGCGATAAAGGTTCCTTTAATATTTTGTCCACATCTGGTTGCTCTTGTTCTGATTCTTTTAAATGTGATAAAGGTTCCTTTGATATTTTGTCCACCTCAACCAATGATTGCTTTGTAAGATTAAGCTGTACATTTTCTTCATTTTCTATGAGGTCTCCAATTTCTTGAGCTGCATCAGTACAATCCTCAGTATATTTAGCTTTTCCCAAAGTATCTTTTTGGCTTGATTTTTCATTAGACAACCTCTTATTTGATTTTTCTAAAGATATTATTTGTTTTAAGTTTGTTTCTTTGGAAGTAGAGGGATTTATCTTGTTACTTTCTGAAATGTCCTTCTGGCTGGGTTCTCCCAAATACAATCGTTGATTTGATTTTTCTAAAGATGTTCTATTTTGTAGGTTTATTTCTTTAGCAGGAACAGATTTTATTTCAGCACTTGCTACGAGGTCTTCAATTTCTTGAGCTGCATCAGTACAGTCTTCAGTATATTTAGCTTTTCCTAAAGTATCTTCTTGGCGGCTTGATTTTTCATTAGACAACCTCTTATTTGATTTTTCTAAGGATGTTCTTTTTTGTAAGTTTGTTTCTTTGGAAGTAGAGGGATTTATCTTGTTACTTTCTGAAATGTCTTTCTGGCTGGATTCTCCCAAATACAATCTTTGATTTGATTTTTCTAAAGATGTTCTATTTTGTAGGTTCGTTTCTTTAGCAGGAACAGATATTTCAGCACTTGCTATGAGGTCTCCAATTTCTTGAGCTGCATCAGTACAGTCCTCAGTATATTTAGCTTTTCCTAAAGTATCTTCTTGGCTTAATTTTTCATTAGACAACCTTTTATTTGATTTTTCTAAAGATGTTCTTTTTTGTAAGTTTGCTTCTTTGGAAGTAGGGGGATTTATCTTGTTACTTTCTGAAATGTCTTTCTGACTAGATTCCTCCAAATACAATATTTGATCTATTTTTTCTAAATCAGTTACTTCAGAAGCAACAAATTCTGGCTGAATGATATTACTAACAGATCCTTGTTCATCATTTTTTAAATCTAATGAAGATCTGTTCCGTGTTAGTTCTGTTATCTGTTCTTCAGGAATTTCTATGTAAGAGTTGCTTAGATTTACTTCCGATTTTCTGCCTAAATTAACCTGGCTTTTCTCCATTCTAGAATTATCCAAGTTAACTGTCATATCAATTTCCATTGGTTCAACAAAGCTAAACTCTACATCTTTTGGACAAAAAACATTTGATACCCTATTTCTAGTTTCATTATGAACCAATGCTTGGTTTGGGCTTGTAGTTAGTAGGTCTAATATATTTTTTTTAGAAGTAGGATTTTTTGCATTCCGTTCTACATTAGTTACACAGTTTTCTTTATCACTAGAATCACTGGTTTTTGAATCATTCATGTCAGTGTCACTATCAATAGCTGCAATTTTGTTATGTGATAAATTAAATGTAAATGATCCATCAGATCCATCACTGAGGTGAGTTTTTAATTTATCTCCTTTTATTTGAACGGTATTTTCTGATAAAAAGACATTATTATTCTCATTTTCTGCAATATTTTTATCCATAACAAGCTCTTGATTATTTTTAAATGAGTTATCTTGTAATTTACTGTTATTTAAATCTCCTGTAGGTTTAGAAGACTTTTTAGGTGTCAGGTTTGTGACTTCTGGACTTTCATGTTCAGTTTTTTCTTTTGCCTCCGACGGTGAAACACTAGTAGCTTCATTTTCACATGAACATTTTTTATGGGGTGAATGATCACCAGATTTACATTTTTCAAGTTTTTCTTGAATTCTAGGAGATTTTCTAACAGAAATATTTTCGGAAGGTGAATTTCTAGTTGCTGTTAACTCTCTGGTATTTGTTTTAGTTGTACTATTTTCAACTGAGTTTTCTGCTGCGAATTTATGTTCGTTTTCCACTTTTTTTTTAATTGGAGTGTTATCTCTTTTCTGAATTTCTTCCTCTTCACTTTCTTCAACAAAACTATTTTCGCATATAACGCTTAACTCTAAATACTTGTTAGAATCTTGTTTTTTTTGTAAATTTTCGGGATTTTCATGATCACTTTTTACAGGACTTTCAGATTCTTGCTCTTTTTCATCAATGCGCTCTAAATTAATGGATATGTCACTTGCTGAAGGTCTTCGTTTAGCTTTAATGGGAGTTTTAACCAGTTTAGTATTTGGTTCATCATCTGATACATCTGTAGATGATCTTCTGCTTCTAGTTATTCTTTTTGTGTCTTTTTCTTTGCTACTTTCAGTTTTATCTACATCATCAAATAAATCTCTTGAAGCAGACCTTCTACTACGAGTGTTTCTTTGTTTTAATTCTTCTTCTTTCTCTACTTGCGTGGAATTTATTCCTTTACCTTTTTTATTGGGTGTGTTTTCTTCCTTATCTTCTTGTAATGAACTTCTTCTTCCTCTAGTAATGATTTTTAATGGTTCTTCCTCAGTTTCTCCTTGGTTAGAACTTCTTCTACTTTTTATTGACTTTGGAACTTCCTCTTCTTTATTTACTGAGCTTCTACGACTTCTAATAGGTTTATTTGTTTCATTTTCTTTGACAGAGCTCTCACTAGTGACAGATGTAGCAGATGATCTACGAGTTCTAGTTTTGGCTGGTTCAGCTTTTTGTTCTAAATTTTCTTTATCTACCAAAGAAGCTATAATAAGAAAGTAGAGTTTATAAAATGTATTACATATGAACTAAATGTCATACAAACAATTATGACATTATAGTACAAAGGGTTATTTACATTCATTCTGTTAAAAAAATTTAACAAAGTTTCTATACCAAAGACAATTAGAACAGAAATTGGTGCAACAGCAAAGGAGTACAGAAGCTGAGTATGAACATATTACACAATGTATAAAGGAAGCTGCAATGGAATCTTTAGGGATGACGGATCTGAAGAGCAAACCATATTGGTGGGATAGAGAAATAGAAGAACGAATAGCAGAAAAGAAACAAATATATCAAAGGCTTATCCAGACAGGAGACCCAGAGATCAAAGAGAGATACAAACAACTAAATAGGAAAGTGAAACAAGAAGTCATAAACAAGAAAAACAGCTTAATGCTAAAAATTTCAAATACGACGACCAAAATATAGGCAGTACAAAGAGTTCAGAGGCATAGAAGACCATAAAATCGCTGAGAACCTCATCAAGAACTGGATTCACAATTAATAACATCTCCAAGGAAGGATGGGTAGATCATTTTACAAAATTGTTAACAAAAGCAAGGCCACAGTATGTAGAAGGAAATAAACCAAACCACATCGATGGGAAAATTTTAAAACTAGATATGTCTGTCGTAAATCCCAGGACCTCGAGGAATACACCCGGAATTTGTATGATTTGGCCCTGAAATAATAAAGGTTATGTTAAAGAATTTGTTTCGAGTGGAGTCTAAATGATGCAGATATTCCAAAAGCCTGGCAAACGTCATATATCACAGCCATACATAAAAAGGGATCACGAGATGACCCACATAATTTCCAGGGAATCACTGTTATTTCTACAATAGGAAGAATATGTTCTTGTATACTGAAGAAGACCATATTAAAGATAAACAATCTGAAGAAAAGGCTGGATTCCGAGCAGGTCGCTCAACAATCGACAACCTTTTCATCCTTAAAATAGCCTTAGAGAAGCAAATGCAAAGAGGCAGAGAAACGCATATAGCCTTTATTGATCCGGAAAAGACTTACGATAGCATCCCGATATCACAACTATGGGAAAGAATGGAGGAACTAGAGATCAGACAGACAGGCTATAGGGACAATTCTGCAAGAGTGAAGCTAGGAACAGGCATAACAGATTGTTTTAAGTCCTACAAGAAACTCAGACAGGGGTGCTGTCTATCCCCTACTCTTTTTAAAATTTACCTCGGCTGATCGCTTAGAGAGTGGACAAGAAAGTGTGCACAAATGAGACTGAGAGTGGAAAATGACAAGCTCCATAGTTTTTACTTTGCTGATGATCAGGTTGTGATAGCAGAGGATGAAGATGATTAGGGGTATATGGTCAAATAACTGAAAGAGGAATACGAAATACCTAGTGGTTGTATTTAACAAAGAGGGCAATTGCAGGGATGAGATAACAGAAAGGAATAATAAAGGTAGAAAAATCATAGGAGCCCTAAATTCAATCCTTTGGGAAAAATTATAAGAAGAACAACAAAAAAGCGACTATATGCAAGTTTTGTTCAAAGTGTTTTGTTTGTGTGAAGTATGGTATATAACAAAAACACTGAAGAGAAAACTAATTGCAACTGAAATGGATTTTTTAAGAAGCTGTGGAGTGTCAGAGAGGGATAGAGTGAGAAACAAGGAGATCTGAAATGGAATGGGCATGGAAAAGAATATTTCAGACAAAGTTGAGAAAAAACAACTGACTTGGTTCGGTCACATGAAAAGAATGAATGAGAATAGATACCACCGGAGAGGAAGACCTAGAAGAAACTGGAGGAATGGAATAGATGAAGCACAATAAACCTAACCGAGGAACAATCTCTTGATAGGAGAATATGGAAACTGGGGTCAGAGAGGCGGCGACAGCCGTAGAAATCCGTGTATATATACAATAAAAAATTGAATCCTGCATAAAAATGTGATAAAATATTTAAAACATCTTTACCTCTTTTTCCTTTAAGACTTGAATCAACTTCATCATCTTTATTTTCAGAGCTGGTTGAAAGACGTCTTCCTTTTAATGGTTTGACTTCAGAAGGACCTGGTGAACTCACAGCTATTATCCGACATGATCTTCTTAATGGTGATTTTGAAGCAATAGTTTCTTCTGCTTGTATAATTTCCACAGGTCGGGGCATTTTGTCTATAAATGTATATTAATTTATCCAACTGTATTAACTACATACTTTTAAACATGAAATATTTAGATTACTAAGAATATATAGTACATTTTTGTATAATACTTTTTATGAAATATATGAATATATTTTTTGAGGTTTCAAGTAATTACACAAATATGGAAGTTTTAATGTTGGTTCTACAACTTCTTTAAACTTATATAAAGTACAAAACAAATAGGCAGTATCGACCACATTCAAATTTATACTACAGTTTTGAATAAAGTAATAGCAAATTTTAGTTAAGGCAAACTATGTAGGTAGTGCACATCTAACAAAATCGATAATAGTATGTTAGTAACCCTCATCAAAAGGAAATATTAATTGAAATAATTTGTATTTAGTGCCAAATAAAGGAGCAATCAGTTTATTTTTACACTCATTGTAAACCACCTTTGAGATTTTTTTTAATAATCAGTAAGTTAAAATATGTATATAAAAGAACAAAAAATGATAACTAAAAATAACTTTTGAACTATCTTAAAAAAAGTCATTCTTTTCTGTTTAACAAAAAGTGGTTAAATTGAACAAATTTTTAACACTTATTTGAAGGTATGAAAATTATACAATATTTACAATTTTATTATTGTATGAATGTGATTGTATACTTACTTTTCTTTTATATTTTATTATAACTTAACGACAATACATTACAAATTTAAAAGACAGTTAAAATTAACACGTGCAATTTAACCAAGTAACGTCTCGACTTGACTAGCTGCGTAAAACTGGATAAAAAACGGTCGTAAACGTCAAGTCAAACGTACAATTTGAGAATTCAGACAACCAACATTTAAAACCGCGCGATTATCATGCTTTCTTTTTCAGAATACTTTTATTAAATAAAGAGAGCATCAAAGTTAAAAAAATTGGAACTTGGTAGTTCTGTAAATAGGAAATATTTTAAAGCTAGGCAATTTTCTTAACTGATAAATAAAACAAAACTTGTATTTCGTGCATAAAAAACTTTTTATTGAAATAGCATAGCGCTTTCGACTTTTAGGTCATCTTATGTGCTTACTTGTCAGGTTTACAAGATCCATAAAATTATATAAAATACATAAGAACATGTTAAAAAGGTTTTTTTTAAAAAACTACACTTTTACACCTTATATAGGTACATGTATTGAAGTTGTAAAACTAAAACTAAAAAACATTTACACTTTTACACCTTATACAGAGTGATATTGGGACAGACAAGGGCGGGTGATTTGGATCAAAATATGACGATACGACAAAATATGCCTTAATAAAATATTGCTGTGGAAAAAAAGGCGTTAAATTTGAAATTTTGTTTTTATTTTTTGCTAATAATTTCACTGTAAATTTATAAACTGTTATCAAAAACTGAAGAGAGGCATGAAGTAATTATAAAGTGTTATAAAAAGATTGTATACAGTTCCAAATATCCAAGTGATTTGTCAAGTAAAATTTATTGCGTATAAATACTAGAATAAAATTGTTTGGTCATTGTACTGAGTGTTTAGAATTATCGAATCCAAAGAGTAAAAATCGTACATATATATCCCGTACCTAGTAGTTAGAACCTGTATTCTACACTTGGCAAGTTTCCAACCAAATATTCTGTACCTGGTATTTCCTAAGTATCTGATATTCCCTAGGTAACTGGTATTCCGGAGGTATCTGATATTTCCTAGGTAACTGGTATTCCGTAGGTACCTGGTATTGTAGCTTTATGAACAGCCAGAAAGTGTCAAAAAAGGCACGTCTGGCTGTGCATAGAGAAGTGTTGGTTCCTACACTTATGTATGGTAGTGAATGTTGGGTTTGGCAGAAGAAGCATGAAAATAGGATTAATCCTGCGAAGATGAGTAGTCTGAGAAGTATAGCTGGAGTAACTCGGTTGGATAAAGTAAAGAATAGTGAGATAAGAGAAAGCTGTAGTGTAAAAGAAGATGTGGTTACAAAGATAGATAAAGGAATGCTTAGATGGTGCGGACACTTAGGAAGGATGGATTAAGGTAGATTGACGAAACAAATTTACAAGGCGAGTGTGAATGGACGGAAGTCGGTAGAGGTCGACCTCGGCGAACATATCTTGAACAGAATAACATTGTTTTGAAGAAAGGCCAGCTGTCAAGAGTACCAACAACCTACGAGCATGTATGAGAGTACTGATGAAGGTAGAGGAAGCAAAAGATGTGTGTAAGAATCGTAGCAAGTGGAAGGAAGTGGTCTCTGCTACGTCTCTACCCCTACGAGAAAAAGGCGTGACTATATGTATGGAAGTATGTATATATCTGGTATTCCGTAGGTGCCTGGTATTCCATAGGTACCTGGTAGCGGATACATTTAAAATCAATCAAAGCTAAAACTTTTAAAATGCACAGATTAATTTTGAATATTTCTGCTATCATTTACAACTGCTGTTAGTAGAAGCGAACTTGCTGTGGTCGCAAATTGGAAAGGCCGATATTTTCAAAAAAATATAAAATTTTACATGACACAGGCCAGAGAGAGATGGAACTAAATTGATGTTTCATTGGTCCACCAAAAAAAAAAACAATATCAAAACGCCAGTGTTGGCTTTAGTAATGCTAATCGACAACCGAACAAATCAAAAAATGGATGTAACGGCAAAATTCTCGTTCGTTATAATGTCTACTTATGTTTTTATTCTATAAAACTGGAGTTTGATTAATGATGAATATTTCTGGACACTTTGAATAACGATTTTGAATCTAAGAAATAAGCTATACAAGACTTGGCCCTAATAAGCCAAATTTTTGTTTTAAAAATGTTGTCAGTATTGAAGATTTCAATCTCAATGATCTGAGTTTATTCTAGATAAGCATACAAAAGGGTAAATATCAATTATAAAATTATTATTAACAAATGTGTACAGAAAAAATTTATTTTAAAGGTTCGTCCTTGTGGTTTTGATATTATACATAAAAGCTACAAATATAAATATAAATATCGAACGATCAAGTGATGAAACCAAATAACAAAAATATTTCCTTTCAATTGCCGTAATAAACAACAACCATTTATCCGATTATTTCGATCTCACGTTATTATGAAAACATGGCGACGTTCCATTTTAATCTTGATACACGTCAAACCGTAATTTTTTGTAACTTTTATTTTTTATGTCCATAGTAATGGAAATAAATAACTATTTTTGATGTTTTTAATCACACTAGAGAGGAGTGAAAATAAAACACTTGGATACGCAGACGACATAGTCATTATGGTCCAAGGAAAATTCAACACCACTGTTAGGGAAAGAATGCAAATGGCCCTAAATCAAGTAAGCACATGAATAGACAAAGAGAGTTTAAACATTAGTGCCTCCAAATCTACCATGGTAGCTTTTACCTGAAGAAGAAAGTTAGAGAGCTTAGGACATCTGCCCTCCAAGGGACCCAAATCCAGCTGGCGGGAGAAGTTAAATATCTCGGGGTGATTCTAGAATCGAAACTTAACCGGAACCAACAACGTGCAAAAGTACAGAAGAAAGCTGAGGCGACATTAATGTTAGCCAGACGAGCACACGGAAAAACATGGAGGCTAAGTCCCAAGATGGCGCGTTGGATATACAATATTGTGGTGAAACCCGTGATCACATATGCATCATGGGGGAAGCAAGAATGGGACTTCTAAGGCAACAAACCACATGTCTCCTATGTACTTTTTCAACTTTAACTTTGAGGTAAATAGACAAAATCGAAGGAAATTGACAGATGACCACACCAAGGGCAAACTTGGAGAGAGAATCTGGTATACAGACGGATCCAAGACCAAGGAAGGAACTGGTGATAAAATATACAATGAGGGAAGAAACTCCCAAATAAGTGTCTTATTAGAAACAAACACTTCTGTATTTTAGGCGGAAATGTATGCTATCCTGCAATGCGCAAGGGAAAACAACTTGGGGGAAGTGCGCAACGCACGGATCAAAGTATACACAGACAGCCAGGCGTAACTAAAGGCTCTGATGAATTCCAAAGTGACATCAAGACTGCCAAGACGAATTCAGTGTCCTCTCAGAACACAATAAAATAACTTTGATGTGGGTTGCAGGACACTGAGCTAGCAAGAAAGGGCTCATTAACTCCATACATTGACCCAGAACCCGCACTCGGGATTACTAAATCTGAGATCCGAGGATCAAACGAAAACGAAGAGAGCAGTGTCTCATGCACCACGACAAAACATTTATCAAAGAACCAACAAAACACAGAATTGAAGAACTACTGAAGATGAGTAGGAATCAGGTAAGAATTAAAACGGGTCTTCATACTGGTCACAGTCCAATGAGAGAACACCTACAAAAAATGAGGCTATACAACGGAGAATTTCACTGCAGATAATGTGGTGAAGAGAGAAAAACGGACAAACACATACTGTTAGAAAGCTAATTACTAGACCGCAAAAGACAGACAATATTCGGGCAACCTAGGTTAACCCCTGAAGAATAAAACAGCCAACCGGTGAAGAACTTGTACAGATTGGAACAGGGGACTAGAGTTACGGAAGGGGTGGTGTGACAACAAACCAGAAGACACAAAAAGCCCAAGAGGCTGAATTGTAGCTGGCGATAGGACCAGCATCCGAGGGAAAAAAATAAAAATTATCTTAGTAGGAATGTCAAAGGCAATCAGTGATATGTTAACAACTTCTTTACAGTATACAGCGTTTTTAAAAAAGTGATGAAACGTTCAACTTCAAAAATCTTTCTTTTTTAAAATAAAATAATCAACGAAGGAATGTTTCGTCTCATGAGAAAAATCATTGAGTATAAATTATTGTAGTCGGTTGTAAACAGCCTAAAATAGTGATAACTTAGTGGTATTTACATAAACATAGCGAATAATTGACCGTTGAATACATTTAAAAACAATTTAAACCAAAAACTATATTTCTAAACATTGCAGATGTGTACCAATTGTCTTTATAATTACACTTTTTAATTATAAATAAATAAATGTAGAATTGTTTGATAAATAATCCTCATCCAATTCGACCGTTACCTTTTTCGATTAACGATATTAAAGATTATATCGCATCCAACTCGATCCCGTCAAATTATTAGTCGAGTTCAGCGTAAACCTTAAGCCTATCCTGGCAGTGTTTGCGTTGCATCTTAAGGGCCGAATATTGATCGTTTCTCAAAAAATAGAAATGTTCACGCTGCTAAGTAACTGAAATACACCGGGGAAAGTAGAAGATTGTCTCCTGCAACTCTTGGGCAATTAGTCATTGTATGTAAAATAATGTTTTATATCTTTCCAGATTCTTGACGTTTGTTCGCCGATAACTCTTCAGATAACATTTAAGTATATTGTTGATTTTTTATGATATAAATGTTTGTTTTAGTAGGTATATAAGACAATGATGATGCTCTTGTGTAATAAGCATGGTACACCGTCACTACGTGATCTAGGTAAAATAAAAGTGGTCATTACAAAATTATTACTATACTTTATCCTGCCTTAGACCTATCTTTAGATTCAATTCTTACTAGCAACACAAATTTCTAATTTCTATACGTTGAGGCTTAAATACAAGCGTAAAAATATCTACACACTTTGACAGAAAATGTTAATGTTAAAGAAATAATTAATTAGAATTAAAAATATAGGGTATAAGAATGTTTACTTGTTAACAATTAAGAACATTTTTTGGTCATTTCTGACAACAAAGATTTAATTTATTTTAAAGGTTTTTTGTTCATTACATGCAATATTCTTCGAATTATTTAAAGAAAATGGAGACATGCCTGCGCTCATAGTGCAGTCACCTTAGGGGTTTCACCTCGGAATGAAACGGAATAAATTTGTATAAACCCTTATACGGGCATTCTAAAATTTTGTCGCAAAAGTCTCATAATGTCACGTGTGACCGTCCTTAGATATTCAAGGTCAAAGATCATAAATATTAGTTTTTCGAAAATATGTCGCTTCCTTTGCCTCAAATCGTAAGAAGTAAAATATAAAATTATCCGAGGTTGACCCCTTTTTTTAGCTTAAGTGACTTGGCTATAACAAAGTCGTTAATTAAGCAATAAGATCTTTCTGGAATGTAATTTAACAGCTCAAAAAATAGATCAGACTTTAAAATTAAGAAAATATAAGAAGAATGGGAGAAGTATGCACAGCAAGTACCAAAAAGTTTTGTACAGATACCAATAGATGGACTTCAGTAGGATGCTATTGTTTAACTGGTAAAAAAATCAGAAGGGAGCGTAATCAAAATTAAATATTAAGATTAAGCTAGTGACTTAATCTGAGTACCTACCTGAGAGTGACTTTTTTTAAAAAAACCAGAAACACAACAAGAATTTTTATATTTAAACAGTTTTTAACACTCCAGGGTCTAATTATTCCTATGTTTCGAAAAAATATGTTTCTATCACTAAATTATACTAGCTTATTACCTGTGCTTTTCTACGGATGTTTATTATAATAGAATCTAGTAGCATAGATACAATTATTTCATAATGTATTGTAACTATAACAAAAGCTGAAAAAAAACTATTAAACAAAGACTTGTTCAAGGCTCTCACTATGGGATATAGATTGGGAGTCTTACCTAAGTAGATGTAGAAGGAGGAATTTCAACAGTAGGTTCCTCTTATAGGCTGTAAAATTACCTCACCATCACGATACGCTTACAGATGAAGCATATATTTCGCTTGCTGCTTATATAATATAGAGAAACATGTGAGGAAGTCATCTTCAGTACACCTGACAAGTAGCACTGAAAATGACTCAAGCGTCGAAAGCGCTATGCAGTTCTAAAAATAAAAAGTTTTGTATGCACAACATAAAAGTTTTGTTTTATTTATCAATTAAAATTCACATTGCCTCATAATAAAAAACTCAAACCGTGCCAGTTATTTTAAATGTACTGTTACAATGCTTGTTCGAACTTGAGTGGAATGCGAGGCACTACCATGTACATAGGATAGGGAGTAAAAAACACGACATAACCGCACCCACAGGTTCAATTTGGTTAGGTATAATGACCCAGTATGTTCCATTCTACGATCCCTAACCGCTATATTTTCGGACGGTATTAAAATCAAACAAATATATAAAATATTTTATGATTTTTTTCAATTTTGTATGTTTAGTACATTTTAAACATTTAATCATTTTATACGAACGAGTAACTAAAAACAAAAAAAATTATCATAACATTTCCAAGTTAAAACAAGGAAAAAAACTGTGAAAATTAAACTAAAACAACATTTTGGTTGTTTTTTTAAAAAAATTAACCTATTTTAATATGGCGTAACATCCCCTTGAGCTTTGATTACGGTTTTTATACGCAAGGGCATATTTGCCGCAAGCTTTTGGCATTCTTTAGCAGGAAATAAGCCCCAAATTTCTTAAAGTTCATACATAGATCCGGAATATTGCGTTGGGGATTATTTCTAAGGCACTGTTTTATTTTATGCCATAGGGTCTCAATTATGTTGAGGTCTGGGCTGCGCGAAGGCCAGTCTAAGATGTTAATCTCATTATCTGCAAGTCACGTTTTTGTGGATTTAGCAGTATGTAAAGATGCACCATCTTGTTGAAAAATTATATTATCTTTATTAGGATGTAACGCTTGAATGCTTGGTAATAAATATTCCGTTCAAATATTTTTATATTTCCGCGCATTTACCGTACCATCTAAAAATGCAATTTCCCCAGCCCCTTTGCTGACATGCATCCCCAAACCATAATTCCTTGAAGAAACTTAACTGTGCGCTTTAGACAATCTTTATGAAATGCCTCTGCTTCGCTTTTAATTACACGCTTCCTACAATCACCCAAACTGATATCTAATTTTAACTTATCGATAAATATCACTTTACTCCAGTCCTCATTAGTCCACAAAACCCTTTCTTTAGCCCAAAAAGACGTTTCTTTTTTGCTTTTGAGTTAACAAAGGTTTTTCTTTCGCCTGCAAACAATTACTCAAATGTCAAGAATTATTTTAGCAACTTTAAGCATATCATACCTTATAAAAACTAAGCCCAGATTTATGAATCCACTTCCGACAACACTCTCTTCTAAAATTTAATCCAGTTTGCTGATTACAAGAAGAGGTAATTTCGCGTAGTGTTGATCTTCTTTGAGCCTTGCAAGTTTTTACCAAAAGTCTTCTATTTCTTTCAGTTACTAATTGTGGGCGTCCAGTACTTTTACTACGAACAGTTAAATTACCAGTTTTCCTGTGTTTCTCACTGTGTCTCCAATTGTTTATTTTGATATTTTAAGATCAGAACCAATTCGAGACATCTTTATGTTTTTTAACAATCAATTCTCGAATTTTTAACGGTGTGACTAATCCCCGGCCCATTTTTACTTTACAAAATAACAAATGTCAATTAGTAAACAAACCTACCAAAAATTGTGAGTATATTCCACAGCCTACTTTCAAAATATTTTAATATCTTCTTACATTGTCTAGCTATCCGAACATTTAGAGGTCAATAAATTATGACAGTTTAACACTATTGTTTGACATAATTTTTAATAAAAATAAAAATTGCCAAAACACTCACACTAAACATATATTTATTTACCTAGTTTATAAAAAACATTTGTTTGTTAGAATAAAATAATACATATTTAAAGAAAAATAAATTATTAATCATCAAAAAATTTGTCCGTCCGAACATGTAGTGGTTAGGGCTCGTATAAGTGATACGTTTTTAATTATATTTTACAAAAGTTAGAAATAAACTATAAAACAAAACCAAATGTTGATAGATAAATTTACAACTATGGTAGAATAGAAAACCTATTTTAAACTCTTATTTAATAGCCTTTTTTAGTATATTTTACTTACAACATATTTTCACCAAACATCAAAATCACCAATAATCTGTCAAGTCGTTGACGCAAAGCCATCTAGACATAAATAAAAACCTTTAATTAAAAGTCAGATCACAGATAGAACTCATCTGTTGACGGATGAGACACCTTAAATTTAGAATTTTGTTAAACCCCGCATCATTGGATATACAGAGAATCACCATGTAAATTTTCATCTTCCTGGTCTTTGATGTTCATGAGATACAATGATCACTAAGTCAGTGAGTGGTATTTGGCAAATATAATGGTAATTTTATGTTTTAAATAAATACTTTGAAATAGAGTCAGTTTTGTAATGCATATTCGGTCATCCGTGGCGTTTGTTTAATTAAATTTACTACCACGATTTACAGACGAAATAAAATAATTTTCTCCTGCAACTAGGTGATACATAAAATAGTGATGTTTTACCGTCTAAATGATTCGTTACTTTGTATAGAATTTAATTATTTATGAACTGGACACATTTACTTTGTTCCTATATTATAATTAAATATGAAAAATTATCTACGTACAAAGTTGTTGCTGGCAGCTTAAAAATAAATTAAATTTTAAAAAAGCCAGAATGGAAAATTACATTTAAGGCATTTAATATTTAATTATGATATGAGATGTGAGAAATATTTATTTGGCATTTGCTGGTATACGTTGATCAGGATAAGCGATATGCCTCCTACTGATCATTCAGGTGACTGAGCTAAAGGCCCTCTGCTATTTATCGTATTTTTCAATGTTTTGAAGAGCTTTTCAACGGTTATATTTCACTTAGTTTTTGTTTCATATCCGATGTAATCGAAATACAAAGAGAGTACGACAAGGATGTATCCTCTAACCCTTATGATTTAACCTATAGTCAGAAGAGATATTTAAAGAAGCCCTATATGACATAGAACTGGGAATATATATATATATATATATATATATATATATATATATATAGAGTGGAACGTTTTAAATATCTAGGCGCAACAATCACAGTAGATAATGATATCACTGAGGAAATAAAAGGAAGAATCCAAGCCACAAATCGATGTATGTATATACTCCCTAAACAACGTCCTTAAATCAAAAAACCTGACACGGACATCCAAAATAAAAATATATAAGAGTATTATTAGACCAATACTTACCTATGGAAGTGAAACATGAACAATGACTAAGGCGAACGAAGAAAAACTCAGACGTTTCGAACGCAAAACACTCAATATCGAATTAGAACTAATGATGAACTCAAACGACTATATAATGACAGTGATATCGTCCAAGAAATAAAATCTCAACGTCTGAGATGGGCTGGCCACGTACAGAGACTCCATGAAGAAAGATTGGTGAAACTGATATGGGAAGAGATTCCAGCAGGCAAAAGACCTTTAGACAACATCCAAACATCCAACATCTGGAGAGACAACATCCAAAACGACCTGCTGAAAATGAACGTTCCTCTCGACACAAACCTGATGGAGGACCGAGAATATTGGAGAAGAAGAAGAAGAAATATTTATTAAGTAGGTTTCCCTAATATACAAAAAACTCTACTATATGTATACATAAATAACAATATAATCATCCTATATGAATGATCTGTTAAATAGGTTATTAATCTGTAGTAATAAGAATAACATTATTACAATTAAATATAAAAATTATTACAATGAAATATAAAAACAGTTATAATTCCATACAGTGTAAAAAAAGAAAAGTATAACAATTTAATTATTAATCCTATAAGATTTAACAGTAAACTGGATAATAATAGTAACATTGCAGATAAAAAATAGTTCTAATTTAGTTCCCTTATATGTATCAACAATTTGTGTCTGAAGTTTTCACAAGATCCACTAGATTTAACATTATTTGGTAAGTTATTGTACTCTACCATACCTTTATAAAACAATGAATTTCTCGTATTTGATAATTTTACTCTAGTCACATTAATGTTGTTCAAATTACGGGTGAAATGATTGTGAATCTCGTATTTGAAATCAACATAATCACGAAAGTAAGAAGGTGCTTCATTATGTATTATTTTATAAATAAATATTGGAAGAGATTAGTAGAGTCAGCCAAGACCCACCCTGGGTTGTAGCGCTAACCGAAGAAGAAGAAGAAGAAGATATATATATATATATATATATATATATATATATATATATATATATATATATATATATATATATATATATATAAACGACAAACGATTGAACAGGCATTTGAGATATGGCTATATCGGCGAATACTTGGACGTCACAAATTTTAGAGTGCTCGAAAGAATAAATAAAGATATGGAGATCATAAAGAAGATCAAGACTAGAAAGCTTGAGTATTTGGGTCACATAATGCGAAATGGGAAACGTTATGAGCTTCCACAGCTGGTTCTCCAAGGGAGAGTCCTAGGACGGAGGGGACCTGCATGAAGAGAATATCTTAGTTAAAGAATTTGAGAACTTGGTTTGGTACCTACCACAATGACTGGCCTTTTTAGGGCAACTATTTCAAAGGTTTAAATTGCCATGATGATCGCTAATATCCGTTAACGGATGAGCACTCAAAGAAGAAGAAGATGCTGAAGTTTTATTATTGTGGTGTTCTCCAGTGTTCATTTTGGATGAAGAGATACCCTGAAATAAGTTTCCATTAGCAGGAAAAGAAAATATTGTTGTAAAACAAATTTAAGAAATAAGGAGTTTGTGGATAAAAAAGAAATGTGGATCAGAATGTAAAAGATAGGAAAGGTAGTATAGAAACGGTATTGTCAAACTTTAATCATGATCTTGTGATGGTGTTAGTAAACTTTTTAAAATATACTGGAATTCGTCTTCAAGCAGAATTTGAATAAGCTTGTTACCTCTGTGTTTAACCCAATTGTTTATTTTTCCTTTTTACCGAAGCCTAGTATTGTTTGTGTTTACTAAAAATGTCCTGACGGGTCCCTGGACGAGAAGCGAGTGCAAACGTACATCCTTATATTGTATTTCTTTTAAAAACATTTTTCTGGTTGTTAGATTTATAGGTTTTTCCTTTATAGACGAATCGCGACTGGCCGAATGACTGTAGGCTTTTTCGGAAACCTACTCGGGTTAACACGATCCTTAACCTGCACGTTCGTTTACCTAACCCGAGTTGCCTACCTGTGTTCGGAAACTATTGATTTGTTGACTCGATCATAGACCCAGGTTCACTTTTCGTAACCCACCTCGAGAGAAGGGTCGTTAAAGACGCTATAGGCACCGCATGCGCATTACTGAAGGTTAGTATAAAAAAAATGTTCGATATTATTATATTATAACCTAATTCTTTTGGTGGTTGTTATTACTGGCTACTCTCTTATATGTCGTCGGACATTACTCTCCTGACCAATGAAACCACATATCTAACATCTCCCCAAATTTTCCTGGACTAGCATGATTTTCAGTTATAAAAAAATGATAAATAATTAATCGACTGAAAATATAAAAAATTAAGGTCAGGAGGACGTTAACAGTCAGCTCAAAAACGAAACCTTAAAGTTCGTAAACTACAGTTCTCGGGTAGGTGATCGGAGTGATCTATCACGTGATCTCATTGAATCGGGTTGGTGACCTAGAGTAAGTTTCCGAAAAGGCCTTAAGTCTATGCCAAAAAAAATATTTTATTTATTTTTTACTTATGTTAATTAAATGTGGTCCATTTATTATTTTTAATTATTTGTACATTTTAACACGTTTGTTTACAAACAACAGTACGAAAAAGATGACTGATTCTGACAAAATCGAAATGTGGATTAGCGCGATAAATGAAATAATGAATTTTCCTCTTATTTTCGCTTTTTTTTTGTATTAGTTAACAGTAGCCGATGTTGTGTGGTATTAACTGGTGTCGATGATGTGTGATGTATTTGCTCTTGTTGTCCACTTTTTCCTCTCTTTTGAAAATATTGGCTGTCTTATATTATCTTCATCGCTAAGAAGAACACAGTAATTGTTGCATTTTTTTCGTACTTGATATTGACAGACAATATATAATAAAATCGTGAAACGTGATTGTAAATTAATGTATAATTTAGCCCAATGTAAACACCTACTATTAAATCCATTAACGAACATACATGTGAGGATGATATTGCTCAACCTTTATTGGTACCTACATTAATTTAGGTTGGAATTATTGATTTTTAATGTATTTTTAAATAAACGCATCAATCAATATTAAATGTCAATATAGCCATACGATTATTTATTACTAATACAAAAAATACTAGGTAGTACTTGCACATTTTGCTTTTTAAAATTTACAATGAATATATCCAACAATAAGTAAGACATAAAAAATATATGAAAAGATGCAATTTGTACACATTCCTGAAGAAGACTAATACAATCTGGAGCGAAACATCGTGTGTGCCATTTTTAAAATTGTCACAGTCAAATTTTACAAGACGTGTGAATTTTTAAACAACTGCTATTATCGGAGCTCTTTGTATTAAAAAGGAAAAACAAAAATATCAGTATAAGTTTTTTAACACTAAATATGATAAAGAATTATTACCATTGAAAGTTTTATTCCTTATAGAGAAACCATAGCAGTTGATTGGTTACCAGCTCGTATGAATATATCTACGTTTCGTCATCTATAGGTCAAATAAGTTGATTGTTTTATGAGTTAAATACGCTGTTACATCCAATAAAATAGTACCCATCAGTTGGTGCAACGAGACATGAAACGAATGCGGTCCTAATGGGACTATGTTGAACATAGGCTGTGTAATGCCTAAATTACTCTTGGATAGGAACACAATCATGTTGTGTGAATCTTTACTACTTCATTAAAACGCGTATTTACTGACTAGACTATGTAGTAGAAACCAGCAAATCGAAAGAGTTGCTTCATACATGTACCTAGGCACAACAATAACCGAAGATTGGGACCATTCTCGTGAAATTAAATGCCGGATTGAAAAATCCCGAGCGGCGTTTCACAAAATATCACACCTTTTTAACCTTAATCTAACATCAAAAGTAAGAATGCTCCGCTGTTACGTGTTTCCAAGGGTTACTTTATGAAGCAGAATCATGGACACTCACTCAATACTCCACAGAAAATCTTGATAAATTTGAGATGTGGCTATATCAGCGAATACTTAAAATACCTTGGACGTCACAAAAGTTAGAGTGCTCGAGAGAATAAATAAAGATATGGAGATCATAAAGAAGATCAAGACTAGGAATCTTGAGTACTTAGGTCACATAATGCGGAATGGGAAACGTTATGAACTGCCACAGCTGGATGAGCACTTAAAGAAGAAGAATATTTTTTCAATATTAAATCGTCGTTTTTCCCGTCACAGAAAAAAATAGTGTATTATATAAGGGAATAATATTAGATTTTAGCTCTCGGGCTCTCATCGAGCTAAATTCTAGTACTTTTTTCTCTTGTACCATAAATAACTATAATCATGATGGAAAAAAAACTAAACTACAAAACACCTAGAGTATTGTTGTAAAAAAGTTATTTGTGCCTCCTGAACAATTTGTTAATGGAGCTGACTATTTGTTGTTGTTGTTCAATTGCAAATCCTCGTTTTGAAGTCCTCGTTTTGCCTCCATCTCACGTTAAGTTTTATATGGATGCACCTCAAAATCATGTAGTGCTCAGCATCAATGTTTGCTTGAAAGAACCATAGATTTCGGAAGATCCTTAGTAGAGGCAATTATACCCGAGTAAAAGTCCCTTTTAAAGAATAAGCTCTCGTGTATGCATTTATCCCGAGTGGGCGGTTATGAGTTCATCCGTAATCGTAAATTCATATCGAAATTAAATAACTTAATGCAAATATAAATCTAACATTTAAATACCTACCTATCAAAGTTACTTAACGTTAATAGCTAGTTACAGGTTTTTTAAAGTAAAATCTTTGTGAGAAAATAATTTTTGCACGAAAAAAATGGTTTTCTGTATGTCAAGGTTGATGTCAAGTTTTTGTTGCGCAATGATAATATTTGTATCACGTCGATGTTGAAGAAATTTGTTCATCCTAAAACGCTAATGGTCCTTAATAGTTCTATGCATAAGTAGGATTTCTAAATAATAACAAACGATGTTTATAAAATGTAAAAAAATGGATTCAACGTAAATTGTTCATTTCGAAATCGAAGTAATGGTTTTGAGATTTTTTTTAGTTATATCGGTTAATAAGGGTTCTATGGGTAAAAAAAGACCTTTACACCGGTAAATACAGTACAGCACCCGCTCCACCTTTTATGGCACAGTCCTTCGATGTATTATTTCCCATGTTGTTTCCTGGTATGCTTTTCCTGCAAATTTTGTGTTTTTCCGAACCTCTCCTTACAAGTTCGTCTACTTCCTCATTACCTGCAACTTCCTGGCGTCTTGGGATCCGTATCAGTTTAATGTGATTACCAGCGTTCTCAGTTCTTTTTTGCAGTTAACGAGTATGGGGGAAGGGGTGGTCCGGCCCTGAGGTGCTCCATATAGAAGATTTGTTTACAATCTACTGTCAAAATTTCGATCAATAGGGACAGAAAAGGATGCCCCAAGATCCGGGAGACCCAGCATGTCAGAGAGGATCGTAAGAAATCCTGATTATTTAAAACATGTTTGTTTTAGCGACGAGAGCACGTTTTAATTGAACGGACGTGTCAATACTTAAAATTGCAGATAGTGATGGAAATTCACTTGAAATTGGGGAAGTACATGCGCAGATTCCCCAAAAATTAAATGTTTGGGCGGGGATTTTGGGTAATCGCATTGTAGGACCCATATTTTTAGACGGTTATTTAAATGGCCTCATGTAACTCGAATTATTGAAGGAGATAATATTACTCCTCTTATTAATAATATTATAGCCCAAAATCTCCAAGAATTCAACATGGACGTCATTTTCCAATAAGACGGTACTCCACCGTATTACTTTAGAGATGTGAAAAATTACTTAAACGCTACTTATACGGTGGATTGGTCGCCGGGGTCCTACGGAGTGGCCAGCGCGGTCGCCGGATCTCTCACCCCTAGATTACTTTTTATGGGGTTACCTTAAATCTCAAGTATTTAAAATTATTTGAAAAAACTTCGTCAAAGTATCATTAACGTTTGTGCACAGGTAACCCCAGAAATGCTCCAGAATGTTAGGGAAGCATTCTCTAACCGAATAAATATTTGCCAAGAGATGCTAGGCGAGCATTTAGGAATTTAATGTTGTTGTTTATGTGTTTGAAAGAGAGAGCGTATAGATTGAAAATGAATGATTTGATCGTCAAATGCCTTTTTTACGCCGATGATCAAGTCATATTAGCATCATCTGAATAGGAGTTCCAGGCGATGGTTAATGTTATGTATGATGCACTGAAAATTAAAGGGATGATTTTAAATGTAAGCAAAACAAAAGTAATGGTTTTTGAAAGAAAAGAAAGCATGACAAACTGTGAAGTTCTAAATAAGGGAGAAAGAGTGGAACAAGTAAATGAGTTTGTATACCTGGGTTCAAAGTTTACAAGAGATGGAAAGTATGACAGTGACAATGAGCGAATGGTGTTCGCAGGAAAACAAATGAATGGGGCACTGCATAGCTTTAGGAACAGCCAGAAAGTGTAAAAAAGGCACGTCTGACTTTGCATAGAGGTGTGTTGATTCCTACACTTATGTATGGTAGTTAATGTTGGGTTTGGCAGAAGAAGCATGAGAATAGAATTAATGCTGCGGAGATGAGTAGTCTGAGAAGTATAGCCGAAATGACTTGGTTGGATAAAGTAAAGAATAGTGAGATAAGAGAACGCTGTGGTGTAAAAGAAGATGTGGTTACAAAGATAGATAAAGGAATGCTTAGATTGTTTGGACATGTAGAAAGGATGGATGACGAAACAAATTTATAAGGCGAGTGTGAATGGACAAGTCGGTAGAGGTCTACCTCGGCGAACATATCTCGATCAGATTAACATTGTTTTAAAAAAAGGCCAGGTCAAGAGTACCAACCACCGACGAGCATGTATGAGAGCACTGATGAAAGTAGAGGAAGCAAAAGATGTGTCTAAGAACCGTAGCAAGTGGAAGGAAATGGTCTCTGTCTACCCCTAAGGGAAATAGGCGTAACAATATGTATGTATAATAAAAAATTGTAGGTACAATTTTAGTAATCAAAATAAGTACTCATTCTATTGGGGATTTTTTATGAAAACAAGAAAAATATGTTTACATTCGTTGGTTAGCTCCTGTACTTAACTAAAGAGGATAGATAGACCATTAGATAATTTTCACTATAGTCATTACTTTAACGTTTCTTTAATATGTTCTAGTTTTAACAAATTACAATAACCCCAACCTCAATCCGATGTCACATCTATGGTTTCAAATACACTTTTATTATTTTCCTTTTGTTCCATTCTACTATTTGAAACCCAATTTTATATCAGTCATTTAAAACGCCAAATTTCAACAGCGTTTGTTCACAAAAACTAGTATTAAAGATCCACTAATCTACTAATTTTCAGCACAATTAAGCGTTATTACCAGATTATCAAAAAGCGTAGATATGCGTTATGATACGTGAGAATATACTTTCATGGTTAATTTCCTGCAATTTGTTTAGTAAAGCATCAACACAAGGTCGTAGGTAGGATTTTTCCGTACAATGTACGTATGTATTTTTCACAAGAACAAAATAACTCTTATACTTTTTTTGGAATGTGCGTTACACAAATAAAGTCTAATTAACATGTATTTTATTGTAATTTGTTTTAGAAGACGCTAATCTGAGTAACAATAGTACATTGTTTACCGGGTAGGAAAAGCAAAACATTCCTGGACGACTGTGAAGATTGCTAAGTCGAGGCGCACGCCGTTGTTTTTGTCTCTTCACATGTCCGGCCCATCTCAATCTCTCTGCCTTTATTATGTTTACTATATCTGGTTGGTTATATTTTTTTTTTATGAAAATAGTCGCAAAAAGGGTAGACCTATCGTGTGGGCCGTGGAAGGCCCGCACTGTGACTATTAGAAGGGGAAGGGATTATAGAAAGGAAATGATTGTGGACACGCTTTTTAAAAAGTTGCAGGTCATAGTTCTCTGGAAAAACTGATTTTGGAAGCTTATTCCATTCCGTAGCAGCCCTGTAAAAGAAGGATTTTTGATGAAGATTGGTCCTTGTAGTGTCAATCTTGAGAGTAAATGGGTGAGACTGATCAGCGTGCCGTGTTCTTCGGCCGAATGTGGCCAATGGTGGTACAAGAGTTTTTATTTCTCTGGAGCATCTGCCATGGAAATATCTGTAGAGCAACTCTTCTTCTATGAACTAGAGGGTGAAGGGTATCTGTGAGAGTTGAGCTGTTTATCAAGCGAATGGCTCTTCTGAATGCAATCTAAAAGACAAAGAGAATGCCTTGGTGCTGAACCCCAAATGTGCGAGCAATACTCCAGTAGATCTCTCACCCCTAGATTACTTTTTATGGGGTTACCTTAAATCTCAAGTATTTAAAATTATTTGAAAAAACTTCGTCAAAGTATCATTAACGTTTGTGCACAGGTAACCCCAGAAATGCTCCAGAATGTTAGGGAAGCATTCTCTAACCGAATAAATATTTGCCAAGAGATGCTAGGCGAGCATTTAGGAATTTAATGTTGTTGTTTATGTGTTTGAAAGAGAGTGCGTATGGATTAAAAATGAATGATTCGATCGTCAAATGCCTTCTTTACGCCGATGATCAAGTCATATTAGCGTTATCTGAAGAGGAGTTGCAGGCGATGGTTAATGTTATGCATGATTCCCTGAAAATCAAAGGGATGAAAATAAATGCGAGCAAAACGAAAGTAATGGTTTTTGAAAGAGAAGAAAGCATGACAAACTGTGGGGTTTCGATTGAGGGAGAAAGAGAGGAACAAGTTAATGAATTTGTGTACTTGGGTTCAAAATTTACTAGAGATGGAAAGTAAGACAGTGACATTGAGCGAAGGGTGTTGGCAGAAAAACAAATGAATGGGGCACTGCATAGCTTTATGAATAGCCAGAAAGTGTCAAAAAAGGCACGTCTGGCGGTGCATAGAGGTGTGTTGGTTCCTACACTTATGTATGGTAGTGAATGTTGGGTTTGGCAAAAGAAGCATGAAAATAGGATTAATGCTGCGGAGATGAGTAGTCAGAGAAGTATAGCCGGAGTGACTCGGTTGGATAAAGTTAAGAATAGTGAGATAAGAAAACGCTGTGGTGTAAAAGAAGATGTGTTCACAAAGATAGATAAAGGAATGCTTAGATGGTTTGGACACGTAGAAAGGATGGATGAAGGAAGATTGACGAAACAAATTTATAAGGCGAGTGTGAATGGGCAAATCGGTAGAGGTCGACCTCGGAGAACATATCTCGATCAGATCAACATTGTTTTGAAGAAAGGCCAGGTCAAAAGTACCAACAACCGAAGAGCATGTATGAGAGCACTGATGAAAATAGAGAAATCAAAAGATGTGTGTACGAACCGTAGCAAGTGGAAGGAAGTGGTCTCTGCCTACTCCTATGGGAAAAAGGCGTGACTTTATGTATGTATGTTTAATTTCTATTTAGATTACACATTTTTTAGGGCTGTCGTTGTGTTAAGGCTGTTGTTACTGCAGTTAATGAACGTTTGTTCCACACAGTTGTCTCATGGCCTGAAAACATAGCAGCAGAAATAAACAGATTTTTCAGAATCAGCAAATTTCCTTAAGTTTGTGGAGTAATAGATGGTTCCTTAATACGAATTAATGCGCTGGTTAAAAACAGTTTTTTTTTTTTTAAAAGTTGATCTAAACATGTTTTCGCCATCAAAATAGTTATCTGTAGATTGTGGAATAGTGGAGAACAACAGTGAAGGTTAAAAAGCTGTACTTTCACTTGTAGAAATTCGTCAATACTATTAGTGCAGCCATCTTTATTATGGAACTAAAATTACTTGTAACTTGTAACTTGTCCTTTATTTTGAATAATATTAGAGCTATTATGGAACATGGCCCAAAACAATTCTTTTTTAAACGGAGAGTTCAGCAACAAATACAAATATGGAACTAACATTATTCGAAACCTGGTCTTAGTCGTGTACAGAACCTCCTGTGAATAATGTTTTCTTAAAATATTTGTACGTTTTCTGCGACAATAATTTCGAATTATTAAAGTTATTATAAGTTCTTAATTATTTTAAAAATTAAACATCTTTGTGAAATCATAAAACTAAATGTGACATAAATCCTTTTAAAGCGTATGAAGTATATTTTATGGATAATCAACGGCAAAATTGATTTAAACGCTTCCTTAAAAGGAAAAGTGTCAATTAAATTCATTAGATGCAAACAATTGACCCGTTGTAAACAAAAACGCTGTAAGGAGTGTTATTATTCTTATTACCATCGATCAAAGATATCTGATGGTACATGTTTATTTTTCATACCTTACTGTATGTATACTAACATTGCAAATAGTTTCTTTAAACAATTTTAATTGTCGTTATTCACAAACACATCAAAAACAATATTTTTTGCTAAAAATCATTGCCCTTCAGATTTATACATTATCGACTAAATTCTATTTTTTGTTTGATATCTTTGAAGATGGATCACCCAAGATTTGGATCCTGAGGTTGAGGTTCGTGCCAGGATAAAATAAGCACGCGCTACCTTTAACAGCACGAAACCAATACAGAGTTTTAATACGGTTGAGAATCTGTACTCGGTATTGTTGTATGGTTGTGAAACATGGACATTGAAGGTGAACACCATGAATCGATTGGAGGCTTTTGAAATGTGGGTGTTCCGTAGGCTTTTAAGAATATTCGTAATACCAAATATGATATCTTAAAACTAATAATGGAGCGCAAAATCGAAGGACAGCAATGCAATGGTGGAAGGTTCAGCATTGCCTCTACGGCTGCAGTAGGGCACGTCAATGTTGCTCCTGTGATTCCCAGACAAGCTAGCCGCTGCACTTTCTGCAGCTTGACTTGTGCCGAAATTTGTTGCATTTTTGGCCACCATATCAATGAAGAAAGTGGCTTATATAGTAGTTCAGAATGCCAAACTATCCACAGCATGTGATATGTCCAGAAATGCTGCAGAACAATAATTTTTATCTTTTAAGCCTTGATTTATTTTTCTGCATATTCGATGATTTTATTCAGTAGTAGCATGTTGGGGCCTAGAGCCGAATTAATGATTGTGTATTAAATTAAATTATGTTATTATTGGTTCTAATCTGGATAGTATTAGTTCGATGAACAAATGAACTTTACAGAACACATCAACATTGTATCAGTTGATTCGTCAAAAATGTTGGGATTCTTATTACGCAACTGTCAAGAATTTTCTATTGATTCTATTAAATCAGTTTATACTTCGTTAGTCAGGTCAAAACTCGAATATGGATCAATAATATGGTCCCCATTTTATGAAGTACATAGTAAAACTTTAGAAAAAGTCCAAAATATATTTTTAAGAGTATGTTCATTCAAAGCCAATATAACTCACCGTTATCAGGAATATACAAATATATTACAACATTTGCAATTAGATACTCTAGAAAAAAGAAGAATTTATGGGGATGTTATTTTTGTATTCAAACTTCTAAATGGAATGGCCTGTTGTCCAAATATTCTAAAAAATATTAACTTAAATGTTCCAAGTAGAACTCTGAGATTTTCTTGTACTTTTTACATACCGCACCACTCAGCCAACTATGGTAGCAATTCTCCACTGGACAGAACATTGAAAAGAATTAATGAATTGAATTTGAATGTTTTTGGTGGATCTGTTCAGAAGCTCAAGAATGCACTGAAGCTGGCCGTATTATAAATATGTTTTTTAGGCATTTTGAATTTTGTGGCACATTACATATATTTAATTGGTATTTGGCATGTACATCACTGATAACCAATTCGCCATCGTTATTTGAATGTTTATATATTGAATTATTGTTATATGTAAATTTTTATTTAAGATTTTGTAGTTATAATTTTAGTCTTAGTGTAGTAAAATCACCACTTTTAATATTTTGTTGTGAATAATTTTATTGTAGTAATGGGGTTTTCCCGTGTTTGTATAAAATAAAATAAAATAAGTTTTTTCAGGACTTAGGACATTATTTAAAGTAAGCTGATAGGTCGATAAGATTCGACTTCCTCTATTGTTTTACCTAGTTTAGGGTTCAGAATAATTTGTGCTACTTTCCGCTCAAGAGGAAGGTATCCTGTTTTCAATACAGCATTAAATATTTGAGTTAGGCATACTACACCTTTCCTCGGTAGTTCCCTAATAATCTTATCTATAATAAGGTTATATCCTGGAGCTTTTTTAGTGTTTAGGTTTATTTTGATCACATTTTTTACTTGATTGACAGTATTAGTATTTTCTCTTCTTCGTTATAATTGTAGTTATTTTCAGGTGGATGTGGTTGGTACAACTGTTTTAAAAAACAACTGAAACAATTTTTATTAAACATTGGTGTTGAGCTAATTTGATTAACAGTATTATTTATCTTATGTTAAAAATCAAGATTAACTAGATTTCAAGCAATATAAGTTCGAAATATCCTCAAAACAACGATATAATTCACAAAAGTATTACGATTACACTGTAAGATTAGGTTGTTTATTGTTTTCTTGTACTAAAATTTTATACAAGGAGCAAGGTTAATTGGAAGAATAAATTTGAAACATTTTGCGAAACACGGTGGATTAATGTATTAAACATTCCGAAATAAAAATATTTTGGAAAGCGGGATGCGATAAAAAAAAACATACAACATACAACAAAAAATGTAAAGCTAATGAATTCTGTGAAAAATGTGTACGATGTCCAGTCGACCAGCAAAAAATATAATAAATTAATATAATAATATATTAATAATAATTAACTTCTTCTTTTCTAGGTGCCGTCTCCGCTTCGAAGGTTGGCAATCATCAAAGCAATTCTTATTTTTTATACCGCAGCTCTAAATAGTTCATTATTACTGCATCCAAACCAATCCCAAGGTTTTTCAGCCATGAATTTCATCTTCTTCCTATAGATATCTTGCCTTGGATTTTCCCCTGCATAATTATTTGTAGCTTTTGATATTTTTATCCCCTCATGACATGTCCCATGTACAGCAGTTTTTTTCTCTTAATTGTCGGAATCACTTCTCTCTCCTTATGCACACGTCTCATCACTTCCGCCTTGGTTATTCTCTCTACCCATGAGATCCTCAATATTCCCCGGTATATCCACATCTCAAATGCCTCCAGTCTCCTCATGTCGGTTACCTTTTGTGTCCAGGCCTCCATCCCATAGTATAGTATAGACAGCACATAGCATCTCATTAGTCGTATTTTTAATTAAAGGTTTAAATCTCCGCAGCAGAAAAGCCTCTTCATTCTTGTAAAGGTCCTTTTCGCCTGTTCTATTCTGATTCGTATTTCTTGGGAGCTGTCATTGTTCTCATTAATAATCGTGCCTAGGTATTTGTATCTTTCATTCTTCCAGATATCCCCAAAGAAAAAATTTATTTGGAGACCTGGGAGGCCACGTGATCGTACCACGTGTAGATATTAAACGACCAGGAAACGTCGTTTATAGAAATTGTGTCACACTGCTCGTTGATCCCCATTCGAGAATTGTTGCCAAGTCCATGTTTATGTTGTTGACATTTTTTCTTCGTTCATTTCTGGTTTCACAGGCAGATATAGGAGCCCTGGAAGTGAAAGTGGAATGGAGGGTACTGAAGTTATATATAAAATGTTATACAGTTGTGAATATCTAAGCGATCTGTAAAGTAAAATTTATTGTGTAGAAATATTAGAATAAAAATTTTGTACTGACTGTTTGGAATTATCGAACACAGAGAGTAAATATCGTAACAATATAAAAGAAAACCTGAAATGTTCAAATAAGATCTGGAAATATATATAATGCTCGAGAAGGTTCACAAATATTGTGCTCTAGATAAGTTCACGAATAGTCTAAAATAATATTCTAGGATATTCGATAATAAACTGAAATATTCTATAACGATAAAGAATGATTTGTAATATTTCAGAATGCTCTAGAAGATTGGAGAGTAATTTGAAATATTTTAAAATGGTCCAAAATCATAAAGAATTTACGAGAATGTCCTAAAATACTCCATGATGTTCGACAATAATATAAAACGATTGAATAATCCGGGCTGTTCGATAAAATTCCTTCGAGAATATTCTAAAAAGTTCTGAAATGATTTAGATCTATCTAGAATCTATGAGAGTAATTTAGAATATGGCGGGTTAAAAAAACATGTATAAAATGTTGCTCTTCGAAAATATATAAGGGTGACAATTATAATAATAATCTGTATTAGATATAAAGGACTAAACGACCAAAAAAAAGCCGCGAAGCGGGTATTTGCAGCTAATAATTTAAATTTATTCCAACAATGTCAAATATTGGGAAAATAATATTACAGTTTAGCATCTAGAAGAACTCGTTTGTAAAAACTTTAAAGCCAGCTGCTTCTGAAGATACAGTCGGCCGACGATGTTGCCACCGATTGAATTCAAGTCTGTACAAAGTTTAACACGTTGAAAAAAAAATGAGAAATGCGCGACTTCTGTGCGAAAATATGTTCGCAAAAGGCTCCGAATGCTCCCAGCACGATTCGATGATCTTGGTTCGGTCGCAATGATAAATGCGCTCGTTGCTTTTATCTAACGAGGAAAATTTCGTTTTTGGACGATGCGCGTCTCCCGGATTCCAATTTAAATTAATGACGCCAACAAAATGACATCTTTGAGAAATATATCGTCTTGGCACGAATACCGCGATCCACACGATTACCTAATCGATTATGTTCGAAGTAATTAGAAAATGTTTACGTTTAGAGTACCGAGCCCACCCCAGCCCGCAAAGTTTATTTAAATGCAATTCGCGAAAGCTAGTATAACGAGTTTCAATTAGCAGAAAAATTAGCTCCTTTGTAAATTTTCCGAAAACACTGAAAATTTGAATTTTCATGTACTTGATTTTCGAACACGAATATCGCCTGTAATAAAGACTTTTTCGATGAATGAACCACACGAAAAAATTGCTCCCGATCCAAACTAAATTGCTCCGTGGTAAAATCATCGAAAGGTGCATGCAAAAATGAAATAATTGTTAAACAATTGACTCGTAGATTTTCCGTCGCAGGCAGGCGAAGTGCGCATGCACGACCGGGCCCACCCCAGCCCGCAAAGTTTATTTAAATGCAATTCGCGACAGCTATTGTATTCAATTTATAACATATAAACACTTGGTGACCAAAAATCTTAATTTGTGTAAACACAATCTCCGAATTTATGAACTTCATAACTTTTGTGGAGCCGTTTATGATTTGCTTTACTAGAAAACTGCCACATAAGTGTGTCTGAACATTGAGGATATTACAAAAAACGATTACGATATGGTGTTTAGGTATCCCTGACTCCAAATCTTAAATTATTTTTTGAAGTGATAACTTCTTATGGCACGCTGTGAACTTTTTTTGTAATGGGTAAAAAATGTTAAACTCGCGTCAGGACACGTGGCCTGATCGAAAATTCGTAAGACGGATGTATTTCACTGGAGCAATATAAAATGCGACTTTTCTTGACTGCTAACTTGGCAACCTTATTCAACAAACTGACAAATTCAAGTACATTTTTTTATGACATTTTGACAAATTAATTTAGTAGCTAAATTCAAAATTTAAGTGCTTTTCATTAGTTTATTGATTAAGTTCTGCTTTTGCTGCATTAAAATGGTCCAAGGAGAGGTGTCGTTTTTAGCAGATGTTATGGACACCATAGCGTGTCTTAATGACTCTAATGGTTCTCCCCCCGACAAAATTTTAGATCAAATAATTTATCAGTGCAAGAAGCCGTTAAAAAATGCATCAATTTGTGTTAAAAACTGGACTGAAAGCTGGTTTGATCAAAGAGAACGGGGGAAGGTTTAAATTAGGTTTTGGTTTGCCGATAACGGAGGCTCGAAGACGAAGAAAAAATAGAAGCAGACGCCGTAGACGACGTAGCCAAAAGCGACAAAACCGAAAACGAAAAAGTCGAGGTAGGAAGAAAAGCGCCATATTGAAAGAAGATCAATCAAAAAGCGGAAGAAAGAAATCGAAAACATTCAAATCTGGTACTGATGTTTAATATATGATTTATAATTAAGCCGTTAAAAAATGCATCAATTTGTGTTAAAAAAGCATTAAAAACTGGACTGAAAGCTGGTTTGATCAAAGAGAACGGGGGAAGGTTTAAATTAGGTTTTGGTTTGCCGATAACGGAGGCTCGAAGACGAAGAAAAAATAGAAGCAGACGCCGTAGACGACGTAGCCAAAAGCGACAAAACCGAAAACGAGGTAGCCGAAAACGAAAAAGTCGAGGTAGGAAGAAAAGCGCCATATTGAAAGAAGATCAATCAAAAAGCGGAAGAAAGAAATCGAAAACATTCAAATCTGGTACTGATGTTTAATGTATGATTTATAATGAAGCCGTTAAAAAATGCATCAATTTGTGTTAAAAAAGCATTAAAAACTGGACTGAAAGCTGGTTTGATCAAAGAGAACGGGGGAAGGTTTAAATTAGGTTTTGGTTTGCCGATAACGGACGCTCGAAGACGAAGAAAAAATAGAAGCACAAGCCGTAGACGACGTAGCCAAAAACGACAAAACCGAAAATGAGGTAGCCGAAAACGAAAAAGTCGAGGTAGGAAAAAAAGCGCCATATTGAAAGAAGATCAATCAAAAAGCGGAAGAAAGAAATCAAAAACATTCAAATCTGGTACTGATGTTTAATATATGATTTATAATAAAGCGTTAATAAAAATAATGCATTATTCATAAACTATGGAAATCTGGAGACAATATTTTTCAAATTAAAAATAATATTTTCACGCGCGTTAATACTTAAGTTTTCACTTCTGCCGGCACTCCCAGAGTGCAACCCGTAAAATTTTTCTATCTGTATTTTGAGATCTATGCAAAAACTACTGCGCTGATTAAACTTTTTGTTTTTAATGTTTTTAAAATTTTATTATTGAGCTGGTTTATATTTTATTTAGCTGCGATGACGAGAACATAAGATTATAGAAAATCCATACTGGGAGAAAAATGACCAAATCTGGTTGGCCTGTGGAATTTCCTCTGAGTATATTTTAGAGCAATGGGCTGGTTAATTGCCTGAGAAAAAGACGTACGAGTGTCACAAAAGAACCTAGGTTTTTGTGCTATACATTGTACCTTCTTCCTTCTCATTTTAGATTTAGATTAAAAAATGTATGAAATATGTAAACGACAAATATACAGTTGAATAAATTGACCTTTACCCTGACGTCACTAACAATGAACAGTGGTAAACACAAACTTTATATACCTCATCCTTTTTTACTGACAGTAGAAACACAGCATACAATATGTACACTTCAAGCAACGACAAACGTTCTTTTGTATCTCTAATTATGACCTCTAAATGTTGAAAAGAGATAGCACCAATAACGACTAATCGGTTGTATTTATAAGAATTTATTTTGACCTCTTATGACAACTGTCATTATGTTCAAAGCGTTTTATCATTTGCATTCAGATAAATTTTATAAAATCGGTTTTTTTCAAAACCTCTAATTTGTTATTTTGATTTTACGGTAAGTACAAAATTCCTTGCTTGGCATTTAATAAATATTTTTAACATAACCTTACTTCTTAGACGGTGGCTAAACTTTCGTAAAACGGGAACATTATTTATGGTAGATTTATAAAGTCAACTAAAGTAAGAATTACGTTAACAACCAAGAAGTAAGAAAGATACATGCATGTAAACACTCTTTAGAGTCTGACGAGGATTTCTAAAATACTTAATTTATATTGTATTGTAAATTTCGGAATGATACTAAATGTATGAATAGTGTACATTAAATACCTACCTTCATTACCAATGATTTAAAATTTTTTATTATGCTCGCCAATTGTTTTTGTTAGCCCTAAATTATGTGCTGTTTAAAATTTAAATAAATTCGAATGAAAGATTCATAGAAATTAATACTTTCGTTAATAGTTACAGAATAGTTTTTTTGTGTGTTACTAGCAGACAAAATAATTATTAGTAAAAATTATAGGAATCTTATCTAAATTTTCGACTATTATAAAACAGTAATATGAGATTATTTAAATTGACCTCAACCAACAGCAATATTTAGTTATTTATAACGCAAAAAAAACTGACAAGATAAACAAAAAGTGGAAATATTTAGGCACACGACAAAGTAACAGTAGTCATTTTTTACTCATTGATTCATTTCGCGAGGTTTGTAGGTATGACGTCAGGGTAAAGGTCAATTTTTTCTACTGTAACTCATAATGTTTTTCATAGACATCGTGACTGTCATCACTTGCACCAAATAATTATTTACAATTGAATGCGAGAGGACACCGCAACATGATTACTTCCGTGTTACAAATTTATGCTCCAGTAGGTGGTACATCAAGTGAAAGTGTCGGTTGATACATTACGACGTATGCACAAAGGGAATATTGTTGTTTAGCAATATACTATAGAGTTCGCTAAGAATCCTAATTTTTTTCGGTTTATGTGAGATCAGCAAAATGTATTATTTTTACGTACTTATATTGACCGATAATGGTGTTTGGTACTTTCAGAAACTTGGATGATTATTTTATTGTTGTACTCTATAACGTCAATAAATTAAATTTACAGTTTGATTACAAAATGCAATCACAATTCTATAAATAATATCGTTATCTCATAAATGTGGTCATCATTTCATTATTAGTGAATATAAAAGCATTTGTCTTATTAATTCGTTGTGAAATAGCATTCAAAATCGACAACACGCTTTCGGTGTTTTCAGGAAAGATTTCCTTAACATCTTCGAAATCGGAGACTTGCGTGACAAATTCGAGAAAAAATGAAAAAGATAGTGATTTAAATCGATGTAATACACGCGCACGAAAATGGGCCGTAACCGATTCTCATCTTCCGTGAAAGCAAAATCGTCGCTGAATGCAATGGGAGACTCTCTCATCTATTTTGCTCCGAATCGATTTTTTTTTCATCTTTAAACGTAAACACTCTTGAGACACATTTAGCACGATTGAAACTATAGCAAAGCTCATCGACCAACAGAATCAAGCCCATTTTTGTAACTCTAGAAGAAATTTTTTTTAGCCATACTCTGTTCGCTTGACGTGTTGGGTAGACTGGGTACGGTTGAAACAATTTGTGTGTGTGTGTGTGTGTGTGTGTGTGTGTGTGTGTGTGTGTGTGTGTGTGTGTGTGTGTGTGTGTGTGTGTGTGTGTGTGTGTGTGTGTGTGTGTGTGTGTGTGTGTGTGTGTGTGTGTGTGTGTGTGTGTGTGTGTGTGTGTGTGTGTGTGTGTGTGTGTGTGTGTGTGTGTGTGTGTGTGTGTGTGTGTGTGTGTGTGTGTGTGTGTGTGTGTGTGTGTGTGTGTGTGTGTGTGTGTGTGTGTGTGTGTGTGTGTGTGTGTGTGTGTGTGTGTGTGTGTGTGTGTGTGTGTGTGTGTGTGTGTGTGTGTGTGTGTGTGTGTGTGTGTGTGTGTGTGTGTGTGTGTGTGTGTGTGTGTGTGTGTGTGTGTGTGTGTGTGTGTGTGTGTGTGTGTGTGTGTGTGTGTGTGTGTGTGTGTGTGTGTGTGTGTGTGTGTGTGTGTGTGTGTGTGTGTGTGTGTGTGTGTGTGTGTGTGTGTGTGTGTGTGTGTGTGTGTGTGTGTGTGTGTGTGTGTGTGTGTGTGTGTGTGTGTGTGTGTGTGTGTGTGTGTGTGTGTGTGTGTGTGTGTGTGTGTGTGTGTGTGTGTGTGTGTGTGTGTGTGTGTGTGTGTGTGTGTGTGTGTGTGTGTGTGTGTGTGTGTGTGTGTGTGTGTGTGTGTGTGTGTGTGTGTGTGTGTGTGTGTGTGTGTGTGTGTGTGTGTGTGTGTGTGTGTGTGTGTGTGTGTGTGTGTGTGTGTGTGTGTGTGTGTGTGTGTGTGTGTGTGTGTGTGTGTGTGTGTGTGTGTGTGTGTGTGTGTGTGTGTGTGTGTGTGTGTGTGTGTGTGTGTGTGTGTGTGTGTGTGTGTGTGTGTGTGTGTGTGTGTGTGTGTGTGTGTGTGTGTGTGTGTGTGTGTGTGTGTGTGTGTGTGTGTGTGTGTGTGTGTGTGTGTGTGTGTGTGTGTGTGTGTGTGTGTGTGTGTGTGTGTGTGTGTGTGTGTGTGTGTGTGTGTGTGTGTGTGTGTGTGTGTGTGTGTGTGTGTGTGTGTGTGTGTGTGTGTGTGTGTGTGTGTGTGTGTGTGTGTGTGTGTGTGTGTGTGTGTGTGTGTGTGTGTGTGTGTGTGTGTGTGTGTGTGTGTGTGTGTGTGTGTGTGTGTGTGTGTGTGTGTGTGTGTGTGTGTGTGTGTGTGTGTGTGTGTGTGTGTGTGTGTGTGTGTGTGTGTGTGTGTGTGTGTGTGTGTGTGTGTGTGTGTGTGTGTGTGTGTGTGTGTGTGTGTGTGTGTGTGTGTGTGTGTGTGTGTGTGTGTGTGTGTGTGTGTGTGTGTGTGTGTGTGTGTGTGTGTGTGTGTGTGTGTGTGTGTGTGTGTGTGTGTGTGTGTGTGTGTGTGTGTGTGTGTGTGTGTGTGTGTGTGTGTGTGTGTGTGTGTGTGTGTGTGTGTGTGTGTGTGTGTGTGTGTGTGTGTGTGTGTGTGTGTGTGTGTGTGTGTGTGTGTGTGTGTGTGTGTGTGTGTGTGTGTGTGTGTGTGTGTGTGTGTGTGTGTGTGTGTGTGTGTATAAATTAACATGTAACACATATTTCATTTTAAAATTAGATAAGTTATAGCGATTATTTCAATTTTGTGTGTACTCCCTTATCTATCAGTATCAAAATTAAATATAGTTATTAGCACGTATTTTAATTTTATATATATATATATATATATATATATATATATACATTTTATTATATATACATTTGTACTAAAAAGGGGGTAAGGGGTGTAAAATTATATTTTGCACACAGGCGACCACATGGCTTGGCGCGCCCCTGTAGACGACGCAACTCCTGGTGTATTCCTTTCATCCTAAAATACCCAACAGCTGATCGACGGTTATTTTTGGCATTATAGCAATAAACCCACGATTCTTTTCTACAACTATTTATTGTAACCCTGCTTGATCTTTCTTTGTTAAATAGAACAACGTTTTGCCGGCAACAAAGGAAGCATCTCGCTTTTTGTTCCTTAGTGAAAAGATGGGAGACCCAATTCACAATGGAAGATTTCTGTATACAAAATTTAAAGAAAATATCACTCGTTCTTGGCTTTTGTGTGTATTTGACGAGATTACCAATATATTTTGCCAAAAAATGGTGTAACACATTTTTAGAAAAATTTTAGTAAATGTAAACTCTTTAAAAAGGATTTTTAAATATTGTTACGAAATGACTTCTTTCTTGGATTCGGTGATTTTAATTTCTCGATACAGTAACACACAAATTTTTTATTCCAATACTTTTACTTCTACAAATCACTTAGATATTACAACTTTTACAACTAATTAAATTTCATAACTCATTTTATACCTCTAAATCGTAATTCCAGAGTAATCAACCTTTTTCTCGAGAGTCCGGAACAATCCTTCTACCTTCTCGAAACTGCTAGACGCGACGTGGTGTTAGAGAATTTGCTAGACGGAGGCGGCGGCCGACAAAGCGCTCATTAATTTGCGCCCTAACTGTGGTCGACTCTCGGACGCCTACAACTAAACAGGACCAGATTGTAACAATATGAAGATTCTACCACTGTATTTATACTATGCGATTCGTATGTATGGAATAAATTCGTTTTAGCGTTATGTATTTGGTGAAAAAACTCAAACAGGACGATTTCTATTGGCAATTTGAGCATTTACAGCATAAAAATTATAAAATAAATTGAAACATACTTCATAAACATTGTGTTACATTATTTCTTTCATTATACGTCAAGTATAAAATTTTTACATTTTTAAAATAAATTTTCTGTTATGATTGCAACAAATTTAAAAAACCTATTACTAAACAGAGAATAAAAATCGCTTTCGAACAAGGTGACAACGACCCCCTTTCTTATTTAAAATGTTTGAGGGGGTGATTATTTTTTAGAGGGGGTAATATTTTTATACTGCAAATTGTCAAATTGCCAATAGAAAGACCTGTTTCAGTTTTTTTTTCAATAAATACATAATGCTTAAAATGAATTTATTCCATAAATATGGACCGCATATATACAGGGTGATTCATTAAGAATGTTCAATCTTGAATTGTAGATTCTAGACCTTAAAATATGATGATTCTGGCAAATATGCTTTATACAAATATTGCTAGTTTCCGAGATACCGGGTGATTAAAGTTTAAATATGGATTTTAATTTTCGCAATAATTTTTCATGTTTTCACAATTTATATTTAAAAATTGGCAATTTTACGTTTTTTGGCATAAGGATTGCCAATTTTGACTCCAATTTAGTATTGCTAATAGAGGGCGCCGGTTACACTTGGTTATGTTTAGTAAATCAATGAAATTTTTTTTTCGGCTGAACTATTGGTAAAATAATATAAAGCGTTAAATTCTACAAAAAAGTTACTCATGTTTGATTTATGTACCTCGATCGGTTATCGAGTTATTTGCTTCTAAAAAGTTCAATGAAATTTTAATTTTATAAAGAATTTTATTCTGCAAATGTGTATCGATACCAAATTAAAATCCAAAATAAAAAACTTCAAAGTAAATGTTTAAAATGCCCACCATTTACTTCAGTACACTATATGATCCACTTTCGCGAAGATCTATCAATATCAAATAACTCTTGTATATTCGCGGCTTCTTTTATTTTACGTCGCAATTTTAGAAAAGAAATAATTTTTTCTTTGTAAACTAATACCTTCATTTGCGACCAAATTAAAAAATCCAAAGGAATGAAATCAGGACCTTTCGGTGGCCAAGTAAACTCCACGACCAATCCACCGATGTGGAAATTGTTCGTTTAAGTATTGACGAATTTGTAGAGAATAACGTGGTGGTGCCCTATCGTGCAAAAATCACATATTTTGTCTTAAGGTGAGAGGTATATTCTCTAGTATTATGTGTAAATGTTCTTGAAGGAAATCTAAATGGAGAGGTCCATTTAAATTGGTTGGCAATTCAAAAGGACATATTAGCATGTGGATTTTCAGAATCCCACAAATGATTATTTTTCCAATTGAATATTCTTCGTCTGGTTTTTTTTTTTATGAAAATAGTCGCAAAAAGGGTAGACCTATTGTGTGGGCCGCGGACGGCCCGCACTGCGACTATTAGAAGGGGAAGGGATTATAGAAAGGAGATGATTGTGGACACGCTTTTTAAAAAGTTGCAGGTCATAGTTCTCTGGAAAAACTGATTTTAGAAGCTTATTCCATTCCGTAGCAGCCCTGTAAAAGAAGGATTCTTGATGAAGATTGGTCCTTGTAGTGTCAATCTTGAGAGTAAATGGGTGAGACTGATCAGCGTGCCGAGTTCTTCGGCCGAATGTGGCCAATGGTGGTACAAGAGTTTTTATTTCTCTGGAACATCTGCCATGGAAATATCTGTAGAGCAATGACTGGTCTGCAACTCTTCTTCTATGTTCTAGAGGGTGAAGGGTATCTGTGAGAGTTGAGCTGTTTATCAAGCGAATGGCTCTTTTCTGAATGGAATCTAGAAGACGAAGAGAATGCCTTGGTGCTGAACCCCAAATGTGCGAGCAATACTCCAGTAGAGGTCGGATTTGAGCCTTGTACGTCGTCAACAGTTGATCAGGAGTAAAAAACTTTCTGGCTTTCCACAGAAAACCTAGCCTCTGGCTTGCCGACTTTGCGATGTTAGCAACATGGTCATGCCAAGACATATTATTGGACACCGTGACTCCCAAAATCGAGATGGAGGGACTTGGTTCAAGGGTATTTCCGGACATTGTGATGGGATGATTTGAGGAATTCACTTTCTTGGAAAACGTGGCACTTTGTGTTTTTTGGGCGTTGAACTGAACAAGATTGTTGGTTCCCCACTCGACGATTGCTTTAAGATCTCTATTGATGGAATCAACCTGTTCCTGCCTGAGTCTATTTGTATCATTCACCGAAAGTGATCGATAGGATGTGAAAGTTGAGACAAGTGTGCTATCGTCTGCGTAACTGTAAATGGGGTTTGTGGTGGTTTTCAAGAGGTCGTTGATGTGTAAAATAAATAAGGTGGGGGACAGGATGGAACCCTGGGGGACCCCGGCATTAGTTTTAAACGCATCAGAAGAAATACCGTCAACTGCCACATATAAGGAGCGATCTTGCATGAAGCTCAAGAGCCATTGGCGCAGTTTGGTTGGGAGACCGTAGGCAGATAAATGGTAAATGCCCTTTTCTCTCTTCCAGAGTTGCGACTAAAAATAGAAGAAGCCGCGAATGTGATTAAAAATAATAGTTATTTGATATTAATAAATGGGTCGCGCATTTGATAAGGTTGAAAAACTCTGCTTTAAACTTTTAATTTGCCTTGTGGATCTAACTAGCTTATAGATTAATGAAGATATTGTTACGAGCCCGTCCCTGTTAACACTTTTCTGTCGCGACAATGTGTTGGCCACAACTGGGACTGTCGGCGCGGAGACCAAAGGAAATTTTCCGCAAGTTCTCGACCGTTCGAAAATACCTTCGAGAATAAGGTCGAAGTATGATTGTCAGGTATAAAAAAAAGGGGACAGCGAGCAGAGAAGCAGTAGCTACACAAGGGGTAAGATTGTCTCCTACCAAGAGACAATAGCCCACAAAATCACACTCAAGAGTTTTTTAGTGGGTAAAGTTGAACGAGCGTTCAATGAGTCCCACACTATTCAGCGCGGAAACGCGCTCTTTTCAGAGCAGTAAAAGCGCTGAGAGTCTATAAAAGATTTTCCTCTTGTAAAACAAAAAAAAACAAAAACAGAGAAGCAGTATCGGTTTTAAAAGTGTTTATGAATCATAGACCTATTATCCAAAGGAGACGCAACATTCCATTCATAAAACTGTGTTTGTTTTGTCGCAATGATTACACGAAAGTGGCCATGAGTATGACAAAGAATACTAATCGATTCTCTTTGTCTCGTCCTCGTGCTGGCAACGCTGTAACATTATTGTCGTCTTATGGCCATGCTTGTAATCAGTGGTGTGCTGTTTGTTTAAAATGAGAATATATCTATCGGGTAATATTCAGTTTTTTATGAGAATATATTTATGAATAGGCGAAACTCACTTTTTTATCAAATTGAAGTGTTGTAGCCTACTAAAAGTATTTTTTTAAACCCCAAAAGTTGGGCGCCAAATTGTGTTAACCTAACTAAGTAAACTGTTTTTCTAAAGTTACAAAAGTGGGGTACCAATTTTGTGTAACTTTAAAAAACTTACTAATTCCCCAAATGTTGGGTGACAATTTTGTGGTGTTACGTTAGTTTCCTTTCTAAAACTAATTGTGAGTAATGTTATAAGTAACTTTTATAAAACTACATTATTTTAACTCAAGGGCTAATTGTGTAGCGAACAGTTTTTCTAATATCTGTTAAACTAAATTATTTTATCAAATTAGAGTCCTGAAATTTTTTTTTAAATTTATTTATTTAGCGTATGGCTACATCACAGGCAAGTTATAAATAAACACAATAAATAATACAAGAAAATAGATAAAAATACATTACGAACATTTACACTAGGTAACAATATCACTTAATTCTACAAACAAACATCGAGGTTACAAATATACTCAATTGACTCCTTTGTCGCAACTAAAAAATCAGATGGGTTACCACTGTAGGATCTAATCGGGCATTCCTCGACCAGGTGTTTAACGGTTTGTCTTCCTGCTCCACAGTCGCAATTTGGGGAGGGTATTTTTCCCCACCTGTAAAGCGAATCGGAGCATCTGCCACAGTTTGTTCTTATTCTATTAAGTGTGGCCCAGATTCGTCTTGGTTGGTCGAAACCCTCTGGTCTGCTTCTAACCCACGGCATGTTCAGTTTGGCAGGCGGTACATTATTCTCCCAGTCCTCTTTCCAGCATTCAGTTATGTCGAAGTTATTTTCTATAAGCATTTTTGCAGTTTTTAGGGGGGGTTTTCTTGAGCGAAGCCTATTTATGTGTCTACCGGTAACTAAAACGTGGAAGCGTAGCATGGGATCAGAGTTGATTTTTCTATACTCTCGGACAAGAGCATGTTCTCGACGGATGTGTGGAGGAGCTATGTGACTTAGTGCGGGCAGCCAGTAGGTGTGTGTGGTCTCTATTGTGCCTGATATAATACGCATAGCTTGATTGAGTTGCACATCAAGGCGGCTTGTATGCGGGCTGTTGATCCACACTGGTGCACAGTACTCCGCAACGGGATACACTAGGCCTAGTGCTGTCGATCTAAGTGTGGACGCTGTAGAACCCCATGTGGTGCCGCATAGCTTTTGCATTATGTTATTTCGGGTTCTGAGTTTTCCAGCTGTCTTCATAAGATGTTCTTTGAAACTCAATGTTCTATCGAGTGTGACACCTAGGTATTTAGGATGGTTATTGTGGCTGAGCAGTCTATCCTCAAAGTAGATTTTAAGTTGGTAGTTGGCCATCTTGTTGTTTAGGTGAAAGCACGATACTTCCGTCTTGACGGCATTTGGCTGCAATCTCCAGTTACGGAAATACCTCCCAAGAGCATCCAGGTCGTTTGTTAGGATTTGCTCGGTAATCTGTAAGTCTTTGTGGCTTATAGCAAGTGCCCAGTCGTCAGCGTATCCGAACTTCTTTGATGTAGTCTCAGGCATATCTGCTATGTAGAGACTGAAGAGCAGAGGAGCCAATACCGATCCTTGTGGAAGGCCATTATTTAGTTTCATTTGGGTACTAGTCTTTTCACCCATGATGACTTGGAAGCATCTGTTCGATAGCATGGCATTGATAACATCGGTGATCTTTCTACATGGGATAACTCGCATTAGTTTATATATAACTCCTTGTCCTTTTAAATAATTTTACCTGTCTGAAATGAAAAAAAAACTTAAATAATTATCATTAATGTTAATTGTACAAATAACATGATATGGATTTTAAATTTTAATTTTAATGTTTAAACTATTTATTAACAGCTAAGTAACCTAAAGAGAAAGATTAAAATATGTTACTTAGGGTTCCGTGACTCCTTGATTTCTCGATTGGATTAAATTTGAGGTGATGTATAGATTTATTATGAAATACTACTATAAAATGAATCAGGAAGGTATATAGTTCTTTAAATAACAACGAAAGAAGGATAATACCACTGAATAAGTATTGCTGAATAACAGGGAAATATGACCTTTTTTGAGAATATATCGAAAAGTATTGATTTCCGCATCGTTTGGTTTTCAGATACGTTTTTACGCCTCAAAATAATACCTGTTTATTTTATTATTAAAATCGTCATCGCTATACCACTCTATAAAAATATAGTAAACAATGAGATGTTCCAACTTACTTGTGAAAATAAACTCTGGGGCTTAAATAGTCCGGTTTTTTACACACTTGGCAATGACGAATCATTTCTATCACTAAATTTCACTGAATTTTATGAATAATTTGCTGAAAATCACCGATAATACACCAAAATCTCGTTGCAAAACCTTCGGCAACAGCGCTACTAATAATAGCCGATTTCGTAGTAAACACACATTTTTGCACGTGGAATGATTCAGACAAGCCGTGCGGCGTTGTCGCTTATTGAGCAACACATTTCTATGATCTAACGGAATGAAATAGTTCAATGGTTCAACATTCCATAAAATGGATTGTATTATCCAAGTTGTTATAATTCATGAAATATTAATAAGAGATAGCATTATGGTCACAATATTGTTGCAAATATAATCAACAAATACTATGGACGATTCATTAACAATCACAAATTTCTTGCCATAACTGGAGAGCAGGCAACATCACAGCACATCACATTCCAGTCGGCCGCATAAAGACAATACAGTCGACCAGAAAGTGGGGATGTATGATCGTGTTTAAAAGTAAATCGTTTCGTCTACTCTGATAATAGGTCTATGTTATGAATTAATAAATGTAAATAGTTTTATAGAGTTGTAATAGTTGTATAGCCAAGTAAATATCTAAGTGGTTAGTAAAAGTAGAATTTATTGTATTGAAATAAACATTGTTTTGTTACTGGATCGAGAGTTTTAATCGCCGAACCCACGGAAGAACTGAAAAATTGTAACAATATTAATATTATAAAAATTCGTAGCTATTTCCGCGAGAAAAATTAATATCGAAATAGTGCACGAATACGCTAACACTTTAAAAACGGGTATCAAATGTTTAAAGCTTATTGCGGTCTCTTTTGTAACGTAAAAATCTATGTCGAGAATTTCTTTATCCCTTCGACGTTTTCGTACGTTCAAATCGTGGAGCCATTTGCTAATAAATCCACACTCTACTGCTGTTGTGATAACCCGGTTCAATTCCTGAGCGAAAAACGCGCCCCTTTGCATGTACATGGTGGGCATCATAGTGACAAAATTTCCATAACAAAAAACCAAGGGACTGTTATCAGGCGTAACGAAATTTTTCGACAAGTATTTCATTACCATTTTGGAACAAATTAGGACGGCATTTCTAGAGAAGGCCACCTCGTGTAGACACGCATAATAATCGTGACAATCTTTCCAATGGGCTCTAATAAGTGACGAATTTTTATCTTTGAAAAATCTTAAAGCGTTCGGACTGTAATACGTCGTTAGGTTGTTCGCCAAAATTACATCAAGATCGGTGTATTTTTGATTGAAATTTTTCCTAATCAAATTTCTTGTCGAGGAAGTTGAAAAGATGACGTTCAAGTAAAAGGATAAAATTAATATTACAGCAACCATTATGCGACCGCTGGAGGTTGTTGTAATTTTGGTAACTTTACTTGTATGTATGATTGTTCTGAGTACTGCTAGGATTACTTCTGTCGTATTTTTAAAATAGGGTTGCTCGTTTAGAGCGATGGCAGCAGCTCGAAGTATACCTACGGTGCAGACCAATAATAAAATTAACGTTAAAACTGTGCTCACACGTCCGAATAACCGCGTTATGTCTAGCGAATAGATATGTTGCACCGGTTGAAAGGGTACGCAGCGACTCATCGTGTCTCCAATGTAGTACTGGGTGATATCGAACGCTCGGTATCTGTCTACCGTTTTAGTGAAACCGCCAAGGACGATGTCTAATTTCGATTTCAGCAGTTCTCCCAAGAGACAGGTTGCATTATAACCGTCCATCATCTCACCCATACATTTGCTGTAAGTATAATCGACGGAGCATTTTAATTTCGTAGCTACCAAATTTAACAAGTTAACTTCGATTCCCATATTTTTTTTCAAGTTGACGTATACATTTTTCGTCGACACTAACGGGGGGGAATAAAAGTATCCCGCTCTTATCTCACAATTTTCAAAGTGATTTGTTTTTGAATCTATTAGTTTTACGTTTTGGTCCACAGTTCCGAATAAACATCTATTTAATAAAATAGTTTTACCGCTTTTCTTATTGTATGATTTTAAAGATCGCTTCCATTCGTACACGAGCCAAGAGTGGGATTCTTCGGATTCGCTAATTAACAAAATCGCATTGCTGATGCGTGTTTTTGATAAATCTGTGATTATTTTCTTTATTATCTTCGATTTAGGTGCTATTGTTTCAAATGTAATCAGTATAAATTTGGATTGTTGTACATTCCAATATCTCGGGGTTATATTAACAATGTCTGGTATTTGATGATTTATAAAAATTATAACGTTCTTGTTTGTCATGCGATTTTTCGTATGTAATCTAAACGAATGATACTCTTTGTTTAGAGCTCTTACTACCAGCGACCAATTATTATTGGCGAGGAGCGGAAATAGCGAGGAAGTTGCTTCGGATACATCGCCATTTTTTGATAGCTTGGGCAAGGTTATCGTGATATATCCAGTATCCAAAAATAATTTATCCAATAATAATTTCTAAAACGCATTGATTTAGAGAAACTACTTTTGGATTTTCTTGAGGTTTTTTGGGAAATGCGTTTGTTAGTCGACCGAAAATGAGTAAAAGAAATACTTTTGACAACATCTTTCCAGTATCTTTTAACAACACTGACGAACAATTGAAATTTTCGTCTACTTTTATTCACAAATGTATTTTTTTACGGCTTGATAAAATAAACAGAGGTTCATAAAAACACACAACTTGATTGATGTTTTAAAAAAATCAAAATATTAGTTTTTACAGTAAGTAAAAAAACATAAAAATAATCTGAGAATACTCTATTCTAACCTGAAAATGTTTCGCTAAGGTGAAGTTTTGTCGGTTGATAAAGTAAAAGAATTAATTTGGAATAAGTGTATTCAAACCACAAACTATTTTCTTACAAAAATAACAATAATAATAAATAAATTATAGTTTAAAAAAACTAAAAAAACACGCTTTTAAAGTTAATTACACTAAAAAGTAAATAATAATTATTAACATAAGAATAAAATTACTGACGAAAAAATTAATGTAATTGTTTTTAAAGCGTGTCAAAATAAAATAAAATTTAAATCAAAAGCACTAACCCCGTTAGGTGATGAGTTTCAATAAAATACGAAAACATCTTCCATCAATTCTGTTAAAGAATATTTATGCAAAATTTGAAGTAGATTGGACTAAGGAATCACGTTGTCCCATACAAACTTTGCCTCCGTTTTTCACCCTCTTAGGGGCAGAATTTCTGATTGGATGCCTACGTCATACAAAGAATACACCCTCCAAGTTTCTGGTCTCTACGATCAGCAGTTTAGGCTGTGCGTTGATTTGTCAGTCAGTCATTCAGGACAAAGCATTTTATATGTATAGATGTTAAAAATATACCTACCTAACACATATTTTTTAGTGCAATCCCAATTTTCCTATACTAATAGCACTTATTCTACGACAGACGAATAGACCAATGTTTTCAGTGCCAAATTTTGCAACGGTAGTGATTAATTAGAAGGATGCTGTGTAGTAAGCTTAAAGTCCAAGAGATTTTCCAATACCGCTACAATATTTGAACAAAAGTTCAGCGATAAATGTACCCACTGATATCAAATAAAAATAAATCGTTATTTTTAAAAAAGGAACCAAATGTTTAAACTTTATCATGCCATCGTCGTCGGTAAAGAGATCAATATCCATAATTTCTACATTTTCTTTGAACTTGGAGCGTAACACATCCGACAACAATTTCTCCACAAACCCGTTTTCTTTAAGCGCAAAAATAATCCGATTGAATTCATCCAGGAAAAGAGTACCCCGTCGAACGTACATGGTCGGCATAAAATTCATCATAGACTCATCGAGACAATGTACCAGAGGTTCGTCGAACGTATTAACAAAATTTTTGGTGATATATTTCATGATGTTCATTGCCGTCGAATAGGTGCTGTTCCTATGAAAAGCTACGTTCTGTAAGCAAGTGTAATAGTGATAACATTCGTTCCATCGTTTTCGAAACTTTTCTAGATCATCACCTTGAAAATAATTCATCATATTCGGACCGTACGTGGTCGTCAAGTTGCTTTCTAAAATTTGATCCACCGTTCCATACATTTGCTCGTAGATGTTATTAACTAAATTACTTGTCGTCTGCGAAGTGTACATGGCGTTCATGTAAAATGCGAAAATCATAGCAGTAGCTATAGCTAACCTTGCGCTCGAATTCTTTATCGGTTTGTTCAATGAAACGTTCAACATGATTTGCATCATCGTCAATGTTAGTGTCGATGGATTTGTAAAGTATTTTTCACCCGACGTAATCGCATTGCTTGCCCAAAAGACACCGCCGATGCAGGATATCACACAGAATACTGTTAAAAAATATTTATTCATGTAGAAGAAATGTTCGAACACATTTGTCTTAACAGCATTATTTGGCACGCAAAAACTCAGCGTATCTTGAATGTAAAAAGTGGTCGCATCGAAAGACACATATCTGTTGGGCGTTTTCGTGTAGCTGCCCAAAATTATATCCGCCCGATTCGTTGCTAGTTTTTGGAAATTACCGAATACCGTCAAGTTATCTTCCACGTCTCCCATCGACTTCGATTGTATGTAAGTAACTGCGAAATCCAAGTGGTCGGTAATTAGATTCAGCAAACGTACCTCCAAGCCTTCTAGCTTCAGTCTGGATTCATTGGTCACCGATTTTTTAACGTGAACAACGTACGGAGGTGCTTCAAAATAACTCGCTGTGATGTTACAGCTTTTGTTACGGACATTTCGAACGTCTGGAAAAATAATAGCATTTCTGACATTCTCAAATGAGCAACTACCAAGGTTTATAACTCTTTCCAGTTTGACTATGCAATACTTCGTTCGAATTTTGCAATAATATATTTCAAAAGTGTTTCCTTCGGAGCTTCGCGTTACTAATACGACGCTTAATATATTTCTCGCAATAAAAAACTCGAAAATATCTGCCATTTTTGTTGAATTATTAGATAAGATTTCAAAGCTCACTATAAAACATTTGGCATGCACCGGGTTATTTTCGATTAGTTTTAAATTTCCCTCGATGTCCAAGGAAGAGTTTAAAAAATAAATGAAGTTTTTCGATTCTTCTCTATATCGTTCGCGTAGTAATATCGGTTGGGGGTTTTTAAGGGCGGTTTTTATCTTCATCGACCATTTGTTTTTGGAAACTAAACGTGAAATTAAGTCATCAACAGCGTCAATTGCTTTATTATACTCTGGAATGGCTATTATTATAAACTCACTTTCTGGAAAATAAGTAGTGCTTAATTTTAACAGACATTCGTTCAAAGATCTCTCTACTGCAGTATCTGTTTTCATCAGCGAAGATCCACAAACTGTTCTTGAAATTAGGAGGTAAAATAATTTTATTAAAACTAACATTACGCCGCAGACACGAAAATGATTATAGCTGCCTTTGTTAGCAGGTATTTATAATTTTATCTAAGGCTTTAATCCATAGCTGTTAAATTTATTACAACAAAAGAAATCGTTAACTTGTGGGACAGGCGTATCCTTAAACAACGCCTCGTTTTGTATTGTATATTTGTTATTTGATTAATTGGAAAAGATAGATTTGATAAATTCAATAATTATTTACCTAAAATACCTTAAACGAAATTTTCTTTTCAGTTCATTTACACAACGAATTATCTTTTTATAACAAAATGTGCTTGGTATAGTCAATAAAAATAGGGATTAAAAAAGTAATTATTGACAATGTGTGTGCCGTTTAAACTCAAAAACGAGTCCGGTACGATTAAGGGAGTTATATGGTTAAAAATATAAGGGTTGAAAGTTTCGCCCTCTAGAAATTTACAGAACAGTCCAGAACATTCGAGAGTATTCGAGAACATTCCATGACATTCCAGAATATTCCATCCCGGAATATTTAGGAATGTTTGGGAATAGCCCGGAACGTTCGAGAACATCCCAGATCAGGGTGAAACATTCCAGAACATTCTCGAATGTTGTGGAAAATAAGAAAAGATGCCTGGGTTTATCAACTGCTTGTGGTGGTCGTGGTGTTTGAACGTCAGTTTCTTATCAGTGAAGTGAATAAAAACAAACAGTGAAATGTGAGAAATCAAAGTGATACAATGACTGAAAATAAATCGAAAATAAAGTGTGAAAAGTGTTTATATCCTACTGACCAGACGACCGACCGCATTGAACTCAACAGTGATTTCTGCAACTGCCACTACTGAAAATGAACTCATCGACCAAATTGTTCACAACTATACCAATCCGGAGAGGCTATTTAAGGAGGCAATTTTGGCAACTAAAAATAATATTGAAAATTTCTGGTGACACGATGGTAATCGTTGAATAAAAAGTCAACTTTACTACAAAATTGTTAAGCTCTTTGCAAGTACTTCTTCTTTTTGAAGTGGATGTTGGCTATCACGTTGGTCCAAATTACGTTATTCACTGCCGCTCTGAATAGCGCTGTTGATGTCATTCCGGTCCATGTTCGTAAATTTCGCAGCCACGTTATTCGTTTGCGTCCTGCTGACCTTCTACCCTCTATTTTCCCCTGCAGGATGAGTTGAAGAAGGTGGTATTTCGCATGATATGTCTGAAGTATTCCAATTTTCTGCGTTTGACATTTGGTAGGTATTCTTGTTGTCCACCGATGCGTTGCAATACCGTATCGTTTGACACGTGGTGTGTGTATCCATGGGATTCGGCGTATTCGGCGTATTCGGCGATAGCACCACATCTCAAATGCATCTATGCGCTTACATGAGGCATCTGTAAGGGTCCAAGATTCTGCTTCATAAAGGAGAATTGAGAGTACACAGCATTTTAAAATTCTTATTCTAGTATGGATGTTGAGGCTCTCGAAGAAAGAGATATAGGCATCAAGGTAAATGGTGTGTGGATAAATAATATCCGCTATGCAGATGATACAGTCTTAATAGCAGACAATATAGGTGATTTGCAAGATCTGTTTAGCGTTGTCCAAGAACACAGCCAGAATATGGGTCTTAGAATTAATACTAAGAAAACAAAGTTTCTAGTTATTTCCCGCAAGCTTGAAGAATTCCAGAACGTGCAGCTAACTCATAACAACTTGCCCATAGAAAGGGTGGCAAAATTTAAGTATCTAGGAACATGGTTGTCAGAAGAATGGTCATCTGATATCGAGATCAAATGTCGAATAGAACAAGCACGCACAGCATTCCTGAAGTTCAAGATAATCCTTACAAGTACAGATTTTGATCTGGACCTTAGAATTAGATTCATAAAATGCTATGTATGGGCAGTACTTCTATATGATATGGAGGGGTGGACGTTGAAAGTGAGCACCATGAACAAACTAGAATCCTTCGAGATGTGGATATATAGAAGAATCCTTAAAATTCCGTGGACAGCAAAAAAGACGAACGAAGAGAACCTCAGAATGATAAAAAGAGACCGCGAATTATTGATAACAATCAAACGCAGAAAAACAGCGTATTTGGGACATGTCATAAGAAATAAAAGTACCAATTACTTCAGTTAATAATAAAGAGAAAGATAGAAGGTAAGCGTGGTGTCGGCCGGAAGAAGATGTCATGGCTCCGCAATATCAAACAATGGACAGGACTGAATAATGCAGGAGATCTAATACATACCATAAGAGACAGAGATATGTGGCGTAATGTGATCGCAAACATCCATTAGTGGATATGCAGCAGAAGAAGAAGAAGATGTTAAGGGATAGGTTGCAGAGTATGTTAGACATCTTGTTAAATGTACCTCTTGCTTTTTTGATTCGGCATATTATTTCTCGAGAGTGATCCCAGTTCTTATTCAAGGTGCATCGCAGATATGTAACTGTCTCGGCCGTTGTGAGAGTTGTATTGTTAGCGGTAAACTATAGGTTGCCGATGACGTTTTTACTGATAATTAATATGTGTGACAGTTTATCTTCATACCATATCTGTTGCAGTCTCTACTCGGTCTATAAGTCTCTGAAGTTCTTCAGCAGTATATGCTATAAGGACGGTATCATCAGCATATTTTAGGTTATTTATTATTTCTCCGTTTATTACAACTCCATCTTCTATGTTGTCCAGTGCCTCTTTAAATAGATGTTCAAAGTACACATTGAATAGAAGAGGCGATAGTATACAATCTTGATTTTTTCCTAATTTTAAATTCTTCCGATGTTTAGTTTTCGATTCGAACAATGGCTTTTTTGTTGCAAGTATTTTTTGATATTATATCTGTGTCTCTGTCGTCAATTCCTGACTCACGTAGGATTGATATGAGTTTACCATGTTAAACTTTATCAAAGGCTTTTTCGAAATCTATGAAGCATGCAAAGACGTCTGCGTTGACGTCCCATGCTCGTTGAATCGGAACCTGTATGAAGAATAAGGCCCCTCGGGTGCCAAGTCCCTTTTTGAAACCAAACTGTGTATCACTTGTCACGTGCCTATTTTTTCCTTCTACAGTTCCATTATTAATTGTGTCTCTGATAGTTTCGTATTCCTCAGGTACCGTATTTTGTTGTAACTTAAATATATCATTCGTTGTAAATAGTGTTGCATACCTTGTAGGAGCATGGACTTGCGAAGATTGTTGGTTGACGCGTGTTCCATGTCATTTCTTGATATCCGGCCTGGGAGTCAGTCGTTTGGTGGCAGTCTTGAAAGTCGTGTGGTGGTGAGAGTTTTTGGGACGGTGTGATATTAACACGTGTGCAGAACCTCTACGGATTTTCTTTCATATCTGGCTGTATTTGGGCCATCTTAATTGGATTTTGAAGAAAAACCACTTAATTTTTAACTTGACCATTCTATCTTACCTTCGTTGTTGATATTTTGGATTTTGGTGTCGAGTTAAAATATCCGCATGCGGGATTTATTTGAGGGAAGCCATTGTTAATTAGCAGGTGCCGTTCCATAATCGAACCGGCCAGGAGTAGTGAATTCGTATACCCTTTACGGCTGAGGTCGGGCATAATTTGCCAGTAGAGAGACCACTGGCAGAGTACTCTATAGAGAACGAAAAAAAAAGACGTGGCACACTTATTCTTACTTAGTACTAGGAATGCCATTACACTGTCTTCGACTGAAATTTGGATCTCCGATTATACTACTTAGAAATCCCAATTCACCAAAACTATGTAGTGATCGTCAAACAGTTATCGAATAACATCAACGAAGCCGAACTTATGACTGAAAAGAATACTACTGATCTCTACTGAACTGCCATTCCAATATAAAAGACTGCAACTTCCAATCAAATTAGCCTACAGTTTTACAATTATTAACAAAACGCAAGGACAAACTTTAAAACATAGCGACATCAACCGCAAAGACTCCTGTTTTTCTCACGTTCAAATATACGTAGCTTGCACTTACTTAAGTTAAAATCATATGGAAAACTTTAAGTACTTTACTCTTGAGTGTACATACGATTGCAAAAAATTGATAGATATCTAATTATTTCATTTTGGGTTTGAGGCCATGCAAAACTTTTTGTAAAGAATAACTTTTTAAATTAATAATAAATTTTTTTTTCATATGATTCAAACTTAAGTAGAGTAAAATACTTTTATTACTATGACAAGCCATATTTCCGGTTCTATTGGTTCAAATGAGGTCTATCAAGTCTGAAATTGTAGGTCTCTCTGTCTCTCCTATAAGAAAACTATTACTTCACATTTGAAAAAATGTCTTAGATTATTGATTTAAATGAGTTTCAACCGTTCTGGAATCATCTGAAATTTCGAGCCATTCTGGAATTTCCATCAATTTTAAGACTAAAAAGGGCATTGTGTGAAATGGATTTTATATTTTTTAATCAATTATTTGATTCTAACGTGATATAATAAATAATTATAAATAAAACTGACGACATGGAACTAAAACTTTTATGCAATTTAAACGAACCTTTTTCCATTTTGTAATAAACTTTATAATCAAAATATCGTTTCCTCATAGAAACATTATATCTTAATAAATCAAATTTCAATCGATAATTTAATTGAATTTTTAATAACGACTAATAATGTAAAATATAATATCACGGTTTATTGCAGTAGGTACTACTTTCAAATAAAACTTTTCATATTAGGAGACGCGTACAGTTGATCTTCTTCTTCGTTGTGCCGTATCCGCTCGGCGAACGTTGGCTATCATCATAGCAATCAAGACCTTGTTAACAGCCGCTCGGAAGAGTTTACTAGACGTTTTGCCGTACCACTGTCGTAGGTTTTTTAACCATGAACTCTTCGCCTCCCTGGTCCTCTTCTACTGTTCACCTTACCCTGGATAATGAGTTGGAGTAATGCATATTTCTCATTTCGCATTATATGTTCCAGATATGTAAGTTTTATTACTTTAATTGTCTTCATGAGTTCTCTGTCTACTCCCATTCTTCTTAAAACTTCATTATTTGTCACAAGGCCTGTCCAGCTAATTTTAAGGATTCGCCCGAACACCCACAATTCAAATGCTTCAATTTTCTTGCTAGCAGCCTCCGAGAGTGTTCATGCCTCTACGCCGTACAGTAATACTGAGAATACATAGCATCTAACTATTCTCATACGCAGATGTAAACTTAAAATATTGCTTGAGAGCACATCTTTTATTTTTAGAAAAGTTGTTCTTGCTTTTTCTATTCGTTGTTTAATCTCTTTGCTGTGGTCTCATTGATCATTTACTAAGCATCCAAAGTAAGTGAGGCTTTCCGCTCTTTCCAATGCCACATCGTTTGCATACAGTCTTATAATTTCGTTGGCATCCATACTATTCTTGGTAATTACCATAAATTTCGTTTTATTGGTATTAACGCTTATTCCATACTCATTTCCCACATCAATGACTTTATTTAGCAGTTGTTGTAAATCCTCAAGGGAGTCAGCTATAAGGACGGTATCATCGGCATACCTTAGAGTTTTAATCAGAAGTCCATTGTGTTTATTCCAATCGGCATGTCACTAAGTGCTTCACTGAAAATTTCCTCAGAGTAAGTATTGAATAACAGTAGCGATAACACACACTCCCTTTCGAATGTTCACCTCTTCTGTCAGTTGATCCAATTTCGTTATTTTAAAAAAAATCACGTGGCGATTTATTTTAATTTTGTTTCGATATTTAAAATTAATTGAATAATTTTATTTATTTTGGTTTCATTACTTTATTATTTCCTTTTGTGTCTTCTTCTTCTTCTTCAGCCGTTATTCATCCACTGCAAGATGTAGGCCTCTTTCGACATTTTCCATTCTTTTCTGTCACGTGCTTCTCCCATCCAGTTTTTTTACAGCGAGGTAAATGTAGGTACTTCTAGATGGTATGAACATAAACATACAATTTTTTTTATATGAGGCTTAGTTGCTAAGTTATGGGATTTTAAAAAATTGACGTTTTTAAATATAGGAAGCTGTTTTTCGAATTAAACAAATTTCCAATTAAATATTAAACGTGGTTATAGGAAATTTAGTGACTTTTTAATTTTTCAATCATATTTGAAATTTAATTTTTTTTCCTGTACAAAACCGGAAGTAAACATTCCAAATCATAATTTTAATAACTTCAAAAATTTATTAATTTTACCAAAAAAGTTTCAAAGTGTTGTTGCAAAAGTGGAGAAAATCCTTTACGGAGAGGTTATGAGTCTAAAAGCTCAAGGTCTACTGTGAGACTCCACTGATTGTGTCAGGTCTACTCACCAAAAACTCCACCCCTATTAAGGTTCGTCTGGCTATTGCCTAAACTGTAAAACTTACGCCTGTTGGCCCATTATAACTTACCTATGTGTTTTTGTATCATTGTACTATAAAGACCCGACCCGCAGACCGCCCAGCAAGGACCCGGAAACATCTAATACATACTCTGCACCCAATCCAGTACCTTCGTACCTTATACAAGTTTGTACAAGTTCTGTACTGGGTGGGAACAATGAAGCCACCCAAGAACCGCCCTTCCTCCCTAGCGCTCCGCAGCAGTACAGTACGCGCTTCACCGCCTCCGGACCCCCACCACACAACCCGCAGGCTAGGCCTCCATTATACAGTCTCTTAATGATACTTAGCTGATTCCTGTTCATCGATAACCGTTCTGCCGTCCTTTTATGACACGGTCCTTTGATGTATTATTTGCCGTGTTTGTTTCCTGGTATTCCTGTCAAAACCAAATTCATGATAAACCAACAGACAAACATAGAGAGTATAAATGTGCTAGGACAACAGGTAGAGAAAGTAAACTCTTATGTCTACCTAGGTCAAGACGTAACTTCGGTAAAAACTCAGCAAGAACTTGAAATTAACCATAGATTACGTCTAGGATGGGCGGCCTACGGGAAGATGAGACACGTCTTCAACGCCAACCTACCCCTCAAACTAAAAACCAAGGTTTACATGGAATGTATTCTCCCGGTAACAACCTACGGATGCGAAACATGGGTTCTAACAAAGAAAATTCTAAATAAATTAAAGGTACACCAAAGAGCAATAGAACGAAAAATACTAGATATAACGCTTAAAGATCATAACATCAACGAGTGAATAAGAAATAGAACCAGGGTCGAAGATATAGTGAGGCAAATAGGTGGTCTTAAATGGAATTGGGCTGGACATGTTGCCCGAAATACAACCAGCGGAAAAACAACAAGATGAAGACTTTGGGGGGAGAAAAGAAGCACCGGCAGACCACACCAAAGATGGTATGAAAACTGGAAAAATATGAAGGAGGCCTATATCCAAAGGATAGAAAACGGCTAAAAGAAGAAGAAGAAGATGCTTTTCCTGTAGTTTTTGTGTTTTTCCGAACCTCTTCTTACAAGTTCGTCTACTTCCTTGGCCCTGAGGTGCCACTGCACAGGACTAAGGCTGTCTACTACAGGATTTCGCCCAGTTTCCTGTAGGCTCCGTTAGCTACGGTGCTCCCCCACCACCATGCATCCATCAGCACGGGTGCAGACCATACCTGGCATCTATTCTATTTTCCCCGCATCGCTAGGGAAGATCTACATTAGTTTAGGAGACATAAATTAAAGTACATACGTGTCATACTGACAAGATCGCGGGATGTTTAAATGACACGATATGAAGGAATAAGCACCTAAACGTAGACCTACAATGCAGAGGCAAAGACTCCTGGAAACGACAGAAATGAAAGAAGTAAGGCAAGCGATGTGGTGATAGCCTAAGAAGAATGCAAGAATAAATTCCGAAAAAAAAACAGGCGACTGTCTAGAATAGAAGGATGAAGAAAAAGAAGAAGTAAAACTTAATACCAAGATTTAAATAAATAAATACCAAATTGAACCTTTCATTTTTTTTTACTTTTTAACAAAAGTTGCAAAAATAATTTAAAAAGATTTATTTATTTTATAAAATATTTTATAATATATATATATATATATATATATATACAATAATTATAATCAGTTCTTTCTTTTTTTAAAAGTGAACATGGGTCACTTTATAGTGGTCTCAAAATGTCAAGAGAAAAAGCTTAATTTTGCTATGAATTGCCGTTAAAATTTCCAAATTTCAATGTACATCGAAAACCAGATAAGGTTTTTAAATATTTATTAAAGACAACAAAAATTTTGTAAATAAAAAAAATTATCTACAATTTTTAATGAAGAAATCACCACTTTTATTTGATTTATTTAAAGCAAACCATAATAACTAATAAAGTCACTAAATAAAAGTACACACTGATGGTTTCATTCATATTTATTTTTGTGACTGAAATTATGTGTTTCCAAGGGCCCTTGTATGGCCTCAGACTGCTCTGACCATAATAACCATTTAAAAAAAAAATGTAAAATACAGTCATTCACGGTTCAATTGTTCGCGTAATAAAAAATTGCGACCACTTCTTTGTTTGAATAGCAAAATAAAAATTTGACTAAAACAAACTTGGTGGAAATATTAAATGCCCATTTCATTAAAGAGAAAGCTTCAACGTGAATTAAAAAAGTGACATTAAACTCTAAAACCTCAGTGACGGTTTACGAATGGCAAGTGAGCTTTGTGATTTCTTCATAAAACTCTCTAGGAAATATAGTACTTATTGTATTTAAAAGGCCAGCGCTGCTAAATATGAATCCAAATTGGAAGACCTTTTAAAAGAGGCAAAACAAAGCAAAAAACTCATTTCCTTAAACAATTGTCTAGGTCTAATAATAATAATTATTATAACATATTGTATTGTTAAAAAATATATATATTTGCATCTAGCGGACCCAGCAGACGTTGTCTTTCCCGAACGTTGGCTTGCCTGCTTTGGGAATATCACTATCAAACTCGGCGACCCCAAAAACTATAAATTCGACACTAATTTCGTTTTTAACAGTTTTTATGTTTCATCCCCACATCAAGGCCAATCGCATAAGATGGGCAGGACATGTCCTAAGATCACACGATGAAAGACTCCTCAATACTTCCTTTTTGGAAAGGCCCGAAGGTAGGAGGTCGGTTGGCCTTCCAAAAAAAAGGTGGAAAGACGCAGTAACAAGTGACCTACACAAACTGGAAGAACAACAATGGGGGATAACTGCGCAAGACCGACAAGAGTGTAGGAGAATAGTGAACGCGGCCAAGACTCACCAAGAATTGTAGAGCCATAGAAGAAGAATTTTTTAATAATAAGTTGTCTGAATTTCTTGATTACGTACCACTAAATAAACGAGAAAAAATATGGATGGAGCACTGTACAAGAAATATTCGGGATTTTCTCCTCCTCGCTTTTAATGGTAAAATGATTGGGAGGTACTTGGAGTTTCTTTGGCACTCAAGGTCTCCAAACATTACCACTCTAGACTTCTTTTTGTGGAGCTACTTAAAAGAACAAGCATACCTTAAGAGGCCATTTTAAGATGATCATTTGGAAAGAGTCATTAAAAAAATTTGTGAAGCTATAACTGCAGATGTGATTAGAAATCCCATAAAAGAATTTAATCAAAAAACAACCACCTGTTTAAAAAGAGACAGTGGATAAGTCGAAATATCGTAATATTTAAGTAATTGCACATGTTCCCAAAAAAAAATTTATTATTCATTTTTGAAAAGATTATCAACTTTTTATAAAAATAATAATTTATCTAACAATTGCTGTGGTTGTTAAAAAATCTTTTGATTGTTATCTGGGAAAATCACTAATACACAAGTGTGCATAATTTTTTGTTACTTAATAATAATTTCAATGAACATTTTGTCCTTCACTACACTTTGAACCTATTTTACTTTCACTCCAAATTATCATTATTTATTTTCCATGTATTCCAGCCAATGTTTTAAAAATTTTGTAGTTGATTAGGGATCTATAAGTCACGAAGAACTTTTTATCAAAATTATTTTTTTAGAACACACTGTATATTTAAACTTTATGTCGAACCTGTTTTTTGCGCCCTGTAAGTATGTATTTGTATACATGTATGTTGTTGATCTATATACTATTCGAAATATTATTTTACGATTGTTTCTTTACATCAAGTCCTATTAGCGTCATCTGAAAAGGAGTTGCAGGCGATGGTTGTTAATGTTATGCATGTTACCCTGTACATCAAAGGGATAAAAATAAATATAAACAAAACAGATGTAATGGTTTTTGAAAAAAAAGAAAGCATGACAAACTTTGAAGTTCTGATTAAGGGAGAAAGAGTGGAACAAGTATACTTGAGTTCAAAGTTAACGAGAGATGGAAAGTATGACAGTGACATTGAGTAAAGGGTGTTGGCAGAAAAACAAATGAAAGATGCACTGCATAGCTTTATGAACAGACAGAAACTGTCAAAAAAGGCACTTCTGGCTATGCATAGAGGAGTGTTGGTTCCTACATTTATGTATCGTAGTGAATGTTGGGTTTGGCAGAAGCATGAAAATAGGATTAATGCTGCGAAGATAAGTAGTCTAAGAAGTATAGCCGGAGTGACTCGGTTGGATAAAGTAAAGAATAGTGAGATAATAGAACGCTGTGGTGTAAAGAAGATGTGGTTACAAAGATAGATAAAGAAATGCTTAGATGGTTTGAACACGTAGAAAGGATAGATGAAGGAAGATTGACGAAACAAATTTATAAGGCGAGTCTGAATGGACGGAAGTCGGTAGAGGTCGACCTCGGCGAACATATCTCGATAAGATCAACACTGTTTTGAAGAAAGGCCAGGTCAAGAGCACCAACAACCGACGAGCATGTATAAGAGCAGTGATAAAAGTAGGTAGATAAAGCAAAAGATGTGTGTAAGAATCGTAGCAAGTGGAAGGAAGTGGTCCCTGCCTATCCCTACAGGAAAAAGACGTGACTATATGTATGTTTACATAAATTACTTTATATACATCTAAAACATAAGAATTCCATTTTAATATTTTTTATTTTCCCACTTTATTTGCAATCTGTTACAAATTTTAACAATAAGCAAATAGTTTGTCTATAATGTACGTTTTTTTTTATACTTCAAGTCTTAAAGATGAAACAATAAAGCTTTAAAACGCAGATTTTTTAACACTTGGTTTTCTTCAATATCTCGACCGAAGTCTCACCAACTCGACAATCAAAATAATAATCAACAACAAGTCATTAGAACATATTGCCAACCCAACTGTGCAATTGTTTCGCAGCATTTGTATTTGTGTTGCAAATCAGCCCTGCGAGTCCGCCACTGCTATTATACAATCCAAACTGAAGAGCTAGCGACAAATTATGCAACGAAAAATGGAATATCAAGAACGCAAATACATTAAAAATTGTGAGTGAGTACCTATACTGCATCGGTACCTACATCACGTTTTATCCTGAATATGCATGTATACGGTCTAACAGAACAGAATTACCGATAATCTACATACAAATCAGCAAATCTCAGTTGAAGTAACCCAAGAATTCATTGCAAATTCACAGGACCGTCTTCGACGTTACTAATTCGACTTAAAACCGTCTGCAGATCATTGGATTTAACTTCCGAAAGGATATAATCTATTTTAAAGATACGTTGATGTAACCCAATATATTATTGCAAATTCGCAGGACCGTGTTCAACGCTACTTATTCGATTTGTAACCATCTGCAGGTCATTGGATTTGACACACTTCTGAAAGGCCACAATCTATTTTAAAGATACGTCTACCTTAGATTTAAATGTCCTTCGCAGTTCTTTTCCTGCTTCTGTAGATAATATTAATGTAATTCCGATTCGATTTTTTTTAAGTCGGCCACCCACGTACATTTTTAACTGTACAGTTATAGCTGTCAGATTTAACTGTGAACTGAGATGTACGCACACGTACAGTTCAGTCCTTCAATTTTTTTCATGAATTTGAACGAGCTGGACGATTAGGCCGCTCTCGGTTTACTTTTTGTAATTTTACAAAAACAAAAATAAAGAAAGAGCGTAAACAGTGGTTACAAAAACGAAATTTATCTTCCCGCATAAATTTATTAAAAGAATTAAGTGAAGAATCATTAGATTTCCTAAATTATTTGCACATGACTCAAACAGTGTACTAAAAACTGCTTTTGTTGGTTTTCCTTTGATTATGAAGAAAGATACAGTCATGAGAACAGCAATATCTCCATACGAAAAATTAACTGATACCTTGAGACGGTCGTATGAATGTTTTAAATTTTCTACAAGAATATTTCCTAAAGAATTTAGAAATAATTTTATAAACTACTGGTAAATTTCTATGGCCAAGTAATCATATTTTAAAAAACAAATAAATGCATACTGTACATTAATTATATCGTGTTTTTCTTACCTCTTCAGTTTCACTGTCCAGATTTGAACTTGACGCTCTCGGGGTGTCTTGATCATGTAGGAAATCAAACAGGTTGTAGTATCAAAGTACCGAATTGTAAATGCTGCCTGCAGATGCTCCAGACTTCTTTAATGCCTTGACTTTCTTTTGTTCTTTGCGAAAAGCAGATATTAAGCTGTTTATTTTGGTCATAACAGATTTCTTTGTCGTACTAGGTAGTTCTTGTAACTTCTTCGCTAACTTGTTGCAGGCAATATCTGTTTTGGCGTAGTTATGATACTTGCTAGATTAAACTTGCCATATAAGGTTCAGATCTATATATTGCAATGAAATCAACTATCACTTGGTTCTGTTTACTCGGCATGATATGCACTTGGCGCTCGATACAAATTGCACTGAGAACTGTACACACACTCAGTTCAGTTAATCCTTTTAGTTTAAAACAATGAAATTTTATTTATTATTTTTAAACTTTACAGATGAATTGAACTGAGAGTGAACTACACCCACTCACATAAAGTTTTAACTGTACGGTAAAACCGACAGTTAAAGCTGTACGTGTGTGGCTGGCCTTCAATGCAATATTTTTTTTAAAAATAAAAAAAATAAAAGCGATGGATAACAAACTATTTCTGTTCTTCTACCACGTTTTAATACAATCCCATCTTTGATTTTTCTTGTTAATCATATTATATATTAATACCTATAGGTACAGTATGTCTCCGTAAGTTGAAACCGCTTGAAAAACTCTTTTGTTATTAATATTGGGAACAAATTATTCTTCATTAAAATTTTTGCATGTTCTAAAATCTAAAATACAATCATCAGGTATCAAATTTTTTTAGTAGAGAATTGTCACCAGGAATATAGTACCATTATTTTTAAAAATATCGAAAATTGTTATAAAAAAAGTTGAACTTAAAACCACGTATACCATTTCTCTACATTATAAATTATGAATGAACATTTATCTCTTGTGATTATTAAAAACATGATAACTTTTTTGTTTCTTAATGAATATGCATTTATTTGGCAAATAAAAAAATATGTAAATAAGTTGTGTAAATAACATAATACAAATACTATACTAGAAATAAAAAGAAATTTAATTTTCAGTGTATCCTAGATTACATGTAACTACAGTTAAATTTGCATTGTTATTGTAGAAATAAACTCCACCTGTAGTGCTGTTGGATGGATTGAGTAGTTTGACAGCTCTGTTGCCAGTCCCAAGCCTGGGTAAAGAAGGAGGGTTTAAGGGTGCGGCTAGCAACCTGCCCTTTAGAAAAAACTTGTATTGCTCGAAGAACCGATTCAAAATCCTCGGAAACAGGACGGATTTTTACGATAAACGACACGGTAAGGAAAAGGAAAAAATGAGAGTGGAAACGAAACAAACTAAGACTAGCCTGCTGGAATATCACATCTTGGAACAATAGAGATCAGGAAGTTCTCTTGGAACTAGCCACCAACAAGATCGATATTTGCCTTCTCTCCGAAACAAAGAAAAGAGGGCACAGGTAGGAGTAGGGGTTGCGATCTACGAAAACTAGAACATTTGGTTGAAGACGTACACTACCTGAACCAAAACATAATGTACATATCAATGAAGCTCCAAAATGATAAAACACACCTGATAAGTGTATATGCCCCAGACATAACAAAACCAAGAGAGGAAAGAGAACACTTCTTTGATTATCTACAGAGCACACTAGATCAACAACCAAGGAACGAAAAAGTGTTTATAATATGGGGGATCTGAACTCACGTATAGGCAATGCTATGATACCCGGCATTATGCAAAGTTTTAACGAGGTTGTGATAACACATACTTCAAACACAAAAACATCGCAACAGGAAAAACACAGTCAATGGTTATCTCTAAAGGACCCATAAGGTGCAAACTGGCAGTCGACAACAAGATAATCCAGCAAGTGAGAAGATTTAACTACCTAGGAGTGGAGGTATCAAGCGAAAGAAACCTTATTAAAGAAGCACGAACACAAGCCATAAAAGCAACAAGAGTCAGCGGATACCTGAGAGATATCATATAGCGAAATAAAATGATGAGTAAAAAAGCAAGCTGAGGATTTACAGAACATGCGTAAGACCTATTTTAATGTACGCCACAGAAACCAGAGCTAAAATATCAACAACGAAAAGAATAATGAGAACGACCGAAATTAAAATACTAAGAACAATCAAGGGTGTTACCCTCAGGAATAGAATAAGAACCCAGGATATCAGAGAAGAACTAGAAATACAGGATGAAGTAAGATAGGCTAGCACACGCAAGAGGTGCTGGAGAAACCATGTGAAAAGGATGTCAGATGAAAGATGGGCAAAGTGGGCCATGTCGCAAAAACCAAACTCGCGAAGACCGGTAGGAGCTCAGTGACACATGAAGAACTCCGAAGGAGGCTAAACGCAACGGACTAAACAGGACCAGGTCCTATTATAAAAAGAAGAAGAAGAAAATTGTGGAAATTAATTTGTTTCATACATATAGTCACGCCTTTTTCCCGTAGGGGTAGGCAGAGACCACTTTCTTCCACTTGCTACGGCTCTTACACACATCTTTAGCTTCCTCTACTTTTATCAGTGCTCGTCGGTTGTTGGTACTCTTGACCTGGCCTTTCTTTAAAACAATATTGATCTGATCGAGATATATTCTCCGAGGTTGACCTCTACCGACTTGTCTATTCACACTCACCTTATAAATTTGATTCGTCAATCTTCATTCATCCATCCTTTCTACGTGTCCAAACCATCCAAGCATTCCTTTATCTATCTTTGTAACCACATCTTCTTTTACACCACAGCGTTTTCTTATCTCACTATTCTTTACTTTATCCAACCGAGTCACTCCGGCTGTACTTCTCAGACTACTTATCTTCGCAGCATTAATCCTATTTTCATGCTTCTTTTGCCAAACCCAACATTCACTAACATTCATAAGTGTAGGAACCAACACTCCTCTATGCACAGCCAGACGTGCCTTTTTTGACACTTTCTGGCTGTTCATAAAGCTATGCAGTGCCCCATTCATTTGTTTTTCTGCCAACACCCTTTGCTCAATGTCACTGTCATACTTTCCATCTCTCGTAAACTTTGAACCTAAGTACACAAATTCCTTTACTTGTTTCACTCTTTCTCCCGTAACCAGAACTTACCTGTTTGTCATGTTTTCTTCTCTTTCAAAAACCATTACTTTCGTTTTGCTTACATTTATTTTCATCCCTTTGATTTTCATGGCATCATGCATAACATTAACCATCGTCTGTAACTCCTCTTCAGATGACGCTAATATGACACACCTTCTTTTATGTTAAACCAGTCCGTGTAAGCTCCGTTTATCCCGACACAAGCAGTGGAATCCTCGTAAAGTGATGTCAGTGCTAGTATTAAACTACCGCTCACCCCATACATAGACAATGTCAACCACAATTTACTCCTCACTCATAGTCCTTTTCCAAGTCTATAAAAAAATACGTTTTGAATAAGAAAAAATAATTTTTTTAATGTAAATGGATGTAATTGCATATTTAAACAAGGTGTTTAGTTCTGATGAGCTTTTTTTAATAACAATTTCGATATTGTCAAAAATAAAGTTACTTGACAAAATTCATATTTTCTGAAGAATAACTTTATTTCCTAAAATTAAAATTTTACATATGTTTCCAACTAACGGAGACGTACTGTATATTCTTGTAAATTATAAATAGTAATTAAAAAAATGACTGAAACTAGTTCACAAAATGCCTAAAAGTTGATGTCACACCCAAAAAAATTACATTTTTCAGCATTTCATTATTTATTACTATTTTTATCAATCGAAACCTCCTGGTCCTTGCATTGCGTGTGAACGTCAAATAATTCAAGAACGGTTCTGAAGATTCATCTATTTTCCCCTTCTTCGTGAAGATTATCTAACATTGCGAATTTTCGGAGGTGGATGGCGCACATCTGAAGATGCTCCTCCAGGTCTGATTTTGTATAAAAGAACATTCAGATAAACTTTTAATCCAGTTTATTATTATTTACAGTTTAGTGACTTGGATTTGGAATTGTAAGGTGGGTTATCTTTTTGTGGGGGAAGTTTTTCGAAAACTGTGAAATTTTTTGTAATATTATTGTGTTCAAGTGAAAATCTTGTTCAGATTCTTTTTTTTTCTTTGATTTCCATGTATTTCTGAAATATTAAAATTTAAATTATTTAATAAACAAAAATTTTAATAAGTAATAGGTTAGCAATTTTAAAAACAAATAGATAAATAAAAAAAAACGTGGAACATGCTAGCTTTTAAATTTAATTTAATTGTTTATCGAATATATGTACAGGGACAGGGTGTTTATAAATTCATGTTAAAGAAAATTAAAGATGATATCACTGAAAAGGTTTTTTCTCAAAATTTTTGTACACATTTAATATTTTTTCTAACTTCATTTTCTAGGACTAATGTTATTAACAAAAACATCTCACTGAAAGTGTTTTTTCTATATATTTAAAAGAAGTTTTGCCAGAGTTTATTAAAATAATATTTTGAAAATAGAAAATAATTATTAAAAAAATACTTAAAAAATCAATTACTTACATGGATAAAACTAATTTGTTGATGAGAGTAAAAACAATAGTTATTTATTTTTTAATAATACGCCAAATAAAAAAGTAGGCACATATAATAACAATGACTCCCAAAAATTATATAATGCAAGTAAGTTTGAAAAGTAAATTTTATAATGTAACAATTAAATAATCAACAGTAGTTTAAAACAATTAATTGACACTGGTATTAGACAATAATGTAGAAAATTTTGTTGAAATGTATTATATACATTTTCTTATATCATCAAATTAAAAAAAAAATTAAGGATCACAATTTTTGTAATTATTTTATTTAAAATTTAATAACAATTCTTTAAATAATTTTATATAAATAGATAAATTACATCACAAATAGTTACATATATTTTTACTTTTTTTAATGTACCTGAATGGGATCCGCCAATTGATAGAAATTTTTGTTACTTTTAAAAAGTAAATAAATACTTTTCCTCTCAAAAAATATGCCAACTCTAGTTGATGAGCCAATGTTTTATAACTAGAAAAATGGAATTATGCAATTAGGTTTAGAGATAAATTATGTTTTTTAATTTTAAAAAAATTCAGTCTATTGAATCAATATCATACCGAATTTTTTCCCAGTTTTTTTTACATTTCTTAAATTTAAAATATTTTTTAACCATTAACAGTAGAAATATTTATATCAAAGCATCTAACAACAAAAGTATTTGGATTAACGCAAATTAAGAAAGGAAAACCGATATGTAACTAATTAGGTATAAAAAAATTTACGAATATTATCACCATAACGAATTTGAAATAGATACCAAAAAAAGGACGTACATTAAAGTTCCTTTCATTGAACTTAAGTTTCTTGTGTAAAAAATATAATAAGCAGACAAACGTTTTATCGAAATACAATGTGATACGACTATTATAGATTTAACACAGTACTTTTTTCGTAATAAAATTACATCTACTGTTACAATTATATATATATATATATATATATATATATATATATATATATATATATATCGACTTATAGCGTTCTACGAGGCCTTCCGACTCCTAACCGCCATTCATCTCTATCTTACCATAAGTTCTCCGGCAAGTCACTTTCTTTCATATCTTTGTCAATGCCCTCTCTCCAGCTTCTTCTTGATCTTCCTCTTCTTCTCTTCCCTTGGGGTGTCCATGTCAAATTTTGTTTTGGTAACCTATCGTCGGACATTCTTAGGACGTGACCATACCATATTTGTCACAATTAATATTTAATATATTTAATATTGTATTTACATCGCGCATCGGTTGGTTTCAAAGAAGCGCCAGCGCTCACCGCGCAGTGCCCTTTCTTTTACGTTAAATAAAAGTTATAAGTTATATATAAATTTGTCATACTTAAAGTTCGGGTTGAACCGCGTCTAGAAATTTGTTTATTTCGACGTTTCGGCGGCTTCGATTTTGAAGCTATTTTCAAGAAGTAGGAAATAATTTTTTTTTTTGGGATCAGAAGTGATTTTCACTCTGAGGTCTCAATCTGCCTACTCCTCAGGTGTAGTCACTCGGGTAAGGTTTAGGGATTTGTGACTTGATTTGTGAACTTGTGAACAGTTCTCACAAATCCCTAAACCTTACCCGAGTGACTACACCTGAGGAGTAGGCAGATTGAGACTTCAGAGTGAAAATCACTTCTGATCCCAAAAAAAAAAAATTTACTTTCTACTTCTTGAAAATAGCTACAAAATCAAAGCCGAAACGTCGAAATAAACAAATTTCTAGACGCGGTTCAACCCGAACTTTAAGTATTACAAATATTCATGACCGCGGAAACCTATCCGGACAGATTTTAATGAAATTTTGAAAATGTGTATTGATTGCTCCAACTTGAGAGATAGAATAGTTTTAATCCCGATAAGTTTCTACAAAAGAAGTGAGAGGGAGCTGAAATATAAAAGCTATAAAAAATTGCCGATATTAGTAACGAATTCATAGTTTTTGGGGTCACTGAGTTTAACAATGACATACCCAATTTTGTTAGCACCCCTACGAAAGGGCTGAGAAGGGGATAAAATATAAAAACTATCAAAAGCGGCAGATATAAATATTCCATATTTAGTCTGCGGAGACGCTGAGTTTGATAGTGACATTCACAATTATGTTAACACCCATAAAAAAGGGGTGGGAAGGGGATGAAACCTAATCACTATTTAAAACGCCGATTTTAGTGTCGAATTCATAATTTTTAGAGTCGCTGAGTTTGATAGTGACATTCCCAATTTTGTAAGTACCTTTACAAAAGGGGGTGGAAGGGGATGGAATAATTATAAAAACTATTAAAAATGCCGATATTAGTGTCGAATTCATAGTTTCGGGATCACTCAGTTTGATAGTGATATTTCTAAACGTTCCAACGTTCGGGCAGGAAAACGTCTACCGGTCCGCTAGATGTCTCAAAATTTTAATCGTCTTTGTGAGCAGTTTTGAAATGTTCGCACATTTTTCCAGATGTCATTAAAAGCCTGTTCGTTTTTCATGCTCACGCTGCTCAATAAATTACATAAATGTGCAGATTGATATGATTTTTATGATGCAAATCCACGAAGCGCATTTACGAACTGCTGAATTCAACAAAAAACAACCAAATTGCCCATCAAATTTTTATTTCGTTATATAAATAATTTTTCAACTAAGAATTTGCATCAGTCACTTCACCATTAATTATACTAAATTTTCTATTTATTTTTAATGTCCGATTTTTGAAATTCTGCTAGATCAAACTGATATGATTTTTCTGCTCTACCTAAATTGGTGGAGCAAATAAATCCTGCTTTATCTGGTATATAGCAACTTGCTCCTGTCAAACGAACGGTCTCTGATCAATTGCTTACAACAATCGAACAGTCGAATACTGCTCAAATCAGTTTTGAGCAGCGTGAGCATGACAAACGAACAAGCCTTATAAATCCAATGAGCTCTCCTACGTATTTTAATTCGCTTTAGCAAGAATAAACACGTTTTTAAATACGTGAATCGGTGTTTTTGATTCTTTTTGATAATTGCTATATTATTTAATTTGTTGTTTTAGGTAACATGGAATGGAGATGCACGTTTGTGGGTAAGATAATATATAATATAATAAAATTCATATTTTCACTAATTTTCAAAATAGCAAAACTGATAAAAAAAATTGTGGATGCAGTAAACAAATTGTTAATGAATGAATATGAATGCATTGTGTTTTTTTAAAAGAAAGAAAGTAATAAAAATTTATTTGTGTTCAAATTTTTTACCCTTGGAAAAGTAGGGGAGGGTGGCATCAAAAATAACAATTTTGAGATTTATTTATAAAAAAAATGTAATTTTTATTCTAAATATATAACAATATTATACCAGATAGACAATTTACCCCAACGTCATGTACATGAAGTTTGGTGCATCCCGTGCAATAGCCTTGGATATATCTAAAGTCTTTGACCGCGTTTGGCATCAGGCATTGTTAAGCAAATTATCTGCCTACGGCCTCCAACTAAACTGCGCTTCAATGAGCTTCAAGCAAGATCGCTCCTTACATGTGGCAGTTGACGAGTGGGGAACCAACAATCTTGTTCAGTTCAACGCAAAGAAAACACAAAGCGCCACGTTTTCCAAGAAAGTGAATTACTCAAATCATTCCATCACAATGTCCGGAAATACCCTTGAATCAAGTCCCTCCATCTCGATTTTGGGGGTGATGGTGTCTAATAATATGTCTTGGCATGACCATGTTGCTAACATCGCAAAGTCAGTAAGCCAGAAGCTAGGTTTTCTGTGGAAAGCTAGAAAGTTTTTTACTCCTGATCAACTGTTGACGACGTACAAGGCTCAAATCTGACCTCTACTGGAGTATTGCTCGCACATTTGGTGTTCAGCACCAAGTCATTTTCTTCATCTTATAGATTCCATTCAGAAAAGGGTCATTCGGTTGATAATCAGCTCAACTCTCACAGATACCCTTTATCTACCAGAACATAGAAGAAGAGTTGCACACCAGACATTACTCTACAGATATTTCCAAGGCAGATGCTCCAGAGAAATAAAAACTCTTATACCACCACTGGCTACATTCGGCACGCTGATCAGTCTCACCTATTTACTCTCAAGATTAACACTACAAGGACCAATCTCCATCAAAAAACCTTCTTTTACAGGGCTGCTACGGAATGGAACAATTTTTCAAAATCAGTTTTTCCAGAGAACTATGACCTGCAACTTTTCAAAAAGCGGGTCCACAATCATTTCTTTTCTATAATCCCTTCCCCTTCTAATAGTCGTAGTGCGGGCCATCCGCGTTTTGAAGTCACTATGAATAATCACAAATAAAATAATAGATCATTGGACAACAATATCAAACTTACCACTAAAAAAAAACACCTTTCACAAAGTGCTTGCTGCAAACAAACATAAACTTTAAGATTGGTTTTCCTATCTCTAAGATCATCTTCCATTTCTGTGCTGCCTTAGAATTTGAAAGAAATTTATGCAAAGATATAATCGAATTACCATATGTAAAGAATTGTGGAACAGACCGTTTTTTTTGCGATTTTTTCTTCATGTCACCTTTTTTAATCCTTTGCATTTTCGGATTTTGGGGTTTACACACATTCTTTGCAAAATATCGTTCAAATATAACACTTTCAATGCTTAAATTGTTTAAAATAATATATAAAGTTTACTTTTCACCCGTATAAACAAATGAAGGTTAGTTGTTAACACCTCGAGAAGTTCATAGACCAATAATAGATGTCGCCCACTCCGTCATTTTTTGCTATAGGCTTGCATACGTTTAAACAGATCCTAAAAAATGTTTATTTTATTAATATTATTAAAAAATGCTGTAAGTGCAATAATTTAAACGATAAAATAAGTGTTAAAGTTTAAATGGAAAGCATCCAAAGATACGGTCATTCAGTCTTGAATTTTTTCACTACACACATACTTAAAAGTTGAACATTAATTTAAATATTGTTATCAATAAACGTAAAGTGCTTACATAAAATACCGTGGGAATAATTCTGCGTTAACACAGCATTAATAAAAAATTAATTAACTGTAAACAAAATAATTTACAATGAAACTAATTGTTTGTAACGATGAACCAATTATACGTAAAAATATAAACAATGAGTTCTATTTAACAATAACCAAAAAAAAAATGATTCCCAATCTTCTTTAGGCTAACTACCTTTTTCACATAGTACGAAATATTTAGTCAGATAAGATCGTTTACCAATAAATTATATAATACGAGTGCAACGAAATCAAAATTAAAACCACATAATATTAAACCATTATACTCTGAGGGACGACGTTTCTATTATTTCATCTTCTCCGTGCGAACTGGCACAAATTTAACTTTTATAGTCATCAAAAATATATAATCAATTATTTGCTTTAGTAGGCTAAACGGTAAAATAAAAGAATCAAAGAAAATATTGGCGAATGTCAGTAGGTACCGAATATTTTATAATAAGGGGGTTTATAATTATTAAAAACATTAGTGGCATTTACAAATAAATTAATTGAGAAAAGAACGGGGAAGTGTGACTATAAATTTATAAAGTTATATTAGAACTTTTTAATTTTTTCTGTGTTCTGTCTTCGAATACTTTTCATAAAGTTCTCTAACATTCCTAAGAAATGTCCTTGCCATTCAAGTTTCTATATCATATGTACCTACCAAGTCTACCATCTAAATTGTTTTTATTTTTTACTACAATATAATTACTTGTTTTACATTTAAAAATTATGTGGTTGTACGTAATTACTAGATTTAGCTACGGTCAGTAGAAAAAGTTATTATTTCTCCTAAAAATTTTCTTTGACCAAACCACAAAATAAATGTACGAGGGTGGTCTGAAAATTTTCCGACCTTAACGTGAAGATGGCAGCACTCGTCAATAAAAGCTAGGACATGTGGTTGCGCATCTTTTGACAGGTACTCATAAAAATGTCAGCCATTTTGGACACGTAGTTATTTGACAATCGTTTGAGTGAGCCAAAGTGAGTGTTTTTATGATAAAGAAACAAATCAAGTATCGAGCTGTCATTAAATATTTGTTTTTGAAAGGCAATACGCCAACGCAAATCATATATGAGTTGGACGCTGTGTACGGGGAGTCTGCACCATCATTTACCACAGTGAAATTTTGGACAGCTGAACTTAAACGTGGCCGTGCCATCTTAGGAGACGATGAACGTTCGGGACGTCCTAAAACGGTAACCACTGACGATTACATCACTAAAGTTTACCGAATGGTGCTAAACGACCGACAAATTAAAGTTAGAGAAATGGCAAAGGCTAAAATATGTCAAAAAACGTGTTTCTTACAAATCAAGAATTGTGCATAAGAAAGCTGTCCGCGCAATCTAGTTAAACCTCAGGGCACAGTATTTTATAAGGACGGCTCTAAACTAGAGGGGAGAGTAGGTTGCGGTGTCTTCTTAGACGACCCCTCACTTATCCTGTCGTTTCGTTTGCCTGACTACTGTAGTGTGTATCAAGCCAAAATGACAGCAATTACCAAGGCAGCTGTCTGGACACTCCGATATGAACCAAAGTTCAGCGAGATATCCACTCTTTGCGACAGCCAGGCTGCTATCAAATCTACTTGACCTCTAAAGCAGCGGTGCAATGACGATCCGCCCTGAATGAGCTAGCAGCTAAGTTTAGAGTTCACATTGTCTGGGTACCCGGACACAAGGACATACCAGGCGGACCAGCTAGCAAGAGAGGGAACCACCCTCTCAACTGTATCTGTCTCATCTCAGCAAGGAGTACCGATTGCAAACTGCAGGCTCCTCCTGCACAGCAAAGTAGTTTAAAAAGCCAAATTGAGGTGGTAAAATGAACCCACATGCACATCATCCAAACAGGTTTGGCCTAAACTAAATCTACGTCGAACTAATGATGTTTTAACTCTATCCAGGGAGTCCATTGGAAATGCGATCGCGGTCATAACAGGACACAGGGCAGGTGGATCCCATGCACGGCGCAAGAGAATCGCAAAGCTACGATGACTTCTGTAGAAGCTGTCACGATGAGGAAGAGGAGGAAACAATGGTACATCTTCTCTGCCACTGCCCTGCCCTTGGCAATTCTGATCTCAGCTCAGTTAGCATTAAAGACCTCACACTTTTTATTAAAAGTTCCAACTGGTTCTCACGGTAGAGGAGGAAGGCACCGCTGTCTATCACGGTCTCACAACGGGCCATAAGGCCTTAGTAGGTTCCCTCCGGACCACCGTTTTAACCAAACCTAACCTAACCTGTCCGCGCGTTGAGTGCCGCGTTTGCTCACGTAAGACCAAAAACGTGTTTTAATGAACATTTCCAAAGCTTTGTTTGCGCAGTTTAGGCGCAAAAAATCGCAGTTTTGGTGCCGTTTAGTTGCTGTAGATAAAACTTGGATTCACCACTATACGCCCGAAACAAAAATACAGTCAAAACAGTGAGCTGCGAAGAGGGAATCGGTTCCAAAAAATGCAAACTGTATTTTCGGCTGAGAAAGTGATGGCGACTGTATTTTGGGATAGTCTAAAAATTATCTAATCGATTATCTATAGAAGGAAAAAACTATTACAGGAGCATACTACGCATAATTACTTGACAAACTAAAGGCAGAAATTGCGGTAAAATGGCCACATTTGCAGAAAAAAAAATCCGTTTTGCCAAGACAATGCGCCGTCTCACACCTTAGCGGTTGCTTTCCGAATTGCGGTTTGAACTGCTTGACCACCCTCCTTACTCACCAGATCTGTCTCCAAGCGACTTCTTTCTCAAAAATTGCGCTCGGAGAACAGAGATTTTCGTCAAATGGGGCTATCACCTTCGTAAACAATTATTTTGCAGAGAAAGACGCCGAGAAGGATGAAAGAGATAGAAGCATCTCAGGAAGAAGTGTGAAGACTAACAAGGAGACTATGTAGAAAAATTAAAATAAATTAAAAAAAAATGTCTTGCGTCTTTGTTAGGTCGGAAACCTTTCAGACCACCCTTGTATTATTGTACTTCTTTTGATACATAACGTCTTGAAGAAACGTTCTTTCTATTCTTTTATTTGTTGTAAGAAACTACAATATCTAATTCTACTCAAAAACTTTATTTATCGTTAAGCGTATTCAAAACCATTAATCTATTACAAATGCGTCTGTTCACTGTTGTCTCTCCATGAAGACTGCCTTACTACCTACCATATCCCGCACCCCTGATCGTCTTTCTATTTCAGGAACCCAGCAAACAAATCTTTTTGTTATTATCATCCAAGTAACCCTCCGCCTGCCCCGACGGACCTTGCATACAGGGTGAATCCAAATATATCTTACATTGTCGTTTTCGAATTTAGCAAAATGATGTGTAACGTAAGCACTTTCAAGAATATTTTGTAACTCATGGCCTTGAAGTAACTATTAAAACTATAAAATTTGTAATATTCCTCCCAAAACTACAAAAAATTTAAGGATATTACTATTTTTGAATATTTTAGTGCAAGACAAATAATAAAAAAAATTAAGAAATAATACCATGCGTATTGTGATTGTATTTAATTTTTAAAATCACTTTGTGCCAATAAATTAAATTCTTTATTTTTCAGTGTTCTTAACTGTATTGGAAACTTTGTCGGTAAGAATAATAATATTTTTTATAGATTTAAAATAAGTACCTTTTTTGTTAAAACTTTATATTTTATTACAGCAACAAAATAGGAATAGTTTTTAATTAAAATTTTTTGATTAAATCAGTGCCAGTAATAATGCACAATATTTGATATTATTTTGGTGATAGGCACAGGAGGGTTATAACTATCCCACACCTTCAATACCGTTACCGGAACGGTCACAAAGTGGAGGTGGTGAAAGTAGACCTGGAGTATCAAGGAGACCACAGAATCAAGGTGGTGGCGGTATCTCTACAAATGGAACTCCCAGACCAGGACAAGGATCGTTAGGATCACAAGGACAGAATGGATATCCTGATCAAGTCAGACCAATTGGACCAGACTTTTCAGCAAAACCCCAGGGTATGGTATAACTATACAAAAAATTAAAAAAAAAAACCGGTTTTTATGATTTGTGTAAAGTATAATTAATTAGGATCTTTAAGCTAAAAAATTTACTTTGTTAAAGGACCGGGAGAAAGATATCTAAGCCCAAATAGACCGGATACCTCAGACAATACTTATCCTAGTACACCATCTCAAAGACCAAGTACAAGTAAGGTTTTAAATTTAAATGGACACAAAATTAAAATAAATTTAATCTAATTTTTTAATATTTTTATAGGACCAGGACAACCAGACTTTATCAGTAGGCCAGGAATTGGTCAAGATTACCCCACACAACAAAGTAGTGGTCAAGGATACCCAAGCCAGCAAGAAAATGGTCAGAGTTATTCCACCCAACAAGGCTACCAAAGTCAAGGTGATCAGTCAGGCTATCCTAGTGGTCCCGGTAGTACTCAAGGGTATTCCAGTGGTCCTAGTAGTACTCAAAGGTATCCTAGTGGCCCTGGTGGTCCTAGTACTACTCAAAGGTATCCTAGTACCCAAGGGTATTCTAAAACTACAAGTGGTACTCAGGGATATTCTGGTAGTTTGAGTAATACACAAGCATATCCTAATAGACAAAGTTCAAATCAAGGATATCCTACTGGTTCTAGTAGTACACTGGGTTATTCTAAGGAACAGAGTTTAAATCAAAGATATCCTGGAGGACGTGGCGATACACAGAGATATTCCAGTCAAACAGCTGGTACACAAGGTTATCCTAGTCAACAAGAAAGTACGCAAGGATACCAAGGGGGCAATCAAGATTACCCTGGAAAAGAAAATAATCAAAGATTTCCTGGTGAACCACAAGGCAGTAATCAAGGCTTTCCTGGTCAACAAGGAATTAATTTAGGAAGTTCAGGTCAAACTGATGATTATTCTGGTCAGCAACAAGGGCAAACTCAAGGCCAATTCTCCGGAAGTGGTTTTTCTGGTCAGGGAGATTTTACTGGACAAGCAGTTGATCAAAGCCAATATGACGAAGGAGATTATTCTGCAATACCTGGCGAGCCCGATAAGGATTATCCTATATATTCTGAAATTCCGGATACTTCTTTTAGCTGCGATCAACAACAATATCCTGGTTATTACGCCGATGTTGAAACAAGATGTCAAGTTTTTCATATTTGTGCCAATAATAAAACTTACAACTTTTTATGTCCAAATGGAACAATTTTTCATCAGGAATATTTGGTTTGCGTTTGGTGGAATAACTTTAATTGCGAATCTGCTCCCTCCCTTTATAATTTAAATGCCAATATATATTATTCAATAACTGGGGCATCATCAGGACGCTACAATGATCAAGGAAATACTCCAAGTGGCGAAGTTTATCCACAATTTGCGGGACAAGCATTTTCAGGTGAATCTGATCAAACAGGAGGTTCACATCAACTTCAAGGAGGGTATCCTTCAAGTTCCAGTGACGGTTCACTGAATGGTTACTCTAGTGGTCCTGGTAAAAGACCGGAAAGTCCCAGTTTCAAAGCCTCGTCTAAAGGATTAAACGGTAGACCTCAAGGACCTAGTTTTTCTACTGGTCTACAAGGATCTCAACCAGGATATTCTGAAGACAGAGCTCAAGGATCTAGTATTTCTTCTGGTGCTCAAGGCTTCCAACCGGGATATTCTAATGACAGAACTCAATCTTCTAGTTTATCACCTGGTTTTCAAGGATTCCAAACAGGATATCAAGATGGAAGACCTCAAGAATCCAATTTTCCTTCTGGTCAAGGAAATCAACCTGGATATAAGAATCAAGGATATCCTAGTGGAAGGCCTCAGGTACCAAGCTTTTCATTGTCACCATCTGGTAGTTCAGGGAGCTCGACCGGTTATTCAGGTGGAAGACCTCAAGGACCACAGCAATCTGGATATCAACGACCAACCTTTCCTTCCTCGCAATCTAGCACTGCAGAAAGTTCAACGGGATATCCTAGTGGAAGACCTCAGGGAGCAAGCTTTTCAACGCCACAATCTGGTGGTGCAGAGAGTTCGACCGGGTATTCAGGTGGAAGACCTCAAGGATCAAAACAATCTGGATATCAAAGACCAAACTTTTCTTTCTCACAACCTGGCACTGCAGAAAGTTCAACGGGATATCCTGGTAGAAGACCTCAGGGAGCAAGCTTTTCAACGCCACAATCTGGTGATGCAGAGAGCTCGACCGGGTATTCAGGTGGAAGACCTCAAGGATCACAACAATCTGGATATCAAAGACCAAACTTTTCTTCCTCGCAACCTGGCACTGCAGAAAGTTCAACGAGATACCCAGGTGGCAGGCCTCAAAGCTCTCAACAATTAGGATTTCCAGGTAGTGGGCGACCATTAGAAAATCAGGATCAATTTGGGGGTTATCCAAGCTCGTCTCTCGATTCTCAGCGGCCATCCTATCAATCTTCTAATGGATACTCCGGTGCCAGGCCAGGTTTTACTCAACGACCTGGAGGACAAGATCCTAGTGGTGGTACCAGTGGTTATCCCAGTTCAGAGACTGGTAAGTAGGATAACATATGTAAGCGTGGTTTTAAAGAGTTGTTATATAATTCTTAAGGGTTGTAAATCCAAGAATTACACAACCACCGAGAATTAATTGTGGACTGTAGATTTTGAGGAATAAATTTTGATTAACTTATCGACTAGAAAGAATTAAATCAGCTTTTATAACAAAAAGACTTACTATAATATGATGCTCCTTGGTTCCAAAGCAAGTAATAGAAATCCGTACTGTGAGTTTCCACGATAGACTGTTTCCGCTCCAAGTATAAACTCCAGCCCTTTTGGATACAACATAAAGTCGATTGCAATATCTTTCGTTTAATATCTTACAGGAAAGTCTTACGAGAATTTACACAAATGTAATTGTACAAAGGTACAGCGGTTTGAACTTAATTAAAAAGGTGGGAACTGATACCCAACACTTATAGCGGTATAAAAGACGTAGTTATATCGTTGGGACTGATACCCATACTCTTAGAAAGAACAGCAATGAGAGAGACCGTAAATGTAGAATTGAATGCGCTTAATTAATTCTTTGCTTAATTTGAACTATTGTACAAAAAAAAATAAAAAATAAAAAAAAATACATACATACAAACACATAGTCACGCCTTTTTCCCCTAGGGGTAGGCAGAGACCACTTCCTTCCACTTGCTATGGGTATTACACACATCTTTTGCTTCCTCCACATTCAGTGCTCTCATACATGCTCGTCGGTTGTTGGTACTCTTAAACTGGCCTTTCTTCAAAACAATACTACTATACATAAGTGTAGGAACTAACACACCTCTATGCACAGCCAGATGTGCTCACCATTCGCTCAATGTCACTGTCATACAATTCATCTCTCGTAAACTTTGAACCCAAGTACACAATTTCATTTACTTGCTCCACTCTTTCTCCCTCACTTTGATTCTTCTCTTTGATTATCAGGGCATCATGCATAATATTAACCATCGCCTGCAACTCCTCTTCAGATGACGCTAATATGACTTAATGTAAAGAAACATATGAAATAAATAAAAAAAAATAATAAAAGAAGGAACCAATTTCTAATCTTTTGTACAAAACTACTAATACAGTATATTGTAAAAAAAAGGGAAAATAAAACTGTTAAATATTTTTACGAATTACAGTCCGTCTCTGTTTGATTATTTCGCTGAAGGCCACGGCTTGGTTATTTTTGGGTGTCATTAAATGAGCGAATGATTTATAGCCGCGGGCGGCAAGAATTCTCTCGATTAATTACTCGTTCTTCCAGCATAGACTTTCCCCTTTCAAGAATAATTGATTCAGATTTATAAAAAAGAAATCTTGAGGTCGTAGTTTTAGTTTTAGTTTGAAGCTAAGTTTTGAAGTAATTATAAAGTATTATAAAGAGATTCTACTGAGAGTTTAAAAATTCATCAAACCCAAGGGTAAATATCGCCAATATACATATGATTGACATGGCAATAATATTGTTACGACATTTTCTCTTTGCGTTCGGTAATTCTAAACTCTCAGTACAATAAGTAACACTTTAAAATTACTTTAAAATACTTGACTTTAAACTAACTTCAACTTAAACTTTTAAAACTAAACTCTTCTTCACGACCGCTGCCTTTTAATATTTCCAAATCATCGTTCTAGAAGAATCGCCACCATTCAAAACCATTGGACCTTTTTCTATAAAGTGTCCGAAACTTTGTTTTACCGTTTCGGAACCATTAGAAGCAGTATTCTAGAATTTGTCGGTCTTTTCTTTTGTCCCAATCGGCGCGGTGGCAGTCCCCCAATTGTGATCGACGCGCTGTCGCGACAGACAACAGGACCGGCTCGTAACAATATAATAATAATTAGATATTGGCCTGTTGGCTCTGATAGTATCATTAATCTAGAAAAAAAAACTATTCCGTACAGTGCTGTTTTTTCTTCTAGTGAGTGGGTTCCAAATAAATGTGCTCTTTGTCAATTTACTTGTTTTAAATTTATGTTTATCAAAAAGTTTTATATAGTTATACCACAATCGGAATTGCAAATTGCGTAGCATTTTATTAAGTAATATTTGTAAATGGTTTTACATTTATAGGTTATACTACTACGACACCAAGTGCTGGTTTTACTCAAGGAGAAGAAAGCGGATACTCTAGCAACAGACCTGGTACAACATTCCCCGGAACAAGCCATCGAGAACCGACAAGGGGATACTTACCTCCGTTGCAATGAAAATTCTGTAAAGCTTTTAATAATCGTTTTGTATAGATAGCATTTAGGTATTTATATACGTAAGAATAAGTAACAAAGCTGTAGATAATAAATATTTTTATGAAAGTCAATAAATCGAATACACGAAAAATTGAAATAACGTGTTTTACAGAATAAATTTCTTTTCTTTAATAATATTTTTTAAAATTTTTGTGATTCCCACTGTGTAGGCTGCTGTCCGAATATCCGTTCCCAATTTTAGGATATCGGCGTATTTAAAAATTTCCTAAAACAAAAGTATATTAATTTCCATTTTCACTAATACATGTTTTGATTACAATCTATTAAACCAGTGTTTTTCAACCTTCTCGAATGCGCGACTCATTTATAAGTAAAAAAATTCTGGCGACCCCCCTATGGTAAAATTATGTCGATGATTGAAGCAAATAGCTAGTTAATTTTCATACAACTATTCCTATTGATCCAGAATTAAGTAGGTACCAATTGTTGGTATTAACTTTTTACATTCCTTGCACGATACAGAGCGAGTATAATTTGAAAAAGAAACTACCAAATTACTTTCCAGAATTGGACTTCTGACAATCGGCAAATATTATAAATTTAGCTGCTAATGGCATGCTTAAAATGAAATTTAGTTTCCAAACGAATGATGTTTTCTTGATTAAGAGAAGAGACAAATATCCAGAGCTAGCAAGGAAAGCTGTAAAATAATAAGTGCCATTCGCTTCTAACTAGAAATAGATGTAGATTGTAGGAGGGGTAGTGAAGGCTATGCATCCTCTCAAGCACCTCGACCTATCAGATTTTTGTGCATAACCATTAATCTATTCGAGGCCCGGGATTCCGAGACTTTGTGCAAAGTTTATCAGATTCCTGGGGGCTAAGTGTCTGACATCGAAAGGCTTTAGGAAGGCCCCTTCCAGAAACTTGAGCCTCTTGCAGAAAAGCGCTGGGCATTCGCAAAGCAAATATTCTGCAGTTTCAGCGAAGTTCTCGCAGTAACGGCAACTATCACTCTCTGTTTTGCTCATCTTTTTCAGGTGACGCTTCTACCTATCTTTGTGAACTGATCGATGGTACCTGAATATGAAAACTAAGAGGAGAAACAAACTTCAATAATTAATGATTACGTCTCAAATATACAAACCCCATTTGGCAATTTAGTAAAAAATAAACATACAAACTGTGACACGGCCTTCTCACTCTAATTGTTGTATTTTTATTGTTATGTAAAATATACACAACCCTCGCTTTTTACTTTTACCTGGCTTGTGATCGCGAACACCCGAGCAAGGCTTGACGACCCCCTTGGGGGTCGCGACCCATAGGTTAAAAAACACTGTATTAAACAATCAATATTAAATACACCATAACATCCAACTTAAATTTTTTACTGTTATTTATTTTCTTCTGCTATTCCTTTTTTTAAGATTATATTTCAAACAGTTAAAAATTAAGACTTTTTTACCTTTCCTGTGTCATTTAACACATATTCTATTGTGTCCAAAACAGCTGTTCTACTTAAATATGAATCAGTAATTGTGGATGTTCCAGATTGAACGGCAACTGCTTGCTGTGACTGCTTTAAGGTCACTTCGTACAGATTATGCGACTGGCTATGTAAAAAAAAAAGATGATAATAACATAAAAAAACAATCAATTTAAAATTACTAAGATACATTAACTTTTAAGGAACTTTTTCTGTGACGGAAAAAACGTTTGACTTTATCACTTTTTATAAAATTACTTTTTTCTTTACGGTATGGAGGGTTGGACATTAAAGGCGACTGTAATTAAGAAATTAGAGGCTTTTAAAATGAGGCTGTATCGCAGAATCCTCAAGATACTTCGGACGGCCCAACTGACAAACGAAGAAGTTCTAAGATGAGTCAACGAACAGCGTGAACTGCTGAAATTGATTAAGAAAACATAACGGCATACTTGGGACATATAGTGCGAAACACGAAATATCAATTCTTGCAATTCTTGTTGATCGAAAAAAAAATCTTGGCTGCGAAATATCATACAGTGGACAAGGCTACACGATATACAGACGCTAATACATACCGAAAGGAACAGAGAAGCAATGGAAAATGTTATCGCAAACATCCGTTAGTGGATACGCATTAGAAGAAGAAGACAAGGGAAAAATATTAGATTTTAACTCTCGATTTTTTGTCTTCCTCCGCTTTATTTTATACACTCTTCTTGAGAACCACGTAAAACAAACTTAAATTAAAAATACAGGATGATGATATTAAAGTGATTCACACTAACAAAAGAATTTTTTTTTTTTGAATATTCTCTAATTGTTTTTTAATAATGCTATTAAAATAAATTTAATCAATTTAGAGAGTAGAAATATAGAATATGTTGTTAAAATAGTATTTACTTTAAAATTCTTTGGTCTAATTTTCCCAAGTGCTGCAAATTCGAAATGTACTCCAAGTAGGATGCAATGGTGGCTCCTGAGCATGCGTAAATATCCGGTACGACCAAACGCGATTTTCCAGTAAGAACTTTATGAGCAGAGGGCGTTACAGGACAATCCGCAGCTTCCACTATGACTTTCGCTTTAACATTATCTGCTACATAACAATACAGACTTTTGTGTTTGGCGGCAAAAATGAGTAGATCTGCATTTTCCTTGTAAATAACGTCACTGGCTTCGAATTTTACCAAAGGGTAGTTGTGGAAGGTACCATCTTTCCGTATATATTCAAAAAGTTTCTAAAAAAAAAACCTAAACAAAAAGTGCACAGTACTAATTTTTTAATTTCAATTATGCCATCGGACGAAATCTGTGAACACGATAGTTGCCCATTATGAAATAAGTTTTGTAAAATTTGTTTCAACTACTCGTAAAAACAGTACCCATAAATCAGTTTCTGAAGGGTAATTTCTGTGCAATATCGAATGTAGAAACTGTTAGGACTGACAAGCGCATCTGGTATTTCATCAGCTGTTGCTGACCCCCATTGTTTATTGGTCAATACTCAATAAGTAGTTGAGTTGTCAGTCGATTACATAAAAAGGGTCAAATTCCGCTCAAGCCAAAGTTAATTGCGAATACACCGAGCCAATACCGATCGAGAAGGGCATTAGACGTCCACTTCTTATTAATATCGTCATGGATGAAATAATCAAAAGGTACGCAAGCTGATTAAAATATTGGGCTACGCTGACGACGCAGTCCTAATGGCAGAGACTGAAGAGGATGTACAAAAGCTATTACAGGTATTTAGCCGAACAGCAAAATCACTTAATATGAACATATCGACAGGTAAAACAAAATCCCGTTAAGATGCAAGCTGGCTGTTGGTGGAAAAATCATCCACCAAGAAACGAAATTTAAGTACCTCGGCTTGGAGATATCCGGATATGGGGACGTTGAGGCTGAAGTACGCGAGCAGACCAACAAAGCGGCTAGAATACTAGCATGTCTCAACAACACAATCTGGCGAAATAAACATATGAGAATAGAAACGAAATCCAGAATATAAGGATAAAATGGGGGAGACCACTAATTTTTTAAAACGGCATAATCGTGTTCTGCATGTCCGAAAACCATTATTTTTTATTCGGTCTATTTCATGAATAAAATAATAAAATACACGGATTTGATTTCAAACATACAATTTTATGCGCCATTTTCAATAGTTGCTCTCATTGGTGTAACGCAATGTGACGTACTAAACCCTACACGCCCATCGACCTTGAACTGACCAATCATAGATAATTGTTTCATGATAAAAATTTGACAACACTACAATGGTGTGAGCATATATAATGGAAACAGACAGAAATAGATTTAGGGTCTAGTACGTCATAGGCCTATAGCACCACTTATTTCTGGCGTTTTTTTATTTTGAATGAAAATGCTGATTTCAAAACGCTGTAGAATCTATCTGCTTTGGTTTTTATCCATGATATTGTATGTACACCGAACCATCATCGATTAAAAGAGAATTGGAAGGATTTCATCACTTGGTGGTCTTCCCCATTAGACCTATAATGACGCATACAGCTGAAACACGACCCGAAACAGCAAAAATCAAGCGGATGTTGAACACAACAGGAATGAAAATACTTCGAAGGATTGCCGGACACTGCTGGACAGAGAACGAAACGAGAATATTAGGAGAACGTGCGTGGTGGAGGATGTGTATCGCTGGCTACTGGGAAAAAAAATTAATGGAACCAACACATCAACCGGATGAACAACACAAGAATCACCGAAGCATAGGCAGACCTAGAAAAAGGTGGAGTGCCAATTTAAGCGGTGAGTATTTAAAGAAGATAAGAAAACGCGCAAATTAAGACTGCATGTACTGTGGTGCGTGAGACACGGCAGAATATGCAGTATTGACTTGTGATCTTTGGTGGGTGGATAGATGTAGTGGTGATGCTAATGCTGAGGAGCAGGAATAGTTGGAGGAAGGTTGATGATTGAAACAGATCGATAAAAAAAAGAAAGAACATAAATAAAATTAGTGATGTCAGAAGTCTTAAGAAAGGAAGGGTGGTTACAGGATTAGTAGGAATGTCGCCAGTGACCATGCTCACCACCCCTTGAACAAAAAAAAATACTGGAGAAAGTATAAAGTTAATTTTTGCGCATAAATTTGATCCAAACGATCCCGAAAACCTTACAAAAGCTGCAGATAGGAACAAATCTATTGCTTAAAAACATAAATACCTCCAAGTTAATTCCTTTTGGATCGTAGACGTAAGCATCACGATCTTTTACACCAACGCATATGGCACCTTTATGAGCTAAGAGTTTCGCCAATGGGGCTCCTACTTTACCCAATCCCTAAAACGTTTAAGTGTTAAATTTAAAAACGAGATGAAATAAAATTAAAGATTTATTTACTTGAATGATGAAAGTTTTATCTTTCAAGCCAGTTGTTAAATCACATTTTTTCATCAAATCTTCATTATTCAAAACGACTTTAAGTGCCAAATAAACACCATGAGGTGCCATTTCACTGTAATTATCGATACCCCCTGCGTCTACACATTTTCCTGAAGCAGCCAATCGAGAAGTTTCTAATATAATGATACACAAAATTAACTTAGTTATTGACTAATTTTGGAAGTAGCCACCAGTAGCGACTCGTCTGGTGAAGTAAGTGAAGGGCCTCTTCACCAAAAATTCACACACAAAATAATGATATATAAATATATATATATATATATATATATATATATATATATATATATATAAATATATATATATACAGTGTGGAACAGCCAAATGGTAAAAATTCGATAACAAATAAATGAGAGCGTGTTGGGAAAAACACTTGGGACACAACGATTTGTATTTTTGGATAAGCATTTTTTTTCAAAAAAAAAAATTATATAGGGTATGTAATGTGACAGTGGCCAAGACCAACTTTCTTATTTTAAATACAACCCCCCGCATATTATTAATTTTTGGATTCTCCAAAAAATTCTAGACATAATTCATGTACAATATCCCATACCTATCTTCAACTGTTTTGGAAATATTAAGTTTTTCAGATGTACTACAAAAATTAACATTAACAAAAGAAAATTATTTTATTTCACAAATAATGTAAAAAAAAACAAAAAAACATTAATTTCAATGTAAGAGCTGTTCAAAATGTTCGCCGAGAACGTCTTGGCAACATGCTAATCTGGTATAGAAATGTCTTCTAACGTTACTCAACATCTCAGGCGTGACTGATCTAATCGCAAGCGTGATTCGTATTTTTAAGTCATGTAAGTTGAGTGGTTTAGTTTTGTATACAATACTTTTGACATATCCCCACAAAAAGAAGCCTAATGGCGTCAGATCAGGAGATCGTGCTGGCCATTCTATCGATCCGCGCCTACCTATCCACCGATTTGGAAAATTTTGGTTCAGGTACTGCCGGACATTGATTTGGTAATGGGGCGGTGCTACATCTTGCTGAAACCATAGTATATTTGCAGGAACTTGTGGGTTTGCTGGATCAGGATATAAGTTTGTCAAAGTTGGCACGACATTATTTTGGAGCAGTTCTAAATATTTATCTCCATTCAAGTTGCCATCAATGAAAAAGGGACCTATGATATGATTTCCAACAAATTCCGCCCTAACATTAACTTTTTCAGGATATTGCGTATGTTCCTCTCTCATCCAGTGAGGATACTCATTAGACCAATAGCGGCAGTTTTGACGATTAACATGACCGTGAAGTGTAAATGTGCTCTCATCAGAAAACAAAACATCTTCTAATTGGATCACATTGTTATCTAACATTTCCATCCTTTGTTCACAAAAATACGTTCTCCTGTCGAAATCGTTTTCCTTGAGCTCCTGAGTTGGCATCATTTTATAGAGATGCATTTTACTTTCCTTTAATATTCGAAAAATTGATGTGTGGATAATGTTGAACAGTGAGGCTGCTTTTCGACCAGAATTATGTGAGTTTTCTTGAAACTCAAGCATAACATCCAATTTCGCATCATCGCTTAGTTCATTGGCAACTACTTTTTTTGTCTGTCTTACATGACCAAGCTCGCGAAACTGTTTTTCTACTTTGCTAATTGTTCCTTGGAATATAGGCGGCAAATTTGGAAATTGTTCGTATTGTATTGTATGTTTTTGTATTTTTTTATTTCATATCAGTAGAGAGGAGCGCATTAATGGTTTTTGCTTATTTTCTCAATTTTAAGAGCTAAATGGAAAATAAGTTTTGAGTGTAATGTAGCGAATTTGTGAAATAAATTAATTTTATTTTTTTAATGTTAATTTTTGTAATACATCTGAAAACACTTAATATTTCCGTAACAGTTGAAGATAGGTATGGGACATTGTACATGAATTATGTCTAGAATTTTTTGAAGAATCCAAAAAATAAATAATATACAGCGGGTTGTATTTAAAATAAGAAAGTTGGTATCGGCCACTGTCACATGACACACCCTACATAATGTGTATGTGTACTTGGGTTCAAAGTTTACGAGAGATGAAAAGTATGACAGTGACAATGAGCGAAGGGTGTTGGCAGGAAAACAAATGAATGGGGCACTGCAAAGCTTTATGAACAGCCAGAAAGTGTCAAAAAAGGCACGTCTGACTTTGCATAGGTGTGCAAGGTGTGTTGGTTCCTACACTTATATATGGTAGTGAATGTTTGGTTTGGCTGAAGAAGCATGAAAACAGGATTAATGCTGCGGAGATGAGTAGTCTAAGAAGTATAGCCGGAGTGACTCGGTTGGATTAAGTAAAGAATAATTAGATAAGAGAACGCTGTGGTGTAAAAGAAGATGTGGTTACAAAGATAGATAAAGGAATGCGTAGATGGTTTTGATACATATAAAGGATGGATGAAGATAGATTTATGAAACAAATTTATAAGGCGAGTGTAAATGGACAAATCAGTAGAGGTCTACCTCGGCGAACATATCTCGATCAGATCAACATTGTTTTAAAGGCCAGTTCAAGAGTAGGTACCAACAACCGACGAGCATGTATGAGAGCTCTAATGAAAGTAGAGGAAGCAAAAGATGTGTGTAAGAACCGTAGCGGAAGTGGAAGGAAAACGGCGTGACTATATGTATGTAGTAGCACTGCGTTACAAAAATTATTTTGCTGGCTGTGTTTACTGTTTTCAAATAAACATTGTGTTTGGAATAGAGACGAATTTATATATTTTTTAAATATAACTAGATCGTTACGTTAACACGCAGATTATGAAGAACACCAAAAATGCCAGTTAATGCTTAGAAATTTTGAGCAAAATCAAAATAGGATCACCGATGCTTTGGAAGAAAACGCCAGACTGTATACATTCTATTTTAATGAAAAAGTTCGATTGAATAGAATTTGCTTACGTACAGTTATTGATGCAGTCTTGTTTCTAAGCAAGAAATCGTTGCTTTTTCGTGGACACGATGAGAAGACTGACTCAGTAAACAGAGGTAATTTTAAGGAGTTATTAAATTTGTCAATTGAAAGTAACCAAAAATCATTACGAAAAAATTAAGAATGTTTTTAGTGGGGATTCGAAATAAATTAATTGATTGCATTTGTAGTTATATAAATGACCACATTAAAAATGATTACAAGTCAGTTCAGGTGGCTAGAGGTTTTTTAAGGAATATGAACGATTTCGAGTTTACGTTTTTGACAATAGTTTTTAGTGATGTATTTGATGTAACTTATATTTTATGTGATGCTCTTCAAAAAAAATCCCCAGATATTAATTTTTGTATAGCCCACATAAAAAAAACTCGTCAATTAATGACCCTTAAAACAAAGAGTTTTTTAAATCAACCTTTAACAAATCAAGCACAATGACTGAAATAAATATTAAAAAAAAAAGAACTTAAAAGATATGACGCTAGTCTGAGGAGAGATGCCATTATATATAACCCAATGTATAGCACTGTTTTTTTTAAATAATAGATCACATTTTATTGCACATGGATATACGATTTCAGGATTGTGATAAATTAAAATTTGTATGCTTAACTGATATATTATTGAAGTTTTATGGCACAAAATTTACAAAACATCAAAGACTTAAAAATGAGCTTTCTCTGTTGTATAGCGAAGAAAATTATAAAAATATAAAATTGCAAAAACTGATTATAAAATAACAAGGACATGGAGACATTTTCACAGAAGCATATGTCTTGTGTCGGTGGAGAGAAGTTTTTCATGTTTAAAAAGAATAAAAACTTTTACAAGAAATACCATTTCGCAAGATAGACTTTCCTGTTTGACTGGTATCTCACTTCATAAAGAACTTTTGTTGAAACTCATGCAGCAACATCCTTTTTATGAAGATATCATTGATAAGTTTGCTTTCCTAAAAGACCGAAGAATCGAGTTGGTGTACAAAAACTAGGTAATATAAATAAGACAATGTTGAAAGTGTTTTAGTTTTATTTGGTTAAGTAGCATGGGCACCCAGAGGGGGAGGGTTGCAGGGAATCTAAAAATGGAATAGTAGTTTTTGGTAAAAAACTAATTTTTTACCTAACAAAACTCATATTTAAACATACTCTTTTCCCTTTGATATTTTATACTTTTCTTCTAACGCCTTTGACCTTAAAAACCTATAAAAAATTTTGCTGCAGCGCTAATTTTTATGTTTTTAAATCTCTAGCTCTTCAACCATTTTTCAAAGCCGCGAGCCGCCACTAGTAGCCACGTTAAAATATTTGAATAAAAATAACAATAATTAACCAAAATTTAAGAATGATGACAAAATTTGATGTTTATTAAGATTTATAGTATCCCAGCTTGTATATCCGTAAACAAGCAAGCAGTAATAAATTATTGAGACGAAATGGTGGTAAAAATCAGTGTTGTATTTCTAAATAATAATTAAATAAACCTGCTAATTGATACCACAAAATAATATTACGACGAAACTGGACGTGATCAGCTTTCTTTGTGTGTCTTTTGTAAGGCTAGTACACAAAGGTTGATATTATAATTCTGAACAAACTTTTCACCTCAGATTAAATATTTATACATTTCTTGATAAAAAATTTATATTTACCTGAAAATTTTGCTAATGTGTTTGATATCCAAGTCATTTCTCGCGATGTGCTATTCATATCTGGTTGCATAATATCACTATCATTACCTGAAGAATGTTATAACTATGTATTTGTTTGTAACAAAAAGAAAAATAATTTTGTATTGTAATAAAATACATGTATTTTCACAAGCAATATGATACCCTGGTCTCTTAAACTCCAATAGGACAACCCAAATTAAGTGTAGACTTGAATTTTTAATGAAAGAGACATGTCAACGGGGCCCAACCATATTCTCAAAGTCAGCAGATGAGCAGTGCCGATTCATACCGAATTGGGTACCAGTGACGTATCATAAATATTTTGTAACGGTTACCAAATATTTATGTAACAGAAAATGTATTAAAATTGAAAGTAAAAAAAATTAATGAGCCGTCGCGGGACGCCTGGCAGATGTGAACCATCGAAACTATTTGATATAGAAAATTTGCATAAAAGGATGGTTTATTAAAGAAAATAAATATGGCATAATCAAAAACAAAATATTCAAGTAATATTAAAAATATACACGCACTCATTTACACACACCTTAATGATAAAAATATAATTAACTAACTCTTGACTTGAATCACTTAATAATTTTACGTTCTTTGCAAAAGGCCGCTCACTTTCATGTTATAAACCATTACTATCAATCATATTTTATTGTAGTAATTAATTTCAAATAAATTTTCTTATTTAAAATTTAAATAATATTTAAACACACTCTGATAATAATTTTTAAATTTGATAATTTTATTTTTTAAACAAATCTGAATTCTGAACACAATCTTATTTTATGACATCTATTTTTCATGTAATCAAATGTTAAATTTTGACAAATATATTTATAATGACGTTTCTATAAATTTTAATCGAGCTGAGTAGTTACGGGGTTGCCCGAAGCTTTCGTGTTACGGTATCGCGGCAACAACAGTCGTTGTTACTTCCCAAGCGCGACATTCGATGTTTCACATCAAAAATATATAAATTAATAGTTTCGAGATCATTAGGTTACACTTTTGGTCAGTACTCTCTTACTTTCTTAACTATTAACGTTTTATATGTCCAGCAAATAACACGTAGAGGTAAGAGCTTATACTTCGCCATGGAGGGAGAAGAAATGTTATTGGGGGATGAACATGTTAGAATTTCGAAAATATCACATAAATAAACAATTTATCACAGACAAATAACAAAAAAAGACTAAAAACGTAAGTAAACATTCTAAAAAAGAGTGACCAATGTCTATAAATCCCGTTTCTCCAACGGCGCACTATAAATAATATTTTTCTTTTACTGTAAGGTTATTTTTTAATTTATTTCCAGATTTACATAGTGTCTACCCAGGAATTTTTCGTTGAATGAGAACTTTGCAGATAAGTTTCGTCGGTATTAATGATATCTCTTCCTTCCTCACGATACTATTTTTTTTTACTTTATACGCTTTAATCTTGCATCATAACTTTCCATTAATACATCTCTATTATCTGGTGTTTTGTGCCTCCGAAAACCTAATTTAAAAAGTACTCTTTTTAAAGTTGACTGCCCACCTCTACCCATTTTAAATTTGTATTTTAAAATGGGAAAATATAACAGCAACAAAAAACATCAGTACACTCACGCACTCGTACAACTACTAAAACTAAACCACACCTATAACCTGCTACATGATTACATTTAGCGCGTACTTTTTTATTTAACTTTAAGCAGAGTTATTCGGGAACGATCATGTGTTTTTGACGTTTAATCCTACTCCGACTGATTTCATCAGAAGTGGTCGCTAACAATAATAATTCAAGTCTACATAAATACGATAAAAAAAGCACGATATAAAATGACAAGTCCGAGTAAATTTAATTTGAAACGTCAACAGAAATAAAAAGTTATGATTATTTTGAATAGAATTATTAAAGAATCGCGGACTAAATTTAGTATTCTACTTGCATATTATGACTATTATTCACTTCATCCCTTAAATAACAGCCACCATAATATGCTCATTGAATAATATAATTATCTACTATTTTAAACTAATGTACTTTTGTTAGTAGTTGCCAAAAACTTTCGCTAGAACACATAGCAAAAGCGCAAATAAATATTTTGACGGTAAAGAATTTGAGCACTAATAATACAATAGATAGAATGAGAACTTGTAAAAAATATCATCTACATAGATAAAGAGAAGCTAACAATCTTACGAAAAAACAAAAGCGGATACGTACAATATCCCTTATTAATTAGAGCTACGGTATATTCTTCCATAATGCGCTGAAGTTCATCTTTGGAATAGTTTGTTGGGGATATTTTAATTCCTCCATGAGCACCTGATACACCAATTCCCATTAAAGCGTTCCGATATGTTGCTAACGCAGAAAGACCCTTTATGTGATCTCTGGTTAGCTCGTCGCTCATTCTAAACCCTGTAAAAGAGAATTTGTTGTAAGCACCCTCACCTAAGAAGAAAATTATTGCTAAGAGATCAACAATGGGATTAATCCATCTTTAACAATGTTTGCAGATGTTTGATCATTAAATTATAATTAGGTTGTAGATTGCAACTAGCAATATTTGTATATAGCATGTTGGATAGAATCATCATATTTTGAGGTCTATAATCTACAATTCAGAGATTGGACATTCTTAATGAATCACCCTGTATAAATTCGATAGTTCCACGAAATAAGATACTGTCGATGTTTACCTATATTGTAGATTGTAGGGGGGGTCGTGAAGGCTATGCAGCCTCTCAAGCACCTCGACCTAACCCTTAATCTATTCGAGGCCCGGGATTCCGAGACTTCGTACAAAGTTTATCTATTTCCTGGGAGTTAAGTTCCTGACATTGGAGGGCTTTAAGAAGGCCCCTTTCAGAAACTTTAGCCTCTTGCAGAAAAGCGCTGAGCATTCGCAAAGCAAATGTTCTGCAGTTTCAGCGAAGTTCTCGCAGTAGCGGCAACTATCACTCTCTGTTTCGCCCATCTTTTTCAGATGAGACCTTAGAGGGCAGTGTCTAGTGAGGAGTCCAATCACCCGTTTCAAGTCTTTCTTGTCCAACTCGAGAAGCTGTTTAGCTTTACTTGGCGAAAGGCTGACAAGCCTTTTCGCTCGTCTTTGTCCTGGCCCTTTATGTACTTTATGGATTGTAAATTTCTTAATAAGATTATGGCTTCTAAATACCTGCTTAATTTTAATTTCTGCCACTTATATTTATTAATTATTAAACAAACAGAAATTTACCTCCAAGAGCTGTTTGATATCCACTGGCCATTCCGTGTTGGGCTCTGAAACCCCGAATTAACTCGATGGAACCGTTTTGTTTCATTACAGGAAACCTAACATCTATTATCGAATTACATTGTTCTAACATTCCTATAACGTTTCTTAATATTTTTTCACAGTCTGTTTTGCTTTTTTTAGTATCAATTTGTTTTATATTTTCCGTTAAAGTTGGAAAAATGACTTCGTAAGCACTGTGCACGTACCAGTTGACGCAGTCGAATAGCGCAGAATTGGCTAGGTAAAAGGAATTTCTGTACCGTGCTGGTATTTCGAAGGCAGCATTTGGAATTACTGGTGCTGTGGGACTTATAACTTTTGCGGCAACATTCGCAGCTTCAGGTAATATGTAAGCCATAATAGTAATATTAAAAAATTATTAATGTATTTTAGAAATTTGACCAAAATATAATTGGAAAATAAACGACAATGACATTAGAAAATGAATGTCTGATAAATTGTTTCCATGGTTATTAAAATCGAAATTTTTATTCTGAAATACATCATTAACTTCTTTTTAAAATGATATATTTATAAGTCAATGATAAGATTGAAAAATGGGTAAATTTTACAAAGTAATTTTCTAAAATGACTGCGACAGTGCATCATAAAAATAATTAGCTTTTAAAGTCTGATACGGAGTCGTCAAATTAAAAATATTTATATTAGTAAAGGAGCAAATGATGTAATGCTTCTGGCGAAGAATGCAAAAGAGCAACAAACCAATATAAATAACATTTGGAATACAACAATTCTAAAGAGATGAATGAAAATAATCAAAAGCCAAACAAAAATATTAATTGTAGGAGAAAACACAGAAAAAATAGAGCAAGTAAAGTTTTTTAAATATCTAGGAACAGATGGAAAAAAACACAAGATGCAGATGTTAGCAAAAACAAATAAACTTTATGAATACTTAATAAATAAAATAAAATATTACATTTGGAAGTGAAACATTGGTTTTAACATAGACACAAAAAAGCAAAATACAAGTGACAATATTTAAGAAGAGTTAGCAGTTATTAATAAAGATAGGATAAAAAATTTAGTTATAAGAAAATATAACATTAGATAGAATTCCTAGAAAAAAAAACAAATAACATGGTAGAAATATTTACACCGGATGACCAAAAATGGACCATTTAAAGATTATGGTAAGCTTAAGTAAAAAATACGAAAAAAAAAGACCAGGAAAGACAGCAGAAATACTAAATGAAAGAGGAAAAAGCTAAAATGAAGCAAGGGCATGGCTCAAAATAGAAAAGAATAGAAGAAATTTGTGATTAAACAATATTAAGTAGGTGCATCCTTTACCACTTGTTTACGAATGTTTTAAATTCTTTTCTATTTTGGGTCCTCTGCTTCGTTTTAGCTTTTCCCTCTTTCAATTAGTATTTCTGCTATTAGGTACTTCATTCCATGACTTATTTCTTTTCAATATTTGTATACTTACGTTAGGCTTTGTAAAATGTAGATATATGAAATTATTGATATACAAAAACATTTTCGTATCTACTAAGGATTTAAAAGGTAAATTTTATGTGTGAAAAAAGCTTAGGTGTTTTTAATAGGCAACATAATATAATATTTGATTTAGATTATCGAACGGCCTATGTAATATATTATACTACCTAAGAAAAAGTAATAAAACAGCATTTTTTCTTTATTAACTTTATTTTTGTGAAATCAAAGTTCAATATGGACTTTTACAAGAAATATTAAACAAGTAAATAATGAATAATCGCAATAATTATAGAAGCAATAATTTGCATTAATTTAAAAATAATAGTAAATTCCCCCGAATAATGAATGAATTTATTTTAAAAAGTGAGACCAGCTTCTGAATAAGTCATGAATATTTTGTTAACGGAGTTGATATATGCAGCACTTCTCAAATCCAAGCCAAGATTGTACTGACTTACGGTTTTTAAGATTGCCTGAAAACAATAAAAATAAATAAATTATAAATAAATATTGAAGAAGGTTGTTTTTGAGAAAATTAAAAGAATTATCTTCCATTTAATTGTGCGGCAAGTGGAAAGATATTATCTGATCGTTGAAAATGCACTCAACTGCAATGTCTAAAAATTAAAAAATATGAAGATGTATAAAAATGTACCAAAAATAAAATATACTATTCGATTAGGAAATTCACAATAAAACAACATAAATGCCATTTTATGATGTGTTTGACACATGGACATGCTTCTAATTAAAGGCTAGTTTACATTGGTAGAGTAATTTGGCATAGTAAACTGGGCCTAGTAACTCGGTGCAGTTACTCGATTTTCACTAGTTCTTTTTATTGGTGTTTACATTGTTAGAGTAAGTTGGTCTAGTAAATTGCGTCCAGTAAATGGGATTAGCATTTGACTCGTACTATTGTTTTCTACATGTGTTCACACGGCATCATTTTAATGTGACAGTATAGTATCATATCTACTTGCTACTTGACTAGCCGCTGACCACTTTTTACTCGAGTGTTTACATTGGGCGAGTTGGTAGGCAAGTTCATTTTAAAGTGGTGGGGAAGAGGGCGCGTCACTATGCTGCCCGCTCTACCACACGACTCGCCTAATACGCGTCTGTTTATTTGACCAATTACTCGACCAACTATTTACATTGGTCGAGTTGATTTGCTTTTCTTTACTTGCCTGTTTACTCCACTGTTTATTTGACCACTGTATACTAGTCCTAAATGATCAATGTCGATCAAGAAATCAAACATATTTATTCATGAAATTTAAAAAAAAAATCACATACATATTAAAAATACATTAATATGGATGCAACCTTGTACTATTTTATAGAAATAAAAAATATATCGTAACTACTTTTACACATTCTGTGTTGCTGCCCGATGCTAGGGGTACAGGTACCAACCCTGGGGCTGCATGATAATGGATCTAAGTGATCTAAATGAGACAGTGCCAAGAGAAATCCTGCGGTTTGCCAAAACCAGCGGACCGGAATTATGATGCCCTGAAGACACAAAGGTAGTCACAGAGGATCAAAGATATAGGTGACATAGGTGCCTACACCAATGGCCCAAACGCAAAAATGTAATGTAAGCAACTGTCTTATATATTTTTTACGACTCATTAAATAATAGGTTTTGGACACCGGGTGGTAATTGTTACCCTTATTGTTTTTGGGTAAAGGGTAAAAATTTAATCCTTCCTCCCAATTTTTATTAATATTTGTGTTCTAAAATCACGAAACTCTTCCGTGTCTCGGCTAAGATTAGCCGGTAGCCTGTAGGGTTATCACCCAACCAGATAACTCATAATAATTGTAACTAAGGGTGGAATTAGTTACGACGTCTAGAGATAGGATTACCAAATCCCTAGGATCGGTAATAATGTATGTAGTATTCAGTAGAAAAAGAAAAACAAAAAAAATTTGAAACAAGGTTTATTCATTTTATTAAATAATTTAAATAAAATATTTAATTACTGATACGGTAATTCCGCTAGACGGTCCTTAATATAACATGTTATTGCAATTATGTGTATTATGAATAAAATATTTTTTTACAATTTCGTATTAAACGATTTTATAAATTAATGTGAAACAAATTTAATATTGAAAATCGCGCAAAAGACGAAATGATTTCTACATTTCAGTGACGATTTAAAAAATCATGTCAAAATACACTTAACATTTTCTTAATAATTACAAAAATGATATAGTTTATGCAGTCGTTGCAAATGAGTATTTTTCACGCTTGTCAATTTTTCAACTTCTCTTAAAACTACAAATTTACAATTTGTGGAAAACACTCTGCAACTTTTAATTTATTTGCATAAATAACTTTTACAAACATCTAACTGCATAGATCAAAGAAATGAAAAACCACAGTACAAAATTTCATAAAACCCATGTTAAAAAAATAAAAGTTAACAGAAAAATATAAAAACAAACTTTGCATTCACGATATAAAAACTTTCGTTTATGGAATGAATGAATGAATGCTTAAAAATGCAGATTGTTTTTGAATGGAATGTTGGATTTGATAGAAAAATATGAAATAAATACGATTAGTACGCAAAACCAGCGTCATTTATTGTCAAAAATATTTTTTGAACGGAGTTAATGTATGCTGCTGATCTTAGGTCCAATCCAAGGCCATATTTGCCGGCGGTGTCCTTTATAGCCTATAACAAAATTTCCAGTGATTTTATTTTAACGCGGTAAAAAATAAGCAAAAATGTATCCACAAGCAAGACTATTTTAATTATTCTATTAACTACTAGAGGGGTTTTCCCTGCTCACTTCGGTCGCCTACCCCAAGTCTCACCGAGCCCCAAATACTTTATAGTTGAGTTGGTGTCGAATAATAATAATAATAATAAATTAATGGAAAAACTTTTGATGTGAAACATTTAATGGCGCGCTTGGGGGGTAACAACGACTGTTGGTGCCGCGATGCCGTGATGCGAAAGCTTCGGGTAGCATCGTAACTACTCGGCTCGCTCCGTCGCTGAGGTTCCGCCTACGTTACAAGTATCACTTTCGGTGCTTATTTTAGTTATCATCCGGCTATTGTAGCTTTGATACCATTAGAAACATCATCGAAATAACTGATGATACTGAATTGTACACTTTAACATTTAATTTCCATGTTTTACATCTACCAGGCGTCCCGTGACGAATATTTTATATTCTTATAAAAAATACAGAACACTTGTCATGAAATTTACATTTATATTAAAAATAAAGTAAAATTTCCAAAATTAATTCCAATAATTTGCCGTCAATCACACTTTCATAATGTAGATAACGATGCAATAAATATAATTTTTATTGTACCTACTTATTATAAGTTATATAAGCTCGTAATAAGATATTTCGTAAACCGTTTTATTTCCTTTTAATCCCACATTGAAAATCATAAGCAAACTCATCGTGACTGTATTATGTTGATATTACGCTATTAATTTACAATATTGATCTACGATAAGCTAAAGTTTTTCCGGGGCTGGTATCAACGTCTGTCTATTGTCCCAGGTACTGTGGCCAACAAGTCCTATCACACCACTATATATAATTAAGACCTTACAGTGGAAGTCCCGTACCTTTAAAAGCCCTCTCAGCGCCGCAAGATCATGCCTATAATTAAATACAAAAAAAATATCGAGAGATATTCTTAATTGTTGATAGCAAGCAGGTGTTCTTTTTAAATTTACTCCAATCAAAATTAGTACTATCTAGGTAGTATAAGTAGTAATCGTTGATAGCAAGCAGGTGCTTTTTTAAAATTTACTCCCATCGAAATAAGTACTACCTAGGTAGAATAAGTAGTAAAAGTTTACAACACTAAAAATTAAACTTGTTGCACTATCGTGCAACAGTTTTGCGTTTTGTATAATAAGATTTGATTTTATACAATTTCAGTGACCAGTGGTATAGACTAAGATGGCTCTACTGATCTAGTGGTCGATGAAGTTTCATCTGACTCTCTACTAATAAATGCCGGTGTTCCGCAGGGATCAATTCTAGCACCAACACTATTTCTACTTCAGATCAACGACTTGTTGGAAACAACTTCATGTCCAGTACACAGCTTCGCGGATGATAGTATCCCCATACCGCTTTCTCTTCCAGGTCTCCTATATCAGCCCGTGAAACCAGAAATTATCGAGGAAGAAATGTCAAAAACATAAATCTGGATTTGGCAACAATTCCCGAATGTGGATCTAATAACTTGGTAGAATTCAATGCATATAAATCACAAGCATGTCTTTTCTCTAGAAAAGCCGATCTCACTGTGCCCAACATAATATTGTCAGGAGTAACCTTACCATTGAAGTCATCCATCTCGATGCTTAGTATTACTATCAGCAATAACCTTTTTTGGGAAAATCACGTGAGGTCCTTTGCCAAATGTGCATCCCAAAAACTTGGCTTTTGGTTTCGTGCCAAGAGCTATTTTACTTCCAGTCAGCTGCTTATGATCTATAAGGCACAGATCCGACCTGTCCTGGAATACTGTCCCATTTTTGGAGTGCGGCACCTAAACATATCCTGAAATTATCGGATTCCGTCCAAAAAAGGGCATAAACATATCCTGAAATTATCGGATTCCGTCCAAAAAAGGGCAATTCGTCTGGTGGGTGATGCCTCGCTTACAAACTTACTCACTTCTCTGGAACTTCGTAGAAAAGTTAGCGATTTGTCTCCATTTTATAGATATTTTTATGGGCGATGCTCCTCTGAAATATCAACAATCGTTCCTCCTTTAGCAGTTTCTTCGAGATTAACCCGTCAAGTTCAGTCTTCACACCCCTTCATGGTCACTTTGGAGACCTCTTTCCAAAGACTCATTCATCCAACGAACAGCGAGGCTTTAGAACACATTGTCTATTACAATCAAAAAGCGATGTTAAAGGTAGAAGGACATACCACAGAACAAATGAAAATGAGAGTCAGGCAAGGGTGTATTCTGTCACCGGCACTATTTAACCTTTATTCGGAGGAAATCATGAAACTGCATTAAGCAATGAAACAAGAGGAGTTAACATAAACGGACTACCCATTAATAACTTAAGGTATGCTGATGATACAGTACTGATAGCAAGCACACTCCAAGATTTACAAATACTAATGAACAAAGTAAATGAAGAAAGCGAAGAATATGGACCGACAATGAACGCGAAAAAAACTAAATTCACATTGATTAGCAAAAGAATAAACAATGTTGGACAAATCTACATACACAACCAACCAGTAGATGCAGCTGGTAGAAAAATACAAATACGTCGGTACCATTATCAAAAAAGACAACGACTGCTCCCAGGAAATAAGAATTAGAATAGAAAAGGCAAGATCAGCGTTTATGAAAATTAAAAAAATATTCTGCACAAGAGATATCAGTTTGGCCTTGAAATTCAGATTGCTGAGATGCTATGTGCTGTCTGTGCTGCTTTATGGCATGGAGGCGTGGACCCTGAAGAAAGAAGATATAAAAAGACTAGAGGCTTTCGAACACTGGACATACTGGAGAATATTAAAAATTAGCTGAATAGACAGAATAACAAATATTGAAGTGCTAAGACGGATGAACAAAGAAATAAAAATAATTCTGACCATTAAAAAACGAAAATTACAGTATCTGGGACATTTTATGAGGGGGTCAAAATACAGCTTGTTACAACTGATAATACAGGGAAAGATTCAAGGAAGAAGAGGCCACTCTTGGTTGAAGAATCTGCATGACTGGTACGGATGCACAACAAATCAGTTGTTAAGATCTGCTGTTTCAAGAATACGCATAGCATTGATGATTGCCAATCTTCGCAACGAAGACGGCACCTGAAGAAGAAGCCTAGGGACGTCTTCCCCGAGGAATACAACCTTCAGAAATTTAAGAACACCAATTCCTACCTCCTATACAGGATATCCCTTTTCATGCGAACCAAAACATAAAAAAAAACCCACCATACATTCATTGTGTACTCGGTGAGGAATTGCGTTGGGTGTACTCAATGAGGAATCGTGTTGGAGGGTACGGTCAGATGTCTTGTCATTACCTCTACCTTCGTATTCTCCACGGCTTTTGAATTTTTCTGGTGTGATACACGGTCAGAAAAAGAAAAAGCTGCAGTAGTGATCTCTACGTCGGCCATTGTTGTACAAAATCATTCGCCTCTTAATTCGAAACGATTAAAGGTAGCAAATAATTTACCGAAAATGTAATCTACATTTTTAAGGAAAATGATCAAAATGTCACAACAGAAAAACTTAATCTTTTAATTATTATAGTCTTGCTTGTCTACGTATAAAATAAATAAATAAAACAATAAATAAATTGTAAAATTGTTATAATACTGTGAGCATATTGTATATAAATACTTACCATCGAAATATAATAACACTTAAAACTTTGCGCAACGAGAATTACATAATTTATTTTATCAGTCAATAAATATTTCTCAAAAACAACCAATAAACTCTTAAAATTAAACCTTTACATAAAAATAACAACATATAACATAAATAATAAGTGGAGTTAATTTTTAGAAACAAAAACTCACAACATGCAATAAATTCAAACTCACAATATTAGTAACAGCATTTTACAACTTATTTAAGCCTTAAAATATCAAAGCACCAATAAAGAAACTGTTTGGTTTAAAATTAATCGACATTGATATAATTTATTTTTGTTAAAATATGTAAGTAAGTATATACAAAAATCCAGTTAGTGTAACAACTAACTTACCTTGGCAGACCTCTCCATGGTAAAATTAAGTCCAGAATGCACAATGTCCTTCTCGGATGCACCAGCAATCTTTTTGTTGAAAGCATCAGATGGTGTAATGGGGATTGATCCTTTCTCAGTAAATGATCTTTCTAGGGATTCTTGCACAGATTCTGTAAAAAAAGCCACATAATAAAACCCATTACACATCTTTTTTTTTTAAGTAAATTCTAAACCTTTTAATCTTTACGCTTGCTGAAGCATCTAGAATAAAACAAGAGTGAAGCTAGTCAATAAAATAAGCTGGAATCTTCTTGCTTTTTTACATCCTTGGTAACCTTAATTATGAAGCGAGCACCTCAAAGGTGGTCTGACGGTAAAGACCTGGGAGAATACCAGAATCCTAAATAGAGACATCCCCAATGGCGTCAGGAGAGATATAAGAAAGTTTAAATCTGAAGAAATAGAAAAGGCTATTAAAAACAACAAAAGTTTGAAGGTCCTTTGAAGAAACTTCTCCCCTGGTACCAAGAACATCTGTAAGCTGGAGAATGGTGCAGTCCGTACTACCTCAAATAAGGAAGAAACTTTAAAGTTGGTTAAAGATTTTTAAACAGAGCTATACAAAGAAGAAACACAATCCGCCTGAGAACTTGCCTCAAGTAAAAAAACAATATTCAGAGGATATTCCTGATATTACAGCGTCGCTGAAAGAAATAAAGGACAATAAAGACGAAATTGTTATTGAGTCTTTTAAGGCAGGAGAAAACATATCGCTTAAGAATATAAGCAGGCTTTTCAATGCATGTCTTCTTCAGGGAACAACATCTTCCCAGTGGGATAATGCTATAATAATCATAATGCAAAAAAAGGAAGCACACAAAACTAGGAAACTATAGACCTATAAACTTATTGTCACATGTTTACAAACTCTTTATGAATATTATAGCTAACCGTCTGATATCTAAATTAGATTTATACCAGCCACGTGAACAGGTGGGACTTAGAGCAGGGTATGGAACAAACGACCACTTTCAATCTAATAAGACTCTAATAGAAAAATGCATCGAGTATAGCAAGCCACTTGTCCTGGTATTAATAGATTTCGAAAAGGCTTTCGACCTCGTAAATCAACACAACAGGTTGCTAGCTCTGGCGGACTGTCGTATTGATCATCGATATACTTCCCTATTGAAAAACGTATACAAGCAGGCAACTGCATGTGTAAGGTTACATGCAGACACGAATAAATTTCAAATCGAAAGAGGAGTTCCTCAGTGCGACACAATATCTGTGAAACTGTTTACCACCGTATTGGAATATGCCTTTAAAAGAGTAAACTGGGAAGAAATGGGCATAAATATCGACGGAGAGCTGTTGAGGTTCACTGGTGACATTGTCATAACTGCCGACAGTATTGACCCGACACAGACTTGTCATGAGTAAGAATATCTCAGTTGACGGTAGGAGTATTGAGCAGATTGCCTCATATAAATATTTGGGACGCGAGATCAGGATTGGCCGAGATAATCAAACCTGCGAGCTAAACAGGAGAATAGGATTGGCGTGGGCGGCATTTGGAAAGCTTAGGGATGTTTTAAAATCAAACATTTCTATAGGTCTAAAACGGAAAACATACAATCAATGTATACTGCCAGTACTAACCTATGGGGCAGAAACGTTGACGCTTACCAAAAAAACGGCGCACAAGCTGCGAGTGGCTCAGAGATCTATGGAGCGGTTAATGCTGGGACTGTCTCTGAGAGACAGGATACCCAATGAGACTATAGGACAGGTGTGATTGATGTCATAGAGAGTGTTGCAACCTTGAAGTGGAACTGGGCTGGCCATTTGGCACGAACAACGGATGGAAGATGGTCAAAGCCTATTCTGGAGTAGAGACCAAGGCACGAAGCCTATAGCAACAGAGGCAGACCACCAACAAGATGGACTGACGATATTAAGCGAATTCGGGGAAACTGGATACAGGACACACAAGACCGAAAGCGGTGGCAGATACTAAGTGAGGCCTATGTCCAGCAGTGGACGCGAAGTGTTGTTTGATGAGTAACGTTGAGAACAGCCTAGACAATTAGACTTGTACGTGCCAGTTTTAATTGCTCGTCCTACGGGAATTTTCCATCACGATACTCTCGTAAACAGCTACATTTACTTTTATAACAATATTGCTACGAGAATGGGCTGAGCCAGCTCTGCTTGTTTGCTCTTATCGACAAAGTAGGGAAGCATCAAAATTATTTTACGAACTTCCCGGTAAATTCAGAGGCGGAGGCAAGAGTATTTAACGCTAGCCGGGATGAGGAAATGGACAGTGGTTATTTTGACGAGATATTTGTACAATATATGCAGAGTAGTATCCAGCGAGGTATTTTGAACTAGTTCAAACTGTGATATATTGAAAGTGTATTTTTTGTTGTATTTGTGTAGTGCAATAAATAGACAATAGTAGATTGTCGAATATTTGTTGTAATAAAAAACGGACCGAAGTTTGGTAACAACATATTATGTTTTACCTATCTAAAGCATCAACATTTTTCTATTGATAGGAAAGAAAAATGTGAAAAAATACTTACGAAGTAGATGGTAGTTGGAATCTTTCTCGTATTTGAATGTCAACCTTCCGTAAGATACGTGGTTGATGTTCTTTAACCATTCAAAGAAAGAAACAGTCACACCACCAGCGTTGACGTAGAGATCAGGAATAACCAATACGTTCTTTTTAAGTAATATTTGATCTGCAGCCGGAGTTAGCGGTCCATTTGCAGCTTCTGCAATTATCTGAAATAAAAACACGAAGACATATTAAATAATTGTAGACGTTTATGATTTAGACCAAAAATATCAATTCTCCTACTAAAAATTTATGTACAAAGATGATAGGTAGATGATGGTGTATTGATAACCAAACATTTGAAATAGTCAAAAATTGTAAAATATTGTTTGAAATCAATGTTGCAAACATATTTTGTGGCCAATTTATACAAAATTAAATTCGTTTTAATATAGACCTATTATCTACGTGACAAATTTTAAATATTTTAACAGCATAAAGAATAGAACGAAACATTTACATTAAAAACAGAATATCAATAAATTAGTCATTAAATATCAAATATAGCATATTTCACGAATATACGGTGGTTTCGGATTATCGTTAGAAACTCAATAACCAGTATTCAACTGTACATTTAAGAAGTACAAAAGTTAATTATCCGAATTTTATTTTATAAGGGACTTCTTGTTTGTTTGTTAGCATGGTTAATTTTGCAACCAAATCTGTTCTTAATGACTTTATTTATTGCACATAAGAGAGGTAGATAAGTAATCCAAACAAATTTCACTAATTAACTAAGCTATTAAGCTTTAATTTGGCTTGTTGATTCATTTTTGTAAGATTTTTTTAGATTTCTAAAAAAGTAATAAGTAATCCTGCGTTATCATTGGTTATCATTAGATTTTTGCTAAAGATGGAACAAAAATAATTTGGTAGGATGATAACATAAAGTCTATAAAACACACCGACGGTGAAGGAAAAAGACACATTATTGTGCATGCAGGTGGAAAGCATGGTTTTGTTGATGGGGTGGATCTTTTAATTTCGTCAAAATCAAAATCGGCCGATTATCATAACAATATGGACACAGAAATGTTTGTGAAATGGTTAAAAGAGAAACTATTACCATCGTTACATGAACCATCTGTCATTGTATTAGACAATGCTCCATACCATTATGAAATTTTAAATAAGTAACAAACAAACTCCTGGACGGTACAGAAAATAAAAGAATGGTTAACGAACGAAAATATTTAATTTCAACAGTATTGCTTCAATCCAAAATTATTATCGATAACTTAAAGGCACGAAAGAGAAAAAATTTACCAAGGGAATCAAATTATACTTAGTTATGGACATCGTGTGCTAAGACTTCCGCCTTATCAACGAGCACTTATTACTGCCACTCCTAAAATTTTGAAAAAAAATGTGTCACAAAATTTAAAATTTTTATAGAGGAATGGTGGGTTAGTGAAAACCGCATTGAAGCAGTTAATCCTGTTATCATTTACAATCCGAATGAGAATAGCGACGACAGTGATTCCGATTATGATGACTATAAATCTGGTGCTTGATAATACCGTAAGTACTACATGATTGAACATATTTATTAAATTTGTACCGATAATTTATTTTTGTTGGATGCCCTTTTTACATTATTAAATATGTGCCTATTTCTAACCAAAAAACTCATCGAGAGCTACATCAACGATTTCTGTTTACAATAATGCAAAAAATAAAAATATAAAACCTCTTAACAAAAGCATAATAATAAACAAAAAATTTTCAGGTTTAAATCTTAGGGGAATTTACTAATGTACCTCTCAACACAGTGCGCCCGTTAAGTCGATGCATCGGTGACTAATCATATACCGTCGTATATTGGTGAAATGAGCTATATATACATGGATATAATTTTTTTAATAAACGGCCAGGTCAAGTGTACCAACAACCGACGAGCATGTATGAGAGTACTGATGAAAGTAGAGAAAGCAAAATATGTGTGTAAGGACCGTAGCAAGTGGAAAGAATAAGTGGGTTCTGCCTACCACTACGGGAAAAAGGCATGACTATATGTTTTTGTGTATGTAATAAACGATAACTTTCTTCTTTATTTGACTAAAACTTTATTGCATTAAAATTAATAAAATATAACACAAACTATAAACCTTTAAGTTTACTTATAATGAGAGAAAATTGTTAAAATCACAAAAAACAGACGATATATTGATTAGGTCGTCAAGCAGAGAATTTGTTAGAAGTATTCTGGTTGTTTTTAGGTATTTATTCGTTATTGTTATTTACGATCAATAAAAACCCACGACTAAATTGGTAGGCAAAATTAATTTTAGTCACGTAAATATTAAAGCATTTGTGGTCCCTATTTTTTTACTTAATTGTTTATAACTTTTGCAATTTTTGCGAGCGGCCCTTGAATTTTCTCAAAAAACATCTCCATGCCGTTCCGAATCGAATGACATCTCAATTATAATTTTCGGAGAACTCTAAAAAGTTTTGACCTAAAAGGCACTTGTTGACTAGACTATTAATGCATGAAAAATAAAAAAATGTAACTTTAGTCGCAAACCGTTTTAAAAAAAACGCTGCTATTCTATTGTATAATTAATTATTTTTACAAGTGAGCTAATATAAGCCAACGTGTTAAACAACTCGTATAAATTAATTGATTGATGCCTTACCATTTATTTTTATCGGTTGCATCATTTTCTACATTTAAATTTCTACATTTAAATGTAGAAATTTCTACATTTAAATTGTCCTTTTCTACATGGTTATTTTATTGTTGTTGCGATATTAAAATATTAAAAACTACAAATAATGATAATAATACCGTTTTTAACCAGACTGACAGATCGTAAACAATTTTTAAGGATTATTTACCGTAACGTGATATATTTACCGTTTCAATTTGTATTTCAATTAGAGCAATAAAGCAACTATTACGATGTTAAAAACCAGACAAAACAATAATTTGTAAGTGTTAAAATACATAAAAACATTATTACCTTGGACGGAGTTATTTATTATATATTATTTGACTTGACTCTAATAAGGCAGTAGGACCAGATGGAATTCCGACAATTGTCCTGAAGACCTGTGCTCAAGAGCTCACCCCAGTTCTCTGTAGACTCTTCAAGTTATCATACAGCAAAGGAGTATTTCCGTCCATGTGGAAAAACGCTAAATTCCAACCGATTCCGAAAAAAGGAAAGAAGACTATTCCTGCAAATTATCGCCCTATTGCATTGCTCTCAGTCATATCCAAAGTTATGGAAAAAGCGATTAACACGGAACTCATCAAATATCTGGAGAAATTTGAGATAATTCATGACAGACAATATGGATTTCGACAACTTCGGTCTACTGGAGATTTGCTGGCTTATGTCACTCAGCTCTGGACAAACACTATTAAAAAGTTTGGTGAATCCCGTGCAATAGTCTTGGATATATCTAAAGCCTTTGACCGCGTTTGGCACCAGGCATTGTTAAGTAAATTATCTGCCTACGGTCTCCCAACCAAACTGCGCCAATGGCTCTTGAGCTTCGCAAGATCGCTCCTTACATGTGGCAGTTGACGGTATTTCTTCTGATGCGTTTAAAACCCCCAGGGGAACCCCCAGGGTTCCATCCTGTCCCCCACCTTATTTCTTTTACACATCAACGACCTCTTGAAAACCACCACGAACCCCATTTACAGTTTCGCAGACGATAGCACACTTGTCTCAACTTTCACATCCTATCGATCACTTTCGGTGAATGATACAAATAGACTCAGGCAGGAACAGGTTGATTCCATCAATAGAGATCTTAAATCAATCGTCGAGTGGGGAACCAACAATCTTGTTCAGTTCAACGCCCAAAAACACAAAGTGCCACGTTTTCCAAAAAAGTGAATTCCTCAAATCATCCCATCACAATGTCCGGAAATACCCTTGAACCAAGTCCCTTCATCTCGATTTTGGGAGTCACGGTGTCCAATAATATGTCTTGGCATGACCATGTTGCTAACATCGCAAAGTCGGCAAGCCAGGGGCTAGGTTTTCTGTGGAAACCCAGAAAGTTTTTTACTCCTGATCAACTGTTGACGACGTACAAGGCTCAAATACGACCTCTACTGGAGTATTGCTCGCACATTTGGGGTTCAGCACCAAGGCATTCTCTTTGTCTTTTAGATTGCATTCAGAAAAGAGCCATTCGCTTGATAAACAGCTCAACTCTCACAGATACCCTTCACCCTCTAGAACATAGAAGAAGAGTTGCAGACCAGTCATTGCTCTACAGATATTTCCATGGCAGATGCTCCAGAGAAATAAAAACTCTTGTACCACCATTGGCCACATTCGGCCGAAGAACTCGGCACGCTGATCAGTCTCACCATTTACTCTCAAGATTGACACTACAAGGACCAATCTTCATCAAGAACCCTTCTTTTACAGGGCTGCTACGGAATGGAATAAGCTTCTAAAATCAGTTTTTCCAGAGAACTATGACCTGCAACTTTTTAAAAAGCATGTCCACAATCATCTCCTTTCTATAATCCCTTCCCCTTCTAATAGTCGCAGTGCGGGCCGTCCGCGGCCCACACGATAGGTCTATCCTTTTTGCGACTATTTTCATAAAAAAAAAATTCACCATTAGTATTTCTACAGTGGCAGCTAGTTAGGTTAGGTTAAGCCTCCTTTTCAAGCTTAATAAAAAATATAAATTTTTTTATGTTTGTATCTTAGCTGATTGCTCTAATTTTATTACTGCTGTTTTTAACACAGAAATCACATTAATAATGTACGAGTATTAATTAATTTTCTAATTGCCATTAATTTGAATTATTTATTTTAAGTGGGATAATAGGGCGAACACATATTACACATTATTACGATTATTACGTTGCTACGTCTTCGGCATTCTATGGGATGGAAGCATGGACCCTCACCGAAAATATATGCAAGACGAATGTTGAGGATATCGTGGATGGACAGAGTGACGAATGAAGCGGTTCTACAGCTTATGAACAAAGAAACAAAAGTACTTAATACCATAAAAAAAGAAAGTTGGAGTACTTCGCCCACGTAATGAGAAATCTGAAGTACGAATTACTGCATATAATTATTCAGGGAAAAATAGAGGGAAAGCGTGGCCCTGGTCGCTGAAGAACATCTTGGCTCAAGAACCTTCGCAAATGGTATGGAGTAAACACCACAACACTGTCTAGGTCCACTGCGGATAAAGTGAAGATCATGCAACTGATCGCCAATGTTCTGGGAGTAAAAGACACTTAAAGAAGTCTGTAGAACTTTGACGATAATTACTGTTATTTGCCTTGTAACTTCTCAGGCTAGAAAGAGCTTTAAATGAGACTGACAAAAATTTAAAAAATACGTGTTTATGTTTTAATAACGTGCGAATTTTAATTTTATTTGTAAGCAATGATACGCGATTGGTAACCGATTCGGTTCGATTCGGCGGTTTTGTGCAAAGATGATTGAGGAGAGATCTCTAAAAAAAAACGTTGTTGCATTTTTGTGTGCAATATGAGCATTTTCTGATTTTTGATAGAACATTTTTCTGTTGATATGTTTTCCTAAAGGTTTAAAACTTACATATCTTTATTACAGTTACAAAAACTTTAATTATTAAATACTGACGAGATATTTTATCGTTTTATCATACCGTTGTCATATCAAGAACATTTTACGTCATTGGCACTGAACATCACATTATTTTGAGTTTTTAAATCGCATTTCAAAAAATATTATTTATGAACCGCATTAAGTAATATTGGTATCACTAAGCGGTTTAATTTTTTCATTTCCTTATAAAAAAATTACTCAAGATTATCTAAATTAGCACGACGATGTCTTAACACGTTCATGGCCGTTGTTACTGTAATTTGAATTCTATTTTATCGAAAATAAAAAAAAAGGTAAATGCTACACTTACTTTGGCTTTGACCTTGTCGGCGTTATCTTTGGTTATTACTTTTTCAGTGGCAGCTGGTACTAATATATCACATTCGTGGAACAGTAAATTATCGTCATATTTCTTAGCTCCTGGGAAACCATTTATGGTGCCTTTAACAACGCGATGATCTTCGAGGTCCTGCAACAACAAAAAAATAATTATAACTATGATTTCTACATATTGTTACAAGCCCGACCTTGTCGACTGTCGCCTTGAGGCGACAGCGCATCGACTACAATTAGGGGAATGCATAATGATAGCCGCAGGCATAATAGAAGATTCTCGAAAAGGTCCAATAATTTTGGAAAATGTCCAGAAAGGCATCGATTTGTCGAGAGCATTGGTTTACAGATATATAAATAGAATCAGAGGTAAAAGTTTTTTTTAGTTTAGTTTGAAGTCAAGTATTTGAAGTAATTATTAAGTGTTATACAGTTGTAAACATTTAAGTGATTTGTAAAGTAAAATTATTGTGTAGAAACATTAGAATAAAAATTGTTTAGTTATTGTACTGAGTGTTTATAATCATCGAACCCAAAGAGTAAATATCGTAACAATATTTCCAGTGCAAATATTATTTTGTTGTGATATAATACCACGTATTTAAATCGGACCAAAAAGTATAAAATAATTATTTATACAGAGTGGACCAAAAGTCTGGAAACGGACAATTATCTGAGCACATTTTGAACACTTGATTAAGTAATCATTATGTTAAAAATGTTATTTTTTAATTGTTACATTTAAATGTAGTTGAAAATAGTTTGTATTAAAATAATTATTGAGAAAAATAGGCTTTGCCACACTTTTGTTTTGTGTTTTTAAGACCTTCTGGACTACATAGAATCATAAGTGTTATGTATGGCTAAACTCGTATTGAAATGGAGATTCCAATAATGACTAAAAATACAGGGTAATGTATTTAAACAACCAAAGTGACTAATAATATCAGAGAAACGGCATATCTGACAACATTGCAAATGTCAAATCTGGAATCTCCGTATCTCAAAATAGGCTTATCCCAAATTTTGTACAATTCGTACTAGCAATTTATGGGATAATTGGCCGTTTCTAGACTTTTGGTCCACTCTGTATAATGCAATAGAAAATTAATACAGGAATACTTTACCCAAGTCACCAACAATTTTCTTGCATTTCAAATGATATGAACTGTTGTGTGAGTTCTCAACAAAAACTACTTACTCTCTACTACAATTATTTATTGCCTGCCTTCTACGTTTTTATTTTATTTAAATATTTAATATATACGTGAAATAAATACAACACAGACAGACAAAAAAGAAGGTTATTGCACTGTCATCCAATTCTGAGGTATGTTTTAAGTTTCAAGTCTCTAGCTCATCGAAATGTTAATTTAAAATCAATTATAAAATTTGTACCGAACAGACAAACAAACACACAGACAATAAAGCGAATTTATACAAACATAGTAGATGAACAAGCTGTTTTGAAATTTTCCTTTTTAAATTGGCTGTTATAAATATTTTAGTAGGACATTATTAAGATTTGATTGATTGTTTGATTCATTTTTTTTGTTCCTTATTAATCGTTAAAATTAGTGATATGTCAAGGTTTGAACTGTAAGTTTTGAGAAGGCCAAGCAACAGTTGCTTGGTGATAAAATTTATTTAAATAAATTATTTTTAATTGAATTGATGTCATATTTTTTATTGATCAGCATTTTATTGTCATCATTTTCGAACACACTTATTACATAATTAATTATTTAGAAAAAATATTACAACACGTGCTCTGTAATAAATAGACTATATTTTTGAAACGGCATACTTAGGAGCATTCGCATACTTATTCGCATTTAGTATCGTTCTTGATTGGTGTATAGCCACGTCTATAAAGCAATACCTCCAAAGTAGCTATTTTTATTATACATGACAAAATATTATTGCTTATTTTCTTTTAATATAAAACAAACAGGAACGAGCATTGCTATGGATGCTAAAAGTGCGACGAACCCTCCATGACCCTCCACGTATGACTCATTATTTTAATGTTTCCTTGTGAGTGTGTCAATGAAATGAATTTTTAATAGATTTTAGCAGTTTAAAGTTTTAATAACCGTTAAAATTATTAAGACAAGGCTTTTTTGTCTGATTTGGTGTTAATACTTAAAGGTTAACCGTTATAGACATCTAAATAAATTGTTGGTAAAACATTGTTATAAGACTGAGACAATAAAGACAAATATGGTTATTTGTTTATCTTGTGGTCGTTTCCTGACACCAAAACATAAAAGTACTGGTGTAACATTTCACAAGTAAGTGTTTCTAACACACTTATATTAGTTTCACCTGTATCTTGTTTGTTTGCTTGTATGTTCGCAACTGACTCTTTGGCCTCGATTTTGCCCTACTTTAAGCGATCAGATTTAATTTAAACTTTGCACACTTGTCAAGAACCGACGACAATGCAATAATTTGACCAAATTATCGATTATCCTGATTACTTTCGCCAGGATTCATACATTTCTTAAGGGATCCTTTGCATGAGAGTAAAAGAGATAGAACTAGTGCGTGAACTACGCATGCGCGCAGAACAAATATTAACACAGTTCATCGCATCGGTGGTTCAGTGGTAGAATACTCGCCTGCCACTCGGGCTGCTCTGGTTCGATTCCCGACCGATGCATTCTTTTTGTGCTTTTATCTTTTAATACATAATTTTTTTATTGAGTAAAACAAATCGAACTAAAAAGCGAAAAATAAATTATAGTTTAAAAGAAACTAAAAAACACGCTTTTAGAGTTAATCAAACTAAAAAGTAAAAAATAATTCTTAACATAACATTAAAATTACTGACGAGAAAATTAAGGTCACTATTCTAAAAGCGTGGGGTGCTTTCATTACAAAACGCAGAGTTAGTTTAAAAATGTCATACAAAACACCTATGCTTTTTAAACATCAACTGTTATGTTAGCTATGATATTAGGTTGCTTGCTTTGGTCTTTTTGCATTTAATCCGAGTCCAGCCATTGCGCATTTTTCGATGACTGCATCCAATATCCGTTGTAAATCTTCCTGGCTGGAGGCCAACAGTACCGTAGCGAAGGTTATTTATGCCGGCTTGTATATCAGTTAGTGTTTCCCTAAATATTCTTTCAGAGTATACATTAAAAAGCAAGGGCGTGAAGTTTGGTTCCAATATAAATTTTCAATTATCCTAATATCCCTTCCGTCCAGTCCTATATGGTCTAAGGTCTTTACCAATACATCATGTTTGACCCTGTCGAATGCCTTTTGGAAGTCTATGAAGCATGCATAGACATCAACTGACATATCACGACTTCTTTGAGCCAGGACATTTATCCCAAATAGAGCCTCCATTGTGCCGAAGCCATTGCGGAACCCAAATTGCGATTCGCTTAAGTATCTTTCACACTTGGAATAGATCCTGCCATGAATAACTCGTGGAAACTATCCGGTCTAAACGTTGGGAAATTTAATATTAATTTTTCTAATTATCGTTAATAAAGTTAGTCACATTAGCGTTATCTGAAGAGGAGTTGCAGGCGATGGTTAATGTTATGCATGATTCCCTGAAAATCAAAGGGATGAAAATAAATGTTAGCAAAACGAAAGTAATGGTTTTTGAAAGAGAAGAAAGCATGACAAACTGTGGGGTTTCGATTGAGGGAGAAAGAGTGGAACAAGTTAATGAATTTGTGTACTTGGGTTCAAAATTTACTAGAGATGGAAAGTATGACAGTGACATTGAGCGAAGGGTGTTGGCAGGAAAACAAATGAATGGGGCACTGTATAGCTTTATGAATAGCCAGAAAGTGTCAAATAAGGCACGTCTGGCGGTGCATAGAGGTGTGTTGGTTCCTACACTTATGTATGGTAGTGAATGTTGGGTTTGGCAGAAGAAGCATGAAAATAGGATTAATGCTGCGGAGATGAGTAGTCAGAGAAGTATAGCCGGAGTGACTCGGTTGGATAAAGTTAAGAATAGTGAGATAAGAAAACGCTGTGGTGTAAAAGAAGATGTGGTCACAAAGATAGATAAAGGAATGCTTAGATGGTTTGGACACGTAGAAAGGATGGATGAAGGAAGATTGACGAAACAAATTTATAAGGCGAGTGTGAATGGGCAAATCGGTAGAGGTCGACCTCGAGATCGACCTCGATCAGATCAACATTGTTTTGAAGAAAGGCCAGGTCAAAAGTACCAACAACCGAAGAGTATGTATGAGAGCACTGATGAAAGTAGAGGAAGCAAAAGATGTGTGCAAGAACCGTAGCAAGTGGAAGGAAGTGGTCTCTGCCTACCCCTATGGGAAAAAGGCGTGACTTTATGTATGTATGTAAAGTTATCAAGTTTGGTTAAAAAAAACCATAGATGAGCAATGACCATCCACACAATTATTTAGCATGAATTAAATATTTATGCATTAACACTTTTAATTTAATATTAATAATTACACTAATTATATCGTTATCAAGTTGAGAGTTAAGGTATTTTTTGGAGAAAAAAAATCACAGATAAAAATGTTAGGCAGTTACGAAATGATCATCCAAACAATTCTTTAGAATGAATAAAATAAATATTCATTCATCAACACTCTACACATCATTAACATTGTGGATTGCAGTGATTGACAAATCGAAAATAACTTATTTTATAGGTGTTATAAACATTTAAATTAATTCATGTTGAAACAATACGTATTTAAAAACGCAATCAGGAATCACAAAAATAAAATTGTAGGTACGCAATGAAACCTACAAATTATTTTTTTTTAAATCAATAAAAATAGTACACAAAACTTAGATTTTTTTAGCAATTAAAGGATATGTATGAAGTAGATTTTTTTAAATTTAAAAATAGGAGTGCCAAAAATGTATGATAAACTTTGAGTATTCGTATAATTTTGTGGAATTACAATATTCAAAGTCGGTTTTTTAAATTATTTATTTAAAGCCCACAAGTTGAGAATTGATAAAATAATTAACAAAATTATAGTTAAAAAACATAATTTATTTAAATAAATATTTTTATGGTATGTATCCATCTGTGATATATTTTAAAAAATAACCTGCTATAAATATTTAATTTATCTTTGCTTAAATATTTTTAATGTGTACGACTTCTATTTCAAATTCACTTGATAGTAAATTGTTGTTATAACCTTGATCAATTGTAAATCCTAGAAATACGGACTAATTAAATATTCAATTTTATTGAGTAAACTTGTTTAGTTTTATTGATTTTGGTATTAATTATTTAATATTAACACTATTTAACATTTTTTGGCTGGACGGACTACTCCATAAATTAAAAAAACAAATATTTTTTATTATTCTCTTTAGACTAAGGTTCTTAATTTAGGAGAAATAATTTTAAAAGTACAAGATCACTATTTAACATTAACATTTAATAGAACATTTTTTGGCTTGACGGACTAATTCATGGATAAACGAGCCAATTTTTTTTATTTTTCTCTTTATATTAAGGTCTTTATTTAGGAGAAATAATTTCAAAAGTACCAGATAAAAGAAAGATCATGAGCAAGATTTTAGAGTGCAGTAGTAAAAACCATATTAGATAAAATCGTTGAAAATACCCGCGTTAGATTTGTAATGCTAGCAATTATTCACTAGTTTAACATTAAAACATTTATATACATTTAGCTTTCGAGCATTTAACATTATACATTTCAGCTCCCAAACATTCAGTTTCCGAACGTTCATCATTACAAAATCAGCTTCTAAAATATAACAACAAATTAAGTGTATATGTATATAGTGTAAATATACGTAGTTTTAGTGTATACATTTACTTTCGTTTGAAATCCAATCACAAAGATACGCGGAAAAACACAACGCAAAAATCTAATCCGCCGAAACGGATTAGTAAAACAAACATCGATCCTTCGAGTGAATAAACATTAGTCCACGAACCGGATTAAACATCGGTCCACGAACCGGATAGACATTGGTCCTTCGAACCGAAACATAAACAAAACCATATTAAGTCTTTAAAAGAATGTTTTGTTAACATTTAACATTTTTTGGGCTGACAGACGTTCAGTTTGACCAACAACCCAAACAAAAAATGCTTTTTCATTGGCCTATCCAGAGTAAGGGTAAAACTTTTTTTATAGACTCTTCATTGGGCTCTAATGAACCATTGCCAGAATATAAAGACTCCTTTGGATATTTTGCCACGAAAATAAGGGTTCATCGGAGCAAATGCTACGAAGGTCTCTCTGAGGCTATAGTTCTTAAAATGAGGAGAAGGAATTCCAAAAGCTAGCAGATAGAAGAAGGATCATGAGCAAGTTTGTAGAGTGCAATAGTAAGAAGCAAATTGGACGAAATCGTATTCGCATTTACTATAGTAAAACAAACTGACATTGGAACATTGGAAAAAAAATACCATGATAAACACTGCAGCTAATTTTCTTAAATATTTGAATAAATGCCACAAACCAAAGCCCCTCTTGCTAGTTTTGGAACAAAATTTGTTTCCATAGCACAAAACAGATTATATGCTTCTGAAATTTTAACGATTTCATTACGGAGTTACGGGCAGCTAAAGCTCAAAACTCAATTTTTTAGTTGTAATAACCTGTTGATGTAATGGGGAAAAAATTAATTCACATATTTCAAAAGCCTACGTAAAACACACTTTATAGTACTCACCTTAGGATCAATGCCACTATCATTAAAGATCGAACCATCGTATTCTATGACACCAATAATTTTGGCACCTGCCCTATGGAGATATCTCATGGTGTGCAAACCGACGTTACCAAATCCTTGGATGATGACAGTTTTGCCTCTTAACCCAGTCGTCAAACCACACATCTTCATGTAGCTTTCTTCATTTATGAAGTTCTCAATACCTGTAGAAAAGGATAAATAAAACCCTTACTCGTACAAAAGGGATAAGTACGTCAATGTTTTCTGTGTGTAACTAAAACTTGTCGTAATTACCGTGGAAAACCCCTCGACCAGTTGCTGAGACACGACCGTGAATACCGCCTTGGTTGATAGGTTTTCCCGTTGTGCAAGCGTGACTGTTAATATCTTGGTAACCGATAGTTTTGGCGTAAGTATCGGCCAGCCAGGACATTTCTCTTTCGCCTGTACCCATATCGGGGGCGGGAACGTCAATACTGGGACCTAAAAATGGGCATTCATTAATAAACAATATTTCACGACTACATGGAAACAAAGTTTGGGACGAAAACATTTTGGGTTGCGCATGTTTATCGAGTAAATATTTAGACTACAGTGTTTAATAAGATTCGGGGAATTGAAAATTATTTTTCATAAAGTTCATTTTTAAATTCGAGATTAATAAACCTTAAAAACGTAGTATGGTTAATTTGTAAATATTTCAATGTCTTGTATTCTTTAAACGCTTACAATACGTACATTTACACAGTTTACTACTTTTACCGGACTGTTAAAAGAACTGGTTATTGAAATGTTTTCGAATAAAATAAAACCTACTTATAAAAACATAATGCAAAGGGTTTAGTGGTTTCACAACCGTATCTCTAGGGACAAGATAAAATAAATAAACTTTAAGACTTCACACGTTTACCTGAATATTTTGTAAAATTTTACACAATCAACAAAAGAACGAATTACAATAGGTTTGGAAAGTTGGGCATTTGGCAGATAATAAAAATGTATCTTAATGAAGGTCACGTATAATTTCTTATCGGTACAACTAATAATATTTTATTGGTGACGGGTGGTGTGTACTGTAACTGTTAAAACTGCTAGTTATTCAGTAAATTTACAGTAAGATGACGTTTTTATTTGGACTATCATCTAAAAGAAGGTATTCCTCGAACAGTTCATGGTTTCTTTCATAAACGTTGATTCGAGAAGATCTGGATTACCCTGAAATGAGTCGAGGAACCCTACGGAAACTTTTAAGGGAAATAGATATTCGATGGAAAAAACACAGTAGAAAATATGTCTTAATTGACAGGTGTCATATTATGGTATAGCGAAGATATTATTTGAGAAGTATAAAAAAAGCAAGACAGAAAAAAGTAAATGTATTTTATTTAGATTAGACATGGGTGAATGAGGGACATACTGTTAGTAAATTTTGGCAAGACGAAACTGGTAAAAGTAAACGAGATGCTGTTGTGAAAGGTTTGTCGACTGGTTTCAATCCACCCGCCGCACCGGTAAAGGCTCATTATCGTACATATTGGAGGTGTCAATGGTTTTGTTCAAGAAAGTTTGTTAAGTTTTGAGTCAAGGCGCACCAGTGACTATCACGAGGATATTAATGCTGATATTTTCGGAGAATGGTTCCAGCAAATGATAGATTTAGTTCCTAATAACTGTATGAGATGATTTGAGGGAGGCCGATTCAATGATAAAAGAGCTGAAGCGGGCAACAAAAAACGTTGGCCTCTGTATAAGTCATCAAAAAACAAAAATCATGACTAATTTGGTACTTGGTGGAATTATATCTCTAGAGGACAAAATCATTGAAGTGATTGACAAATACAAATATTTAAGTCACGAAATTAGAATAATATAAAGAAGAATCTATCTAGGGTGGGCTGCATACGGTAGACTAAGAGATGTCTTTAGAAGCAGCATGCCAATAAGCCTAAAATCAAAAGTCTTTAATCAATGCGTATTACCAGTAATGACCTACGGTGCCGAAACGCTTACACTGACAAGGAACACCGTACATAGATTGGAGGTTGCTCAGAGAAAAATGGAGGGAGCTATGCTTGGAGTTCGGACCCAAGGTCACGTAAGAAATACGTACATCCTGCAAAGAACCAAGGTCCAAAACATAATACAGAGAATCACGACACTGGAATGGAAGTGGGCAGGACATGTTGCGAGATTCAAAGACAACAGATGGTCTCTAAGAATAATAAATTGGAGACCCCGCGCAGACAAAAGAGGCAGAGGAAGACCGCCAACACGTTGGAGCGACGATATGAAAAGAGTAGATGAACACTGGATTCGAACAGCTCAAGATAGAGTGGAGGCCTTTGTTCAGCATTGGATTCAACACCAGACTGGGAGATTATGATGATGATGAACTGTATGATAGTAATGGATAACGGCAGCTATCACTAGTAGAAATATACAATTTTTCAAAAAAATTATTGTACTAGGCAATTAACATTAAAGTAAAGAGTCAAGTGCTTAAGATGATCGCCCTGAATATTATTGGAAGATATATTTGGATCCACCCTGTATGCAAGGCGAGCTTTTTGGGTACACGAACACATCTGGAGATCACGTATCTAAAGAAAAAGAACAAGAAGGGTTGCGAAAGACGGCGGGTGGTGGCAGTCTTTCAGTTTTTGAGTAGAATACGTTTTTATTATTTCTTACATTATTAACACTTCTTTCAAATATCAATCTTAAGTGATATTGAAAATAATTTTGTTTTATTGTTCATGGATAACTTTTTTAAAAGTAAAACCATTTTAAAAGATTAAAAGTAAGGTAGACGTAAACTCTAAACGCATGATATTCCTGCTCTCATACATTAAAAACGTACGTATTTATTTTTAACACAAAGGAAACCGGGTGACGGTTTTTAAGAAAAAGCTGCCAACGAATCCAATTTAACTATACAGAGTACACCTCCGACCTAACTATTTATATTTGGACAGCGACGACACCTGTGCGTTTTTGTAAGCAAGCATAAATGACACGTCACTTGTTTTGGTAACTATTTTTAAAAGTATTATCTCACCAACTTCTGTATTTTTAGGGGGGTAAAGGGTGAAGGGGGTACTCTATGCTTTAACATACACCATATGCGGGGTTAAAAACATTGATTTAAAAACATGTATTTAAAACGTGTCTCTAAAAAATGTATTAATTTAATCGTGTTTGAATAAATAAAATGATTTTAACCACCTATTATATTAATAGAATATTAATACGCGTATCTGACGTTGTAAATGTGACAACGGCGCAAGCATTTGCATGTTGGAAGAACTTTTTACTGCTAGCACGCTAACCTCTAAAATAATTTAAAATAAAATATTAGATTATTTAATACAATTACCATTATAAATTATAAATCAACAATTAATATAAAAAAAATATTAATATTACAATGTACATATTAGTTAAATATAAGTTTAAAGTCATTGCAGTTAGATATATTATTCAAATAAATTTTGTTTTTTATCCACATAAACTTCCTTTTAAATCATACATAAAATAATCATACATTTTTCTTTAAAAATCTTTAGTATTTCATATATACATATATATATATATATATATATATATATATATATATATATATATATATATATATAAATATATATATAGCTCAAAAACGCAAATAAGGCAGAAGGTTGGGAGCTGAAAAATAAACTGCCGAAAATAAATATTTTTACATATATACATATAGTCACGCCTTTTTTCCGTAGGGGTAGACAGAGACCACTTCTTACACACATCTTTTGCTTTCTCTACTTTCATCAGTGCTCTCATACATGCTCGTTGTTCGTACTCTTGACCTGGCCTTTCTTCAAAACAAATCTGATTGAGATATGTTCGCCGAGGTCGACCTCTACCGACTTCCGTCCATTCACACTCCCTTATACATTTGTTTCGTTAACCTTCTTTCATCCATCCTTTCTACGTGTCCAAATCATCAAAGCATTCCTTTATCCACCTTTGTAACCACATCTTCTTTTACACCACAGCGTTCCCTTATCTATTCTTCACTTTATTTAACCAAGTCACTCCTGCTATACTTCTTAAACTACTTATCTCCGCAGCATTAATACTATTTTCATGCTTCTTCTGCCAAATCCAACATTCACTACCATACATAAGTTTAGGAACCAACACTTCTCTATACACAGCCAGACGTGCCTTTTTTGACATTTTCTGGATGTTCATAAAGCTATGCAGTGCCCCATTCATTTGTTTTCTTGCTAACACCCTTCGCTCAATGTCACTGTCATACTTTCCATCTCTCGTAACCTTTGAACCCAGGTATACTAACTTATTAACTTGTTCCACTCTTTCTCCCTTAATCAGCACCTCACTGTTTGTCATGCTTTCTTCTCTTTCAAAAACCTTACTTTCGTTTTGCTTACATTTATTTTCATCCCTTTGATTTTCAGAGCATCATGCATAACATTGTATCACAATGCATTGCTGCAAAAGTTTATGGACGGAGTCATGAAGGAGTTAGCAGAAGAAGACGGCAGAGCTCAATGTGTTGAAAATGAAATAAGATCGAAAAGTGGATGATAGTAATGTGAATAATGTAGAAGCGAGTAATCATAAAACGGACAGTGACCAAAGTGCAGATAATTTCAATGAAGATGCAGCGGGGACTTTAGAAGAAGACGGAAACGATGAAGATGCAGCAGATGAATTAGAGGAAAACGCAACCAGCTTCAGTGACGATGATTCAAATCACCTACCTAGAGGTAGACCTACAATCACAAATAAATATTTACTAGGAAAAGATCACAAAACAAAGTGGATGAAAACAGTTCCAACAGTCAATGTGCGCACGGGAAGGCACAATAGTGTTTTACATTTGCCAGGTCCTAAGGGAGCTGCTGCAAAGGTAAAGTCTTCCTAAAACAAATTGCTTCTGATCTGATTACTAAGCATTTGGCACAATGACAGGCTAATCTTCGTTTACCAAGACACATCAGACAAAAAATAGCTGGCATAAAAAATTCTCGTAAAGATGTAGACCCACAAAAACGTCCGAGATTAGGAAGGCAACAGCGCTGCTCAGAGTGTCCTCGAGTTAAAGACCGCAAAACCAAGTATAGCTGTAAGGAGTGCCATAAATCGTTTTGTTTAGATCATGCAGTTATTATGTGCAGTATATGCTGTATTTAAGAAACGGAAAGCAAGAAATATCCAAGCAATATATTTTTTTTAAAGTATTGGCATTTTTTTTAAGTAATAACAAAATATGTGCAATTAGGCGTTAGTTGTAAGAAGAATATTTTTGTTTCTCATTTAAATTTTATTTCAGATTTAATAAATATGATTTGTAAACATCTGTCCTCAATTATTTGGTAATATTTTTGTCGTTAACTACATTTAACGAAAAAAAAGACTGGGGTGTGGAACACCCCACCGCACTTACCATGTTACATTTACCTACCGCACTAACGGAGAGCTAAATACATATATTTATGTCTTTATTCTCACTGCACTGTGCAATTTCATTGTTTTCATTAGCCCATGGTCTCCAAAACGCCATATTTCTATAAACATCATTTACTGTTCCTAAATTTGGCAGGTGCGTATATGTTAAATAATGATTACTCCTCACATAAATGTTTTCTGCAATCGATAATGGAAGAACTATAACTATATAGTCTTTAAACTGTAAGATAAAACTGTGGCATATAATTTTTTTTATCAACGTCTTTTTATTTACCACTCAACTCACTCGTTATTTAATTTGATGAATGATAAGATTATAGTTCCACCTCTGACACTAATTAGATAAAATTTTATAAGAGATTACTTTTATTATTTTAAATATTTTTAATTTGTTTCCTATTTGAATGATGTAATTTATCGAATGCTAGTATAGTATCTTCTGGTTGGCAACAACTTTTTCGTCTCCGATTGGTTCTTATGGAAGGATTGTCGTAACATCGTGCAAATATTGACACGTACTTATCTACTTATTGCGAGTAATTTAATTACCATTAAATTATCCGAGTGTTCCTAACGTCACTGTATTATATAACAGCTGCATAATTGGCAACGTCAAAAGTTGATGTCACCTAAACACCAACCACAAGGGTAAATAAGTAATTTTAAATGATTGACGTTTTTTGTTGTTTAACAGATATAGCCATTTTTAATTACTATGCGTGCGATAATTTTGGAAGCAGTAAATATTTGTAAATAAAATTAATGATCAGTTTGATGGAGATTTTTATTAACACCAACCAATGAAGAAGTTTTCATTTTTTTTATGGATAAATTATAAAAATTTGAGTAAAATGAAACAAACTCGTGAAAGAATCAATAAAATATCTCTAAAAATGAAAAGGTTATGGGACTTTGAAGTTGCGCTTGCAAGAATAATTTATGTAGTTGCTTGCGCCGTTCGATTCGTATTGTGTTAATAACCCGATGGCAGAAATTAAAAAAAATGCCTACAAAAATTGTATTGTGCCTATGTGTCAAAGCACAACAGTTTAAAATCCCAATAATTTTTTTTTGTGTACCAAATAATACAACAAGGAAAAAGTGGTGCAAACTAATGAAGCGTGATTTAATGGGCCCTAAAAGCACTAAATATGTGTGTGAAGATCACTTTGATGTAAGTAACTATTAATAATAGCTGCCTATTTCTGATCGATATACCTATTGAGTCGTAAGTAGGTTCGGAGAATAACTATTTCTTTTATGTAAATGTATTTGTTATTTACTACTGTAAAAATCGAATTCATTTACAGGTTAAAAATGACACAGAAAATCTAGTTGGGGGAACATTAAGAGAGGTTTAACCTTATTTGGGATTGATAGTGAATCTTTGTGAAACAAGGAATGGCAAAAATCATATTACTCGGACCTCGCTGTAAAAAATCGAGATTTTTTTTCTCTTTCTGAGAAAGGTTGGATCTAGGCATCTCTCGGAGTACTTTTTTAATTTTTAGAAAAAAAAACTGGAAAAAAAAGTACGAAAATTCGGCCATATTCACTGTTTTTTATCTCACAAGATATATCATATTTCGAAAAAGTACTCCGAGAGATGCCTTAATTATACAGTTGTCTTTATTGAAAAAAAAATTATCGCGATCCATCAAGAATTACTAGGTCAAAAATGATTTTTGCTGAACCCCTGCAGACACAATTACGGAGCATTTTTCATGACTGATTCGAGCGCCCTCGCACCAAATAAGCACTTTTACATGGATACTATGAATTGTTGAATTAATCGTAATTTCATTTATAAAAACCAAAAATAGTACTGAAGCTATTCCAAAAATTTTATCACGTGTGATGATGTCAATAAAAGTTGCGAAAGGGACTCATTGCATTCTCCAATAAGACTAATTAGGTGATGTTGGAGGAAAAATGGGGAGTTCAATGAAAACCATAACTGGTATTACCAAGTTTAAAATAATCTGTTATGCTGATGATGCGGTCATTATATCGCAAGACGAGGACAACTTACAGAGAATGCTATTTAAATTCGAGCAAACTGCACAACAGTATAACATGATTATCTCGCAAGAAAAAACACAATCTCTTACAATATCACGAGATCCCAAAAGATGTAAACTGGCATTATATAACAAGAGCGTGGCACAGGTTATGTCATTTAAATACTTGGGTGCTCAAATAACCAGTAACCGTGATCTTAAGTCGGAAGTCAAGTCGCAAACAATCAAAGCAGCAAGACTATCGGGATTCCTACGAGATGTGATATGGAGGAACAAGCACATGTCTATAGCGAGCAAAACAAGAATCTATAAGACCTGCGTAAGACCGGTAATGACCTACGCTACTGAAACGAGGGCAGAAACAGCAGCAACAAAGAGAATTTTAAGAGCAGCCGAAATGAGAACCCTAAGGACCATAACAGGACATACTTTACTCGACAGGCAGAGGAGCGAAGACATCAGAGCTACCTGCGGCATTCAAGATGTAGTAAGATGGTCCAGAGTCCGAAAGAGAGCTTGGATGGATCATGTGGACAGAATGCCTGGAAACCGCCTCTTAAGAGCTGCTAAGCACAACAAGCCAGAAGGTAACAGACCACCAGGACGACCGCCCAAGAGGTGGCACGAGAGCTGGACATCAGAATCCCAGTTGCGGCTGCTATGAGTGCTAATATATGAGGAAAAACAAGACAAATGTCTTAAGAAAAAGAAGAAGAAGAGAAGACCAAGTTCAAAGCCAGTTGCATGTAACTAGATTTGAGTTTTGTTATTTCGCGGTATGGAATATAAAGGAATAAAAATATATCGTAATGATACATTTTGGCAAAATAAGATGATATTAAAATCAGTAGATTTTTTTTATTAAATATTTGCTGCCTGAAATAGACGACAGTAGATACGAGAGAAATATGGAAATAAGAGATTGATATAAGTTATTTCTGTACAATTAGATTGTTATGTGTTTATTTTGTTTTCAAATATATTCTGTGAGTTTTCCAGTTTTCAAGTTCAGTGAGCATACTGAATATTACTGAATACCTTGAAAAATGTCATTCATTCATACCTATCGAAGAATACTTCTAAATATTTTGTTATGTATGAAAATGTTCAATTGAGTTTTTCCATAAACAGCATTTTTGCAGCGTTTTTTTTTCTGTGTGTATCTACGGGTTAACTTGTCCCGCATTTATGTCGAAAAATTAAGAAATCTACATTGATATTGAAAGAGTAATCAATCGATTTGCAAAACTACGCAAACATAGGCTTGACTTCGATTTGTAATTATTATTGTTAATGAACATCAACAAATAAAAATATAGAGTAACATTTTGTTGGGAAAAAAAGTTTCCCCTTTTTTTAGTATTTTATAATGGATACCTGTCTGTAAGATCGCCCTCCTCCTAGGTGTGCGCCTGGATTCGCCGATGTGGAAAGGTAACACTAAAAGGGGACGTTTGTTTGCGTAAATGTATGATACTTACCAATGAAACCTTTTTTAACTAATTCCAAAGTAAACCTCCTGGTAATTTTTTCGAGTTCGTGTTCTGAGTATTTTTTGTGATCGATTTTAACGCCAGCTTTGGCTCCTCCGAAAGGAACGTCAACACAAGCGCATTTGAAGGTCATCAGAGCTGCCAAAGCTTTGACTTCATCCCTGGACACGTCCATTGAGAAACGCATACCTGCAAAAAACGTCCAATAATTTCGTATTTGTATACAAATTCTTTTAAATCTGACCCGGTTCAGGGTAATGTAAGTTATGTGAAGTCAATAACACAGGCCCACAAAAGAAAACAAGTACCCTGAACTGATTCTATAACTATGCTAGTCCGATGTATTTTTGATCGCTTTTTCCGAATTTGAAGTCAGGATGGGGTGTTTCTCAGTATTTTACAAGGTTATTTAAAGGTCAAATTGAGGGAATGCGGTGGAAAAATCTGGAAAAATTCATACGTAAGTTTTTGGGGTCTACGAATTTGAATCTGACATTTGTTTGACCTTCGAAGGTCAATTTCAAGGTCATTTAAAAGTCAACTTCTTCGATTCACGGGATAGTTTTTTTTACCCCGGATTCTGAACGAGCGGGTAATTCTAATTGACCTTTAAACAAATGTCAGATTCAAATTCGTAGACCCCAAAAACTTACGTATGAATTTTTCCAGATTTTTCCACCGCATTCCCTCAATTTGACCTTTAAATAACCTTGTAAAATACTGGGAAACACCCCATTCTGACTTTAAATTCGGAAAAAGCGATCAAAAATACATCGGACTAGCATAGTTATAGAACCAGTTCTGGGTACTTGTTTTCTTCTGTACACATAAAATGTCCGGATATGAATAAGACTATTGAATAAAAAAAATTGTGTAATTTTATTACAAAATAAAATTTCACAGTAGATTGTTTGCCAGTTATTTTTCTAGAAAGGCCGGTTTTATCTCCATTCATTGTTTATTGTAAGAATTAAAAAAAAAAACTAATGATAACATTCTTGTTGGCAACAAGCACCGTTTCCGATTGGGCAATAATAAAGAAGCGCCGCATGTTGCATAAAACAATAACTGCAACATAATAATTAAAGTTTATAGATAGTGCACAGCTAGTGCATAAATTTTAGCCAAAATCGTACCATTTATAAATTTTACACTTGGTGAATTGGTCTTTTCAAGTAGGTTATTAGATACTTACTAAAGGTTTATTTTATTGTACTAGTAGGTATACATTTCTAGTCATGTTCATGCTCCTCTCGAAACTTAAAATTCCGACACAGATATTATAGTCGCTTATGGAAGCTTACTTCTACTTACTTATACTACCTGCCTTTTACAGTGCTAGGCAGGCAAAAAAATAACTCAAGGGTCTAACTTGCAATGTTAATGTTTATAGAAACTTTTAAAGTTATTTTGACCGCCAAACCCAACATTCACTACCATTCATAAGTGTAGGAACCAACACATCTCTATGCATCGCCAGACGTGCCTTTTTTGACACTTTCTGGCTATTCATAAAGCTGTGCAGTGCCCCATTCATTTGTTTTCCTGCCAACACCCTTCGCTCAATTTCACTGTCATACTTTCCATCTCTAGTAAACTTTGAACCCAAGTACACAAATTCATTTACTTGTTCCACTCTTTCTCCCTCAATCGAAACTCCACAGTATTTGTGTATATATATATACATATATATATATATATATATATATATATATATATATATATATATATATATATTTATTTGTATCACACTTTAAACTACACTGATTGTAACGATGGTTGCGATTTTAAATAAAAAACCACGTATCTCCTAAATACGGTCCTGTTTTTAAATTAGCTTACAGAACAAATTGGCATGCGAAAACAAGGACAAGAGAATATTGAACCTAGACAATTCTCAGCCACGACGGGGCCGAAAGATTCGCAATGGTACGTGGAAAAAAAGCGCTCCAAAAAAAATATCAATTTCAAAGCAAACCGATAATTATTTTCTGAGATATGCAGGTTAGATGAAACCGCAAAATCGAAAAAAAGGGTTGATTATAGATAACTTTTATCTATTATAGAAAATTCACTTTTTTTACCATCGATGATTTGTATTTTTTACAGTTGAAATAAAATATTATAAAATAGTTTTTTGATCACCTCAATTATCGCCGATTAATACGTACACGTCTATTCTAAGAACCAATTTCTTTAATTTCTTAAAATCGATCAATCAACAGTCATTTTTAATGATTAATTAACTCCTGTATAAAATGTGTCATTTAAAGATGACTGTTTTGTCAGTTTGACAGCGATAAAAAAGGTGCATCGTTTTTTATCACCGATAAAAATGCCTGTTCCTCTTAAGCATCTACATCTAGTATGCTTACGTTACTTTAATGTCTGCCCTGTCAGTTATTTAGGTATTGTTGATAATTGTAATTGATACTGAATTATTACAACATGAGTCGTTTTGGGAAAGTTTCGAAACAACAAATAACAAAAAATATAGAAAAAGCAATCCCGCAATCCACAAAAAATACTAAATCATCAATATGAAAACAATTTATGGAGTTTAGTCAAGTACGAAATTACGAACTGTCGAAAATAACTCCGTTACAAGAAGTTACAGATATATTAAAAGATTGGGCCTATAATATGAAAAAAAGGAATGGAGAAGATTATAAAGAATATGCAGTTATATCAATTTGGAATTCAACTGCGAAGATGATTCAAGAAAAATATTTCAACGAATACAATATTAAATTTTATCCTTTTGCCGACATAACTTTTAAAGAAGCTCGTGATGCGAGAAATAGTAAACGGAAAGAATTACAAGTTATTCCAGAGAAAAGAAAAGTAAGTTCTGTAGCATTGAACAAGAAAGATATAGTGAAAATGGCAAAATTGTGAAATATAGACAACCCAGAGGGATTACAAAAAAGATTCTTTCATATAGCTTCTTATGAATTAGCTTGGAGGGGGGTAGAAGCTGCAAACTGTAAAATTCACCATTTTAAAGAAAAAAAAAACTAGATGGAACTTCAACAGGAAGATTTGAATACAATACAATATTTTCAAAGACGACACAGGGTGGGTCGAAAAAATTGGCAGACAGCAAATGGATAACAAATAATGAAATGGATGAAGGTATTTGTCCCGTTGCATTGTTAAAATTACTGTTGCAAAAAAGAAATGAAAACATAACATCCGAACGACTTGTTTTAACTCCAAATCCCTTTTGGAAAAACCAAAATTCTAAAGGTTGGTACAAAAATGTTCCACTGGGTATTAATATGATTTCTACTTGGACCAAATATTCTGCAACTAAAATTGGACTCGACATTACGAATAATAAAATTACCAATCATTCGAACCGTGTCCCAGTTAGCCAAAGCAGGAGTAAGTGACCAACAACTTATAAAGATAACGGGACACTCATCATCATCTTATATTAAACCCTATCTCCAAATTGATCCTGAACATCACGAAAATCTTATTAGTTCCTTACGAGCCTCGAGTGAGAAAAATCAAAATGAACATTTGACAAAATCACTCGACCTTCGGTCTCGCGATTTTTTCATGTCAGTTTCTCTCGTAAAATTACTGATCGGCAAATTTATTTCGTTACGAAAAGAAATTTATCCGATAAAAAAAAGCTCTTGTGTTTTTTCTGTTGATAAAAAGATACCTAGTTTTCCCAATAACTGATAAATATGCACCTTGCTTTTGATCTACTATACCTTGAATGGTAGCATTCACAATCGTATACTTTGACAACTGTCACTGACAGATTATTTTCGATTCTTACTGCCAGATTATTAAAGTGATAACTTCTTATGGCACGCGTAACGGCGCCAGGCTGTCGTGCCAGCCAACCCCTCTCATATTTTAATATTTTTAAAAAAAGTTGGATACTCGGAGATTTGAACCTGAATACACTGACGTGCTAAACAGATAGCTGTACCATTCAGCCTCCACCACACACTCTTACTTCAAACGTCCAAGATTTTATATATATATATATATATATATATATATATATATATATATAAGCGGGGGTCCTACAGCTTCTGCCGCATCCCGCATTTCGATCGCCAAACACTCTCATCTCTCCATAAATCCTCCTGGTTTGCTCTATATCTCATTGTTTACATAACTCCGCTTATCCATGTAGTTGCTGGTCTTCCACGTTTTCTTTTGCTTTCTGTAATGTATTCTAAAGCACGTTTGGGCCACCTATTCTCGTTCATTCGATACACGTGCCCATACCATATTAACTGTCGAGTTTCTATTCTGTCTGAGGTTATATGAATTCTAATTGTTCTCCGCCTAATTTCATTATTTGGAATGTGCTCTCTCCTAGATATGCGACAGGCTCTTCTTAGGTAGTACATCTCCACACAAATGACATCGACGTAGGACCAATTGCATTCGACGCATAATTACGCAACTTAAACTGATAAGATTTTTAGTAAAATCGGTTTAGTTGTTTTTTTATGAAGAATCACAAAACTGAAAAAAATTGTAAACTTTCGGAATTATTTTTCGTCTCGATTATCTCCAGAACAAAAAATGATGATGATGGTTAAAATAGGTTTAGCATAGACACATATTGGACATTGCTATCCACTTCAGATTTTTCACTACTTTAATCTGAACATAAAATCAGCCTGTTTGTTTAATAGTTAGCACATTAAAGTAACGAAATAGATTTAATTATTAGTTGAAAACAGACATTAAAAAATAGGTCACGTTAGCAATGGAAGAATCGTGTAAGTGGATGCTATGGGTGACGTGCAGCACCACACGATCACGTTTTGACATTAGTGGTATGGTTGGCGAGAACGTGACGTTACAGCTTGAGATGGGTAACGTGCACGTGGTACAACTTATGACATATCACTCATAAGTTTGTAATGTAAAAAAGCGGCGTTACGAAAATATGCCCTGACTATTCAGTAATGATACCACCTGAAAAAGATGGGCAAAACAGAAAGTGATAGTTGCCGCTACTGCGAGAACTTCGCTGAAACTGCAGAACATTTGCTTTGCGAATGCCCAGCGCTTTTCTGCAAGAGGCTCAAGTTTCTGGGACGGGCCCTCCTAAAGCCCTTCGATATCAGAAACTTAGCCCCCAGGAAACTGATAAACTTTACTCGAAGTCTCAGAATTTCGGGCCTTGAATAGATTAAGGGTTATGCACAAAAGATCTGATAGGTCGAAGTGCTTGAGAGGCAGCATGGCCTTCACGACCTACCCCTACAATCTACAATCTACAAGGGCAGGAGTAAAAGCAAACATGGATGAAGGGCTACATTACATCTTGGCTGGTGTTGATCGTGATTATCTGTCTCAAACAGAATATCGTATGCAAAGATTTAAGAACATCGTTCGTGGCAATATTGACACGATAACTGTAAATTATGCAAAATTCATTGCATATGTCCAAAAATGTATTCTGTCTGCATTGGATTTGCAAGATATGATTTTTAACTTCCCAGTGGAAGATATAGCAATAGGTCCGATTTTGCGAATCCCGACATATCTCCACAATTCAAGGTCCCCAGAGTCGAATACAATAGTTTTTAAGTGGACTTCTGTGTGTGTATGTACGTATGTGCGTTCGGAATTATTTTTCGTCTTATCTCGAGAACAAAAAATGATATCGACGTGGGACCAATTGCATTCGACGCATAATTACGCAACTGGTTAGATTTTCAGCAAAATTGGTCAAGCTGTTTTTTATGGAGATTAAAAAAACTGAAAAAAATGGTAAACTATCTGAATTTTGCAATTTTTAATATTTTTAATACAGAATTTAAAGATATTTTGAATAATATAATTATTGCATTTTAGGAATATTTGTATGAAAAATATGATGACAATATTTTAAAAAAAGGATTTTAAACTTATCAGTATTGAGAGAATAGCATTGAAGACGCTTTAACAGTAAAAAAATATTGTTAGTAATAATCAAGCATTGTTTATAACAATTGAATATTGTTACTAACAAATTATTATTGATCATAATAATTAAAAAAAGATTTCAATTGTTATAAACAATTAAAAATAGCTCCCGCTTATGAAATGAAATAGTTGGAAAGAATACGGTTGACATAAACAAAATATTGTTAATGATAATTATAATTTGTTATAAACAATTTGAAATCGCCTTTTATAATAATTTTAATAATAATTATAACGACAAAACATATGGTATTTTTTCATTCTTTCCACTGGGAAGTTAGTCGTGTGGACCTCTCGACTCGCACCCAGATCACTGATAGTTGTTAATTTAAAATTCTTACTTCTCAATTGAGAAGCTAGCAAGCTCTCGAGATTTTTTTACTTCCTTGATTTTTAATTATTTGCTATTACAATAAAACTAATGCAATTAAACATGACTTTATCGATAACAAAATTATCTCCTATGTATTTACCCCCGAAAAAAATGTCTGTGAGGTCTACTCTTGTTAGGTCGGGCGCAAATCGAGACGCTCATAAAATCTCATTGGTTTCCAGTTTTGCCCCATTTAAGGAGGATATTTTTTACCTCTCAAGGAAGCAATAGGAAGAACCAGCGTTTTTTTTTCAATTTGTCGGCAAAAGGATCAAATTTAATATTGTATTCATTGAAATATTTTTCTTGAATCATCTTCGCAGTTGAATTCCAAATTGATTTAACTGCATATTCTTTATAATCTTCTCCATTCCTTTTTTTCATATTATAGGCCCAATCTTTTAATATATCTGCAACTTCTTGTAACGGAGTTATTTTCGACAGTTCGTAATTTCGTACTTGACTAAACTCCATAAATTGTTTTCATATTGATGCTTTAGTATTTTTTGTGGATTGCGGGATTGCTTTTTCTATATTTTTCGTTATTTGTTGAATCGAAAATTCCCCAAAACGACTCATGTTGTAATAATTCAGTATCAATTACAATTATCAACAATACCTAAATAACTGACAGGGCAGACATTAAAGTAACGTAAGCATACTAGATGTAGACGCTTAAGAGGAACAGGCATTTTTATCGGTGATAAAAAACGATGCACCTTTTTTATCGCTGTCAATCGAAAATATATTGTATATTTTAATACATGGAGCTTAAAGTTTCAAGCCTCCTGTAACTCCTAACTCGTATGTGCTATCTCGGTAACAAATAAACCATAAAACTTAAAAAACAGGCTACATAGACTTGACCAATCAGGTAAGGATTAGAAGGCGGGATATGTTTGGAAATAATCGCGTTACCGAAATACTAGGAAATTAATATTTGACGTTGTCTGGCGAACGACACCTTTCCGGTTAAGGGTTAAAATTGAACATTTATACCTAGTATCAACATGGTTCTTTTTTTGCTTGTCTGTAGAAATATTTCGTTACGTACCATAGCAGGTAAAGGCAGGTAAAATATGACTACATAAAATATTCCAACTTTTTCTATAGGAGGATATTTCTTTACCTACTATACTTAACTTGGATCATAAAAAAATAAACCACACCCAGGAAAAGCGGAATAACTACAATATAATAATAACAGTGCCTTACCAAGAATTCTATTTCTGAAGGTATTATAACATTAACGTAGTGGAAAAAATATTCCGTTAAAGAACCCCCGACAACTTTTAGCTAAAAAAATTAGGTAATACATGATTTCTTGAAATCCTAACCAATCTAAAAATATGAAGATCCACATTATTACGTTAAATTTTAATTTAAGAGAAATTTGTTAATTACTTTAAGCATTTACATAAAAATCCCTGTAACAGCTTTCCATATATTAATATTGGGTTTATGTAAAAAAAATCCCAAAAAATTAAATGTTAGCTATCAGTTTTGCTATAATGTATATTAAAAAAGAATAGCTATTTATGATATGAATAACTTCCATGGTATACTTTGATGTTAATTATGTACGATGAATTAAAAAATAATAATTTATTTGTGGTTTCGTATAGGTATCTATTATATTTTCTAGTTTGGGTATTGATAATTTGTTTCGAAAACAAATAACTAAAAAGTTTAACAAATAAGTGCCTATAACAAAATGTATTACACATTTTTTAATTTTTTTGGTTTACATTACTATCAAACAATGTTGTCAGGTGATATTTATTAATAAATGTGTTTAATTGATACTTATTACCAAAGTATTATTTATTTGATAACTATTAAATTTTATTTAATTTTTAAATTTGCTTTGCAGTTTTATTAATAATAATAAAATTATAACATATTTTTAATAAATACATTACAACAATTTATTAAATAATTTTTATTTTTACATTATTCATTTCATTACACCTAAATACAATGTTATACTAGATATAAAATAAAAAACACTTCTTATAATGAACCTTTTATTGTATGGGTATATTTTTATTTATCGAGAAAGATATATACATAATTATGTAAAGAAAAAATGTTTAAATCTAGAAAACGGGTCATATTTATGTATCTCTGGAGCATGCAGACAAAAAACTTACCCCCTTTACACGGAGTCCTATGGGTACTGTGTTGTGCCCTATATCCCTTAATAATTTCATATTCGCCATTATCTCTTTTAATGGGAAAAGCAACTTCAATAATGTGATCACATTGTTCCATATGAGTTAAAATACCCTTTACTTTAGCTTTTCTTTGCTCTAAAGACAACTTGGACCCCTTTACCTTTCCCAGGTCTTCCACTAATTTATCTTCTACTAAAACGCAGGCTTTGTGGAAGAAGTATTCGACCATATCGAAAAACCTTGGATTGGGGTTCGTAGGCATATCTCTTAGCCTCTCTGGAATGACATGATCTGCGTAAGTCCTGCCCTGAAGTTGGCTGCATGCTGCTGGTAAAGCCTTAAATAACGTGCCGATTTCCGCACTTCGCGATTTTAGAGGGAAGGCTTTGGAAATTAATTTAAAATTTAACATTTTGGTAAATTGTAGAAAACTTTATATTCAATTAATATTCAGCAAATCATAGAAAGCCGACGACACCACCGGTATTTGCAAAAGCCTTACGTAATTTTCACGCTAGCATAAACGGTACAAGCACCTCTCCAGCACACTGCTCGCGATATAACTAACTAATAATAAAATGTGATTCGTTTATAAAAATGCTCCTTTTAAATTATACCAACCTAACATCTGACAATGAAGCTAAGACGCATGATCATTCTATGTGAATGTTGCCATATCTTAATTTTTGTCTTTGTTTTTAGATGACGTATTTCAAAAGAAAAATGTTTTAAAAAACAATATTGTGTCACCTGCATTAAAATATTTATAAAAAGATATTAAACAATTATTAAAAACTTTAAAATTGGTATTGCATCTATAAGTAGTTACTTTGACGACATGTATGCTTAAAAAACCTTAATAATAAAATTTGAACCATAAAACTCTTAAACTTTGAGCTTGACAACACCGCTAGACGATCAATAAAAACTTAGACGTACAAGATAAAAAAAAATAAGGATTTGGTTTATCGCATTCAATGATTGGTAAATAATTATGGTTTCATTTTCTTAACTGATTTTACAAATAAACAATTATGCATCACTTGTATTAAGTTTTGCTATTTAGCTATAGTTTGAGATGAATAAATATTTAACAATTACATTTAAAAGTGTTCCTTTAGGAATAATTAAAATATGGCGCTACTGTAATTGTCAAGTCCACGTGTTAGCCGTTGTGACAGATCATGTGATGAAAACAATGACATTAAAGTAGTAGGTTAGATTTTTTTGATGATTTGTCTTACACGTACAATTTAATAATTGTAAAAATATGGATATTACAACATTATTCAAAGCTTGTGTTAAAACTGTACGTACCACTAATAAATCACTTGGCATTAAAGAACAGCAATCTAATATTCTAAAAAGTCACAGAGATCTTAATTTGTCTACCGCAAAAGATATTGTTAAACAGATAACAAAACTGCAACATTTCTTATTAGAAAATAAAGCAGCATATCTAAATGTTATAAACTATTTATCAACAAATAAAACCATGACTGAATCAGATAGGCAAAACGTAGATACGATGGCAGAAGATATAATAAGTAACTGTACCAAATTAATAAATGAGTACAAAAAAGAGATAACTGTTTCATTTAAAAGTGCCCAAAAAAAAGAACACTACCAAAACGTTATAGAAAGTTTAGAAAAGTATTTAAAAAATGTTTCAAAAATTTATGCTGAAGCAAAGGCTGTGAGGGTCAAACGGGTTATTGAGACACATAAACTATCTAAATTGGAAACTAAACCTGTAACTGCTGGACAAAAAAGTGATAATGTTAAAAGTAGAATAACTTTAGAAACAAGTGTTTCTCCAGTTAATGATAATGAAACAGTTCCACCTACTCCTATAGATTATGACAATCAATTGTCTGTAGAAGAAATACAAATGTTTGAAACTGAAAATGAACTTCTTTATAATGAACTTAATAGTATTTCAGGTAAGTTTACAAATCTTAAAAAACATTAATATGTAGACTTGTAAAACAACTAAAAAATATCACTACTACCAAATAATGATTCTAGCCCCACTTTTGACCCAGCACTGTTATTTTTAACCAAACAGTAAAAATACCTACTGGAATTAATAAAAATTATTAAATATATTAATCAACAACTACTGAATTCCACATTTTGCTGAATTTGTTACCTCCTTATTTGTTAAATAAACATGAACTACATTGTTTTTTATTTCAGATGAGGTTAGAGAAATGGAAAGTAAAGTAGTACATATAGCAGAATTACAAGAATTATTTACTGAAAAAGTTTTACAGCAAGAGGCAGACATTGAAAGGATTGCAACAACAGTTGTTGGTTCTACTGAAAACATGAAAGAAGCCAATGAACAAATTAGGCAAGCAATTCAAAGGAATGCTGGGTTGAGGGTCTATGTACTATTTTTTTTGTTATTGATGTCATTTTCCTTATTGTTTTTAGATTGGTATAATGATTGATTGCAATTTTTAAACAATTTTGGGCTTCAGCATATTGGGAAATGTTATGATAAAAATGTTAAACTGTAACAAATTAATAATATTGCACAAAAATAACCTGTGCATAATTTTAATGATTGTTCTTAGAAGATGTAAGTAACTTAAATATTTGCTTTATTGGTATTTCCATATTTTATTGTACATGTTTTAAATAAATTTGTTTTAAACATGTCAAGTTTTAATCTACAAGTTTGGGTTACTGATTGTTCCAAAAATGAATTCACAAGACAGCTTACAATAAAATACTAATACTTTTGCGACGTTTTAACTATGTATAATAATAGAGATACATTACTAATAGGCACACTTCTAGCGTTCACTACTCCACCTTCAACAAAAGGGCAATTTGATTTAAACCGAATTTTTTACCAGTGACATCCTTCCTCAGAATATTGTTTTATTCAATTCAAAAATTTTACATGCTTAAATCATACATTATAATAATAATATTAATCTGGGGGGCAGTTCCTTCCGAAACCAGTCAATGGTACTCAGACAATGTCCATTGTGTCTCCCCGTGACAGCCATTTGCGATCCGCTACACCCGTCTTCCTCCAAAAAAGGAGCAGGTCATTGATTGATAATTGCTCGGGCCCAGATAAAGCTAAGCACAGCACAGTCAGCATTAGTCCTGCATACGCCGGGCATTGGCCAAGGATATTAAGGCTAGTTTCCTCCTCTCCACACAATCTACAATTAGGGCTATCAATAAGCCCCAGGTTATGCATGTGATATCTAAGGGTACCATGACCGGTCAGTATTTGTACTGCTATTCTGGCATCCTTCCTACTCAGTGATGTAATGCTTCTGGCTAGGCACTCTCGGGGAGATTCCCCTTTGAGTGAATCCCTAGTGCTGGCTCTGAGCCCACAATCTTTGTTTCTGATCACGCTTTTGCTAACTTATCAACCCTCTCATTGCCTTTGATTCCCAAGTGACCAGAAACCCATACAAGAGTGACCTTGTTGCTTTTCGACCATGCCTCTAGGCATTGACCCAGAGTCAATCGTGAATTAATAGTTGGAGCCGCTAGCGCTTTAATTGCCGCTTGGCTATCCGAGCATATTTTAATGCACCTGCCTGTCCCCCCTATGGAGAGTGCCGTCTGTGCACATTGCATGATTGCTACAGTTTCCGCTTGAAAAACTGTAGCGTATTTACCCAGAGAGATCGACTCCTCGATCCCATTCTGACGACTATAAATTCCAGCCTCCGTACCGGCACCCGTTTTGGAGCCATTGTAAACCAAATGTCCCCATTGAGTAGCACCGATCTTTGGGTTCTGGTCCATCCTTCTCGTTTCGGGAAGCATACCTTAAATGGTCTCTACACGGATAGCCGGTATCTTGTCCTGTCCCATCTTAAGCACGGGATCTCGGATAGGACACCTTGTGGGAATTTTGTGTGTTCACAATCACTAATTTCCCATTGTTGTTCACATTTAAGGCGGTGCGCTGTCGTCGCAGCCGCAACAATTACCTCAAGGTGAAGCGGACCAATACTGAGCAGCGCCCCCATCGCCACCACTGGAGTAGTGTGCATGGTACCAAGTGCGCCTCTTAGTATCAGAGCTCTGGTGTGCTCCAACATTGTCTTGGCTGATGACTTCTGTACCCTGGCCACCAGACAACCGAAGCGTACAGTAGCCTTGGTCGAAGTATCGCCGTATATATCCATAAAATCATTCTAGGTCTTAAGCCCCAGGTCTGGCCAAATGTCCTTCTGCACATACAAAAATATACGCTTACGCTTTTACAGCGTTCTTCAAGGTGCTCCTTCCAGCTCAGCTTCCTGCCCAGAGTAATATCCAAAAATTTCACTAAGTCAGTTGGAGTTAACCTTATTCCTCCGAGTACGGGGCCCTCCACGGTGCCTACCTTGTACTTGCAGGTGAAAATGACGAGCACAGTTTTAAGCGGATTTACCGAGAGACCGATCTCGTTACACCATTCTTCCACCAGAAGCCCCAGAAAGGGGCATCTTATCAGGATAGCCATATCATCAGCATACCTTTGCGTGAAGAACCCTTTATCGTTCAGTGTCTTAAGAAGCCTATGGGCCACCAAACACCATAGGAGTGGGGAGAGTACTCCTACTTGCAGGCAGCCTCTTCTTACTTATCCAGTAACCTCCACTGCACCTTATGAGGCCGTCACTCGCCGTTTTAGCATGCCTCGGATCCACTCCACAAGTCTCTCCGTTACACCTCTTCGAGCAGCCTCTCTACACATCACTTCATGTGGTGTGTTGTTTAAGGCACTCTTCATATCCAAGAAGATGCCTACAACGAAGCTTTTCCTCTCCAACTGCTCCTCAACGACTGAAACAGCAGAGTAAAAAAAAGTGTCGACGGAGAAGCCCGTATGATATGCATGTTGATTTGGGTGCAGCGATCAAAAAACCAAATCAACTTGAATTTTCATATAAAAAAATGTGTTGCAGAATTGTATAATTTTTTGACAAAGGTTTTTTGCGAATAACTTTTCAAATTTTGCTTTTGTACAATCGGTCATTTGATATTCGCAAAGTGGCGTTCAAAACGCATACTTTAAAAAAAAGAAGCCCCTACGACGTCAGGGAGCCGAGATAAATTTTTTTTCAATTAATTCTTGACAGCCCTGAGTATATTCAATTGATTTCGCTCTTACACGAAATCGTTCTTAAAGACTGGTACTTTATCAATAAAAATATGGCGAATCATTTGCCGTTAATTAAATAGCTACTGTTGTTTGCGGCACGCGGTGGCAGAGTGATGGGACGATCCGCTTGGCCGCACCAAAAATTGAACTCACGAGTTCTAAATCAATCGCGATCGCAAACTGTGTTATTCTCTGGTTCTACTAAAAATTCCTTTTTTACTTGATTTGGGGTAGATCGACGAGCCGAATGCGATTATAACAATCCCAATGGCCGTTAATGTTTTACACACAAAGTACACCGGATCCCATTTCGTCGAATATAGTCACGTGAAAGGCCTTTCAGCACGAATAGTTAATTTTCCAATCTATACATATAAAATGCTTTGTCCTAATTAACGGATCAACGCACTGTCTAATAAGAAAATATTTTTTGAAATTATGCCCCAAGGGGGTGAAAAACGGGGCAAAGTTTGTATGAGACAACGTGATTCCTTGGTCCAATCTACTTCAAATTTTGCATATACATTCTTTAAGAGAATTTATGGAAGATGTGTTTCGTATTTTATTGAAACTCATCGCCCAACAGGGTTAAAAAGGAGTAGAAAGTATTTTTGGGGGTGATTTGCATCGAAGTTGATATCAATACTCCTTAGTGCTTTGGATTTAAATTACATTTTATTTTGACACATGTTTGAAAACTCAATCCGATTTTATTCAAAAAACGTTGAATTCACATAAAAGCTTGGTGTTACACAATACTTAAAATTGGAATGTCAAATATTAAAGAATATTTGTGGCCTTCGGTGACAAAACTGAGCCTTACCAAATATATGAGAGTCCATCTTAGGGGAGATGTTACTGCCGGACAGTTCTCAGACCTGTTGCTTAAAATAGAAAATGGTGATTTTCCGGAACTGGAAAATAATATAATTCTCTCTACAGAGTTAGGTACAATGGTTTTCTACTGTAGAAGAGCTCATAGCTTAAATTCACCCAAACAATAATATTCACGATAAATCTGCAAAATGGTTATGCGAGCGTGCCATCCCAACATCAAAAAACGAACAAGCCTCAGTCATGAATGAAATACTTTTGAGATCATTTGAAGAAGTTGAATATCAATATACATCCGTCGACTTAATGATAAACACCGATGATGCCATTCATTAACCGGTCGAGTTCCTGAATACATTGAAGCCTCCCGGTCTCCCAAGCCACATATTAAAATTGAGAGTTGGCGCGCCAATTATGTTGCTGCGCAATATAAATCCACAAAAATTATGCAATGACACCATATTGCAAATAAAAACATTGCATCGCAATGTAATCGAGGAAACTATACTGGCAGGTTGTTCTTGAGGAGTCTGTATTTATTCATAGGATTCCTTTAACACCATCAAATTACCCCTTCGAATTCAAGAAAGTTGTATGTGGCATGCTCCAGAGTAAGCGCCTGGAGATTCCAGCACTCGAAGAAAAAACAAAAAATACTGTTTACAAAGAAATACTGAGGTATGTGTAGTGTTTCGTTGTAAAAAGATAAAACCCCTGTGTCACTTTCACCGAATCAAAGGCCGAGCTTCGTGTTCATTAAATATAACAAAATTTTATTTTATTTTCATGTTTATTTACCCTTTAAATCCCTACACTATAATAAATATTCTTATATTTTATAAGTATTCAAACATTTAAACATAATAATTGATATGTTATAATAAAGTTAACGTAAAAAATCAATTAAAAATCCTATTAGAACCATTTTCGACTTCTACGCGGACTAAAACGCGGGGAAAAGCTAGTTTAATATAAAATTATTAATGTCCGTCAAGTTTGGTTTTTTTAAATCCTTTCTAATTTGTAATAATGGCAGCTGAAATTTATTTACATTAAAGCCTGGATTTTCGGGATTTATTTTAAATAAATACACACTGTACAGAAAAAATAAATTTATTCTTAATAAAAAACGAAAAGCATATAATCTTAAATAACTTGGTAATAAAGAAATACTTTTTTCATATAACATTAAACATTTTGACTAGTAGAAGCTTAACATTAAAAATCTAAAACATAAAATGGTCTCATACTGTACATTTATATATATATATGTATATCTAAGTTTAAGTGAAAAATCACGTAGTAAATACTTACAGTAGCAAATCAACGTTTTCGACAAATAATTTTTCTTGTATATGTCAACAATGTTTTTAAAAAATAAAGATGCTAAACGCGCATACTTTACAAAAAAGATAACGGTATTCTTCGAGCAGAAAAATGAATGTTTCAGAATATAAAAACCGAAACTTTATGGCCGCGAAAAATGAAACATTACGATGAAATTGTACGTCATGATAATTCCTATTTTTCCTACAATCTAATTTTTTTTAAGTAGAACTCTAAATTATTGGTTATATATAAAAAGTAATTTACCCAGTTTTACAAATTGTTTATTTATTATCAGTTCAATTCAATTGCAGATCAACTCATTCAATACCTACTTTATTTTTAATTGATTGCGTATTTGTCGTATCTTTCTCACATATGCAGAAAATATTTGATGGCAAAGTAAAATATTGAACACAAAATATACATTAAATGTTAAAACAAAATTTTCTAGTATTTTAATTTTTTTACAAAAATAAATGATTTAAATAATTTCTGTTCGAATTTATTAGATGTTATGAGATTATCCCAACTTGCAACATGCACTGATGCGCAAAGTTGTAATTGATTTACTTTTTTAAATTTGGTCCATTAAGCAAAAAATCTATTTAAAAATTGTGTTGTGATCATAGATCGCAACACTTCGTTTTAAATTTTAATTATTCAAATTTTAATCCTTTACGACGCCCATGTCTTAAAACCGTTTTGCCCCAGGCAGAACTCGCGATGTCTCCGTCTGGCACCACAGCTGGCTTTTTTCCCCCTTTCTTTGCAATGCGCAGTCTCGAGTCGGTGCAGTAGTAAGTTTCCTCTCTCAACGCGTCGTCTCGATTCGAAGCAACATCAGTATTGTTGACAGTCGTAGCGAGCGGCTGTCATACAGCTCCTTTTCCACGGCGATTAAACCTCGCTTGTTACTTTGCAATAAGTTGTATTCCTTCGACCGTCGATAGTGACGTTTCGTCAATTTCTTTTCTTTCGTTAGTTTAATTCCTTTTTCACAGCTTTAAAATAATTTCATTGCTTGCAGCAGTTAACTAGTCAGGACAATTGCATTGTGTTTGTTAAAGATAGAAATAGTGTTTATATTCTGCGTTTATTAAAAACATTTAAAAACCAGCCAATTTTTGATTATTTCCAGTCCGCTTACATCGAAGTAGAGTAATCATTTCTCCCATGTAGAAAAAGGGATAGTATAAACCCCCGATTACTACAAATTGTATTGGATAAGTTCTTCTTGATGCATTTTTCTAAACTCAATACAATTTATCCTGACTGTATTTAAATGTATTTCAAAATATTGGCCTCATTTACAAAACAATAGTGCAGGTAAACACATTTAAAACGAATATTAAACTTTGATTTCCAGACCAAAACTACATTTATATTTTGCTTGTTAAATGACGGTTTATACCGAACATTAGGAATATTTAAGTAAAACAAGTTGATTTCATTAAAAAATATATAGAGGCAAAACAAAAGATTAAAAACGTTACTAAAAGAAACTTTTTACGTTATTGAATGGTGATAAATGGAAAGATGTCATTGGACATTTTTGTAACTTTAAACAAATTAAATTACTCTTTACGAAATACGACTGTGCAATTTAATATAAAATGGATATTATTTTTACAAATGAACTGATCTGATCTAGACTCAAAAATAAACTATTTACCTAAATAGATTTGTTTTGGACAAATTGTCAACGAGATCAAAATTTAATTTTAAGTCAACATTAGTAGTAGTATTTTGTCTAAAGCATCAGCATATACTATCACTCGGTTTCTTTTGTCATGTTTTTTTTTTAATAATAAGCAGAACGTAAAATGATAAGTACGCATTGTTTCAAATTTTTCAAAAAATTGCACCCGCCAAAAATGCGTTTCTACGTTTTCATTTCAAAATTTGAAACAAATCTTTTACCAACTAAAAACTATAAATAAAACATGAAACCTTCAGCTAAGTCTTAAAATAGTTTTAACAAAAATCATAAATTTTAGGAAAAATGTAACACATTAGGTAAGTTCGCAAGTATTCTCTAAAATTTAAATAGTGCAAGTATTTACAATGTTGATTGTAATAATTTATTTATAAGAACACCTCAATAATAGTCTTATTCAATCAATTTATAGCTGACATTTTAATTTAAATATGTTTTTAGAGACGACTATAAAATAATAAATAATAATAATAAATATGTAAAAGTGGTCTTATGTTACCTACTAAATAAATCTATTTCAAGCAATCAATAACTTAATACGATCAACATTTTTTGTTTACTTGTAGAGCCTAAATTTGTTTACAAAATTGGACATGCAATATTGCTGTGAGATTTTAATCATTTATGTTAAAGTATGTCATTATGTATAGACTTTGATTAAGATTTAGCAGTTTTGATTTGCTGTGCATTTAGAGCGCTTGAATTTTTGTTTGCGTAGAATCCAGCAATATTATATTTACATCTATAGTTTTGAAACAATCATATACACATTAAGTACAAGTTTTCTACATTTTGGTAGCCTATTTCTAAGTATTGAAAGTACTATTTTCAACATATGGTATTGTGTATCTAAATTATTAAACTAACTAACCTATTATCACAGATGTCTTTAACACTCATCTAATATTTACGGTCGTCTATGTACCAAAAAAACAAACGTTTTATTAAAGTGCGAAGAAATAAGTTTCAGAGCCGAAAAGCTGAATCAGAACTTTGTTCATTTGATGGTGATTATCAATTGTACCTCCTTAATTACTTTATAAACAGATCTTAAACTTTTGTAGTCGAAGATAGCCCAAATGTATTTGATTAGATAAGAAATGTAACATCGGCAATCGCCAACAGCACGCGTCCGCTACCCTGTCCTTATAGTTTGTAGTCAAAGGGACACTAATTTTTTTCATTGTTAGATTCACTATGAATGAAAGAGCATATTTTTTTAAAAAATGTTCAAAATGCATACAAGAAATTTTTTTATTCCTATTCCTGATAGGGAAACAATATTTTAAAAAATCCTTGTTTATAAGACTGTTTAAAATGTCTTGAAAACAGATAACCCCAGAAATACAAGCAGCAAGAGACGCGATGTGGCATTTTACAATAGAATAGGATATTGCCTTTCTAATGGTAAAGGTCGCCCTCGGCGAACGTATCTCGATCAGATCGAAATTGTTTTGAAGAAAGGCTAGGTCAAGAGTACCAACAATCGACGAGCATGTATGAAAGCGCTGATGAAAGTAGAAGACGTGTGTAACAACCGTAGCAAGTGAAAATAAGTGGTCTCTGCCTACCGCTACGGAAAAGGTTTGTATGGTGAGAGTTGTTTAAGAAAATTTTCTTAATTTTGTAATGTGTAATAGTTATTTCATTTAAGAATAATTATTCATTGAAGTAAAACTTCTTTACGCACGCTTGACTTGGGAAGTGAGCTGATGAATGCGTGATGAGAGCGTTAGGAAAAGTATGATCGGGCGAGGCGAACGGAAGTTGAGAGGGAGATATAAGTTAGTAAAGATAAAAAGAGAGAGAGTTATGTTTCGTATATTGTGTCCAAGCTTCTCAGTGGCGCAATTGGCTAGCGCGTTCGGCTTTTGACCAAAAGGTTGGTGGTTCGAGTGGGGCTCTGACATGTTCTTTAATAAATAGCCTCTAACTACTAACTCACGATCAAAGACAATACTTCATTCTTACTTCTCTCTGATCACGATAAATTCGCATTACAGCCACTACGAAAGAGCGTTGTTGCCAGTATTATCGTAGTGGCGTTAAATCATGAGATGAATAGTTGCACGGCGCAAAAGTTGAAGATCTGTATTTAATGTTTCTAAAATGTATTTAACCACACTTCCTTTTTAAATTATATCTTTATACGGTAAACATTATCTGTTAATACTTTAAATGAACAGCGCATTGTAGAAAAATAGATTCCAATGCAATAGCTCTAATTTGATCCTACAGCTTTTACAAGTGCCTTAAATTAAAATGGTATTTATATATGAAGTATAAATTTAATTTGGAATTAAAATAAAATAAAATGTTACCGTAAATAAATAAAATAAAATAACTAATAAATTGGTGGTACACGTTAAATTCTGAAAATTTGAATTGAAAGCGATAAGGTATAAAAATATTGAAACTGCATTGTTATTCATTTTTAACAATTTTTTATATCAAAAACTACAAGAAACTAACAAACGAAGGGATGATTTTAATTTTATTCTAAATTACTTCAGATTTATAGCGTGAACAGTGAAGTACATAATGTCAATATATTCTAGAAATTTTACTAAAATTAATTGTGGTTCCCTCACGACCTTTATAGAATGTTAGCCTCTTTAAATAATACTTAAAATATAATTAAGAACTATAATAATCAGGTTAGTTCTCATTTTATCAGTAAAATACAATTACGAGAAAACTTTATTGTTTCACGTCAAGCACAATCATTCAGCATTTAACATTTAATTTTATCTAACAGCTCGAACTGTTCTTATTAATTAAAAAACACCAGAAAACATGGCTAGCAAATGCACATTTGAATTACATTTAATAACCAATTTAAAAAAAAAATACAAAAATGATGTAAGCAATAAAAAAGTTATCACAATAATTTTTAAATTGCTATTAAAAAGTAAAGAAAAATCAAAGGAAACACTCATTTTTCAATTCTCGCGGTTATATAATTTTAACAACCAAAACAATACTTTTTTTATTCTTAAATAGCAAAAACATATTAACTCGTTTAAGTCTAAGCAGAGCACCTTCGTCACAGATTAATGGTATCCAGATCTTGGATAGGTGCTCTACCAGGACCTCCACTACTGCTACCTGTAAAAACAAATATATAAAATCTATATAAATAAGTTACTCAAAATAACTTTTTAATGACGTTCCCAAAGGTCAGTAATGCCTATCCTATGATAACATTCCCACTTAAATTACTTGATGGAGAGAGGTTTTGCAATCCTCGCTTAACCATAGTGGTTTTTATATCTTCATAGGTTTAGCTAAATAGAGAGTCTTTTATTACTTGCATTTTTTATTCTTTTATATTTTTGATCACAGTTCCAATAAAAATACTTATCTTTAAACGATTTATATTAGCTTGACTCGTATCTATGTATTTAACGGAATCTTTGGACACGATTTTCACCCACTTAATAACATCGGATCATCTTGAAAAAAGTGTTTTATATGGATTAAAAATGACTGATATCCCCCCTGAATTCAATTTAAATAGATGGCGACGCTTGAACTACTCTCCAACAAATGTCGCTAACATGTATCACCATTTTAAATCCTAGTAATTTTAATACCTCCTCGCGTTTTTATATTACACGCTTTATATTAGCTTGACTTGTATTTATCTATCTATCTATGTAACGGATTCTTTAAACACGATTTTCACCCACTTAAAAACACCGGATCGACTTGAACGACTTTGTATACTTCTAAAGGACCGATGACAATACAATAATTTCATACATTTTTTCATCAGGATACTAAAAAACTAAAAATAAATAATAGTTTTAAAAAAAACCGAACTAAAAAATAAAAAATTAGAATAATTAATAAAGAATAATTTTACAATCTAAAGCGTGGGGTGCGCTATATTAATTAATATATTTGATAATAAACAGATACTGGTAAAAGTAAAGTCTCCAAGAAGAAAACGTAAACATCATAAAAACCCCACACTTTTGATTGTAAAATTATTTTTTATTATTATTTTTTAGTTCGGTTTTCTTATAAAGCGTGTTGTCTTCGGGAGAAAAAGAGAGAGATTTTTATTTCTAAGAATCAACTGATCAAAAGTACGAGAATACCATCCTGAATTCTTACTCAATGGTGTTTTTTTTATATTGAGACTAACAAGTAGGTACATTACGTCTCATAACTTTCGAGACAACTTACAACGTTCACCTTCGAGAGTGAAACATCATTGATTTCTTTCGAGAGGGAAACATACACGACTGCTTTGGATAGAAAAAATAGCCTACACTTCAACAGCACACATGTTGGCGTTAAATTTTGTGACACCATATTTTTGGGTAACAAGACAACAATTTAAATGTGGCGCTATCTAAGAATTTCGCATCTTTTTGAAATGGGTTGCAAACAAGTTTTACAACATTAGGTACTATCTAATTGAGTATAATTTAAAATGTAATATTATATGGATAAATATGTGCAAAAATTGGCTTTAAATGGATATTACGTTGGATGGCTTATTATAACTTTATAAAAAGAAGGCGAAGGAGCTTTTATAAACTTATTTACCGAGAAAGTAGATAATAACAAAGTTAAAATTACCTTAAAAATAAATTTCAATGCAAAATGTTGAGGTGTCCGGAAACCAGTCGACCATCACAAAATATAATAAATATTTGCTATAAATAATCAAGTAGGACTCTAATTTGATTTGTCCCCACTTTGTCGACATGTGTTTACGACGTAACTAATAAGTATGAAACTGTTAGCGACAGTATGTACGTCTGACTTATCAGAAAAAAGCCTACGACGCATGCAAGAGATCAAATAATTTCTCCTCTAAAAATGTGCTCATTTATAATAAAACGGTTCTAAAAATAAAATAAATATTCTACGATTTAAAAAACCTAACATTAACTTCTGAAAAATAAACTAAAAATTTGAGCTCTAAAAAAACATTACAAATTTAATAATAATATAATAAAGGTTCAATTAAACAACCTTGTTGTGCCAAACAATAGCCAAATTTGTGAAACAGAGAATCTCATATCGCTGAGTAGATTTGGTGTAACGTTGGCACAAAGTTGGATAATTTTCTTCCTTAATCCATTATGATTTTTATTTTTCCTAAAATTGTGTGGATAAGCGGATTCTCCAAACATTAAGTTTTTGTGTGTAGTGAGTAAGCCCAAGAATACTCAGATGCTGATTTTTCCGAGACCAATATTGTATAAGCGGATTCTCCAAACATTAAGTTTTTGTGTGTAGTGAGTAAGCCCAAGAATACTCAGATGCTGATTTTTCCGAGACCAATATTGTATTTTTACTTTGCTTTTCCACCATGGTTTCACAAAATTCCATGTTTTGGCTATTGTTTGGCACAACAAGGTGGTTTTTTTGAACCATTATTACATTAGATTTATGTTTTTTAAATCGTAGAGAAATTATTTGTTCTCTTGCATACGTCGTAGTCTCTTTCCTTATAAGTCACCTGTACAATTTCGTACTGATTGCTTCAGTCGCAAACACATGTCAACGAAGTGGAGACAATTAAAATTAGAGTCGTGTAGTTAATTACTTGATTATTTATCGCGAATATTTATTATATTTTGTGCTGGTCGACTGGTTTCTGTACACCTCAACGTTTTGCATTAAAATGTCTATGTTCCACAAATATTTTTCCATATCTGCATACTATTAAATATTTTATTTAAAAAAAATAAAAAGGGAAGGATCAACTAAGGATTGACGCCATTTTAAACGTCCCGCATTGTTGCAACAGGACATTATGAAGGGCAAACTGAGATTCTCAACAAGTTACTTTTAACATTTTAAAAAAAAAAAGTGGTGCCGCTTCCTACATTGATTCTGCGTCGAAAAATTTGTGTTAAGAACGCTATCAGGAATATATGAGTCAATTTTAAAGATAATCGCAAGACATTTTTTTGGGAACGTCCTTAAATATATCTTGTTGCTTTAAACAACTTTTTATGAATTAAATTTTAATTTACCATCTGACGGTGGGGCCGTACTTCCTGTCGAAGAATTCTTGTGATGGTGATGATGATCACTGCCGGTAGAAGTCATGTTAAGTTTGTTCATAATGCTGGGTATGCTGAATTCGGGATTAGGTAACTTTCTCATAATCTTGCCAGAGGTAATGAGTCGACCGAAACCTTCTTGATGAGCAAAGGCGTAACCGGAACGTATCGAACGTCTTACACGTCTCGCTGATGGCGTCCTCAAGACGTCTAAACTGTGCCTCGATCTCACCTAAAAATAGATGCACATAACGCAAACAATTCCATTTTTACTTAGCTCAACTAAATTAAAGAAAAAAATTCTAGGAGTAATAACAAAATTCAAATAGCTATTTTAATATATATAAAATAAAAAAGTAACCTGTGCTTCTCTTTGCTTCAATCTGACCCTATCGGATAACGTGGGAAATACGTCAACAAAATAGAACCTCCACGCAAGTACAGGCATTATAGAAATTATAACTACAAGGACGGTTGTGAACCAAAAGTTTGCTTCTGACATTGCTTTGATCAAAGCACCGACGTATGGACCGTGGCAGAGGTAATTATAAAAATTGTCGGCTACAAAATAGAATGCCAGAGAGCCCCAAATCATGATGTGGTTGAAGACCGTCCAGTACATTGTGTCCAAGGCGATCTGCAAATAAAACGTTATGTGATCGATTTAAACTGTTGAAAATTTTAATCTAATAAAATGTTTAATAAGTACAATCGAACTTCGATAAGTTGTTTATTTAATACCTCAGATAAACGGATCGTATGCTTTTCTGGGCCATCTGCTCCCGGTCATAAGCTTTTGCACACTTTTAGATCTATAAAAAAAGAAACATTTTCCCAAAATTTTAGCTTCAAAACCATTTAGGAACATCTTCAAATAAGCTCTTCTTCAGCAAAATGTTTGAAGGCAATAAAATAATAAAATAGGCATTTTGTCAACGCCGCTTATGTGCATATTCTGGGTTTCGATGTAATACATAGGTAGAGACCGATTATTTTAAAGCACGTTTAACGCATGATAGATAATTAAAGATCGATGTCAGTATAAATCAGCTAACAGAAAGGATTACTTTTGCGATTTTGTTTCAATTAGATCGACTGTCACCAGTAACTTCACTTTTTTTGATTTTTAAAATTTGGATATTGATGATGGTGTTGGTAATTTGCAAATGGGCAGCAAAAAAGAGCACAATAAGAAGTTCTTAAAAAAATATGGCATTCTTATAGCATAGTGCTATACTCAAGCCATAGAGATGAAAAATAAAAATAAATAATACTTTAAAAAACTAAGATAACATGCTTTATAAGAAAGACCGAACTAAAAAATAATAATAATTAATAAGAAATATTTTACAATCAAAAGCGTGGGGTGATTTTTATAATGTTAACGTTTTCTTCTTGGAGACTTTCCTTTTACTAATATCTGTTTATTATCAAATATATTAATTGATATAGCGCACCCCACATTTAAGATTGTAAAATTATTTTTTTAGTTCGCTTTTCTTATAAAACGTGTTTTAGTTGTTTTAAACTATTATTTATTGTTAATTTTTTAGTTCGGTTTTTTTTTAATATCCCTTAAGTGGGTGAAAATCGTGTTTAAAGAATCCGTTAGATAGATAGATAGCTATACAAGTCAAGCTAATATAAAGCGTGTAACAACAAGTCTCATTGATTTATTAATTAGGACAGAAATACGCACGTCCATTTTTTTAATAACTAGTAGATGTAGATTATATACAATGCTTAAACATTATTAAAAAACCTATCTTTGTTAATTGGAAAATTTATGAGCAATCTTCTTACAAAAGCATTTACAAGTATTATAAAGTTGGCGACGTAATTATTATTATTAAAAATTATTATTATTATTTATAAAAAGTTCTGTATGGTTCAAAGCAACCATCAAATGTTACATTATTCAATCGTATTTATTATTTATTTATGATTACTAATTAAATTAAATAAATGAATCGAAAGGAAAACGATGCACTTATTTGTTATCAACAACACTAATAAGAAAATGCCAGTTCTGACATTTAATCATTTAAATAATTACTTTTTTAATATATAAGATAAATTATTCTAGAACGAAAAAAAAAAGAAAAGTATACATTATTCATTTATAAACATTTAAAAGCATCGACATTTTTTTAGAAAAGGTCCAAATTTTCCTATCAAAAGCATACCCTCTTTTTTTGGCGTCAAGAGTGAAAATTATATGAAATTTTTACTTGATAAGTGGAATCACCTTCGATAGTTCGAATTTTAAGTAGAAATCCCCAAATTTTGAGCGTTCTTACACGTTTCACTTTATAACCAAGATTCAAGCAATTCGTTTTGGTAAAAAATCGGAAGAAAAAATTTTCTTTTCATTGACGACCCGGTCCATCCAATGATCATCAACAAAAATAAAAATGTATCAATTTATCAAATTTGTTTTTTTTTCCTACGAATATGACATCAAAGTTCTAACCACTTGACCAAAGTGTCATAAGAAATGTGAAATGTCATTATTGACGCAGAATTTTAAAAAAATTATGAATTTTGAAAAAAAAATTAAAATTACATTTAATTATTTAGCGTGTCTCTGAGCTACATTTATTCGTTACTATAATAAGGATAAATTTATGTGTACATTTATGGCACACTGCACCGCCGTGTCATTTGCCTTCCATAGGTCCCGAATTGTGCAAGGGGTCTGTAGGGATGGGCAGGTCAGGAGGTGTTCCATCGTTTGGATCTCTCCGCAGGCGCATAATTCGTCCTCGGCGTATCCCCATCTTAGCAAATTTTCTCCGGACCTTCCCATTTGATATCTAATCCTATTGAGGTTTTTCCAGGTTTTCCAGTCTAGTTGTGATTCTTCAGGGAGGCTTTCTGTCGGGTTCTAGGTTGGGGTATTGTTATCTGTTAGCCTCTGTTTCCACATTGTTTCTTTGGTTGCCTTATTAGAGCCTGTTAGTGAGTTTGTTGACTTTTTGAAGATTTTCCTGCATTTAAGTCTGGAGGCAGCGGGCTCGTGTCCGTATAGGGGGTGTCTTTCATCCAGTGACTGCCTACTTCGTTCTGCCATACATAAGGCTTGCCGCCTGATTTGTGGGGGGGCTATTCCCGCCGACATGTACAGGAGATCCAGATTGGTTAGTTTTAGGCAGCCCGTGATCAGCCTACAAGAGTCGTTTAGGGTGGGGTCTAGTTTGTTGGCATGTGTTGATCTGGCCCATAGAGGGCACGCGTATTCAGCCGGGGCAAAACACATGGCAATGATTTTTGACCGTAGTACATTAATATACCAATGCATGAAATATCGATGTTAAATCTGAGACCATTTCCAATTGTTTTAAAGAAGCCGGTTTTGGTTAATATTCTTAGTGGGAGAAAGAGAATGAAATTCCTTTAATTTTCATGAGTGAATGCTCGAAAGAAAGAAATGAAAGGGAAATTTAACTCCAAATGAAATAAGAAGCTTGGAAAAATAATAAAAATATGCAAGGTGTCACTTTTAATGATTTTTGGAGGTGAATGACGATATTGTTACTTCGGAGTAACACGGATAACACAAGATCTACAGATCTTAACCCTAATCTCCAAAGCTCAACAATAACAATGACAGCAACAGAATTATAATGGAGGATGATTTGTATTTACTACCTTCAAAAGGGTTGATTGCAAATTCGTTAAGCGTTTATATTTTAAGACCAATAAACATACAAACGATTATCTATATAAAGATTTTTTTGAAAATTAAAATAAAAAAAATGAGCCGTCGCGCGACGCCTAACAGATTAAAACATCGAAACTATTTTGTATACAAAATATGCATTGTTTAAAAAAAACTAAATATTACTCTTGAATATCACTTAATACAAATAAGCTAAATTTTCTTCATACTTTTCTTTGATATTTTCTTCATTTATCGTTAATATCCCATTTTTTAGTTACTGCAGTCAAAAAGTATTTTGGGTCAGACGGAAGACTGATGGTCTTCACGCCAACAGCCGCTTTAACTCTCATCTGCGGCATTGGATGTTTCACATCAAAAATCCGCTCGTCAATCACCAATAACCGACTTTTTTAAAATAAAAACTAATTTATTGTGACAACATGTTATTTGTATGGATATTTACTTAAATAAATGGACAGTACATATTTTGTATTTTAATTAATAACTCGATTTGTGACAATTGATGGTTCTAGTTATTGAAGTTCGAATGTATTTTTAAGCTTACATTTGCAGTATAAGGTAAATTTAACTTACCTGTGCAGTATTAACAATAACTAGTATAGCAGCTGTTACACTACAAAATAACATATAATCTGACAGCCCTTGACCATTTCGACCAACTGCATCAAAATAAGTACCTAAAAACATTGAATAATTTATGGCACACCAGTATTTAAAAAAATAAAATCTTACTTTTACATATGCACGACTTCTACTAATAACATTTTACTATGGTTTTAATTTTATTTTGTAGTTTGTCAATTAAAATATATTTATTAAAGCGGTACCACCTCATTTCACAACCAATTCAAAATATTACAATGTTTAATTAACTTTCCAGTGGGAAGTTATAGCAATGGGTCCGATTTTGCGAATCCCGAATTTTGACATATCTCCACATTTCAAGGTCCCCAGAGTCGAATATAATAGTTTTAAGTGAACGTGTGTGTATGTGTGTTTGAGTGTTAGTGTGTGTGTGTGTGTGTGTGTGAGTGTGTGAGTGTGTGTGAGTGTGTGTGTGTGTGTGTGTGTGAGTGTGTGTGTGAGTGTGTGTGTGAGTATGTGTGTGTGTGTGTGAGTATGTGTGTGTGTGTGTGAGTATGTGTGTGTGAGTATGTGTGTGTGAGTATGTGTGTGTGTGAGTATGTGTGTGTGTGAGTATGTGTGTGTGTGTGAGTATATGTGTGTGTGAGTATGTGTGTGTGTGAGTATGTGAGTGTACATATGTGCGTTCTGAATTATTTTTTGTCTCGATTATCTCGATAACAAAAAATGATATCGACGTGGGACCAATTGCATTCGACGCAAAATTACGCAACTTAAAACTGATTAGATTTTCAGCTAAATCGGTCGAGCTGTTTTTTATGGAGAATCAAAAAACTGAAAAACTAAATTTTACAATTTATAAATTGTACCATTTTTAATACAGAATATTAAGATCTTTTGAATAATATGATTATTGCACGGTAGCAATATTTGTATGAAAAATATGATGACAATATTTCATAAAAAGAGATAGTTTTAGAAAACAAAAATAGGATTTGAAAAATTTTAAACTTTGTCAGTATTGAGAGAATAGCATTGAAGACGCTATAACAGTGAAAAATTATTGTTAGTAATAATAATAATTAAATATTGTTACCAACAAATGATTATTGATCATAATAATTAAAAATAGTAATTAATTAAAATTATTATAAACAATTGAAAACAGCTCCCGCTTATGAAATGATAAGAAAAAGTTTGAAAAAATACGGTTGACATAAACAGAATATTGTTAATGACAATTATAATTTGTTATAAACAATTTGAAATCGTTTTTTATAATAATTTTAATAATAATTATAACAACAAAACATATGGTATTATTTCATTCTTTCCACTGTGAAGTTAGTGGTGTGGACCTCTGGGGTCGCACCCAGACCACTGATATTTTTTTTAACTTTTAACAATGCAGTTTACAAAACTTTACGCTTACTTAAGAAATTCTACTACATTTTAACAATGGTAGTGATATATTTTATAATAACTTACCGAAAGGAACGAAAAAAAGCACCATTGAGATAAAGCACCCCTGAAGGGCACTTCTAAAAAATTCTTTTTTGTTAAAGAATAGATTATAATGACCCGGTTTGTACAATTGTGGATAAAGAATGCTGTTCTTGTCACTTACATCTTGGTCGAATATGCCAACCCCAAGGACGGGCAATGATGTATAAAAAAGGTTATATATTGATATATACATGGGATCAAATACAGTCTAAAAATAAACAAAAATATGTAAGCTAACCAAATCAGAAAAAATATCTGGCTAGTTAATGCTAAAAATTTTGTACACATAAAAAATAATATCTTGTATTTATACCTACATTTTTTATTACTTTACTTCAGATAATAAAACAATAAATAACACGATTACCAACATTTTAATATTTGGAAACTTTTTTAACAAACAAGTATAGATTTCACTTACCTGAGCGCTAAATCCACAAAAAAAGGCGTACCAAAAATGACACAGGGTAAATGCAAAATTTTTGTTGAAAAAATACCTCAAAAAACTACACATTCTATAATATGACCATCTACCATGTACGAGCAATAATCTTTCCAAAAATCTAAACTGTGCTATTGAATAATCAGAAGCCAGGACTGCTTGCATTCCCTCTTGTCCTGATATTCCAACTCCAATATGCGCAGCTAAAAGAACATACAAGTAAATTTAATCTACACAAATAAATAAAATTGAAGTGTCTGTCTGTTATTTTAAAATAAATCCATTTTTCAAGCTCATACGATTGTGTTACCAAAACATGAACTCGCTCTTTTTAGTGTTCTGTCTGTCTTGTTTGTCTTTTGTTTGTTCGGAAACATCTCTGAAATTACTAAACGAATTTTAATGCGGTTTTCACGAGTACATAGAGCTTGGCTAGGAGCAAAATAAAGGATTTATTTTATTTAAATCATATGGTAGAAAAAAAAAGAATTTTGCACTATGTGCGCATATTAGAAGTGAAACTTCTAACGGCTAAAATAGTAAAATATTTTGTAATTGTCATTTTGACAAACACGTGGACTACACAAATAGACGTCACGTTGCTTAGTGTTTCTATGCTAAGCGTCTCCTCTCCTTTACAACAGAACTTGCATGCGCGTTACTTTGGCAATTGTAATTTTGACAAACACGTGGACTACACAAATAGACGTCGCGTTGCTAAGTACTTCTTTGCTATGCGTCTCCCCGCGCATGCGTGTTAGGAATCGTTACACATTTTCGTTAGGCTAGCTCGTGTGACGCGACCTTGAATTTTTACTCGCAACGCGCGTATAGAAGTTTCCGTAAAAAAGTTACTCTCATTTAAAGATCTTACCAGCTTGAAAAGTGATCATTTTTATCGTCCAAGTCCTATAGGTCACAATACGACCAAACAAGGTTAAAAAAAAAAGCAAAATAAATTCGGTTAGATTTTACTTAGTGTTCAATATGTTGTGCTATTTAATTTTAAAACGTGCTATAGAAATTATTACAACAATCCACCTGACCAGCATTATTTTAAAATTAAGTTCTTTAAAAAATCACTAGATGTAATGGTTCATATCGGATGTCAAGAAAAAGAGTTATCCTCATTTTAAGGTATTCAGATAAAACTAAATTACACGCAGACGAAACAGCTAGTTGAAACATAATTCTAAAAATTTCATTTACCTTTAATCATTGATACATCATTAGCGCCGTCTCCTATGGCTAAAGTAACTGCATGTTTATTCTTCTTTACTAATTCTACCACTAAAGCTTTCTGTAAAGGTGTCACTCTACAGCAGATTACTGATTTACATTGCATCACCACCTCCAAAAATAACCTCTCCATTTGGGGGTGTAAACAATGTACTAGAGAATGGCCATTAATGACGATTGCAAATCCTCCTGAGATTTCTTCATGTCCCGTTACATCTTCAATACCACCATGGTAATCAATTTGTTGGCTGTAAATTATTAATGTTGGTTGCCAAATTAGATACAGATTGTGGTAAAGTGTATACGAATTGATAGTTTTTAACTGTCTTACCCCAAATATTTTGTTTTTTCTTTTTCTATATAAATTTTTTAATTGATTTGCAAATATTTAAACACCCTTATTTAACCCATTTAATTCTGATTAATTTAATTATTAATTGCAAAAACAATCTTTAATTTTACGAGTGTTTGGTAAGTAAAATCGAAATGAATTGCTATTGAAAAGGACTAACGGGTTGATGAAATAATGTATAGGTTAGAATTTAGGGCGGTTGTGAGGGTATGTTTTGTTGCTATTATATTTTTTATTCAAAATACAAATTTAAATTGAGCTGAACAAAAAGAAGTACTCTGCGAAAACGAGACATAATTGTTAATGTAATTCAATTTATAAAGAACTAGGCAAAACGTGACTTGAAAACTTAAATTGAGAGTTGTAGGAAAAGATGAATAAAGGACATAGACATAGAAATGGGAAAGAAAGGACTGCAACAAGGCGATTGGAATGATAAGGATAGATGGCGTTTGGGATGCGAGAAGCGGCAATAAGCTGCAAATACTCGCTATATATACAACATACGTCCATTGGTAACAAATTCGGTTTAAACCGGTACTCGAAGTCCGCTTCTCTTGAGGATAGAGTGTGGACGCTTGAAGTGGCCCTTTCATTAGCAATTTATATTTACATCTAACAATTCTTAAAAAAATATATCATTACTAAACATTTTTTGATCCTTTTTATATATTTTTTTGTCAGTGTAAGTTTTTGAATGGTGTAAACAAGATTTGTAACAAGAAATGAAAATATGGGGTTCGTTAATATTAATAAATAGTAAGCCGAGTATATTAGAGAGCAGGTAGATAATGTGAACACAAACACGTAACTAACTATCTAATGAATGTGCTTTAATTCATACATTTCCAGAAAGTTGGTATCATATTTTTAAAAAATTTACCAACCAAATAAAACAGCATTGCACCAAGTTTTAGTTTAAACCTAATCAAACATATAAATATTTATTACCCGGAGATACTGCTAAGACAAGTTAGATCACAGGACCAAGTTCCCATCTAGGAAACTGAAGTAAAGATTTGTATATTTATAATCCTATTCTTTTCTATGTTGATAAGTCGAGAAACGTAAATATAAGTATAAAAATTATTAAGTTTTACATTCATGCAAGAATATCAGCTAGTATGGCAACATTAAGGATATGCTATTAAATTGAAACATGTAATACTAAACAAAATTAGGGGAGGATTAAATTAGATCAATATAATAATTGTTACCAACTGTCTGAAAATCAACAATAATGCAATAAGAAGCCCTTCATCTATCTATTCTACTCTAAATTCTAGTAGTTACCCTTGTTAGTATGAATAATAAAATTTAGCACCACATTCTCCGAAAAAATTGAATAGTGGAAAAAATGCAAAGTGTCCTCCGATTTATGTTTATAATAACAATAAAAACTATAGAAGCTACGTAAACGACAACATATTTTCTAATAACAATTATGAAAGTGTTTGGATATGTGTTGTCTAGATTATAAGTACTGTTGAAACTACAGTAAATACAAAATAAAATTCGAGGCACGTCATAAATGACAGATGTTTCGTAGCAGTGATACTTCTTCTTCGGGGTAGCTCTACAATACAAATAAATTTAGTGTCAAGAGTTTTAAATTGAAGTTAAGTTGAGTTGTGAAAAATAAAATTGTCTCCAGCAGTACTGAAAGGGATTTCTTTTATTCTAGTCTATTTTAATGAAAAAAGATTGTACGAATCTTTTTTGTCAAATCTTTCAGTTACTGAGTCGAAAATCCAAATATAATTTGGGATAAATTCACATTTCTACTTTCAGATAGAGATTCATTTTGTTCTCCTCCATGAGGAGTCCATTCTGAGTCATCTTTTAGCAGCATTATTACATTGCATAATTTTTAGTTGTATAGTTACATTATTTAGTTATTATTTATTTTGTATTATTTAATTGTTACACTTCAACATTATTCCATTACAACATTTTTATCTTATTTTTAAAGGATCACTTTTTATAATTATATATTGCGTATTATTTTGACTATATTTGGATCTTTTATATTTATTTTAGACACAGAATAGTTATTGTTACTTATTTTTATTTTGGTTAAATTTTTTTTTGAAAGAAAAGGCTAAAATAAGCCTTTCGTGGTCAAAACGGGGTAACAAAGCAGGGCGCGATCGGGTCCTATGCTGAACATGTTGAATAATCAGCGCTGCCAACTTTAAATAAAAAATATACTGATTTTTCTAATTGAAATTGACACACTTTTCCAAAAAAATCATTATAAAATGAATTGACAAATCATTATTTAATCATAATTTAATAGAATATATGGTTTTTAATCAAGAATATGATGAAAATTTAGTCAGAATTTATGTGTGTGGGTGTAAAAAAACGTGGTAACAGCGCAAATAGTCATGAGATTGGCAATGAAATTTGGTAATAGTGTGTAGCTGTGTTGCTATCGAAATGTTTGACGTGCATCGTATCTCGTTTTGTATAATTATAGCCTTTAAATAATAAATAAGAAGAAAAAACTGAAGTAAGAAGTGTTTGAAGTTTTTGTTGGTAATTTTTGAAAAGGCTGGTTTGTTTTTGAATTCCTACAGAAAGTAGCCTGTTAGCAACGACAAATAGTACTTATACAATTACAGAGAATTAATTAACCTTAATGGTAATTTAATTAACAGCCAAAATATAGAAGCAGGTAAGATTTTGCTGGGATTAATTTATTGACAAATTATTTTTTTAAATAAATTAATTTAATATAAAAAAAAACATTCGCGCTCTTTTAGTTAACAAAACAAATGATTATTTTTTACACCCCATTTCTTATGAAAGTAAATAATTCACGTTGATTGTCATTCGTTTTGAAATTGCATTTAATGTTGAAAGGAACACCCTGCATTTGACAAATAATTAAAATAAAGAAGAAAACGATCAAGTGAGAAACAATAAACCTGCCGATTCCCTCATCTACCTTGCTCTCGAATTCTCATTGATTTGTGTAGAAATGTCATCGTCCCACCTGAATGTAACGACGCTGACAGCGGGCGGATTAGCCGTTTGTGTAACAGCGTGCGGATTAGCCAGCGTTTGTGTAGCATAAACGTTTTCTCCTGTTAAATTTTCTCCAGATCCCAGCCGACCGTTGGACGTTTGATTGATATTAGGACTGCGAGGTTGGAATGTATGGACGATCTTGATGTTGTCGCGGAACTTCAATAACTGCTGCTGAACTTCGTCGAAACTTGAAGCGTCCACTATAAACAAATCCACTAGTTCGTCTGTTAAAAGTTGGCAAGAGTAACCAATGTTGATAGCAGTCTCTAAAAAAATTAAGTTTATTGTAGATTGAATTTTTTCTAAATTTATTTATATTATTTACCCTGTTTGTCACCAGTAAGCACCCATATTTTAATATCGGCTAATATAAGATTTGCTATCGTTTGGGGAACCCCATCTTGTAGCTTGTCCTCTATAGCTGTCACTCCGATTAATTCTAGGTCTTTCTCTATTTCCTCATAAAGAGTATCTAACTTTTCATCTCTATCTTCCATAGATACGGCAGCTTCTTGATGCCTTTGTTTCCAATTATTGAAAAATACTTCGTCCAAGTCACATGTAGCTAGTACCAAGGTTCTTAAGCCTTCTCCAGCAAATTTCTAAAATAGGTTAATATTAAAATTTAATTTATTTTACAAGTTTTTAGACTACTTCACACGACACAGTTTGAGATTCTATCTACCTGTCACAAAGTGGCCTCGGCTACAGGCATAGACATATAAAGGATAGACCGCGGGTCCCAGTGCGGAGAGTTGGCTCCAGATGAGAGAGAGATAGTTGCCCGAGTATTGTTTCGCTCTCTCTCTCTCTAATGGGCGGGGCCTACGGTCGCGCGTGCGCGCAGGCACCAAAGTGGAGCCGCCGACCGTGGCAGGCTGAGCATTGAGCAGTAGAGAGGCGAGTAGGGGACTTGGGCGTCGGCCAGTAATAGAGTATTCCTATCGGCCGGTGCAACTTGCAGGTCATGATTTTTTCAATCTTATTTTTTTTTATATATACATATATACTATTACCTGCCGACGCCCGAGTCCCCTACTCGCCCCTCTACTGCTCACTGCTCAGCCTGCCACGGTAGAAGCAAATATTAAAAGATTTTTTTTACTTACATTAAGGTGTTCTTGTGTTTTATGTTTTTTTTCATCTTGGCCGCTTTTAAGTCTTTCATAGATGACATTATCGGCGCCTTTACAGTACAACCTTAGTTTACCGTCTCTTCTTAAAATTACTGACATTCTCTTTCGAATATTGTTAAAATCCAAAATACAAAGAAGTTCGTAAACTTCTTTAACTCCCATTACTTCGATTGTTATACTGTTGGGAGCTCGTTCTTTGAATACGAAACCAAAATTTCGTGCTGCAGAAACTAGAGCAGCTTCGTCAGGAGATTGCGCCTAAAAAGGAAAAACAAGTTTCACTTATTCACAATTCAGATAAATAAATGAGTCATGGGGTACATTATATATTAAATAAATTAAGTTAAGAAACGTTACAATAATTACTTTAAATTATATTTCGTACCTGATACTCTAATTTCCCATCATTATTTTCGGACATGACGGTATGACACAATGCCAATAGTCTAAAGAAGCTAAAAACATCAGCGTCTCTCCTTTTGACTGCTTCCAAAAGATGCTTGTCGTAGAACCTAAATTCCGTTTCGTAATTCGGATTAAATGAAAAATCTAAAGGTTCAGTGTCATCGGTAATTTCTATAACATCACCTGTCCTTTGGTCTATTACGTCGCCATATGATCGAGCTGCTATCGAGCATTTGTTAAACGTCATTATATTTTGCGTAAGCGTACCAGTTTTATCCGAAAAAATATATTCTATTTGGCCTAAAAAATAATACTTTAAGATTAAGATAACACAAAAATGGGAATGCGGCAGATGCTTCAATTGGGGAATCTACCGTTGTGAATTGTTTTCATCCTTTACACATAATAAAATGGAGTTTTTAAAAGAAAAATCAATAAATTATCTCATTATTGCCAAAATAAATTCCTGTGCTTGACAAAGGAATGAGATTAATTAAATAAAACACACACACGCATGGGGGCGAAAAGCGAACTTTGGTACTTTGAATTTACGAGGAGAATTGAATGATAAAATTAACAATTATGAGCGAAAGACGGATTGATGTTCTTTTTGTGAATATAAGACCAAGTAGAAAGGATGAGACACCACTACGCATGGACTCTATACAGCCTACTAGACAGGAGTTCTGGAAACAAAGATTGTCAGGGCGTTGGTGTGATACTTTTTGCTAGAATGAATGAGTGTGACTGACTTCGAAACAGTCATTTTACTCAGTATGGTGAATAGTCGTGATGTACAAACATACATATAGTCACGCCTATTTTACGTAGGGGTTCTCTACTTTCATCAGTGCTCTCATACATGCTCGTCGGTTGTTGGTACTCTTGACCTGGCCTTTCTTCAAAACAATGCTGATCTGATCGAGATGTGTTCGTCAAGGTCGACCTCTACCAACTTGTCCATTCACACTCGCCTTATAAATTTGTTTTGTCAATCTTCCTTCATCCATCCTTTCTACGTGTCCAAACCATCTTAGCATTCCTTTATCTATCTTTGTAACCACATCTTCTTTTACACCATAGCGTTCTTATCTCACCTCTATGTACAGCACGTGCCTTTTTGACACTTTCTGGCTATTCATAAAGCTATGCAGTACTCCATTAATTTGTTTTCCTGTCAACACCCTTCGCTAAATGTCACTAGCATACTTTCCATTGTGATGGATCCAAAAGGTCTAAATAATATTTTTTGTTGACTGTTTGGCCAGTTGAAAGGAACTTGTAGAAAACTCCACGGTAGTTAAAAAAAACTTTCAACATGAGCTTGATTTTTGTTATTTTGATTTGATTCATTGGTCATTTTTAATACAAGAAATTTTATTCATTTTTAATCTTTGTTTCACAGATTTTTTCTTTTAAAAATCGCAAATCGCAAATGTCAGTTGTTTGCAACTGTCACACCAAATTTCCATATATAAATAATATACTTCGATATTTAAAGCGAGCGTATTTTTAAAAATACAATATCATTGCTTTTTGTCCAGAGGTAAAAGATGTACGATATTTTAAAAAATTTACCTAGTTCTTCGTTAAGTGTAGTAGTCCTGGCTTTGGCTTGCGTCCCCGTCTTTTCATAGTACATCTGTTCATCCCAATTAATTAAAAAACTTTGCACGAACCTAATCACTTCGACGGAAACGTATAAAGATATTGGCACCACCGTGTTTAAAACGATGGCGTAGGAGAAGAATACCAACAAAGCTATAATAGTGGCGCCACCTAGCGGTTCCGAAGGCACCAAAGTGTCCCACGGGAGGTACGTCTTGAAGTATTGGCCGATGAGAGACTCCCATATACCGCACGCCACCATACAAAAAAGGCACATGGACAATAAAAAAAATACTATCTGAAACATGAAAAAAAAAAAACAAGTTACTTTCCAAAGACCGCTACTGTTACGCGATTTTTTGCCAAATTCAATTATTTATTGTATTTTATATTTTTTTAGGCAAAGAAGCATCGCTAAAATTACCCCTAATTTCATTAATGTATGTTAATTTTGTTTTATTTGGTGCTGACAACAAAAATTATCATTGTAGGTATTTTAGTTTTTACAAATAAATATTCTCGCAATACTTACTCCTATAATTAAAAAATTAAGGAGTCTATCAATACTCGTGCGTTTGAATTTACTCTTTCCGCTATTCTGCATAAGCTTTGTGTCTTTTCCAGCAAAGATCACAACACCGTAGCACCATTGCGTGTTTCTCAAGACGCATCCTCTCAGCATGATTTTGTCATTGTCTAAAGAGTAGGATTTTCCCTTCCAAATTAGCACTCCCTCGAATTTGTTTAGAAGGTTGTTGGGCATTTCACACAAGATTTCTCCGTCGAATTTGCCCAATAGTGCATCGTCCTGTCCCATTTCTGCAGTTTCTACTAGGCACTGTCTGCATTTCAAATTGGTCTCTCTGGAAATTAGATAAGATTTAGATCAGAAAATAAAGAAAAGTTTACTCAATCTCTATTGGTAACAAGCAAATATAGCAACATACTCTTATCGAATGTAGGAAAAGAAAATTGAAATTGTAATTACCCATCTAATTCCGAAGTTTCTATGTAACACAACCCGTTTGGTTCACTAGATGTTAAAATTAATACATCCGCGGCTATAAACTGATTATTATCCATACGCACGATGTCTCCAACTTGGACAGCCGACCATTTTTCTTTAACCAGTTGACCTTTTCTCACGACTCTGGATTTTCTATTGTTTACGTGCGAGTCTGAAATGTGACGTTGCTGAAAAATAAACGAAATTTAGATATTTTTAATGCTCTGTATAAACTGTTGATTTAATTTTTATTATGGAAAATACATCACATAAGGAATTTTATTTTATTTTTGTTCCTGGGTAAAACTTGTGTTTTCCTAAACTCTTGTGCTTAAATTAAGTGGAAGAAACTGTCGTTCCTACAAAACTTTGCTTCCATTTTCATAAAAGTTTATGCTGAGAATTTTTTATTTATTATCACCCAGTATAAATAACTTTAGGAGGATTCCACTGCTTGTGTCAGGATAAACGGAGCTAACACGAATTAGTTTAACATCGAAAAAAGTGTTAGACAGGGATGTGTGGCTTCGCCTTGGCTGTTGTTTAAAAGATTTGAAAGAGATTGCGTAGAGATTAAGAATAAATTATTTGATCGTCATTTACGTCGGTCATATTAGCATCACCTGAGGAGTTGTAGGCGATAGTTATCATTATGTATAATGTCCTAAAAATCAATGGGTTAAAAGTAAATGTTTAAAAAGACGAAAGTAATGGTTATTGAAAGAGCAGAAAACATGAAAAACTGCAAGGTGCTGATTGAAGGAGGAAGAGAGGAACAAATGAATGAGTTTGTATACTTGTGTTCTAAGTTTTCGAAAACCGGAAAACAAATGAATAGATTCCTGCATAACTTTATGAGCAGCCAGAAAGTGTCAAAAAGGCACGACTGGCTGTGCTTAAAGGAGTGCTGTTCCCTACACTTATGTATGGTAGTAAATGTTGGGTTTGGCAGAAGAATACTAATGCTGCGGAGATGAGTAGTCTGAGAAGTATAGCTGAAGTGACTCAGTTGGATAAAGTGAAGAATAGTAAGAAAAGGGAACGCTGTGGCGTAAAAGAAGATGTGGTAACAAAGATAGATAAATGAATGCTTAGATGTTTCGAACGCGTAAATAGTATGGATGAAGTAAGATTAAGGAAACAGATTTACAAGGCGAGTTTGAATGAGCAAGTCGGTAGAGGTCGACCTAGGCAAATGGATCTTGATCAGATTGAAACTGATTTTAAAAAAACGCAGCAACCAACGAGCATGTGTAAAAGCGCTGATGAAAGTGGAATAACGTGTGTAAAAACCGTAGCAAGTGGAAAACAGTGGTCTCTACCTACTCCAACGGAATAATGCGTGACTATAGGTTAGGTTTCATCGCACCGCACAATCTAGCCCTTCTTACGAAGTTCATGGTTGTATAGGGTGAGATTTTTTTAAAATCGGTAGGTTCTAGGTTAGTGTAACCAAATATGTTGAACCTTATTCTTCCCAGGCCGGGGCATGAACATAGTATATGTTCAGCAGTTTCGTCTTCCACGCAGCAGAACCGACAGTCCGTTTGTTGGTTCAGATCTATCTTTCTGAGGTGGTATCTTAGACGACAGTGTCCCGTAAGCAGTCCTGTTAGAATACGCAGGTCATTTCTGCTCCATTCTAGGATCTGCTTAGTTGTGTTTCTCGAGGGTTGTAACGGTAAAAACGCCTTCGAGTGGGTTAGCCCTGGTATGTCGGACCAGTACGTGAGTATTTTCCTCTCCGCCCAGTCCGAAATAATTGTTTTGGCGGCACTTGCGGTGACTCCAAAAACCGGTTCTGGTCCAGTGAACGCAGATTCGGCCCCCTGTTTTGTAAGGGTGTGACTATATGTATGTATAATTCAACATATTAAAACGGGGTAATAACGAGAGATTCTTTCAATTTGTGCTACGCACTGGGCATGTGTTCTCGCGTCACACACAGCAGTGTTTTATACCGAGATTGTTGTTCGACACATTGAAATAAGAGAAAATACAGATCAATAATGTCAGGTTCAAAGTCTTAACCTCACATTTATCCATCAGGAGCTCAAAAACGCAAATAAGGCAGAACGTTAAGAGCTGAAAAAGAAACTGCCGAAAATTAATATTTTTACATACATACACATAGTCACGCCCTTTTCCCGTAGGGGTGGGCAGAGACCACTTCCTTCCACTTGCTACGGTTCTTTTACACATCTTTTGCTTCCTCTACTTTCATTAGTGCTCTCATACATGCTCGTCGGTTGTTGGTTCTCTTGACCTGACCTATTTTTAAAACAATGTCGATCTGATCAAGATATGTTCTCCGAGGTCGAACTCTACCGACTTGTCCATTCTTACTCGCCTTATAAATTTGCTTCGTCAATCTTCCTTCATCTATCCTTTCTTCGTGTCCAAACCATCTAAGCATTTCTTTATCTATCTTTGTAACCACATCTTCTTTTACACCACAGAGTTCCCTTATCTCACTATCATTCACTTTATCCAACCGAATTACTCCGGCTATACTTCTCAAACGTCTGAGAAGTGTAAATATTTTTATGGTAGAAAAAAATGAAAATGATGAAAATAAAGGTAACAAATAAGACAACAATTGTGTTATATTTCAGTATGAATAATTGCATTAGTTACTGTTTGTAAATTTAGTTTTTATCGTACGTGTTACAGGTCAAAGAAAAAATGTAAATAAAGTTGGCGGCGGAGAAAAATTTTTCGTTACCGATTGCGTTTCTGATTTTTGCCTCGGGGCAACAGAGGAGTGGAGGCCCCTGGCCCCAAATTATTTTCCAAATAAATTGAACAACTTTTTTCAGTCGAGTTTTTCAATAAATAATTTATTGTGAAAGTTGTTTACTTGTCGGAATTTGAAAGATTTTGTTTCCGAAGCCTCTAATTGTGGGGGCCCCTCTTTTGTGGAGGTCCCGGGGCTGTACCTTACGGATGCCCTCACCTAAATCCGACTCTGTATCGTTTCAGTAGCGTGCTATTCACGCCAAGCAGACGAACTATAGATGTTTTAGCACAATTGTTACTGTGTAGGTATTTAGGACATTTTATTTTTTGCATATTTTTTATAATCGTAACTTTTCTTCAGTCTCTTGTTTATACAGTTACTTACCAAATCGATTTTTTAACATTTGTAGGTACACATACAATTCTATGGAAAGCTGGTTCTAAATTTTAAATCGTTAGTGATATTTACAATATCTTCTAATACATACACTACCTACATCATCATCTAATTATAAAATTAAACCTTGTGTCAATTTCTAACGTTACAGTAAAACACTTATCAAATTATACTGTATTATGTTTACGAGTGGTTTTGTAGAATCGCTCTATAATGGGATATAAGATTGGGCGTGTTAACCTTGAAGAAAATTATAGTAGGTACATCATTCTGGCTAATAATATTCGATAACGTATTGTTTTTATTTTTTTGTTTGAACGAACGTGAGAATTTTTCAACAGCGTAACATTGTTTTTTCATGCTTTCAATGTAAACATATAAATAATAAGATGGTGGATAAAATACTCCAAAAATTATTTAAGTTGTTTCGACCATTTTGGATACGTCACAATTTAAATATTTATAGAATAAAATAAAGTCAGAAAGTAAAAAAAAGACTCACACGTCTGGCTGTGCATAGAGGTGTGTTGGTTCCTACACTTATGTATGGTAGAGAATGTTGGGTTTGACAGAAGAAGCATGAAAATAGGATTAATGCTGCGGAGATGAGTAGTCTGAGAAGTATAGCTGGAGTGACTCGGTTGAGAGTAAAGAATAGTGAGATAAGAGAACGCTGTGGTGTAAAAGAAGATGTGGTTACAAAGATAGACACAAAGGAATGCTTAGATGGTTTCGACACGTAGAAAGGATGGATGAAGATTGACGAAACAAATTTATATGACGAGTGTGAATGGACGGTAGTCGGTAGAGGTCGACCTCTCGATCAGATCAACATCATTTTGAAGGAAGGCCAGTTCAAGAGTACCAACAACCGACGAGCATGTATGAGAGCACTAATGAAAGTAGAGGAAGCAAAAGATGTGTGTAAGAACCGTAGCAAGTGGAAGTGGTCTCTGCCTACCCCTACGGGAAAAAGGCCTGACTATATGTATGAAAGTAGAATAAACAATTGTATATATATACAAGGTGTTGCGCGAAAAGTTTTGATTAAAAGTAATGACAGATACAGTTATGTTAAAAATCTAAAATTACGAAGCTGTAGGTTTTGGATGACGCTGAGTTCAAATATAATGTCCTGAATGTGGCATTTCCGGTAAGTTGACGTCAACTTTGTTATTTTAAATAAGACCTAATATTTTTTATTTTCGAATTCTACATGAAATTTTAGATAAAATTTATGCACAATGTCCTATACCAAAAATAAAGTACTTTCAAAATATTTCGTTTTTTTTTTTAAATTTTGAAAAAATCCTAGTTTACATTGAATAACGATATCTTTATTAATAACGAAGCTAGTGACGTGAAATTGTAACCAATAAACAATAAGTGCTTGCCCGTTAACTCCTTATGTCCAACTCATTGATATTTCATATAGGGTGTTTTAAACTTAGCCACCAACATGCACATTTTAAATCATTTATTGTTAAAGTTGCTTACTTTAAATAGAACACCCTGTATTTTATTACATTTTACGCTGTATTTTTTTAAGCCAATTCGTTTGGTATCGGTATTCCCTATACCTAAATACAACCACTTTTAAAAGATTTCATTATCTTAGTTAAAAACATAACACTTAATTATTTCAACATTAGTAAAGGGTAGGCCATGATTTTCATTATTTAACGTGATATTTTATAATTTTTGATAAGTTATTAATAAAATTTTATAATAAGTGTTCAAAATTAGCACCATCTACTTCTGAACATTTATAAATCATTTTCATTGAGTTATGTCTTGTAATTCTGGAAATATGTCGGGTGTTAGAAAATTAATAGCAAGTAAGACTCTCTCCATCATATCTTCCTTTGTCGTAACAGGTTTGGAAAATAGCTGATTTTACCGTAACCCCAAATACCAAAATCTAAAGGAGCCAAGTCAGGAGAGCGAGCTGGTCAACGAAACTGACCCTGATTGACAATCCATCTATCATCAAACATGTAAAGATGCTAAGCAACAGGCCCAAAGTTATAAGGAGGTGCTCTATCTTGCTGATACCAAGCTAAAGCCACCTCTCCATTTCTTAAAGTATTTAACGCCGGTCGTATGGCTTCTTTTAAAATGTGGCAATATCTTTCGCCATTTAAATTTTCATTATAAAATTTTAATGCTATAATTTTATCGTCTTTTATTGCACAAAAAACATTAAAACTCCCAACTATCTAGGAAGTAACGTTCCTTACTAACATGTGGATTATCATTAGACCAAAAATGGGAATTATGTCGATTAAATAATCCATTTTTGTATTATGTATTATATAGTTGTTCTAACACCTTCCATAGTCTGGATACTGGGACTGTATCATATGCTTTTTGTAGGTCCACGAATGTGAGGTGCGTTTACAAATGTCTAGCCGATCTCTTTTCTACGACTTTAGGCAGAATACGTTGTCCGTACATGATCTTCCTGCTCTAAAGCGACACTGCTCTTCTTTTATATTTGAGTAAAATCATTTAATTATTTATATTCAATAGGCAAAAATTAAATTAGTGAAAATATTACATCTGGCTTAAAGATGTTGTTTCAACAGTTCACTTAATCCAAATCTGAAGTGTAATAAAGTTGTCGAGGATCTGTCCTTTTAAAAGATTTTAGCAGAGTAATAAAACGTGTCCTTTTCTCAGAGGCGTAGCGTGGACTAATACAGATGTGGGCGAAGTCGCATCAACGAGACCCCCCTTTTCTTTCGTTCCCAATAGACCCAATAGATCTATTCTACCAAACATGCTTTGACACGATAAAAATATAAATACACGGTGTGACAATATCGAAAAGCAGATATATTTAAAAAAAGGTTTTATTTTGTAACTTGCGTAATTTAATGTTTTTACGAAAGTAATGTTCTTCGGCTTTTTGCTTTAATGAAGTCCTCTAGTAAAGATTTGTAATTAATTATTGCAGGTAAATTTGCTTCGATTAAAAGTATTACTAAAGCAGAGAGTCGGTCCTGCTTTATAGGTATTGTTTCTTAGGTAGTTTAAATAATTTTTAACTTAGAAAAACTTCTTTCTGCGGAAGCTGTACTTACAGGCATAGTCAACATAATTCTAATAGCAATGTAAATATTAGGATAAATGTCTTCCAATTCATTTGAAATTATGTATTGAATCATCCGATTGACGTCTCTAATGGAGTTTGGTAGAATAGGATCTAAAAGTTGTAATTCTTCATAAAGCTCATAAGATTATGTCTTTGCTTTTTTCATCTTAAAGTACTACACCTAAATCATTACAGTGCTTCAAAATACAAATACAAAATACAAATATTTATGTCGTACAAGAATCCAAAATTGTAATATTCAGTGAGTGCAGTAAATCTCGTGTTATTGTCTTGTATTACAGCGTCAACCATTGTAATAAAAAAAATCAATTCTGAATCTACTTTCAGCTGAATCAATAGGCTCGTCTACAACTTCATAATTAAACATTTTCTTTTTTATGCGAACCCTTTTTCTGACAAGTCTCGTATTCCGTCAATCTAACGATCGCGGTCTTTGAATGTAGCACAAGCTTTTAAATTTGTGACGTTCTTTTCGAGCGTAAAAGTTGATTAAATTAATAAGTCATCTGTGGTAAAGTCTGGAGGCAACGCATTTAAAGGGGCCTCGCGTTAAGTACGAGGCCGTTGACGAGGGCCCACTTTGCCCACACCTAGCTACGCCACTGCCTTTTCTAATGGCAGAGGATTTATTGAAATCCTCCGCAACATCTGCAAGCTATACTTAGTATTGTTATGAAAATGGTTGGATGGTAAAAATTAATGTAACTTGTTGAATTTTAGTCTCTGGTAGATTTACTGTTTAGTGTTCACCTTTCTAAAGTTCGTATTAGTAAAAGTTCTCGCTACTTTCAAATCATAGCATTTTTTAATTTAAGGATGTGTATAACATTTATGAATTTTTAGATTGCTGTCTGAATTTGAAATATTTTAATAGTAAATAATTCTGCATCGATTAAGATAAAGACCTTTTCGATAATTAAAGCGAAATAATTCATTTTAAAGTCACCATTTAGTACTCAATGTTACTTTTACCGGAAGTGGAATAATTTTTAAAAGATTTAAAAAAATTATGTCCTATTATAAAACTTGTACGGTTTAAACACTTATTGTTTGTAAGTTTAGACGATTTGCGATTTTTCGAGCCCAAAAACAAGCGGGGATTCCGATAATTGCAGAGAGATATTTTGTTTTGAAGTTCATTAAATTATTCGTTTTCAACTCACTACCGGTGTAGATGTTTGCAATACAAAAATTTGACAACATCGCACGGCAGCATGTCGCTATGCATGTGCTCTTTATTTTCCTCTCTTCTTCTTCTTCTTAGGTAAGTAAGTAAGTAATTTTAAGAAGAACTGTTGAATAACATTGATATTGTGATAATGTTAATCAAATTATATATTGGACCGTTCTAAATTAAAGAGATAAAAAGGGAAAAGAAAAAATATCTAAAAAACTTTTGGGTCATTAGTGTTGGCTTTGCACTGTTATCTTTGTAAAAATTGATAATCCTGAAGTGATAATCCTAAATTACACTTCGTACACCACAATTCTTCTGCTAGGGTGGCATGCTCAACTATTCTTTTACCTTTCAAGGTGCTCATACAAACATCACGTGTACGTTTTCGTTTTAAACCACCCTCTTTCACGTTGTCTAACCATCGCTTTTTTGATTTCGATGTAAATTGACCTTATTTATTTCTAAATAAATTAAATTAACACTTTTATGTGCATCACTAGTAGTATCCATGTCTGTCAAAATTTCAGGGTTATAATTTTAAAAACACAACTTCAGACGCCACACGGCTTTCGACTACAAACGCGGTAGTCAAATTCAATGGTAAATATTTTTTTATACCATTTAATCATAAATTTTTTTTCAAAAAATCCATTATAGAAACTAATTATAAATAATATAAAATGTCGCTGTATATAATTTACTCCATTTTATTAAGTTTAAAAATTAATTAGATGTACTACGTAATTTGACCTTATACACATCCTTAAAAAATATAACCTTCCTAATATAACTTAATACAAACAATATACTGTGAATCGTAGGCTATAGAAGTTACAAAAAATCACTTTTTTTATGGAATGTCTATGAGAGCAGAGTTGGGAGGCTCAAATAATTTTAGCGTTAACTATTCTGGTGAAATTCGATCCACGTTACCGACGTCTTTTAATGGTTTTTTGTAATAATTGTTACATTCGTTATGTTCAAAATGTTTAGATAATCTTTAGCTGATCGTTCAAAACCAATGGTGAAAAGAGAAGGGACCATCTACCATCACTTGGATATCCTTAACTATTAATGTTTACAAAAAAGCTCACCACCCAGGAGAAAGATATGTAAGTCGGTGACGATGAAAGACAGGATCAATTATCATTATTCTCTTACGATATCTATTCTACTCCTCGGGTTCGGTGATTCTAAACGCTCAGTACAATAACTAAACAATATTTATTCCATTATTTTTACACAATAAATTTTGCTTTACAAATCACTTAGATATTCACAACTGTATAACACTTTATAATTACTTCAAATACTTGACTTCAAACTAACTTAAACATTTTTCGCGACCGCTGCCTTTTTTATATTTATCCAAACTGTTTCTAGAAGGAACACGAGTTTTCGACAAATCGATGCCTCTCCGGACGCTTTTGGACTTTTCAAGAATCAGCCAATGTCTGATATTATGCTCATTAAGCATTTCCCCTAATTGTGATCGCCTCAAGGCAAGGTCGACAGAGACGGTCTCAAAAAAATCGTAACAATACTTTTAACTATTAAACGTATCGGTAACGTAACTTTGTTTCTTTTATCTAAAAAGTACTAAATTACATAACAGGTATTCTTTTAAGTTACCTTTACATGTCGCAATAAAAAGCCTTTTAGTGCGATTTAAAGTGAAATCTTACATGTACGTACGTATGTGTACTTACATTTATTTGAAACAGTATTTTTTTACTTAGAACCTACGGATTTTGTCAGCATACTTACAATGTCATCATAAGCGTCTTTGACGGCAGTGAGCCCAAGTACACCGATGAGGGGTAGCGCTGTGGTGATTGGCGTGAGACTGCTGATAGCTGGAATCAACTGTAACACGAGAAGGCACAAAAAATAGAAATTCGCCAAACGCTGAAACTGTTCGAATAAGTTCAGAGGCAGGAACGTCAGTAACGAGTACTTCGAGGTCTTTATGTAGTTACTCTGAAAACAAAAATAAAATATTAGAACATATCACTTAAAAAACAATACATAATAAGAATTATCAAATATATAAAAAAAATTTTTAGATGTAATTTGAGTCACATAGCTTGATGAAAAATCCTAATTGTTCGCGCTACTCTCTTTATTTTTACGAATAAATTAGCGCGACGCTTTAATCATTTTTGATGATGAGACTAGTTTTAGTATACACATTTCAGTCACGTTTGAAGGATAGCAGAGAACAAATTAACATTTCGAGTTAAACATTTATTTTACGGTAGCTCTCAATTTTTGTCATATTCTCAGAAAGTTGGTATCAGTCCCACCTTTCTAACTACGTTGTTAAAACACTGTTCTTACGCTTGTGAAATTACATTTGTGTTTACTCTTAAACTATATTTCTGTGACAGCAAAGATATTAAAACGAAAGACATTGCAATCGACTTCATGTTCTAAAAGCGTGGGGTGCTTTCATTCCGAAAGGCAGAGTTAGTTTAAAAATGTCACACAAAGCACCCCACGCTTTTAGAACAGTGACATTAATTTTCTCGTCAGTAATTTTATTCCTATGGTAAGAATTATTTTTTAGTTTTTTAAACTGTAATTTATGTTTCGCTTTTTAGTTTGATTTGTTTTACTTACTAAAAAAATTATGTATTAAATGGTAAAAGCACAAAAAGAATGCATCGGTAGGGAATAGAACCAGAGCAGCCCGCGTGACAGGCGAGTATTCTACCACTGAACCACCGATGCGATGAACTGTGTTAATATTTGTTCTGCGCGCATGCGTAGTTCACGCACTAGTTCTATCTCTCTTACTCTCGTGCAAAGGATCCCTTAGGAAATTTATGAATCCTGGCGAAAGTAATCAGGATAATCGATAATTTGGTCGAATTATTGCATTGTCGTCGGTCCTTGACAAGTGTGCAAAGTTTAAATTAAATCTGATCGCTTAAAGAAGGGCAAAATCGAGGCCAAAGAGTCAGTTACAAACATACATCCAAGCAAACAAGATAAAGGTGAAACTAATATAAGCGTGTTAAAAAATACTTTTCAACGTGTGCCTCTGCTAGGTTTATATAAAGCTTGCAAAGCCAGTGGTTCGCGAAAATTTAGAGATGAAATGTCATTCGAAAATTAAACATACTGGGCAAAGAAAAATAAACGGGAATAAACTGAATAAAAATTATGAACAAATAGTGTACTTTTTTAAAAAAATTCTTGGTGAGGGTTCAAATTTTTTTTTTAAATTCGTTTGATCCTGACTCGATAACGATAAAAAAAAGAATACAGTTTGTCTTCTAAATTGATAGTTTACGAGGTATAACAATTTTAATAAGGTAATTTTTGGCAAGCATACAAAAATATTAATATGTATCACCGACGCTTGTAGACTGGCATTGAACACATTTCCAATATAAAATGGATATTGACTTGATTGATAAGTCGTACTCGGTTCGAAAAGTAAATAAAAATGTTAGTAGTTTAATCGAAGACTTTCAATTCCAATATTGATTGATTAATTTGGATTTAAAAGCAACCAAAATTCACTGCTAAACCTTACATACTTGTAGTCAAAGATACAGGTTTTTTTTATTGACAATGTACAGGGTTATTTGCTCAACCGTTACCATTGTTATTATTGCAAATAATAAGTTTTTCATAAAAATTACATGGTTATGATTGTGTATAAATGCTAGTCAGTATTTTGTATAGCAGGGAATACATACACACATACATAAAGTCACGCCTTTTTCCCATAGAAGTAGGCAGAGACCACTTCCTTCCACTTCCGCTACGGTTCTTACATTCTTTTACACCACATCGTTCTCTTATCTCAAAACAATATATTTTTTTTAATATCGGAATCTTTTTTGTCAATTTTAAAAATATACCAAATGTTCCTAACCTAACTTAAACTAACCTTATGTTAGTTCTTAAATGTCGAATTTGTTTATTCGATATAAAATTAAAAAACAATTTTTTAAAATAAAATAAAATTAAGAGATATAAAATTTATGAACAGCTGGCTGTGCATAGAGGAGTGTTGGATCCTACACTTATGTGTGGTAGTAAATGTTGGGTTTGGCAGAAGAAGCATGAAAATAGGATTAATGCTACGGAGATAAGTAGTTTGAGAAGTATAGCCGGAGTTACTCGGTTGGATAAAGTAAAGAATAGAGAAAGCTGTAGTGTAAAAGAAGATGTGGTTACAGAGATAGATAAAGGAATGCTTAGATGGTTTGGACACGTAAAAAGAGTGGATGAAGGAAGATTGACGAAACAAATTTATAAGGCGAGTATGAATGGACAAGTCGGTAGAGGTCGACTTCGGCGAACATATCTCGATCAGATCAACATTGTTTTTGAAGAAAGGTCAGGTCAAGAGTACCAACAAAAGACGAGCATGTATGAGAGAACTAATGAAAGTAGAGGACGCAAAATATGTATGTAAGAATCGTAGCAAGTGAAAGGAAGTGGTCTCTGCCTACCCCACCGGAAAAAAGGCGTGCCTATATGTATGTATGTACTTAATAGCTTATTTTGAAGAGTAAGAGTAGTTTTAAATGATTTAACAAGGCTAAAAATTTTTTTGCATATTCTACATAACCTTCAAAGTAGCCATTTGTCCCATTTTGTGAGTACAAATCTCGAATATTTTAAAATCCTGACGTGATGGCTCAATGCTAACCTCGGACGCGGATTCTATGCAGCAAATTATTTTAAAAATGACTCCCAGTTACCTAATAACAAACAAGACCCCATTTTTTGTAGACCTGTGTTATTTGTTGCTTTGTTTGGGTTCAGCAATAACTATAATCGATTAATCCACACCGGCATTTCTACGAAGTCGTCAACCCCAAGACCAAAAAAATATTCGTAGTATTATTTTGTGTTTTTATATCCAACATCGCCCTTAAAATCTTTTTACGACATGCTGCTTTTAACCAATAAACAAAGAAGGGGGATTTAGTCCATCCAAGCTAAAATAAATCGCGAATAATAGACCATTTAACACAAACAAAAAAATCGTCATATTGACAGAAATTTTGAAAACCAGTTTTTTGTCACAAAGTTCGAAAAATAATGGTTTTGGTAATTATGATTTAAAGACAAATTAATGAAAAGCACACTTGCCAGTGTAAGATATATTTGGATTCGCCAATGTAGTCGACGAGAGCACGAATACATCTGGAGGCCAGGTATCTGGAGAAAGGGACAAGAAAGAGGCTGGCGGCAGTCTTGATCAAGGGACGACAATATATAGACGCATTTTTGTTATCGAGGGATAGTTTGAATACTTTTTACGATAAATATAGTTTTTAAATGGAATACGTTTTTATTATTTCTTACACCAGTGTCCCAACTCTACCTTTAATGGAAAAATTTATAAGTAATTTAAACTTTTATAGAAATTAATTTCTTGTAGACCATTTTGTAGCAAATTTTATGTATTTTAAAAAAAAAATTGGTGTGACAACTCGCATCGTGGCAAAAAGTCTGTCACACCGACTTTTAATATCTAAAGTTCATAAAATGTTTCCCTTATCGCGTAATTACTTTTTTTTAATTCTCTTCTTTTTCAGTTTCAAAATATTTCGGTGTGGCAGCTCAAAACTTGACCAAAATATCTGTCACACCACTATAAATTATAGCTTTAACCCTTCAACCCAAAATCATGAAAATGGAGCAAATTGAAATTCTTTTTTGTTTTGTTTTTAATTTTCGACACAAAATACAGTGGTCATTCATCTTTTTAAACGTATTTATGAATATTGTCAAGACAAATAATCGAGACGTCGGTATCAACTGATTTAATCATGATGTTAGAGTTCTTTGGACATTTAATTAAAATAACGTGGAAATAATGATAATCTTAGAATAATGATAAAAAATGCAACAACGATTTGATATTTTTGAAATAATAAATGAACAATCACACTGATCGAAATGTAACGTTCAATATAGGGCTTCAAAGCAACTGACTGAAGGAACAAAGATGAGCTAAACATTTTCAAGGCTTTTAAAGTTACTCAGGTATTCAAAAGTTAAAAGTAAAAGGAGAAATAATCATAGATGACATAGACTGTATTTTGTGTCAAAAATTAAAAACAGGATAGAAAATAATTTCAATATGCTTCATTTTTATGATTTTAAAGGGATGAAGCTATAATATAAAGTGGTGTGACAGATATTTAAGCCTTGAGCTGTCACACCGAGATATTTTGAAAGAAGAACTGAAAAAGAAGAGATTTAAAAAAAAGTAATTACGCGATAAGGGAAACATTTTATGAACTTTAGATATTAAAAGTCGGTGTGACAGACTTTTTTGCCACGATCAGAGTTGTCACACCAATTTTTTTTGAAAATACATAAAATTTGCTACAAAATGGTCTACAAGAAATTAATTTCTATAAAAGTTTAAATTACTTATAATTATTAGAAAAATAAAAATTTATAAAAAATATTTCTGCCAGAATAAACTCTGATACACCGGACCTATGTTGTACCTATGATTAAATACTATTAATTCCAGTGCTAAATTTCAGAATCCATATAAGTGCAATTTTAACGTCACCGGCTCCCGGTCTATTAGGTATCATGTGAGTGGGACGCAGTAAGGTCGCCCCTCCACTGCGACCCTTGATGGGTCTATTGTGGCTCACCCCTAGAGATTACAGCTCAACGCGCAATCCAGTTCTTCGCACAAATTATGTTAAACCTTATTCTTCCTAAGCAGGGGTATGAACATAGTATAAGTTTTGTGTTTTTTATTACTTCGCGTAATTTTATTATTGCATTCCAATGAAAGAACACGTGTACACTAATTTAATTATAAATTGCGCTTTGTTTCTGGTGCTGTTGTACGCTCGAAAGCAAGATTGTGTTAAATGTTAGACGCTCAAAAGCGTGTTTAATTGCTTGGGTTTGGGGTTGAACTGCCCTTTCCCGAATACGGAGGAATTATAATCTACTATAATAACAGTGGACTGGTTGACCGTAGTTTACTGGCTTTTAAATTTATTTGACACTATGCACTCGTACCACTAAAGATTTGCCATTTGCGTAAATTCACCCTTCTCAACTTGATGACTTGGAAGAAAACAAACGCCGTGAATAATATCAGAAAAACCGATCGTTTCGATCGGTGAGTAGAAAGAATTATCGACCGTCTCTGACGGCCTTTTTAGAGTTACTAATTGCTGTGAGGCGATTGCCTATGGTGACCAGAGCGAGGTGAGGTAAGGAGGGGAGAGTTCTCGGAATTCGTCTGCAGAAATCTAACGGTTTACAGACGTTGGAGTTTGAAACAAAAAATGAACCGCCTGAGGGCGCTCAGGGACGACTCAAGAATATTTCAAATTAGAACTAAAAAATTAATAAAGCTTGTTGGAAACGATGATTCCAACAATAATGTTACTCGCTCGAAAGCAAAATGTATAAATGTTGGGACGCTCGAAAGCAAGATGCATAATGTGTTGTTGCACGCATAAAAGCTAAAGGTATAATGTTAAATGTGTGGGAGCCAGATGTATATTGAATAATAAAGTGTCTTATACACCTAAACTTTTTTACCTACAAACCACAAAAATTCTACCTGCTCTGGTACAAAATGTCCCCACATCTGTTTTAAGAGTAAAATTCATAGCTTTATTCGCGGGTCACTTTTGGAACCGATTCCGAACTAGAACCTAACCACGTAAGATTGTTTAAAAGCGCCTGTCCAGTTATTTGACCAATACCAATTAACAAATAAAACTCATTTCGATTTCCTAACCTTAATAAAAGGTTAAAATTTAATATGATGAGGGAAATAAGAAGCTAAGACAACAATATTATAAAAAAGTATAGAAACAGATAAAAAAGTCTGATAGAAAGAAAAAAATGTTAACGAGTAACGGAATGAACTATTAGAAAAGCAGAAATTGATACTAGATAAACGTTATCATTTGTTAGAGAGCTCTCTTGCACACAATTCGATTTCGAGGACTTTAGCCTGAAAGATTGTAGCATACCTACCAAGACTAGCTGAGTTTGTCGTTTTTTTGGTATAAATGATATCTTTTCCTTCCTCACGATACTGTTTTATTATATTTATTCTATCCGCTATAATCTTACATAATGTTACGATATTTTCTCCTTGGGTTCGGTAATTCTAAACTCTCAGTACAATAGCTATACAATTTTTATTGCAATATCTCTACACAATAAGTTTCATTTTACAAATCACTTAAAAATTCTCAACTGTAAAAACCTTTATAATTTCTTTAAAATACTTGACTTTAAACTAACTTCAACTTAACTTTTTCGCGACCGTTGCCTTTTTTTATATTCATCCAAATTGTTTCTAGAAGGAACGCAAGTTTTCTACAAATCGACGCTTTTGGACTTTTCGAGAATCATCCAATGCTCATTATGTATTCACTTTAATTGTGGTCGATGCGCTGTCGACTCAAGGCAAGGTCGACAGAGACGGACACAAAAAATCGCAACAATAATAAATTTTCATTAACACATCTCTATAATCGGTTAAATGTTGTAACTGAAAATCTTATTCAAAGAATACTTTTCTTGAGTTAACTGCCTAACCTACTTGCGCATCTCGTACTTCTTGTAAAACTGCTTTTAAAGTCGGCATTTGCTTTGGTATTATAGAAAAGTTATTTATCTTTTTATTAAATATTTGTCCATGTCCAAAATAAAACATCCAGAACGACGCCTTACGTTAGATGTTTTCAAAAATGAAATACAAAGTTGTTTATAAGTCGACTCTACTCCTTAAGCCTCACCGCGATAAATGCGAAACACCTTTATCGATAACTTACAATTAGAATTTACATACCATGTTTCGCCTATTTTTTTATAATACTAATTACATACAAATATATAGTCACGCCTTTTTTCCGTAGGGGTAGATAGAGACCACTTCCTTCCACTTGCTACGGTTCTTACACACATCTTTTGCTTCCTCTACTTTCATCAGTGCTATCGTACATGCTCGTCGGTTGTTCGTACTCTTGACCTGGCCTTTCTTCAAAACAATGTTGATATCGAGATATGTTCACAGAGGTCGACCTCTACAGACTTCCGTCCATTCACACTCGCATTATAAATGTTTTGTCAATCTTTCTTCATTCATCCTTTCTACGTGTCCAAACCATCTAAGCATTCCGTTACCTAACTTTGTAACCACATCTTCTTTTACACCACAGCACAAAACAATGTTGATCTGATCGAGATATGTTCGCCGAGGTCGACCTCTAACGACTTGTCCATTCACACTTGCATTATAAATTTGTTTCGTCAATATTTCTTCATCCATCCTTTCTACGTATCCAAACCATCTAAGCATTCCTTTATCTAGCTTTGTAACCACATCTTTTTTTACACCACAGTGCAAAACAATGTTGATATGATCAAGATATGTTCGACGAGGTCGATCTCTACCGACTTGTCCATTCACACTCGCATTATAAATTTGTTTCGTCAATCTTTTTTCATCCATTCTTTCTACGTGCCAAACCATCTAAGCATTCCTTTATCTATCTTTGTAACCACATCTTCGTTTACACCACAGCGTTCTCTTATCTCACTATTCTTTACTTTATCCTAATACTTTTATACTATTTTACTTTATACTAATAACATAATCTCTTTTGTTGCTGCAGACTAGTTCGTTACCATTCGGTCTATCCTTTTTTGCCGGTCTTGCGATTTTTTTAATCAAAATACAAGAGCTGCAAAAAACAACCTCACAACCGCACTAAATTTTTTTGTAGATGTAGCAGGAAATTCATTTCTAAAGTATAAATATTGTCCCGAATGTCTTTGTGGTTTGTTTTTTAAATCTTATCTTATTTTTTCATTTATATATATTTTTTTAAATATTTTTGTTGTCTTTCTCTTTTTCCTCCTTATTGTTATTAAATTTTCTCTGTATTACCGTTCCATACTTATTTGTTCATATTTTATTTTTTCTTTTACAGCAGCTCAATTAACAAAAATACCAACAAAACACAAAAATGATGGATAATGAAATTGTTTTTAATATTCCTCAACTAATATTTATAACAATTTCGATGCCACTTTTTGACCTAAAAACAATAATTGGTACTTCCCGCTTCCTATTTTTATTTTCGTATGTTGTATGTATTTTTAGTCCACACTTAACTGACGTATAATATACAGCATCATTCTTAATTGTTTTTTGTAAGTAACATTTGATAATTTATGTAGTATTTCTATTCTCAGTTTAAAAAAGATAATTTTACCAGGGCACTGCGATATTCCGGTATTAAGCTATACCGATAAATTTTAAATTTAAATTTAGCAAAAGATATTGGCCGCCTCTTTTTATATGCAACGGGTAGCTTATTTTTGAATATTAACGTCACTAATACGCATTTATCAAATCATCGGTCGACTATCTAGCTTGCAGGTGTTTACCCTTTAGACGTTTCAAAACATTAGCGCGCGCTGGTTCTCAATAATTTCGATTGTTTTTGCGTTTTATTTTTTTGTGATATTTGTGACCTGGCTTTTTTGGAGACCAAGGTAAATGATGAATCTAACGAATTGCTTAATATTGACTATATTCACATTAATAAAGAAATTCCTGATAATAATATAATTCAAAGTAATGATAATAATATCCAAATTAATAATGAAATACATCTTAATAACGCAATTCTAATTAATAATAATAAAAATGAGACACAATTTTGGGAATTTAAAAAACGAAATTTGCATATTTAAATTCAACACGTAATTTTAAATATATATTCATGCTTAAGAGGGGTTTAACCTTATTTGGGATTAATAGTAAAACTTTGTGAAACAAGGAATGGCAAAAATCATATTACTCGGACCTCGCTGAATTTTTTTTTTTTCACTTTTTGCTTGAGAAAGGTTGGATCTAGGCATCTCTCGGAGTACTTTTTTAATTTTTTGAAAAAAAAACTAGAAAAAAAAGTACGAAATTTCTAAAAAGTACTCCGAGAGATGCCTCAATTATACAGTTGTCTTTATTGAAAAAAAAAATTATCGCGATCCATCAAGAATTACTAGGTCAAAAATGATTTTTGCTGAACCCCTGCAGACACAATAACGGAGCATTTTTTATGACTGATTCGAGCGCCCTCGCACCAAATAAACACTTTTACATGGATACTATGAATTGTTGAATGAATCGTAATTTCATTAATAAAAACCAAAAATAGCACTGAACCTATTCCAAAAATATAAGCACGTGTGATGATGTCAATAGAAGTTGCGAAAGGGATTCATTACATTCTCGAATAAGACTAATTAGGTGATGATGGAGAAAAAATGGGGAGCTCAATGAAAACCATAACTGGTATTACCAAGTTCAAAGCCAGTTGCATGTAACTGGCTTTGAGTTTTGTTATTTCGCGGTATGGACACATAAAGATATAAGGATTAAAAAAATTTATCGTAATAATACATTTTGGCAAAATAAGATGAAATCAAAATTAGTGGATTTTTTTAAGAAATATTTGCTGTCTGAAATAGTGGACAGTAGATACGAGAGAAATATGTAAATAAGAGATCGATATAAGTTATTTCTGTACAATTAGATTATGTGTATATTTTGTTTTCAAATATATCCTGTGAGTTTTTGAGTTTACGTCATTGGTCTCCGCCCCTTTCGCTCGGGATTTTTACTTTCCGCTTTAAACCGCAAATTTACTCTGACATGTTTGTAAAGGTTAACCACTTCTTAAAAGCTGAAAATGTCAATTCAACTCGAGATGAAATAATTAAAAGAATATGCAACTTAACTTTGAGCTTCATGCAAGATCGCTCCTTACATGTGGCAGTTGATGGTATTTCTTCTGATGCGTTTAAAACTAATGCCGGGGTCCCCCAGGGTTCCATCCTGTGCCCCCCGGGTTTTCTTTTACACATCAACGACCTCTTGAAAACCACCACAAACCCCATTTACAGTTTCGCAGACGATAGCACACTTGTCTCAACTTTCACATCCTATCGATCACTTTCGGTGAATGATACAAATAGACTCAGGCAGGAACAGGTTGATTCCATCAATAGAGATCTTAAAGCAATCGTCGAGTGGGGAACCAACAATCTTGTTAAGTTCAATGCCCGAAAAACACAAAGTGCCACGTTTTCCAAGAAAGTGAATTCCTCAAATCATCCCATCACAATGTCCGGTAATACCCTTGAACCAAGTCCCTCCATCTCGATTTTGTGAGTCCCGGTGTCCAATAATATGTCTTGGCATCACCATGTTGCTAACATCGCAAAGTCGGCAAGCCAGAGGCTAGGTTTTCCGTGGAAAGCCAGAAAGTTTTTTACTCCTGATCAACTGTTGACGACGTACAAGGCTCAAATCCGACCTCTACTGGAGTATTGCTCGCACATTTGGGGTTCAGCACCAAGGCATTTTCTTCGTCTTCTAGATTCCATTCAGAAAAGAGCCATTCGCTTGATAAACAGCTCAACTCTCACAGATACCCTTCACCCTCTAGAACATAGAAGAAGAGTTGCAGACCAGTCATTGCTCTACAGATATTTTCATGGCAGATGCTCCAGAGAAATAAAAACTCTTGTACCACCATTGGCCACATTCGGCCGAAGAACTCAGCACGTTGATCAGTCTCACCCATTTACTCTCAAGATTGACACTACAAGGACCAATCTTCATCAAGAATCTTTCTTTTACAGGGCTGCTACGGAATGGAATAAGCTTCCAAAATCAGTTTTTCCAGAGAACTATGACCTGCAACTTTTCAAAAAGCGTGTCCACAATCATTTCCTTTCTATAATCCCTTCCCCTTCTAATAGTCGCAGTGCGGGTCGTCCGCGGCCCACACGATAGGTCTACCCTTTTTGCGACTATTTTCATTAAAAAAAAAAAAAAAAATTAGTAATTAAACGAGTCGTTGTGATTGAAAAGCCGCATTATCGCCTCAAGCGCCATGGCTGCATGCAGGGGCTTATTCGCAGACCACAATCCATAACAATATAATGTATTGAAATCGGTTTGTCGAAGCTAATCTAATGTCATTTCGGAAACTAAACATTCGTTTGGTTAACACGATTATTGTATCTAATGATTGATAAATCAAAATTCGGATTCTTTGTATAGGTATACATTTTTGTAAATTCTTTTTGCAAGCTTGGACGAAACAACTTTAAAGTGATGTTAAAATAAAATTTACGACTGTTGAATAAATAAACACATGTTTTTAAAATGTTTTAATTATATTATTTTAAATATTTAATTCATTAATTATAATATTGTAAACACGTATTTTTACTACAATGTTAATGCTATTATACATGTACTAATATTTTATTCACTGTATAAACATCACCGATCACGCTTGGCACTGAACTACTATTAACATTTTTATTTTCAAAGAGTAAATTTTGTTTGTATTACTACAGACCTAATAAAATATTAAAAGCGAGATTGTTATTGTAAAAAGTTACCTCAAAAGTCTAGCGGTAGTTTGTTTACATTGAATTTAAAAAAAGGCACTTTTTGAAAATATGAAAATTAGACTGCAGATAATATTTTCATTGGATCATTTCTTACGTTCTAACTCAACAACAATACACCGAATTGTTTCAAACCACTTTTGGTGATAACACACCTAAAAAGATTATTTGACTAAAGAACAAACAAACAAAGAGAAGCGGTAGCTTCGTCAAAACAACATAACAACAAAAATAGATCATCGTTGGAATGGAGTCGGAGTGTAACATGATGAATAAATATACTGCTGAACTACCGACAAGGTCAAATTTATAATCAATATTAGGTATTATGATTTTTGTATCTGTTTTTTGTTTTAAAGGGGGAGATCAAAGGGGTCAAGACTTCCTTTGTACAACATATTTTTTGCCATGCGTATTCAGAAAACGTTCGCACACAACAAGCTATGTCACTTCCCGTTGGTTTGTTATTCTCGGATTCAACAACAAGATTAAATAGAAACGACAAGTGACATAATCCTTAGACAAATCGTACATTTGAGAAAAAGATGTTTCCAAAATTTTCTTGCATTATTAAAAGAAAGCTCAAAAAAGCTTCGCGTCAAAACTGTATTTAACACCATCATAATAATAGGTTAAAGTTAAGTAAGTGTCATTTTCAAATTGCTATTCCCGAAACACTTCCAAAAAAATGAGTCATTACTAACAAAAGACAGCGCACGTACAGGCACAGTACCACCGAGATAGTATTATTGACGAGTGTGTGATTGCACCATTGGGGAAGGAAACTGAAGGAACTGCCGTCCAAAAAAAACCTCGGCGATCAACTTAAATGGTGATCTGCAGATAGAGTAAGGAGTTGTCATTGTCGAAAATAAAAATGCGTTTGACTAGATGTTGAAGACGTCATGCGTCAAGGAAAAAGTGACCTTCTTTTTTTTTTACTAAAACCATCAAAGGCCATTTGTTCGGGACCCAAATTAAAAGTCACTATACAGAGTACTACATATTGATGCCAACCATAGTAGGAAAATATACCAAAGCTGTAAACTTCTATAAGTTCCCCTACCCTTGCTGAGGAATACAGTTGGAGAAGTTAAATTTAGTGTTGCAGTTATTGTAGAAATGAATTACTATTGAAAGGGATCGGAATTGACTAAATTGATTAGAGTGGAGTGAAACGTCAACACACGACGGTTGTCGAATGACCCTGCTTCCCTTCGAATAAAGTAGGAGGGATATATACATAAGATGTATTCATAAAAAATTGTTAAATTTACGACGGTTTATATCAAAACATTTTCTTGTTTTCGTAAAAACTAAAGCAACGCATTAAATGATTGAGTACAAGAAATTGAGTTGCAAGTAGAGGGTGTCTGTATCACAGCTACATAAATCAATAACAATTGAACAATTAAAAAGAGTTTGCAATTTTACCTTCGGTTCGCCAAGGTTTATTAACAAAAGATTGGAGAAATGTTTTCATGTATTTTGTATAAAATCTTGCACTGTATCCTGACAAAATATTCAACTGTTTTTAGTGTGTAAAAAATCTTAACAAAAAAAGGTAATTTTCTGGAAAAATTATAAAAAATATAGCAATCTTGGCGATCTTAAGACGCTCAATATTATCAACAATATATTGTACAATAAAATTGCACATTCTTCTTTGCAATTCAGCTTTATTTATTTAATTTTTTTAAAATAATTTCCACCAAAGGCAAAAAAACCACATCTGCCACGTCTCGCTAGGAAGTAGGCGCACTCGTCACAAGCCCTCAAAAGATCCTCATCACTGGAAAACCGTCTCCCTTTCAGCTTCATTTTCACATGGGGAAACAGCGCAAAATCGCAGGGTGCAAGGTCTGGATTGTAAGGAGGGTTCTCAAACAGAGAGAACAATTTCGACAAGTGCAAATGATCATTCAAATCGAACGAATTGTTGGTGAATTTAGGTCTAAGGTTTCCTTAATCTGGTGGTGAGTCACTCGCTTGTCTTCGTTAAGCATTTTCATCCGTAATGGACTTTGGTGGCCTCCCTGTCCTCCAGACTGATTCTTCTCATTTGGAATTTTCTATACAACCTGAATATCGTCGTACGATGTGGACTATCATCACCTAATGCAAGAGTCATTTCTTTTAAGCACTGATCTACAAGGGCGGTTTGATAAGTCAGTGACTTTTTGAATAAAACAAATTTTTTTTCGCAAATAAACATTTTATTTTTCTACATAATCACCTCGATACAGCGTTTTTCTAATTTTTTTATTCCCTCCAAATAATAGGTTTTTTCAAAGCTCTCAAAATACGCGTTTGTTTCGGTAATGACTTCTTCATTCGACACAAATCTCTTACCACCCAGCCATTTCTTTAGGTTTGGAAACAGAAAATAGTCGCAGGGGGCTAAATCTGGAGAATATGCTGGATGGGTTGCAGTTCGTATCCCAATTCATGGATTTTGGCCATCGTGACTAGACAAGTGTGCACACGTGCATTGTCTTGATGGAACAGCATTTTCTTCTTCGCCAAATGCGGCCGTTTTTGCTTCAAATCAACGTCGAATCTGTTCAAAAGCTTTGAATAATGTTCGCCGGTGATCGTTTTACCTTTCTTGGGGTAATCGATGTGAATGACACCGCGTACATCCCAAAAAACTTTGGCCATGACCTTGTTGGCTGACAGACTCTGTTTCGCCTTCTTTGGTCCACGTTCACCCCGAGCAACCCACTGTTTCGATTGTTCCTTGGTCTCTGGCGTGTTGTGATGGATCCATGTTTCATCCACAGTAACAAAACGGCGCAAAAATTCGTCCGGATTACGGCTGAACATCGCTAAACACTCTTTTGAAGTGGTCACACGATTGCGCTTATGGTCGAGTGTGAGCAATCGCGGCACCCATCTCGCAGAAAGTTTTTTCATGTCCAAATATTCGTGTAAAATATGATGTACCCGTTCAGTTGAGATACACCTACACGGCGTCACTAGTGCTGGTACGACCACAACGGAACTCTGTAAACCACTTCTTAACCATTGAAATTGATTGTGCCGAGTCCCCGTAGTATTTATCAAGTCTTTCCTTAGTTTCAGTAATGGATTTTTTACGTAAAAAGTAATGCTTAATCAGCACACGAAATTTACTTTTTTCCATTTTCGTAAAAATTCACGAGGTTGTCTGCTTTGAACACCAACTCCACGACGTAGCTTGCTCAAAATTAGAAAGTTGCCCACTGATAGATTATAGTTGACGGCAGCACTGTTGCATTTGGAGTAACTGCGCGGGAAATTCAAAAGGTCACTGACTTATCAAACTGCCTCGTATGTTTAAACCACAAAACCACCCGAATATCATTTCGTGAATAAGATGCCATAGCACACACTTTAAACTATCACTGTTGACAAACAACTGAGCCCACCGGCTTGACGCAGCTGATAGTCTGCAACTATAAAAGTATGAACACGTCCATGCACCAACACTCAGACTCCTACGCCACGTGGTTACGTCATATTGGAAAACTTTCATAGTTCCTTTGTATTTACCAGATTTCACAGTAAAAATCAGACTCTTTTTGACTGACTCAATATATTGTTACGATCCGACCTTGTTTTCTGTCGCGACAGCGCGTCGACCAAAATTGGGGTGAATATTTAATGAGTCGATACATAGAAGACACTGGATGATTCTAGAAATTATTGGATCTCAATTTAGAATAGTGTCGATTGTTCGAGAGCATTGATTTGGATGTATTTAAACGGAATCATAGATCGAGGTTTTGAAGTTTAAGTTGAAGTTAGTAAAGAATTTTGAAATATTTATAAAGTGTTTCTTAGTTATTGTAAAATAAAATTTATTGTAAAGAAATATTAGAATAAAAGTTATTAGTTATTGTATTGAGAGTTTGGAATTACTGAAACCAAACAGAAAATATCGTAACAATATTGTGTGCAATCTTTTAATACGATCTACAGGCGATCAATATATTGTTAAATGTTAAATTATTGTGGAATATATAATATTGACAGACTAAGGGCAGCTTCCTTTTAGTATGAAAGAAACTTTTTTAAAAATTAATGAGACAAAATTCGCGTGAAGAATATGGTACGATACAAAACATTAAACCTTTAAAAAATACGTTGAACGAAAAAAATTGACGATCTACAAATGCCACGCAAAATGTCGTCTGAAGGATATTGCAATCGAACAATAGGATTTTTTGCAGTAAAAAATATTTTACGGTCAACGACGTTGAAACAAAACACGTCTGTTCGTGATGTAAAGAAATAAAATTCCGAAATATCGTTACACAAAATCTTTAAAATAAATTTATTCGGGGCTGTGGTATATCTGACAATGATCAGAAAAGGTCAAATGCAAAAAGGTATGGACAAAATAAAAAAAAATCGTCTTATTTTAGTAAATAATATATTAAATAGTTTAAACAAATTTGTCACATTTACAACATCATATACGAGTATAAAAATATTAATATTATAAAAAAAACGATTTAATAATTAATTTTTAATACATTTTTTAGAAGAGTTATCATTTAAAAACGTTTTAAATACATTTTTTTTAAATTATTGTTTGTAACCCTACTGATGGTCAGCAATAAAAAAATAATGCAGGGTTTGCATATAAAAAGGTCAGTTAGAAAAATAGCTCATTTTTGTCCGGATAATAATTCAATGAGTATATTTTTATTTAAAATTAAGTTTTAAGTATTTAAGCAACTGATAAAATCTAAATTGCTGATATTTTTTCGCCGCCACTAATTTTTAAAAATATCAATAGTCGCTAAACATTTATTCCACCAACAACTTTAATTTGACCGATGTTTTTCATTTTGAATCGTGACACAAAACCTAATTTGAAAAGTGCAAAAAATAATAATAAAAGAAAGGCGATTAAAAATACAAAAATAAGTACTTACAGCATATCGAAATTGGGAGTTAAAGTCTCTGTCATTTGCATGGATCCTTCTTTGATTATCTGAAAAAGAAACGAAAATAATATTAATACCAGAACTTCAAGAAAATTGGTCAAAATACACAAAAAACCTTTACGAATTATACTTTTAACATTGTAGTTAACATATTTTTGTTTTTCTATCCATCGATAAATAAAAAATTGATTGGGATTGCCGCTTTAATATCTCAAAAACTTTCGTCAAAGTTTGGTACTTGTCAATAAACTTTCTCGACATAAGTGGATTAAGCATTTCAAGAATCGTCGAAGGCCAGTATGTACCTAGAACTCCTCTGCACCAACAGAGATCTCCTACAAGGATCCGAGTAGACAAAACTTCTACTAGCAAGATGTATAATAAGAGATAAAAAATTAAATTAATGTAGAATTAGATAGCTCAGGAATTTTTTCTCCTTCAGATGCCTTGTCTGTCTTCATACGTTAGTTATCATCATGTTTATAATTTTTTGAAATCGCTCTCTATCGGCCCAACTCGTAAAACTAGCCTAGAGTATGTTTAACCAATATTTAAAGATTGCACTTAAAAAGGAACAAGGGTTTAAGGTGATTTTACAACAAGTGTGAGTGAAGTACAATTTTATTAACCTTTTTTGTATCATAAATAAAAAAATTGTATATTTAAGTTTTATATGTATGTTATCACCCAAATATATTTTTAAGGTTATTAAAAATCATTTAACTTGTTGCAAATTACTTCATTTTTTGTTTAGAATTTTTGATTGTACAAAATAAATTGGGTCTGTCCGACACCACCCGACTGTTCATGTAGTTTCAAGGCACCCGAGAGTACTGGAGGGTTAAGGACTTATCCTATTCTAACTAATTATAAAAATACAAAGTGTGGCTCACACATGTTACAAAGGATTTCAATAAATCCCTTGTCCTTTAAGTGCACATGTTTTATTACATTTTCGTAAACAAATTTTATAACTCTTTTGGCTGAATCTTCTGGACAACATCTTCAGACCAGATTTATTTTTTAATTCCCCTGTTAAGACACCTCTGTGTTTTTATAGCATTCAGGCAGCACCTTCGTAAACAAAAATTATTGGTAATCCTACGCTAAAAATTTTTTTAGCATATTGTAAACTACGTAAAAAGTATAACCAGCAAAATAAAAGTTGACTCTGCGTGAATATCTAACAAATGTACGACTAATTATTCCAGCGTAAATATTTGCGTTGAATCAGCAAACTTTACGACTAAAATGTTGAAGTTCAACATTAAGTATCATATTTTGTTCGTTGTTGGGAAAATTTGCATATTAAGTTTTTACCTCATTTACAAATAAAAGCTTGTTATTTGAACTCTGCGAATATTTTATCCCAGACAAAATTAACGCAAAAATATGAAATTATCCGAAAAAGTAACTTTTTCCTATGTCCGTTTTTGAAGTTTATCGAGTATTCTTTTTTAATTCCGCATATACCGTGTAGGTTGTTAGCGGTAGATACATTACATATAGGTTAGATGGTGCTGTATTCGTTTTATATCAAATGTGAATTGTGGTCGACATTGTCTATGTATGGAGTAAGCGGTAGTTTAATACGAGCACTGAAATCGAGGATTCCACTGCTTGTGTCCGGATAAACGGAGCTTGCACGGACTGGTTTAACATCGAAAAAGGTGTGAGACAGGGATGTGTGACTTCGCCATGGCTGTTTAACTTATACATAGACGATTGTTTAAAAGATTTGAAAGAGAGTGCGTATGGATTGAAAATGAATGATTTGACCGTCAAATGCCTTCTTTACGCCGATGATCAAGTCATATTAGCGTCATCTGAAGAGGAGTTAGTAGTTAAACAACAGGAATTCAAGCCCACTTGGAGTGGGGGGAGGAGTGGGGGTAGGAGTGGGGGAAGTGGAGGGGGTAGGAGTGGTGGAGTGGGGGTAGAAGTGGTGGAGTGGGGGTAGGAGTGGGGGTCAGAGTGGTGGAGTGGGGGAAGTGGTGGGGGTAGGAGTGGGGGTGAGAGTGGGGGCAGTGGTGGAGTGGGGAGGAGTGGGGGGGAAGTGACAGGTGAAGGAGTGGGGAAATGACATTGTTGACATATGACATTGTTGACATATGACATTGTTGACATATGACATTGTTGACATATGACATTGTTGACATATGACATTGTTGACATGTGACATTGTTGACATGTGACATTGTTGACATGTGACATTGTTGCCATTGTTTACATACGGCATTGTTGACATACGGCATGTTGCCATTGTTGACATATAACATCATTGTTTACATTGTCCCCATCGACTCGATTAAGAGGGTTACGTAAGCACGTTGAAAAGTGGTGTGACGTAAGCGTTGAAAAAAACTTGGTTTCTCGGGGGTTTGAACCTTAATCCTTTGACTTACTAAACAGTTAGCTATACCATTCAGATAACTCGCATATTAATTTTATCGTGCAAGATTGGATATACAAATATATATTTGTGACATCATTTTTGATAAAAATAACCTTGAACTGCGCTACCAGATAACTTTGTTATCGTATACTTAAATGAGGTGTAATATTGATTGCGACAGAGATAATAATTACACACGCACATAGTCTCAGTTTAAATGTGTGCGATATTGTTGTACATGTACAGGGTATGTCACAAATTAAGAAGTCAAAAGAACCTTAACGAATGTTGGCATGGGAAAAATTGTTTTTATGAAAATTCCCATACGCTAATCTTAAGATACGCCGTTCTAAATATAAAGGGGTTGGAAATTCCGATTAAATTAAATCAAATTTTAAAGTTCGAGAAGCTAAACAAAATTTCAGTTAACGTCTATGCTTTAGAATTAAATAAAACAGAGAAGAGATAATTTTACATAGTTATACCTGTTGTGTTTACTAAAAATAAAATGAAACGTCACGTCAATTTGTTACTAATACAAGATCAGTATTTTCGGAAATTAAATGATTATAAAGCGCCACCTATCGACAATGAAAATGTTGAAATCAAATATGTTTGGATAAGTACGAGGTATGTCGTAAATTAGGAAGTCAAAAGGACCTTAACGAATGTTGGTATGCGACCCATCAAACGATTCAGCGTTGCTTAAAGTACGTCAAGTGTCACGAGAGTACGTTAAATGTCACGTGAGTACGTTAAGCGTCACGTAAAACGTCACGTGTCACGTTATACGTAATGTGTCACATTAAACACACACACACACACACACATGTTGAATATTTTTGTTCATGTACAGGGAATGTCACAAATCAAGAAGTCAAAAGGTCCTTAACGAATGTGGCATGTGACCCATCAAACGATTCAACGTTACGCTCGTCACGTGTCACGTTATACGTAACATGTCACATTAAAAACACACACACACACACAAGTCGGTCGACCTCGGAGAACAGATCAGATCAACATTGTTTTGAGGAAAGGCCAGGTCAAGAGTACCAACAACCGACGAGCATGTATGAGAGCACTGATAAAAGTAGAGGAAGCAAAAGATGTGTGTAAGAACCGTAGCGAAAGTAAAAGGAAGTGGTCTCTGCCTACCCCCATAGAAAAAAGGTGTGACTTTATGTATGTAATAAAATCTCAAGAGTACCAACGACCAAGAACACTAATGCAAGTAGTTCATTGTATTTAAAACAATTTCCGGTAATAATGTATTATCGTACCGATCGTCGGTAAAACATCGAAACCATGACAATAAAAACCCCAATAATCTTTATTAAAAATCATGAATCAAACAAACAAAAATTAACTTAAGTCCTCATGATGACATTTATTGCCTGGGATTATCGATACTCTTGCTTTGGGTTATTATAGTTTAAATAAATATTTTTTTTTCACCCTAGCGCATATCTATAGTTAAAAAAATGAATAGTTTGTTCCTTATTCAGCATTTAGACGATGCATATCTCTAAAGGTAGTGTCAAGGCCGGGATGCGTACGCGCTCGCTGGCCGCTGCAAAAATAATATAGATAGGTATATATACAGGGGGGTGCATGAACTGGCAAAACTTTTGGAACTATTGGAAAAAATATCTTTTTAACAAAAAAAAAAAACCTTGGTTAAAAGAACTATTTAAGCTCTCTTTTTTCATGTATCACGCAATAAAGTGTCTTGCTGCGTCATCAAAAGATTCAGCATTACGCAAAGTGCGTCGACCGTCATGTGAGTACGCCAAGCGTCACGTTAAACGTCAGGTGAGTACGTCAAGCATCACCTTAAACGTCACGTGTGTATGTCAAACGTAAACGTCACGTGTCATATTAAAACACACACACACACACACATACCAGTTTGATTTAAACAATCTGCATGGTTGAAGCCCTATATCGAGCTGAACACTCGTTTAAGGACTACAGTTCATGCATCACCTTAAACGTCACGTGTGTATGTCAAACGTAAACGTCACGTGTCATATTAAAACACACACACACACACACATACCAGTTTGATTTAAACAATCTGCATGGTTGAAGCCCTATATCGAGCTGAACACTCGTTTAAGGACTACAGTTCATGCATCACCTTAAACGTCACGTGTGTATGTCAAACGTAAACGTCACGTGTCATATTAAAACACACACACACACACATACCAGTTTGATTTAAACAATCTGCATGGTTAAAGCCCTATATCGAGCTGAACACTCGTTTAAGGACTACAGTTCATTTGCAAAGAAGCTCCCCTTTTTCATGTATTACGCAATAAAGTGTCTTGCAGCGTCATCAAAAGATTCAGCATTACGCAAAGTACGTCGACCGTCACGTAAGTACGCCAAGCGTCGCGAACAACGCGGTGTTCGGCAAAACAATGGAAAATAAACGCTTCCGCAGTTAGTAAGTTCATACGATTGTCGTTACAGGACAAAAAATTTAATTTCTAGAGCCAGATTTCACAATAGATCAATTTTTGATGATAATCTAATGTGCAAAGTACGTCGACCGTCACGTTAAACGTCACGTGAGTACGCCAAGCGTCACATTAAACGTCATGTAAGTACGTCAAGCGTCAACTTAAACGTCACGTGTGTACGTCAAACGTAAACACAGCGTCACGTTCAACGTCACGTGTTTATGTCAAACGTAAACGTCACGTTAAACGTCACGTGTTACATTAAAAAACACACACATACCAGTTTGATTTAAACAATCTGCATGGTTGAAGCCCTATATCGAGCTAAACACTCGTTTAAGGACTACAGCTACCAGTTCATTTGCAAAGAAGCTCCCTTTTTTCATGTATTACGCAATAAAGTGTCTTGCAGCGTCATCAAAAGATTCAGCATTACGCAAAGTACGTCGACCGTCACGTGAGTACGCCAAGCGTCACATTAAATGTCATGTAAGTACTTCAAGCGTCGCCTTAAACGTCACGTGTGTACGTCAAACGTAAACACAGCGTCACGTGTTTATGTCAAACGTAAACGTCACGTTAAACGTCACGTGTTACATTAAAAAACACACACATACCAGTTTGATTTAAACAATCTGCATGGTTGAAGCCCTATATCGAGCTAAACACTCGTTTAAGGACTACAGCTACCAGTTCATTTGCAAAGAAGCTCCCTTTTTTCATGTATTACGCAATAAAGTGACTTGAAGCGTCATCAAAAGATTCAGCATTACGCAAAGTACGTCGACCGTCACGTGAGTACGCCAAGCGTCACGTTAACCGTCATGTATGTACGTCAAGCGTCACCTTAAACGTCACGTGTGTACGTCAAACGTAAACACAGCGTCACGTTAAACGTCACGTGTGTATGTCAAACGTAAACGTCACGTTAAACGTCACGTGTCACATTAAAAAACACACACACCAGTTTGATTTAAACAATCTGCATGGTTGAAGCCCTATATCGTGCTGAACACTCGTTTAAGGACTACAGCTACCAGTTCATTTGCAAAGAGTCAGTTTAAACTCGCGAACAACGCGGTGTTTGGCAAAACAATGGAAAATAAACGCTTACATAGGGTAGTAAAGTTAGTAAGTTCATACGAGGGTCGTTACGGGGCAAAAAATTTAATTTCTAGCGCGAGATTTCACAATAGATCAATTTTTGATGAAAATCTAATGGCTATCGAACTAAAAAAGTCTGAATTACTTTTCGATAAACCCCTTTATATTGGAATGTCCATTCTCGATATTTCGAAAACGTGTATGTATGATTTCCACTATAATTTTATGCTCCCCACCCTAGGGGTGAACAATTGTATCATAAACTACACCGACACCGATAGTTTCTTCTACAAAATAATGAATATCAATGTTTACAAAGACATAATCGGTAGGTATATCGAAAAATTTGATACCTCCGATTATAGTGGAAATAATATATACAATATCCCGTTACTTAACAAAAAAATACCGGGTCTTATGAAAGATGAAGCCAACGGCAAAATCATTACGCATTTTGTTGGGTTACGATCAAAAATGTACGCGTTTAAAATTCAGGGAGATAAAAACGTCCCTAAAAAGTCTAAGGGGGTAAAATATAATGTTGTCAAAAATAAATTGACGTTTGAAGATTACGTAGATTGTCTTAAAACATTTAAACATAAAAATATTACACAGTGCACAATTCGATCCTATAAACATGACGTATTTAGCATAGAACAATCGAAAATTGCTTTAAGCCCTGAGGATGATAAAAGATATTTAATTTCGGGATCATTTAACACGCTACCATGGGGTCATTACAGTATAGAATAATTAGAATTAGAACCGTTTGCGTAGAGATATAAAAAATAATAACTTTACATATTCCTCATTCCTGATATCATTAATTTTATAATTTCATTCTGTTCCACTTTTATAATTAAAAAAAATAAAAAAATAAAATTTAAAACGAACTATAAAATTCGCGTCATTGGCAGGTGGATGTCAGTCATCATGTGCAGCAGTCAAGACAGTAATCATTTTAGTATGACATCGAGTAGTGATGATAGCGTGAGTAATGACTCTGAAATGTCCGAATTCGTATTGCCGGGGGCACCTTCCATAGAAACAATTGTTCAATCCTACGAAGATGCTGCCAAACGTGAAGTGCATTACTTACTGCTAACGACATATATGTTGTCAGAATATGAAGTTCGATGTGGCCTTAGTCCTGCGCGGACGTTTTCTCCGACAATCATTTTGGCTAAACATTTTGGGCCTACTAAAATATCTTTTGACGTTTTTGAATGGGGTACCCTCATCAGTATTTTGGAGAAAAGGATGGAAGATTTTTTTCATGAGATGTCGCCTACGTATCCCGATGAAGACGATGATAACACCCCTATAACGTTTCACTGTGGCGATTATTGTACTATCATGCAACAAGTTTATGATGATACCAAGTTCCTGGTTTTAAGAAAACACGACGTTGAGTACTATTTGTGCGAAGAAGATGTTCAAGAAATTCTTAAAATCCACGCGCATTTGCTGACGCATCGAGTAAATTTATTAAACAAACTTAGTTTCTGTTCATATTATCACAATATTATTGGTTTTTGTAAACTGCATGGTGAATTATCGTTATCATTATTGTCGGAAATACTTCCAAATGATTTGTTAAATAGTGCATTGAGAGAGTTTATCTACTTTTATAGAATTACCACAATTAATGATTTAAATAAATAATTTTTTTAAAAAGTTTTGTTTTATTTGTTCCCCGAAATTTTAAGTTTCTATAAATATACTGTAAATAATATTTGTTAATCATTTAAGATGCTGTGCCCTACTTAAAGTTTGAAGAAACAATTGAAATCTCTACTATTAAAGCTAATTTCATTTTACGAATAACATGTAATTTTTTTTTAAATTGTTGATTTGTGCATGAAATTTTTTTAAAATCGATCTTTTCTTCATTTAACGTTCATAAACCATTAAGGCTTATTTGACTAGCCAATATGAAAACAATTGCTTAAATTTCAGATATTAAATACATTCTATAACATTTCTTCATATAATATAAGAGTGTAAGAATTTTAATAGTAAAATAAATATTTTAATTTTTTATGCGTGTTAATACTACTGGGAAACCATAACGCGAAAATGAATGGATGTACTGTTGTGGCCAAGGCACGTGGGTTAGAGGTGATCTTCGTGGAAGCAAATATGATGTGTACATGAAATGATTATAATATGATATTGTTTCTTGAAAAAATAATTGAATGTAAAAATTACAATTGGGCTTTTAATAACTGATGCTATTGCTGACATTGATATAAGTTTGACCTGGTAATTCAGGAATGCTTGAATCTACGTTTCTATAGAATATGTATTATAAATATATTTGCATAGTTGTTGCTCTGTTGTGTTTTCAAGTGTCACGCTTATTATGGGTAAGAAACATTTTTGTTAATTTTTATTTATTTAATTTCTATGTTAGAAAAAAATAATTGTAACTATTTTATTATAAATAAAGAAATTTTGTCGGTGTTTTTAACGGACGATCAATTTTTCTATCGACTTTTTTTTTAACTTTATTAAGCAATGGTTTTTTAAAATATAAAAATATTAAGTGATTTTAAGTTTTAAAGTAAAGAAATCAAATCTTGTAACACCTTCAATAAGCATTTACAATTAAAATATTGTGTTTCTGTTTTAAATCTTAAATTACACAGAGGACATCTTAAATGCGTAATGATATGACGACAACTTATCTTTTTAAACGGTTTGTAACAGAAATTACAAATTTGTATTTTTACAGATTTCTTTAAACTTAGCAAATTTATTGTTTTTGCACTAAATCTAAAAGAAAAACAAAAAAAGCGCATACAGTGACCGCTTACCTTAAATATATTTTACCTACGGTTTAAAATCTATAAAAGGGAAAAACAAAAAGTGCATTTTTACTAGAATTTAAAACGAGATGGATAAGTAACTAAAACTTTTTTAATTGTGTTTTTATTTTAAATTTTTACCCTTTACAAAATTTTAGCAAATTTTCAAAATACTTTTTTATTTATTTTAAGTTATTTTTCGTCATTTAAAAAATAATTTAAACACCACTCACAAATAAATTTTTTGTCTATTCTTAGTTACTCGACTATTTATTAATCTAGACAAATCTTTGATGCAGCAATAGTTATATTTAATTTTACAATTCTCATCATTTGAGCTTCATAATTATTTAATTTTTGATAATACTGATTTTTAATCAAATTTGTTATTTTTTACACACTAGTTTTCAATTTAAAATTGTTTTACAGACAGATTAGAATACTACATATATAGTAGAGTAAGAGGAGCATTACCCCCGCATCAAAGAGTAAGTAAACAAAACCATTTGCTAATTATTTCTACCAATCTTACTTTGGTGTTGGTAGTTTTAACAATAAATTTAATTTCCAACTAAAATTTCTTAGGCTAACTTTTTTTATGCTAATTTTTGTATTAACATAAGGTTTTAATCATTTTAGATATTTTTTTACTAAATTAAAAATTCTTTGTGTCAATTTTAGTAAATTAAATTTTAATTAAAACTTTTTTTTTTTACAGGCTAAATCCATTATAATTATGATGGGTTCTCGTGGAGGCAAACCACCTCCATCAATGATATGCGTAGGGGATGTGGGCCCCTACAGTATATATATGGAGGTACTAGAGAGCGAGATATGGGTTTGGGCATTAAGGTATAAATTTATCTATGATTTTATATTTATATTTTACAAATGTTTTTTTTTTTATGTTGCAGATAATGGGCCTATTCTACTTTAATTATGTAAAGTAATTAAAAAAAAAACTTTGAGTTAAATAAAGGAAATGAATGAATATTGTTTCGTTTCAATTATTTTTGAAAGTAACGTTCGACACATGCCTCAAACATTTGACAATTATTTCAGTTAATTAACGTAGAAAATGTTAAAATGTTTAAAATTTAAGTAAATATCTAAAATTGGATTTAAAACTAAAAAAGTACTCGAAAAAATCATTTTAACAGTATCATACAAATAAAAATGTTTATAAAATTAATTTTTGGTTTTAAAATATAAGTGTTAAAAATAAATTTAAAAAGTTAAACAAAAGAAAATTAATTTAAATACAATGAATATGTGAATGAAATAAAGATTATGTATCAAAAATCTTGCTTCCCAAATTTTCCAAATAATTGTGTAAACTAATTAAAATTTTTTTTATTTTTGAGTTAAATAAAGGAAATGGATGAATATTGTTTCGTTTCAATTATTTTTGGAAGTAACGTTCGACACACGTCTCAAACATTTGACATTTATTTCAGTTAATTAACGTAGAAAATGTTAAAATGTTCAAAATTTAAGTAAATATCTAAAATTGGATTTAAAACTAAAAAAGTACTCGAAAAAATCATTTTAACAGTATCATACAAATAAAAATGTTTATAAAATTAATTTTTAGTTTTAAAATATAAGTGTTAAAAATAAATTTAAAAAGTTAAACAAAAGAAAATTAATTTAAATACAATGAATATGTGAATAAAATAAAAAATTTGGATCGAAAATCTTGCTTTCCATATTTGCCAAAATTCCGTAATGACATTAGATAAAAACATATGTAGTCCCATAGTATTCAAGTATAAGGGAAATTTGATGACATATGTCAACAATGTCGTATGTAAACAATGGCAGTCAACAACGTCGTATGTAAACAATGTCAAAAATGGCTACAATTTCATATGTTAACAATGTCATATGTAAACAATGGCAACAAGTCATATGTCAACAATATTAACATTGCCCAGGATCCAAACCCCTGCCACGCCTCTGGACCATATTCGTGTACCGAACGAAATGTACAACGTCTCCGTCACTGGTTTTCTAATGTTGTATTACCATTATAATTATTTTAAATAAATGTTTAAGAAAAATTGGATGTTTTATTAAAACACTATGTGTATTCATCATCAACTTTTATATTACATGTAGATTTAAATTTTCGTTTTACAATTTTTAAAATAAATTTTAAAATTAAAACAAAAATAGATGCCAATATTACACAAGTCATTGCAAAAACATTATCGACTTTATTTTTCATGCTCTCATTTGTTGGAATATCGGACTAAATTTCTTTAATTTCAAATGCTGCAGCCAAATGGGGGCGGCCACAATCGTAAGATCCTTGGTATGTTAAGCTGTATTTCCCTTTCTCGAAATGGCTTTTATACGGCTCATAGGTAGCAGTCACTCTGTTGGGTAGGAATGTTTTAAGAAGAACGCTTGTACCATATGGTGTTTTGGTTATTTTCGCAGCATAAATTGCTTGAGAAACTCCTATTGGTAGCTCCTGCAGCTTTACTATAGGTTTCCGTGCTGTAATGGAGGAAACTTCGTTTAATTTTTCCAAATTCATCTAAAATCAAAAATAAGAATATTTTGTGAGACAAAACACACACAACAATAATTTAAACTTACTTTTTTCTTCTTGGAGCCCTTGCACGCAAAAATCTATCAACGTTTAATGTGAATAGTCAAATGGTACTAAACCGTATGGCTTTTTTCTTTTTATATCTTCAAGGATGTTTATAAAAAAAATTTAGAAATAAAGTCAAAATTGATTAATTTTAATACATAATGCTTATTTTATAATAAAGTTAAACAAAGGAAAATGCGAGCGTGACATTTTTTTTAGATAAGCAATTTCTGGAAGCTTCTAGAACTGCTGCGTCGCAAAAATGGTTCTAATAGAAGTCAGCGGAAATGACGCATATAACTCGCGCATATTTGTAACCTTCCTCCCCTCCACTTAAAAGTCGATTTTTGTTCATAATTAAACAACTGTTGCCTTTTATGCCTAACCATTTGACGTACATTTTATTTCCTTTGCGTCCAAGTTCCTTTTCTACTAAGTAGATATCAAGATTAGCAGTTTTCTGTAATTCTTCCGCGTAGAAGGCTCCTTTGATTTGTGCCTCCATCATATCTTCCAGAAGATACGTTGCAGGATTGGTTATCTTACATTTTGTGATTTTAAATAATTCCGTTGACCAATTGGGTGTATAACCTTTCTTAAAAACGTGTTTGGCGTACAATGGCGCCAACTTTAAATTTTCGAGGTCCTGCAATTTTCAAATGACTAAAATGTTTTAAAATATCTTGCTCGTTCGCTTTCAAAAATTGATCTATTGTGAAATCTGCCGCTAGAAATTAAACTTTTTGTCCTGTAACGAACCTCGTATGAACTTACTAACTGCGGAAGCGTTTATTTTCTATTCTTTTGTCGAACACCGCGTTGTTCGCGAGTTTAAACTGACTCTTTGCAAATGAACTGGTAGCTGTAGTCCTTAAACGAGTGTTCAGCACGATATAGGGCTTCAACCATGCAGATTGTTTAAATCAAACTGGTGTGTGTGTTTTTTAATGTGACACGTGACGTTTAACGTGACGTTTACGTTTGACATACACACGTGACGTTTAACGTGACGCTGTGTTTACGTTTGACGTACACACGTGACGTTTAAGGTGACGCTTGACGTACATACATGACGGTTAACGTGACGCTTGGCGTACTCACGTGACGGTCGACGTACTTTGCGTAATGCTGAATCTTTTGATGACGCTTCAAGTCACTTTATTGCGTAATACATGAAAAAAGGGAGCTTCTTTGCAAATGAACTGGTAGCTGTAGTCCTTAAACGAGTGTTTAGCTCGATATAGGGCTTCAACCATGCAGATTGTTTAAATCAAACTGGTATGTGTGTGTTTTTTAATGTAACACGTGACGTTTAACGTGACGTTTACGTTTGACATAAACACGTGACGCTGTGTTTACGTTTGACGTACACACGTGACGTTTAAGGCGACGCTTGAAGTACTTACATGACATTTAATGTGACGCTTGGCGTACTCACGTGACGGTCGACGTACTTTGCGTAATGCTGAATCTTTTGATGACGCTGCAAGACACTTTATTGCGTAATACATGAAAAAAGGGAGCTTCTTTGCAAATGAACTGGTAGCTGTAGTCCTTAAACGAGTGTTTAGCTCGATATAGGGCTTCAACCATGCAGATTGTTTAAATCAAACTGGTATGTGTGTGTTTTTTAATGTAACACGTGACGTTTAACGTGACGTTTACGTTTGACATAAACACGTGACGTTGAACGTGACGCTGTGTTTACGTTTGACGTACACACGTGACGTTTAAGTTGACGCTTGACGTACTTACATGACGTTTAATGTGACGCTTGGCGTACTCACGTGACGTTTAACGTGACGGTCGACGTACTTTGCACATTAGATTATCATCAAAAATTGATCTATTGTGAAATCTGGCTCTAGAAATTAAATTTTTTGTCCTGTAACGACAATCGTATGAACTTACTAACTGCGGAAGCGTTTATTTTCCATTGTTTTGCCGAACACCGCGTTGTTCGCGACGCTTGGCGTACTCACGTGACGGTCGACGTACTTTGCGTAATGCTGAATCTTTTGATGACGCTGCAAGACACTTTATTGCGTAATACATGAAAAAGGGGAGCTTCTTTGCAAATGAACTGTAGTCCTTAAACGAGTGTTCAGCTCGATATAGGGCTTTAACCATGCAGATTGTTTAAATCAAACTGGTATGTGTGTGTGTGTGTGTTTTAATATGACACGTGACGTTTACGTTTGACATACACACGTGACGTTTAAGGTGATGCATGAACTGTAGTCCTTAAACGAGTGTTCAGCTCGATATAGGGCTTCAACCATGCAGATTGTTTAAATCAAACTGGTATGTGTGTGTGTGTGTGTGTTTTAATATGACACGTGACGTTTACGTTTGACATACACACGTGACGTTTAAGGTGATGCTTGACGTACTCACCTGACGTTTAACGTGACGCTTGGCGTACTCACATGACGGTCGACGCACTTTGCGTAATGCTGAATCTTTTGATGACGCAGCAAGACACTTTATTGCGTGATACATGAAAAAAGAGAGCTTAAATAGTTCTTTTAACCAAGGTTTTTTTTTTTTGTTAAAAAGATATTTTTTCCAATAGTTCCAAAAGTTTTGCCAGTTCATGCACCCCCCTGTATATATACCTATCTATATTATTTTTGCAGCGGCCAGCGAGCGCGTACGCATCCCGGCCTTGACACTACCTTTAGAGATATGCATCGTCTAAATGCTGAATAAGGAACAAACTATTCATTTTTTTAACTATAGATATGCGCTAGGGTGAAAAAAAAATATTTATTTAAACTATAATAACCCAAAGCAAGAGTATCGATAATCCCAGGCAATAAATGTCATCATGAGGACTTAAGTTAATTTTTGTTTGTTTGATTCATGATTTTTAATAAAGATTATTGGGGTTTTTATTGTCATGGTTTCGATGTTTTACCGACGATCGGTACGATAATACATTATTACCGGAAATTGTTTTAAATACAATGAACTACTTGCATTAGTGTTCTTGGTCGTTGGTACTCTTGAGATTTTATTACATACATAAAGTCACACCTTTTTTCCATAGGGGTAGGCAGAGACCACTTCCTTTTACTTTCGCTACGGTTCTTACACACATCTTTTGCTTCCTCTACTTTTATCAGTGCTCTCATACATGCTCGTCGGTTGTTGGTACTCTTGACCTGGCCTTTCCTCAAAACAATGTTGATCTGATCTGTTCTCCGAGGTCGACCGACTTGTGTGTGTGTGTGTGTTTTTAATGTGACATGTTACGTATAACGTGACACGTGACGAGCGTAACGTTGAATCGTTTGATGGGTCACATGCCACATTCGTTAAGGACCTTTTGACTTCTTGATTTGTGACATTCCCTGTACATGAACAAAAATATTCAACATGTGTGTGTGTGTGTGTGTTTAATGTGACACATTACGTATAACGTGACACGTGACGTTTTACGTGACGCTTAACGTACTCACGTGACATTTAACGTACTCTCGTGACACTTGACGTACTTTAAGCAACGCTGAATCGTTTGATGGGTCGCATACCAACATTCGTTAAGGTCCTTTTGACTTCCTAATTTACGACATACCTCGTACTTATCCAAACATATTTGATTTCAACATTTTCATTGTCGATAGGTGGCGCTTTATAATCATTTAATTTCCGAAAATACTGATCTTGTATTAGTAACAAATTGACGTGACGTTTCATTTTATTTTTAGTAAACACAACAGGTATAACTATGTAAAATTATCTCTTCTCTGTTTTATTTAATTCTAAAGCATAGACGTTAACTGAAATTTTGTTTAGCTTCTCGAACTTTAAAATTTGATTTAATTTAATCGGAATTTCCAACCCCTTTATATTTAGAACGGCGTATCTTAAGATTAGCGTATGGGAATTTTCATAAAAACAATTTTTCCCATGCCAACATTCGTTAAGGTTCTTTTGACTTCTTAATTTGTGACATACCCTGTACATGTACAACAATATCGCACACATTTAAACTGAGACTATGTGCGTGTGTAATTATTATCTCTGTCGCAATCAATATTACACCTCCTTTAAGTATACGATAACTCAGTGCTTTGATTTTTTGAATTAGATCTCTTGCAACAGTGAATGCACCCCTTTATATTTAGAACGGCGTATCTTAAGATTAGCGTATGGGGAATTTTCATAAAAACAATTTTTCCCATGCCAACATTCGTTAAGGTTCTTTTGACTTCTTAATTTGTGACATACCCTGTACATGTACAACAATATCGCACACATTTAAACTGGGACTATGTGCGTGTGTAATTATTATCTCTGTCGCAATCAATATTACACCTCATTTAAGTATACGATAACAAAGTTATCTGGTAGCGCAGTTCAAGGTTATTTTTATCAAAAATGATGTCACAAATATATATTTGTATATCCAATCTTGCACGATAAAATTAATATGCGAGTTATCTGAATGGTATAGCTATCCGTTTAGTAAGGCAAAGGATTAAGGTTCGAATCACCGAGAAGCCAAGTTTTTTTCAACGCTTACGTCACACCACTTTTCAACGTGCTTACGTAACCCTCTTAATCGAGTCGATGGGGACAATGTAAACAATGATGTTATATGTCAACAATGGTAACAATGGCAACATGCCGTATGTAAACAATGGCAACAATGTCACATGTCAACAATGTCACATGTCAACAATGTCATATGTCAACAATGTCATATGTCAACAATGTCATATGTCAACAATGTCATTTCCCCACTCCTTCACCTGTCACTTCCCCCACTTCACCCCCCACTCCTCCCCACTCCACCACTGCCCCCACTCCACCACTCTCACCCCCACTCCTACCCCCACTCCACCACTCCTACCCCCTCCACTTCCCCCACCACTTCCCCCACTCCTTCTCCCACCACTTCCCCCACTCCTCCCCCCACTCCTTTGCGCTTGAACCGGTGTTGTTTAACTACTGGAGTTGCAGGCGATGGTTAATGTTATGCATGATGCCCTGAAAATCAAAGGGATGAAAATAAATGTAAGCAAAACGAAAGTAATGGTTTTGAAAGAGAAGAAAGCATAACAAACTGTAAAGTTCTGATTAAGGGAGAAAGAGTGGAATAAGTAAGAGAGTTTGTGTACTTGGGTTCAAAGTTTACAAGAGATGAAAAGTATGACAGTGACATTGAGAAAAGGGTGTTGGCAGAAAAACAAATGAATGGGGAACTGCGTAGCCTTATGAAAAGCCAGAAAGTGTCAAAAAAAGCACGTCTGGCTGTGCATAGAGGTGTTGGTTCCTACACTTATGTATGGTAGTAAATGTTGGATTTGGCAGAAGAAGCATAAAAATAGGATTAATTCTACGCAGATGAGTAGCCTGAGAAGTATAGCCGGAGTGACTCGGTTGGATAAAGTGAAGAATAGTGAGATAAGAGAACACTGTGGTGTAAAAGAAGATGTTGTTACAAAGATAGATAAAGGAATGCTTAGATGGTTTGGACACGTAGAAAGGATGGATGAATGAAGATTGACAACAACAAATTTATAAGGCGAGTGTGAATTAACAAGTCGGTAGAGGTCGACCTCAGCGAACATATCTCGATCAGATCGACATTGTTATGAAGACAGGCCAGCAACAGGTACCAACAACCGACGAGCATGTATGGGAGCACTGATGAAAGTAGAGGAAGCAAAAGATGTGTTTAAGAACCGTAGCAAGTTGAAGGAAGTGGTCTCTGCTTACCGCTACGGAAAAAAGGCGTGACTATATGTATGTAATAATTTTGTTTCTATAAGACATTTTTTAATGCTGTCAACCTTGCAGTCCTAATCTAAGATGTCTTTCAGGTTTAAAGAGAGTTTGTTTTGTTTTCTTTTAAATTGATATTTTGGACATTCAATTAATATGTGTTTTATAGACAGGACACAACAACAAAGTTGAAAGATTGGTTCTTCCGATTTTGTAATTAGATACTCATGAGTCAATTTTGTGCGTCCGATTCTGAGTCTTGATAACAGTACTTAATCAGTTCGTTCTTCTTCATTTCTTGACCACGGCAGTATAATGTCTTTTATTTGTCGTAATTTTGTTTTACTTTCTTGTCACTGGTTTTGCCACGCACTTTTCACTTTAAATTTTATATTTGATTTTACGTCACAAACCACGGCTAAATTAACGTTAGTTGCACTGTCATTATTCACTGCTTCTTTGGCATATTTGTCGGCTAATTCATTTCTTTTAAGTCCTACATGGGACGGTGTCCATAAAAATATGATGTCACTTCTTTATTGTCCCAAGTATTCCGATTTACGACTTTTGACTGTACTTATGATCTCCATTTTCTTGTTTAAAATGTCGAGTACTCTTTTGTTTGTAACATGAGCTATACAGCCACATCTCAAATGCGTCCAACCTTTTACTGGCCGCATCTGTTACAGTCCATAACTCAAATCCATATGGAAGCACAGGAAACACATAGCATCGGAGAAGTCGTATTTAAGTTGTTAAGTTCAGAAAGCGACATTTAAACAATTTCGACATTTTAAGAAATGCAGCACGAGCCCTCTCTATTCGACAACGTATTTCGAGAGAATGATCCCAACTCTCGTTGATTGTAGTTCCCAAATATGTTGTAGTCTCTACCTTTTCAATAACTGTATTATTTATAAGCTGCCTGGGTGGTGGTGGGTTTTTGCTTATCACTATGTATTTGGTTTTATTCATATTTATATCTATTCCATATTCCTGACTGCATTGAAAGCTGGCTCATCATATTTTGACCTCTAGTTCGGCGAATGTTATTGTATCATCCGCGAATCGGAAAGTAGTGGAGTCAAACATACCGGAAAAGAGTGTCCCCCTTTAATCAAAAATCGACGGGTCCGAGCGTTTTTCTAAAATGTTGACGAGGTTCCTACAAATGGCTCTAGTTCGTTTTCGGTTGGCCACCCTGTATTTATTTAACATAGCGCCACTCTGTTAAAAATAAATGTTCTCGGTGACGTGCTATACACGCCAAGCGAATTAGGGATAAATATTTATCCTTCAACGCTTTAAAGACATCTATGAACAAACTCACATCCATGTAGTCACCAAAGGTACTATTGTTGATTGTTTATCGTAAGAAAAATGTATCAATCTTTGTAAAGCAGTTTTAGCTGTTGGCATTATCAACGAAAAAGTAAATTTAAATTACACGTTGAAGGATTTGGACAGCAATAACCTAAAATCATTTTATCCCACGTCTTCAGTTTACATTTCATCGGTACTTTTAAAATTATGCATCCACTTTAAACCTTCGCCATCGTAAGAGTTAAATTTAAAATAAAAAAAAATGTATGAAATTTTTGAAAGGATGCATAAATGCTATAAAACGAGATTGAAAGGGCACGTGTTCGTCATGAAATTGCAAACAACGTGAAGCAGCACAAACAACTATCGATAATTTTTATTAGATATTGTAACCATTTTTCGTTATCGTAGAATTCGAAAGAATAATGCGAGTAAAGAGGAAGAAACAATGTAATTTTAAAGACTCGGATCATTTTTCACGGTTTAAGATGGGGCGAACCTTTTTTTTTTTTAGTGAATAGTCGCAAAAAGGGTAGACATATAGTGTGGGCTGCGGACGGCTCGCACTGCGATTATTAGAAGGGGGAGGGATTTTAGAAAGGAGATGATTGTAGACACGCTTTTGGAAAAGTTGCAGGTCATAGTTCTCTGGAAAAACTGATTTTGGAAGCTTATTCCATTCCGTAGCAGCCCTCTAAAGGCAAGAAGGATTCTTGATGAAGATTGGTCCTAGTAGTGTCAATCTTGAGAGTAAATGGGTGAGACTGATCGGCAAAAATCAGTTTTTTGAGAATATCTCGTTTTATCTGACTCCTATCGTATTTACATTTATTATAAAAGTTGTAGAGAATTTTGTTCTTTACAAATTTCATTCAAAAACTTTTTTTATACATCGAACCGTTTTTGAGATAGAGGGCGCAGAGTGTGGAGCGCTCAGCTATACGTACCTTAGCGCAAGGTAAATACTAAATATACCGTTTTTTTACTTAATTATTTATTAAATATTACTTAAATAACAATTTAATACCTTATATTTATATTTCTTTTAAATCAAATATTACATATGACAACATAATGAAGTAAATTATTTAAAAAAAGGATGGATAGGTCCGTGAACTGATCTCTCCATTTCCCTTAAAATTAATTCAATCGAGAAATCAAGAATTCACAACCCTAAGAAGCAGTTAGTTTTTTAAGGAATTAACTGCTTTATTTAATTTTAATAAAATAAAACGACTTCTTCTTAAAGAAGGGCGTTACACAAATTTGACGCCTAACGTTACACAACTCAAAAAATGACTGTTTTATGAATTGTCGAAAAAACGCTGGTTTTTTCTCTTTGTTTTTAAATGACGTATAATTCGTCTGTTGACGCCATCTCGGTTATTCTATTACGCTCGGAGTTAAAAACGCATATTTTTTTTGTTTAAATTTTTATAAAAAAAGTTTTCGACTAGAAAAGCACTTTTAATAAACAATCTTCCTTAAAATAATGCTGCATCCTTTTAAGATTTTTGTCAAGCAAAAATGCTCTACTTCCTGGTCTAAAGGATCACCATTCTTGTAAAATATGTAAATCTGCTTTCAGTTTCTAAATAATTTTTCATAGAATGTTGTTTTTTTGTCACCTTGAAGGGAACATACTCGTGATTGTCCATTGTGTATTTTTGTAACATCCCGTACGCCAGTACTTAGTGAATTTCCATTTTATATTTTTGGCTTATCATCATTATTTTTGTCATTTCTATGCATAAAAAATTTGAAGGCTGCCGATCGCCGGAAGGCAAATTTTACTATTTACGGGATGACGATTGATTTTTATCTCTCTTATCTGACCCTGTCTTCATCGGTTGAGTTTTTTACCTCCTGATTTACAGCCTGAATAAACTTGGATCAACAGGTAAACCCCTTCTTAAACGAACAAATTTTTGCAACAAAATGTGGGTAAAATACATATAATATTGTTGCGATAAAATCTCACATTTCATGTCTTATCGGTTGATTACTTTAAAAAATGAATAATATTTCCTGTCGGCATAAATTTAACTTAACAGTTAAAATGTGCATAATAAAAATTAATGTATTATAACATAGAGCAAGCCAAGAAAATGTATTAGTTTTAACATATTACTAATAATTTTAAATTTAAAAAGAAACCTTTTACCAACACGTTGAAACATTTTAAGATCGACGATAATCAAAAGCATTGTTAGTGGCATTGAATGTTTTCCAAACAAAACAATGTAACCATAAAAAACCGTAAGAATGATAACAATTATAATTATTACGTATAATATGTATTCGTTGTATTTTGTTTACTATACTACACTGGAAGCTAGATAGCTTCGTCATGGTCATAGGAATAATACTAATTACAACTAATATTTTCTGATGGTAAACAATTTTATAACTCTTGGTCAGTACTCAGAGCTATTTCTCTTCTTTCGCTACTTAGCGAGAGCAGCTTTTCTGCCTGCTTAGGTGAGGGTTCTTTCAGCATTAATTTGCTGTGCTTAGCTCCCTCTGGTTGTGCCCACTTCAGCTGATGCTGAGAGTGGACCCAGCTATTAACATAGGCCTCTACTTATTGTCGAGATATTTACTCTTGGGTTCGATTATTTTAAACACTCCGTACAATAACTAAACAATTTATTCTAATATTTGTTTACAATAATTTTCTTACTTTATAAATCACTTAGGCAATTACAATCTGTTTATAACACTTTATAATTACTTCAAAACTTAACTTTCTTTCGCGACCGCTGTCTTTATATATAACTACAATTTATTACTCGGAAGAGCAATAGAATTCTCTTTCGTTATTCCCGAATTTGTTTGACCTTTCTAGACGCCTTCAATCACGCCGCGGCAATAAATCATTCGCTAGATATGGGATATGCCGCAAAGGGGATATTCGTTCTTGTGTGAGCGCCTAGGCCGGATAATAGACCAGGGACGTATTTTATCAACATTATTATTTACTCTATAAGATGATGTAAATGGGAACGTGCCAGTCAAAAAGACTAGTTAGTGATAAATATTGGAAAAGCTTTCTAATTTAACAATCCATTGCTTCTATGGTTCGTTTGCTTGGCGTGTATGGCAGCACGCTACCTGAACGATAGCGATATAAGTAACCATAACCATCTCGTTACGAATAAAAATACTTAGTACAATAGTGAAACTTACACTTGAACTAAGTATTGTAAATTACTTTTTCAACAAATAATTTAATTTAGTAGCAAACTGTGTCTTGACCTGTAAACTACTAGGAGCAGATTAGCAATAAAAATTAAACTAATCCTGTGACTTTTAAATTTTTGTGAGAAAAATGCTGAAATATTATCCTTATGTATACAAAAATAAATCTATTGAAAATATGAAGATCTAGTCCAGAAGATACAACTAAAAAAGTTATAAAACTTAAGGAAGATCAAAATTTACCATTAATAAAGAGAATAATATTATGGAAAATATTGCACAAGCCGGCACATAAAGGATATGTCGCCTGTGGTACCACAACATTTAAACTTAATGATGTTCTGCAACTTTTGTTGCAATCATCATCAAAAATTAAATTTTTTAACATCATATACAATATTAAATTATTTTATTATCCGCTACTAAATATAAATTTAAAAGTTTTAATCTTATTTATAATTTATTATTGTATTATTTATGTACCGAAAAAGGGACAGGCCTAGTGGGAAACAAGATGGTCAAACTAAAGCAGGATAAAACTATATTTGGGCATGCCAATTTACAAAAAATAAATATTTAAGAGACATTTTTATGCTACCTTATATATCAACAAATATAATCATAATCAACTAAAACTAAGTTACAACAAATGAATAAGCCTTGTTTGATTTTTGAATGAATAGCGGATATATATAAAATAAATCATTGATTTCACTATTTTCATTTGCCAATTTAATTACCTTTGTAATTGACTCATTGTGACCATAGTTTGTACTGTGATGAGGGGCCATGAACAGTTCTTGTTCTTCTGAGATTGAAATTCAGATTGAGTTCAATTAAATTTGGACAACTTATAGCTCTATTAATAACTTTGTGCAGAAATATCAAATCAATCTCAGTTCTTCAATGTCCCAAACTTGATAAATTTAAGATGTTCAAAATATCATAATATTGCAGGAAAAATTTGTCTGAAGATCTTGTAATGAAGCGTAATAAATTAAATGATTTAGAAACAATATTATCAATTAGTCTGAGAAGTATAGCTGGGTTGGATAAAGTAAAGAATAGTGAGATAAGAGAACGCTGTGGTGTAAAAGAAGATGTGGTTACAAAGATAGATAGATAGCAAGTGGAAGGAAGTGGTTCTCTGCCTACCAATACTGGAAAAAGGCGTGATTATATGTATGTATGTATTATAAATGTGAGACCTATGTTACTTTGGATTCAAATAATATGCCAAGATCTTGAACACTATTAGTCACTTACAAATTAACATTTTTCACTTGGTAAGAGTATCCAATTGAATTCATAATTCTCTAAAATGTGATTTGATAACGTTTGTTTATATTTAGATGAAGCATATTTATATCCCACCAATTGGACAAATTGATCAAATCTATTTGCAACATTTTAGCATCACAGACATTGTCAACAGCCCTATAGAGTTTAAAGTCATCTGCAAACATTACATAGCAACTGTGCTGTATTACTTCTGATAAATCATTTATAAATATTAAAAAAAATAGTGAACCTATATGGGATCACTATGGAACCCCATATGTAACAAAAATTTCTGATGACACAGAACCAATCAGCATATTTGACACATTGGGTTATACCTCTCAAATAAGATCTAATCCAATTCAAAAAGTTACTGTCAATGCCTAACGCGGAGAGTTTTGCAATTAGGTCATGATTGACTATCACATGCATTTAAGAAGTCAGTATAGATAGAGTCAACCTGGTCAGATGGGTATATGCGAATATACATTTATTTTACAAAACACCACTGTGTTAAAAATTATTTTCTCTTGGTAACATGTTACACACGCCAAGCGAAGGAAGTATGTATAAAAATCCAAACTTTGTATAGCATAATATCCGGTATATTGGATAATCATTTTGTTAAATTTTTTTTGAAATAATTTAAGTTAAACACACTTAAATTGTCTGTGAATAAAATACAATTTAAATCAGGAGTTACTCATATACACACATCATTTAATTTTACGCTCAATTTGAAACCATCACATGTTAACCTCATAATTAAGGAAGGTTCAAGGATGCATGTTTATACATAACAATTTTATGTAAGAAAATATATCCATAAACAAGCTAATCAATTTTTATTGCATAGCAATTGCCTTTAAGGTCGATATAATGATCTGATTTAGACTTCAAATCAGCCAGACAACAGATTAAATGTTTTTTTCTTTAATAAATATTCATCCTGCACTCATCCTGCACTCACTCATCCAGCACAACGTGCAGCGACATATTAAAAAAAGTGGTACAAATAAGTTGGTAAATGGAATCTACTTTTTGCCCTAGGTGTTTCCTTAGCCCCCAATCTTTTTAGTGACATGAACCCTTATACCTGCTTAAACATATCATCACAACTGTAAAATGTAAAGACCCCAAAAACTTAAACCTTTCTCTTTTGTAAAAGGAATTCTAAATTTAATAAACATATCATTTTCACAAGTTCTTTCACCTCCCTCTATTTTGAAACTCTCATTAACAAATAAGTAACACATTTTAGTCACCAAAGAATTGGAAAAATTGCTACTATAACACAAATTATGTATTTTACATTTCCTCAACAACAAAAATTAAAATTTCATTATTACCTTAATGTTTTCAAATGAGTACCTACTATAAATTTTATAAACAGGATAAATTTTAAAAATAATTACCAAATCGCCCAAATATAAACAATATCTTTTTAAAACTTTACAACATATGTATTTCATAGTAAATTAATAATAATTAAGTGTATCTAAACATAACAATCCTCTTGTAATGTGTAAACATTACAAATTAAGTATTTAGTTATCTTTATTGTTGTTTAAAAATTATGTAAACAATATTTATCTAAATGAGATGTTTTAACTTTTAATGTAAATACTATTACTCCAAATTATGGTGTATAAATATACATTAGCTTTGTTTTAAATATTACTTTATAGGGATTTGTGTTTGTACTTTGTTTTTTTAAGGAATTATATACCATAATACCTATTTACACAAAAACATTAAATAATCAAACAAACTATAATATTGAAAACAAGAGATAAGTATATAATTTTTAAATATTTTTTTTATAAATATAGGTTTTTCCTCATATAATTAGATTTTACTTAAAAAAGAATTATATTCCTTATAAAATTACATTTTATTATATAAACATACATATTAAATATATTTCACTTTTTTAATAATTTGTTTATAGATAGAATAGTGCTAAGGTGTGCACATTTTTTTACTTGAAATTATAATAAATAAATTTTAAATTTTAATTTGCATGCTTCCTATTTTACTAACTGTTTTTTATTAAAATTTTTATAAAGAATACTACTTAAATGTGGTACTTAAATAATTATCATCAATCATGAATCATTGATAATATTGTTCACTTAGATTTTAAATCATTAATATATTAAAAAAGTGATTCTGTTCTTTTTTATCTGAAGATTATCTGATTGTAATAACCTAGTGTTTTAACACATCAATGATAAAAACACAAATTAAAGATAAAATCACAAAATTTTGAATTTTAATAACATTTAAAAAAATAATTATAAATTGAAAGGAAAAAATAATTTTTTATTTTGAAAACATGAATAATCAGATATTAATCTAGGGTGTGGGGTGTAGTTTTTATGACTTTATATAACTGTAATAATATACTTAATATACTCAATTTTAAAACTTTCCATTGGTATCAGATAGGTAAATACAATAATGTAAAACACATTACCCAAATAAACTCAAACATTATTCTTTAAAATATAAAATAAAAGCAATTAAAACATAGAGAGTGTTATTTCGTAATGCAATTTTAAGGAAGAAAAAAGTTAGGTGCAACTAAATTTTTTTACAATCCATAGATAGATATGACATCCAATTAAATTTTGGATGTATTATTATAAGTGATTTTAGAATATAAAACTGATTACTTCAAAACAAAAAAAAACTGATTTTTAAATAACAACAAACTCACCACAAGGTATGTAGCCCTTTCGAAAGTCTTTGGAAGAATGAGGTGAATCAATTTTATCAGGAACAGTGGATTGATACCGTCTCTGGTCCCTCCATACAACAAGTTTAGTAAAAACACTTAAAATCGACTCTCTAAGGCTTAAATGCCTTCGATCACTTCCAACTACACTACTTTTAGATTTACTTATATCATTGTCAGTATTTTCGAGTCCCAATACTGTAGCCTTTTGTTTCTGCTTGCACTTTTTTCTTGTATGTTTCGAATGCCTTTTTGAGGTCTGTTGGTCACTGTCGTCGTATACTTCGAAGACCTCGAGTTCATAATCCATCTTAGTTGACTTATTACCATTTAAATCATTCCACAAAAAAAGGAAAAATCATTTTTATGATCTAATTCTTAAAGAATACACTAAGTTTTGACATTTTTTTAATAGCTGCAGTCGTATAGTCTATTGGCTTGATTTATTAAAACTTTAAAGATTTATAACTCAAATATCCAAAAAAAATTATTAAGTTATTTCCACTTTACCACGGGATGATATTTGTTTAGAGAGAGTGATAAACTCATACCACATATTCGATTACCTTTTCATGAATGTGTCAATTTTTTAATCGTTTTGTTTTGTCAGTTTGTGACAGAATGTGTGATTTACCGATAATGAAGTAATTATACCTGTCAAGCTAGTTTCTTCGATAATGAAACTTCCTTCTTTATCGGCAATAGTGATTTCGTCTAATCATCGGTAGATGCCACTATGTACACAAAGTAAGAGCTGGTGGAAACGAATTGAGAGCCATAGGCGGCGCAATTCAGTAATTCCGATTTAATTAAATATTAAGTGCTATCGTTTTTAGAAAAAGCGATTTTTAATTCTACTGTTATAATTTATAACATTTTAACAAAATATCTCAAAAAAAATTGTATTTGCTAAAGATAAAGCATTTTCTAAAACGTTTAAACAATTTATAAATTATCTTACGAATTGTTTTCCCATTATACATAAATAAACAAAACATGTTTGTTTAAATTTGCTTCTAATAAACATTTTATGAGTAAACTTTACACAAATTGTAAAATAGTAGCTATTTTAATAAAATGAACCAAATTTAAGAATTTATTTAATTTTTATACATGCAATTGCTGGTGTCTCTGTATACATATTCTAAAAGTTCACAGTAAATAAACTGAATAAGTATACACTTGGGCTCAAAGTTTACGAGGGACGGAAAGTATGACTGTGTTATTAAGCGAAGGATGCTGTAAGGAAAAATTGCCAAAAAGGAATAAGGAATAAAAAAGTACCTATACAGGTCGACAGTAGCAAAAACTCCTTGTCACGTTCCGCCTGAGCCGAGCGTGCTTAATCTGTATAATTAAAGTAAAAAAATATTAGAATTAATGAGTGCAAATAAATTGTAATTGTGATTTTCGATTAACTTCTTCTTTGTGTTATACAAAATAATGATAATTCAGTAATAATAATTAAATTCAATTAATAAAAGTATGCAATTTTTTATAAATGTTTTCTTATGACGTTATCACGTAAAATTATCGTCCGTAAACCGACTTAACAGACAACCAATTTTTTTTTGTCCAAAATTTTCGTAAAACACAATTCTATATTTTTATATTTATATCTATATTTTCATTTATATTGCTAACACTGTAAGATTGAAGTGCGACGCTACTGGTTTAGTAATGGTATTATTGAAAGGCAGCGTTGTCACATTTAAAAAAACATCTCCGATACATAAACATTTACCAGAATAATAACATAATATTGTTAGTCCAATGTATACTATCTATCATCTTTTTATTACTTGGTATTATAAAATTAAAGTAAAAAAGATGTTGGATTGGTACTTTGTTTCTATTTTTTCTCGCAATGATAAATAGTAACATTAGCAAAATAACATACATACTTTCAAATCAAAATGTTGTAACATGGTGTTCCTAAATGTAAATAGGAAAGTATAAAAAAAAAAATCTCTTTCTAGGAATATTATGTATTTCGGTCAGTAATTTTATCATAGCGTGCCGTATATTTGTGTTAATAAGAAATCTATAACTTTTTATGACCTAGCACACTATACTTTATCTTAATTACGATTTATAATCTTGATTTTCATTGGTAAGTCCATAAATGATGGTGATATCATTCATATCATATTATGTAGATAATAATTTATTACATGATAGAAAATGTTACCAAGATCATAATGTTATTCAATCTCTACTACAAGTTTCGCCGTGTCAAGTTATCATCAGGTCTGTAATTGAACCAATATCAGAAAAAAAGGGTGTGTGTTTAAGACCACACGACAGAATTGAAAACAATTAGCATTAGTAATTCTACGTAATAAATATAAAAGTCTGTTCAGGTTATGTCTTGTATGTACATATACACAACAAATTATACCAAATATAGAAAAGAATAAAATTTTTATTTGACAAAGTTACAATTTTGTTTTTGGCAAGTCACTCAAGAACAAAATATTATTTAAAACTATTAAAAATATACACCCAAACTTATTACAAACATTCATACAAAATTTTCACAAATCGAAACATGAAATTTCGAAATTGATCCAGACACATTATCGAGAAGTGGGGGTGTTCTCAGATATTCGTCGATAGAGTAACAACAGTGGGACATGATATAGCATATTTCACGAATATAATGTTACGATATTTTCTCCTTGGGTTCGGTAATTCTAAACAATAACTAACAACTTTTATTCTAATATTTCTTCACAATAAATTTTATTTTACAATAACTAACTAACACTTTATAATTATTTCAAAATACTTGACTTTAAACTAACTTCAACTTAAACTTGAAAACTAAACTTCCAAAACCTCGATCTACGATTCCGTTTAAATACCTCCAAATCACTGTTCTCGAACGATCGACTCTATTCTAAATTAAGGCCCAATAATTTCTAGAATCATCCAGTGTCTTTTATGTATGGGCTCATTAAATATTCACCCCAATTGTGGTCGACGCGCTGTCGCGACAGACAACAGGACCGGCTCGTAACAATACGGTGGTAACGGATTATCGTTAGAAACTCGATAACCAGTATTCAACTGTACATTTAAGAAGTACGAAAGTAAATTCCCTAATATTTTTAAACAAATTTTGTAGGTAACGAATTTTATTTTATTTGGGACTTCTTTTTTGAAAATTAAGGGTCAATATTGGTATTTGTTAGTACGGTTAATTTTTCAAGCAAATCTGTTCTTAATGACTTTATTTATGGTACATAATAAGAGAGGTAGGCAAGTAATCCAAACAAATTTCACCAATTAACTAAGCTATTAAGCTTTAATTTGTCTTGTTGATTAATTTTTGTTAGATTTCTAGAAAAGTAATTAATAATCCTGAGTTATCATTGTAGTGGGTACCTACATTGAAATCGTATAGTACCGATTGTATGTATACCTAATAGACCGCGAAAATCCCGCGACGTGTTTTACGTAAATGATGAAAAGTGACGGGCCAAGGACGGATCCCTGATGTACCCCATGTGAAATAGTGTAAAAATAAGAACATGTCTCATTTATATGGTCTGCTTGTTTTTTATTACTTAAGTATGACTGTATCAAAACTTCTTCTTCTTTAAGTGCCATCTCCGCGGCGGAGGTTGGCAATCATCATCGCTATCGCAACTTTTGAGGCAGTTGCTCTAAAAAGTTGTTTGAAGCTGCAACAAAACCATTTTCTCAGATTTTTAGCCATGAATTTCGTCTTCTTCCTATGCTTTTTCTGCCTTCTATTTTCACTTGAATTATTAGTCGTAAGAGGCTGTACCTTTCGCCGCGCATTATGTGTACTGTAGCTTTCTCTCCTTAATTGTACGTTCAACTTCTTTTTGTTTATCGATTCTACTTAGCACTTCGATGCTAGTAATTCGATCTACCAACGAATTCTTCTAAAGATTCTTCTAAATTTCGAAAGGGTTCTCATTGCATCTGCATTTAGCGTCCATGATTCTGCACCCTAGTAGAGCACACTGAGTACATAACATTTTGCCAATCGCAGTCTCAGGCCTAACGTCAAATTTTTGCTGCATAGTACTTTTTTCATTTTTATAAAGTTGGTACAAAAGCCTTTTCCATTTTGGCTTTTATTTCTGCGGCAATTGCATCATTTTACTTTTTCAATATGTTGACCTCCAACCATTAAGATTTCATTTGTGTCGTTGTTCTTACACTTCTTTATATACTTGGTTTCATTGATATTGAGGGGGAGTCCGTAAATCTCACTAAACCTTACTATTTTGTTCATAACTCTTTCTAAATTCTCCAAACTATTGGCTATTATAACTGTGTTGCCGGCATATCTGATGTTGTTAATCAGAGGTTAGGTTAGGTTAGGTTTTATGTGAGTGGGGCGTGGTCGCTCCTCCACCGCGACCCTTAGTAGGTCTATTGTGGCTCACCCCTAGAGGCTACAGTTCACCGTACAATCCAGCCCTTCTTACGAAGTTCATGGTTGTATAGGGTGAGATTTTTTTAAAATCGGTAGGTTCTAGGTTAGTGTAACCAAATATGTTGAACCTTATTCTTCCCAGGCCGGGGCATGAACATAGTATATGTTCAGCAGTTTCGTCTTCCACGCAGCAGAACCGACAGTCCGTTTGTTGGTTCAGATCTATCTTTCTGAGGTGGTATCTCAGACGACAGTGTCCCGTAAGCAGTCCTGTTAGAATACGCAGGTCATTTCTGCTCCATTCTAGGATCTGCTTAGTTGTGTTTCTCGAGGGTTGTAACGGTAAAAACGCCTTCGAGTGGGTTAGCCCTGGTAAGTCGGACCAGTACGTGAGTATTTTCCTCTCCGCCCAGTCCGAAATAATTGTTTTGGCGGCACTTGTGGTGACTCCAAAACCGGTTCTAGTCCAGTGAACGTAGATTCGGCCCCCTGTTTTGCAAGGGTGTCGGCTTTTTCGTGTCCTTCCACCCCCTGGTGCCCAGGTACCCACAGTAGGGTCACCCTGTTGTTCGCACCAAGGTAATTTGTTAATCAGAACTCCATTCACCTTTATACCGTCGGTCTCATTTTCCAAGCCTTCTAATATAATTTGCTGCGAATACGCATTAAATAATAACAGCGATAATATGCCGACTTGCCTGACTCGTCTCGTGATTTCCATTTGTTCAGATTTTTGCAGTCCAATTTTTACTGTAGCTCGTTGATTGTAATACAGATTTGAGATTAATCTTACATCCTGTCTATCCAGGTTTTTGTTTTTAAGAAGGTCTATAAGTTGGTCATGCTTTACCATATCGAAGGCTTTATTATAGTCTATAAAGCAGATATAACGGTCCTGATTAACGTCCGAGCATCTTCGAGTTAACACGTCTCGTCACACCAATTCAAATAATAATTAATATTGTCATCCGACACACGTCAATTTTGTATAATTGCGCTGTTGGCTACCAGGGATTCTTGCAACAGTTTTTATGCTGGTCGTCAAGAATACGTATTTACAAAAGTGTTCGCGAATGGGGTCCTCGCAAGTGAGCGTATGCGTGTGTTTGCAAATGATGTCAAGAATAGCGCCCCAGTTCGTTCGCGAACTAGTTCATCGAAGTGAACTAAATAGAAGGAGGAGTACCCATCTCTAATGCGTTATATGAATGTTATGATATAACGCCGGCTCGGGAAAACTCGACTTGATGAGTCGAATGTTGCCGAGCAAGTATTGACATTTTAACCTTTATTTTCCAGCGCTATCATGCTGTCGAAAAACATATGTTTTTGACGCCAAGTGTGATTGCATTTGCTATACCCTATGTGTTTACTAAGCCAAGTATACAATTTAGTGAAAAATTCGATATTTGAACGTTATTTAATTTAATATTTTATATTGGAAGGAGTTCAGATATGTTTCTACCATTGTCCTCAATTTTTGTTTATCTTACTCCAAGTAGTCAATGCATCGTTGAGGGTAAATCTGTGCTTGCAGCAAACCACATTATTGTTTGTGGTGTCAAAGAAAAAAAGGATGGTAAGTGGATAAACAGATCTTAATGTTTGCAGACCAGTGCTATTAAAAGTGATCCTCATGATGTCAATAATAATTATTAGTAGTTATTTACTTTTGACTTCAATAAAAATAACCAACAAGAGAATTTGCCTGTCTTCTTTTAATGAGTTTTTCATATCTTTTCTTTTCCCCTTTTATCTTCAGACTTTTGAACTTTGTTATAATGCTGGACACAGGTATATTACTTGGTAAAGCAGTCTTTTTCAGGTAAAGTTTCTGATAGTCCCCTGAAAGATTAATGGGTAATTGTATTAACCACAAAAAATATAGAAAACAAAATACTTACAATCACTAGGAGTTATGAAATCTTCCTCAACAAAATATTTAGAACAAACTCTCATTTATTTAATAACTATCTTTCCTATTTTTAATTTGATCTCCCACAGTTTCTTTCTATCAACCATAGTCACCATTCCCGATTCTATAAAATGCCTAACTCTTTGACCCCCATTTGAGAAATAATGAAAAGTCAAATTGGATTTTTTTTTATACACTGAGTTACATCCAGGTACACAACAATTTGCTGTGCTGGTCATTTTCACTAATAACAAATCATTAGTCACAACTATAATCTTGGCACAAATGCGAGCTTCAGGGTATATAAACACAAAGCAATCACACTTGCTCATCACGTGATATTGATGCGAGTTTATTCCGTCAGATAGCGTATTGCTTTGCATTAAAGGATTATAGCAGGGACGCTTAGACTATCGTTGTCTCGAGGCACTAACCATATTTCTCTCTCCGACTTGGCTGACATCGACTCGAGCCGAGTTTGCCCGAATGAGCGTTACATAGCCGAGCGTGACGGCTCAGTATCATTAACAACCCAGGAAAAAAGTTGTGCAAAGCGCGGCAAAAGAAGTTTTCACTTCAAAAACAAAAATACAAAACATTATAGAATACAACGTAGATTAAAAAAAAATTCCTACCTTTTTTTAAGATTCTCACTCCATTTCTGCGAAGATGGAAACCGCGAGCTAATAGTCTATGTGACAAAATAAAGAACCGATAATAGTCAATTCTTGATGTCAATTTTTTAAGTACTGTTAGAAGAAAATATTGAAGATACGTGTATCAACAAGCAGCAGTAAAAACGAAATTCACGTTACTTGTCACTTTTTAATAAACTATCAAATACAACAAACTGCATGACACTGACGCATGATTACCTACCATTAGTTTTATGATTTTGACATTATTTTCGGACTCTGTTTTAGGCAATATCCCAACCACCGATAATAAAGAGTTTGCTGCTACATATACAAGGTTTTTCATTATATTTTTTCCACTCCTTATTACCGTTTTTATGAAGGGTATAAAAAGTTACCAAATAGACATAGTCGTCGCACTAGAGTTTTTTGTCACGAAACTTAAAAAATTAACATTGTTTAATAACACTGGTTAACAATTTTTAATTATATAAAATTTTTCTAAAATATTCAATTCAATATAAACGCCTTTTTCTCGTAGGCGTAGGCAGAGACCACTTCCTTCCACTTGCTACGATTTTTACACACATCTTTTGCTTCCTCTACTTTTATCAGTGCTCTCATACATGCTCATCGGTTGTTGGTACTCTGGACCTGGCCTTTCTTCAAAACAATGTTGATCTGATCTAGATATGTTCGCCGAGGTCGACCTCTACCGTCCATTCATACTCGTTTTATAAATTTGATTCGTCAATCTTCCTTCATCCAACCTTTCTACGTGTCCAAACTATCTAAGCATTCCTTTATCTATTTTTGTAACCATATCTTCTTTTACACCACTGCGTTCTCTTATCTCACTATTTTTTACTTTATCCAACCAAGTCACTCCAGCTATACTTCTCAGACTACTCATCTCCGCAGCATTAATCCTATTTTCATGCTTCTTCTGCCAAACCCAACATTCACTACCATACATAAGTGTAGGAACCAACACACCTCTATGCACAGCCAGACGTGCCTTTTTTGACACTTTCTGGCTGTTAATAAAGCATGCAGTGCCCCATTCATTTGTTTTTCTGCCAACACCCTTCACTCAATGTCACTGTCATACATTCCATCTCTCGTAAACTTTGAACCCAAGTACGCAAATTCATTTACTTATTTCACTCATTCTCCCTTAAACAGAACTTCACAGTTTGTCCTGTTTTCTTCTGTTTCAAAAACCATTACTTTAGTTTTGCTTACATTTATTTTTATCCCTTTGATTTTCAGGGCATATTAGAATAGCGCATTTTTTTAATAAATTTATGTCATGCATAACATTAACCATCGCCTGCAACTCCTCTTCAGATGGCGCTAATATGACTTTATCATCGGCGTAAAATAGGCATTTGACGATCAAATCATTCATTTTCAATCCATACGCACTCTCTTTTAAATCTTTTAAACAATCTATGTACAAGTTAAACAGCCAAGGCGAAGCCACACATCCCTGTCTCACACCCTTTTCCATGTTAAGCCATTCAGTGCAAGCTCCGGTTATCCTGACACAAGCAGTGGAATCCTCGTAAAGTGATTTTAGTGCTCGTATTAAACTACCGTTCACCCCATAAATAGACAATGTCGACCACAATTCACTCCTTACCACTCTTTCATAGGCCTTTTCCAAGTCTATAAAAGCGCAATAGACCTTCTGATTTCTAGCCAAGAATTTTTTGACTATACCTCGTAATGAAAAGATCTGATCCATACCTCTCCTTCCTCTTCTAAATCCTGCTTGCACATACCATATCATCTTCTCAGTTTCATTCGTCACTCTTTTAATCAATATTTCCAGTTTCTAGAAGAAGCGACGACACACTGAAAGAAGTTTCTAGAAAAAGCGACGAAAAACTTACGCAACAATCTAGTGGCGTATCGCAAAATCGTTACAATATTGCAACTAATGAGAACCTAAAAACTAGTTTAAACTTTGTCAAAGCTTTGGACCCAGCTTAGATGTTAATATCCAGAAATTGCCAATTGTTTTCCAAGAAAATTACTACCATTATGTATTATGCTCTTTCAAAGACTAACAAAAAAAGTAAACTTAATCCTGAAACAGACAACTGACGAACACTGAACCTAATTTTGACGAACTTTTCTCACATCAACAAGCTTAGCCATCCTACTAAGCTTAGATGAAATATTGATCATTAATAAATATGAATGTTTTTCGAGTGATTAATTTATTTTTCTTCTTCTTCATTTCATTGCTATTTTGACTTTGCCCTAAATAGGTCAGATGACGTGACATTAAACCATTCTCGCAGGTTTCTAAGTCAGGATATTTTTCTCCTTCCAAATAGTTTTCGATTGAGAAAATTCGACTTTTTGCAACCTGTTTACTTTCTCAACACTTCTCTATCTAAGAATCCTGACTTTAAAATCGCCGTGTTAACTGTCAGTGAGCCACAGCATACTATGATTTTCTTATTCTTAACCTAAAAAATATATCTAAGAATCCTGAAGTTTAAATTTTTATTTAAAAACCTAACGTTAAAGTAACATTCATGTTTAATTTTTACCAGAATACAGGATAAACAAGATGTTTTAGAAATTACGGAAACAATTTGAATAATAATAGATTCACAGGTTTCATCATTTACAAAATACTTAAACTGAGGGGGAGGAAAAATACTTTCCTCCCTAAGGTGGGAAGTATGAGTTTTCTCCCTGATGTGAGGAAGGAAAGTGTGTATTTTCTATAGGGGTAGTGGGAAAATACTATTGTTCTACCAGTTGTTTTTAATTCTGTGTATATATTTAAAAGTTATAAAAGTACCATGATGTCGTTATTATAATAAAACATTAGATATTTTATATTCTAGTGCTAAGGGGACCCTCAGAAAAAAATATAGGCGTACTAGGGTTCCTGCTCTACAAAAAGGATGAAAAACACTGTTATGTCTTTTTTTTTCCACGAAAAACGCGGAGTCGTACAAAAAAATAACTCTGATTCTTCAAGGTGTAAATCTGGAAAAGTCTTTCCTTTCATTCGATTATTTAAGACTTGTTTTTAAGAGTATAAAAAGTGGACTTACCTATGGCATGAGTTCTACTACTGCTCCTAAATGAAGACCTGCCCACCATGTTTCAGGAATGGATGGGGATTATGATATAAGCGGGCAGAGATACGACACAGACTTAAATGCAAACATAAGGACACTTAAAAATATTAAAAATAATTTTCTCGTCTCAAATTCCTACTTCAGGTATGAAAATAAGGCCACTTTATTCTTAAAGCTACAAATATATATAAAGTAGTAAAAAACTATAAAATACTTTTTATATAATGTGTAAATATTGCAGAGGTAGAAAAAAATTGTGGGCCGAATTAGTCGTTGATGTACTTATTATTATTTCGAATTTTTACAGTTTATTTGGTACGGGGGATGGGGGTAATTCCGGCTTGGAAAATTGGTCAGAAAGTAGTGCAGGTGCGTCGAAGTTGGCGGGTGTCGCTGTCGTTGGCGGGCAAGTGGGGAGTACAGAAGGCGAGCATGGATGCCTGCCGAACCAGATATCCCGGCCATGAACCGTTCTGAAACAAAAAAAAAAATTTAATAAATTTCCCAATGAATATCCTAATTTGATAAACCCTTAAGATGTTTTAAGAACTGACCACCAAAGTTGAGAGCCAGAGAATAATGTCTTCTCTTTTAAGTTTTTTGGATAGCACTACAGATGGTGCCCAAGCTGAGAAGAAGATTAGATTAGGTTTAATGGGAGGCTTTTTGTTAGTATGCACTTCGACCTGATGAGGTTTATTGTGCCCTCCCCGTGGTTAAAGCTCCTCTTTCGGCCCCAGTTGTTTTATCAACTTCCAGAGGCTCTCAGTCTAGTACAGCTAAGGTTAAGCAGATCTGCCATGGTCGCATGCGGGGGTTCTTTTATAAACTTTTTCGCGTGTTCCTGACCTGTGGATGTATTTCATTTAGCGAGAGCTTCTAAGTGCATCCACTTTTTAATTGTGCTCCTTCTATTACTTTTTGAAACCACACATTGGGGTTCAGGTCCGATTGGGACAGTCTCTGAGCCTGTTTTGGCCAGTGTATCTGCCTTCAAGTGTTATGTGTGTGTCCAGTGTAACATTATTAATGTCTGATATGTCCTCCATGGAATTATTGCAATCCATCAAGATTCGTGAGGTGATAACCGGAGAGACCAATGTCTTCAGCACTGCTTGGCTATCGAAGCAGATTGCTATTATCTTATTTACAAACCTTCTGATTTCTTTAACACAGTGTTCAATGGCGACCATCTCGGTTTGAAACACCGTAGCGTAGCGTCCAGACTGATCGCCATCTTTACACCCGCTCCAGTTCCACGAGACATTTTGAAGCCGTTTATGTACCAGATTGAATAAGCAAACATTTGAATCCGGTTTTTCCGGGAAGAAAATATGACATTTTCTGGTGAGGCGACATCTTATTGCTTGGCCTTATAGTCACGCCCTTTTCCCTTGTGGGTAGGCAGAGACCCCTTCTGTCCACTTGCAACGGTTAAGTTAAGTAAGTTATTTCATAAGAATCTTCCTGAAACAACTAGCATTGTTTAAAAGAATAGAATGTATTCTTGTAATAAATGTGGTTAATCTTATTTATTACAAGAGTCATCGATTACAGTAGCAGTAGCTGAAAATATTGTATTCATGGATAACAACGCTTACGTACATACATATAGTCACGCTTTTCGTAGGAAAATGCAGAGACCACTTCTTTCCACTTGCTACGGTTCTTACACACGTTGCTCGCTTCTTCTACTTTTAAAAGCGCTTTCATGGTAAGTAATTTCAAAGGAATCTTCCTGAAACAACTAGCATTGTTTGCAAGAATATATTGTAATAATATTCGGACACGTTTTAAATGATGAATTAGCGAAATTCCTGAGCATAAAATTTCTGCAATTAGTCGTAAAAAAATATAACAACAATTAATTGAATACAAACTTTTCGCAGCGATAAATCGGTATCTCTTAGATAACCAGTTTTTTTTAAATATTATTAATTGCCACAACTAAAATAACATTTCTTGTGGTATTGGTTTCCTGTTTTATGTCTTCCTTTGTAATTGGTTATTTTCTATTAAAAAGATCTTTGAATTTTTTTCTCATCCCAAACGTATGGAGAGCCAAACAAGCTATACGTGTTTATTATAAAAACTCAGCATATTATGACACTAATGCATAAACAGGCCTTTAAAGCATAAGCAACGAAGTTTAGCGGAGTAGCCTTACGTTGCAAATGCTTTAAAGGCTATTATGCAATGTGTCAAACGTTTTTAAAGTATTGTTACGGATTGTGGTCAACGAGTACGCCCCTGGAGCTAATATTAGGCTTTGGGCGACGTGAATCAGTTATAAGTGGATGTGTAATTCTTTTCGGCGTTATCACCCGACATTTATAGTCGAGGGTGGTAATTGGAGACCCGCTATGTTTAGAATATTTGTTTTATTTCCACTAAGAACGATCGTTCATAACTATTTAAAAACCGTGGATCGCGAAAAGTAAGTAAGTCAATTGGAAAGTGATATAGTTGTGAAAAGATTGTTCTAGAAAGTTAAAGTATAGTTAATATGATAAGAGTTTATTGTATTACCAGAAGAAAGATTAGAATAAATTGATTAGTTTTTTAATTAACTAACCCAAGACTAAATATCGTAGAAGTATAAATGAATCATAACTTGAGGTTCATTACAATAATTTTGGTGCACTTTATCGATAGGATAGGTTTATGTCATTTGACACTTTAATTAATTATTAAATGTTATTGTTGCTAAGTATAGTTGAAGTCGGATAATAGTGTATTGCGCACCACGGGAAAAAAGTATGTCATTCCAACCAGAGTGTAAGATTGTGACAAACACGTGGATTCAGATGACATACTCTCTTCCCGTGGTGAAGACACTAGATGATTCTCGAAAATAAGGTCCAATAATTTCGAATAGTGTCGATTTTTCGAGAACTGATTAAAGTTGGGTCGTCACTCATGATATTGTGTAAACGATTTCGTGGAGTGTCGTGAATGCTTTCCTAAATATAGGAAAACGTATTAGTATATTACATGCCGGTGTTTTGCCGAAATATTTGCTATTACCAGTAAAGAATATTTTGAGCTGTTCGCTACATCAACTTATTAAAAATGTAAACGGAAATTAAAAAATTAGCTACTGAAGCCAAGTTAAATTTAATTGCGGTGAAATGCAGGCATTTATATTGTAACGATAAATACGCCCCTGTCCTAGGCGGCGTATCGTCGACACAAAGACGCATAATTATTTTTTTTTCGGCACCAAAACATCCCCAATTAGCGAATTATTTATGGCCGCAGGCGCGATTGAAGGCATCCGATGATTCTTGAATGGTCCAGCAATTTTGGTAAAATGTCCAGAAAGGAAACGTTTTATCGAGAACATTGGTTTACAGGTATATAAATAAAATTACAGATTGTAGTTTTTAGTTTGGTTTTGAAGTTAATTATAAAAAGATTAATTATATAGAGTTTGTAAAAAGCCAAGTTATTTGTCAAAAAAGAATTTATTGTTTAAAAATATAATTTAACATAAATTCTGTTTATTGGATCTGTTACCTAGCAACCTTTATTCGTACGGCCTGCGATAAAAACCCGATTATTATGCGTGCTTTTGTGTTTATTATGGATAATTTATAATGCATACATACTAAAAAATCCATTAAAACATTTTAATAAAATTATCAAGATTTGTAGTACTTCAAAAATGTTTAAGATACTCACGGTAGGTTGGGGTTTAATTTACGACGGCTTTTGAGTTCGATTGGCATCACATATATTAAAAAAATATTAAAGATACTCTCACCACGTTGTACTGATTCTTTTTTTAATAAAATTTGTTTTTATCTGCTCGATTACAAACACAATAAAATGGAAAATATACTCAAAAAAAAACAATTAATATTAACAATAAACCGATTTTAATTAATTTTGTAACGCAGCTAATTTTTTTATTGTTGTACCAATTAAACTGTCAAATAAAAGTTTTTGTTTTATAGTTTCCAATAATAAACTAATAGAAACTGCCGCCGAAATAAATTATATTTTTTATAGAACTTAATGCCAATTCTATAATTGTTTGAAAAAAATAAGAAATATTGCTGCAAACTTAGATAATTATTACATAAAAACTACACCGATACAGAGAGTATAAAATAAAAGTTGACGGACGATAGCGAGATCGCGAAGAAACAATTCTGTTGAAAAATGCTTCTTTTCTTATTTGGGTTTAAACAGAGTGCAACAGCACTAAGTAGAATAAATTATTATACATATTTACAACAAAAAATTTTACTCTATTTTTTTTTACTGAAAATAGTCGCAAAAAGGGTAGACCTATCGTGTGGGCCGCGGACGGCCCGCACTGCGACTATTAGAAGGGGGAGGGATTATAGAAAGAAGATGATTGTGGACCCGCTTTTTGAAAAGTTTCAGGTCATATTTTTCTGGAAAAACTGATTTTGAAAGCTTGTTTCATTCCGTAGCAGCTCTGTAAAAGAACGATTTTTCATGGAGATTGGTCCTTGTGGTGTTAATCTTGAGAGTAAATGGGTGAGACTGATCAGCGTGCCGAGTTCTTTGACTGAATGTGGCCAGTGGTGGTACGAGAGTTTTTATTTCTCTGAAGAATCTGCCATGGAAATATCTGTAGAGTAATGTCTGGTCTGCAATTCTTTCTTCTATGTTCTAGTGGGTGAAGGGTATCTGTGAGAGTTGAGCTATTTATCAACCGAATGGCTCTTTTCTGAATGGAATCTATAAGACGAAGGGAATGCTTTGGCGCTGAACCCCATATGTGCGAGCAATACTCCAGTAGAGGTCGGATTTGAGCCTTGTACGTCGTCAACAGTTGATCAGGAGTAAAAAACTTTTTAGCTTTCCACAGAAAACCTAGCCTCTGGCTTGCTGACTTTACGATGTTAGCAACATGGTCATGCCAAGACATATTATTAGACACCGTGACTGCCAAAATAGAGATGGAGGGACTTGATTCAAGAGTATTTCCGGAAATTGTAATGGAATGATTTGAGGAATTCACTTTCTTGGAAAACGTGGCGCTTTGTTTTCTGGGCGTTGAACTGAACACGATTGTGTATCATTGTGTTCGCAATAAAACAGCGCTTATTTCTATGTTTAATTTATAGATTAAACAAGTAGGTGAAAATAACTAGGGCCAAAATGCCTGTTTATACCTGGTTACCCAATAGTTAGACCGGGAATATAGGCAACCCTACGTTTGCATATTTTATAGGCTTTGTACTTACGGTTGGTGTAAAATTTTATCGTTAAACTCATCGGTAAAAATTAAAAAAAAAAAGTCATTTTTAAATTTTTAATTAATTATAGCCTGGCCAGGTTTTTTTCAGGCGACCCATTTTTTTATAATTTTTAACTTATTAAATTACTTATAAAATAATTTTTATCCATTAAACAGATGGGTAAAGGTCGACTTTACTTCGGATCCTCTACTAATAGGTGAATATTTTTTTCACCCACGAGAGAATTATTACTCATAAAAATTGTAAATTTACACACATTTTGTGATACACATGATATTTTTTAGATAAAAATTCTCCAGATAATTGCATGTTGGCAAATTCGGTATCCATGAACGATTTAATTTTTTAACTTTTACTACCTTCAATTAAATTTTAGTTAACGGTTATAGCGTAATAGGTTGTGCTGTATTTATGTATTCGCGAATTTTTGGTAAGCAATAATTTGCTGTCATTTCAATGATTGTGCAAAAATATGCATTTCACCTCGTCGACTACATTACTGGACTATAATTCTGACTTTTTCATTTTTTGAGATTTGCCTACAGGTATTTTTCCAGTAATACCAGTGAAAGCTTTTGCGAATGAAGGACTTAATTGGGTCATTCCCAAAATAGAATAGGTGATAAACCTCGGTTTTATGAATGACATTCTGATGGATATGTCCTATTCGTGTTGGATGTGGATCAAAGGGGTTTGGTAGATAAAACGACGAAAATAAATTTTTGAAGGTGCCGTTCCGGCTCTAAGGTTAATTATTTATCCACGACCCACTGAAAGAGAAGCGATATAAGTGATATGACGATAACTAAAAATTAAATTTTGTTTTAAAATTATTTATTACGAGCATAAGCACGAAGTTGTAAACAAAAAAACATCACTGTTTTGGATTATTTTTTTAATAACCTCTGTAAGAATTTGGCTTAAACCCTTTTTATATATGGCATTAATTTTGTTTGTTATTGCATGTTTTGGTGCGTTTTTTTAAATATTTTAGACACCCTGCGAATAATAAATTAATTTTAAAACCCTTTATGGCCCAACCCTCGTTTTATATAAAAATGTAGGTATGTTTTTTTTGTTTTTTTTTTCAAAAATTATCGCATAAAAAACTATTTTTTTTTAAATTTTAGTCCTTCATTTTTATGTTTTTTTTAGGTGGGACATTTGAGTACCGTCAGGAAATGAAAGACATACCTATAACTACGTCTTTCTTTTATAGTTACAAAAATATTGTATGTAATGAAAAAATAAATATAAAAAAAAATATTGTAACGTTTTTTCTTTAATAACACTCGGGGTTTGAATTAATTAACACATTTATTTATAACTTTATGTCAACTAGCGAACACAATCATAAACTGCAGAAAATAGACTAACTTCCCTCCGCGTACAGAGGCCAATTTATATACTTAAGGCTGATAGGGTAAAGACGAGAATCTTCTAGACGTAATTTCTTTTAAGTTTTGATATAAACTATAAGTCATGCATTTAATAAAATATTACTTAACAACAATGTACTTAACTTTAGTTTATTAGTGTAAGGATCTAATAATACTTTTGTAAAATATTAATATTATTTAATAAAATGTTTTTGTAAAATATTAATATTATTTAATAAAATGTTTTTATCAGAATCCTTGGGTTTGCAATTCGTTTAAACATTTGCAATTATTATCAAGTTTATTTAGTATTGTAATCAACGAATATTCTACATTTGTTGGTACATGGCATATTATAATTTAGCTTATTAAGTTTCATTTTAAGCTGTTGACCCACTCTTTTGTTGACAAATATTACGAGTGAGGTTTTATTGCGTTAGAAATAAATGTATTGTACCTATCTCTTAAATTATGCAGGTGTTATTGCCACTTTTACAATGTAAACCAAATTATTTAACGTTTTATAATTAATTTATCGACTTTAATTAATTTATTTTGAGATATAACATACATCACGCCTTTTTCTCGTAGTGGAAGGCAGAGACCACGTCTTTCGCTTTTTCTACTTACTTCAGCGCATTTATACATGCTTATAATCTTGACCTGGCCTTTCTTTAAAACAATTTAGATATGATCGAGATACGTTCGCCTATGTCGACCTCTACCGACTTGCCCATTCACATTTGTTTTACAAATCTGTTTCGTCAATCTTTTTTCATCCATCCTCTTAACATGTCCGAACCCTCTAAGGATTCCCTTATATCTCTTTGTTACTACATCTCCTCACATCACAGCGTTTCCTGTTCACACTACTTCTCGCTTTATCTATCAGAGTCACTTCAGCTATATTTTTCAGACTACTCATCTTCGCAGCATTGATCTTAATTTCATGCTTCTTTTGCCAAACCGAATAGCCACTATCATACATAAGTGTATAGAGCAGCACTCTAAGTACAGACAGCGGTGCCTTTTTTGTCAACTTTTGGCTGCTTATAAAGTTATACAGTGCCCCATTCATTTATTTCTCTGCCAACACCTTTTGCTCAACACCACCAACATAATTTCCGTCTCTCGTAAACCTTGAACTCAAGTAGACAAACTCTTCACTTGTTCCACTCTTTCTTCTTCAATCAGCACCTCTCAGTTTGTCAAGCTTTCTTTATTTCAAAAACCATTACCATTGCCTTGCTTACATTGAATTTCATCCCTTTGATATTAAGTGCATTATGCATAATATTAACCATCGCCTGCAACTCCTCCTCAGATAATGCTTATATTACCTGATCATAGGCGTAAAGAGACATTTGACGATTTAATCATTCATTCTCATTTCACACCCACTCTCTCAAATATTTTAAAAAAGCAAATAAGTTAAACAGCCTCGGCGAAGCCACCAAAGGCATAAGCATATCCATTCCAGTGTTTTTTTTAGAAGCAGAAAATAGTCCCACTGAGTGCGTTGTGGGCACATTTGGTTCGCACTAGTTTTAACATATATAACTAGAAATAAGTTGAAAGATATTCATTAGTTTAATAATTTTGCTTGTGACTAAAATATTTATATTTTTAAAATAAATATTGACCATAGGTAATTCGACACATGTTCGTGAAGACGAATACTATTATTTCAAATATACAAAAAGTCACCGCCACATGTTATGTTCCCGCAATTATAATTTCACAAATTTCATTATTTATTACCGATGTTCGATTAATATTTCGATAAATGCTTTATTCCTACGAAGTATACTTTACGGTAGTAAAAAGATTAGAAAACTGTTTGTGATCGTGAAAAATGAAATTACATCCATAATCAGATACTCATTACTAAAGGGAAGTAAATTAGGACTATAACTACATAATTCACGAACATGGAAACATCAAATAAACTAGTTAAAAGTAAGCATGCTATTTACGAAAATTAAGCTAATTGTATAATATGTATAATAGTTTTATTACGGATTAATAAATATTTCTACTAATACTATCTATAACGACCATTTCTTAGGTGCGTGTACTTTCAAACGAGGCAGGATCTAATATATAAATATAGAATGGCATAAAAGGAGTATTACGAGTATATTCATGAAGGCGATGCCTAAATACACAAGAGTAGAGTTAGTTTTGATTCAGAAGGTTAAAATGTAAACGAAGAAAACAAACTTTGACAATAATGTCACAATCTGAAGTCTCTTTTCGAAAATGATCGTTGTAGTTGGGTAGACCTAAGACTCAAAAACTGCACAGTGTAAGGGATGTCCATAACGGGGCACCGCACATAGCATTGTACCATAGTATTACATTACCTCGTACAAAGACAAAGATACTAGTTATTACGGGAGGCCAGGATAGTCTCCTACAGATTCCTGTCTCAGGAAAGGCAAATTAATAAAAAGCAATTTGGGGACCACTCAGGGATACTAAGTGAAACAAAAAAACCACCAAATTCTCGGGATGGTTCCTGACATGCTAGCCACAAAAACACACGTAGAAAAGTCCTCTTCCCGAAGAGAGACGAATGGGTGATGGGAGAAATCCTCTTCCCAGAGAATGAATGCGTAATGTACACAGATGGCTCAAAAACCCCAGAGGGAGTTGGGGCTGGTGTTTTCAGCAGGAAACCAAAGATTGAAATATCTACCAGTTTTGGCAGGTAAGCTACAATCTTTCAGGCTGAAGTCTTCGCTATCGAATTGTGTGCAAGAGAGCTGACTAACAGACCTCTAGCAAACAAAAAAATTAGTATAATATCAGACAACCAGGCTGCTTTAAAAGCAATAAACTCCAACAAGATAAATTCTAAACTTGTATGGAATTGCATCGAATCCCTAAAGTACCTTGGTGCGAACAGCAGAGTGACCCTGCTGTGGGTACCTGGGCACCAGGGGGTGAAGGTAAACGAAAAAGCCGACACCCTTGCAAAACAGGGGGCCGAATCTGCGTTCACTGGACCAGAACCGGTTTTTAGAGTCACTACAAGTGCCGCCAAAACAATTATTTCGGACTGGGCGGAGAGGAAAATACTCACGTACTGGTTCGATATACCAGGGTTGACTCACTCGAACGCGTTCTTACCTAAACCTTCGAGAAACACAACTAAACAGATGAAGCAGGAATGACCTGCGAAATCTTACGGGACTGCTTACAGGACACTGTCGTCTAAGATACCACCTCGGAAGGATGGGTCTGAATCAACAAACAAACAGTCGGTTTTGCTGCGTGGAAGACGAAGCTGCTGAACATATACTATGTCCATGTCCCTGCTTAGGAAGTATTTCTTCTTTTTTGGGTATTGTCACGATCCTTGAATTTGTCGTTCGTGAAGACTTAACCATCCGGATCGGTCCCTAATTAGTTACTGACCGCGCAAGCGTACATTGGTGATCCCAAAATAGTTGTGTGTCGTCAGGAACTTGTCAGATATCAGCTCCGCGAACAGAACTGTCATATAATATTTCGCGTTAAACAAGAAAAAGCCACGGCCGTCACCGTTAGAAGGAAGCACAATTATTTCCTTCTCTATTAGTCTCTTGCCAGCTTGGCATCAGTAGCGTTATTCTTTACTCTTATTATTTTTTGATAAAAATATTTTAAAATGAGTCGTCTCGATGTCGCTGACGGCCGAGGTTTTTCTTGCTTTAAGCGGATTTTACGTGGATATTTTTCAATAATAAAAAAGGAAAAAAAAATTAAAGACCCGAAAACAATTTTTTAAAAATAAAAAAAAGTTGCTAAGCAATTTTTTCTTTTTCTTCCTAGATTTGTTTATTAATTACGGATTGTTAATAGAGTGAGAGTTGTGTGCGATGAGCTTGAATTGATTCAAAAGCTCTACGATGGTTCTGTGACCGAGGTCAAGCTCAATATACAAACGCTACACATAATATACCGAACAAATATGTCCGACATCGATACTTTTCATATTTTGAAATTAACTTCTGCGTTGATCATTCAATTTGCATTCAAAGGTCAAGAGCGCTATCGTTACAATATTCGAGCGGAAACACGAAATAATTTGATGATGAGGGTGTGCGTGTGTATGTTATAAAATGCAAATTGCTAGTGTACCGCAAACAAATAGGTAACTATGGTCATTTGGCAAAACTGCAGCAATAGGTGACAAAGTGTCTACGGACAAGTGTTTAAATAGTAAAAATATTCTTTAGGCACGTTGAGCAAAATTTGGTAGGGTGACGTAATGGCTTTTTCTTTCTGTCTGTCAAAACGTAGTCTCGAGCTGACAGCCCACTTTTATTGGGTTAAAAATTATTTAATAATTTTAATGAGGATAAATAAAAGAAGATCAATCTTATATGGGATTTGTATTGAAAAGTGTCCACCAAAATGTGGTATATAAAGGTAACGCTGTTAGACCTGAGGTTAGATCTGGACTAAGCTTTTTCAGATGAAGTGAACTATGTCAAAGTAAAATAGATACGCAATAATTATGCAGTAAATAGTTGCTCCAGTGAACGTAAAATTAAAAATACAATTCAATACACTTTAAACGACAATTTTTTAACACACTTCAAAGATCAAACTTAATACTAAAAAAAGGGTGACGCCATAGCTTTTTTTTCTTCTATCTGTCTGTCAAAACGTGGTCTCGAGCTGACAGCCCACTTTTATTGGGTTAATAATTATTTAATAATTTTAATGAGGATAAATAAAAGAAGATCAATCTTACATGGGATTTGTATTGAAAAGTGTCCAACAAAATGTGGTATATAAAGGTAACGCTGTTAGACCTGAGGTTAGATCTGGACTAAGCTTTTTCAGATGAAGTGAACTATGTCAAAGTGAAATAGATACGCAATAATTATGTAAGTAAAAAAATTATGAAGTAAATAGTTGCTCCAGTGAACGTAAAATTAAAAATACAATTCAATACACTTTTAGGGAATTTTTTTTTAACACAGAGATTGTTCTTATCTCTACCCTTCATTGGTCAAACTTAATACCCACTAAAAAAAAGGTGACGTCATAGCTTCTTTTTCTTCTATCTGTCAAAAAGTGGCCTCGACCTGACAGCCCATTTTTATTAGGTTTTTTATTATTCAATGATTTTAATTTACAAATTATGAAATTTTAGTTTTTTAATGCTACAATTAATTTGGAAATCCAAAAAAACCACTTTATTTCATAATTTTAAAATTTCACTTCTGTCAGCAGTCCCAATGACAAATTTTTTTTTTAGTGTATCTGAAATTGGACACTTCAACTTTTAAAAAATCATCAACTCATCAAAGATGAGTGTTGATACTAAAATTACGATTTTTTTTTTGTAAAAATTTCGATGCATATCTAACGATGTCAACAATAGCTTTAATATTTTTTGAACTGCGCGTTTATCTTTCCAACCATAAACTAAAATATCAAATACGGAAAAAAATGTGTACGTCTTCGTAGTTGAATGAGCACTGTTTATGCACCGTAAACTCACTAAAAATTGAATTTACCGTGAAATTTTTATTTTTAATAGATGACTTGACGAATTACTATTTTATTACTAGTTAGCACATGTCCGTGTCTTAACGTTTTTGGAAATTTATAAAGAAAAGACAGAGCCTTCAAAAAATACTCTTTGCCTTAAATAGTTGCTTGTCTCTGAAAAATATCAACACATGTAAATATTAAATATACACACAAATGCCTTGAAAAATTAATTGCAACTTTTATTTAAAATCAGTTTCAAAATAATTTAACCACGCATTCATATAACAATAAATAGATTTGAGCAAAAAAGTGAAAAATAGACAATCGACGTGGCGTGCAGGTAACATGATATACTGTATTCCATATTACCTGCATAAAAATCACCCACTTAATTTTAACATTTATCAAATCGTAAGTAAGATAAGATAACGTAAATTGAAAATCAAATTGTAACACTACACTTTTTCTAAAAGAAATAATCACAGTATTCTTTTTACAGCACTTTTTGTGGTAAGTACATTTTCATCCATTTTTCGTTTTGTAAATCCATTAGTTCTTGCTTAAAACGTTTCTGAAACGTATTGATGAAATATAATAAATAAGTTTTAAGAATCCCTTAAGCCAATACTACCTACAAATCCCTCTTTAAACTTATTCCAGATACCATTCTTGGCTGCTTGCGGATACAGTATTTGACGCAGGTCTATTCTGGTCAAGCCATTACAGATTTTTTATGTCAATGCAATATTCTATGCATGTGCTAAATGGGCCGATGCGTAAGGGTGTGATTGAATTTATAATAAATATTTTACTTGAATTATTTAATCTATGATACAAAGTATTGGCCGGAGGAGATAGAGTGTGCACTTGATGATGTCTGTTAATCGACTAATGTTTTAAGTAGCTAAGCTACGAATACTCTGCCCTGCCAGGTATGCAACTATTTTACCCGCGTAGTATTGTTAAGCATTGTTAAGCAAATTATCTGCCTGTGTTGGTTCCTACACTTAGGTATGGTAGTGAATCTTGGGTTTGGAAGAAGAAGAAGCATGAAAATAGGATTAATACTGCGGAGATGAGTAGTCTGAGAAGTAGAGCCGGAGTGACTCGGTTGGATAAAGTAAAGAAAAGTGAGATAAGAGAACGCTGTGGTGTAAAAGAAGATGTGGTTACAAAGATAGATAAAGGAATGCTTAGATGGTTTGGACACGTAGAAAGGATAGATGAGGGAAGATTGACGAAACAAATTTATAAAGCGAGTGTAAATGGACAAGTTGGTAGAGGTTCTATACTTTAGTATCCATCTACAGTATTGTCTCCCCACTATCAAGTACATATTGTTACAAATCCGGTCCTGTCAGCAACCAAAAGGTCGACGGCGTCGAAGGTCCGTGTTCGACCGCTCTCCTTTGTAGCTGTCGACGGGGCCTTGGAAAGTCGCGCAATGTCTCGAAACCGCGTCGAATAATGGGGAAACAGGTAGAAAGATCTGGAACTGTGATATCGGAAATATATAAAGGGGGAAAAGATCATAACAAAAACAGTATTAGTATTAGCTTATATGTTTACAAACTATTAAATGTAAATAGTTATATAAAGTTGTAAAAGTTGTATTGCTAAGTGAATATCTAAGTGATTGATGAAAATAGAAGTTATTGTATTGAAATAAACATTGTTTTGTTATTGGATCGAGAGTTTTAATCGCCGAACCCAAGATGAACTAAAAATCGTATCAATATTAATTCCATTGAAAGTGTTCAGAATAGATTTCCGAGACATGTGGCCTACAGATTGAATCTACAAGTTGGAAACTATAATTATGAGACTATTCTAACATATTTGAATATTCCTCACTAAGGTGAACAATATGAACCTCTAAGTTATATATTTCATATCAAGTGTACTTTTTGTCTATTTTCTGCTATTTTATATGCATCATTTTACTATTTTAATTTTAATTTAAATTTTAACGTTTTAATGTTAATGTTTTTTCCATCAAATTACATTAATCTGTAAAATTTAATGTAAAAATGGGTTGATCCTTAAATAAATCAATAAACCGAATTTTATTTTAAGAATTTTGTCTTTGTATATTTTAGAATTATTGCAGCACAATATCACGATTACCAGGTCATCAAATTATGTATGGAATTCAACTGAAATATAGAACTATTGGGAAAATAATAATATTTTAGTACTGACATCCAGTGGAGAAAAATACTTTTTAACGATCATCAATAAAGTTATCTAACTTTTTTTAAATTAATACTACCAGTAAATGACACATTACCGCTTTTAACAATGATAAATTGATAATATTTAATCAATTATTATTGAGATTGATTTTTGATAGACGGTGTGGTAAACAAAGCGACGTTTTTTTTATTACTCTAATAAAATTATTACAATCTGTCCAATATCAGCACAATGAGCAATTTGAAGGTTTTAAAAAAGACGCGTAGGAGTATCTTCCAATGAAGAGGCTCATTTGTATATTTAGCAAGTACTAGACTGCTAATCTATGAAAATATTATAAAGATGGTATAAAATATAAACAAAACAGGGGTCAGAGAACATTTAAGTCTTTCTATCAGGTCGCTGGGTTTACAGCGTTTTAGTCGACGCACTTCGTCTACGTTATTGAACAGTTGTTTGGCTAGGGTGTTATGCTACCTCTACACTCTCGCTGAAGTTATCCGTAGTAGACCTATTATCCAAAGGAGACGCAACATTCCATTCATAAAACTCTGTTTGTTTTGTCGCAATGATTACACGAGAGTGGCCATGAGTATGAAAAAGAATACCAATCGATTCTCTTTGTCCCGTCCTCGTGCTGGCAACGCTGTAACATTATTGTGGACTTATGGCCACGCTTCTAATCAGTGGCGTGCTGTTTGTTCAAAATGAGAATACATCTATCGGGTAATATCTAATTTTTTATGTGAATATATTTATGAATAGGTGATACTCAGTTTTTTATCAAATTGAAGTGTTGTAGCCTACTAAAAGTATTTTTCTAAACCCCAAAAGTTGGGCGCCAAATTGTGTTACCCTACATAAACTGTTTTTCTAAAGTTACAAAAGTGGGGTGCCAATTTTGTGTTACGTTAAAGTTTTAGTTCTAAAGCCAATTGTGATTTTGGAAGCTTGTTCCATTCTGTAGCGGCCCTGTAAAAAAAGGATTCTCGATGGAGATTGGTCCTTGTAGTGTCAATTTTGAGAGTAAATAGGTGAGACTGATCGGTGTGCCGAGTTCTTCGGCCGAAGTGGTGGTACAAGAGTTTTTATTTCTCTGGAGCATCTGCCATGAAAATATCTGTAGAGTAATGTCTGGTCTGCAACTCTTCTTCTATGTTCTAGTGGGTGAAGGGTATCTGTGAGAAATGAGCTGTTTATCAACCGAATGGCCCTTTTCTGAATGGAATCTAGAAGACGAAGAGAATGCCTTGGTGCTGAACCCCAAATATGCGATCAATACTCCAGTAGAGAGCGCACTATGAATATCGATGGACATGTTATGGATCAAGTGGTTAATGAGGTCATTATATATACATATATATATATATATATATATATATATATATATATATATATATATATATTGCCCGGTCATTATAAATAATGACACCTTTATATATTAGTAATTATAGTATTTTTTGTAAAAATTCCTTAAGAAATTCGCTAAAACACGTTAAAAACTTGATAAATAATACCTTTTGGTTTTTGATGGGGTAAAAAAAAAACATGAATCTTAATGTAGATGTTTAAAATGCACGCCTTGAATGTCTTGGTAACATCCCAATTTTTTTAAATAAAGAATAAAGATACCTTTTAAATTATGTCTTTATTTCCCATTTGGGGATTTTAAGTGTTACTCAAAGGGATATAGTGATAAAAAAATTTCGTTGCAGGATGTTATTTAATAATCTAATATTGACGTCATTCGAGATTTTTCGTAAATATGCATAATAATTGAGACAAATGTATTTTTCCTTTGGCTGTTCCTCACCTTACCTGATTCATCATCAAAATTCAAGGACTTCTTTGTGTCCAATGACAAATGATAAATGCGTGTACAGCAATTTCCATCACCTCTAAAATCTGTTGAAGCCTTCAAAAACGTTGCTTTATAAATACAACCTTAAGAGTGGAAAACATGTAAAAATGTAAATATTTGTAACGTTTTACTTAAAAACACTCAGAGTTCGAATTTATATTTAACACATTTATTTACCGTAACCTTGTGAATATAATAATCAAACTTCAGCTACAGACTAACTTCTGCGATCGGCGGCCGATATTTATATACGACGCTACTGTCCAGTAGAATCTAGAGAATTCGATCACGTATTCCAGAACATTCGTGATTAGTCATGACTATGCTGGAATTTTCTCGCAATTGGCTGTGACGTCTCCGTAGCATATTCCTGTGGCGTATCGCAAATCATTACATATTTAAGAAGATTATTTTGAAAACCAATAAAAAAAAATTTAACACAAATTATTGACTTAAATTGTTTTTTAATACCTTCAAATGCGGCACTTATCATGATTTAATTAGAGAGGTTTGATGTTTTTTGAAAGTGAGTCTTACGTCATATAAATATTATTATAGCAAATTTTTCACTATTTATGAAGAATGATAATTACACCGAATTTATTTTAAAGCTAATATATGATCTATGATAAAATTAGTTAATCTACGAAAACATTATTGATATCAAAATAAAAAATTAATCAAACTGATAACGTTTGCAACGCACGACAACAGTATGAAGTAAAATGTTTTTTTTTAAATTGCATAGAAGGTCGGGGCCATTCTCTTAATTTTCATTTTAATGAAAGTTTGAATGAACCGTAGCGTGACAAACTGGCTTGAATTTTTTATAAAATGATCCCCTGTTCACGTGGACCATTTCGAATATTTAGCATACAAATGGCGTGGTTAAAGAATCTGCTATTTTTCTTTCTAATGATAATAAATCCTTAATTCCTATCACGAGCGCAGTTGTTTCATAAAAATAATATACAGCGTGGCTAACCGAAAACGAAACAGAGCCATTTGAATAATAACATTTTTAAACCTCCCTCTTGATTTAAAATTTGACGTGTTTCTTGTTTTTCTTACATCTACGCAAAATCAAAAGTTATTAAAACTGGCTGGTTTTAAAATAAAAGAAATGTACAAGAAAATATAACCAATATTGAGTGTCAAAAATAATTTGCTTTTTATTATATATAATATATTTAGTAGTTTATGATAAGAATCAATAAGCTGCGGCGGTAATTTGTTTGTAACTTTGTTGATATTAAATATTTGTTTAATTTATCGAGTTTACCGATTTTAAGTTGTTACCAACAAACAATGTACATTGGTAAATTTGGCTGTAACAAATAATTTAAATTTGAAATTTTGATAAATTTTCAAAATTTTGATTTTGCGATTTCCGTTTGAACTTCCGGTTTGATTCTGATATATATCGAAAGCACCTAAAAAGCACTTAATTTGGGTACTTTCAGTTTTTAATTTTTATTGATTTTGTAAAAGTTCTGCTACCGTCACGTTACGGTAGCAGACGAATTTTCAAAATCGGCTTCTACCTCTAAAAAACGAGCACAAAAATAATGAACTCATCACCAAATTTGCACCTAAATAAGGCACTTTCGGAATCCAAATCGGAGAATTTCGTCAAAATTTTGCCTGCTGCCGTCACGGGAGTCCCTGGAATCGAGAGCAGGAATGTTTGGAAGAAGATAAGAGGATCTAAATAATGATTTTGAGGACCAAAAAGATTATGGATAAGAAGACAATTTAGAAAGGCAAGATTTAGATAATGATACCGAACAAGAAATTTTGGACGTATCTGATAAAGTCGCTAGGGGAACGTACCCTAAGTTTATTGAAAAAGATGGAACCGAGTGGGCGAAATATATAACGAAAAGAAATGTGTATCTTATAATTTAACTTTCAGTTTGAATACCTTTTGAACGAGTTGTATTATCGAAAAATTATAAAATACATTTTTTGTAGACCGTTTAATTTTCTACAAAAAAATGTATCTCTAATAAGAATCCGTTTATTGGTTTGTTAGCTACACAATTCTAAAAAAATTAATTTTAAATGCAAAATAGAAATTCCCGTTCCGCGACCTCTAAATAATAATATTAAGTGCTCCCGTTTTTACAGGAGTCTTTTTTTATCAGCCCGAAGATATTCCAGTGAGGATTTTAAGGAGAAACAAATAGTCAATTTTTTTTAACCAGCCTTAAGTTTATGTACCTAATAAAATTTAATAAGAAAAAAATTTCTTTTTATTTTCAAATAATACCATTTTAAAGTACCACCCATTCATATTTTATTTCCAAAATTTCCTTGTTTTTAACTATAACCTTTGAAAAATCACCGTTGAAGAAAGTGAATAAAATTGAGTTTTTTCGACAAAAACTAAAAATAATGTAGCAATAATACAATTTTTTTTAACATCATTTCCCAACCATTTTACTGTTGTAACAAAAAATGAATGAATAACTAACTACCATCTGACTATAATATTTAATCTTGGATTTGATGAATTTAAACACTTAGTACAATTACTAAACAATTCAATCTAATCTTTCTAAACAATAAATTCTCACTTGATAAATCACTTAGATAATAACAAAACTTTATACTTTTCATAACAATATATAACTTTCTCTATTTATTTCAAAATTAAAAACTGTCTTTTTGTATACCTACAAATTATTACGCGAAAGAGCAAGAATTCTCCTTCAAAAATCGTTGGACGCTTTCAATCGCGCCGCGGCCATAGTTAATTCGCTAGATGGGGGAGTTTTTGGTGCCTTAAATAAATAGGTAAGCGCCTTGTGTGGACGATTCCGCCTCGGCCAGATAAAAGAACAGGGACGTCTTTATCGTTACAATATTTTAATCGCTGTCGACGCGACTGCAAGCAACAGGGAGGAGACAGAAGAAGTAAAATGAAAAAGAGAAGTTGAAGTAAGTAAGATAATAAGTTCCTCCCTCTGTTGAATCTCGCCGTGCCTCAATTTGATGTTGAATCTTCGATAGCTTGGATTGGTCGCTGTTCTATTTGTCCTGCTTTACTGTACATTGCGGAATTGTGGGTTATAGCATGGTCATTCTGTCCATTACACGTTGGTTTGTTTTTCAAGGAAATTAAAACTATATAATTACGCTGTTTAGTATATTACGATGCTATACAAGAGACGCCATTTTGTCGTCTATTTAAAACATGATCAGTCTACAAATTCAGGTCTCTTTGTAACCTAAATTTTGTAGCATAAACTAAAAACATCATGTAAAAAAATGTTAATTCCATTAAAATCTTTAGCTAGTTTTGTAGCTAACACTCACTTGTGTTTCCGACTTAAAATATTTAAGTATTTTCTGATTGTAATAAATTCTACTGCAGGTTTTTTTTTAAATAAATCTTGATACAGTTTAGAAACACAAATAATAAACTTTCTACTCTATTTTACATTCAATTATTTAATTTATTATATCCAATAATAAGTTTTATTAGTATTACACGGAATTTTTATCTTTTATCTTTGCCATAAAAGCCATAGTGTTAAATATAATACATTTGTTTATCTACGTATATTACATATCTAAATAATACGATTCAACGGTAGAAAATCTAAATTATTAATAAAATTTGTATGTACCTACTTCATACACGAAATGACAACTTTCTTTCGAAAACATTTACAATTCAAACACTGTTTGAAGGTCAGGCATAAAAGGTTCGTTGGAAATTGATTTAACTGACAATTTTTTTACTACGTATTCTCAGAGTACTTTCATTTTCTTTTACTAATATTATATTTAAAATGTAAATGCGTCTTTCGACAAATGCAGATTACTTACCTTAAAAACAGTTAAAAACTTCGTTACTCATACCGAGCCAATCACCTACAACCTCTTAATTAACTTGAAAAAAGTACCGATACAACTAAACACCCCGTAGAAACTCAATTTGGCATGAGACGACTCCGCGGATCGTTATCACAGACACTGAACTGATACTGATAACCGCTTACGTGGGGTTAGACGAACGACTCGTAGACCTTCACGGGGATGGTCTACTGTTACCTAGTGACGTCCGATTGACAATTAGTTAAGAGTAACCGGGAAAAAAAATCAATCACTTTAAAAAAAAAGAGAGATTGTCGACTTTTCGATGGTGTCGATTTCGTGTATTGCTTTTCTATATCTTCCACTTTGCCGACTCGTTCCGAGTAAAGATAACAGCGAATGCTAAAAATGGGAGGTAATTAATACAGTGGCGGCACCAAAACCGTCGCCGAGGAACTTTTTTTTTTATATAAAAACATTATTTTGACACGAAAAATTATTTCTCGCAACTGATTAATCATTAACATGAACTTTACTTCGACTACTTTTGAAGCTAGCCTTTAAATTATCATGGTAGCAAGGGCACTAATAGACGAGAAAAGTCATGACGTCACAAATGTCATTATTGTCAAAAAATGTTTAATTTTTTATTCCAAGTAGTTTTTTTTTACATACAAAAATACATAGTGACGCCTTTTTCCCGTAGGGGTAGGCAGAGACCACTTCCTTCTACTTGCTACGGTTTTTCCGCACATCTTTTGCTTCCTGTACTTTCGTCAGTGCTTTTATACATGCTCGTCGGTTGTTGGTACTCTTGATCTGGCCTTTCTTCAAAACAATGTTGTTCTGATCGAGATATGTTCGCCGAGGTCACGTCACCGACTTATCCATTCACACTCGCCTTATAAATTAGTTTCGTCAATCTTCCTTCATCCATCCTTTCTACGTGCCCAAATCATCTAAGCATTCCTTTATCTATCTTTGTAACCACATCTTCTTTTACACCACAGCGTTCTCTTACCTCACTATTCTTTACTTTATCCAACCGAGTCACTCCAGCTATACTTCTCATACATCTCCGCAGCATTAATCCTATTTTCATGCTTCTTCTTCCAAACCCAAGATTCACTACCATACATAAGTGTAGGAAACAACACACTTCTATGCACAGCCAGACGTGCCTTTTTTGACACTTTCTGGCTGTTCATAAAGCTATGCAGTGCGCCATTCATTTGTTGTCCTGCCAACACCCTTCGCTCAATGTCACTGTCATACTTTCCATCTCTCGTAAACTTTGAACTCAAGTGAACCCAAGTACACAAATTCATTTACTTGTTCCACTCTTTCTCCCTTAATTAGAACTTCACAGTTTGTTATCATTTCAAAAACCATTACTTTCGTTTTGCTTACATTTATTTTCATCCCTTTGATTTTCAGGGCATCATGCATAACATTAACCATCGCCTGCAACTTGATCATCGGCGTAAAGAAGGCATTTGACGATCAAATTTTTTTTTAAATCCCAAAAAAAATACTCCCTTTTAAACACGACAAAAGAAGACCTGTCACAAGTGTTTTGGCCAATCACTGAGAGCGCTCTCTCATAATATACATGATTCGTACGACATAGTAACTTAATGTTATGGAACTGAGTATTTTCTTACGACGAGATAGATTCACATCGATCTGTGATAGGTTTAAGATTTTTAGTAGGGAGTGATTGGCAAAGTAGCTTACTTCATATGGGCTTATAGTTGACATGCATACAAATTAAATAAGAAATGCTAGATGTCTCTCAATAAACATAGACAATAATATTTGAAACTTGAATTTACAGCCAAACAAAAACAACAAAACCTGTACAAACTAAACCTGAACGAAAAACGAATGTAAGCAATGTCAAAATTGCCATATAGGTTAGAAAAGTCCGAAGCAGTCTGAACGTTAAAATGGTTACAGCTTTGCCAACCATTTTATCTGATTTTCTCTCAACATTATACGCAGATATTATATTTCAGCCTTATCTCAGTTATTCACAAACTAATTTTTTTTAATTAAATTGAATATAAGTAGAGCTTCCAATATAAAATAGTAATTTCAAAATGTACGTCGATTTTAAGATTTGTTTTCAAAAACATATTTGATATTTATTTGGTATTCTCGTGAAATATTAGGAACGCCAACAATAAAATGCGCAATTAATAGCACTTGTGACGTCAGCATCGAATCTTCTAGCCGCATGTTCGAATGTTCCCTGAAATTTTATGATTTTTAAATGGTGTTTCTCGAAATATTACAGAATAATTTTTAATAAAAATTATTTAAACATGTCATTTAGTGTTTATATTACAACACATTTAAACTGGATTTACTCATTTCCCTGAAGAGCATTTCTTAAGACTCTGTAATTAGTAAGGAATAAAATAATAGGAGACAGACATATGGTAAACATCGAGAACAACATACACAATAATAATCAAATTACTTTCTTTCTTTTTTCTCGCACCACACAGATTATTCCGTCTATATTGCGAGGCACAATCTTCAAGACCTTAAAATTATACTCTTACAGTAGTCCATTGAAATGTTACATTTTTTAGGCCTTACCTTGCGTTTTTTAGAGGACGCAATTTTATTTTTTTTATGTGTAGGGGGGGTCAGTGTAAAGCTAAAACCAAGTTTGTGGGGTCGCCACCCTTGTCCCACGGCCGCCATCTTGAAAATAGGGGTTGAAATTGTTTTTACGATATATCTCTTAAACTATTTATTTGATAAAAAAAATTTATTGACATTTTTTGTTGCAAATTAAATTCTCTACATCTTTGGTCAAGTAATTTTTTGTCGTAGAACTATAAATAAAAAAGTTATAAGCGAAAATCTTCAGAGATTCGAGAAAAAAATTTATATTTTTCGATATAACTTTTTTTTTATCATTTTACGAAAAAATAATATCCGACCATTTTTGTAGATCGTTTTTGAAGGAACAACTTTTATTTGCATCATTTTTTCATTAAGTCAATAGCTAAGGTTTTACAGCGCTCCGAAGTGAGTACTATTTTTCAATATTCTTATCTATACCTATATTATACGTGTGTATATAATATGTCATCAGTTATTGTTTTTTATTTTGTTATTATAACTTTTTTGATTACAAATTTTGCAAAATTATTAATAATTAATTATTGACTCTTTTCCCCACCAACCACGAGGTAGAGTCTAGAGGCGCGTTTTTTTTACGTGTTATCCCCAATAGGCATAATCCACGGTGATTTTCTAAATTAGAACTACTCCGTCCTCAGTCGTTTCGATGGACCAGGCTGCGGCTCAGCATCTGATCGGCTTTCTGAATTAAATACCAGTGGGAGAACTGGAGAAGGAAAGGGTGTTAATGTCGGCAGTTCATCATCATGATTATAAAAAAAAAGTTATATCGAAAAATACATAAAAAATTTTTTCTCGAATTTCTGAAGATTTTCGCTTATAACTTTTTAATTTATAGTTCTACGACAAAAAATTACTGAACCAAAGTTGTAGAGAATTTAATTTGCAACAAAAAATGTTAATAAATTTTTTTTATCAAATAAATAGTTTAAGAGATATATCGTAAAAACCATTTCAACACCTATTTTCAAGATGGCTGCCGTGGGACAAGGGTGGCGACACCACAAACTTGGTTTTAGCTTTACACTGACCCCCCCTACACATCAAAAAAATAAAATTGCGTCCTCTAAAAAACGTAACCCCAAATGTAACTTTTCAATGGACTACAGTAGAAACGGTGAATCTTTTCCATCACGTGACTATTACGTCAGCAACAATATTCATATGAATCAAATCAAAACTTCTGTCGACTCTATAAAAATAATCGTTATGACTAATATTCCAAACGTCGGCCTTTTACGAATTCGCAACCAAACAAGATATGTGTTGTATGAATCGTAGATTGGGTCACGTGATGGAAAAGCTTCACCGTTTCAACTGTAGCTCGTCCAAAAAAGTTTTACTTTATTATTTTCGCATACTTACTAATAACGAGTAAAAATGCCGCCACTGCTTTTATGTATACTGAGAATTATCGTTATCAGTTGCGCTTGTCACTGAGAACCTTTCGGTGGAGTTTACAAACCTAGAAAAAATATATCATGATTAACAAAGCTTTATAATTCATGTTTACGTAAAAAATTATATTATTTAAATTGATAATAAGTTTAATGCGGTTTTTCACTTCCTCATCGGACAGAAAAAAAAACAATTGGTAAGTTTCGACATACCCACAGAATAGTACGACATTATTTTACCAATCATAGCAATGTAAATACAACAGCAGTTGCCTCTTTTTGCAATGAAATCTACATAACATATAGCTGCTGTTTAATACAGGAAGGTTGAATATTTTAACCTGTGGTAAATCGCTTTCTATATTTCCTAGCATAAAATATCTTTTGTCACCTTGAATATTCGGTATTATAAAACGGTTGTGACAATTTTGTAACTGGTTAGAAGTTTTTAGTTTTGTCAATAAAATGTACCTTTTGGAATATCCTTTATTCATTATAGTTGTAATATCGATCTTCTCAAGCAATTTATCTGTATATGAACACTAAACCATACCAACTGCCACTGATCTCTCTAGAAACAAGACCAAGCAGATCCAGGAATGATCTGCGAATTCTGACGGGACTGCTCTCAGGACAGTGTCGTTCAAGATACCACCTCGGAAGGATAGGTCTGAACCAACAAACAGACTGGCGGTTTTGCTGCGTGGAAGACAGAATAGCTGAACACATACTATGTTTATGCCACTGCTTACGAAGTTTAAGGTTTAACATATTTGGTTTCACCAACTTGGACCTACCGATTTTAAGAAAATCTCACCCCATACAACCATGAACTTCGCGAAAAGAACTGGATTGTGTGGTGAACTGTAACCTCTAGAGGTGAGCAGCGACAATAGACCTTTTAAGGGACGCGGTGAAGGGGCAACCTTATTACGCCCCACTCACGTGATACCTAATCTAACCTATACCATCTGCCATTTTGGAGCGAAAATTCGCTAGACTGACAAGTTAAATATTACCATAAAACCATAGAAAGACAAGACATACAGAATTTTGTCAAAACAAAAAACAGGTTGGCCAAAATACAAAAAAGGGAAGGGGTTATTCAAATTCTTCAATTGTGTGATTTTTTGGAAAATATGAAGGGAGACTAAGCAGGTAAGAATAAATAACGCTGAGAATTCATAGCTTTGGGTTCTTTGAATATGTTAGTAATTTCTAGAAAGATTCGTTTTAATAAGTTAAATTCACTATCTAATAAAGTCACATTGGCATAATCAGGCAAGTGATCTTTGGTTAATACATGAGTGGCGAAGGTGCAAGAGTTTTTTAAATTTCTGATATCACTCTTATGGGAGCAGATTCTCTTGATTTAACCAATATATTTTTTGTCACATCGTGAACGAGGAATGGGATAAATTACATTGGAACGTTCTAACAGGGGATCTTTATCTTTTAATTTTGAAAATATTGAATACAATTGTAACGGGTTTTTATAAGCAATAGTAATAGTTGGATATTTAGAAACAATTTTTTTGAATTTATGATTTAAATCGGGAATATGAGGTAAAGAAAAATAGTATTTGTTTGTTATAAGCATTGCTTCAGTTCAACCTTACTTTTGTAAGTTTTTTCTGTTCGTTTTTAAAATTTTCCAAATAGTTTCAATATTTAAATTGTAGAGTTCCTGATAAAGAGCCAATAAAGACTCGAAAGCTTGAACAGAATCAAGAGTTTTACTTTTTACAGCCACAGACTGCATACCCAAAAATAAATTAGTTGCTTAGACAGTCGTCTAACTTTTTTTCTCATATATAATATATATATATATATATATATATATATATATATATATATATATATATAAATGTATCTGTATTCAAAACAAAACACACTTCTTCAGAATCGAAATAGAAAGGTCTTACTGTTTCTCTGTTTTCTCAATTCATCCTTTTAGTTCAAATAAATCGAATAATTTATTATAATTTTTGCAACTAATTTTAAAGTATATCTAATTATCAGATATTTTTATTAGGTATAGTGTAATTTCAATATTAAGTAAAATTAAAAAAGTTAAAATAAAGTGGTGTCTCAACTATTACCATCCTGCCGTGTCCAGTCTTCCTGAGGTCCATTACAATTTTATTATTAAAAATTACTTGGCGCTCAACGGCATTTTAGTTTTGGTAAAGTTAGTTTATTCAGAAATTTTTAGATACAAAAAAAAGAATGGACAGATCCGCAAACTGATCCATCTGTTTCCTCGAATTGAATTTAATTGAGAATTCAAGATCACATCCCTGAGATAGAGCCTGTAGAGTTTTTCTTTGTTTAACATTTTTAATATCGACTACTCTTCTCTAAAAGAAAGTAGTAGCGTAACAAGCATAAACAGGAATCCTTTTGGTTATTATGTATTTTAAAATTACTCCGATAAGACTTCCCACATTGCAATACATTCTAAAAGCTGCACGAGCCTATTCTTGTACACACTAATTTTTCCAAACAGTTCTTTATATACATACACTTAGTATTTACACTATTGTCTAATTATAGGAGCCGAAAACAAAATCAAAGCTACTCTAAATAAACAATACGGGTGTTTTGTGTGTTTACGTGTACATTAACAAAATTGTTACAAACTAATCATTTATTAATTTCCATTATCAAGGTGATGTTTTTTAAATATAGAAAACATGAATATTTTATCTTAATACTCTGCTAAATGGCGAATTTTCTCACGGTAACGTTGGCTTATCCATATTTAAAAAGTAGTATTTCCTAGAGTAGGTATCCATAAGAAATATCCTTTGCAAGGAATTACAGTAGACTAATCAAGTATAATTAAATACCAATAGATATACAAATACTCGTCAATTAAATGGGATACAATTGGGGATGTTACAACCCTTTAATAAGAAATAAACAATTATCAACTTTATTTAATTACAGGATACGTTACATATTTTCTATTCTCCTCTAAGTCATAGAAACAGCAACACTGAATAAAACATCGTTGGAAAAATTGCAAGCCTTCGAAATGTGGTCATTCAGAAGAATACTCAGAATATCGTATGTAGACCGAATCACTAACGAAGAAGTACTCAGACAACTAGGAAAAGGGACAGAGCTTGTGAATGAGACAAAAATCCGAAAACTAAAGTACCTGGGCCACGTTATAAGATATACTCTGTTACAAGTGATTATGCAGGGCAAAATTGTTGGCAAACGCAGTATAGGTCGAAGACGAATGTCGTGGCTGCGCAGCTTAAGAGAGTGGTTCAATTTTTTGTCAGTCCAACTTTTAGGTCAGCGGTGGATGGAGTTAAAATAGTCATGGTGGTAGGCAACCTTCCAAAGAAGACTGCACCCTAAGAAGAAGAAGACATGTTTTGTTGATTATTAAAATGCATATTTTATTGTAAAATCCATATCAGTAGAAAATCAGATGTATTAGTAGGGATATATTTCATTAAAAGCATTGATAAATATTACTAAAATTGTAAAAATAATGGCGGGGTTATATTAAAAATTCTGAATAATTAAAAAAAAATGATATGTGTTTCGTTCAGTTTGATACGCCAATCTCTGGTCCAGATATTAATTTGTTCAAACCAAAGTTTGCAGTTTGTTTCTTTATGGTTTCTTCTTAACCTTTATAATACCAAGCTTTTTTTACATACGTGCGATACCAAGCGGGGTTCATTTGCACCCCATTTTTTTTTGTCTATCTTTGTAATTTTTACACTTTTTTTAAGTAAAATGAAAAAAAAACGCAAATAAATTATTTTGTATCTATTTTTATTTCAATTTAGTTACTAAAAAATAAACAAACCTTAATTAGGTATTCAAAATTAATTTTAATTTTTTGCTTTACATGGGATACAAAAAATTTCTTTTTCAGAGTGATTTACACAAACAAAACGCTCACATTGTCCACAACGTTGTCTTGATTTTATATCTTTGGTTCTTTCACAGAGAAAACATCTACCTTGAGTTCCTACAGGTCTTGTTGAAGGGATATTTTGCTCCAATTCTGGAACAACTTTAAGAATATTTTCTTGTATGCTTGCTTGCAAACCATTAGTATTTCTAAATCTATAAATCATATTTTTCTTGACCAGTTCCTTTCCCAACTGAAGAAGATATTTTCTTCTTGCATCTAAGTGCCCAGACCCGTAATTTGGATTTTTAATTTTCCATATTTTATAGGCATTTATAGCTCCAATATCGATAATATGGTAAAAAAAGTACCATGGGCCATCTAAGAGTTTTTCTTTGAGTGGTATATTTTGCTGCCATTTGGTCTGTTGCATCTACAGCTCCTTTAGTACTATTATAATGCAAGACAATATCTGGTTTGTAGTCTGACTCCTTATTACTTACTTAGTCATCGTCATGCTCGGTTGATAACAAAATAACGGTATTGTTCTTTTTCGGCACATAAGACACTAATGTACAATATTTTGTAAAAGCAAACATTGAAGAATATTCTTTTTTGAAGATGATGGAAGTAGTTCCTTTGGTATAAACGTCTTATATTTGCGCAGAGTGCCACATAATGTAAGCTTCTTATCCAAAAATTTTTGAGACAGCTGAAGACTAGTAAAGAAGTTATCAGTTGTGATACCATATTGTTACGTGCCTATTTTTTTCCCTTCTACAGTTCCATTATTAATTGGGTCTCTGACGATTTCGTATTCCTTAGGTACTCGTAAGTAGGGTTGCATACCGTATTTTGTTGTAACTTAAATTTATCACTCGTTGTAAAAAGTGTTGCATACCTGGTAGTGTTAGGATTCAATTATTAATGGCTGTGACATTTTTGTTAATCGATGGAGATGGAGTGGGGGGTTTTTGTTATTAGATTTTTGCTTTGATTTTTGGCCTCGATTGTCGTGTGTTGTCAGCTATATTATTGTTTGGTTTGCATTTCTGTGTGGATGGGCTGGCTATCAACACGGACGAGTGCGATTATGAGTTTGGAACATAGATTTGCGAAGATTGTTGGCTGACGCGTGTCCCGTGTCATTTTCTTGATATCCGGCCTGGGAGTCAGTAGTTCGGTCAGTCGTTTGGTGTCCGTCTTCGAAGTCGGGTGGTGGTGAGAGTTTTTGGAACGATTTGATATTAACACGTGAGCGGAACCTCTACGGTTTTTTCTTTCATATCTGGCTGTATTTGGGCCATCTTAATTGGATTTTGAAGAAAAACCATTTAATTTTTAACTTGACCATTCTATCTTACCTTTGTTGTTGATATTTTGGATTTTGGTGTCGAGTTAAAATAACCGCATGCGGGATCTGATGGAGGGAAGCCATTGTTAAGTAGCAGGTGCAGTTCCATAATCAATCCGGCCACAGGAGTAGGCCACAGGATTAGTGAATTCGTATACCCAAAGGTTACAAGTGATTTATTTTAGAATATTTAAACGACGTGATTTGTTTTTGACACCACGATTAAGTTTTGTTTTAATTTATTAATATGGTACACTGTTGAAAACTATTTATTGCATTGGATAATATGCCAAGGCTAAACTTTGATTAAAGTAATATTCTCAATAGTTCTTTGTGTCCAAGTAAAAAAACGTTTTCTTCATACTTATTTGTAAATATCCTACAATATTGCTATTTTGAAGGACAGCCATCGTAAAAGGAAATATTTTTAAATAAACTCGATTGTTTTAACAGTGTAAATCTTTATGTGAATGGGAAAAAAAAGTGAGTAAATTAGCAGCCGTACGTGAACGTTGATGAAGTATTGTTAAAAAGTTGACTTGTATACGTTTTTTTTGGTAACCTGATAATGTTTGTTATTCTTACCTTTGTTTTAATTATTTTATGGAATCGTAAACTTTGGATTTTTGATTTATTGTTGTCTTATAAAGTTGTAAATTTTGAAGTTTCGTTTTATTGTTGGCTGTTAATTTTGATGATATTTGTTATAATTTTGTTATTGAGCTGTGTATTTTAATTTATTGTGTGAGTAAAGTATCCAATATATTTTTGCTATAATTTTTTGGTTCACCATAATCTTAGTTGTTTATCGTGTGGCTTTGCTAGTGCCTATAAGACCTAGTGGTTTCCGGCTTGAACCGTCTAAGTCGGTGGCGCGGCTCACTTTTATATTTTTATTTTTTTTCTTCTACCCTCTACGGCTGAGCTCGGGCATAATTTGCCAGTAGAGAGACCACTGGCAGAGTACTCTTTAGAGAACGAAAAAAGACGTGGCAATATCCTTGACTTAGATAATCAGAAAGTTCAAGAACAACCCGTTCACCTTGTCCTTTTTCAGGCTTAAGGATTTTACCCTGCCGTTAGCTCATAATAACATAGAAATATTGGTATACGTAAAATGCCAAAAGGGTGCAAATGCACCCCACACTCTAAAAACCTAAATAATTACTGAGATGGAAAAAATCCATGTAAGATTTTAGGTAAATTACATTTGGAACCTATAAAAATGCAGCTACTAAAAAGAAGAAATAAAACAAAATATAATTGGCTTAGATATATACAAAAAAGTACATGTGGGGTGCATTTGCACCCCGCTTGGTATTATAAGGGTTAAATAGCTGTGTCCTCCGCAAATGTTGTAGCTGAGTTGTTACAAAGTTGGGATACCGCTGGTGTACAGCAGGTACAGTACTGGTCCCAGTACGCTTCCTTGCGTTACTTCAGCTTTAACTCGTCTGTGTATGCTTTCTCATATTTAATATTCCAATAGTTGATACTCCTGTATTGGTAATTGGCAAATCATTTTATAATATACCTAAACCTCCATGACAAACTTTGTCAAAAGCCTGTTCTACATCGAGAAAAATTGCAGAACAGACTTTTCTTTCTTCTAGTGCCTTTTCTACTGTATCGGTTATTCCATGCACACAATCTATCGTTGAATGGCTTTCTCTGAACCCAAACTAGTGGTCGATTAGATTTTTTTCTCGGTTAATAATAAGTACAACAAAAAATTACAATAAGCTTAACTACTTGACTAAAATATGTAAGATTTTATCTATTTCAGTGATAACTGCCTGGATTTTCGTGGGAAAAATTAGGTAATTGGAGGCTTTTATGTTCCAATAAACAAAATACTTACTCGTAATTTAAAGCTGGGAAAACATTTTAAAACCATTTAGCAATAATTGGTAATGACGTCAACAGTCAATAGTTAAAAGGTGTGGGTATAATCAGCTAGTTTGTGGTATTTTCCGCATTAAAGGCAGCCCATTTATTTACCGGTAAGCGTAAGTGAGTAATAAGACGAGGCAGAACAGTAACTTTTTTATCACCAAAATATGACGCAGGTCCAAAAATAATAGGACACACACTAATTGGGAATTCATTACAAAAAATTCTCATCATTTAGCGCAATTTATTAATGTTAATTTTTTCTAAATTCGACTATAAAAGCTTATTTATGTTAGGTTATTGATAACGAGGCAGGTCTGTTTACATTTCGTGTCTCGGTCGACGATCATGAATTTGTAGAGTTTGCATTATAATTTAATGAAGAAACGAGAACGGTCTGTTTGAAATTCAAACGTGTATCTTTTTATGGAACAAATCGTATTTTTGCCTAATTACTTATGTTACTTATGGTTTGAGTAATAATCTAATTAATAAACTGAATCTTACATTTATTTTGTAAGGTGGGTTGATGAAATAAAAACTATTTAAAACAAAGTAGAATTAGTAAAAACGTAGACAATATTTCAGACTGAACATCGGCCTTTACTCTTTTAACAAGTTAAATCTAACTACCTTTCTTCTTTTCTCAGTATTTCGTTTTTATCTTTTACCACGAAACACTATATCAAAATATTAATACCGAGATCTAGACTAAACATTACACGACACAACACTTATCTTTTCGTCTCGATTGCTCTCATGGTGGTAATGGATTTATCTCAATAATATACGAGGATATTTCACGAATTGTTGTCCCTAACATAGTAGCAAACACATGAGAAAAATGAAACTAATTTATTTTTCAACATAGTCTCCTGCAACATTTTATACACTTGGTATATCGGTGTTGAAATGTTTCAAACCCTTCTGAAGAAAATTCTATAGCCATTCATCTACCGCCGACATCACTTCGTTATCATCAGCAAAACGGATTCCACGAATATGTTCTTTTAATTTTGGGAATAGATGGTAGTCGCTGGGGGCCAAATCTGGAGAATAAGGGTTGTTTAAAAATTTCAAATCCCGCATTCTTTTAACACCAAATCAAAAGAACTAAACATGCTCATCAACACCAAGAAGACTAAATGTTTAGTAATATCAAAGAAACCGATAAGGTATAAGCTGGAAATCGACTCCAAAATCGTCGAACAAACCATTTCAAATACTTGGGAGCAGATATAACGAGCCATGCAAATCTACCTCTCGAAGTAAGAGAGCAAACAATGAAAGCGGTTCGAATTTCGGCTCAAATCCGACCTCTAATGGAATATTGCTCGCACATTTGGGGTTCAGCACCAAGGCATTCTCTTCGTCTTCTAGATTCCATTCAGAAAAGAGCCATTCGCTTGATAAACAGCTCAACTCTCACAGATACCCTTCACCCTCTAGAACATAGAAGAAGAGTTGCAGACCAGTCATTACTCTACAGATATTTCCATGGCAGATGCTCCAGAGAAATAAAAACTCTTGTACCATCATTGGCCACATTCGGCCGAAGAACTCTGCACGCTGATCAGTCTCACCCATTTACTCTCAAGATTGACACTACAAGGACCAATCTTCATCAAGAATCCTTCTTTTACAGGGCTGCTACGGAATGGAATAAGCTTCCAAAATCAGTTTTTCCAGAGAACTATGACCTGCAACTTTGTAAAAAGCGTGTCCACAATCATTTCCTTTCTATAATCCCTTCCCCTTCTAATAGTCGCAGTGCGGGCCGTCCGCGGCCCACACGATAGGTCTACCCTTTTTACCCTTGTTCATTAAAAAAAAAAATTATAAGTAAAATTGTTATTGCTGCAATTTGTAAATTGCAGTGGTGTGTGTATGTGAAAGATTAGATTCTCTATTTACTCGGATGTTATGAGAAAGTCCATTGCATGTATTAGTGCTTGATGTTGATAATTGTGGATTTATTAGTGATATTGCTAACTAAATATTTTTTCAGATATTGCACACACTGCACCTATAATTTTAACCACAATGTATTTGGTTTTACTTTGTCATCCAAGTATGCAAGGATATTTTATGAAAATAAATATTTAATTTTTTTTCTTTTTCTCCAATTGAGAAATTCTTTATATGCACGTTCACATCTGGCTCTTGATTTTGTTGGTAGGATTTTTAGGAAGGATATTATTGCTTCCTCGATAATTTCTATTGATGTACACTCATTACCACTATCATTGTCAGTATCCATGATATTGTTGTGCATGTCTAGGATACGTTGGTAGATAGGTATATAAACTGACCTCACAAATATAAATGCACCTAACATTCACGATATAATCAAAGTAACTTTTGACGTTTCACACAAATTGTTTAAAGCCTGCTTTTTCAAGTTAACAGTTAGATCAGTTAGTAGGGCGTCGGATTTCTGACAAAGAGTACGCGGGTTCGATCCTCGACCGAGCATATTTTTTTTTTGTTATGATAATAAAAAAATTACACTTTTCATAGAGATTTCTTCAGATTTAGATATTCTTCTTCTTCAAGTGCCGTATCAGGTCCCCCCCTGACGTTGGCTATTACTTGGGCAAGTCTTTCTCGATTCTGTGCGTTCGTTGTAAAATATTAAAAAAAATAAAAAAAACTTAGTAAATAATTAGGTATTTTATTTGTTCCGGATTAAAAATTTAAATGCCGTATTTTTTGCCCATTTAAGCATCTGTCCCTTACAGGCTAAATAAAATATTTAATGCCTCCCTCGCTACGCCACTGAAGTCAATGATGTCTATACTGCCTATGTTCTGAAAGTTTCCGTTTCTCCCTCCGTTGATTCATCGCGGTCATTTTAAAAACTGAATTTCACTATGAACCACCACCTTGTGTTATATTAGTTCATTATATTAATGCGTTTTTTGGTTGCCTTGAGTCAAAGAATAATCACCCAACAAACAATTCTCCGAAAGCTACTAATTTCGATGCTCTTCATTAGGAGAACACCTTTCAAGGGCACGTATTTTAGGCCCCCCCTCCTTATTTTTGTAACCGTAGACTTTCCGCGTAGAAACGTCGAAGTTAATATTATTAAAAGACACTGAAAAAACGTATCATGAAATTTCCGGATCAATTAATCTTTTTTCGCAAACCTTCACCCGACCGAAATCTGACAAAACAAATCAACGAAATACGCCCTAGTAAGTATTTAATTGCAAAGGCGTATCCTTTCAGTCAGTCACACCCTGTGACTCGACGCCCTAACCCTAAAACGAAGTCTACTGTCCTATCCTGTTGTTTTCTTGAAATTTAGGTCAATTTTTAGAGCATTCTTTTCGGTGTTACACGTCTCTATGAAGGTGACATTGATTTGTGACGCATAAAGAAAAGGTCAAAATAATGTACTTACTCTTCGTCTTTTGGTCAATCAGTTTTTTTTTATTTTTCCAAGTAGGTACTAAAAATATCTTTTGAGGGTGCTAGTGGAAGGTTTTTTATCACGAAAACGTACCAAACGAATAAGGTCTGTTTAAAGATGTAGACATTGTTTTAGAACTAAATATACATTAAACCAATGGTCACCTATGCTTTATTGATATGGTGGCCAAAAATTCAACAAATTTCGGCACAAGTCAAGCTGCAGAAAGTGCAGCGGCTAGCTTGTCTGGGAATCACAGGGGCAACATTCACTTGCCCTACTGCAGCCGTAGAGGTAATGCTGAACCCTTCACCATTGCACTTAAGTGTAATGAAAGAAGCAGCAATCAGTGCCTTCAGACTGAGCCAGACAATAAATCTTAGAATCCCTAGAATCCATGTCTAAGCTGACAGATATTATGCCAGTTAGGTACGACTTCGAAATGCAGTTTGAAGTGGTTATAAACAACCACCAAGTTTGCACAGCAAAGGTTCTCTAATGGACATCCACAACATGACATCAGAGGCACATCATGCACATCATTGTATTAATTTCCTGCCTTATCTTTTTGCCCTCTTTGTACTTTGTATTGTTTTTTTTGTATTGTACGCTAAATAAATTTATATTTATCAGGATTCTAGATATTACATTTGTACCGGTTTATCTCTCATGCCAAAAATCCCTGAGCTTTCTAGAATGGTTTTTTTTAACTAGATTGTACAATTGTTTATCAAGTGTTTTTAAGGGAGCTTCATTTTACGGTAGATGGTTTTTATCTAGCAATAAAATAGGTCAGTTTGATAAAATGCCGTTCGCAACATCTATCCTATCAATCTTTTTTTTTTTAGGAAATACAATTTTAATGTCATGACATTTATTTGGTCTTTTAGCATTTTCGTGCCTGCATAATGGGTCAGGGAGGGAAATGTCCCCAAAATTATTTTCTGTCGTTGGATTGTTAAAAGTTACCAACACAGGTATTTATTAAGATAAAAATAGAAGTATTTTTTTTATATTTCAAGTCATTCTTATTTTTATTAGCTACAATTAAAAAAAAATGTATATCAATATAAAAACAGGGGAAACAATTATTTAGATTAAAGTCAAGAGCATTTATAACCGTAGTAAAGGACATCCAAACTTTAGTTCACGTTCACACCTCACGTTTGCACTTAAAAATAGTAGTTTTTCAAACATTTTTAAAATAATTTCATAAAAATCGACGGAACAAGCATTTTACTAAACAACTTTCATACTCTATTTCGAAATGGTTTTTGAATTGAATTTGGGATTGAGCCGGGCACTCAGCTTTAGAGTCATTGTGCCCCGGGCCCTACGAAGGACAATGCATCTTGGAGGGAATGGGTTTAGGAGACCATCCTCATGCGCAAAGCAAGTAAGCCTACCTGGTTACACCTCCTAGATCTCGGTGTTGTTGCCTGTGTCTCGCCCGAGGATATCTTTGCGTGTTTCACTAAGCAATTCACAGTTAACCAACACATGAAGTAGAGTTTATTCCTCCACCCTGCATCTTGGGCATGGTGCGTCATGGCTGATGCCCATGTTCTTAGGATGACTTGCGGTGAACCAGTGACCAGTAATTAACCGATTCTCTCGAGACATATTAGTCTGCTACCTAGTTCTTTGGAGGGCCTTTAAAAAAGGGCTTTGGTATGTCGCATCCATTAGTAATTTTGTCAATAAAATAACAAATTATCATCGATAAATTAACTCCTAAAACTATGAATTAGACATTAATATCAGCTATTTTAACAGTTTTTATATTTCATCTCTTTCCCACCCCTTATCAAACTCTTTTTTTTACTAAAACCACCGCTAATATATATAACACAACTTTCGAAAATTTCATCCCAATCGGTCCAGCCGTTTGGGAGTTTTTGAAGGACATACATACAAAAAAAATTTCATTTTTATTTATACAGTGTGATTCATAAAGAAAGGCAACCTCTGAACTGGAGATACTACACACCAAAATAAGGCGATTGAGCTTAACATGTCTTATACAAATGTTGCAGGTTTAATTTTGAATAAAAAGGGTACTTTTGTTTATTTCATGTAACTCTATCAGTTTTTGAGTTATTTGCATTTTAAACATTTAGCGTAAAGACTCCTAAGCCACCGTTATTCTTTTGAAGAAATATTTGAAAATTTTACTGTCACTAAGTAAGAGTGTATTATTTGTAGTAAAATAAGAAAAAGCCACGACATAATGAACTTTCCAACAGTGAAATGCGTGATATGATTTGTGTTTTTGATCAGTCAAATTATAGCGGACTTGGTGCAGCCAGAAGGTATTTAGAATCATACCCAAATTGAAGACAACTCAATCACAAACTGTTCAGACGTATTTACACCCACCTCGTCTTAAAAGCTTAAATGGTGCTTCAAAAAATATCAACGTCGATGATGAAGAAGAGGTTTTAGTTCGTATTTCGGAAAATCCAGATCTCAGTACTCGTCGGTTAAGTGCGGCAACAGGAATAAGCCAATCGTCTATCTGAAGAATTTTAAAGAAAGAGAATCTCCGTCCATATCACTTTACTCCTGTCCAAAATTTGCTACCTCAAGATTTACCATGATATCTGGTTTTTTTATTGGTCCTTTTGAACTTCCTCCTAATCTGAACGGGCTCCTCTATTTAAACTTCCTTGAACAACAGTTAAACACACTATTAGAAGATGTACCACTAGCCATAAGACGGTACATGTGGTTTATGCAAGACGGGACGCCGCCATATTTTTCTCTGCCAGCATGGCAATACCTGAATGAACATTTTCCTCACCGGTGGATTGGGCGTAGCAGTAAATTTGTTTGGCCACCTAGAAGTCCAGATTTAAACCCTCTAGACTTGTCAATATGGTCACAAATGAAGGACATGGTTTACAAAGATACAATTAATTCCATCGAAAAATTACTTTACGGAGACTCCTTACAAAGTGTAGTGAAGTGGAAGGCGGGCATTTTAAGCATTTACTTTGAATTTTTTTTTTATTACTGTTACTGATTGTTATTTGTTGTCTTTACTGTTGTTACACCGCATAGTAGTAATTTAAAGGAATAAATTCATTTCACAATAAACAAAATTCATTGAATGTTTAAAATGCAAATAACTCAAAAACTGATAGAATTACATTAAATAAACAAGAGTACCTTTTTTATTCAAAATTAAACTGCCTTTGAGATTTGCTAGTTAATTTAGCCATAACTCATTAGGCAAAAAAGATATGTTGTAATTTATCTAAGTAACAGGGTGTAACTAACGCTCTATATGAATAGTGCTGAATTCAGCATAAAGTTCGTAATTTTCATGCCAAAAGAACATAAAGTTGCCAATTTTCAAGACGATGCTGCTTAAAATCACAAAATTACTAAGAAATTTCAAATTAAAATTCCAACTTTAAATACCCCGTATCTCGTAAACCTGCAACATTTGTATGTTAAAACTCAATCGCCATATTTTGGTGTGTAGCATCTCCAGTTCAAAGATTGTCCATTCTTAATGAATCACCCTGTATAGTTAAAAGTCTGGACAATGAGGACGTATAGACAAAAATAGATAGATTTCCTTTAAATAAAACGTATTTTATTGCAGTGAAATTTCCTAACAATATACGAGATCAAAAAATAAGCGCGCTTCTTTGTCCCAATTTAGTAAAAATTGTTAATCTGAATTTTACCTTGTATTTGTACAAAAAATAATCACATTAATTATCATCCACTATTCTGAATACTAATTAATAATGGTCAGCTCATAAAAATTTCAAAGCTAGACGTACTAGGGTTGTCAATACCTTGGCAATGAATTTACAGAAAATCCTATAAATTGTTAAGGAGATGCTCTAATCTGTAATCGATATATATATATATATATATGTATATCTACTGTGGAGTAATAAATATCAATAAATTGCTAATGTCGAGCTGATCGCTACGACAAGGAATAAAGAAAACAGACCGGAGAATTTTTTGTTTCCGTTAAAAAATTTTAAGTGAAAACTTAGGCGTGTTGAGCAAAATTTGAAAAGGGGCAAACTTATCAATTCGCGTCACCTGACGTCAATGTCAGCGATAGATAAGTGACATGGCTTCTTCTTTAAAAAGTGTCCTCGAGTTTACAACCCGTTTTTATAAGGTTATTCAGATATTGCAACATCAATAATTAGACTAAACACAGAAACAGATAAAATAAAAATTAAAAGAGGAATAAAACAGGGAGATACAATATCACTTAAATTGTTCACCCTGGCCCTAGAAGGAATATTTAAAGCTACTTGCTACGGTTCATACACACATCTTTTGCTTCCTCTACTTTTATCAGTGCTCTCATACATTTTTAAATTTTATTTAAAATGCTGAACAAAAACATGCATGGACCTCTAAATGGATTTATTAAATTTTCCAAACTCGAAAAATAACACAAGCCAATTTTTTCCGCTCCGCAGCTCGAAAATAATAGGTGCTTATTACTGGAGGTATAATGCCGAGTTCTAAATTCCGAATAAAGATGGTCTTTTTATTGCTTCTTATCTCCCCAAATATTTTTAAAAAATTTGAGCACTTTCAGTTTCTCTATTAAAAAATTCCGTAATACATAAACTGGTTCATGCATGGTTCATTTTTATCTGTTAAAAAAAACTGGTTACATAATTCATGCACGTTGCAAAAAAAATAAAAGTGGAATTTACAAGTGCATATCTAATTAAAATAAATAAATACTTTGGAATTTCCATCTGCGAGAATTCCAACGTAAACATTTAGTTAATTTATTAAATTTTTTAAAATAAATAAAAGTTTAAAATAATCTTCACACATTACAACATTAACACTGACTCGTCCAACATCCTAAAAAACTTAAATTGTAGATATTTAAAAAAATAGTGATTCGACACACGTTTATAAAAATACTTTCGCTATTTTTTAAATATTTTTTAAAAGCTTAATATTATTTGTATCAAACATTTCATAAAGTAGGGTAGATAGCACTTAAAAACGAAAAATATTATATTGAAACTAAAAACAAAATTATTTTAAATGACTTACAAAAAAACTGTCATTTTTTTCAAATAATACGTTGTTTTATACATCCAAAAAGAAAACATAAAGAAAATATTAACATGTAATAATTATCATCCCAGTTTCCCGTAGAAATGAAGTGGAAAGGGGATGAAATATAAGAACGGCTGATATTAGTGTCGAATTCATAGTCTTCGGGGACGATGAATTTAATACTGACATTCCCAATAATATTAGCACCCATACAAAGTGGAAGGGATAGGAAAAGGGAAACGGCTAATATTAGTGTCGAATTTATAGTTTTCGGGAACGCTGAGTTTGATAGTGACATTCCCAGTCATGTAAGCACCCCTACAAGAGGGGTGAGAGGGGGATGAAGTTTAAAAACTATTAAAAACGGTCGAAAGTGTCGAATTTTTAGGTTTTGGGGTGGCTGAATTTGATTATTACATTCCTAATTTTGTTAGCACCCCTAATGAAGGGGTGGGTAGGGGATTAAATATAAAAACTATTAAAAACACCGATATTAGTGTCAAATTAATAGTTTTTAAGGTCGCTGAGTTTGATAGTAATATTCTCAAAGCAGGCAAGCCAACGTTCAGGCAAGACAACGTCTGCCGGGTCCGCTAGTGATTTAATAAATAATTAACTTCTCTAACATTCTCACTATATTTATTTCTATCAACCATGCCATTCAAAAAGATTTTTATTAAAAGATAATTTAATTTGCGTCTATTAAAGAAAATCATTAGACTTCCATGGGCCAAAATATTACCGTTCGACCGTTGTTTTTGTATTTTCAAGTTATTGATGAATAAATAAAGAATTTTTAAAGAAATTTAATTCAACCATTTTCTTACTCACGACCCTTCCGAATTTAGAGCAGCCGATAGGCTCACAAAAAAATAAGTTGTACGATAATAAAATAAATGAATTTAAGCTACAAAGCTAAACAGCTTCTCGAATTCGACAAGAAAGACTTGAAAGTGGCGACGGGACTTCTCACTTGACACTGCCCTCTGAGGTATCACCTGTAAAATATGGGCAAAACAGAGAGTGATAGTTGCCGCTACCGGGAAACTGATAAACTTTGTACAAAGTCTAGGAATCCCGGGCCTCGAATAGATTAAGGGTTATGCACAAAAGATCTGATAGGTCGAGGTGCTCGAGAGGCTGCATAGCCTTCACGACCCCCCATACAATCTACAATGATTTTTTTGTCAGAATGTGAAAAATAATGCACTTCCCAATATTATAAAGATCGTCATTTGAGCTTTCATCGAAGGTTAAAAAACACGATTTAAATCAAATTTTAGTACTTCCCGTGCCATTTTAAAAAAATTCGTTTAAATAAAAATTCGTCGAAATTAATAGTCAATAAAAGTAATAATTTACTAAACGATCGCTATAAATTTTTCGTTATAACGGCAGGTGACATTGATATAAAAAAGAGGTCAACATATAAACAAGAATCAAGAATATAATTTAGAAAATTAATTTTTATTTCAGAATATCTAACATATTTTTTTTGGTTATTCTAGTACTATTTATATCAAATGGACGTGATGAAAAAAGTATAAAAAATAATTCGAAATATTTTTGTAAATAATTTCTTACGAAATTTCATCACGATAACTTTTTTTAGAATAATTTTTTTAAAAATAGTAGTGGAAAACATATATTTGTACTAAGTCTAATAATTAAGATTTAGGACTCGTTTGAAAATCCAACTTTTGAACAAGACTTGTTTCGTTTTGCCAAGTTTTAAGCGTTGCTCCTAAAAAAATTGAGTAAAAAAATCGAGAGTGCATTAATTTAGATTGTAGATTGTAGGGGGGGTTGTGAAGGCCATGCTGCCTCTTAAGCACCTCGACCTATCAGATCTTTTGAGCATAACCCTTAATCTATTCGAGGCCCGGGATTCCGAGACTTCGTGCAAAGTTTATCAGTTTTCTGGGGGCCAAGTTTCTGACATCGAAGGGCTTTAGGAAGGCCCTTTCCAGAAACTTGAGCTTTTTGCAGAAAAGCGCTGGGCACTCGCAAAGCAAATGTTCAGTAGTTTCAGTGGACTATCACTCTTTGTTTTGCCCATCTTTTTCAGGTGAAACCTCAGAAGGCAATGTCCAGTGAGGAGTCCCGTCACCAGTTTAAAGTCTTTCCTGTCCAACTCGAGAAGCTGTTTAGCTTTCCTTGGCGAAAGGCTTACTAGACTTTTCGCTTGTCCTTGTCTTGGCACTTTATGCCAGTGAGATTTTATGCGTTAATTTAAAATTCAAAGTAAATTCATAGCAGACACATACATACTCGTATAGTAACGCCTTTTTTCCGTAGGGTTAGGAAGATTCCACTTCTTTTCACTTGCTACGGTTCTTACACACGTTTTTCGTTTCTCCTACGAGGTCTACCTCTACCGACTTGCCCATTTACACTAGCTTATACATCTGTTTCATTCATGCTTTCTACGTGTCTAAATCAACCAAGCATTTTGTTATCTATCCTTGTTACAACATCTTTTTTCACACCACAGCGTTATCTCATCTCATTTTTCCTAACTTTATCCATCAGAGTCACTTCGGCTAAACTTTTCAGACTGATCATCTACGCAGAGTTGATTTTACTTGCTGCTACTCCTGCTATACCCAGCCTTTACTACCATACTTAAGTGTAGTGACCAGCACTCCTCTATGCAGAGACAGTCGTGCTTTTTTGACACGTTCCGGCTTCTTATAACAGGGCCCCATTTATTTGTTCCCTGCCCTCACCCTTCGCTTAATATCACAGTTATTCTTTTCGTCTCTCGGGAACTTTGAACCCAAGTATAAAAACTCTTTCACTCGTTTCACTTTTTCTCCTTTAATCGGCATCTCACATTTTATCATGCTTTCTTCTCTGGTAAAAACCTTTATTTCGTCTTGCTTACATTCACTTTCATCACTTTGAGTTTTAAGGAATCATAGAAGATATGGTCAATATTAACTGGGAAACGGTTAGAAAGATTTTGCACGACGAGAAAAAGGTTTGTGCGAAGATGGTTTTGAAAAACCTTTCTCAGAATTAAAAAAACGCCCGCTAAAAAAATTTGTTCGGACATTCGTTGGGATTATATAAAAAATGTGTTTACTTGCGACGATACTTGGATATTCTAGTATTATCCAGAAACATGCATGTTCATACATTGAGAATGGTAAACGATGAGTAGGGAAATCAAAAATGATGGTCATAATTCACTTCGAATGAGTGCCTGGAAGACAGAATTCCAAACAAACTTACTGCTTATCTGGAATAAATCGTTGAAAAGAATGTTTTTATGGCTAAATTTTTATGCAATATCGAATTTACTGCAGCTTTCGATATGTGCCTTCATCTCAAAGAAAATAAATGAGTAAGCATGACTACGAAAGTTCAGTAATTGAATATTATTCTTTTTTATTGTGCTTTGATACCAATTAAACAAAATGATTTGAATGTGCTAATATTATTAATAATAATAATTAACTGAGGGGCGGTTCCTTCCCAGTCCCGCCAACGGTAATAGCAATTAATGATCTGCTATAAATGTCTACTTCCAGAATAGGAGCAGGTCGTTGATCGGTAATTGCCTTAGTTGCTCAGGCTCAAGTGATGCTTAGTCAGCGTAATTTTAGCGTACGCCGGGAATTGGACAATGATATGGAGGCTGGTTTCCTCCTCACACACACAATCAAGAATTAGGGCTATTGGCCAGCCCCAGATTGTGCTTGTGGTATCTAAGGGTACCATGACCAGTCAGTATGTGTACTGCTAGCCTGGAATCCTTACTCAGTGACGTAATGTTTCCAGCTAGGTCCTTTCGGGGAGACTCCCCTATGAGATCTCTGCCTATCAACACTGTTTCTGGTTTTTGTTTTTTAGTAGATTAAGTTCTGGTTCCTGAGCCAGCCCCGAATTATCCTTTTGCCCTGATGGGTTATACTTTAGTTAATTGTGATTTTTTTTTTGTATTTTATCAAATCTTGTATTGTCTCTTTAAGAACGTTTTGTAAATTGTAGGATGTTTCTTTTCAATAAACTACTTATTATTATTATAATTATAAAAGGAAATCCCATAAACTTAGTCTTAGATTCAGCTTTTGCCAACTTATCAGCCCTCTCGTTGCCGTTGATTACCGAGTGACCAGAAACCCAAAGTGAACTTGTTTCCTTTCCCCAATGCCTTTAGGATCTGTCTGCAAGCCAGATTCAATTGTGAATTAATAGTCGGAGCCAGTAGCGCTTTAATTGCCATCTGGCTGTCCAAGTATATTTTGATACACTTACCGGTCTCCCTATGGAGAGAGCCTTTTGTGCACATTGCATAATTGCTACAGTTCCAGCTTGAAAACTAGCATATTCGCTCAGAGAGATCGATTTCTCGATCCCATTCTGACGACTGTAGATTCCTGCCCCAGTCCCGGCGCTCGTCTGGGAGCCATCTGTGGATCATTGAGTCCCCATTAAGTAGCACCGACCTCTGGGTTTCGTTTCATTCTTCTAGTTTCGGGAACCATACCCAAAATAGTCTACTTAACACAGGTATCCTGTCCTGTCCCATGCTAAGCACATGATCGGATAGGTCATTTTGCGGGAATTTTGTGTGTCCACAGACACTAATTCCCCATGGTTATATTCCAACAACTATAAAAAATAATCAACCAAAAATATTTAAAATTTTAATTTCATTTCACAAAACTGCTTTTTATTAAACATTATCGACTAATTTCTGAGTTACCATTGTCGTAACCATAACAAAATTCACAGCACAGGCTATCAGTAATCTACAATTAGCCAATGGCGGAAAATTCTTTGTAGGTCACAACAAATGGCTTTTTTATAAATGAAGTTTAAAGGGAAATACTGTGCAAAAGCATTGACTTCTAAAATATTCCATTAAAATGTAATGCGTTTTCTCTTTGAGCTACTCAATTGAACAAGAATATTCGGTTTTTTCCAGACACTGTGTATCATATTGACCTGCACTCTGGGATTGTTCCAATCATAATTAGTTTCATCCCCAAGTCTGAATCATTTCGTGCTCATTAAATATATGAAAGAAGGACGTTCTTCATGAAAAAAAAAGTTAACTAAACACACCTTTTCGTCGATATTTCGTTTATGATAACACGCCGCACCGGCAGACAAATGACATGCCTATAACATTTGGATATTTATTTTGAACACGAACTACTTTTTATACGTCGACTTTGATTTAGTAGGTAGCAGGATAAACACACACAGAAAATTATAGTCCAAGCAGCCAAAAGGGTTAATTTTTAATAGACATAAAATCGATGTATAGTGACTTTAAAAAAATCAATCAATTACTACTCATTCTGCGAACTGTATTCTTGCTGTGAGTAGGTACCAAAACAATATTAAACGCTTATGGAAGATCATAAGAACAGCCAGAGGTGAAAATACTACCTCGCAAGTAAAGTAAATTAGAAACCAAGAGGGTAGTATGGAAAAGGAGAGGAATGTGTTTTAAAGAGATGAAAAAAATACATACAAAAGAGGATTACACATTTGGAGACATGAGTGAAAGTTGTAATGAAAGTGAAATTAGTACGACAGAAATTGTGAAAGTGTTAAACAGTATGAAATTGGGTAAAGCTGCTGGGTACGACAGGATAACAGTTGAAATTCTGAAAGCTGGACAAAGCGTGGTAACTAGTCTGCTGTACCGCCTTTTTAACCTCGTTGGAGGAATGGTAGCGTACCAGACGACTGTTATTGTGCTGCTTTACAAGGGAAAAGGTTTGCAGCAGGATTGTAAGAACTACCAAGGTATTAGTTTACTCAGCTTAGTCGGCAAACTGTATGCAAAGATATTGATCAAAAGAGTAACGAATGAAACTGAGATGATATGGGATGTGCAAGCAGGATTTAGAAGAGGAAGGAGATGTATGACTCAGGTCTTTTCATTACGAGGTGTAGTCGAAAAATTCTTGACTAGAAGTCAGAAGGTCTATTGCGCTTTTATAGACTTGGAAAAGACCTATGACAGAGTGGTGAGGAGTGAATCGTAGTCGACATTATCTAAGTATGGGGTGAGCGGTAGTTTAATACGAGCACCGAACTTACTTAACGGGGATTCCACTACTTATGTCAGGATAAACGGAGCTCACACGAACTGGTTTAACATTGAAAAAGGTGTGAGACAGGGATGTGTGGCTTCGCCATGGCATTTTAACTTATACATAGACGATTGTTTAAAAGAATTGAAAGAGAGTGCCTATGGATTAAAAAAGTCATATTAGCTTGATCTGAAGAGGAGTTGCAGCCGATGGTTAATGTTATGCATGATGCCTTGAAAATCAAAGGGATAAAAATAAATGTAAGCAAAAAAAAGTAATGGTTTTTGAAAGAAAAGAAAGCATGACAAACTGTGAAGTTCTGATTAAGGGAGAAAAAGTGGAACAAGTAAATGAGTTTGTATACCTAGGTTCAAAGTTTACGAGAGATAGAAAATATGACAGTGACATTGAGCGAAGGGTGGCAGGAAAACAAATGAATGGGGCACTGCATAGCTTTATGTACACCCAGAAAGTGTCAAAAAAGGCGCGTCTGGCTGTGCATAGAGAAGTGTTGGTTTTTTCAGTTATGTACGGTAGTGAATGTTGGGTTTGGGAGAAGAAGCATGAAAATAGGATTAATGCTGCGGAGATGAGTAGTCTGAGAAGTATAGCAGGAGTAACTCGGTTGGATAAAGTAAAGTATAGTGAGATAAGAGAACGATGTAGTGTAAAAGAAGATGTGGTTACAAAGATAGATAAGGGAATGCTTAGATGGTTTGGACACGTAGAAAGAATGGATGAAGGAAGATTGACGTAACAAATTTATAAGGCGAGTGTGAATAGACGGAAGTCGGTAGAGGTCGATCTTGTCGAACATCGATCTCGATCAGATCAACATTGTTTTGAAGAAAGGCCAGTTCAAGAGTACCAACAACCAACGAGCATGTATGAGAGCACTGATGAAAGTAAGAGGAAGCAAAAGATGTGTGTAAGAACCGTAGCAAGTGGAAGGAAGTGGTCCTGCCTACCCCTACGTCAAAAGGCGTGATTATATGAATTTATTTATGTATAAGTATATTATGTATAAGTACTAAAGGGTTCGTTACAATGTCATTCGTAGATATACAAGATTAGAAGATTAATGGTTGAGGTACATAAAAAATATTATGAAGGAGCGAAAATGAAAATTCTAAAAATTAAATTTATGTTCCAAATAATGATGTCACGATAAAATGTATTATTAATTTACCAGACCTTGTAAATTTTCAAGAAAAAAGTTTTAGATATAAGAAATAATTGGTAGGTATAGTTAAAAAGAGGTCTCCTTAAGCAGTCGCGACATCGTATGCAGGGATCAATTAGTGTACTAAAGAGCGTATAAAAGTTGAGAGCTTGCAAGAAGAATATGTAAAAGAGAAGTTTGTAAGTAAATTGATCGAGAAACACTTTGTGTGTATGTACTTTAGTTTTCAAAGTACTCACAATCGAGCAATTCCAAAACGGTGTTAAAAATAACTGTAAAGTTTTTTACTTGATTTCACTTAGTACACTCGATTAATGTCTCAAATAATTTTTTATTTTTTTTTTGAAAGATAATATTTATTATTTTTTTTATTTAGACGAAGAAATTGAAATAATTAGATCGACGCCGACGGACAGATATTTACCAGCGTCGTTTACCAGATTAATGCGAATCAATATAAAAAATATTTAATAAATTTCTTGAAAATGAATAGTTGCAACATTATTATTACTTTTTTATCAAAACGAAGAAATTGAAATAATTAGATAGGCGGACAGATATTTACCAGCGAATGTACAATTTTACAACCGTCTGGCAAATCTACTGACACAAACAAAAGTACGGATGATTCCTATTAAAAATTTAAATAATCGATAACCTATATTTTGTACTTCTTCAAACTTAAATTATTAACGTAGCAGTCGTTACACGTGTTACAAATACAATTAGAGTTTTTAGAAGATTTTCAGAAAATAAATCAAAATACACACAAAACATATCAAAACTTTTTAAATGACCTCGAAAAAAAATCGACACAAATATCCTCTTATTAATAAATTCACCGATTTGTTGTTTGAAAAGTACATTTTTATCTCTGAATTATTAAATTTGTAAGATCGCTACTTGTCATTATCTAGAAAAGAACCATTCGTCACATCATAGACCCTCGCCTAACATTCTTACAAATAATAATTCTTTCTATGGAGTTTACTCCAAAAATTTATTAACATTTCCTTCTTCAACTGTGGATCTATCCACTCTTGTATCTTGCATACCAAACGCTTTAAGAATGCGGCATATACTGATGTTAAATAATACCAAAACCACACTACAGAACCACAAAATAAATATAAAAACTGTTAACCAATAGTTTATTCATATTTACTTAAAACCAAAATCACACTACAGAACTACAAAATAATTAACAATGACTACTGGCAAATAAAACCCAGAATAATAGACGATATGCACCAAGCAGCGACGACATTTGTCCAGTCTAACAATGTTGCCGGTTGAAGTATTTGCTCTTAATTAATGAAAATAAGCCTGACACGATAACTAGTTATAATGCATGAAAATATACCATTACATTTACTTTTCTCTCAAATAAATAAATGTTAGAATAATCTGCATTGTACTAGTAAATTTTAATTAAATACAACGTGGTTTTATGTTATTTATGTAGTTAATTATTACAAAATCAGAAGAAATTACTGAACGGAAAAAGAGTTGGCAATATTGTTAAAACCATTCCTATCCGCTATAGTGTGGGATGTAAGGTAGTGGAACACGATACCTTTTCTGGCCTAGGTGCAAGTAAAGTATTTCCAATCTCAGTTTAAAAAAGATGATTTTACGAGGGCACTGCGATATTCCGGAATATATCGCTTTATTCTGTGCTGAGTAATACCGATAAATTAAGCAAAACATATCGTCCGCCTCTTTTTATAAGCTACGGGTAGCACAGCTTATTTTTGAATATCAACGTCACTAATACGCATCATCAAATCATCGGCCGACTATCTAGCTCGCACGTTTCTACTTGAAAACATTAGCGCACGCTGGTTCTCAATAATGTCACCGGAGATTTTTATTGTTTGCGTTTTATTTTTTTTTTTATGAATTTGTGAAATGGCTTATTGGAGACCGTTTGAGGTAAATGATGAATCCAACGAATTGATTATTGACGATATTCACATTAATAATGAAATTCCTGATAATAATGTCATTTAAACTAATGATAATATCCAAATCAATGATAAAATACATCTTAATTACGTAATTCCAATGATTAATAATGAAAATGAGACACAATGTTGGGAAGATAAAAATCGAGATTTGCATATTCATGTTTAACAAGTAATTTTAAATATATATATAAATATATATATATATTTAAATATATCATGAAATATCGATCCGGGATTGCATCCGTTTGTTAGTTAAAATCCGATTGGATTTTTGCAGACGTTTCGCCAAGATCTCACTTGGCATTTTCAATGCGTAGTCTTCGCTGGTCGGCTAAGGACTGAAAGTTTCTGTCGTCAAATCAGGTATATTTATAGGTTTGCGCCGAAGATTGTAACGGAGCTCATTAGTTGGCATTAACTCCACCCCCTCCGAAATTTCGTTTGGTATTATGTCGGTTGTGTTCAGATGTGGTTTTACTTGTTTTTTAATTATGATTTTCCATGTAGATGGTAAGTGCAAAGCATCGTCTCGGTGCCCCATCTTCTCTATTTCAATGGCCTCACGTATTGTTCTTGTTTTGTAGTTTTCGATATTGGCTATTTGTTTGCAGCTGTTAAAATTAATTTTGTGACCAGTTTCGTGTTGATGTTGAAAGAGGGCAGATGTTATTTGTTTGTTTCTAATGGCCAACTTATGTTCTTCTAATCTGGCAGAGATTCTTCGATTAGTTTGCCCGACGTAGGTTAAATTCAATTTCCACATGACACACTGTAGACACCTTGTCATCTTCGGCGTAAACCTATAAATATTACCCGATGTGACGAAAGAAACTTTTAGTCCTTAGCCGACCAGCGAAGACTACGCATTGAAAATGCCAAGTGAGATCTTGGCGAAACGTCTGCAAAAATCCAATCGGATTTTAACTAACAAACGGATGCAATCCCGGATCGATATTTCATCACCTTTCGTGAATTACTACGCTTTAACAAAAAGCTAAAAAAGGCAATTCAACTCAAGATAAAATAATTAAAAGAACATGCAACTTAACGAAAATTACTTATTCCACAATTTATTTAGTAATTAAACGAGTCGTTGTGATTGAATACGATAAAAAACGAAAGTCGTCGGATAGATGATGCATCTAAGGATGTGATTCGACAAACGGTTAACAATATGTACAAAGAAAATCAATTATATTTAACAAATTGCAAGATTTTAACGATTTTAAATATAAATCATTAGAAACACTTCAACAAATTTTAATGGAATGTGGTTTTAGGTATCTGATTTGAAAATAAAATTGATACGCCGCTGGTCGGTTTCTTTTGAAGATTTTACGGCTTTATATATTTTTAAACCGAGATTGGAAATATTTGCCAAAGTTACATCTACATGTCTGACGACGCGAAGACGCGACGGTCGAAACTTTTAGCTGATACGTGTACATACAGAACTATATACCTTAATGGCAAATTGCAATAATTATAGAAACAACTAATACATGTAATTAAACCCATAACATTTCTTGTTTATTATTATGCTTTTGTTAAGACATTTTATTTTTATTTTTTGCTTTATTGTGAGCAAAAATCGTTGATTTAGCTCTCAATAAGTTTTTTGGTTAGAAATAGGCACATATTTAATTATGTTAAAAGGGAATGCAACAAAAATAAATTATCGGTACCAATTTAATAATAATATGTTTAATTATGTAGTACTTAGGGTATTATCAAGCATCAGATTTACAGTCTTCATAATCAGAATCACTGTCGGCGCTATGCTCATTAGGATTGTAAATGATAACAGGATTTACTGCTTCGATGCGGTTTTCACGAACCCACCATGCCTCTATTACATTCTCACATTTTGTGACACATTTTTCCAAATTTCAGGAGTGGCAGTATTAAGTGCTCGTTGCCAGGTTTCCAAAACAGCCTTATAACTGTAACAATTAGATCTAACGTAATTGTCATAATAAGTTTTGCATATTTTCCAAATATACTCAATGAGATTAAATTGGCAATGATAAGGCGGAAGTCTTAGCACACGATGTCCATAACTGAGTACAACTTGATCCACTTTGCAATTTTTTTCTTTTTCTTGCCTTTTAGTTATTGATAATAATTCCGGCTTGAAGCAATACTGTGGAAACGAAATATTTTCGTTCGTTAACCATTCTTTTATTTTTTGTACCGTCCAGGAGTTTGTTGGTTGCTTATTTAAAATTTCCGAATGGTACGGAACATTATTTAATACAATGACAGATGATTCATGTAACGATGGTAATAGTTTCTCTTTTAACCATTTCACAAACATCTCTGTATCCATATTGTCATAATTGGCCAATTTTGGTTTTGACCAAAATAAGAGATCCGCCCCATCAACAAAACTATGCTTTCCACCTACATGCACAATAATGTGTCTTTGTCTTTTTCTTTCACCATCGGTGTGTTTTATAGACTTTATGTTATCGTCCTGCCAAATTCTTTTTGTTCCACCTTTAGCAAAAATCCAAGTTTCGTCCAGATAAACAAATAAAGAAAATTCTTGTTTACAGTGAGTTTTGGTTATAAAAAAAAAAATATATTGACTCTTACTTTCAAAACAAAAAGTCATAAAATGAAATTCGTTACTTACGAAATTTGTTTTAAAAATATTAGGATAATGTACTTTCGTACTTTTTAAATGTACAGTTAAATACTGGTTATCGAGTTTATAACGTTATTCCAAAACTGCCGTATATTCGCGAAATATGCTTTAAAGCCGTGTATTTATAAACAATGCAAACTAAGTGTTAACATTTATGGTAATGGTAATTAGACTGAACTTGATAGAACAGTAATAAAAATGGGTGTTAAGTGTTTTTCTCTGCTAAAACATGAAATTTTAAAAACAGCAAAAAATGGCACTCTTGAAGGTTGGTAAATGAAAAATATTGCAACAATGGAAATTATAAAAATAAATGAAAAATAGTGGGATTATGGGTTTTTAAAAGTAATTTTATATACAAAAGAGGTTTATGTTTGAAAAAAGCATTTATTTGCGTGCGTATAAGTACAGTCACGAAAATTTTATTTATTTGACCAATTCCGTGAAATGCAAAGTAAAATTACTCCATAAATATATTTTAGACAGCAATAACATTGTTTAAAAAATATACCTGTAGTATTTAAACAATACAAAGTGCGTCCATATATCGACTAATCCATTAATTTCCATATTAAAAATTAACCTTGAACTTTACTTAAACCTACTGCTACGAGAATGGGCTAAGCAGAATCTGTCTATTTGTTTGCGTCTCCCCAACTCTTGCCACCCCTATCAGCAAAGTTTGGAAAGATCTGTATTCATCTGGATCTAAGTAGGTTAGGTTAGGTATCATGTAAGTGAGGCATAGGTCGCCTCTCCTTTGGGACCTTTGTTGGAAAAACTTATGCTCTGAAACTTGTTTTTGAGATAAAGAACAGGAATGAATCTCGGAACTTGACGTTATCAAACTTTTATTTTTGACAATACTAAATGACAATTCAAACTATTCATATACAGTATGAATCAAACAAGAAAGTAATAATAAATTATAAGTCTTGAAGATTGTACTTCCAACAACCTTTAGTAGGTATATTGTGGCTCAACCCTAGAGGTTACAGTTCACAGCACAATCCAGCTCTTCTCACGAAGTTCATGGTTGTATGGGGTGAGATTTTCTTGAAATCCGTAGGTTCTAGGTTGGTGTAACCAAATATGTTGAACCTTATTTTTCCCAGGCCGGGGCATGAACATAGTATATGTTCATCAGTTTCGTCTTACACGAATCTAAACCAACAGTCCGTTTGTTGATTTAGACCTGTCCTTTCAAAGTGGTATCTTAGACGACAGTGACCTGGAAGCAGTCCCGTTAGAATTCGCAGGTCATTCCTGCTCCATTCTAGGATCTGCTTAGTTGTGTTTCTCGAGGGTTTAGGTAAAAACGCCTTCGAGTGGGTCAACCCTGGTATATCGGACCAGTGCATGAGTATTTTCCTCTCTGCCCAGTCCGAAATAATTGTTTTGGCGGCACTTGTAGTGACTCCAAAAACCGGTTCTGGTCCAGTGAACGCAGATTCGGCCCCCTGTTTTGCAAGTGTATCGGCTTTTTTGTTTCTTTTCACCCCCTGTTGCCCAGGTACACATAGAAGGGTCACCCTGTTGTTCGAACCAAGGTACTCAAGGGATTTGATGCAATTTGTTTTCAAAAACTTGAAATGATATTTATTTGGTATGCCCATGAAATATTAAGGACGCGTAATTAATAGCTCTTGTGACGTCAGCATCGAGCCTCCAAGCCGCATACTCGAAGTTCCCTGAAATTTTATGATTTTCAAATGGTGCTTGTCGAAATATTACAGAATAAATTGTAATAAAAATTTGGCAAACATATCATTTACATACATACATAAAGTCACACCTTTTTCCCATAGGGGTAGGCAGAGACCACTTCCTTCCACAATTCGATAGCGAAGACTTCAGTCTGAAAGATTGTAGCATACCTGCCAAGACTGGTAGATATTTCCATCTTTGGTTTACTGTTGAAAACACCGGCTCCATCTGGGGTTTTTAAATCATCTGTGTACATAACGTATTCAATCTCTGGAAAGAGGATTTCTTTCCTTACCCATTCCTCTCTTTCTTCAGAAAGAGAACTTTGAACGACTTTTTTACGTGTATTTTTGTGGCTGGCATATCAGGAACCATCCCGAGAATTTGGTGGTTTCTTTGTTTCACTTAGTATCCCGGAGTGGTCCCCGAGTTGCTCTCCATTAATTTGCTTTTCAAAGACAGGAATCTGTAGGAGACTATCCGGGCCTCCCTCTCAAAGAGAATATCTGGGGAAGGAAGATTTAGGAGACGTTTCACCGCTGCCGTTGGTGTGCTGGACATAGCTCCAGTTATGGCCAGGCATGCCAACCGCTGAAGGCAAGGTCGAAGTAATCAAACGTCTAAGAATTTCCAGAGACGAAGGCAAAAATATTTAACGCTGATAACGAGCAGATAAACGATATTGTGGTTAGCGAGCCATCATTTGACCCGAGGCGACAGCGAATCGTTTACAAAAAGAAGTATGATTTATAGCCGCGGGCGGCAATTAAAAATCTGCGATGTATCTAGAATATCTATAATAGGAAATTTATTTCTTTTTATACCTATAAGAACCTATAGTTATAAGAACCGCTGTGCCGCGAGAAGAGTTTAGTTTTTGAAAAGATTGTTTTAAGAAGTTTAAGTTTGAAATATAGTTTGGTGAACATAGAGACTTGCAAAGCGGATATCTAAATGATCTATTTAAAAAGAGTTTATTGTATTAAATATGGAAAGATTAAAATAAAATGCATAGTTTTTGAATTGAGTATTGTAAATTAACAACCACAAGACTAAATGTCGTACCAATACAATTATTAAATTTCGTGACTGCTAGAGGTGCATAAAGGTGTGTTGGTTCTACACTTAGGTATGGTAGTGAATGTTGAGTTTGGCAGAAGAAGCATAAAAATAGGTTTAATGATGCGGAGATGAGTAGTCTGAGAAGTATAGCCGAGTGACTCGGTTGGATAAAGTAAAAAATAGTGAGATAAGAGAACGCTGCGGTGTAAAAGAAGATGTGGTTACAAAGATAGATAGAGGAATGCTTAGATGGTTTGTACACGTAGAAACGATGAATGAAGGAAGATTCACGAAACAAATTTATAAGGCGAGTGTGAATGGACGGAAGTCGGTAGACGTCGAACATATCTCGATCAGATCAATATTGTTTTGAAGAAAGGCCAAAGAAAGGTCAAGAATACGAACAACCGACGAGCATATATGAGAGGACTGATGAAAGTAGAGGAAGCAAAAGATGTGTGCAAGAACCGTAGCGGAAGTGGAAGGAAGTGGTCTCTGTCTACCCCTACGGAAAAAAGGCGTGACTATATGTATGTATTTTAAAATTTTTCGACATATTTGATTAATATGATGCTTTATAAGTTGGCACTTTTTTTTTAAGGATGTGTGTTCTGTTGTAGATATATTATGACGGCGCAAAGAAATCTCACGGTCATAAGGCCAACCATCGCCGTTTCCAGTGTAGCATTTCAGTCAACATCAATACAAAACCCGCCTGTTAAAAAAATTCTACTGTGAACCTTGAACAAATTATGAAACAATAAAAGCACATTTTCGTCTTGTCTTCGGTTCCGACACACTCTTTTTTTATAATACGGACTACTCGTATTTTTTTTCGCCAACTCGACCTTGCAGAATTGAATAAATTACTACTTATTGTTTTCCTTAAACACTGGCGTATTCAAAAGAATAGATAGTTATAATTTTTGTTTACATTTACACCCGCAATTTTTTTTTATTTAAATGTTACCAAATTATTCAAAATTTTGTGAGTAGGTATTTGTTTCTAATTAATTATATTCTCATGTTTAGGCACCTGTTTTATTAAAACAAAAAACACAAAAAACAAATTTCTTAATATACAGAAACTTAAAATAATAAAAATTGAAAGACAATGCACTTAAAATATTAATAAATTATTATAACCATGAACTAAGAAAGACAGTGCAACAAACAGTGCAACAGAAATATTAGATATGTAGTATATTAGAATAACAATAATTTAATTTTTGAAAAAAAAGATGGAGAGAACTGATAGGTAACCAAACATCATAAACTTTTTAACAAGCACATTTTGTATAAGCGTATGTGTCGAATACGTTATAAAAAAACTTAAAATTGCAATTTAACATTATAGCACTTATAGTCGAAAAGCAAAACGATCTTTTGTTTAAAGCTTGCCATAAAATTTAAAAAAACATCGTAAAAAATTATATATATTATATAGAATATATAATTCCCCAAGAGCCGTTTAAGAAATAAAATTGTAGGTATCCCTTAAAAGATGATTGTCAGAGTATTCGGGAAAAATTAATAATTTCCATGTTTGTGTTGCCTAATTAATTATTTAAATATAGATGTTTACAGTGACTATACACATTATGTTCACGCGAATACCTTTACACTTCTTAAAATTAACGACATAATTTAATCAACAAAAACAAATAGTTTGCATTAACACAAATTTCACTTATATGATAACCTGTTAAAAACATACATATCTACATACCTAACCTATATTTACGACAAGGTTGTATTCAATGAATAAAATTTCACAGCCAGGCAACTTAACTTACCTTGATTTTGTGTAGATTTTACCACCTTTATAGCGTGGTTTCACTGACATTCGGCACTAGAACAAAATCCATATTGTTTTTCGGAAATTCACTCATAATAAATAGAAGTATTTACACTTCACGAACACGCTTCCATACCGTCGCTAACACATAAAGAAGTACAAAGTACACCTGTTTCATGTTTTGACTTCCCGCTTTGTTGCCAAATTCACTGCGATGATTTTCAGCAGGTTTGAGAATAATTTTTTTTTTAAAGAAATTTTACTTTTAATATTGAAAATAATAAATCCATTTTTTTATTGACTTATTTTATTTAATATAAAAATGTTATAAATGGAAATATTGATCCAATTTTTACTGACGAATAACCGTTTCAGCAAGGAATTATCGCCCTATTGCATTGCTCTTAGTCATATCCAAAGTTATGGAAAAAGCAATTAACATAGAACTCATCAAATATCTGAAGAAATTTAAGATAATTCATGACAGACAATATGGATTTCGACAACTTCGGTCTACTGGAGATTTGCTGGTTTATGTCACTCAGCTCTGAACAAACACTATTAAGAAGTTTGGTGAATCCCGTGCAATAGCCTTGGATATATCTAAAGCCTTTGATCGCGTTTGGCACCAGGCATTGTTAAGCAAATTATCTGCCTACGGTCTTCCAACCAAACTGCACCAATGGCTCATGAGCTTCATGCAAGACTGCTCCTTACCTGTGGCAAATGACAGTATTTCTTCTGATGTGTTAAAAACCAATGCTGGGGTCCCCCAGGGTTCCATCCTGTCTCCCACCCTATTTCTTTTATAGATCAATGACCTCTTGAAAACCACCACAAACCCCATTTACAGTTTCGCAGACGACAGCACACTTGTCTCAACTTTCACATCCTATCGATCACTTTCGGTAAATGATACAAATAAACTCAGGCAAAAACAGGTTGACTCCATCAATAGGGATCTTGAAGCAATCGTCTTGTTTAGTTCAACGCCTAGAAAACACAAAGTGCCACGTTTTCCAAGAAAGTGAATTCCTCAAATCATCCCATCATAATGTCCGGAAATACCCTTGAACCAAGTCCCTACATCTCGATTTTGGGAGTCACGGTGTCCAATAATATGTCTTAGCATGACCATGTTGCTAACATCGCAAAGTCGGCAAGCCAGAGGCTAGGTTTTCTGTGGAAAGCCAGAAAGTTTTTTACTCCTGATCAACTGTTGACGACGTACAAGGCTCAAATCCGCCCTCTACTGGAGTATTGCCCGCACATTTGGGGTTCAGCACCGAAGCATTCTCTTCGTCTTATAGATTCCATTCAGAAAAGGGTCATTCGGTTGATAAACAGCTCAACTCTCACAAATACCCTTCACCCATTAGAACATAGAAGAAGAGTTGCAGACCAGACATTACTCTACAGATATTTCCATGGCAGATGCTCCAGAGAAATAAAAACTATTATACCACCACTGGCCACATTCGGCCAAAGAACTCGGCACGCTGATCAGTGTCACCCATTTACTCTCAAGATTGACACTACAAGGACTAATCTCCATCAAGAATTCTTCTTTTACAAGGCTGTTGCAGAATGGAACAAGCTTCCAAAATCAGAGAACTATGACCTGCAACTTTTCAAAAAGCGGGTTTACAATCATCTCCTTTCTATAATCCCTTCCCCCTTCTAATAGTCGCAGTGCGGGCCGTCCGCGGCCCACACGATAGGTCTACCTTTTTTGCGACTATTTTTAGTAAAAAAAAAAGTCCCAGAAATTTGAGCAGCTTTTGTGCCCATTAGTAAGTATACATACACTACAAACATGTGTTAAATAAAATTTATAGTTTAAAATAAACTAAAAAACACACTTTTATAGTTAATCGAACTAAAAAGTTTAAAAATAATTCTTACTATAAAAAAAATAAAATGATTAACGAGAAAATTATTGCCATTGTGGTAAAGGCTCGATATCAATTGTTATAATTTCTTACTAGTTCTATTCCGAAATGCAGAGTTAGTGTAAAAATGTTGTACAAAGCACAATGACAATAATTTTGTCGTTAATCATTTTATTTTTTTATAATAAGAATTAGATTTTACATCGTTTAACTATAAAAGCGTGTTTTTAGTATTTTTAAACTATAATTTGCCGGTATAGTAGACTCCGTTTCTCAGGCCCCGTCTCCGGAAGGAAATCGTTAATCCTGCTGATGGTCCTGATTAGGACAATGAGACAAAATTTTTAAATTAGTGTATTTTTATCGGTCATCCTTGACAATTGTGCAAAATTTTGAATTAATCTGCCCGTTTAAAGTGGGTAAAAATCAAGTTGAAAGATTCCGTTACAGATATACTCACATACAAGTAAAGCTAATAAAAGCGTGTTAAAAAACACTCATTTTATTTTGTAAATAATTGGTATTACTTATTTTTTAATTTGGCAAATGAACAACAGAAACAAAAGTAAAAAACTCTTCAAAAAAATGTACATAAACACATTTGGATTATTTAATTAAATTGGGAGCAGTATTCAAAATAATAATTTCGTACAATTTATATTTAAATATTTAAAAAGAATATTTGTTTTGTGCTGCCATCTAGTATTTATGGAGTGCATTACGACAGTAATGTGCATTACTTTAAAAATATGCACTTTTCCTAATTATAAATAAATGTTTTTTTTTTATTTTAAAAAACAACTTACCGAGCAAACTTTGTTTAAAAAAATGTATTATTGGTTTAAAAACAGCACTTAATTATTTTCACGCTAGATGGAAATATTAAAATTTGTGGTTTTGATTTTTTCTGCTAGGTGTCGCACTGTTCAATAATGTTGATATTATTGTTATGCGGCATTGATTATTAAAAATATCATAAATTGAATTTTAAAACGTTCTTTCAAATTTCCAATATATAGCCACGATCTTTTGCAAATTTAGGTAAATTTAACACGCGCTATATATTTATTAGATGGGAATGACAGTTTAGTTTCATTTTTTACAAATTTGTCAGTTTATACAAGGGGAACTAGGAAAGTTTTGCAATATGACGCACCCACGTGGCACAAGAGTCTGAGCTGAGGTAGTTTTCCAATTACAGCACAAGAGCGCATTGTGCGCGGCATAATTCTCGATATAGGGTGTTCCAACTACAGCAACGCCTCGCTCAATGAGGCACTTTGAAAAGTACTGCTTTAGCGTGATGCACGACGGATACCAACTCAGTAGTATAAAATATAAGATTTTTTTTCCTCTTAAGTTATCGTTAATACAAATTTTTACATTGTTGTTAAAAATTTTTTTTATTGTTGAGATAATTTCTATTCTTTTCGAGGTAATCTTATAAAAAAAATAAAAAGTGAATTAAAACTGTGTTAAAAAATATGTATGGATGAAGGTACGACATGGGCTACTCTATTTTTTTCCTATTCTGCATATAAAATGTAGATAAAGTTTCATTTTCGTAACCAAAATTCTAAACAAATTTATTTAACACGAATATATATTTGTCAGCATTGCCAAAATTATCAACCAATTGTTATATACAACTTTATGTGTACATTTATAATTGTTTCTTTTTTTCAACACTGAGCCTGGTGCACTCTGTTGGTAGACTTAAAAACTAATAGATGTCCCAATTAAACATCAACACACTACGGCATTGTGCGACACTGAGTCACATTATGCTCGGTGAGTGTATGTGAGTGTTGGTGCGCCAAGCCGGTGACAAAGTTCACAATTCTGTAAACTTTACCGGAGGGCTCAGTTGTTTGTCAGCAGTGATAGTTTAAAGTGGCATCTTTGTCAGAAATCTAGGTGATAATTGACGACAGTGTACGACTATGTTTAGGTTAGGTTAGGTTGACTATATTTAGATGGAACAGAGAATTCCATACATACATGCATTAAGTCACGCCTTTTTCCCAAAGGGATAGGCAGAGACCACTTCCTTCTACTTGCTACGGTTCTTACACACATATTTGCCTCCTCTACTTTTATCAGTACTCTCATACATGCTCGTCGGTTGTTGGTACTCTTGACCTGGCCTTTCTTTAAAACAATGTTGACCTGATCGAGATATGTTCGCCGAGGACGACCTCTACCGACTTGTCCACTTACACTCGCTTTATAAATTTGTTTCGTCAACCTTCCTTCATACATTCTTTCTAGGTATTACACCACAGCGTTTTCTATATCACTATTCTTTACTTTATCCAACCGAGTTACTCCGGCTATACTTTTCAGTCTACTCATCTCCGCATCATTAATCCGATTTTCATGCTTCTTCTAAAGCTATGCAGTGTTCATTCATGTGTTTTCCTGCCAACACCCTTTCATCACTTTGATTTTTAGGGCATCATGCATTACAAAGGAGAAATTTCAATCTGAAGGATGCTGAGAGGAAGGTGAGGCCACCATATTGTTTGTTACGGAGGAAAACGTTACTGCTGTGAGAAAAATGCTTGACTAAGACAGGCTAGTGACCTACCACCAGATTGATAAAACCTAAATGCAATGGTAATTTGTTTGATTCTGAACGATCATTTGCACGTGACGAAAGTATGTTTTCTCTGGGTGCCGCATAGTCTGACTGAAGATCAGATGATACGACGTGTTTAATGGTGCCAGGGGACGCTGAAAATATTTGATAAGGGACCACATACTGACAGGTGATGAGACTTGGCTGTCAAAAAAGTCCCGAACAGTAGAGAAATCGTGTGGAGCGAGTCGTGTTGAACATACAAAAGACATTCACAGTGGTACACTGAACAGTGCCTTTCTAAAGTCATCGGCTTTCTCTGGAGAACTTCCGACCATTCAATTCTAGAATGGGCACTTGGTTCTTTCATCCTGACCATGCTCCAGCTTACCGCGCGAAAGACTGCACCTAATATTTGATCATTACAGGACTGCTTGAGCACCATCCTTATGGTCCAGATCTTGCACCCCGCGACTTTGCACTGTTTCCCCATGTGAAAATGAAAATAAAAGGTTTTTTCAATAAGGACCTTTTGAGGGCTTGGAAAAACAAGTGCTCCATACTCCCTAGCGGGACGTGGCAAATGTGGTTCAAGGATTGGTTTCGGAGGGATGTATTGCCTGTGGTGGAAATTATTTTGAAAAAATTGAATTAATAGAGCTGTATTGCAAAAATTTCTAGTTCCCTTTGTCATGTAATAAAAATGTAAACGATGATCACATTTACTTACTTAAATGATGGTAATATTTTTTTCACAGAACATTTACCTGTCGCTTATTTATAAACTTGCAACCAAGGTTTTAAAAATCTCTATGCAATTTATATTTGTCTGGAAACCGTTTTAAAAGCAGTGCATCAGCACTTTTTAAATAAAAAAATGAGGAAAATTTAAAAAACTTTTATTTCACCCTCGTTCTATTTAAAAATTTGATGGGATTTGCTTACACTCCAAGGGAGTTGAAGGGTGGGTATAAAATAGGTAAAACAAAATACTTGTTTACAGTGAAATGTTATAATGTATTAAAAGAAAAAGCAAAACAAAGATATCACAGGTTTTTCTGTATTAGGAATAACAGAGAGGACTTTTTCAATTACTTATAACTCCCTAAAAGGCCGTCTTTAACTATCATACAAATATTTTTCAAACGTACATAACATTTTTTCAACGGAAAAATTGATCAAGTCCTCTCAGGACAAGTAGACAACAAAACTTTAACAACTTACAAAATCAACTGCGGTTGATAATAATAAATAAAAGGAACATCTAACATTACTAAATCGATAACAAAATTTAAAAAATACCTACGCCTAACTAGTTACAAAAATATACAACTTTAAATAACAAATCACTTTGCCTGTAAAGTTTGCGAACATAGACAAACAATTTGTTGTTTCCTTTCTAAAATCGTTTTAAAGGACAAAATATTGGGCTTTTTTTAATGATGATTAAGTATCTGACGCTTATATTACCTTGTACGATTTTTTAATGCTTTTAAATCGTTCTCATACGAAGGCTGATTATACACAGGATGTTAGGTTATAATATTTCAAAACTTTATTAACAATAACTGAACAAAAATAACAATAAATTGCAATAAAATATTGCAGATCTTTTATATTTGTATCGACCAATTTTAATGAAATACCCTTTTGCGTAATAAACAATTTGATACAAACTAAAAAAAACATGCTGCTTATAACATGAACACACAATTTTTTGACGTGATAACGTCTTATAAATAATGAACGCCGGCTGCACGCACAAAAAAGCATGATTCATTGTCACATTCCGCCTGATCCGAGCGTGCAAGCGAGAACGCGGAACAAGCGGTAGAGAGGCACGATCCGCCTAATCGTTCGGCTTGTCACGCATTTATCTCTCCCACTCCATCGGCCGATGCGTCCGAGTAGAAGAGAGACAGAAAATATTTGAATAAATTTGCATATAAATGTTAATTTATCGAAAAAATTGTAATTTTCAATTAACTCCTTCTTTGTATTATACAAAATAATGATAATTTAATGATAATAATTCAATTCAATTCATAAAAGTATGCAAATTTTCATCAATGTTTTCTTATGACGTTATCACGTAAAATTATCGTCCGTAAACCGACTTTACAGACAACCATTTTTTTTTTAGTTAGCTCAGTTGCTAAACAAAGAATGATCCGAAGATTCAATACACCATAAATAATTTATTTAAATGTAATGTTAACATCCTTTGTATGTAACACTTATTCCTTGATATGTTCTAAATTATTCGTAACAAATACGGAACATACTTTTGATACATAGGTACCTACATTTTAACTTTGACAAATTTCATTAATATATTTCATACAATAGAAAGTTGTTCAAAAATATACCTTACAAGAGTGAAAATTGTCCAATTCCTTTTTACGTGACAATTTGACTCGAAACACTTTGTGCTTAGAATATTTTAAATTGTCAGCATAGCCAGTAACACGAAAAAATAGAATTATTCCGAATATAATGACAATCACAGCACAGTTAAAATAATATTATCTTTTAACTGTGATTATAGTTTCAAAATTAGCCGTTTACTTAGGACAAAAATTTATTTTCTGTGTAGAAATCGTCACTTTCGGTCCGCTACGCAAAACGAAGTTGCTGCTTTCCGCCTACAGTAGTGAGAAAAATAGTAAACACACTACGGGCAGTAAAGTAAGAAATGTCTCGGAACACATGTATGATGACCTCGGCTTCGCCTTGGTCAACAAACATGTGCTATGAGACATTTCTTACTTTACTGCCCTAGATATGCAATATACTATTTAATTGGAGGCTAAATTAATAAAGGAATCCAATAAAATACTACCTAATAAACAAAGTATAAAACAATTCTAAATTTTTAACTGTGAGATAACAAGTGTCAGCTTATTTAATTAACGTTTTATTAGGTATAGGTATAATGGATAAGTTATTTCATACTGTCTGGCTTCGATTTTGAATTTGACAAATTTTGAAACAGGACATTTTTATGATTATTCTGTAAAAAACAAAAAACAATTAAAATATCAACTATTTTATCAGTATTTGTAGTTGCCTAATATTTGTAATATTATACTATAAATCTAGGATAAGTGAATAATAGCATTTTCACCCGAGTTGTATATATTTTTTCCACTATTAACACTGAAATATTTTATTAATTTAAATTAATGTCATTTACCATGTTTATTGTCATTGAACAGTTTCCAAACATTTCGTTACATTAAGTAGCCTGAAAGTCCAGTTGTCAAACTTAAACAAAACTGAAAATGCGTCAGAAAATAGAGATCCTCCAAAATTTTAATTAAAATCGTAAAATCAATGAGAATTTAAGTAACAGTGACAGTTTTTGTCTCTAGTTTACAATTGAGTAGATAATCAATGTTTTGGTCAGTTATTGCATAGGTATTGACAGTTTTTTATAAATTTATCTAAAATGAAAACATATTATAGTACGGGAGGTAGCGTCAAATTTCACCGGACCATTTTACTGAGGCCGAATTTTCTAGTAAAGGCTTTTGTTATGTTTTTGAGAGGAAATTTCCATGTTAGCTGGTCCAGATCCGTGACTTAAGATTGTGAGAGGCTGCGGATCTCGCGAGAAAATAACAATTTTCAGAGTATTTTACTGAAGGTCGTAATTTGCAGATAGCTGAATGGTTAGATTATAATCGTAAAAAAACATGTTGCATAATATCTGTGATTTAACTTGTTAACTGCGAGTATGAATATTTAGGAAAATATTGAAAATCGGACCATTTTACCGAGTCTGAAAACAATGTACCTACTGAATAGTAATCAGTTTGAAAATCATAAAAATTCATGTTAGCTGATGCTCAGGTGTGATTAAACCTCTTAGCTGCGCTTCCTTTGTGCAGCGCGCGGTCGGACCATTTAATCACACCTGAGCATCAGCTTACATGATTTTGTATGATTCTCAAACTGATTACTATTGAGTATATAATTTTCAGCCTCGGTAAAATGGTCCGATTTCCAAGATTTTTCCTATATATTCATACGCGCAGCTGACATGTTTTTTCCCGATTATAATTTAATCATTTAGCTATCTGCAAATTATGACCTTCAGTAAAATATTCCGAAAATCATTATTTTCTCGCGAGATCCGCAGCCTCCCACCATCTTAAGTCACGGAGTCGCATCAGCTAACATATTTTTTCTTCACTTCTAGAACGAAAATTAAGGTATAAAAGAATGGATATTCTCAGTAAAATCACCCATGAAAATTTGACGCTACTTCCCGGACTGTTACTTCTTATTACAGGAACTGATTAAATAATGGTGATTTCTCAGGTTGATAGTGGAAAAAATATAAGTATTTTATTTTACGTTTTTGTAAATCACAAGCAAAATAGAAGTAACTATTTTTTACATCTACATAGGTATGTTTATCTGTAATTTTTAAACACTTTTAAACATTTAAAAGTATAAGTTTTAATTATTGGCTATTCATAATAAAATTGGTAAAATGTATTATAAAGCTATTGTCTTGACAAATTACATAACAAACAAGAATAGCAACAAAGTGCATGTAAGCAGTAAATCATAAACATTTTTTTTTTGGAAAAAACTTAATTTTATTGGAATAATATTGTTGCAGTCAATATTTTAATACACTAGTGTTTAATCATTATATTGCTTCTATTTGGCTTGATCAAAATGAAAAATTTTGTTTAAAAACAAACATTAAATTTTTTTAAAGTAAATCCTTTTTAAAAATCAGAACCAAAATCTTTTTCAAACAAAAAAGAGGAACTGAACCAGTAAAGGCCATTCAAAACATTAAATAATTTTTAACTTTAAAAAAATTTCTTCAATTTGTTTCCATGATGATCGTTATTGCTGATTAACCATTGTATAATTTACTGACTCTGCTTATTTCATTTCTTGTTCATTAATTTCAAAAATTAGTATTCAAATCTCAAAAAATTTGAGTAAATAATTTGTACTAAGTATATCTATACTAGAAATCTGGCTAAAATCGAACGATTTTGATAATTTGTTGAGAAATTATATGTTGAAATTGTGGCAATTCCAATCCTACATACCATTATAAAGCTTAATATCATGTAAAAAGTGCTGCTTAACTAAACGTTACATTACAATTTTCGAAATATTTTGCTACTAATCTTAAGTTTTAAATAATGGCAATTAATATATTTGGCAAATTACAGTTTTCTAATTTCTGATCATTTCTGCTGCCACATGGCATTTAATTATTCGCTATAACAATGCAACCTCATAAAACTTATTTATAGTATTCAGTTATTTTTTAATACTTTATCTTTTATTGATGTCTACAAATAATTTAATAACAATTCAGTTCTTGTGAACAATATTACACATGGAAGTTTTTTGATATTATATTAATGTGCATATTTGGATCTACGAAATTATATTTCCTGTTGAAAGTATACATTGGAAAATTAATGGTAAGAAAATGTGGCTATCATTTTCCCAGATAATTACTACAATATGCAGATTTACACCACCAGTTGAAAAGTAATGGATTAAGACAGTGGTTCCCAACATGTGAGGCGCGCCCCCCTAGGGGGGCGCGAGACTGTTACAAGGGGGGTATGCAGCTGTTTCCAAAATATCATTTTCGAATACAAACCAAAAAAGTCGAATAGGTGTCAAAAAAATGAATCAGCAAAATAGGTATACGTAATCCACAAATTTATTGCCATTTGTAACATCTTACCGATGTGAAACTGGTTTTTCTACAGTAGCTGTCTAAAAAACTTGTAGTTTCAAGCCGCCATCAACTAAATTATCACAAAATAGATGGAGTTAAGCAGTTCAAATATTTAGGCGTAAAATTAGGCTCTACTGTAAATATGTATCTACTGACTTGGTAAAGCAGAAGATGGTCAAGAAAATTTATCTTGCATAGGTTTCCAAACAAAGTCTTTTTTAAAATTCATCATATATAAATCAATAATTGCTCTTCACATTGCTTCTACTTAATTACAAGTAAGCAAATCAATACATTGCAAATAGAGCCGTTCTAATGTGTGACGGAAGAAGACTCATCCACTTTATGCTCAATACATTATCTTTGATAAGTATCAAACAGAGAATTAAATACAATATGCTGTTTTCATTTTTAAATTAAAGCATTAAATGTTGCCAATATACCTAATAAATAAATTTATTTATTTACTTAGCTAATATGTATGCACACAACACAAGTAACATGTAATCTAATGATTTTTATATAAATTCAAATATTACTTGTAATACCTAATTCAATAAGGGACTAATACTTTTCATTAATTTACCAAAAATAATGAAAGAGTGCATCTATTATTGGTTGTTAAAAATAAAGTTAATTTTGTCTTACAGATTGATAGTGAACCTCATACTAATTTAAATTTTTGTTATTTGTTAGTTTTTAATTGTGAATGTAATAATTGATAAAGCTGGAGCTATATGGCTAATAAAGTGTTTATTATTTCAAATTGTCTAGCTAGATAATGAATTGTGGAAATTTAAAAAGTAAAGCACTTCTGTAGATGTATAAAAAGATAATTTACTTATAAACTTTCGGGCAGCCACTTACATGCTACTATTATTTAAGTTCTATTTGCTAAAATAATATATTATCGTACTTTTTACTTAGTACCTAAATGTGCGAAACTTCTTCAGTAAAGAAACGATCAGAAATTGAACCTACCGTGTTTAGCAATAACAACCTATGTTAATGAGTGTTCAAAATTTTTGTGATCTATTACTCGTGGAGCTTTAAAAAATCTATCAAAATACTGATAAGGTTTGTTTCTTTATTCATCAAATACTAAAGGGTTTGATGTAGGACTGATTAATTGGCTAACTGTTGTCTTTGGTTGCTTCCATTGGTTTTGTATTTGATTCCTGTACTTGAGGCGTCCCATTAGACTGCACCAAAATTGAAGATAAAGCTTCCAAAGATTGCCTGACCTAAAAGAAAAATACACAGTTTATTAGGAGAGTGTGAATGTAAAGAACAGATCATCTTCATGTGGGAACGATTTGTTAAGTTCAACAAACTGAAACATTTACTTGGTTTCACGTATTTTCAAATATTTTATAGTATATTACACATATAGGGCAGTAAAGTAAGAAATGTCCGTGGTATGTATACTATTTTTCTCCCTACTGTAGGCGGAAAGCGGCAACTTCGTTTTGCGTAGCGGGCCGAAAGTGACGCTTTCTGCACAGTAGGGAGAAAATTTCTTATGTCTTCAAGGTATTATTCAATTTTATATAATCAGGGGTCGTTCTTGTCGGCGATATCGGTGCAACAATGAATTAGTCGAGAGAATGTGTCAATATATTTGCAACAATTTTATGTATTTTGGAAATCTCCCATCCCAACTTATTAAATAGACAACTCATTAAAAAAATGAATCATACTAACCTGAGCAATTAGAACTAAATTTGAATCTAAAAAATTATTAACGGCTCCAGCCGATTTCGTATGCATTTGTGAGTGCCACTGCAAAAGGTCGCTGTAAACGTCCTTAGATCCTTTGATCATGCTATCGTGCAATACCATGGAATATTTATTCTGAATCTTGCTTATTCGGTAGAGTAGCACTCCCGCTGAGAAGAAGAGAAGGATAAGCAATAATGTTGTTGCGCATAAGATGAGACTCTGTCGTGGTAATTTGCGGAATTCTACTATGGCAGCTTTTATGACTTTTATTAACCCTCTAGAATCACTGTCGTAATGGACACCTACACAAATTTTGCAAAATTAATAAATTAATCATAACATACAAGGTTTGACAATAAAGTTCCAGGACTTGTTGCCTGGTAATTAAAATGTCACTTGTCGAACAGTGCATCAATTTTAAATACTCAGTAAAACATAATTAAACACCGCTGAATTCCCAAAAAAAGTTGATATAGATACAGGGAATGAATTGCATGTGAAGATGTATAAAGATAGTTTCAAAAAAACTTTTAAGCTAACAAGTTTGCTTTGACAATCTTGAAAAGTTAAAAACTCAATACCCCAGTATATAAACTGCTCCACAAAAGTTGGGGAAGTTTACATTTATGTTAAAAATAAATTATAGTTTAAAAAAACTAAAAAACACGCTTTTAGAGTTAATCAAACTAAAAATTAAAAAATAATTCTTAACATAGGAATAAAATTACTGACGAGAAAATTAATGTCACTGTTATAAAAGCGTGGGGTTCGATTTGTTTTACTTATTAAAAAAATTAAGTATTAAAAGGTATAATCACAAAAAGAAAGCATCGGCTGGGAATCAAACCCGGGCAGCCCGCGTGACAGGCGAATATTCTACCACTGAACCACCGATGCGATGAATTGTTTTAATATTTGTTCTGCGCGCATGCGTAGTTCACGCACTAGTTCTATCTCTCTTACTCTTATGCAAAGGATACCTGAAGAAATTTATGAATCCTGGCGAAAGTAATCAGGATAATTGGATTTTTTGATCGAATTATTGCATTGTCGTCGGTCTTTGACAAGTGTAAAAAGTTTAAATTAAATCTGATCGCTTAAAGTACGGCAAAATCGAGGACAAAGAGTCAGTTACAAACATATATACATACATACAAGATACAGGTGAAATTAATATAAGAGTGTTAATTATTAACTGTTTTCTTCATCAAGGTTTTGTTTATATATTGAATGTTTACTTGCTTATTTGACTAGTTTCTTGTTTTCAAGTTGATAAGTTTTTAAGTGTAAGGCAAGTTGTTTTCTTTTGTATTTTTAAGAATTTACATCAGTCATTGTTTTCACTTTATTCAGTCAACTGTGATTTAAAATTTAGATTTTTTTTTTGAATAATGCCTAGACATGATGAAGCTAATAGGGCTATTGGTATGATTGAGGCGGGTAGTCTTCAAAAGGAAGTTGCTGATGTTTTCCAAGACAGTGAAAGTGTCATTTCGCGGCTTCTCCGTAGATATCATGCAACTGAAACCATGATAGAAAGATCTAGATGTGAGGGACCAAGGTTTACCTCTTCCTCGAACAAGATCGTTATCTGACTGTGTATATAAATAGAGAACCTCTGAGTACTTGTCGGGTCATACAACTGCGTCTTTTGAATGCTTCTGATGTTTTGATTTCTATTGAAACAGTACTTCGAAGTTTTTTAGCCACCAAAAGTTATCTCTTCCCCACTATCGGGGTCGCAAACTTAGATTTAGCATACCCGCACCATACCAAACGACTCTAGACTACTGGACTATTTACTGAAAAATGTGTTACTTGATATGCAATTTGAATATTCAGTATGACCCACAAATCAAGAGGGAATCCATACATTAAAAGTCACCATCATCAGCAAGAAATAAAATAGCCAAAATGAGCAATTCAAAAATAAAGGCGATGCTTATTTTTTTGGACGCTAAGTGAGGGACATAATTCACTTCGAGAGAATTCCTGAGAGCAGAATGTTAATTAAACCATACTCTATTTCGAAATGGTGCGGATGAATAAATCCTACTTATAAATGCAAAACGCGAACAGAGTGGTCAAATAAACTTTTATGATTTCTAAATGGTCCGCAACAGACAGCTGTTATAGTGAGGAGTATTATATTTTACTTGACTCACCCTGTTTTTATTTGAAAGCCTGCCGCAAACAAAATCTTTTATCATCAAATGTGTCAATTCCTACCTGCAGTGGTGTAATTATGGGATTTAGTTCGCACTAATACGAGGGCAGACAAAGAATAGTAACATTTCGTTTCTGTGTAATTTTGTCAACTACATACTCCGTGAAGCGAGCTTTATTTAAAGACACTATGGACAAAAGTTCCTTTTTCACCATAATTTCGTAAAAATATTACGCTTTTCTGTCCAAGCCACTAAATAATGTCTGCTATTTTCCATGTAAAATCGGTGTTTTGTCAACTTTTCTGGAATGATAACTCGCATTGTCAATCACTATCACAAAATTAGGTAGAATGAGGTCCAACATTTCAAAATATTCTTAGAACACATCGCCGTTTATATCTTCATGGTAATCGCCAGATGATTTTGAAGCTTCCGTCATTTGCGAACACATTTCCACCACAGTATCAAAACTATACAGAGGATTTTGGTGTTTGAGGGCGTCATGTAGATTAAGAACAATAATAATACTTTTGTTAACGGATAATGGACATTTGCTCACTCTTTTCACTGGAATGAAATCTGAAGTAGCAATTTTAATTGGTATAAGTGATGACACAAATACTCGGCACGAGGCATACAGGCTTTGACATTAATGTATATTCTTCAGGTAGTAATATTTGGGGTATTTACACGGGTTCCCCCTCAAAGATACAAAGTGCGTGCGCATCACATCCTTCTACCATTTGAGATCACCCTTCCACCTGGGTACTGGACAATAAACAAAGACGATTCAATTCCTAACTGCGTTAATAAAGAAATTCATTTTTTAACAAGTTAGGAATATTATATTCCAAAATTAGAAAAATATATTTTCCACTTTTTAACCAATTCAATTATGTACACATATGTAACGTGTGAAGCAAAGTTGACTCGGTTTTTGATAGAGAACTTTTTTTTTCTACAGGATTATAGACCCATAATGCCTTCTCTGTGTAGCAGTTTATAACCGAAAAACAAATTTCTATCTTCGTTCACCCCATATTATTATACATATATTAAAAGGGACACATTTTCAGTAGTTAGAGGAAGTTATAGAAAAAAAGACGCGGTTTTTAAACACCCTAACGTCTGAGGACTCTTAACAGTTATGAACAACAGAAGAAACGCACGCAGAGGTGTGTAAATAGACGGGTAGAGTATATTAAAGGGAAGCATAGTAAGATTGTATTATTTAAAAAATAAAGTAGCCAATCCTAGCATTAATAATTATTTTGACATTACTAACTGGATAACTAAATAACTGTAATGTCATTTGTAGCATTTAAAATACTTTTACTTTTATGTAAAGTTTGTTTAGACTTTTGATTATTTGAACATAAACATAATGAACATAATGGTTTAAAAAAAGGCAAATATTTGTTGTTGTTGATACCTAAACATAAATCACTACTTACCATCTACATCACTAGGTCGTCGTTTTGCAATTACTTTGACTAATGAAAATTTAGGCTTAATTTCAATAGGGGGAGAATCTCTGCCACTTTCTGCCTCTATCGAGTCACTAGAATCCATATCCGGCTCCTAAAAATAAAAAGTGATTAAGAAGATGATTTTGATGAAATAAATCGGTGGCTTTTCTTGTCCATGACATCACTAAATGCCTAACAGTTGTAAAATCATTTAAATACCAATGTAATTATTTAAATTTATTAAATAATATTTGTAATAATATGCTATTACATAATACGTTTGTAAAGTTAACATTTATTAGGTGACATTATATATTTTCATTTCTTTATTCGTCGTGTAATGTTATCTACAGTAATACTTCTTAGCTGTGACCGTATTCACTGAAGTGGAAATAATATTGCTTATTTGTAATTAAATTGTTCTAAAAAAACGTTTATCTATTTAAATTTATACCTTATTAAATTACCTTGACACGCTTTGTGCCGTTATATTAATATAAAGCTTGTATATTCCTGTTTATAAAACTAGTTCTTGAACACAAAATAAAGCGTACATTTGCAAAATCAATATTTTATATCTTGATCAGATCAAAATTGTTTTAAAGAAAGGTCAGGTCAATAGTACCAACAACCGACGGGCATGCATGAGAACGCTAATGAAAGTAAAAGAAGCAAAATATTAATTTTAGGCTATAATAAAGTAATTATTATTAAAATGTGATTTCTTCTAGCCAAATTATTCATCAAAAATGGGCTTTGGCCTCCTCAACAACTTGCCTTCTTAACGGTCTGCCTTTCAAAAAATTACCCCATTCCTGTATTTTTATAGTTGTATTTTTATAGTTTGTAAGTCTTTTATCACATTGTCTTTTACTCTCACTCTCACTTTCTTAGCTATTCTATCTTCATTCATTCTTTCGACGTATCCGAACCATCTTAATTGCTATGATTTTATAAAGCGTATTATGGAGTAAGTTGTTAATTTCATTGTTGTTTCTAATTTGGCCCAAAGAGAGGATGGATGAAAGAATGACGAAACAGATTTACAAGGCGAACGAGAATGGGCAAGTCGGTAGAGGTTGATCTCGGCGAACGTATCTCAATTAGATCGAAATTGTTTTGAAGAAATGCCAGTTTAAAAGTATCAGCTCCGACGAGCATGTATAAACGCGCTGATGAAAGAAGAAGAAGAATAAGCGAAAGACGTGTGTAAGATACGTAGCAAATGGAAAGAAGTGGTCTCTGCCTTCTCCTACGGGAAAAAGGCGTGACTATATAAATGTAAAATGAGTCAGAAAGTAGTAGTAGAATAAAAATTTTATTATTAATAATTTTAAGTTTACACCGTAAAATTTTTCTTCTTTACCAATTTTTGTTAACTTTCAATGACTGTTTAGACAACAAGATAATTTTAGCCCAATCGTCTACTTTCTGCCCGCTAAATTTAGTTGAAAACATTAAGATTTTTTGCTGTCAGAATACATTTAGTTTATCGCAAAACTCTAAATAATTGTCATTACAACCATTAGCTAATCTGGCGAAGACCAGGAGAGTGGTTTGCTCCTTGCAATATCTCTGCAAGGATTTCATTCGGCGGAGGTATATGCTCATCAGAATTAGTTCCTGTCTGTACGAGATCCATGAAAAACAATATTGTAACAAAACAAGTGATGTAAGTTTATGTAAGATAATGCTTGACCTCACATAGTTGGAGATGTACTCGATTATCTTAATCAAGTTCGTATATTAGTTATGCAGTGGCCTCCAAAAGCACGGATCCGAATCCGATCGAGCATTTATGTAATCACCTTAGAAAAAATATTAAACGTCACCCGCACATAAAAACCTGAGAAAACTTGAAACTGCAGTTATAACAGCATGGGAACAAAGATTTCATCCAAAATTTAATTAAAAGCATGCCTAGAGAAAGTAATAGATGGGACTGAAAATCAATGTCAAAAATCTAACTTTATGTTTGTTAGCAAAATGGATGTTGGCCCGGAAAGAATAACACTTGATGGCGAGAATATAGAAAGAAATCAACATTTTAAATATCTTAAAAGCTGGATCAATCAGTCGATGGATCCAGACAAAAAAATCAAGGCTAGAATAGAAATAGCTAGAAGAGAATTTCTGAAACTCAAGCCGCTACTCTGTGCTAAGCAACTTAACATTCATCAGCGGGAAAGGTTTACCAAGTGATATGAATGGTCTATTCTATTGTACTCTTGCGAAACATGGACTCTTCACCAAAAAATTATTGACCGCATTGGTGCATTCGAGATGTGGCTGTACAGAAGGATGCTCAAAATTCCGTGGACAAGCCGAACGAGAATGTACTCATCAGAATAGGGCACGATAGAGAGCTCTTAACCACCATCAAGCGCCGCAAACTGGAATACTTCGGTCATGTGATGCGTGAACCACGTTATAGTCTGCTTCGGCTTATACTGAATGGCAAGATCGAAGGGGAAAATGGATAGGCCGCAAAAAGCTATCCTGGCTTCGATATCTCCGACAATGGACAGGGCAAACAGCTGAGGAACTTCTCCACGCAGCTCAAGATAGAGATAAATACAAAGAAGTAGTCAAGAAGTCGTCAACGCTTGAGAAAGCAAAACACTGTAAGAAGAATGCCTAGACGCATAAATCCGCTGTGATCCGAAGTAGAGGCGTCAACACACACGCTACTAGTTTCGCACTTACACCATTCAATCTCGCTACTAGTGTCCTATGTGAAATATTGAAGCTAATTCTCTTATAAAGTATTTGAATACGTTTTTTCCAACTTTTAATGAAACCAATGTTCATAAAAAAATATTAAAATTAAAATTCATTATTATAGCAGTTTGTATGATTTTATATGTTGTGTTAATTTCGTCCAGAAGTTTAATAACAAAATTTAGGATTAAAATCATAAAAGGGACATAGAGGGATTGAGCATCTTAATATTGACCAAATGTAGCAACACATTAAGATAACTTTCTAAACAGATCAATTTAAAATGATGATATAAATTAATTTCTACAAAACAATAAATAAAAAGTGTGGCAACTTCCACAGCTATTACAATCAAAATTGTTCACATTGATGCTCCACAACAATGATTTCGTAATAAAAGTATTTTGCAGTTTAGCGTAATGAAACATTGTGGAAGAATTTACCACTTCCATCAAATTATACATTAAAAATAATTAAGGTTTCTTGAACTAATCACAATGATATGAATCACTCTCAATTTACTTTAGTTTCAAAACTAAAACGTTACCGTATTTTTCACGAGAATCATTTAAGCCAATTCTCTTTTTCATAGATTCTACAGGATTCGGTATGTCGTTTTAACGTTAAAATACAAACAGTTATTTTAACAAATTATGTTCTAAACATAACATAACAAACTACATAAGAAGGGCGGCTTTAAAATTTTCATAAAAATTGTGAAATATTATTTGGTACTACGAATGGGAGATGTTATTTCTCCTAAATTGTTCACATTCGCATTGGAACACGTCTTCAGAGCAATGGATTGGGCAAACATGGGGATAAATATAAATGAAAAGAAACGAAACCAGCTGAGATATGCAGATGACGTAGTAATAATAGCATCTACTTTCAAACTATGCTAAGAAAACTAACAAGGGAATCCGAAAAAGTAGGTCTTAAAATGAATTACGCCAAAACAAAAATAATGACAAACGCACAAGAAATTATAAACGTAATACTAAACGGCACCATTATAGAAACGGTCAATGATTATACGAGGTCTGGCTATTTAATAACGAGACTGCTTATAAAAAAGTTTTATTTTAAGAATTATTCTACAATCGAATGCTTCCCTTCAATATACTCCCCTTTCCTCACCAAACACCGTTCCATTTGTTTTTTCCATTGGTCAAAGCAATGCTTAAAGTCTTCTTTTGCAAGAGCATTTAGCAGCTCCGCCGATTTTCACTTCAACCCTTCCATTGACTCGAACCGGGTTCCTTTTAAGGCAGACTTGATCTTTGGAAACAGGAAAAAGTCACAGGGTGCTAAATCAGGCAAGTAAGGCGTGTGTTCGAGCACTGGAGTGCCTTTAGCGGCTAAATAACGCTTAACGGACAGCGCGTTATGGGCTCCGGCCGTTACTTACAAACTCGCTCTCCAGTGTTGCCTAAAACTTTCAAATAGTAAGTTTAGTTTACAGTAATTACGATGTCGTTGATATCGATCTGGACGTTGGTTTATTTTCGGTGCTCTCTCGGCCTTCAGAAAACCGTTAATACCATATGAAAACACGCGCACGAGATAGAGAATTGTCACCATAGGCCTCTTTCATCAACTTACAGCACTCAGTTGTAGTTTTCACATTGATCCGTTGCTCGTTTTTTTCGTCACACATTGTTATCGGTACGAGAAAAAAACACGTTCGCTTCTAACCTTTATAGAAAAAAATACTACTACAGCGTGTTTTCTTACTGAAATAGTAGACACTTCCAGCTATCCAATGCTGCATTCGGTTCCCCCCTACCCCTTTAGGACGCCTTATGCGCGCGCAGTCTCGTTATTTAATAGCCAGACCTCGTATATATATTTGGGACAAACCGTAAAAATAAATAAGAAAAACCAAACAGCGCAGGTAAAAAAAGGGTCAGATTAACCTGAGAAGTATTTGGAAAATTAAAATGGGTCCTAAAAAATAATAAAATACAGCAGTACCTAAAAACCAAAGTATTTGACCAGTGCAGCGTGTTTTCTTACTGAAATAGTAGAGTAACCAGAGTATTTGACCAGTGCATTCTTCCAATTCTTACATAAGCCTGCCAAACATGGACCTTGACTAAAGCAACATTGATAAAATAAAAAAAAATCCAAAGAGCCATAGAGCGATCAATTTTGGGAATTAAATTACAAGATAAAAAACAAAATAACTGGATAAAAAACAAAACAAAAGTCAAAGATGTAGGTCAACATATAGCCAGGCTAAAATGGGACTTTGCAAGTCATAATATCAGACAAAAGGATAATAGGTGGAATACCACGATACAACAATGGAGACCAGGGACTGAAAAGAAGGAAAGAGGACGACCCTAGATGAGATTGGGGAGACGACATAAAGAAAATAGGAGGAATACATTGGCAACAAAAAGCACAAAATAGAAACACTTGGAAAAAACTAGGGGAGGCTTATGTCCAGAGTTGGACGAATTGAAAGAAGAAGAAGCAAAAGAAAGGACTACGAATGGTGCTTTCTCCATTAAGATTTATGCACGCAGGGGATTTTCAATCTTTGTGGATAACTTTATTCGTGAATAATGACTCTTACACTCGCCAACGACTCGTTATTCAAACTTTATACTCGTGTAAAAGTTCATTATTTTTACAGAAAAACGAAAGATCTGACAACAATATAAATACCAGCGTAGAATCGGCCATATCACAGGACCCACACAATCCAAAATTTGTAAAAATCGTGACAGTCGTTTCCGTAATAGTTAAGGCGTTCCATACTTAAAACTCACTCTGTATATTCAGCATGTTTATTTAAAGATAATGATTTATCAACAATAAATCCCAAATATTTGATTTTTTGTCCTAATTCGGTTCTCCATTAATGCGGATATTAATAAAGTAATGTACTAATATTTGCAAGTATGTATATTTCCCATTATAAACTAAACTATCACGGTGAAGCTTTGTTACTTTTGTTTTGTTTACCTCTATTTCTGGTTCTATTATTACTGGAGACGCACTTTTTGCTTTTTGCCATACTGTTCTCATATATAACAGAGTATTATCTCTGGATATTAAGCTGCCGAATATATGTTTGTCTTCACTTGTGGCAACACCTACTGCGTTAGGAATTATTCTAGCTGTTTTTTCTTTGGTTATATTTTCTACCGTAAGGATTGGAATCAAAAGCTGAAACAATAAAACGTCGAGTTAATATGCGATCGTCTTGAAAAACTTCGCCTAAAATGATATAACAAAAAGAACAATTTGTTAGTTGATAACTTAATAGAAAACTATACAATCAAAATATTAAATACTTTTTGATTTAAATTTTAATATAAACTATTACTCCTATACCTATAGAACATTTATATAAATTCATGCGGAAAAACTCAGGGAGGTAATTGCCTGTTTGAAATTATGATGGATCTTTTCTATAGCAAAATTTCCTCAGCCCTTCTCCTTGCGAGATATCACCCCTAAAAGGTGGTGAGTAAAATTAAATTTTAATTTTGTTTCTCAAATTTAAGTAAAGATATAAAATTTCACCGAATCTATTGTTCTAGGAAAAACTTTGGGATTAAGAAATGTTTTTAAATAAACAGCGATTTTGAGTAATATTTTTATTTTGCAAAACTAAATCTCGAAAAAAAGATTTGATATTAAATAAGGTAAGGGATGCGAATTTCACCCCCTTATAATGTAACAGAAATGTTATTAAAATATCGGTGTTTAGTCATTTGCGAGTGCACGGAAATTACAAAATTTTAAATTTCTATCTTTACTTAAATTTGTGAAAAAAATTTAATTTAATATAATTTTACTCACCACCCTTTACGGGAGATATCTCAGAAGGGGGTGGGCTAAGGAATTTGTGCTACAGGAAAGATCCATCATAACTTCATACGGACAATCACTTGAAATTTTTTGCATGAATTTAGAAACATCCTGTATGTCGTATACAAATGTCTAAGTAGGTACCTTAAAGGACTTAATTAATATAAATTTTACTATTAGCTTGTTAATATTAGTTTTAAAAAGTGAAATGTTTGGGAAAGGAAAAAAAATAAGTTTGCAGTGAGGTATAAATGAATATAATTTTTTTTAATTATTGATAAGCATGACTAAAGTATATGTCGAAAAGTCCTATAGTAGTGACAGGATTGAGAAAAGAGTTTCAACGCCTTTTCTCATAAACAATGGCCTGAAACAGTGACGCCTTGTCGCCCCTGCTATTTAACATAGTACTAGAGAAAGTCGTAAGAACAGCAAACACTGGGACACTTTTGTTCAGGGATCAAGGCCCCCGACTTACTCTGGCTTTTGCGAAAGATATAGACATAGTAGGAAAGACAGACATAGACGTAAAAGAAGATTTTTTTTAACTAGAAAGTGCTGCAAAATAAGTCGGTTTAAAAATTAATGAGTCTAAAACTAAATATATGGCAATGGTAAGAACCGGTCGGCGAGATCGAATTGGGCCTGATATAACCATAGATACATATAATTTCGAGCGAGTGGAGCACTTTAAACATTTGGAAGCTACAATAACAGCAAATAATAACATGACAGAGGAAATTAACATGAGAATATAAAGTGGGAATCGCTGTTACTTTGTACTACAGAAAATAATAAAGTCCAAAATAGTCTCTCAAAGAACAAAAATAAGTATCCACCACACTCTTATCAGACCAACTGTGACATATGCGTGCGAAACGTGGACCATGACAAAACAAAATGAAAACCGACTAAGAATAGCAGAAAGAAAAATCATTCGGAGTATATATGCGCCAGTAAAGGACCAACACCGTCTCCTCTCAGAAGGTTGGCTATTATCATGGCAATTCTTGCTTTGGATGCAGCTGCTTGGAACAACTCTATCGAAGTACAGTGATACCACTCTCTCAAGTTCTTCAGCTATGAAGTGCGTCTTCTTTCCACACTTCGTTTACCCTGTATTTTTCCTTGTATTATTAGCTGTAGCATGTGTTACCTTTCTCCGCGCATAACGTGACCCAGATAAGCAAGTTTTTCTGCTTTTACCGTTTTACTTTTTCTGCCTTCTTACCTACTCGCCTCAATATCTCTGCGTTTGTTACCCGTTCTGTCCAAGAAACCCTGAGTATCCGTCTGTAGACCCACATTTCGAAGACCACTTGGAAGACCCAAATTGCGCTGGAGGGATAACCTGTGGGCAGACTTAGGAACCCTAAATATCGCCAATACCGAACAGCTTTTGATGGACAGAAACCGATGGAGGCAAATCGTAAAGTCAGCTAAGACCCACCTTTGGTTGCAAAAGCTACAGAGAGAGAGAGAGAGAGGGGGGTTTAAATAAAATATCTTAAAATCTTAGGTGCTTAAAGGTGCGCAGTGGGTGAATTTGGAAAATAACTTCTTGGAGTTATTTTTAGCTCAATCAGGAAAGGTACTAAGCAGTTTATTTTTACGAGGATAGAAATAAAAGAAGATAGCGTTACTTATGTATAAGCCTCAGTGCCACAATAAACTGTGTACATTTTACAGAAGAAGTAGGATTTCGGTGAATGAGGGGAAACTCGAGGTACACCTATCTCCTTGGAGATATATTGATGTAGTTCACTAACCTTAGTAACGTATCCGAAGACATTTGAGTAAAAAGCGAAATAGTTCTTAGTGATATACAGATGACCCTGCAGTAAAATATCTCCGATAAGTGCGCAAGAGTAGTGATTTAACACTTTTTCTTCTTCTTCGACGTTTGGAAAATGTCGTAGAAATTTCTTCTGTCTAGCCTTTGAAGTGGTGTGAATCTTTGGATCTTTGGCGGTTTTAGGACTAGGAGGTTCAGTTACTTGCGCTTGTGCGGTCATCACTGGTGTCGACGTAGATAAATGTTTTAAAGATGCCCTGTAACAATAAGACACATCGATTAGTTTCCGGCGATGTTTTTGATAAGTGTAATACTAAAATAACTAGTAAGGAAAAATAACTCGTTTAACTTCACGTCGAAATTATACGAATCGCGACCAACAACTTAAAAGCCGGACCTGTCCAGTGAATCATCCGTCCAACGAATGATCTGATGTTGAAGCCGCGGGAATTGTATAGAAGCTTCGCGAACTTGTTTTCTAGAAATTTGGAGAATGTTCCATTGCAAAATATTTTTGTTGAAATTCGTGTAAATAATAAAGTTAGGCACAAATAATATTATTATTTAACAATAGAATCGGGCCTTACAAAATCCCTTGGGCACCTTGACATTAAGATCTTTCATGCCATCCCTAAAGTTATTTATTGTGTGTCTTCTGGGATTTTGAAGTGTAAGCACAAAATATATTTTTTTTAAGCAAAAAAATGCTATTATTTTTTTTAGCATTAGGTAAGGCACTCATACACCGTGCTACAGAAGTCTCAACTAAAATAGCTCCTTTGTTTTTAGGTACAAACTTTAAAGAGAAAATTTTCCGTATTCCCTTAGACTTTAACTTTTTATGACCTGTATTAAAAAACTAATAGTTGGCGAATATGTAAAGGTTGGCACAGAATGGGTCTTTTGTATAGCTAAATTTCTGAATTTGTTGTTCTTGTTATTGCTGATTTTTATTAAAAAAGTGGTGACGTTACAGACATAGTCTCTACAGCGTGTTCATGTACGCTAAAATACAAAATGAAAAGCTTATTTTTATGTCGAAATATATGGCTAAGTGAGCTAGAGCTCTTTAAATATGGCACCGCTTGAGACACGGTTTAGAACTTGTGCCCTGGCCTCATTTAGGGTTCTCCCACTGGCCCCAACATAGGGCTTCGCTCTGTGTAAAATACGTCGCCATCCTTGCCGGCTGTTCGTTTCGCGCGTTTCTAGCGTTATGTTCTTGAGCTTGAAAATCATATCGATTTATCTGGTCGGCGAACGTCCGCGTCTACGTTGTCCTGTTGATCTTCCTTGGAAAACTAGCTGCTTCATATTATCATTTCTATTAATGTGGCCAAAACGTTTCAAGATCTGGCCATATATCAGAGAAGACAGTCGCTGTTGTGGACGGATTTCTTTTAAGATTGAGATATTAGTCCTTCCAGCCGTCAAAGGTATACGAAGTATCCCACGCCAACACCACATCTCAAAGGCGCCTATGCGTCTTCTGTCAGCAGCACATATCACCCATGTCTCGGAGCCGTAGAAGAAGACTGAAAACACCAATGTTTTTACCAGCTGGACGTAGTTTTTGTAAGATTTCTTTCCTTCCACAAGTTTGTTTGTTGAGTCATTGCAGCTTTTGCCAACTGAACATGCCAACATTCACTACCATACATAGGTGTGAAGAACAGCAATCCTCTATGCACAGCCAGAAGAAGCCTTTTTTGACATGTTCTTGCTGCCCCATTTATTTTTTTCCCTGTTAACACCCTACGCTCAATGTTACAGTCGTATTTTCCGCCTCTCGTCAACTTTGAACCCAAGTATACAAAACTCTTTCACTTGTTCCGCTCTTCCTCCTTTAATCAGCACCTCGCAGTTTGTCATGCTATCTCTAACTCAGATGCTAACTCTTCCTCAGATGCTAATATCACCTGATCATCGGCGTAAAAGAGGACTTGACGATCAAATTATTCATTCTCAATCCATATGCACTTTACTTTAAATATTTGAAACAATCGTCTATGTATAAGTTAAACAGCCTTGGCGAATAGTATAATAGTAAAATAGTAGGTACGTAGCTGTATAAGTATATTAAATTAATGAAATTTATTTATTGTTCAACTGTAGTAGACCTGGTTTATTTTAACACCGATAACTACAATTTGTGTTAATTCAAAGTTCACACGTCGATATTTATTCTCTTACCTACCTAGCTTGTGGTTACCAATATAGCTCGTTCAACAGCCACATTTTTAGAACAACATTGCTGTAATTAATTTTATGTATTTTCGCAAATTAGGCTCCTTTTGGAAATCTAACTAGATTTATTTAACGAAGTATACAAAACAGGACATATACCGGAACAATGGTTACTCTTCACCATCTGCGCTATCCCAAAAACCACATACGCTAAAGACTGTTGTGAAAACAGAATAATGTGCTTAATAAGTCATGCACTTATTTTTGAAAGTAATACATGGACGCATTAATAAAAAACTAGAAGAAGAAATAGATTGGTACTCTTGACCTGGCCTTTCTTCAAACATGTTGATCTAATCGAGATATGTTCGCCGAGGTCGACCTCTACCGACCTTATAAATTTGTTTCGTCAATCTTCCTTCATCCATCCTTTCTACGTGTCTAAACCATCTAAGCATTCCTTTATATATCTTTGTAACCACATCTTCTTTTACACCGCAGCGTTCTCTTATCTCACTATTCTTTACTTTATCGAACCAAGTCACTCCGGCTGTACTTCTCAGACTTCTCATCTCCGCAGCATTAATCTTATTTTCATGCTTTTTCTGCCAAACCCAACATTCACTACCATACATAAGTGTAGGAATCAACACTCCTTTATGTACAGCCAGACGTGCCTTTTTTGACACTTTCTGGCTGTTCATAGAGCTATGCAGTGCCCCATTTATTTGTTTTCCTGCCAACACCCTTCGCTTAATGTCACTGTCATACTTTCCATCTCTTGTAAACTTTGAACCCAAGTATACAAACTCACTTAATTGTTCCACTCTTTCTCCCTTAATCAGAACTTTATAGTTTGTCATGCTTTCTTCTCTTTCAAAAACCATTATCTTCGTTTTGCTTACATTTATTTTGATCTCTTTGATTTTCAGGGCATCATGCATAACATTAATCATCGCCTGCAACTTCTCTTCAGATGACGCTAATATGACATCAGCGAAAAGAAGGCATTTGACGATTAAATCATTTATTTTCAATCCATACGCACTCTCAAATCTTTTCAACAATCATCTATGTATAAGTTAAACAGCCATGGTGAATCCACACATCTCTGTCTCACACCTTTTTCGATGTTAAACCAGTCCGTGCAAGCTCCGTTTATCCAGACACAAGTGGTTATTACCGCAAGAAGTGTATAAGGACATGGTAGAAGTATTGGGTGACTCTGCCCCTTCGTACCAGGTTATCAAGAACTGATCACGAGATTTTAAACTGTGAAGAAAGTCCTGTCAACATACACCAGGTGCAGGAGCTCCCAAAACTGTGGTGACCAAAGAAAATGTGTTTAAGTCCATGACATGGTATTAAATGACGAAAGAATTACAGTCAAAGCTATAGCAGAGACATGTAAGTTTTCTGTTGAAGGCGTTAAAAAAATTTTACATCAAGAATTGGGTCTCAAAAACTCTGCACGTTGGGTTCCACGAATGCTGATGGCAGACCAGAAGCGTGTTCGCCATGTTGCAGCGGAGACAAATTTGGAGATCATTAACAGGAATCCCGATGAATTTAGGCGAAAATTTCTCACGGTTGACGAAATATGGGTTCAACACTTTGATCCAGAAACCAAAAAACAAAGCATGAAATGGCGGCATAGGGGTTCCCCTTCCCATCGAAAATTTCGTGTTGTCCCATCAGCTGGTAAGATCAGGGCTAGTTTTTTGGGATTTTGCAGGTGTTTTTTTCGTGAATTATTTATATTATAATTTTATTAGTTACTATTATTTTTACTTCAACTTTACCCCTTGATAAATAATATTGATAGGTAGTTTATAACTTAAAAAAGTCCAGATCAGTTAAAGGTGTTAGACTTTATTCAATGAAGGTCTGTTTGTTTGAGGTGGACAGAACTGTTTTTCACTACCTATACTTTTTTTATCGTACCATTAAGCACAAGTACAGTTTGTATACACCGTAATTTTAGACAATAAAGACTTTCCTTTTAATTAAAAAACTCTTTTTATAAAACCTGCATTAAAAATTTTTCAACTAGGATTGTCTTGAGACGCTTGAAACTTAAAATTCAGGTGTGAAGTTGTTCATCGCAACCTCGGGAAATCAGACTTCAACAAGAGAACGGCCATTTTCTTAAGAACTGGAATCCTGTCCACTATCTCGCCAGCAAGTAAAAAGGTGACGGTTAAAGTTTATACGGTCATAGTCGAAATTAATGAAACATTCTTAATATTTTTTTTTCTCAAAAAATTACAGACCACTTGTTTAAATCTCGTACATGTTTAAATTTGATTAATTAGTATTAGAATTTTTTTCATTAAAAAATCGTATTATCAAGATAATACACTCATTAAATGCGAACTACAAACAAATCCCTAATATGTCTTTTGGGTATTATTTTTATTTTTATCGTTTTTGCAAATCGAAAATCTTTTTGACTTAATTAATAGACGAATATAAGCTGAGTGTCTATGAGAGAGAACAGAAAATAAACAGTAGGTCAGTTTAGTTTCGTCAAAAACTAGTTTGATTAAAAAGAGTTTAAACAAACGACAAACACGTAAGTACAATTATTTTGATTGTTAGTAAAAAAAATGATAAGTTAGACAAGGAATTTTGTTTCAAACTCATGAAACCATCATTAAAACAAAAAATCCGTGACATCATAAATTACTGAAGTATTTATATTTTAATTTTTGGTTGTAAAAAATTAAATTAAAAAATTGTCATTCAAATGTTAAAAATCAATTTGGGCTTGATTGCTTCTGCTTAAACTTCGGAAAATCATCTCGGGGGCTGCGTTTGTTGAACCACCCTGTACGTGATTAATAGCAGTAGTACGAATTTAAACAATAATTGCCCTACGTGCTGTAGCAACCAGACGAGCTAGTATGCAAACAAAAATATTTTTAAAATCAAATTAAAAATAACTTGATTATGATAACCTGCATTTTACAGGTCAATTAATATTTCGGAAACGAACTGCAAAGTGACTGCATAATTTATTTTTAGATATATGTTGAAGTAATTTCTTGCTAGACATATTGGAAGTAGAGGAATGTTTTGAATAAAACACATTCAAAATATAACATTTTGGATCTTTTTACTGCATCGACGAGCACACTGTCATACGGTATGTTCCGCAGTAGATTAAAGTCTAAATTTAGTATTAATTGAAATTATAAACTCATCATTAAATTATCCGCTCCCGTAGACACCAATGCATAATTTTGTCACGTGCCTATTTTTTTCCCTTCTACAGTTACATTATTAATTGGATCTCTGATGGTTTTGTATTTCTCAGGTGCTCGTAAATAGTTTCGCTTACCGTGTTTTGTTGTGATTTGGGTTTGTCACTCGTTGTAAATAGTGTTGCATACCTAGTAGTGTTAGGATTTATTTATTAATGGCTGTGACATTTTTGTTAATTGGGGTGGGAGTCTTTGTTATTAGATTTCGCCTTGATTGTTGGCCTCGATTGTCGTGTGTTGTCAGCTATATTATTGTTTGGTTTGCTTTTCTGTGTGGATGGGCTGGCTATCAACACGGACGAGCGCGATTATGAGTTGGGAACATAATTTTGCAAAGGTTGGCTGACACGTGTTCCGTGTCATTTTCTAATATCCGGCCTGGGAGAGGGCAGTTGAGGAGAGTCGTTTGGTGTCAGTCGTGGAGGTCGGGTGAGAGTTTTTGGAACGATTTGATATTAACACGTGAGCAGAACTTCTACGGTTTTTTCTTTCATATCTGGCTGTATTTGGGCCATCTTAATTGGATTTTAAAGAAAAACCATTTAATTTTTAACTTGACCATTCTGTTTTGCCTTTGTTGTGGATATTTTGGATCTTGGGGTCGAGTTAAAATGACCGCGTGCGGGATTTGATGGAGGGAAGCCATTGTTAAGTACCAGGTGCAGTTCCATAATCAATCCGGCCACAGGATTAGTGAATTCGTATACCCAAAGGTTACAAGTGATTTATTTTAGAATATTTAAACGACGTGGTTTGTTTTTGAAACCGCGATTAAGTTTTGTTTTAATTTATTAATATGGTACACTGTTAAAAACTATTTATTGCATTGGATAATATGCCAAGTCTGAACTTTGATTAAAGTAATATTCTCAATAGTTCTTTGTGTCCAAGTAAAAACGTTTATTCATACTTATTTGTGAATATCCTACAATATTGCTATTTGGAAGGACAGCCATCGTAAAAAGAAATATTTTTAAATAAGCTCGATTGTTTTAACAGTGTAAATCTTTAAAAATACTACTTGGTGTTTCTGTTTCTTGTATCATCGATGTAACAGTGGCGTCTCAATGAAGTTTTCAATTGGTTACATAGTATTGAGTTTAATTTTATCAACTTATCAGTTATTATATGCTCGATCTAAGTGTTTTCAATAGTTTAAAAGTAACAAATTATTTTCATTAAATTCGTACCTACTCCAAGTTGAATCTGAATTTATACATTACTGAATATACTTTATGTAGTTATTGTGATGGTTTCAAATTATTATTTTTGTTGCAAGTCCATTTATTTTGCATTCTTTTTTTTAATCTTTTGCTATCAGGAATTCTATATAAAACCAATTATTTTTGAAATTTTAAATATTGTGAACATTTCTTTTTTTTTGTTTTTAATTCTCTTTTGTACATCATTAGGTTTTTATTATTGTCTGAAAGATTGTTATAATTAATTTAAATATTATTTTAAGAAAAGTGTATTAAATTCGTTTAATCCACTTTACAAAAATACAGAATTTGTTGTAAAAAATCAGAACATCATTTTTACTTAATATATTGCAGGAATTGTAAATATAGTTTTATTTATCTAGTTCACCATAATTGTTTGTTGTTTATGGTGTGGCTCTGCTGGTGCCTACAAGACCTAGGGGTTTCCGGCTTGTACCGTCCAAGTCGGTGGCGCGGCTCACTTTTATATTTTTTTCTTCTACCCTCTACGGCTGAGCTCGGGCATAATTTGCCAGTAGAGAGACCACTGGCAGAGTACTCTTTAGAGAACTAAAAGACGTGGCAATTTAAAGAAATTAAGAAACGAGAAAAATACAAAGACCTTTCAAAGTTAAAAAAAAAACTCTATGCGGGGTACAACATAAAGACGGTAATCCTATTATCAGTGTTCTGGGCTTCATTCCTTGTGCAATTAAACATCGTGTTGTTTTCATTGACAGGGGTGGAGGTTTTTAATAAGTATAGCCTTTGGTTAAGGTGAGTACCACACTATCCAGGGCAACTGGACATAAAAGCCTCGGATGTTGCATTTTCCTCGCCATTTTCGACGCCAAAAAAAAGATAATATCAATAAAGATTAAGTAATTAAACACAAAAGACACAGATACATAAAAGGTTAATAAATAAAAGATGTAAATATACTGGGGGGTGTGTTATGAGGATATCTTTAGGAGAATTTTAAAATAAACTTTTATTCTAATAACTCTGAGCAATAATTATATATGATGACCTCAGTGGTGGTTACTTTTCGCGTATTATTTATATCGTTTAATCATAATTCATTATTTCTTGCATAAAATTAAGGCAAATAACTATTAAATAGGAGAATCTAAAGCCCCGTCCATATCTGACCAAACGCACCGAATAAGCACTTTGTACCGCATGAGCATTCAGATGTGGACGGGACGCACGAACGCGCTGAGCACGCTCAAAACGTGCGGCAGCCGATCCGAACATTGTCGGTACATCAAAAGAATTTCTTGCTTAGTCTGGACAGGTCTTGGCCTTGGAGAGAAATGGCGAATACATTTAACCGGGATGTGAGTGAAGTTTTAAAAAAATAGATAGTCTGAAAGGATCTTACCGGCGAGAAAAAGCAAAAATCAAGAAAAAATTTGGAACAGGAAAAGGTGAACATGAATTTATAAATAATTAATCTTGCCATTTATTACGTTTAATATGTCATTGGCGCCGACGAATAACTGAAGATATAACTGGGAAGACCATTTACTACGCTTCCGTATCTTTTTCTTATTTTTAAGTAATTCATTGATAATAATAAATAATAATAATAAACACTAGCCCGTCCCAAATTCCCCATTGCGTTCATCGCATTAATAAATGCGGCACACAACTGGAGCGGTTCCGAATGCAAGCTCATGTGGTTCTGAACGGGGAAACAATTCCCCCGAAGGAATGCTCATGCGGTGCAAAGTGCTCATTCGGTGCGTTTGCTCAGATGTGGACGGGGCTTAAGCGTAAACTATTTCTTTATTGTTTATTTAGTTTAATATTAAATATTTTTTTTAAAAAGAATCTTACATATTTGTACACATTATTGTTGACCCAGCATCAACATCAACAAGCCAACATACTAACTGGAATAAATATAAACAATTTTAAAGAGACTTTTTGTACAAATAATTTAGAAAAGTGGTTTAAGGGACGAGTCTAAAAATGTCCACCTACACTCATAAATTAACTAATTACAATACATCAAAGCTGGGGATGCTCAATTCCACTTCCTGTTTTACTGTTAATATTTTGCTACTGTTTTGTACTTCCTGTAATTTAATCCAATCAAAACTTAGTCATTTTGTCACTTTAGAAAAGAGATTATCGTATGTTACAGTGTCGAAACGTAAATTCCGCATCAACCGTGTAGGTTATTAGCGGTGGTTAATGTTATGCATGATGCACTGAAAATCAAAGGGATGAAAATAAATGTAGGCAAAACGAAAGTAATGGTTTTTGAAAGAGAAGAAAACATGACAAACTGTGAAGTTTCGATTGAGGGAGAAAGAGTGGAACAAGTAAATGAATTTGTGTATTTGGGTTCAAAGTTTACGAGAAATAGAAAGTATGAAAGTGACATTGAGCGAAGGGTGTTGACAGGAAAACAAATAAATGGGGCACTGCATAGCTTTATGAACAGCCAGAAAGTGTTTAAAAAAGGCACCTCTGGCTGTGTACAGAGGTGTGTTGGTTCCTACACTTATGTATGGTAGTAAATGTTGAGTTTGGCAGAAGAAGAGCATGAAAATAGGATTAATGCTGCGGAGATGAGTCGTCTGAGAAGTATAGCCGGAGTGACTCGGTTGGATAAAGTAAAGAAAAGTGAGATAAGAGAACGCAGTGGTGTAAAAGAAGATGTGGTTACAAAGATAGATAAAGGAATGCTTAGATGGTTTAGACACGTAGAAAGGATGGATGAAGGAAGATTGACGAAATAAATTTATAAGGCGAGTGCGAATGGATAAAGTCGGTAGAGGTCGACCTCGGAGAACATATCTCGATCAGATCAACATTGTTTTGAAGAAAGGCCAGGTCAAGAGTACCAACAACCGAAGAGCATGTATGAGAGCACTGATGAAAGTAGAGGAAGCAAAAGATGTGTGTACGAACCGTAGCGGAAGTGGAAGGAAGTGGTCTCTGCCTACCCCTATGGGAAAAAGGCGTGACTTTATGTATGTATGTTTGTATACTCAGAAGATAATCTATTTGTCCAAAACGGCGCACCTCCGCATTATAGTAGAGCTCTGAGGCAATATCATAATGAATGATTTCCTACGCAATGTATTGTAAGAAGAGGCTTTATTGAATGGCCTGCAAGATACCCCGATTTACCGGCACTGAATTTCTTCTTGTGGGGTTATTTAAAGGGCAATATTTATACAACCAAACCCGGTTCGTTGAAAGAACCAAGACGACGAATAGTACATGAATGCAGTCTAATAACCCCTGAAATGCTTCAAAACGTCGATATTACAATTGTATGGACACCATTTTGAACATCTAATTCATTAATTCATTATACTTAATAAGTTTCCTATTGTTTTTACAAAATTCGTTTTATTGTACTTTTGATGTGATAGATAAAATTGACACATTATCAAAACATTTTATTGATTCATTCATTTTTAACAGGTGTTGCACTTTAAATTTTTTTGCAAAGACGGTGTAAATATAATGTCTGAATACTCCATCTAAATGCCTTTCTAATGATGTGCCACACAAGGTGAATACCTATTTTAAATTAAGGGGTTGTGTAAGTGGAAGGGAGTAGGTTGACAAATATCAGATATTTGTATCGTAAAAAAAATTTGAACAAAAATCGACGTGTTTCAGCATTTCCTTCAATTGTTATTAATACTGCCAAATATCGGGGTGGGCTGTAGGGGGATCCGTAGGCCACTCTGTATATACAGTTTTTACAACCATTCGTGAGATTCGCATGTCCCAAATATATTTATAGTTTATTAATCTCTATGTTTGTATACTAATTTTTTGAATATTTCCATAAAAATACACGTGAAAAAAATCTGGAAAGACTGCTGACGAATGGATTGAGCATTTTTTTTAACTACCCCTTTCGTGAAATACATTCATACATTATTTAAGATAAACAATCCTCGAATGCCTTAAAAAAACTATCTAGATTTAATTGAATACGTATTTTTTTTTATTTTATAAATTAATTACTAAATGATTCATAATGAAATTGCATTAACCATTGTATATAAAGAGTACCTATGTTGAAAATAATGTAAATAGCAATTACGCGTTCAGAGTACTTTTATTTATTTATTTATTTATTTATTTATTTACCTTGTACTTGATCCTCAAACGCGACCTTTCGACCAGAAATGATGCGTTTCGAATGTTCCTTTGAAAGAATCATCATCATGTTGCACTAGACATTGAGTAACGTAACAATAACAGCACAAAGCACGCTTATTCACGACCAACTGACTAGTTTCCTGCCGCTAATAGTTTATATTTTCCCAACAAAGAAACGCATCAGTCAAACTAATAGATTGCACGGAAAAATACTAATTATTTTAATTGGTTAAATAGATACGATATCAATGTTATTGGTTTTGATAAACATTACGAGTATATACCATTCTTATCGCATTGTTACAAGTCGTCGTCTCGCAAAACGGGATATTCAGGATGCGAACACTTTTCTTTAACGTCCAACGACATTTTATTTTTACTTGTTAAATGCACATTTATTTTTTAAATTATACGTTATAAATTTGCTAAGTGGCCGAGTGTTGACAATGTGGACATTGGCATTATTGTTTTCAATGGAGTCTGTGGGCCTTTTGAATCCACGGGGTCTTGGGCTGCAGCACAAAAATTCGGCCTTGGTTGCCAAAATGTATAAATTTATCGGATTTTAAAGAAACTGCGACAAAAGTAAATTTTATTGTTTTTCTTACTGGTCGCGATAGAATAATTTTCATAAAATTACCTATTACACAAAAGTTAAATTAAAATATATTTGTAAAGATTTAGTTTATTTGACTGTGGTTTACTCAGCATCGTCGACAAACTGTATGTAAAGGTATTGATTAAGAGTGACGAATGAAACTGAGGAGAAGATATGGAATGTACAAGCGGGATTTAGGAGCAGGTCTTTTCCTTACGAAGCATAGTCGAAAAATTCTTAGCTAAAATTCAAAAAGTCTACTGCGCTTTCGAAGCCTTGGAAACATTTTATGACAGGGTGGTGAGGGATGAATTTTAGTTGTAGTAGTAGTTTGATAAGAGCGAAAACGTCACTTTTCGACGATTCCACTGCTTGTGTCAGAATAAACTGGTTTAAAATCAAAAAAGGTAGTAGACAGGGATGTGTGGTTTCGTCATCGCTGTGTAACTTAGTCATAAACAGCTGTTAAAAATATTTGAAAGAAAGTGCGTATGGATTGAGAATGATGGATTTGATCTTCAAGTGCCTCCTTTATGCCGATGATCAGGTCATATAAGTATCATCTGAGACAGCTTTAGGCTATAGTTAATATTATGCATGATGCACTAAAAATCAAAGGAATATGAATGTAAGCAAGATAGAAGTATTGGTTTTTAAAAGAGCAGAAAGCATAACAAACTGCGAGGTGCTGACATACATACATACATATAGTTACGCCTTTTTCCCATAGCGGTAAGCAGAGACAACTTTCTTTCACTTACTACGGTTCTTACACACATCTTTTGCTTCCTCTAGTTTCATCAGTGCTCTCATACATGCTTGATTGTTGGTACTCTTGACCTGGCATTTTTTTAAAACAATGTTGATCTGATCGAGATATGTTCGCCGAGGTCGACCTCCACCAACTTGACCATTTACACGTGCCTTATAAATTTTTTTCGTCAATCTTTCTTCATCCATCGTTTAAACGTATCCAAACCATCTAAGCATTCCTTTATCTATCTTTGTTACCACATCTTCTTTTACACCACAGCGTTCTCTTATCTTATTCTCTTATATTCTTCACTCCGACCGACCGAGTCACTCCGGCTATACTATTTAGACTACTCATCTCCGTAGCATTAACCTTTCTGGTTGCTCATAAAGCTATGCAGTGCCCCATTCATTTGTCTTCCTGCCAACCCTTCGCTCAATGTCACTGTCATACTTTTCATCTCTCGTAAACTTTGAACGCAAATATACAAACTCATTTACTTGTTCCATTTTCTCTTCCTTAATCAGAGCTTCACAGTTGGTCATGCTTTCTTCTCTTTCCAAAACCATTATCATGCATAACATTAACCATCGCCTGTAACTCCTCTTCAGATGACGCTAATATGACTTGATCATCGGCGCAAAGAAGGCATTTGACGAGTTTTCAAATTTGTAAATAGCTGAAGAATTTGTTAGTTAATTTGTTTTGTTTTAATATTTATTAATTGTTATTGTTTAATAGCAAAGTGTCATTGGTAAATAACAAGCTGCTAATACATTATAGAAACGCAATTTTTTTCTCAAAATACTTAAGATGATGAAAGTTTGTTTATATGATAATTGGTAACAATTAAAATTGTTGATTGTCATTGTCAAACATTTTTGGTAACTTAAAAGTCCCGTAGAATTTTGGATTTTAATTTCATTGAAAAATGTTGTAGGACTTTTGGGTAGAACTCTTTGTGGAAGGAACAGAACTCTCATCAGAACTCCTGAATCTTCGAAAACATATAACTTTATGCTGCTTTGTTTTTTTGTGGGACTATAGTTCTAAATATTTTTAAAAAAATCAAATTAAGATCTAATTCCAACCAAACGTTCGTTGACTTGCCCCGTACAATAATAACATTGCGATATTTCGATTTTTGCTTTTAGAATTATTTTATGATCGTATTGGTTAACAGTTCTAGATAAATGGGAAATCATATAAAGCTGGCTAGCTTGACCCAAAAAATATAATAATCGAGTTTTAACAACGAGGCAACAACAATTCTGAGATCTCGTAGAATGTTCTCAACCTCGACCAACAATGGTGAATGAACGTTCAATAAGGCACATTCTGATTGTTGTTCTTCCATACCCGTTATAAAGTAACGTATTAGACGGTGATGACGCTCGCTTAGTCACTAAAAATGTACGGAAATTTTGAAGAATATATATTTAATTGCAGGATACTATTGACCTCCTTTCTCAGACTATAGAAAATGCGCACTTCTGCAAAGTCTAGGTTACACAATTAGAAGGTATATCAAAATATATTGAAGGATGTTTGGTCATTTCCCAATAGATGATTATCGGAATTTTTGTTTTCGCGTTTTAAATAATAATATTGTATATTGAAAAAAAAAGGATCTTCACTCCATTAAACACCATTATAAATGAAATATCCTGATAACCGCAAAAATAATACTAATTAATGGGAAGCTATTTCTTTTTACGATTTCAAACTTAAGATATTCCCAGTTTTATCCTGGTAAATTATTGAATTTACATAAGAATATAATTTTATTTAATTTTCTTTCTATTTAACAGAATAGAAGTTTTATAATTGCATCTGTGGGCTATTTTAATACGTTTATAGCTGCCATATTAGACTGCTCAAAAAAATCGATAATTTTTATTTCTTAATTAGGTATATCAAAAATATTGTTGGAAATGGTGACAAAAAAACTGTCAAAGTTAGAGCTCTAAATATTAATATTAAGAGGTGTGGCATCGTAAATTTCAAATTTCACATTTAAATAACATAGAACAACGTTCCCTTGGATTTTGGAATTTTGTAACTCGCGTTAGAAATAATATTTTAAAATAAATATTTTTAGGAAGTTGTAGATGTGATAAAATTGGGCGTAATAATTATAACCGTTAAAAATAATTTATAATATTATTATTCCTGTTATCAGTGGCTTTATCCCCTAAATACGCATTACCTCAACTGACGATTAGTGTAACACTTTAGTGTTGACACTTTATTAATAAATCTTGAGCATCAAGTCTTCGATGTTTTGGATCATCTAATTATTAACGAAAAGATAAATTACACGTGAAATATTATCGGGCGATAATTTTTTTATTATTTTTTTCTTTAAATATAAACAACGATCGTATCGAAAACCCTTGATCCAATTTGATTAAAAAATATATTTTTAGGAAGTTGTAGATGTGATAAAATTGGGCGTAATAATTATAAACGTTAAAAAATAAGTGCGTTTATGCTTAAAAAAATTAAAGAATAAAATGTCGTTTTTATTTAATTTTTCTGTACTTATTAAGTAATTTAGTGTTTTTGCTTAAAAATTGCAATTTTTCAAGTATTTTTTTAAGCGGAAATTTGTGTGTGCCTGTGTGTGCGTTCGGAATTATTTTTCGTCTCGATTATCTCCAGAACAAAAAATGATATCGACGTGGGACCAATTGCATTCGACGCATAATTACGCAACTTAGAACTGATTAGATTTTCAGCAAAATCGATTAAGCTGTTTTTTATGGAGAATAAAAAAACTGAAAAAAATGGTACTACCTGAATTTTGCAATTTATAAATTATACTATTTTTAATACAGAATTTTAAGATCTTTTAAATAATAATTTTTTTTTTGACTGTGGGAACTGATAATTTTATTACAACGATCTTACAAGAAAATTTATCTAAATTATAAGAAACCGCGTCGGACCCACTCATTATTATATAGGTTTGGTATTTTTTATTACTCTAGTTTAATAATGTAATAATTTTAATTTAGTTTATTAAACATAGTCACCTAAATTCTGTAAACATTTTATTAAAATTGAACGGTTCGGGTTTTTTTGAAAGTATATTTTTAATTTTAGGAAGTGTTTAACCGAGAAAAAATGTTGAAACTTACTCAGATTCAGTACTTTCCAATGACACTGTATCTGCTTCGGAACTGCCAATGCTCCACATCACCTTGTTAGGTTTATTAAATTTTTTTTTAAATTTTTGCACGATTGTCCCTTGCAAAGCGAGAAATTGAAATCTTTTTACACTTACGGTATCCATCGAAACGAATAAATTATAGCCACTCTAAAACTGAGTTATTAAACGGAAACAGATAATTATTTCGTTGTTATATATTTATTTGAAAATTATCCTTTTTTTTAAACACCTTCAATGAATACAAATGTGAACATCATTCAATTTTATTATTTTTATTACAGATTTGTCTTATCTGTAAAAAGCATCGTTTTTAGATAAGTTAACACCTGCTACTTTCTGTGACAAATACTTGTACAACGCAAAGTTTTTTATTCGCCTAGATTCTCGAAGTTTAGGTTAAAAATTACGAAAACTGTGGGTAGTAGTGGGTTTGTTTTGTGTTTAACCGAGAAAAAATGTAAAAACTTACTCAGATTCAGTACTTTCCAATGACACTGTATGTCCTTCAAAACTGCTAATGTTCTACATCACCTCGTTAAGTTTATTTTTTTTTTAAATTTGGGCACGATTGTCCCTTGCAAAGCGACAAATTGAAATCTTTTCACACTTACGGTATTCATCAAAATAAATAAAAATAAATTGTAAAACGGAGCTATTAAACGGAAACAGACAATAATTTCGTTGATATTGTTACGACCGGCCCTGTGTCGTTTGGCGTCAGCGAGTCGATCACAATAAGCGGACTGCTTTATTATGCCTGCGCTGCGATTGTAACAAAAGAAAAGACCAGCAAATTCTAGAATACTGCGTTAAATGGTTCCGAAATGGTTTATTAGGATTATTCTGGCACTCTCTAGAAAAAGGTCCAATAGTTTCGAATGATAACGATTCTTCTTGTCGTTTTTCTTCTTCCAATTTTTCTTCTTGTCGTCAAAAGTTCAAAGGCTTCGATCTTCTTTATTATTTGTTCTTTTAACGTCCATGTTTCCACCCCGTAAAGTAGTTGGGACCAAACATAACATCCTACAAACCTCAATCTGAGCGCAGAGCATTTAGATTTCTGTCACAGAATAATAGTTATTGCAGATTCCATGCAAGTTTAAAATTTATCTTGCTGGTGCTTAGTGCTTTTAGAGCAGCATGGCTGTCTGATATGATACTAATGTTTTTGTTCACTAAAGGTATGTTAGCTTTTGAATGAGATTAGTCAGAGCCCATCGTATTACCATCAAATAAGGGTTTATATGGGTTTTAAAATTGCAAAAAATTCATTTTGTTTAGGTCTTTGTGGATAGAGGTGTGTTGGTTTCTACAATTATGTATGGTAGTGAATGTTGGGTTTGGCAGAAGTAGCATGAAAATAGGGTTAATGTTGCGGAGATGAGTAGTCTAAATAGTAATGCCGGAGTGACTCGGTTGAATAAAGTAAAGAATATAAGAGAATAAGATAAGAGAACGCTGTGGTGTAAAAAAAGATGTGGCAACAAAGATAGATGAAAGAATGCTTAGATGGTTTGGACACATTTATAAGGCAAGTGTGAATGGTCAAGTTGGTGAAGGTCGATCTCGGCGAACATATCTCGATCAGATCAACATTGTTTTAAAGAAAGGCCAGGTCAAGAGTACCAACAACCGACAAGCATGTATGAGAGCACTGATGAAAGTACAGGAAGCAAAAGATGTGTGTAAGAACCGTAGCAAGTGGAAGGAAGTGGTCTCTGCCTACCCCTACGGGAAAAAGGCGTGACTATATGTATGTATGTTATCTAGAAGTACATGTCAAGAATATTTACCAAAAGTTTAAAGTTAATCGGAATAAAACTCTGAAAAACTAGGCTTTCTATTATTACGACTTATTTTACAAGGCAATAAGTGGTGTAAATTTTACCGAAAATGGTATCTTTTTGTATACAGCCTGCCAAAAAATTATATTAAATTCTAAATCCTTTCGTTTAATCGCGAGCTTGCTAACAAAAAATATTTTATTTTAAGTTATCATAAGTCCTGCATTTCGAAAGAATACTTTCTTCCAAGGGGTACCAATAGCTGAATTTTCAAAATTTTTAAATGTAAATGATGAAAAATTTGTTTATATATGTAGTATTCTTTTTGTGCTTAAAAGTTTAAATAAAACAAATCTTTTAATATATTAAAAAAATGGAGAAAACATGCTTTTCTTAGCCTTCGAAACCCATGTAACCCCCTTAGGCAACTCTATCATCGTGTAAGATCAAAGGGAAATAACTTGTTACACTATGTATACATTATTCCGCCGTAAATATTCTAAATATGCTCTTTTAATGTAAAGGACACATTTTTTTGTCACTAAATGGTATTATTATTCTAAAACCAACCATAAAAAAATTACTGCTCCATTTTGAGAATGTTAATTAATGTTAATTTATAATTTAGAAAAACGTAGCGTTCTGTTTCAGTCTGTAAAAGAAATATTTGTAAAAATGTAACAAAAAAATAAAATACCTACAACTTTTTATAATCGATTTCGTTTCTAATGTGTACATAGCTTAAAATATTTATGGAACAATCGATGTAAGTAGTTACCAATAATTTCCAATGTCACGACGTCAATTAAAAAAATTACTTCCATTATTTGTCGATATTTTCCTAAAGACATGTATTTATAGTGGAGGTTCCGAAGTAAAATCGACCTTCACCCATCTGTTTAATGGATAAAAATTATTTATAAGTAATTTAGTATGTTAAAAATAATAAAAAAAAATGGGCAGCATAAAAAAATTCTGGCCAGGCTATAATTAATTAAAAATTCAAAATCACTTTTTTTTTTAATTTCTACCGAAGAGTTTAACAAAAAAATTTTACACCAACCGTAAGTACAAAGTCTATAGAATATGCAAACGTAGAGTTGCCATATTTTTCCCGGTCTAACTATTAGGTTGCCAGGTATAAACAGGCATTTTGGTCCTAGTTATTTTCACCTACTTGTTTAATCTTTAAATTAAACATAAAAATAAGTCTGTCCTGAATGATGGTTGTCGAATTTTAAAAAATAAAATTTTAATGCGAGTGTGAACGTGCGAAAAAGAGGTCCGAAACAAATATCTCGTGCGATAGATAGGAGCACAGTATCAGGAAGAACTAGAGCGACTTATCAGAGAAAATACTAACACCACTTACAATACTGATATGGATGCGCATTGGAAGTTTATATCTGGAACAATTACAGAAGCAGCAACACAAAAACCACTGGTATGATAAAGATTGCGAAGATGCTATGGAGAAGAGAAATGCTGCTAGACTCAAAATGCTAAAAAGCCCCACATACGAGAACAGGGAAAGATTCAGACGACTAAGAACACTAGGAAAGAAACTTTTAAGAAGAAAAAAGAGAGAATGGCAAGACAGAGAATTAATTGCACCAGAAGAAGAAGGAAAAAATAACACAAGAACATTCTACCAAAAATTACGCTCTACAAAATCAGGATTTAGACCCAGAACCGAAAAAATCTTTAAGAAGGAAAATGAAGATCTAATAACTGACAAAGTAGAAATATTGCAAACGTGGAAAAACTACTTCCATCAACTAAAAAATAATAAGGCCCCTGGTGGAGACCTAATCACAGCCGAACTTCTTATATATGGTGGCGATACTGTCATAACACAGCTGCAAAACCTCACTAAAATCATATGAAAAAAAGAAGCTATCCCTGATGACTGGAAGGAGAGTATTATGATACCGATCCACAAAAAGGCGATAGAACGGTCTGCAAAAATTACAGAGTGATAGCACTAATCGATGTAGCTTATAAAGTCCTATCCAACATAATTCTTCTAAGGCTAACCTCCTTCACCGAAAAAATATTGGGAGACTACCAGTGTGGTTTTAGAGCAAATAGGTCAACAACGGACCAGCTGTTTACCATTAGGCATTTGCTAGAGAAGAGTTGAGAATTTAATCAAGACCTCCACCAGTTATTTATAGATTTCCAGCAGGCATACGACAGTGTAAAAAGGGTCAAAATATGGTATACAATGGCTGAGTTTGGCATCCCACCTAAGCTGATCAGAGTAATCAGAGCTTGTGTTGAGTGTTCTAGGTGCAGGGTAAAGATTGGTGATGACCTCTCAGATGTGTTAACTAGGACCAAAATACCTGTTTATACCTGGCAACCCCATAGTTAGAAAAATATAGGCAACCCTACGTTTGCATTATCTATAGGCTTTGTACTTATGGTTGCTGTGAAATTTTTTCGTTAAACTCATCGGTAGAAATTAAAAAGAAAAAGTGATTTTTAAATTTTTAATTAATTATAGTCTGGCAAGGATTTTTTTAGGCAACCTCTATTAGCTGTTGTTTTTAATATTTATTTAAATGAATACTCGCAATGAATAGAAGCATGAAAGTAAGATCAATGCTGCGGAGATGAGTAGTTTGAGAAGTATTTCTGGAGTGACTCTAATGGATAAAGTGAGGAATAGTGTGGTAAGGGAAAGCTGTGATAAAAAAAATGGGGTAATAAAGATAAATAAAAGAATGCTTAGATAAAAGAGAGGATGGATGAAAGAAGATTGACGAAACAGGTTTACAAGGCGAGTGTAAATGGACAGGTCGGGAGAGGTCGACCTCGGAGAACGTATCTCGATTACATGGACATTGTTTTGAAGAAAGAGTACCAACATCCGACGAGCATGTATGTAGAGAGGCGAAATACCTGTGTAAGAACCATACCAAGTGAAAAGAAGTTTTGTGACTATATGTATGTATGTAATGAACAAGACTTACGGCAAATTTAGTGCAAACACTCAGGGTGTTTTATAAAAAGGTAACCCCGTCTCTAGGATAGGTAGAAAACTGAAAAAAAAATTGGGATTTGCTTAGTAAAAAAAGTTTCGTAACGCCATCAGTATTCAAGATAAAGGGCGTTAAAGAAAAAAAATGTATAAACATTTATATTACGATTTTGCCGAAACTACTGGAAACATTGTAATGAAATTTTATACAAATATGTTTTAGAAGCTGATAGATACATCCCATAAAATTGTTTTTATATCTGACTCTTATAGAGGGCGCTAGTTACACGATTCGTACCAAGTAATATTGAACATAACTTTTTTAAGGTTAGGTTTATTATTTAAATTTTAATTAAACTTAAACACCATTCAATTTTGCCCCAAAAAGGTACTTTACTCGATACTGTGTACCGTTTACGGAATATTTTGATTTGAAAATTATGAAGTAATAACAAAAATTTTTTTCTTCAACGCCCTTTATCTTGAATACGGATGGCGTTATGATATTTTTTTACTAAGCAAACCCCAATTATTTTTCAGTTTTTTACCTATCCTAGAGACGGGGTCACCTTTTTTTGAAACATCCTGTATACCTTCATGAAATAAAAGTTTTTCTTGATTTTTGGAGAATACCTGATACTAATTTTTATTTGTTTAAAACCACACCTCTACAAATCATCCTGTATAAATAACATGTGGCTTACTTTACCAATTCAATAAGATAATTACATAATTGATCAGACTCATATCGTCATTTTTTTGTTTATTTACGAAACAAACAGTAAATTTATCTATTCAATTTTTATATAATATCATAATCAATAATAAGTTAAAGGAAATTGTGGGATTGACTCGGACGAGATAAGAAGGTCGCAGCAGTGACAAAACTTTGTAGCCACGTCTAGACGATATAAATAGTGACGTATACGACATATCTAGAAAAAAATTTAAAAGATGCATTTAGCAAGCAAACTATTTGGCCAGACTTCAACAAACAATTTCCAACTACTGATTTTGTGACGTCGAGACGCCGTTATTTCGCTTATGACTTTTATTAATGGGTAAATCATAAGTATGAGTTACGTACTGTGTATCAGAAAAAGGTAAGAAGTTATAATTAAACAAAAATATTTAAAGCAATTCTTAAAACTTGATACTAAAATGAAACACGGAAGTAATATTTTCCGCTTTTTATCCATACACTTTTTTAAAATAAGTAGACACAATTTAATGCAGTGTTTCCCAACGAGGGGCAATTTGATTGGTAAGGGGGGCACTTCGAAAATGGACTCTACACGAGTTTAACCCTTTCGCTTAGGTATCAGGTTATCAATTAAAACTTTATTTACTATAAAAGATGCGATGGCATGGCTTTGTGAGGAAACAGAAATCAAATACCCAAATTCAACCAAATGTGTAAGAAAACTATTGCTACCGTTTCCATCTTCATTTTTAGCTGAACGTGGATTTAGAGTGCTGTAAATTATTTACTTGTAAAAAAAAGAAATCGGCTGGATATAACACAACGTGGAGACTTGAGACTGAAGCTAACCAAATTGGAACCTAATATAAAATCTCTGTGCAGCAAGCATCAAGCGCAAGGATCTCACTAAATTAATATAGAAAAATCTTGATTAAAATTATTTGGAATTTGAATTTCAGTTTTTCATTATGTTTTAAAAATTGACTTACTGTGTTTCGTTAACAATTTCCTAGTGATTTCTTCCTAAAACCTATCATCTCAGTTTCTTAAGTAAACAATTCAATTTTTTAATATTAAAAATTATGTATGTTACATAGGGGGGGCATAAGAATTATAAAAAGGCTAAGGTGGGGCATGACACAAAACGTAGATTTTACTTTTACAATACACATGGCCACCGCACCGCCACTTAGGTTAGGTTAGGTTAGGTTTTATGTGAGTGGGGCGTGGTCGCCCCTCCACCGCGACCCTTAGTAGGTCTATTGTGGCTCACCCCTAGAGGCTACAGTTCACCGTACAATCCAGCCCTTCTTACGAAGTTCATGGTTGTATAGGGTGAGATTTTTTTAAAATCGGTAGGTTCTAGGTTAGTGTAACCAAATATGTTGAACCTTATTCTTCCCAGGCCGGGGCATGAACATAGTATATGTTCAGCAGTTTCGTCTTCCACGCAGCAGAACCGACAGTCCGTTTGTTGGTTCAGATCTATCTTTCTGAGGTGGTATCTCAGACGACAGTGTCCCGTAAGCAGTCCTGTTAGAATACGCAGGTCATTTCTGCTCCATTCTAGGATCTGCTTAGTTGTGTTTCTCGAGGGTTGTAACGGTAAAACCGCCACTTATGTCGAGTTATATTGTCAATTATATCTTGGACTCCGGTTCGTTGGCGAACGGTGACATTTGGGATTCTATCTTGTCTTGTGATGCCAAGCATAGCTCTTTCCATTGCTCTTATTTATTCCTGTTACTTGTTTTGTACATTTATTTTTTTGAAAATTTATAAAAAAATTATTAAAAGGGATGTTTCAAGGTCTCAGAGCCCAATATATTGTTATGATATAATAAAAATAGGTATTCAAGTAATCATGAACTCTTTTGGTTTTTTTGTTTTTGTGTTGGGAATAACAATTGATAATGAGGATCCCAAATCTGTAATATCTTAATTTATTATACAGTTCATTTTTACGGCAAGCCCCAAAACACCAATGATAAGGGCAACTTAAAAGTTCAAATATTAAAAAAATTAATACCTAATTAAAAATATTTATTACCTTTGTTGCTTAATATATTTCACCTGGAGCATTTTTTAAAAAAATAAAAATAAAAAAAATATTTTTGTCAGTAAAAATCTTTTTTGTTAAATACTTCTCGGAAGAACGTTTTATCAAAGTTTTAGTTTTTGTATTTAGAAATATCAATATTATGTTTATAGAGGCTTTAATAATGGAGTATATTTTCCATATGGTGGATGATTTCCATTTCTTTAATAATTCACCAAAAAATACAATCAAAACGTTTTCTGAAAAGGATTCTGTTCCTTTTTGTTGTTGTCAATCTCTTAACATGGTATAACATTTTTCATATTCCTGTTTTGATTTTTGAGGAAGTAGGTGGTCTGTTATGTTATTAGAAACAACTGTTACGAAATGAATATTTTCACTCTAGAGTGTGAATGTTGTCATTATGTTATTAAAAATAATTTCATAATGAGTATATTCCAAGTATGGTCGTGGAGAATAGTATATTCTTCAATGAGCGTATAATGATATTCTTGAGGATGAAAATCACGCCTTTTTCCCGTAGGGGTAAGCAGAAACCACTTCCTTCCAATTGATACTCTTGACCTGGCCTTTCTTCAAAACAATGTTGATCTGATAGAGATATGTTCGCCGAGGTCGTCGTCTACCGACTTGAGCCGCAGGCGAGTTTTGGAGTCATTCGAGAGAATAATAGCCATTATACGCGAGTAAAAAACTATACTTTCTCTACGACCATCGCAGGCAATTGTCTAGTTCAGAATTAAAATAAAAATAAATAACTAAAAATAAATGAACGTGGTTCGCTTTTTGCCAATCCATGAATATGCAGAGCCTTAGAATATTGTTTTATAGATTTCTCTGGCAATAAGTTGAGAGATGTAACTTTCACCATTTCCGAAATATCTGGCGGTGTACACATTTTGCCGTTTTCATCACTAGTACTCGTTAAACTCTCCATCTTATTGTCGTAGTCGAATAGTCGAGATGACAGTTCATCAGAATGAACGTGATATTCGTGATATTGAGTTAGAGGAACAGAGCCCACTTATGAAAAAGCTGTTCTATTGCAGCTTCCTCATTGGTCTCAGCCTGTTGGATCCTAAATATTGAAATTGGTGACTGGTTGCCAGCTGTTAAATAATGTATCAGGATCTTGGTGATCGGTTGTCAGCTGTTGATAATGTATCAGGATCCAACATATCTAAGGAATCATATCCACTTATCGATAAATAACGCATATGTAATTGTTGTAGAATCCAAAGGTCGTAGAGAAACATTTTTCCTTTACTTAAGAAACCTTCCAATTTAATAATTAAAAATATAGGTACATGTATTATATTTTGTTTAATGCGGTACCCATTTTCTTTTACAGATATTTAAAATTATAGAAAGGAAAGAAAGTACGTGATTGCTACGGTCTTATTTTGTAATTTTACATGAAGTAAAGTGATAATGGCGGTGATAAATATTCTTTTCTATTTTCGGCGCACTAATGGGAGATTTTCTAAATAGGTAGTAGGTGAGTGACTCGGCATACCTATTTTCAGTTAACGTGTCATGCTCACGACTACAAAGTCTGCATGCCGTGCTCACTACTAACAACTTAAGTAGCACATGTGAGAAATCACGGAATTTATAAAATAATCCTCTTACATAGAAATACCGTTAATAATGATGGTGAACATTTTGACATTTCATTCAACTCTTTTTTAAAGTGTCTTCCCTATCGACTGGCTCAAGTTTTGGTTATTAACCTTGTGTTTTTTGTTACCGTTTCCAAGCATCACACAGTTAACTTAAATCCCAATAATAACTGTCCAGTAGGGAATCTAACTGGGGTTATTAAAAGCAATCTATAATTAAACCTTGTGTAGAATTCCTACCCTCATCCCTAAGATTGCAAGCTCTAAACTCTAGTACGAAATGAAACACAATTTGCATGTATGTAGAATAAGATTAACTGTATAATAACTCTTTTAAATAATAATAAATACATAATATTCTACTATTGTTGTAATACCTAATGAGGGCTGCTAATAGTCGAAACTGTCTGCTATAGATCAATTTAAAAAAGCTAGGCTTTAGGATTAAAATGACTTACTTGTCACACTTGGTGAATAGTGCATGACTTGGACTAAGTTGGCTGACCACTGAAGTACAACCAGGACAAGAAGAACTAGAAAGAATTTCTGGAGTTAACGTAGTAGCAGATGGGTTGCATAGTATTTGCTGCTCCTGAGGCGTTCCTGGAGCTGAACGAGCCCCCGCGCTCCCGAAATTACCAGAGGACCTGAAAAACAAAAACGAAATAATTATTATTGCGACACTCTGAAAACAAAACAATATTTACTTAAACATTTGGTTTTTTAATGATTCAGACCAAAGTCCTTCGAGTAGGACTATGGGTACTAGGGAGAAAGATATTATTACTTGATCCCACACCCTTTGTAATATTTATAAGTATTTTTTCTTTTTGAACCCACATTTTGGGAATTTATTTGATCCAATATCTAAAACTGTTCAAGTTTTTACAAAAACAATAAAAAAGTGCTGTAAATCATTATGGTCTGTTTGATTGTCGCACGCTAATTGAACGGTAGCAATAAAGATAAGATGAAATCACTGAAACCATAACCGTCCCGTTTAAGAATAACAAACAAAAATAATTCCTATTGAAATTTACAGTTGTATGTAGCATTGTAAATTACTTTTTTCGGCAACCATCCAAAAAGTACCCACTTCATGGACGCTTTTTCTTTGAGAAAGTATCATTTTTCCAGCCTAGTTCGGGAAGTACGTACTTTCCGGACTAAGCCGGGAAGAATCACATCATTGTTGTCATTGTAAATATGAAAATCTTGATGGGAATGGTTTTGATAAATACATTTGATCATTACCATAGCAGCAAAATAACGACTGACAGCTATTTGACATAAAATTAGTTGACATTTTGATTTTTGAAAGTTTGCATGGTATTTTCCGGACTTGTTACGAAAATTACTATTTTAACAAATAAATGAATTGAGTAGTAAACTTTGTATTGATCTATAAACTTCTAGGCGCAAAGCAGAAAGAAAAAGTAAAGCAAACCTCTGACTTTTATGTTTAAATATTATCCTTGTTAACAAAAATAAATAAATATATGCCTGTGCATGTCTGCATCCTTTAGTAAATCACATGCTAAACCTCTATATTCATATTGCAACAATTTTTTTGGCCGTCTACGGCAAAATTATGTAAACAATCTTTTTTAATGGTGATCATTACCAAAAATGAAAAAATTAGATACGAGGCATTGCTTTTTAATTAAGTTTTGACAATAATCATAAAATATATTCCAATGATAACGTTTATGTGAAATTTTTATCTTTTTTCAAAATTGCTATTTTATTTTATAATTGAAACGTCACGTCGTACCGATGATTTCATTCATTGTTATGTAAAGCAAATTCCACAAAACTTTTCAAAATAATACTGTTTATTTTGGCGCATTCGAACCTGAAATATTATGTTTTTTTAGTTAATATTATGTCGTCTATTATTTTTTACGTCCAGTTTTCTTCCAATCAGAGTGCAGCATTTGACGTCACGTGATACAGTGTCGAGCGTTGTATTTCGTTTATTCCACACTAACTTTTGAATATTGCACAGTAACTCTTAATTTAAAATAAACCTTTAGTCAAATCATCTGTGGATAGATAGGTACAATGTTAAAATAACAAACAACTTTTGCGTTTTTGTTCACTCTGTACTAATTTGAATCAACTTGTAATACATTTTTGGAATCAGTCCAACAAGGGAAATTTGCAAATTGAAAAAAAACTGGTGCTGACGTCATCACCCAAAGGTTTTATACCCTGTTTGATAGATTATTTATATATATATATATATATATATATATATATATATATATATATTGTCATTCAAAAGAAGTAGTTTTTAAAATATAATTCTTCTTAAAGGAATTCTAAGAGATATGACTGACATAGTATTCGAGTTGGTTTATATCTAACTTTTTAAAAAGGAAATAAGAGATATTAACTTGTTTAATTTATATCTATATGTAACATGTAAATAGTATAATAAGAAAATTATATATTCTTAAAAGAATTATATAAGTTTTAGGTAAATTTATATTTTTAAGTATACTTAATCCTGATTGTCAAAGGTAATTTTGTAGCAAGAATTTCTTGGTCATTTTACCATTCCGAGAGATCCAACTTATATTAAAAATATAAGCGATTCCTACTCCACCTAAAAAATATAATATAAATTAATATAAAGATTGTTAAAAAATTAAGAAAAAAGATAGTTTTAATACACCCTGTATATTTTGTTACTAGTTTATTTGCCAATACAAAAAAAATAAATTAAAAAATGTAGTAATTTCTAGAGAATTTTCATTGCCAACTAAAATTTAATGATATTTAACTCACAAAATTTGTAAAATCGACAATATAGAAAACTATAAGCTTATATGCATATAATTGCTATTTAATTTTGATTTATAATAATTATTTTATTTTTGTTAACTTACCTTTTGTTATAAAAATATAATCATTAAAGTTTTATCCCTAAATTAGCAAAAATTTAATTGGCTAACATTGTCTTTGGAACTGTCAAGAAGCCAGCTTACTTTGATATTATTTCTTGAATAAGGAAAGTCGATCGCGAGATCGGAGTGAGTTGTGTTTTGTCGATCTGTGAAGAAGTACATGAATTGTTTTCTTTGGTCCATTTTAAAAAAGTACTTCAAATTTGAAATAATTTGTTTGATGTGAAAATATTCTTTGTAATGAGCCGTTCTGTAAATCTTTTTGGTCCAGTTTTGTTAATTTATCAGTAATTAAAGCTTATAATCCTGGAATTTTAAAAAAATTTTGCTATATTAATTTTATTTACTTGGCAGTAGCCATTTTGAATTTTATAAAATAAATTTTTTTTTTCTTTAAAGTGAAGTATAACAAAACTCAGTGCATCTCAAGAAAGTAAATAATAGTGAAAAAAACGAAGGACTTACCAGATCTACAACAATTTACAGGACGAAAAGGTAAATTTCCTCTTCAAATTGTAAAAAGGTAATTATTTTTCAATAACATCAAGCATGCCCTGTGAACCACAACCAACTATAAAGAATTCACTTTTGACGTTTACTTTGACACAATTTGTTTTTTAACACGTTGCCAAGTTTTCAGATATTGACTTTTAAATTAACGTACAATTAATTATTGTTTTAAAATTTATTTTTTTTGCTGGTAATGTATTTATACTTTAAAAAACAATTTTATTTGAATGAGAGAGTGAAAGTTTTACTTCAGTTATAAGAATATTTTAAAAAGTTTGTATTGTGGGTTGTCTACTTTTTTTCTTTGTTGTTTCTGTTCTAAAAAACTAATAATAATAGACGAGTTAAAATTTTTTAAATAATTTAATTTTACAAGTTCATTTTATTTATTTATTTAATTATTTTTTTTCTCTTTTAAATTGTAACTGACATTTTTAAATCGTTATAATATATTTATATATATATATATATATATATATATATATATATATATATATATATATATATATATATATATATATATATATACAAAATCGAGGCCAAAGAGTCAGTTACAAACAAACATACAAACATACACGTGAAATTAAAAAAAGATTTGCCTTCTATTTACGATGAATAGTGCATTCTCCATTCTCTTTTTAATAGAGTTCAGTAGCGACTCAAATGTAAGAACATTATTTAAAGCTTGGACTTACTTGAGCTTAGTAGATTAGCTCGTCAATTATAAATTTAGTCATCAGTACAGATAAAGGTATGCATACGTGACTTATATTCTGAATTATTAATTATATTTTAAATGTGTATCGTTATTTTGTTATTTGCCCGTTTATCTCCAAATTATCCATCATTTAACATGCGAACTTTTTGCTAATCACCTAATTTTCTATTTAGATAAATTTATCAATAACGATTACTTAATTGGTATTGTAAATAACAAATAGGAATTTTTGCATTTGTTTGTTGGGTAATTCATATAAAAACCTTATATGCTCACGTAATGTAAAAATAATTTTTAAAATAACATATTTTTTTCTCCATTTAAAATAATTTATTTTAAATCAATTTTTTTTTAATCTATAATACTTTAATAGTACCTAAATCAAATATTATTTACGAAACAAAAGGCGAGTCTTGGATGCTGTTAAACGGCAATAACAAATAAAACAATGCTATTGTTTTTAAACAACCCAATAAATTGAAAACACTAAATTGAAATGACGCGTATGCAATAGTAAAGTATAATTTTTAATAAACATTACAGTTAAAAAAATTATGTATTGTTACGAGATAAGTGCCCGTCTTGTTAAGCTGCAGCGCAACAAGGATGAAGATACTCGCCGCGTCAGTGACCACTAAATTTTGGAAACAGCATAATCGTAACCTTCTTGCTTAAAAACTATCATATAATGAGCTTCATAAAACTGGCGGTGCCAAAGGGGCGGAACTTGAAAAAAAAGTTGCTAATTAGTTGCTAAAGAATCGAATTTGTTGCTTTAACCGATCCCGAAAAATCGCCAACAATGCTGGCTTCACGCTAAGCAGGCGAAGACAAATATCAAACGATCTAAAAAACGGAATGGACCAAAATTTGTTGCTGAAAAACCATACTAAAATAAATGGATTTTTTTTTCAAAATATACACCGAACATTCTAACTTAAATCGCGATTTCTACCCAATAAATAATCTATTTTTAATTTTGTTGTTCATCGCGGCAAAGATTATAATAGTCTTTAGAGTTAGCAACAAGAAAGAAAACTGGAAATCGGATGAGTTTTCGACCGGTATACTAACAAACCGTCCACGCATTATTATTATTTATCAATTGAAAGGGATTTGGAATGATTTCATCACTTAGTGGTCTTCCCCATTATTTTTCGTAAGTGATATCATTTGATTAAATTGTGAAAATAAATTTTAAAGGGAAGAGTAAGTAATTAATAAATAACGGAGTGTGTATACTTATTCATATATTGAGTAGGTAATATCCATACAAGGTGTTAATAAAGTGCAACAAACTTTAGGGAGTGATTCTGCATAAAAAAATAATGACAGTTTGCTATAAAAACGTATGTCCGCAAATACTTCGTTTCAGAGATAGGGAATGTTAAAGTTTGTTAAATTTGGTGGAAGTTAAAAGGTAGTTATTGCGCATTTTTTCACATGCAATTAAGAATTTTATGTTTATCATTGGCGCGCATACGAGTAATGATCCCCATTTTTTTTAAGGAAAAAAATGGTACGCCACTGAGATATTTCAAATAAAATATCATGTTTGACTTCCTCGGTAAATTTGTGACAAAAAATTTTAGTCTTCTTTTCGTATAGGGCGCCGGTTTTATGCAAAAAATTATCTTTTCCACCTATGTACTGACTCATCACGATTTTTCAGAAACATGAAAATTTGTCAGGAATCTTCCTTTTGCCTTGTAAAGGTCAGCTTACAAAATTCCACCTCCAAAAGGAATTGTGGGGGGGCGGTAATGATAAAAAATAAAAAAATTTAACTACAACACCTACACATTTACTGGCAGCTTCCCAGTTTACTTTGGTTTGTAGCATTTTCCCTACGATATTATCAGGCGTCAATCTTCCTTTTGTCGCTTCGGCACTTTTTCTGTTTTCTTTCTAGATTGTAGTTTAGAAAGTTATTGTTGTTACTCTTTTTTTTATGTTTACGTGAGAACGCCCAATTATTTCCTTAATAATTTTTTTTAATAAAATGTCCGTTTATTTGAGGTTATTATTATTTTATTTATAGTTTTTCCCCTCTTTCTGAGATGCATCTCGTATTTATCTTATCAAATAATATAATAAGATCAAAAGTCAAACAATCTATGTGTGATTGTACCGTTATGTTAGTATTATTATTAAAACTTCGCTTTAACTGCCATTGGGTCGCGAGTCAAAGATATGGAATAACTAAATAATACAATGTTGAAACCAGGAAATAAGAGGATTCCATATTGCAATCTACTTACATAAAAGTCCACAAATTACAAGTTATAATTTTTGTATAGTTTAAACTGTACTTATTCCTGTATTTGCTCAGTATAAATACGCTCAAAAAACACGTAAAAAAGGTAAAAATAAACTTGATAAACATGATAGATGGAAAAAGTAGAATTCCTATACTACGTAATTTTAATTTCATTCATTCTATAGCGTTCTTGTTGAGTAGTTGCAGTGAAAATATTGTGTTTTACAGCAACATATTACTTTAGATGAGATAAATCGGGCTGGCTGGATAAATCTTTAGGCTGACGTAAAACAAGTCGATGGTGCTAAGCATTTTTTTAAAGTGTCATAGGTTATAGTAAAAAAACACCTGGGGAAGTGAATACAGTACAACGGTACGTAATGATAGGTATTTTATTGTTAAGTGCTAGAATGCGCCCTACCATAGACTTATAATCCAAAGGAGACGGAACTATTTATATTTGAACGCGATCAGACATTGCAAACTTCTGGTACACTGAATAGTCTTAGCATGACCGATTGGAATGTATAGGGAAAAATCACGAAGTGGACGACATCTATTATTGATCGTATAAACTTCTCGAGGTGTGAACAACAAACTAACCTCCATTTGTTAATATGGGTAAAAAGTGAACTTTATATATTATTTTGAGCAATTTAAGCATAAAAAGTGTTATATTTAAACGATATTTTGTAAATAGTTAGTGTTAATATGCCACAAAATCCAAAAATGCAAAGTAATAAAAAAGGTGATATGAAGATAAAATCGCGAAAAATATTCTCTGTTTCACAATGCTCAACATGACAATTCATAAACACATGTCTCATCTAGCTTAATGGTGATTTCATGAGGGGATTGTAGAATTGTAGAGAATCTCATGTATAAACTTTTGATGATTTTTTCATTGAGACCGTCAGTTTCACATAAAATGATGTTGCCAGCCTTAAAAACCTCTTCATCTTCCTTAATAATTGGTCGAACACGTTCACCCACATAATAAAATATGTCCGAAATTGATATTTCGACTTTCATAGGCATTTTAACAAGAATTCCAGTGACAACAGAACTGAAAAACTTCGAAAACGAAACCAAAATTGATACCCGGACACTTTACTGGCATTTATCGAGAATCTAGCGACGATAAAACTGAAACTTCGAAAACAAATCTTAAATACAGCTTCAATCCAATTGTTTAACACAAGCTTAAATCTCTGAGATAACCTTCAATAAAATCTTTGGTTTTACAAATGATCAAATGACAGAATATTTGTTGTTCACACCTCGATACGACATTTTGTCATTAACAGCGCCATCTCGCGTTACGTGATTTTTCCTTATTGTTACCTAGTTTTCTGTTACGAAAGAAGATTCGCATGATTATTATTATCATGTTCATGTGATTCGTTGTTCATATTAGTAACAATACTAGGCAAATATTGCACTCGCTGGATAATACTGTTACGATAAGGCCCTATGTCGGTCGGCGTCAGCGAGTCGTTCACAATTAGGGGAAATGCTTTATTATGACCAGCGCGGCGAATTAGAACAAAAGAAGAGACCAGCAAATTCTCGAATACTGCGTTTAGCGGTTCCGAAATGTAAAAAAGGATTGTTCGAGCTCTTCCTAGAAAAAGGTCGAATAGTTCCAAATGATGACGATTCCTCTAGAATTATGATTTGCGAATATAAAAAATACAGCGGTCGCGAAGTAGTCAGTTTTAAAAAGTTTTTATGAGTTTTGAAATTTAATTAGTTTGAATATCCTAGTATTGTAATTGTAAAGTAAATATCTAAGTGATTTGTAAAAGTAAAAGTTATTGTGAAAAAATACTAGAATAAAAGTTGTTAGTTATTGTACTGAGAGTTTTGAATGACCGAACCCGAGAAGTAAATACCGTAACAATACACATCCATATTTCACACATTATAAAAACCCGAATAAAGCAATCGAATTGTCAAGGAATCGATTAACATTTTGATCGGGGAACTATAATTTTGTTTTCACGTGGAAATTTATTGCTTTCACAGTGACAACGCCGCGCCTCGTTCCTTTAATGAGATCGCTGAAATTCGACAGATCATAGTATTTCTCCTAAATCTCGTAGCTTTTTTGTAACAGTGTTGCATGCTGCTGGAACAAGAAATAATAAGTGCAATTTCATCAGTTTCAACTGTTATTGGTGGCTTCAAATCAAAATTTGGGACAATATGGTTTATCAGTGCCAAGTGTGCAATAAAATGGACTATATGAATCCTGATATTTTGTTTCACCGGTAAGTTAAGATATTCATTATTACCATATCCAGTGGTGTAGAGATTTGATTATAAAAACAAAGAAAAGTAGTATATAAGAAGTTATTTTGTTATGTTAATTATACAGAGTGGACCAAAAGTCTGGAATCGGACAATCATTTCGTTAATTGCTAGTCCCATTTGTACAAAATTTGGGACAAGACTGTTTTAAGATACGGAGATTCCAGATTTGACATTTGCAATGTTGTCAGATTTTCCGTTTCTCTGATATTATTAGTCACTTTGGTTTCACCCTGGTTTCACTTTGGTTTCACTTCTTATCACCCTGTATATTCATTCATATTGGAATCTCCTCTTTAATACGAGTTTAGCCATATATAACATTTATGATTTTATGTACTCTAAATAGTCTAGTCAAGGTCTAAACAATCATGGAGAAATGTGGTAGACGCATTCTACCATTGATTAGGGACCTGCCAACTTACAAATAGAGCACATTTTGAACACTAGATTAAGTAATAATTATGTTAACGTTAAAGTCGAATTGATTTAAAAATTTTATATTTTTCTTATTTTCCGAAGCAACCATAAACTTTAATAAGAAAATTTTATAAAAAAATTTTTGTAGAGAATTTAATTTCCTATAACTTATTACTTAAAAAAAATAATTTTATCTTTTGCATATCGTAAGTTAGCAGCGAAAAATTAAATTTTTTTTTAATTTCCAAGAATCAAATAATGTAAATCGGCATTATTGGTTAAAAAAAATTAATCAGTTATTAAGAAAATTGTTATAAACAATCAATTTTTAGGTTTAAAATCTTTATTTGAGTATAATGATTAGTTTTTAGCAGTAAAATGACATTTTTTTAAAAAAAATTTGGTATTTGCAGTTAACTTATGATATGTAAAAAATATCAAAAAATTTTTACTATATAAGTTATAAGAAATTAAATTCTCTACAAAAACTGCCCTATAAAATTTTCTCATAAAGTTGATGATTGCTTCGAAAATAAGAAAAATGTAAAAATTTTAAATCAATTCAACTTTAACGTTAAATAAATTTTGGAAAAATAAATATATTTAAAAGCTGTAGGAGCCTTTTTTGTAGAGCGTTATATTCTCCTATTTAATACTATTTCATTTTATTTCCCTATTTCTTTGAAGGGCCATAATGCAATTTCGGGACCTATACTCAGAATTGTTCCCTTCTTTTAAAACATGTTTTATTCCAATAGATGATTATGATTTATGGGTAAACATCTATCTATTCACTCTGTATCCTTTTGAAATGTAGTGAAAAATGTGTACCTCACAGTTGAGTTTTAATAACATACAAATCAAATTTATTGAACAACTTTTAGTTATTTTTTAAGAAGACTCTCACATAAGTATATTTCAGTACCTATATCAATATTAGAAGGATTTAAGAATATTTTCTGAAACGTACAAATATGATTATTTTATAGTTGAAATTTTAAAAAGTAAACTAGCACGTTTTCTACTAAATTATTTTGTACCGTGTTGTAATCGCAATCCCGAATTCGAAATATTCGTTTTATTATTACAAACACATCATTAGAAGTGCACTATAACTCTAATAAAGAAAAAATATATTTCCTTATCCCTATTTTGAAACCTCAAAGATAGCACGCCCCTGATTGGAGTTGAGCAAAGAACTACGCAGCGTTGCCAATGTCAAGGAAGTTTTACGCGGCGACAAATAGGTCCGATTAGTATTCTTTGTCAGACTAATGGTTATTTTTATGGATCATTGCGACAAAACAAAGAGAGATTTATGAATGGGGTGTCGCGTCTCCTTGGGGTAATAAGTCTATGCGCCCTACAATTACATCGCCTGAATTGGTTGCATAACATAATCGTTAGCCGAAATACTATGAGAAATTGTCTCCACGAAGCTAATCTTCGTAGTCCACTAAGATATCCACCTCGCTCTAGAGACAATCGTGCCGTCAGAGTATCGTAACGCTAAGAATATCTAAATTGGAATGCAAATATTTGGGCAACAGTTTTTTTCCTTGATGTTTTTCAAATTTGAATTTCATTTAGTCTCGTTCAGACACACAGAGGTAGTATTTATAATAATGGTAAGGGGTGAAATGATTATAGGCAAATGGTTTCCTAATACGACAAAAGTATCCAGATAGTATTATTCAACCTGTTGTGCATATATTTGCTGGTGCTGTTAAAAACTCTAATGTACATATCGAAGAAATGCTTGGACAACGAGTGAATTTAATTATTGTCATGGCCCGCACAAAACCTGTACCTTAATCTTTTTGAGCATGTGTGAGACATACTTCAACAGAGAATTACGGGCAATATTCTCAATGCTTTTCAATTCCAGGAGCTTCTGACAACATAATGGGCACGTTTAACTCTTTGAAGCTCAGGTGTAAAGCTGTGTTAAACCAAAATGAAGGTTATACTTTTTATTAATATTTTTTTGCATACTTGACAATTTTCTGTATAGCTCTTAATAGTTTTTATTTTATTTATAGACCAATATTGCGTTTCTTACTAACTACTCTATTTTTTTCCAAATGTATATTTTAGAGCGGAAAAAGACATCATTTAAACGGTGAGGCTACAAAATTATCTGATGAATTAAAAAAAATGCTTTATTCGGATTTAATAATTTAGGTTACGCCACTGGTACCCAATACGGTTTCAATCGGTACCGGAAGTAGCGCTGGTGTTCTTATGAAGTGGGGAAAGTTGCAAGTGTGCCTTTCATTAGTAATTTACTGTTGCAGATTATTTTTTATTTAATTGTTTAATTTCGCGTTTTGCTGGTAATGTTAAACGTTATTAACCAAATGGATAACAAATGGAAATTAATAATAAAACAGATTTAAAATGTAAATATATACTTACTCTGCTTCAATTTGAACAAGCATTATTACATTCCAATACTTAACAGTTTTTATTTAACACTGACATCAGCAATATTAAACTCGTTGATTTCTTAATGTAAAATTACAGACTAAGCATAGTTCTCTAAAATTACGAAAAAAGATACTAGGCTTGACCTTTCGAAAGTAACTTTAAGATTAACGAAGAATTACATTATTCGATTTATAAATATATCATTTTATCGTTATCGAGCGAAATAATACAGGGTGTAGTACATTTTCTTAATTCGGGATATTACCAGTAAATATTATTTTTATGTTGTAAATTTATTTTTAATGAAATATACGAAATTTCCTGTTAATATAGAAATTGAGAAAAAATGTGGGTAAGTGGGAAAGTATCATCACAAACAAATGTTTCCCAATTATTTACTGCCTTGCAATGATTGTAATAATAAACGTTGAGTACAAAAATATAAAATAATGCACACTTTCAAAAAATTTAATTAACAACGAATATTTATTTTATCTAAATATTGATGAAACTGATAAAATTTAAAAATAAATTGCAAATATCACGTACAAAAAAATTTTTAGCATACGAATACGAGAAGACTTACTACATTCTTGTCGCACTTTGAGTAGTGTTGTTTGTTTTTTGTTTAAGTTAGGTTAGAATTTTGTTGTGCAATTTTGTAGCAAGAGTATATACGTTTTAACTGAAACAATGCAATATGTGTGATTGATCACAAGAGCTGACGTTACTATTTCTTGAAATGTTCCTAGGAGAATCGACGTCATCCACCATCTTCTTTTTTCCAGGGCTTTAGTATTTTTTTTGTGTAGTAACAATTTAATAAGTTGTAATATTTATATGCATAGTATGATCGTGTTTAAAAGTAAATAGTTCCGTCTCCTCCGATAATAGGTCTATGGTGTAGAGGTAGCATTAGGTATGCTGTGTCGTAGTTCGAAGTTAAATTTTGAAGTAATTATAAAGTGTTATAAAGAGATAGTAATTATAATTTATAAAGTAAGAAATTATTGTATAGAAATATTAGAATAAATTGTTTAGTTATTGTACTGAACGCAAGAGACAAAATATCGCAACAATATGTAGCAGAGAATTTAAAATTGAAATACAGGCTCGTTTAATTAAAGAATTTGCTTATGTAACGCGTCGTAATTTAAACATTACAAGAAGATATTTATAACATTTCATAATTACGAAATACAAGTAATAGTAGTTTATAGAGCATAACCAACAAGGTTTATTTTTTTAACGCGTCTGTACGAAGAAAACGTTATTATTTTTAGATAAACGACAGAAATTTGAAATTGAGTATAGGAACATAACATGCAAGCAAAATATTTTTTTCCAATTTTAAAGTATAAATATTTTCTGCGACTATTTATCAAAATTGCATCTTTTTTATTAATTTTATCTTGTTGACTAATTGTTTCAATATAACGGTTCATTAATTGCTCGGCGAACATATATTTGATTATACTAAGATTTTACTTTTATAAAACGAGGTCTTTATTGGTATTTATTTATTGAACAAAATTAGAAAATTAAAAGTAATATAACCTTGGAATGTGATGGACAAGTTTCTCCTAGATGATTAATAGGTACATTTATTTTAAAAACAAAATATTAGAATACATATATACATACATACATATAAGCACGCCTTTTTCCCGTAGGGGTAGGCAGAGACCACTTTCAATTGCTATGGTTCTTACACATATCTTTTGCTTCCTCTACTTTAATCAGTGATCTCATACATGCTCGTAGGTTGTTGGTACTCTAGACCTGGCCTTTCTTCAAAATAATGTTGATCTCATCGGGATATGTCGAGGTCGACCTCTACCGACTTGTCCATTCACACTCGCCTTATAAATGTGTTTCGTCAATCTTCCTTCATCCATCCTTTTTACGTATTACACCACAGCGTTATCTATCTCACTATTTTTTTCTTTATCCAACCGAGTCACTCCGGCTATACTTTTCAGACTACTCATCTCTGCAGCATTAATCCTATTTTCATGCTTCTTCTGCCAAACCCAATATTCACTACCATACATAAGTGTAGAAACCAACACTCCTCTATGTACAGCCAGACGTGTTTTTTTTAACACTTTCTGGCTGTTTATAAAGCTATGCATTCATTTGTTTTCCTGCCAACACCCTTTGCCCAATGTCACTGTCATACTTCCTAGCTCTCGTAAACTTTGAACCCAAGTACACAAATTCATTTACTTGTTCCACTTTTTCTACCTTAATAAAAACTTTACAGTTTGTCATACTTTTTTCTCCTGCAAAATCCATTACTTTTGTTTTGCTTACATTTATTTTTATCCCTTTGATTTTCTGGGCATATTGGAATAGCGTATTTTTTAAATATATTTATGAGTGTTAATGTAAATACATAGTAAAGCATCGCCACAAGTCTTGATTTATGCATTGACTCTAAGTGCACTAGTGAATCAGCTATTTGTCAGTCCAAATCCAGAGTTATCATGAAAAGACTCTTTGTTCAATGCAGAGATATTATAATTGTAAAATAGTGAATGTATTGTAATATTCATGGACGGTAAAATTTATTTATGTGGGAATGCAGACCTAATTAGCCTGGCTAAATCTTTGAGATAGTTCCTGACATGCTAGCCACAAGAATAGACATATTAAAGTCTTTCAAAGTCCTCTTTCTGAAAAAAAATGAGTGGGTGAGGGAATCAATCCACTTTACAGAGACTGAATACGTAATGAACACAGATGGCTCAAAAATTCCAGATGGAGTTGCGATCGGTGTTTTCAGCAGGAAACCAAAGACTAAAATATATATATATATATATATATATATATATATATATATATATATATATATATATATATACTAGTCTTGGTAGGTATGCTACAATCTTTCAGGATAAAATCTTTGCAATTAAATTGTGTGCAAGAGAGCTGTTTATTAGACCTGCTCTTAAAGCGCTGAGTTCCAAAAAAATAAACTTTTAGCTTGCATGAAACTGCATTTAATCTACGGAGTGTCTTGGTGCAAACAACAGAGTAGGTTTGCTGTGGATGCCTGGGCACCAGGGGGTGGAGAACAACGAGACATTCTCGACATTTTCGCAAAAAAAACCAAATCTGCGTTCACAGGACCAGAACCTGTCTTTAGAGTCACCAAGAGAAAGATAATGTCGTCAGTGGTGCATTATCAGATGCTGTATCCAGCTCCTACCTGGGCCTCAGTAATGAACAACAGGAAGCTCCTAACCAAGCTATCTAGCGTGCAACGAAAAATGAACATTCGAATCTGTTGTTCATACCGAACGATATCAACAGACGCATCAAAAGTCATATCGGGAATTCCTCTCCAATTGAACTCCAAATACGCGAGAGAATGAACAAACACCGAGGGATGGATGGGAAAACTGCACGAGCACATGTCATGATTAGGTGGCAGGACGGACGGTGGACATACCGACTAATACTGAACATCAGAAGTGGCTTGACAGGGCATATGGGGAAGAAGACTACTTTCTGAAGCAAGTGCTCACTGAGCATGGCAGCTTTAGAAGGTATTTGTTTAAATATAAAAGGACTGAATCGGCCAAGTGTGTGTATTGTGGAGTTGACGATGATGCGGATCACACGTTGATAGGCTGTCCGAGGTGGAACATGACGCGAGGGCAATACCTCGAAGTTACAGGAATTCCTTTCAACGTAGAAAATCTCATGAGTGACCTCTTAGGACCCGAGGAAACGTGGAACTGTTCCTACATGGTATATCAGGACTATAATGGAGACAAAGGAAAGAGACGAGATGAGAGAATAGAGAGAGGATAGATAGCCCTCGCATCGAAGTAATGCGAAAGCGGTTTCAGTACGAGATGGCGAGGAGAAAGTGAGGTTTTAGTTAGTAAGAGTCTGACACTACCCAATAAGGATCATCGGGTGCCCATGAAGGTTTCCTCACCTCCACAAAAGAAATTCTTTGGAGTCACCACAAGTGCTGCCAAAACCATGATTTCGGACTGGGCAGAGAGAAAAAGACTGTATAATATCGACCGCTCATTTCAAACAGTCTTATTATTTGGATATGGTACAAATGTGATGTTCTACTAAGAGTATGTCCATTAACCAGTCTGTATTTGCTCTTTAATCGGAATATGAGGCTAGAGGATTTACCATGTCTTTTCCCTTTGTTCGTTAATATGGGTCTTGAAAAGTTAAGTATCCGGAGAAGAAAAAAAACTCGCACAGAAGTGAATTTTACGATGTCACAAGTGACAGTTTCAGTAGGGTCTGGAGCACGTTTTAACTCAGAGATCTTTATGGGCACAGTCAGGAAAACCTCATTCATTATTGTAATCTAATCATGTATACTCCTGACCTTTAAACGTTTCTTGTGTGTTTACTTTTGTCACTTCCTATTAGGAGCATGATAAAATTTCTTTATAGGATCGTAAACCGACATTATTATATTATTATTCCAAGAGAATAGTAGGCCAATGGTTTTACGTATGCCAAATTTTATATTTAAGGTGTTAATTGTGGTTTTGTTGCATTTGATCAAGGATAAGTGACACTGTGTTTTTTATAAATTTTATTTAAGTTTAATTTACAATATAACTTTGAAAAAACCAAAATTATCCTTGCATAAAATTGTAAAAAATATTACGGTGGCATGAAATTTTTAATACACACATATTATACACTCATCGACAAAATTATCAAATATTTCAAAATTGTCATATTTTTATTTGGAAAAAATAAATTCTAATAAATCAAGCCATCAAACAAGAAAAAACAGTTTATTTTTTAAATTTTAAGTGAACAATATTTAGTTTATATGTGTGAAGAATCGTAAAAAAAATTATTACTAAATGTTAACAAAATTAAGTTAATTAAGGATATGTACTTTAAACTTTAATGTCATTAGGAGGACAAGTACTATACTTTTGATAAAAATAAGGGCATATTTAGTAACGAGTATTTTCTCTTTGAGCTCTTATGACAGCTTGCATCCCTTTTGGCATACTAAAAAGTAGAGTTTGAATGAATTCTTGAGGAATTGCATTCCATTCTTCATGCGCTGCAATTCGAAACTCTTATTTTGTACTGGGAACGGGATTTCTTCGTTGTATGCGGCATTTCAGATGATCCACGTGTGTTCGATCGGGTTCAAGTCTGGGCTATATGGTGGCCAATCTAATGTTTTAATCTGGACTTTATTTAGGAAATTTGTCACTATGTTAGCTGCATGTGGTCGAGCGTTATCGTGCATTAGTACAAATCTTTCGTATCCAATATGGCCAACATATGGCACAACATGCTTTTGTAGAATATTTTCAACATACAAGTCACTAGTCATACGTTCAATAACTTAGACAAGTTCGGTACGACCTTCCCAATTTATACCTTCCCAAAGCATTAAACCGTCACCTCCAAAACTAACACTCTTTTGAGATTGCAGCCGGCGTACCGTTCCCCAACTCTTCTGTAGACGTGGTTTCATCTATCTGGCTTCCATAATTGAATTCTGGTCTCATCCGTAAAGAGAATATTTTTTCATTGCTCGATATTCCACTGAACATGAATGCTTATAAATTCTAATCGACGAATTTTATAAATATTAAAAGACGTGGAACTTTGGCAGGCCTTCTTGGCTTTAAACTTACTTCTTTTAATATTCGTCTAACTGTTTTCGAACTAACATTAACTTGTCTTGCATTTAGTAGCTTTTTTTTTTTAATGAAAATAGTCGCAAAAAGAGTAGACCTATCGTGTGGGCCGCGGACGGCCCGCACTGCGACTGTTAGAAGGGGAAGGGATTAGAGAAAGGAAATGATTGTGGACCCATTTTTGAAAAGTTGCAGGTCATAGTTCTCTAAAAAAACTGATTTTTGAAGCTTGTTCCATTCCGTAGCAGCCCTGTAAAAGAAGGATTCTTGATGGAGATGGTTCCTTGTAGTGTCAATCTTGCGAGTAAATAGGTGAGACTGATCAGCGTGCCGAGTTCTTCGGCCGAATGTGGCCAATGGTGATACAAGAGTTTTTATTTCTCTGGAGCATCTGCCATGGAAATATCTGTAGAGTAATGACTGGTCTGCAACTCTTCTTTTATGTTCTAGAGGGTGTCTGTAAAAGTTGAGCTGTTTATCAACCGAATGGCCCTTTTCTGAATAGAATCTAGAAGACGAAGAGAATGCCTTGGTGCTGAACCCCAAATGTGCGAGCAATACTCCAGTAGAGGTCGGATTTGAGCCTTGTACGTCGTCAACAGTTGTCAGGAGTAAAAAACTTTCTAGCTTTCCACAGAAAACCTAGCCTCTGGCTTGCCGACTTTGCGATGTAAGCAACATGGTCATGCCAAGACATATTATGAGACACCGTGACTCCCAAAATCGAGATGGAGGGAGTTAATTCAAGGGTATTTCCGGACATTGTGATGGAATGATTTGAGTAATTCACTTTCTTGGAAAACGTGGCGCTTTGTGTTTTCTGGGCGTTGAACTGAACAAGATTGTTGGTTCCCCACTCGACGATTGATTCAAGATCTCTATTAATGGAATCAACATGTTCCTGCCTGAGTCTATTTGTATCATTCACCGAAAGTGATCGATAGGCTGTAAAAGTTGAGACAAGTGTGCTATCGTCTGCGAAACTGTAAATGGGGTTCGTGATGGTTTTCAAGAGGTCGTTGATGGGTAAAAGAAATAAGGTGGGGCACAGGATGTAACCCTGGGGGACCCCGGCGTTGGTTTTAAACGCATTAAAAGAAATACCGTCAACTGCCACAGGTAAGGAGCGATCTTGTATGAAGCTCAAGAGCCATTGGCGCAGTTTGGTTGGGAGACCGTAGGCAGATAATTTACTTAACAATGCCTAGTGCCAAACGCAGTCAAAGGCTTAAGATATATCCAAGGCTATTAAGATATATCCAAGGCTTATTTCTGAGATGCATAGATGTCAACGTGCGATTTCGTGTAGAGCTAAGAACCAAAAAGCGGTCATCCCTTGCTGTTGTCCAATCTGTTAAACCCTTTGTAAAATTTACGATACGTCTTCCAAAACGTCGTGCGGTAATGTTTTGTTGTAATCCTTCTTTATGTAGAGTTACAATTTGTACCGCTTCAACTTCATTGCAATGTCTGATTGGTGGCATAATGTTGTTATTAATTGAGAAAAATGCAAAATCGAATTACTTGTCACTTAGTTACTTCACCACAAATAACTTAATTAGCGATAGGTACTTAAATAATGTAACACAATCTGTATGATAGAAGACAGCAGAAACAAAAATCGCCATTAATTTTAAATAAACGTCAAAATATTTATGACACGTGATTATATTCGCCTACTAGTTAAATAACATTAACGCAGAAAAGTTTACGAAGATAATTTAAAATCATTTTGAAATAATATAAAATATTCGATAATTATTTCCTTGAGTGTATATTACCCCGCCATATTATTGGAGAAACGTTAAAAAAATATTGTTTTAGTTATATTATCATCTGCTTTGTGACTGTTATTCGCTGTAAATTATAAACCCATATGTGCAGCCATTACCTTTTTACAACCCTATTCGTCCTGAAGTACTTAATTGGTACATAGTTACATTACAAAATTATTTAATTAAACCTAGACCATACTAGGAGTTAAAACTCTCTATATAGTACTCTTTTTTTCAAAAAAATTCATCTTACATACATACATACATACATATAGTAACACCTTTTTCCCGTAGGGGTAGTGTGCCTACTTCCGACCACTTCCTTCCATTTGTTACGGTTCTTACATACATCTTTCGCTTCGTCTACTTTCATAAATGCTCTCATACATGCTCGTCGGTTAGTGGAACTCTTGACCTGGCCTTTTTTCAAAACAATGTCGATCTGATCAAGATATGATCGCCGAGGTCGACCTCTACCGACTTGCCCATTCGCCTTATAAATCTGTTTCGTTAATCATCCTTCATCCATCCAAACCATCTAAACATTCCTTTATCTATCTTTCCGCACGTTATGAATGCGGAAAATGAATGAAACCTATCGATTTTCATGTTAAGACATCAAGAAACCGGTCTTTTTATTTAAAATGAATGATTCATCGATTTTACCACTTTGCCAACGTAGTTGTCTAGAAAGTTTACCAGACGCTTTACGAAAAATTCCGGATACATACACTGCGGTATTATCACTCTCTCTGAGGAATATGAACCAGTCTTCTGTTGCCGAGAAATATTTTTACCCAATCAACATGAGCTTATCCGAAAAATTGCTGTGCCACGTAATTTTCATTCAATATTTATTTATGACTACAAGATTATTTAAACCGCGCGCGTATTTTTATCTGGTTCAATATCTTAAATTGTACACAATTACTTAATGACTCTGTCAAAATTTAATAAACATTAAAATGTATGTATTAGTTTACGAATAGAGATCATGTTCACAGATAATGCCATTGCCGTTGAAATTCCTAGATGTCTGGAGCTGCGCAGTGTAAAAGTGTATAGATACTGTCAAAACCTTTTGTGGTCATGGAATTATTTGGAAAAAAATACCCATCGTTTTATTGCGGGTTAAAAAAATCCTTGTTACGTTGGGATCATTGATAAGGCTAATATTTCTCTACTGAATGAAACTTAGAAGTACAAACAATGAAGAAGTGTTAATAGATTGGTAGACAGAGGTTTGGTGTTAAAGCAACGCTAATTATAATAAAACTAACAGCATCAATAAGGAAAATTAAAACATAAATTTACAATACTATCGTAAAAAGCATTATAAGTTATAGCAAGTGTGGCTAATAAATTAATGAACAAAAAGATACTAGACGTAACAAAAATGGACTTCTGAAGAATGAAAAAGAATAGAAAAATGGGAATTGGAGAACTGATGGACGCAAAATACACAATAATATATTAAATAAAAGACAAACAATTAATATGGTTTGGGCATGTATTCGTCACACGACAAAATATGGAAAACAACTTAACAATAAAACAAGAACTGAAATTGAAAGACGTAGAACCCATACGTATTTATAGAAGATAAAGATTTTTGGTCAATGGTTGGGAAGATTTCAAGTTTTTATATAGAGTAATGTTGAGACGTGTTTATACTTGCTGCGCCCAGCTGGTGGGCAGAGTTGTTTGTCAGCAGTGATATGCTAAAGTGCATGCTATGGCATCTTGGTCACGAAATGATATTCGGATGGTTTTGCGGTATAACTTTGCTCGTGGTTTAAACATAGACCAGTACTTGGAAGAAATAACTCTTGCACCAGGTTATGACTATCCACATCGTATGACTATATTCAGATGGTACAGAGAATTCCAAAGGGGAAATTTTATTCTGGGGGACGCTGAGAGGAAGGGTAGGCCACCAACGTCCGTAACTGAGAAAAACCCTTGACGAGTGACTTACCACCAGATTGAGGAATCTTTAGTCCTAAATGCACCAGCAATTCGTACGATTCTAAACAATTATTTGCACATGACGAAAGTTCTTCTCTCTGGGTGCCACATAGTCGTACTGAAGACCAGATGACACGACGTGTGAAATGATGCTGGGAGCCGCTGAAAATGTTTGATAAGGACAATATCGGTATGTGAGCAACGTGGCAGGTGACGAGACTGTACTATTATGACGTGTCTTTTATCACGAATATTTGACCACTAAGGGACTGAAACTGCTTGAGCACCCTCCTTACAATCCAGACTTTGCACTGTTCTGAAGCTGAAAGGGAGACGGTTTTCCAGTGATGAGGACCTTTTGAGGATATGGGACAACGAGTGCGCCATACTCCCTAGCGAGACGTGGCAGATGAGGTTTCGGAGAATGGAGAGATGTATTGCCTGTGATGGAAATTATTTAAAAAAAATTAAATAAATAGAGCTAGCTGTATTGATAAAACTTTCCTAGTTCCCTTTGTAGAAGCTAATTAATGTAAAAAAATAACATGGGTGCAAACAAGAATCATTTTGTTAGACTTAGTAAACGGTCTGTTCTGATAATGCTTCATTACCGAAATCTATTTAAAACATTATTTTAAAGTAGGATTTACTAAAATAGTAAATTACCAACAGTTAAAATTTTTATTTTCTTTTCTCAAATATTCTTCAAGTCGATTTTTAAACGATAAATAAATAAATAAAATAAATAAATTCCCAAAATTTTATAGATACAAAATACAAATTTCACAGTTTGTAAAGGCTCTCGCTATACGCATTCAAAAATAATCATTATTATTTTCGTCGTTATGTTATTGTAATAAAAGGTAATTTGTGAATGATATGAATATTGAAAGATATTACTTATATTAAATGTTTAAAGTTGTATTTATTACGATAAATAAACCGCCTGTCCATCTAAATGTTCGTGTTATTTTTATTGTAATAAAACTTAATGTTGGATTTAAAATTTGCCAAAGTGTTGCCTCTTGTTTTTCAAATCCTAATTAAAATCCTAATTTAAATTAATATTGCAAATGGTTACATTGATTTTATATCTTGATCATTATTTCTTTCATTTTCCCCAACTCTTCTACCTTTATTTGTAAATAACTCTTTTGCATTTTTATTAGCTGCAACGTCTCTCCCAGAACCTTTTTTAATTAAATATACAGTTTTACCTGTCATAAAAATTCCACATATTCGAAATCTTTTGAATGGTATTTCTCCTTGTTTTAACTCTCTTAGATTATTGTGAATTCCGGTTTATTTAATAACATACAACATTTTTTGCTAAACATAAAAATATCAGCGCGATTACGTTGATGAACAATAACTAGTAATTAATTGGTATTATATAATAATCACATTTATATATAAAAACAAAGAATTCCGTAGTTTTTTTTTATTAAATTTATGAGGTTGGTAACAATAAATATTTTATGTACCTACCTATATTCTTAATGTACATTTTAAAAGTCGACAAATTATTCAACAATTTAAATAATAATTTACTTTTGACTTGTCACAACTACAGGGTGATACCGGGATTTTGATAAAAACAAAATCGTTTCAAGTATTTGTCTACAAAGTGTTAAAAATAATTTAATACAGTTTAGAGGACATATACATTGACAAAGCATTCAGAAATTTAAATAATATTCTCCTTTTGACCTTTCATAACTACATGGTGATATAGGAATTTTGATAAAAAACATAATTACTGTTTCAAACGTTGATCTACAATATGTTTAAAAATAATTTGTCATATTTTGAAAAAAAATTTAAATCGACGAATAATAAAGAAAATTTAAGATTTAGTCTTCATTTTACGAGGTGATAAAGGAACTTTAATAAATAAAAATATTATTTTTGGTAATCATCACAACTCATGACAATATTTTGTTACATAATCTAATGACATGAATAATAATGATTTGTGATAAAAAGTAGTGGTAGTGTTTGGTCAAGTTTTTTGCTCATCTATGTATTGAATGAAAATCAGCGCATAAATATAAAATAAATCAATGATAACTGCGATAAATTATTCATAATTTTTAAGGTAAATATTTTATTATACGGAGTGGGCCGCAGAAAACAGTCTACCCCGTTATTTGGCAGTATTCATAAGAATTCAAGGAAAAGCTGAAACACGTTGATTTTTGTTCCGAGGGGGACACATTTTTACGATACAGATATCTGTGATTTGTCAACCCCTTTCCTTCCACTTCCCCAACCCCTTAATTTAAAATGAGTGTACCATCTAGTCCCTCTTTAGGGAAACCAAGACCAAGTCGTTGGTAAGAGGGCTCAGTAGCCTTTTATACAGGAAGCGATTCGGGCGGTAGCGTAGCTACCGGTAAGGCCACTCATACCAGTAAGGTCTCGAAGTGATGAAGGCGAAGCTAAGAAGGTTCACAGGCAACGTCTGACCCAGAATGGGCGGCTGCAAACAGCGTCTGTTCTCCATATTAGGAGCGGCTGAACAGCAAGCACACTTCTCAACAAGCATTGGGCCAGCACGAGAAGTTAAGGCTTTAAACCTTCCATAAATCTGAATCAAGAGGAACGCCCTGTGATTCGTCAAGCCTCTTCCTTCCACTTCCCCAACCGCTTAATTTAAAATAAGTGTACCATCTGGTCCCTCTTTAGGGGAACCAAGAACTTGTCGTTGGTAAGAGGGCTCAGTAGCTTTACATCCAGGGTAGCGTACCTACCCCGGTAGGGCCACTCATGCCAGTAAAACCGTACCGTAAAAAGTTGTGAGATCCATGTAATACCAAATCGGTTAATTTATTCAGTCCCTACTTAAGGGTCCTTCTGTCTTAAGTTATATCGTAATTAGCTAACCTAACCACATCTTATAGTGACCATATCAATATTAAAAATCTTTTATGTTTTAAATAAATAGATTGACTTGGCCATCGCATGAAAACACAATGTATTTCACAAGTAATACATATTATATTAAATTAGATTTTTTTTTTTTTTTTTATGTTCTGGTTCCCACGAAAAGGGATATCCTGTAATGTTCAGAGAACATCGTGGGAACCAAGGGAAAGAAGGTAGGAGTTAGTGTTCTTCTTAAATTTCTGGAGGTTGTATGCCTCGGGGAACACCTCCCTAGGCAATGAGTTCCAAAGCCTCGCAATTCGTTGGATGAATGAGTCTTTGGAAAGTGATGTTCTGCAGGTCTCCAAAGTGACCACGAAGGGGTGTGAAGACTGAACTTGACGGGTTAATCTTGAAGAGACTGCCAAAGGAGGAACGATTGTTGATATTTCAGAAGAGCATCGCCCATGAAAATATCTATAAAATAGAGACAAATCGCCAACTTTTCTACGGTGTTCCAGACAAGTGAGCGAGTTTGTAAGCGAGGCATCACCGACGAGACGAATTGCCCTTTTTTGGACAGAATCCAGTAGCTTCAGGATATGTTTAGGTGCTGCACTCCAAATATGGGAACAGTACTCCAGTATAGGTCGGATCTGTGCCTTATAGATCATAAGCAGCTGACTGGAGGTGAAATAGCTCTTGGCACGAAACAAAAAACCAAGTTTTTGGGATGCACTTTTGGCAATGGACCTCACGTGATTTTCTCAGGAAAGGTTATTGCTGATAGTAATACCAAGCATCGATATGGATGACTTCAGTGGTATGGTTACTCCTGACAAAGTTATGTTAGGCACAGTGAGATCGGCTTTTCTAGAGAAAAGACATGCTTGTGTTTTGTTTGCATTGAATTCTACCAAGTTATTGGATCCCCATTCGAGAATTGTTGCTAAGTCCATATTTATATTGTTAACATTTCTTCCTCGTTCATTTCTGGTTTCACGGGCTGATATAGGGGCCCTGGAAGAGAAAGCGGTATGGAGGGTACTATCATCGGCAAAGCTGTGTACGGGACATGAAGTTGCTTTCAATAGGTCGTTGATGTGAAGTAAAAATAGTGTTGGTGCTAGAATGGATCCTTGCGGAACACCAGCATTTATGAGTAGAGTGTCAGATGAAACTCCATCGACCACTACATGGAAAGACCTGTTTGAGAGAAATCTAGCAAGCAGAGAACACAGCTGAGGGGGCAAGCCATAAGATGGAAGCTTGGCGAGGAGTCCCTGGTGCCAAACTCGATCGAACGCTTTGGAGATATCTAATGCCACAGCTAAAGTTTCTCCATACTTTTCAATAGATAGCTGCCATATATGTGAGACGTATGCGAGCAGGTCACCAGTGGATCTCTGATGGCGGAAGCCATATTGCCTATCATTGATAATTCCTGAGTCTTCCAGATATTTCATGAGCTCAGTGCGATTGTCAAGTCAATCTATTTATTTAAAACATAAAAGATTTTTAATATTGATATGGACACTACAAGATGTTGTTAGATTAGCTAATTGCGTAATAACTTAAGACAGAAGGACCCTTAAGTAGGGACTGAATAAATTAACCGACTTCGGGTCAAATCTTGCAACTTAATTTTAGCAGTTATCCTCAACCGAATGGTATGAAATTTTGCATTCACATTTAGTTTTGGTGACAATGCATGGTTAGCTAAGTGAAGACATTCTAAATCCAATATGGCGGACGGGCCAAGATGGTGGACTAGTTATTTTTTGTGCACTCCCATGATATGTGTATCGGATTAAAGGGTTTGCTGAAAAGCTTGCCCTAGAAAATGTTTTTTGACTATAAATTTATTCTTTTGTAATGACTAAAAAAATTTTATTTAAGCAAACGCCCCCATGTAAAAGCTAGAAACAAAATTAAAGTAATGAACATAATTATGAAATAATTCTACCTTATAAATCCTTTCGCGGGTGATTATTTTTAATGAATTAAAATTTTTTATGGCATTTATGAAATTTCAACTCGTAACTGTTATATTTTTATCATAACTGTTTTTTATGTTTAAGCGTGGGATTTACAACAACAGCATTTTTAAATGAATATTTTAATAAAACTCGTTGAGAAACCTTTTAGTATTTTTAATACAATTTGTTATTGTATACAACAATGCCGCATTAATTAACTTTTGAACAATTAATAAAATTTTACACTTGGTATCCCACTAAACAGATCGATTCGTTCTAAATGTTTCTTTTTTTAAATCAAATATCACTCAATTCACATTATTTATGTTTTATTTAAAATACATGCTATTTTAATGAGATACATTTATTTTTAATCTAAACATTGTGTATTTTATAAATTTTATGGATTTTTTAATTCTGATCGTTATCGTATTCTTCGTAAAGATCCCATAATTTTTTTTGAGAAATGAGTTTATTTTTTTGGTTATTTTTGGTACAAATTTACTTTAAATATCATATTACGAAATAGTACGTAAAAAATTAAGTTATTGCTTTTTAATGTTAATATAATTGTTACGGTAAGCGAACTTTAAATTAAAACATTTATAATTTTTTTAATATTAAATTACATACAAACATATTATGTAACAACTATTATTTTTTATGTGATGATATTCGTTAACTAATTTTTGGTAATTTTTTTTTGATTTATACAATTTTAGTAGCAAAATTTTACCACCCTTTTTTCATGCAAAAATTTAAATGCTGTTTTTTTGTTAATTGATTAAGTTGTTGTGATTTCGGAAAATTTGCAAGTATGTTTGCATTTTTGTAATTGGTCATATGTCCTTAAGCTCATTTTGAATTTAAATGGTCCAGAAAATGTTTTACATTCATAAATTGTTTTAATATTGTTTCTTCATTAAATAAATTTTGTAGGTACCTATATGAAGTTAACACAACAATCCTATCACAATTTATCTTGACTTTATCTATAATTTTGTGCAAATGTGCAATTTTTGTGCGTTATTCGCGATTTTTGTGCATTAATATTTTTTTTTAAATTAAAAGTTGTGCTAGCTTAAACCTAATATAGTACAACTTTGTTATTCGTCATGCAATTTCAATGGAAGAAAGATCATAATTTTGTGTTTTTTGTGCAAATAATGTGTGAAATTAATAATCAATGTTGTCCAATATTTTTTCTGAAATTAAAAGTTGTGCCAGCTTAAACACAAGATAGCACAACTTTGTTATTCTTACATACATACATACACACAGTCACGCCTTTATCCCGTAGGGGTAGTCAGAGGCCACTTCCTTCCACTTGCTACGGTTCTTACACACATCTTTTGCTTCCTCTACTTTCATCAGTGCTCTCATACATGCTATTTATCTTGTAGCACGATTTTCGTTCGCTCTTGCCACATGTCCTACCCATCTCAATCTACCTATTCTTATAAGCGATACCACATCTCTTCCCTCTGAGATCTGTTTGTATTTGTTGTAAAGCTCAAAGTTGTATAGCCTTCTCCACATACCATTTTCATAAATCGCGCCTATTCTTCTTCTTAGGATCTTACGCTCAAAGGTTAATAGAACGTTTTCGTCTGCCTTAGATATTGTCAATGTTTCAGATCAGTATGTTAGGACTGGTAGTATGAGGGTCTTATAGTTGGTCAGTTTGGTTTTTTGGCTTAGATTTCGACTCTGTATCTGTTTACTTAGGCCAGATAATTAAAATATTTGGGTTAATTTTTTTTACCAATATTTTAATTGGTGTTAAGTTTAGTTATAATTATTTTTCAGCACACTTCATTAAGTATAATTCCCTATAAAATGCGAATATCGTTTTTAACCAAGAACTTTCTACCTGAAATAATGTAGGATTTTATTCCGAAACGTAATGAATATGGTAAAGTTAGTGTAGATATGTTGTTTAGACCTTAAGTAGAAAAAAGACCACAATTAACGTTCAGAAACAAAAATATTCCCTACCTGAGGTCTACGACGAAAGAATACCGATGTTTTGTTTAAACTTTTGTAGGTAGAGGCAACTTTATAGAGCGATGATACCCAGACAAGTTTAAACTTGTGCGCACAAGGTAATCCTCAAATATTTTTTTATTAATAAAATAACAAGACCAAGACCCACTATTTTGCCGGCTATATGCGAACCAAACAGTTCATTTCTGCTGTTGTGAGTGTTAGCTGATTTAATTATTCTGTTACGGGTTTCGTCTTGGTATTTATTTATTTTACAAAAAGAAATCTTAAACATGTTACAATTCCTATTTTCTCTAACATTTACAGCCATCGATTATTTTATGGGGGAATACTAGACCGATTTTCTGACTTCTATGTGTTAAATTATTCAAATTCAGAGCTCTTAATCTCTCTCTTTATTTCCAAATTTAAGCCACAGTATATAAGGAATTTATTTTAAATACTTTCCAATGTATCTAACTGAACTTCTTCCTTATCAAGTTTGGCTTGAAATTTTTGGGGAATAACTAAAAAATATTTATCAAGTTTTTCATACATACATATAGTCACGCCTTTTTCCCATAAGGTTTAGCAGAGTTTCTTTCCTTCCACCTGCTACGGTTCTTACAACATCTTTTGCTTCTTATACTTTCATTAAAGCTCTCATACATGCTCGCCGGTTGTTGGTACTCTTGACCTGGCCTTTCTTTAAAACCATGTCGATCTGATCGAGATATGTTCCCCGAGGTCCACCTCTACCGACTTGCCCATTCACACTCGCCTTCTAAATCTGTTTTGTCAATCTTCTTTCATACATCCTCTCCATGTGTCCAAACCATAAAAGCATTTCTTTATCTATCCTTTTTACTGCATCTTCTTTTACACCACAGCGTTCCCTTATCATTCTATTCCACACTTTATCACTCCAGCCATACTACTCATTTCCGCAGCATTGATCTTACTTTCATGCTTCTTCTACCAAACCCAACATTCACTACCGTAAATAAGTGTAGGCACAGCTAGTCGTGCCATTTTTGACACGTTCTGGCTGCTCATAAAGTTATGCCTCATTAATTTGTTTTTCTGTCTTCTCAATATTACAGTTATACTTTCCGTCTCCCGTAAAATTTAAACCCAAGTATACAAATTCTTTCAGTTGTTCTACTCTCCTTTAAACAGAACCTCGCAGTTTGTCATGCTTTTTTCACTTTTTAACCGATTTTAAAAAAGGAGGAGGTTCTCAATTCGACTGTATTTTTTTTTGTTTGTTACCTTAGAACTTTCGACTGGGTGAACCGATTTTGATGATTATTTTTTTATTTGAAAGCTGGTGTTTCCCGTGTAGTCTTATTTTAATTTGGTCCAGTTCTGACAATGGCATCCATGAGAAAACCATATAAGTCTTAAATTTGCATTAAGTATGTGCGCGACAAATGGACGAATAACTCGATATCACGCCAACCGATTTCGATGGTTCTTTTTTTATTGGAAAGGATGTACTTCGATGATAGTTTGGTAGGTTCTAATTATGAGATTTATGACAAAGTAAAGGAACTCTTCAATTCTTAGGAGCAATTAACGATACTCTGCCGAATCTTTTATAGGCTATCCGGATATTTTTTGAAGTCGGTTTTTTTCCAAGAATTATTTAACCACATAAATACTTAACAAAAACTACCGCCTCTAAATTTCCCATTGATTTAACGAAATTTGGGTTATAGTCGGTTTAAAGGAGGTGTTTGTTTGCAGGAAAAACGTGAAAATAAAAATAGTATTTATCTTATTTTTCATGCACAAAAAACCTAACCTAAACCTATCACCTCTAAATTTCCCATTGATCTAACAAATTAGTATTAAAGTCGGGGTTTATTTAGGTGTTTTTCATTTCCGACAGTTAGAATATCGTGAGTGTTATTTTCTGTGAGTTACCTCGAATTTAAGAAATAGTCAAAGTAAAGTTTATGCATTGAGATTAGTTTTTGGTAAATATACTTAATAATTACTCAAGCTGGATAATTTTAAAAACTCTTTTTAAATAAAATAATATTTTATTTTTCCACAAATAATTTATTTCAAAACGGTATAAGGATATTATGCCACACAAAGTGTGTTGTTTTTATTGTGGGAGAATGTGGTTTATTCTGGAAAAATAAGATGCAAAATTTATCTTTTGGGAACAATTTGGGATTGTGAAGTCGTTAATAAAAATCTATGAATAACGAAAAATGTTACACGTACTGCATTCAAAATTTAAATCTATTACGAACATGGAATTTGCTTGTGCTTACATATTTATTTTAACACCAAATGTGAACGTCCTCGCATGACCTGTGTTAAGTAGAAACATATCTTACCTAGATTTTCGCAACAAGAACCTTTTTTTAACAGAATGCAGTTTCGGCTCTTTGCTTCCGGAATTTCGGGTGACGTCTTTGTCGTCTAAACCTTGCACGAAACACAACATCACTGACTCTGCCATACAGGACACGCTGTGGTATTTTCTTGATTGCAAAAATCGACTTCGGGCATATTTTGACGCCGGGTCAAAATTTTCCAGATTAGCCAGAGTAATGGATTTTTTGTTGGTAAACACACTAATTAAAACAAAGCTGGTGGGTAGTAATGTGGTTAGAAAATTGCTACGTTAAAGGCACTTTTTTAATTGGTAATTGTTTTATGTTCTTACTAAATTAACAAAGTTTTATGTCGGTTATAAAGAAGTTAATTTTAATTAAAAGCACTAAGAAAATTTAATAACTAGTTGGACCGTTTCACGTCTATACTAAGCCCGATATTTTATTAAAAACTCTCTCCGATAAAAAGAAAACACTGAGATAAAAAGTCTCGTAGATTTTAAATACCGGCTGATCGATAGGTGTTTTATCGACATACTATACTGGATTTTCCGATGTATGCACTCGCGAATCACGACGGTGAAATTCGTGAATACTAAGACACTGTATGGATGAAAAATTCAAACTATTTATAATCGGGTACACGTGTTGTCGATTTATTGCCAGGACGAGTAATGTCCACATGACAACGCTATAGTTCGCTTTGTGACCCGATTACCGAACTACCAACAGACTTGCATCGGGCGTGATGGTTTGATGAAAGAACATTGTTTTAATGCACATTTTGTTGGTGGTTTCGTGAATAAAGAAGAGAACGTGTAACGAAACGGCTGTTGGGTTTATTGATCGCGGCGCGCGACTGCTTAACAAACACTTGACAGTCGGCAGGCAACCACGTTCCTCTTGCCCTGCCTCTGTCTCCACCTGATTCACTAGAGCGCTGCAAACAGCTGACTCCATGGGCGGATCGCTCGATGGACATTTCAAAGACATTTTTCTCTCCTGCAATAATTGTCAGTGCCACACGCTATCTTGCTTCTGACAAATCTGTTTTTAAGTTAATTAGTTAACTAGGATTTGGCTATTTTCTTTATTAAACTTTTTTTATTTATAGCGGTTTCAATTACTTCTTTTCTTTGTTATTTTTAATTATATTATTAAGTTGAATTTCTTTTAAAAATTCATTAGTATTCGTAAGTTGCAAAGAGCTGAGCCTAAGTTGTTAGGTACTTCAAACAGTTCTTGTGATGGTATCCAGATATTGACAAATATTTAAGAAACAGAAATTTCGATCAGATAGCTGGACAAAATCCAGTCGACCAGCACAAAATATAATAAATATTCTCGATCTATTAGTCTCCTTTCAAATTTTTCGAAAAGTTGATACTTACTAAACTAATGCCCATACTAGAAAACAATAAACTAATACCACCACACCAATTTGGGTTAATATAGCATCACTCAACAAATACAAATACTTAAAAGAATCAATAAAGACTTTAAAAATAACAAATATTACTCTGCAGTATTCTTTGACATCAGACATCGTATCAGCGTATCGCTAGTTCTCGTCTAGAAGTAAGTGGTTTGATGTGAGGCGTGTGTAGCGAATTCTTAAGCCGGTCAATGTAATCTGGTCATGGCGATGCAATAGCCATCGGATTTTCCATGGATAAACAAAATGCTCGACTTTATTTAATTTAGAATTTGTTTTTTCCTATTTTTGCTTCTATGGCATAGAAGCAGCAACACTAAATAAAACATCGTTAAAAGAATTGGAAGCCTCCAAAATGTGGTTATACAGAAGAATACTCTATCGTATGTAGACTGAATCACTAACGAAGAAATACTCAGACGACTAGGAAAAGGGACAAAGCTTGTGAATAAGACGAAACTTCGAAAGCTACAGTACCTGGGTCAAGTTATGAGAGGAGAAAGATATACTCTGTTACAAGTGATTAGCACGGCAAAATTGTTGGCAATCGCAGCATAGGTCGAAGAAGAATGTCATAGCTGCGCAACTTGAGAGAGTGGTTCAACTGTTCGTTAGTCCAACTTTTTAGGTCAGCGGTGGATAGAGTTAAAATATTCATGATGGTAGCCAACCTTCTAAAGAAGAAGAAGAAGAAGATTTTTGTTACCATTCTTGACAAAGGATATTCGTAATATGATTTCGAATGTCAAGGATTACTTGAATATCTTCAATGATAACATAATTTGCCGCAGTATTGCTGCTTTGCAACTAATTCATTTCCTCTGATACCAATAGGACTGGGGGTCCCGACGACAACTATTGTTGTATTTCTCTACTTGAAATCATAAATGAAACATGCAATATTACTGCTAACGGATTTTTATGCTGGGTCATGTAAAACCTTGTATGGAGCTAAGGGAGACAGTGTTTTTACCGTTAGTTAAAAAATCTTCATTGTCGATATTTCACAATTTTTATTTCCTTTTTTCGTGTTTGTTTTGACACACCATTGGGATTTCTTAGCCACTAGGAAAATTACAAGATTGCATGTAAAACTATACCATGTAATTAAAAATTTCCCTTAACTCCGCCACGTTGTTTAAACCCCTCTCATCTGACAGATCCCAATATGATCAATTGTTTTATTGTATATAAACCTAAATTATAAATATTGGCTCTGTTCCTAATGATCACTTTTGTAAAGCCCAGTTCGATCCACAATAATGCACAATAATTTATTGAGCCACTGACTTTTATATTTAATGAATAAAAAGCCCACAATTGCTGTCCATACTTAGTCATTTATCAGTAATGTATAAAGAATCCCTTTTTTATCTAGTTTCAGGCCGCCGTTCAAAATTCGAGTTTATTATATTTTTAGTTTTAAGGTTAATTTTGCATATTCACCTTTATAGAAATTGGTATATTTATATGTTGGATTAACACGAAATAATTGTTTGAGATGTTTATCGATACACACTGTTTACGGTGCTCTCATTTCAAAACCAGCCAGTCCAAATAACTTGATTTTGCGTAAATGTAAAAAAAACAAAAGACATGTCGAATTTTAAATCAAGGGGGAGGTTTAAAAATGGTATTTTGCTCTTTTAAAGTGTCACCCTTTTTACATCCCCCACCCCTTCTTTAAAATGTCAAATATCAGCCCCTACCTTGTGATACTTTGTAGATAACATTAAACATAGCGAAATAACAACAGAAATTAAAATAAAGTTTATTACAAACAGCTCCTTAAATGTATTTACAGTAACTGTTCTAATTGTGCCCCGTTATTTTGTAGGCAATAATACCTATTTTTAAATTCTTCTCGAACTCTTTGTAAAGTTTCGCTAGTAATTCGTCTACATTCTTCAGTTCTTCTAAGCTTTGGTTCTTCAATAATTTGTTAACTAATGTTTTTAAATGGCTCCTTAGAAAAAAGTCAAGCGGTTTTAGATTTGGAGATCTTGCCGGCCAATCTAATGTCTTGGAAATTGTTCGTCTAGCCATTGTCTTACAGTTAGTGGGTCATGTGGTGTAGCTCCGTCCTGTTAAAGGAATATATTCTGTTCATCTAGTACCATATTCCCTGTTAATCAACTTGTCTTTCTAGTGACTGAGTAATGGATCAATTTCATTTTCTAATAATTGTAGGTACAATTCTGTCGTTAGTTTTTGGTCAATAAAAATTGGTCCAATTATCTCATTTCCCAGAATACTAGCAAATACATTGATCTTAGCTGGAAACTGAGAATTATCCTGTCGAAACACGTGAGGATTTTCGTCATCCCAGTACCTACAATTATTTTTGTTAACAAAGCCATTTAAATAAAACGTTGATTCATCATTGGAACAAATAATTTTAACCAAATTTGCGTCTTTTATTTTTTGGGACATTTGTATTTTAAAAGGAAAAAACTTATGCAATTTTAACACTTTGTGTATGGAACCACCAAAAAATATTTGTAAGTTTTGATACTTTTGGAATGGAATAGGTAGAATCTATGGCAAAATGACTCGGTACTTCAATTTGTGCAGCTTCGTCGAGAACTCTGATATTATTATTCTTTTATTACAAACGAATCCAGTTTCTCCAAATTTCCGTACTATTTCTATGATGGTCTGGTGGCCTATATTTCTATCAGGATGCCGAGCAGAAGACAACCGGAAAGACCTAAAATGAGATGGAGAGACTATGTTCTATCGGATATGCGGAAGATTGGCATTGAAAATGAACGGAAAACAATGCTAGATAGAAGTCAATGGAGGCAAATTGTGCTTGCAGCCAAGACCCACATAGGGTTGTGCTACTTGAAGAAGAAAAAGAAGTAAAAATTGATCCTAAAAAATTTTAAAAATAATAAATAGGTAATAACTAACAATAAGAGATTAATTGCACGTTTTGTTTTTAAATGATTAATTTTAGGTTAAAAATAAAATGTAAATGTAAATAGTAAAAATAGAGGTGATCTACAAATACTAAAATATTTTACAAATAAAAAATTGATTAACCAACAGGCAATAAAAATTATTATGATTCCACAGTTGATCGACTGCTGTATTTTTCAATAAGGAATTGAATTAATCGGTTTTTGTGTGTTATGGGTGTAATAAATAATTGTTTTTCATTTAAATAATTATGTTTGCGTTTTAAAATCAAGATAAAACTTGCTTTATTATTATTTTTCGATTAGTTTTTAATTTTAGGAACTTGTGCACAGTAAATTTTAAAAGCGAAGTCAGTTGAATCATGACTTTTCTGAACTGGCACAGGAAATCGAATGAGTTTGTTCTATATTATTATACTTAAAACATTTCGTAGAAGTTAATATTCTTGATATTTGGAGAATCACGACTGGTAAATTTAAACTTTTAAGAAGAATGTTAAAATTATTTATTTTTATGAGAATCATACGGTACAAAAAAAAGTTATTTTTTTTAATGATGAAAAGGTAATAAAGCAGCAAACGTTATAAAAAAAGGAAGTTATTTAAAAGTTTACAACATGTATTACGATTAAATGTAAATATTGTACGGGGTGTTATAAATTGTTTTAAGTATATATTGTTAACATATTGTTACGAAAACGGGGATAAAAGCGAGTCATTCTAATAAGTATTTATTGTGTTGCCGGTGACTTTCTCAAGCGATAAGAACACCGTAATAGTCGACACGAAATTCGATTAGAAAATTTACTTCAAAAAGCCAGAGTTAAGCATATGTAAAATGGCACATCCTAAAATTGCTAATCCTCATCTCGAACGAGAAACGAAAACAGGAGCGGACTACTTATAAGTGTGTATACATATTTTATTATAGGTTTTAAATAAATTATGGACGTTAATTTTAAAATAACTTTCAATTTTTTAAATTTAAACCGAAAAGATCAGCCGATAAAGGCAACTCATGTGTCATTGTTCAAATTTACCAATTGCTCGAAATGACTGCAGACCGTAAAACCAATTAGCTAATAGAAAGATAAAATCTGTAAAGAGTATATTTCTAACAAAATTTTTTTTTATTATTAGGTAGGTATGTTATTAATAGTCTTCAAATAGTAACTTAATATCGAGACTTTTTAAATTAAGAATTTTTTAAACATAACATAAGATCATCATCATCATCAATCAGCCCACATTCGTCCACTGCTGGACATAAGCCTCCCTTGATTGCCTCCACATTCTCCTATTTTGTGCCTCATGTATGCAATTTGTGTGAATACGTTTAATATTATCGGACCATCCAGTTGGTAGTCGTCCACTGCTTCTGTATGCCTCCACTCTATGATCCTTTTGGTCCATCTGTTGTCCCGCATTCTCGCAATGAGTCCCGCCCAATTCCACTTTAGGATTGCTATTCATTCTACTGCGTCAATCACTCTGGTTCTTCTACGTAGCTCAGCGTTTGTAATGTGATCTCTGAGGGTCAGTCCTGACCTTTCCATTGCACGCTGTGCCACTTTGATTTTATTCCAGCTTTTTTGTTATTGTCGAAATCTCAGCACCATAAGTTAGGACAGGCAGAACACATTGGTTAAAAACCTTTCTCTTCAGAGAGATTGGTAAATCTGACTTTAATATATGCCTTAAGTTCCCAAATGCGGCTCAAGTTAATCCTATTCGCCTAAGCAATTCGCAAGTTTGATTATCTCTGTTTATACGGATTTCGTGGCCAAGATACTTGTATGAGGTAGTTTCTTTTACTTGGATGCCATCTATGTATACTCCTTTACCGAGTACAAGGTTAGTAATTAGTTGGGTTTTTCTCACATTAATTTTTAGTCCGACCTTATGGGCTAATATTAGATACCATTGTATAAAAGCCGACATTAACCAACATAATAATATAGTATTTTGTGGCTCTAGAAAGAGCGAATTTGTTTATAAAGGTTATAACGGGACCATTCTTTACTTTGTCACTCTTTCACTCATCTCTTTAGAGTCAACGTCAGACATTGTATCACTGCCATCATCCGTACTTTCTATATTAGTTTACTTAATATTTATTTTCGACGCCAATTACGTGTTAAATTGCATTTTTCAACATGTAACCTTAATTTTTTTCGCTTCTTCTCTAATTAATTGGAGAACAGCCGAAGAACATTTCGGGGCCACATTCTTTCTTCCTATAACTCAACAAGCGTAAGAAGTCTCTTGAACCCCAGATGCGTCAAGAGACAATCGCGGCATCGATCCTTTTTCTATATTTTGTCGGCCAGCTTGCGTCTTTCTTTCGGTTGCGCATTTCTAAGTGACTCCTTACGCTTGTCGAGTTTTACATTTCCTTTTAATTGCGCCCATATTAACTTTATTGGGTCATTGGGTTTATGTATAAAAATAAAGAGGTAGCTATCATTTTCTTTTCTTTTAAAAACCGTTACTTCTATTTTACCTACATTTATTTTTATTCCTTTGATTTTCAGGTCATCATGCATAACATTAACCATCCACTGCAACTCCTCTTCAGATGACGCTAATATGACTTGATCATCGGCGTAAAGAAGACATTTAACGATCAAATAAATCATTTTTAATCCAGACACGCTCTATTTTAAATCTTATAAAAAATCGTCTATGTATAAGTTAAACAGCCATGGCGAAGCCACACATCCCTGTCTCACACCCTTTTCGTTGTTAAATCAGTCCGTGCAAGCTCCGTTTATCCTGACACAAGCAGTGGAATCCTCGTAAAGTGATTCAGTGCTCATAGGCCTTTTCTAAGTCTATAAAAGCGCAATAGACCTTCTGACTTCTAGCCAAGAATTTTCGAGTATACCTCGTAATGAAAAGATCTTATCCATACATTTTCTTCCTCTTCTAAATCCTGCTTGCACATCTCATATCATCTTCTCAGTTTCATTCGATACTCATTTAATCAATATCTTTGCATATAGTTTGCTAACTATGCTGAGTAAACTAATACCTTGGTAATTCTTACAGTCCTGCTGCGAACCTTTTCTCTTGTAAAAGGGCATGATAACGGTACTGCACCAGTCGTCTGGTACGCTACCACTCCTCCAACAAAGGTTAAAAAGGTGGTTTAGCAGACTTGTTACCACGCTTTGTCCAGCCTTCAGCATTTCAACTGTTATCCTGTCGTACCCAGCAGCTGTACCCAATTTCAAACTGTTCAATACTTCTACAATTTCTGTCGTACTAATTTCACTTTCATTGCAACTTTCACTTATGTCTCCGAAAGGGGCATGTACTTGTGCATCCTCTTTCTCAAATAAGTATTCCATTTATCTCTTTAATACGCATTTCTCTTCTTTTCCAATACTACCATCTTGGTTTCTGATTTTTTCCAGTTGCGAGGTAGTATTTTTACCAAATTAACATTATAATTTTAAGGTTTCTCAATTGAGTTCGCCCCTGCTTTCTTCAAATCGGTAAATATTTTCATGAGTTCCTCGGGCTACCTGAAATTTTATGGATTACTCATTTTGCGTGATCTAACCGAATTCCGCGTCGACTATACTTGTAGTTTTTGGTAGAATGTACATAGAATATAGTTGTTTTGAACAGAAAGGTCATCTGTTTTGATTTATAAAAAAATTCGGGTTAATAATTGTTGTAAAAATAATTTAGTTTATTAGTAAATAAACGTTGGTTTCTAGAGAATGTTGAATATTTTGTGTCATATTATATTTATATATTTTCAACATTAAACAAATATATTAAATTAAAATAATAAAGATTGTTGTTAAAATATTTAAAAACATATACGAAATGACAACCGACATGGTGACATAATTTGCAGTCTTGCAAATTTCAAAGAATTTTTATCGTTAAATGGGATATTTATGAGGATAATTTATATAAATACGTTTTTTTACCGAGTAAATTTTGCGTTCCATTTATTTACAATTGCCAGATTCTACGGTAGTTGTTTCATTCACAAAATTACACAAAAAAAATTCAGGATAATGCGTAGGATCCCAGTACGTTTTCTCACGATACTAGTCAAAACATAAATTTATAGTAAGAGTCATAATTATATTAAAAATAAACATACACAATTTTTGTTAAATATTTAAAAAAACATTATTCATTAAAACAGTGACTATTATTTCTAGCAAGAGTTTTAAAACTTTTAAATTGTTTTTGAAAAATATATAATTTTTTTATTTAAGCAGAATGATTTACAATTTTTTTTACTTTGTAATGTAAATAAAAATCTTGTAGCTATTACAAATATACTTAGCGTATTTGTTGCCGACGAACGAGTAGCATACAGCCATTATTTACATAACTAGTTGCAAAATCTTTTCTATTGGTTGTTATGTTGAAGGTTAAAGTCAATTTTAAAATGAAATCCTGATTAAAGATTTTTTTAAAAATATGTATGTTAAACCAAACAAATTAAGGCTACGTTGTTAAATAAGATCTATACTTCAATCGTAAGGGGTTATACTGCCATGTTCAATGTAGGTATGAATTTTTTCCGTTGCAGGATGTTCTTTTATAAGCTAAAATAAATAAAAATGCCTAATAATCGAAATGGTTTACATTTTTCTGTTCAATAATATTAGTATTTTAGAAAAAAAATGTTTGTAACTAGTTTTCAAATTTTGGAAATAAGTAGTTAAAAGTGTTGGGATTAAGGAGCAAAAAAGGTCCCACCCCTACCGTGGATGAAACATCCACTTTTTGAGCAAACCTACTCTCAAAATTGACTTGGTTACGATTTTTTGTATTTATCTCGCAAACTATCACTCTGGTGAAAAATCATGAAGGAAGCAAAAATGATGGCTGTAAAAAATTCTACATAAAATGGTTATATTAGATTTTGTACCTAACCTTGTGAGATTTTCCACGATTTGAAGTCAAAAATTAATTAAACCCGAATTAAATATATAATATTTTATGTTCGATATGCTTGTTTCCACAACACCAAAGAGGTAAAGCTAACGGTGCCTTTTTTTTAGTGGTTTCCCGAGTGGGTCTATTCCACTATATTTATCCGGTTTAGATTTCTACGTTTTCAAAATCGAATAAATCTTGCTCATTGGTAGAATTTAGACAACTTTGTCCATTAAACTCTGCACAAATTAAGGAGCAGTGTAATCCCAATTTAACCCAGCTACATCTTTTTCCACAGCCACCTTTGCAACTACACGGTATGAACTTGAGGATCTGCAAAGCAGCTGGTGCTTCAGTTGTGTATATATGACAAATAATATTGTTTGTATTTTTCCATTCCCATAGTCTTGCATCGATATTGCCTTTTCATTTCTGGATCTGGTGATTAACACGGTAGCAATACTTCTTTGAAACTGCAAATGTTGGAAGGAGCCTTAAAAGTGTTACACCACTACTGCACTTGCTCACTAGTTTATTAAAAGGAGCTAATCTGTATTTATTTAACAAAGGTTCTTTTCTTGGTGCCTTATAAAGTGCCAGTATCACCGTTTTTTCAACCGTTACAATATCTGTTTTACATGAAAGTTTCCAAAATAATCATTTCGGACTGGGCGAGGAGGAAAATATTCACGCACTAGTCTGATATACCGGGGTTGACTCATTCGAAAGCGTTCTTAACTAAACGGACTGTCGATTTTGCAGTGTGGAAGACAAAACTGCTGAACATATACTATGTTCATGCCTCGGCCTGTGAAAAATAAGGTTCAACATATTTGGTTTTACCAACTTAGAACCTACCGATTTCAAGAAAATCTCACCCCTTACAACCATTTAACGATACTCTCCATAATCTATTCATAGATTTTCGGCAAGTATACGACTGCATTGAAAGATCTCAAGAGTGGAATGCAATGGCCGAATTCGCTATCTCAAGAAAACTCATCCATATGACAAAAGCATGTATGGAAAACCTAGAGTGCGAATAAATAATAGGCTCTCGGATAGTTTTGAGATACGTAGCGGTTTAAGACAGGGAGATGCCTTGTCACCTCTACTCTTCAATATCGCCCTAGAGAAAGCTACCAGGTCGGCAAAAATTCAAACAGAAGTCCTGAATGCCCGAGGCCCGAAACTATTTTCAGCATATGCAGATGACATTCACATCATTGGAGACTCCACACCAACAGTAATAGAGGTCTTTAATCGCATAGAAAAAGCTACACGAGAAGTAGGTACGACTCAAGATTAACGAGGAGAAGACCAAATATATGTGCATAAACAGACAGGGGCGCAGAGATAAAATAGGGCAGAACATGGCAATAGACACCTACAATTTTGAACGAGTGAAACGTTTCAAATATCTGGGAGCTACAACTACAGCCTGGATAAGTATAGTATAGCCAAGACCCACCCTGGCTTGTAGAGCTACCTTGTATGTATGTATGTATACAACCATGAACTTCATTAGAAGGGCTGGATTGTGCGGTGAACTGTAACCTCTAGGGGTGAGCCACAATAGACCTAAAGGTCGCCGAGAAGGGGCAATCTTCGCCCCACTTACATAACCCCTAACCTTACTTAACCTTCATGAAATTTCGCTGTTGAACGTATTGACGACATCATCTAGAACATTCCTACTCTTCTACATATTTATCGTCTGCATTTCGTATCCGCTGAATGCATGGACGAAAAGTAGAGTTTCTTTAGAGTTGCGCAAAAGAGTAGAATATTGCAAGTCTTGAAAATCAACAGTGCATATTGTAAGAAAAAGTGAACAGAACGCCAAATCGAACAAAGGTTAATTCGGGTTTCATTAATTTTTGACTCCAAATCGTGGAAAATCTCACATGGTGAGGTGTTAATATTAAATAATAGTAATAGTTCGCGAGATAAATACAAAAAATCGTAACAAATTCCATTTTGAGGGAGGTTTTTTGCCCCTTAATCCCAACTCTTTTAACTACTTATTTCCAAAATTTTAAAAGTATATACCCAATTTTTGTCTCTTATTTGTCATTTATTCAATTTAATCAATAAATTCATACTTGACGAATCACTTAGATTTTCACAAACTCTAAAATTATTATTTTCAAAATTAGAGTAAATATGTTCACGTTGTACCTCTTTTATTTTTCATTAAAAATTATTAAACAATTTTTTGAACTATTAAATCGATTTTTTACCAAATGTTTTGCCAAGATACAGTTCTGAGTGTTATAATGATGGTGATTCACAGTCAAATCGCTAGATAATTATGCACAGACATTAATATAAGTATACAATCTGCTTTCGATATAAAAATATTACAGATACATTCCAGGGCATCTGTTAGTCTTTAATCTCATTTGTTAAGTATGTCACAGGATAACCTCAATTTTTTGTTAATCCATTTAAATCCGCCGATGAAATGTTCAATGTTTGTTACCAGGCATTATGTGTCAGCGAATAATTTTTTTCACATTAAATAAAAGTTTATATTTAAGAGTTCAATAGTGTTCCAAAACACCAATATGGTGTGCTCCGATTAACTAACAAAAAAATTAGGGATCATTCTACGCACTTCCAAAATCTGTTAACATCTTTTGGACACCAAATGAAAAAATATTAAATTAATCTCCAAATGGTACTGATGTAGACCATATTGATTTTTTAATTTCCAGGGAAGGAAAAAGAAAAGGAGGAAGAATGCAGAAAGTGAAATTTTATTATTTTTACCCATTTTTTTAAAATGGGAACTACAAAAAAATTGTTAAAACGATAAATAGACAACGTCCCGTATATAACGTAATATATGAGCAGCCTTCAAAAATTTGATTTTGAGACAAGAGTACTCTTCTTTTGAAAAGTCTCAAAAAATGTTATAAGGAAGTGTTGTTCAGCAATAAAAAATACATCTATATTTGAAGTCATGGCATCTAATTGAAGTTTTATGCAGGGCTCCATACTTTCCGTCTCTCGTAAACTTTAAACTCAAGTACACAAACTCATTCACTTGTTCTCCTTTAGTCAGCACCTCGCAGTTTGTCATGCTTTCTTCTGTTTCAAAAACCATTACTTTCGTCTTGCTTACATTTACTTTCGTCCCGTTAATTTTTAAGGCATCATGCATAATATTGACCATCACATGCAACTTTTCCTTACATGATGCTAATATAAGTATAATTTGACAGAATAGTAAACATTTTCGGTGTTTTTAATAGTTTTTATATTTTATCCCCTACCCACCTCTTTCGTAGTGGTGCTAAAAAAATTAGGAATGTTATCATCACATTCAGCCACCCCAAAACCTATAAATTGGACACTAATATCAGCCGGTTTTGATAGTTTTTAAATTCCATCCCCCTCTAACCCCTATAGTAGGGGCGCTAACAAAATTGGGAATGTTACTATCAAACTCAGCCACCACAAAAACAATGAATTTGACACTAATATCAGCCGTTTTAAATAGTTTTTATATTTTATCCCTCTCCCACCCCTTTCGTAGGGGTTCTAACAACATTGAAGATATCACAATCAAACTCAGCGACCTTGAAAACTATGAATTTAACACCAATATCGGCGTTTTTAACAGTTTTATTCCCTACCCACCCCTATCATAGGGGTGCTACCAATATTGGGAATGCTACCATCAAATTCATCGTCTTCGAAGACTATGAATTCGACACTAATATCATTTTTGATAGTTTTTATAATTCATTTCCTTTCCGCTTCTTTCGTAGGGGTGCTAACACAAAAGTTTTTTCACTAAAACCACCCCTGGTATGTATAAAATAACTCCTGAAAATTTCATCCCAATCGGTCCAGCTGTTTGGGAGTTTTTAAAGGACATACATGCATACATACAAACATTTTTTTATTTTTATATAATATATAGATTACATATCTGTTTTCTTCAATTACCATCACATCGATTGTAACTTGCAAAATTTTCTCAATTGTTTACACGATTTTGTGGCGACAACCCAAAAGTCTTCCAGCCAATCTCAATCATGATAAGCGTGTGGTTCGAATTTTACAACATTAAAAAGAATGAAGTTTGTACTTTTTTTCAAAATCTCTTTAGATCTTTCTTCTCATCCAAAAATCAACCAAAATAAAGGATAGAGTTGCAGCAATAAAAAAAATATCATTTCCGATCTTACGTTGTTGGTGATGTTTCATTATCAAAAGTTAATTATTTAATTAGTAATTTTCCAAAAAAATCGTAACCAGAGATCTAATGCCAAATATCTATTTTTACCACCGGTTTAGTTGTAACAAATCCCATATGTTATGAAAATAATATTGTTTATTCTTAATAGTATCACATATAAATAGTCGTTGTTTATGTTAATCTTATGCAACAAAATTTTATGTTTTCGTGAAATAACTATGTAATGAGAAAATTCAGCTTTTTCTTTTTATGTTAAAACAAGTGTTAGGCTAGTTTTATTTATTTTACTTAATTTTGCAACGGATGTGTAAAGATTTTTATATATTTCCGGGTTTATTTTTAATTTTAACGCACCAATTTAAGTGCAGTGAATGCTCTTTACACAGCAAAAGATAAAATTAACGATTGCCAACACCACATTAATTGGTTAAACAAGGATTTATTAATAAATGTCTACCAATTTCATTAAACCCACTAACGCGATTGTTTTAATAACTGACTGGAATTAAAGGACCGTTTATAAATTTAACTTATTCGTTATTGTAATATCTTTATTTACCACAAAAAATGTTTATCCGGAGAAAAAAAAATTTTAAAAATAACAATTTAAAAACAAAATTGGTTGTCGAAAATGAGGAATAAAAATAAATTATATTTTAAAAAAACTAAAAAGGTGCTTTTAGATTTAATCAAACTAAAAAGTAAAAAATAATTCTTAACATAAGAATAAAATTACGGACGAGAAAATTAATGTCACTGTTCTAAAAGTGTGTGGTGCTTTCAATCCGAAACGCAAAATTAGTTTAAAAATACCATACAAAGCACCCTATGCTTTAAGAACAGTGACAATAATTTTCTCGTCAGTAATTTTATTCTTATGTTAAGAATTATTTTTTACTTTTTAGTTTAATTAAGTCTAAAAGCGTATTTTTTAGTTTTTTTAAACTATAATTTAATTTCGCTTTTTAGTTCGGTTTGTTTTATTCACCCTCTAGCCATTCATCCCTCGGCACGTTCCTCACCAGTATATTGGATTAGGTGAATTATAATATGACATTGGAACTGCGCGTATGCGTAGTTCACGCACTAGTTCTATCTTTCTTACTCTTATGCAAAGGATCCCTGAAAATTTTTATGAATTCTGACGAAACTAATCAGGATAATCGGATATTTTAATCGAATTATTGCATTGTCGTCGGTCTTTGACAAATGTGCCTGGTTTAAATTAAATTTGATCGCTTAAAGTGGGAAAAAATCGAGGCCAAAGTGTCAGTTACAAACAAACATACAGGTGAAACTAATATAAGCATGTTATTAAGAGAAGGTTCGCCATTTAAAAAACAATCGGAAAATATCCGGAAAATACCCGGATTTCGCCGAGTTAAATTTTTTCCAGTTAAAACCCTATGAAAAGAAAATAGAATTAAATCATGTCTCACCCTTGCCAACATTTAAAACAGTTTTTTAAAAATATTCACAGTTGCGTTCTATTTTTGTGGACACAGGTGTTCACGTTACGTAGGGACGACAGCAGCTGAAATATTAAGAAAGTGCAAACGGGTCACATAACTCCCAACGCCGCAGTTTTCTTACAAATAAAAATTGAAAATAAACCTTATCAGCTATTTATAATCTTTCCAACATTTCTGTAATGCTTTTGTTAAAAATAAAAATAAGTAGAAAAAATATTACAGTGAGTAAATGATCATTAATCATTGATTAATATGTAGACTTGAAATGCTATGTTAACAATTCAGATGTTAAAATGCAGCTAAAATTCTTTTTAGGTACTATTTGCTTGATATTTAAAAAATGTAAATTCAACGAAATTTTTTCAATAAATTATTATTTTCTCACGGTAAGAAGAATGGTAATTAATCGTTCGTATATACATACATACTTATAGTCACGCCTTTTTCCCGTAGGGGTAGGCAGAGACCACTTTCTACCACTTGCTACGGTTCTTACACACATCTTTTGCTTCATCTACTTTCATCAGTGCTCTCATACATGCTCGTCGGTTGTTGGTACTCTTGACCTGTCCGTTCTTTAAAACTCGCTTTATAAATTTGTTTCTTCAATCTTTTTTCGTCCATCCTCTCTGCCTGCCTCTCTGTCCAAACCATCTAATCATTCCTTTTATCTATCTTTGTAACCACATATTTTTTAACATCACAGCGTTCCCTTGTCTCACTATTCTTCACTTTATCCATCAGAGTCACTCCGGCTATACTTCTCAGACTACTCATCTCACAGCATTAATCTTATTTTTATGCTTCTTGTACCTGCTTGTCGTGCCTTTTTTGACACGGTCTGACTGCTCATAAAGTTATTCAGTTTATGTGATGTAGATATAAGGTTTGTTTTAGCATGGTGCTATTGTTGGTTTGACACCAGCTTATCGTACTGTTTTTGTGCACATGTTTGATTTAAACATGTTGTAGGCTTTATGCCCTATTTATTGTACACTGGCGATATTCCACGATTGGAAGATATAAAAATTGCCACATTTACAGAAGATACAACACTTCTTACAGAAGATCATGATCAGGAAATGTCCTGTACAAAATTGCAGTCAGATACTAATACAATACTTGAATGGACTAAACCAGGGATTCCCAAAGTGTGCGCCTCGGCGCCCTGTGCGCTGTAGAGAGCAAAGAGTGGCGCCGTGAGGCGCTTCTGTTTACCATTCTCCAAAAACTAACTTAGACATTCGCGGTTACAAAATGTACAATTCAAATCGCGCGCGCTTCATGCGTCGCTCACTCGACGATGGGTAGGTTAGGTTGGGGCGCGATTGGGTTACGATCGGAAACCGACATGTAAAGTGTAAAGTTTTGTGTTTAAAAACAGAGTATAGTGCGCGAGTTTGTGTATATATTATTGTCAGAACGACTTAATGAACGCACTGCACGGGCGCAGCGCCGGAGACCCCAAGCTTGGAGTTCTTGTCAAGGGAGCACATTGTTCCTCTGCCAAGTTGCCAAAGTGCATCTTGAAGAGTTGCACTTGCCACCACCCCCAGTACACATTGTACCAGGCTGTCTCTCGTACCGATTCCTTTAGGTCCAGAGGTGGCCGATGAAGTCAGCGCACAAGTACCTAACGCAGTGCAGGGCATAAAGTTAGAGACTTAATAAAGTTAGAGTCTTAGCTAAAGAACATCGTTGGATGAAATTTGGTATTATATAGATATTTGTTTTAAGATTTTACCAAATTTAAATTAATAGTTGATCAATAGTTTTAATAACTCGAGGGCCAAACGGCGACAAAACAAAATTTTCGATTTAAATGATTCGAAAACTGGTAACTGTACTAAGGTATTGAGATATTTAGGGTTATTTATGAGCATAAAAAAAGTAAAATATATTATTATATATACAATATTCGTGTTTTCAATTACCGTTGAGGGCACTGCAAAACATAAACGAATATGGATGGCTGTAAGTAATGTCAAAGAAAAAGTCTATTTTAGATTCATCTACAAGTTACTTTCCTTGTGGTTTGTTGAGATTTAGTTGTGTTGTTTAGTGATTTTACAGGAAAGTAGCATTGTTGAAATGGTCATGTTATGAATATGACCCAAATAAATAAATAAGGCGGAAAAAGCCTGAAACAGCAGCTACCAGCCATAATTTGCAAAATCCTTTTACATAAAAAAATTCCGGTCGAATGGTGCCTAAGTACCAAAATCTTACGGTTCAAAAAAGGAGACAAAAACATACCCGCAAACTACCGAGGCACAAACCTTTTAAATACAACCTTAAAGCTAGTAACAAAGATAACAAATAAAATAAATGAACTCACCACATTGGGCAATGAACAACAAGGATTCAGATCAGGAAGATCGTGTACAGATGCGGTATTTGTGTTGCGACAAATAACTGAAAAATCCATCGAGTATAACAAACCAGCTTTCATGTGTTAAAGACCTGGAAAAGGCGTTTGACCGAATACAACTGGAGGACGTGGGACACCTTCTATACAACAGGCAAATCCCATACGACATCATAAAAACCATCGAAAATATTTACCAGAAAAACAAAATACAAGCCAAAATTAATGGCACAACTACCGAAAAAATTCCTGTAAATAGTGGCATTCGACAAGCAGATTCCCCTAGCCCCTTATTGTTCAATATCGTTTTTGACAAAATAATAAAAAGCACTCGTAACCTAAAAAGGTATAAAATGGGGAACAAAGACGTCAAAATCCTATGCTATGCCGATGACGCTGTTCTATTTGCAGAAAACGAAGATGACCTACAGAGATTACTATTCAAATTCAGCACAACGGCAAAAAGTCTAAAAATGAAGATATCTGCAGCAATAACGAAATGCATGACCACCTCAAAAGCACCTATCAGATGCAAACTGGTTGTGGATGATAATATTATACAACAGGAGATAAAATTTAAATACCTAGGCATGAAAATATCGGTGACATCGAGGCGGAGGTAAGAAACCAAGCGGCAAAAGCAGCAAGAACAGCTTACCTGAACGATACAATCCTCCGAAACAAATATATCGGAATCGAGACCAAATCCCAAATCTACAAGGCGGTCATCCGACCTATATTTACATTCACAGCGGAAACTAGACCAGATACATCGAACACAAAGAGAATATTAGAAACCACCGAAATGAAAATAGTGCGCAGGATCGCTGGAAAAACACTTTTTGACAGAGTGAGAAGCGAGGACATTAGAAGAACATATAAAATAGACAACGTAAATAAATGAATACTAGAAAGAAAGAGAGTGGAACGAACACGTAGATCGGATGAATAACGATAGAATGGTCAAAATAACTAGACAAGTTGCACTTTGGGCGCCAAAGCGTTGTAAGACCCCGTAAGAGATGGAGCGACAATCTCTCTAACAATTGAATGGCAGAGAATACGAAGAAAAACAAGCAATTTGCTTACATTAAAAAGGAAGAAAAAGAAAAAGAAGATGAATATTAATTTGTAGGTCAATGTCTTATTTTTTAAAGTATGATTAAAATAATACAAACATAATCTAAATGTATTCAAAAGAAATCTTAATTAGTCCAAAACAGCATCGATAGATATTTAATATCGCAGTTGGCAGTTAATAATTATTTTAATTAGTCATTTCAAATAAGCATCCTTAAGATAAACCCAAAACAATCATTATATCACGTTTATGTAAATAGCGAATAACAGCGAGTTGTTTTCTTAATGATATCTATTTAATGTCGCACTTACCTCTTTACAAAAATAAATAAGATAACCGTATGTATTTATACTTTAAAGTGATAATACCGAATGCGTTAACATTATTTTGCACGGGATGTTACATTCCCAAACGGAGCATTTTTAAAAATTGGCCAAACACACTCCGGAAGGAGTTCTCTCCTTCCCCCTGATGACACGCGTTTTGATCCCCGGACAAAATATCTCCGACAAAACATCCCTTGACAAAATCTCTCAAGGGCAAAATATCTCGAGGGTAAAATATTCCTCGACATTATATTCTAGACAAAATATGCCCCACTATAAGCGAGAATGCAAAAGAGATACGGTAAGAAGCTTATAATCATTATTATACTATTTAAAATACCCACGATTTTCCTAAAAAACAAGCTTCCCTTATTGGGTAGTTTCTGTTCCCTCCCCTTTCCTCCCCTTACTATACTATACTATATCCCCTAGCTCATAATAAAAAGTAAATTGGAGGGGAAAAGAAGTGTAGGCAGAAAAAAATTATCATTGCTGAGAATCATAAAATATTGGACAGCTCTGGACTTTGAGTACTTGATAAGAATGGCGGAGGATAGAAAGGAGTATGCTGTAGTGGTCGCTAACCTCTATTAGTGGAGATGGCACCCAAAGATGAAGAAGTACTTTACACGACTTTAAAGAATTGGACAAACCCAATATCTGCGCTTTCTCCGTTGTTTTTGGTTAGACCCGCCAATTATTACAGCAACAACTGCTGAAAACAAATCTTCTTCGTCACTCATTTTAAATTTCGAAGACCAATAAGAAAACAAGTGGAAAATACTTTTAAAATTTTAATTTGACTCCACAGTCCATACTAGAATGGATAAAAAAACTGTTCGAATGCCGAGAGATATTAAACAAATGGAAACAAGATTAGAGTGTCGCAAAGTCATGCCAGTTATCAATTCAAACAGGACTATTATCACTTGTGATAAACTAATTTTAAGGTTCATTTTAATGCATTTGTATACTGGTTTTCATTATATGTTTGTAAAATTCATGTTTTAAATTTATAATCAAATATATTTTTCTCTTCATTTTTTTTCTATTTATTTAAAAACAGATCAAAATTTTAGTACATTTTGTTTTTTTAATTTTCTTTACGATTGGGGCAGTTTAAGCCGTAAATCTTTTTTATTTTAAAAACAAAGTTATTATAATTATGCTCTCATGTAGCAACTTTTGCGCAATGGCCCAGAATGAATTTAGAAAGAAAAAATTCCGACCCTAAATACATGGCGTTGCAGTTTTTCCTATAATAATAACAATTTTACTATAACGATGCACATTTTTAATACTTACATTATAAAGAAATATATGTAGATTGCTTTATTTTGATATACAATTACACCGCATTTTTACAAGCACTTGTTATTTACTTTATAACAATTAATAGTAGTGATTATTTCTGTGTTTGTGGTACAAAGGGTGTCAAGTCCATATTATTGAAAAATGAGTTATGTGTGCTCCCGGTAAAGTATTTTTTGACGTGATAACGTTCTATAAATCGATGAACGCTGGCTGCACGCACGAAAAAGCATGACTCATTGTCACGTTCCGCATGAGCCGAGCGTGCAAGCGAGAGGGCGGAACAAGCGATAGAGAGGCTAGATCGGCTTAAGCGTTCGGCTTGTGACGCATCTATCTCTCTTCCACTCCATCGGCCGATGCAAATAAAATAACCATCACCAAAAAAATCCATTATAATGGCACAACAAATGTTTATAACATAAGTAAATACCTACAGGTTGTGTTAACAAAAAGCTTACCTATTAAATTCTTTGATCCTTAAACTTCTAGTTCTTCTCAACACTTTTTGCACTGGAAGACTCAACCTTCTTATATTAACCAATGTTCTGTTTTCCCTAATTATCACATTCAAGGGAATGGCTAATTTTTCCGAAAGTTCATTCATTTTTAATTTATACTAATATTCACGCACAATAATGTTGCCAATAATTTTCATGGTGTTTAAAATTGTCACTGATTATTTTAAGTATGTACTTGATTTCTTCGCAGAACGATGTTTTTTTGGGGTGGACGATTTAAAACATTATTAAAACGTAGAAATCGGATTTTGCACAATAACTGAACACTTACAATTAGTTTATGCACTCAACATTTGATGGTCTTTATCTATGATAATTGTGTGATGTTATCTTTTTATATCATTTAACAATAATAAAAGGTTAATCGTTTAAAAATATTTGTATTGTATTAACTTGATTTTGAAAACAGTTATGTTAAATATTAAATTTCTCATTTTGGAAAATCTTATACCAACAAAACAACTGCCGTTAATCCTTGATAACATTCTGACCTTTCTTTAGGACATACAAAAGCGTTGCAAAATTTTATATTTGTGAAGGTCAAACCTGTTATATAAAGTTACTACAAAACTAAACGGGCAGCCTTTTTGAAAACACTTAACTGTTATAAGAGCACAATTTTTTACACTTTTTTTATTGATACAAAAATATTTGTAAGTAGTTCTAGACCACCGATATTTAAATCTTTCTATTATTAAAAAATCGTGCCATATTTTACCTATCAGTAAAATAGTTTTGCGATAAGAATATAGTCGTTTAATTACAATTTTATTGTTTTCTAATGCACCTTCTATAACAAAATAAAAATTAATATTAATTGTTTTATTGTTGAAAGAGGTTGCAAGGTACCAGATGTATGTCAGAACAGTTGAACTGTCTTCATGCTCAATATGTGTAAGGTACCTATTTAAAATATTAAACCAAGACATTTGGCCTAACTAAACAAACAACAAAGTGACAAGTCAAATATATCCATATTTTTTTGTGCTTTGTTTTTACTTGACCCTGTACCCTCGTCACATACGTTTGTTCCTAGAAAATCGGTCTTTCCAAATATTTTCGCCATTTGGTCGTAAAATATTTGGTATAAAGTGATTTTAAATTAATTTCCTATTTATTTTATAATGCTAGTTTTTGGAATTGTATTAACTGATTTTTGTTAAAAATGAGACCAAGCATGTAGTGTGGTTTTCATGTTTGGGACGCTGTGCTGCTCCTCCATCAGGCTGCTCCATGAGTTGCTAGACACCATTCAAATGGGGGGCTGCTCTTCTGAACGACAACCTAGGACTTTCAAAGATTTTTATTGTTCATGTATAAACATAGCGAATAGCAAAATGTTCCCTGTAGAAAATGGGCTTAAACAAGGAGACGCGCTGTCCCCAGTTCTTTTCAACTTGGCCTTTGAGAAAGTAGTGAGAGTATCCCAAACAAACAAATATTTGGAGCCAATGCACCTAGGCTGCTCCTAGCAAATGCTGATAACATCGATGTTGTAGGAAAGAGCACAGTTAACGTCAAGGAAATGTTTGTACAAATGAAGAAAGAAACTGAAAGGATGGATCTGAGAGTAAACGAGACGAAGACGAAATATATGCATTTAACGCGAAAGGATAATAGAGACCGAGTGGGACAAAATGTAACTATGGACGACCACAATTTTGAGAATGTCCAGTCTTTCAAATATCTAGGTTCTCTGATAACAGCGGATAATTATAAAGGAGGAGGTAAAACACCGCATAACCCAGCGATACAAATGTTTCTTCTCTGTGCAGGAGATGCTGAAGTCCAAATATATTACAAGGTCAACAAAAATCAACATATACAAGACGGTAATAAGACCGGTCATCATGTATGGAAGCGAGACATGGACAATGACAATTTTTGATGAACAGTTGCTTAGAAGGTTTGAAAGGAAAATATTAAGGAGAATTTTCGAACCGATTATTGACCAGCAAACTAGCGAATATGGAATACGGACCAATAACGAACTCTCTCAGCTATATGACTTCCCAGACATAGTACAAGAAATAAAATCCAACCGACTAAGATGGATCAGCGACGTCCAGCGTAGTAACAACAAAAGGCTTATAAAGAACATATGGGAGGAAGCCCCAACAGAAAAGAGACCCCTGGAAAGACATAAGCTGAGATTTAGAGACAACATCCTGCAAAGACTTCGTACCAACCGAGTGTTCCACGACATTCACGCACTTTTTTTTATTTTCTTCAATGTATTAAACTTGTTAATCAATTCTTACAACTTTTTCTATATTTCAAGAAAAAAAGGTGATATCAACATTGGTGCCGGTAAAACACGGTGCTCGTTTGCAAGTACTAAAATAAAGAGAAAAGGTTCAATTTGGTGAATTGTGAATTTTTAAGTGATTTGTAAAGTAAAATTTATTGTGTAGAAATATTAGAATAAAATTGTCTAGTTATTGCACTGAGAGTTAAGAATTACCGAACCCAAAGAGTAAGTAACGTAACAATATTTACAACTGTATACAATCTTTGTATAATACTTTATAATTACTTCAAAGCTTAATCTTAAAATTAAACTTAAAACTTTAGCGACCACTGTCTTTTTATATATCTACAATTTATTTCTCAAAAGAGCGAAAGAATTCTCTTTCGTTCCCGAATTTGTTTCCAAATTAATAGACGCCTTTAATCACACCGCGGCATAAATCATTCGCTAGATGTTGGTCGTCTTTTTATACCGCAAAGGAGATATTCGACTTTGTGTGACTGCTTTGGCCGTATAAACGATTAGGGACGTATTTTATTGTAACAATATTTTAAATACTTATTGATGTAAGACTCATGTTTATTAACTACGATTTACTATTTATAAAAAAAGGTTTATTACAAGAAAAAAATTATTTCTAATAACCATTTTTTTTCTTAAAAATCTGCAAATTATACATTATACCATTTTGTTCAAGCATATTTATTTATAGAACCTCAAGTGTTTCAAATTAAATAAATAATAAATAAGCAAAGCTAATGTTTAAAATCAGAAATCAATGGATATATAATTTAATTTTTTATCAAATGTGTGATAATAAATTCTTCAAATTTACCTTTAAACATGTTTATTTGTTTAAGTCGTTCACATATTAACTTTTAACTGGTACGAAAATGTGAATAGGTAACAAAATATGTATAGTATTTCCAAACTCAGTTTAAAAATATATAAAAAACATGTCATTTAAAGCCATAAAACCTTTAAAAGAAATCGACGAATGGCGTATCAATTTTATTTTTAAATCATTAAAACCACATTCTATTAAAATTTGTCAAAGTGTTTCTAATGATTCGTATTTAAAATCGTCAAAATCTTGCAATTTGTTCAATATAATTTCTAATGTTGGGACTTGACCGTTTGTTGAATCATATCTTTAGTTGCATCATCTATCCGTCGGCTGACGATACGTTTTCGTTTTTTATTGTGTTTAATCACAACGCCTTGTTTAATTACTCAATAAATTTTGGAATAAGTAATTTGCATATTCTTTTAATTATTTCATCTTGAGTTAAATTGACATTTTCAGCTTTTAAGCATAAATATTTATTTAAAATTACTTGTTGAACTTGAATATGCAAATCTGGATTTTTAAATTGCCAAAATTGTTTCTCATTTTCATTATTATTAATCATCATTACTTTCAATTATATTATTATCAGGAATTTTATTATTAATGTGAATATTATCAATATTAAGCAATCTGTTAGATTTATCATTTATCTCAAACGGTCTCCAAAAAGCCATTTCACAAATCTCACAAAAAAAAATAATACGCAAACAATAAAAATCTGAGAAATTATTGAGAACCTGCGTGCGCTAATGTTTTCAAGTAAACACGTGCTGGCCGATGATTTGGTGAATGCGTATTAGTGACGTTGATATTCAAAAACTTATAAAAAGAGGCGGCCGATATGTTGTGCTACATTTATCGGTATTACTCAGTACAGAATAAAGCACTTTTATAGCGGAATATCGCAGTGCACTGGTAAAATCATCTTTTTTAAACTGATATAGGAAATACTCATAGACCTATTATCAGAGGAGACGGAACTATTTACTTTTAAACACGATCATACATCCGCACTTTCTGGTCGACTGTATCGTCTTGATATGGCCGACTGGAATGTGTTGCGCTGTGATGTTGCCCGCTCTCCAGTTATGGCAAGAGATTTGTGATTGTTATTAAATCTTCCATTGTATTTGTTGATTATATTTGCAACAATGCTATCTTTTATTTATATTTTATGAATTATAACAACCCGAACAATACAACCCATTTTATAGAATGTTTAACCATTGATCTATTTCATTCCGTTAGATCATAGAAATGTGTTGCTCAATAAGCGACATCGCCGCACGGCTTGTCTGAATGATACCACGTTCAGAGAAGTGTGCGTACTTCAAAATCTGGCAGTATCGGCTTATTTTTAACAATGTTGCCGAAGCTGTTGCAACGATATTTTTGAGTTTTATCGGTGATTTTCAGCATATTATTGGTAAAATTCAGTGAAATTATTGGAAGAAATGGTTCGTCATTGCCAAGTGTGTAAAAAACCGGACTATTTAAGCCTCAGTGTTTCTTTTCACAAGTAAGTTGGAATGTCTCTTTGTTTACAACATTTTATCCAGTGGTGTAGCGATGACGATTTCAATACCAAAATATACAGGTATGGTAATTATTCTGTTAGTTGAGGATCTCGAATTTTTTCAAAATTTCTGGTTGTACCTACGTATTTTGAGGCGTAAAACACGAATCTGAAAACCAAACGATGCGAAAATCAATACTTTTCGAGATATTCTTAAAAAAAGACATTATTTCTTTGTTATTCAGCAATACTTATTTAGTGGTATTATCCCTCTTTCGTTGTTTTTTGAAGATCCATATACCTTCCTAACTTATTTTATAGTAGTATTTCATAAGAAACGGCAGTCCATTGATCAATTTATCCAATTATATCACAATTATTATGAAAACTAACAATAACAACCATGATAGCTGTCAGATGTGAGTCCTGTGTATGAGGCTAGTAGAAGTAGGAAGGCTAGGTGTCATGAATGCTGTTATTGTAAGCTTTGATGATAAATATGAAACCAATAGGAAAATTAATTGACTGCCGTTTCTTATAAATTACTACTATAAAATGAATCAGGAGGTATATAGTTCACCAAACAACAATGAAAGAAGAATGATACCACTGAATAAGTGTAGCTGAATAACAGTGAAAAAATGACATTTTTTTTTGTAAATATCTCAAAAAATATTCCGCATCGTTCTGTTTTCAGATTCGTGTTTCACGGAACCCTAAATATAATATTTTCATCTTTTCCTTTTGGTAAATTGGTTGTTAATAAATAGTTTAAACATTATAATTAAAACTTAAAATACATTTACATTTTTTTTGTACAATTAATATTAATGATAATTATTTAAGATTTTTTTTTATTTCAGACATTTAGGTAAAATTATTTAATATTCTTTTTCAGTGCTTTAGTTTAATAAAATAATTTAGTTTAACGGGTATTAGTAAAACTGTTCGCTACACAATTAGCAGCTCTTGAGTTGGAATAATTTAGTTTTATAAAAGTAACTTATAACATTACACACCATTGGCTTTAGAAAGGAAACTTTAACGTAACACATAATTGTTGCCCAACATTTGGGGAATTAGTAAGTTTTTTAAAGTTAGGCAAAATTGGCACCCCACTTTTGTAACTTTAGAAAAACAGTTTAGTTAGGGTAACACAATTTGGCGCCCAACTTTTAGGGTTTAAAAAAATACTTTTAGTAGGCTACAACACTTTGATCATAAAAACTGAGTATCACCTATTCTTAATACATTATCATAAAGAACTAAATACTACCCGATAGATATATTCTCATTAGGAAAAAACAGCACGCCACTTATTATAAGCGTGGCCATAAGTCCACCTAAATGTTACAGCGTTGCCAGCACGAGGATGGGACAAAGAGAATCCATTGGTATTCTTTGTCATACTCATGGCCCCTCTCATGTAATCATTGCGACAAAACAGAGTTTTATGAATGGAATGTTGCGTCTTCACTGGATAATAGGTCTATGGAAATACCATACATACATTGATATAAATAAAAGGCAACTACACACATGGAAATGATAATCTTAGAAAATTCTATTCCAAACTGAACATTTTTATTTTATAAATCAGACTGTATAAAGAAATGTTGTATTCTTATAAATTTGCAGGATGGTGGCCTTTCTTAAAATAATAATATGAATACTCCATTTTAGACTGATTAATTACGAGGTATAAAAAATGTAAATCATCGTTAATTATGGAGTTCTCTGCATGCCTCTGTCACTTCGATCGATGTATACATTTTTATTCGTTCGATCATTCTAAATATTTAAGTGAATGCTAAATAAACTTCAAACAACTTTTACCAGATGCCGAAATAAAGTAACTACTACACTCCGATTTTTATCACGGTTTTTTCGTTTACGAAAATAAAACAAATGTGAATTCTCAAGATCGGGATTTGAAATGTGTTTTATTGCTCTCAGAATGTAAGATTTACATTTTCTGGATGAAAAATCGTTATTTTGTCGAAACTTTATTGGTTAAGTCGTATCTATTGATTGAAGCATAGAGTAAGCGCAGGTTATTTGGATCCAAATATAAAGATTAAACCAAGTTTGCCTTAATAAGATGTTGCTGCGGAAAAAGATTCATAGTGAAAGTTGAATTTTTGGTATTTTGGTTATAATTTCGCAATTTATCTGTTTGTGATTTTAAAATAAATCCATTTTTTTAAGCTCATATGATTATAAGCACATTACCCAAACATAAACATGCATTTTTTTATTTTATGTCTGCCTGTCTGTCTGTTTTTTTGTCCGGGCACATCGTTATTCGGCACCCTATATATCCTACTCCGACTGATTTAAGCGGAAGTGGTTCCTAACAATAATAATTCATCTGTACATATATATTTCAAGATTACCCTTGAGTGTATTTGTGAATTTAACGTCAACTGTCATTGAACATTCAGTAACCAAGCAGGCATTGTATAAACACGGTATATTTCAAATTTCATTTAATTTGAACCATAAGTTTAAGAATTATAACTAGTCAAAGTTTCTTTATTTTGTCACTAACTGACTGACCGACTCACTGACCGATCATTAAAACTCTATGGCACTTCTAGCAGACATATAAGCTTTAAATTTAGAATACAATTAGTGTTTAGCGTATAAATCAAGAAAAAACTAAAATATTTTTGTCCAATTTTCTAGATACACCAACTACATAATTAACTTTGTAATCCCATATGCCATTAAAAACATAACTTGAAAAAAACACCAAGTCACGCAAATTACCGTAAAAATTTGTAAGATGTGAGATCCATGTAATACCAAGTCGGTTAATTTATTCAGTCCCTACTTAAGGGTTATTTTGTCTTAGGTAATTACGTAATTCGCTAACTTACCAACTTCTTAAAGTGACCATATCAATATTTAAAATCTTTTGTTTTAAATTAATAGATTGACTTGACCATCGCAAAAAAACACAATGTATCTCACAAGTAATACATATTATATTAAATTAGATTGTTTAGTGCAATTGTCAAGTCAATCTATTTATTTAAAACATAAAAGATTTTAAATATTGATATGGTCACTATAAGACGTTGTTAGGTTAGCTAATTACGTAATAACTTGACAGAAGGACCCTTAAGTAGGGACTGAATAAATTAACCGACTTGGTATTACATGGATCTCACATCACACAACTTTTTACGGTAGAAGAACTGAGTTGCGAGACTTGGTGTTTTGCACAAGATATGTTTTTAATGGCATTATATATTTATATCTACCGACTAGTTTGTTTACATGTATTTTATGTTAAAATAATGTCTTTTTTATAGTTTTCTGTTTAACCAGTAATGCGAAAAAATTGCCACCCCTTTAAAATGTCAAATAGCAACCCATACCTTGTGATACATCAAATTAAAACCCAAGAAAAATGCAACATAAATAACAATTTACTCTATCGATTTATTTGGCTGTTAACAACAAATTTTGTAAGACCATAACAAAAACGACCTACGCCACTGTTGGATACGTAGATGTCTAATTAGGGATAAAATTAACTTACTTCTGAATACATGCCATTTTTTTTGACATATTTTCTTTGTTTCAAAAATATTATTAGTATATTTGGTTAGTTATTCGTGACAATAAATTAACCATTATTTGTACCTGTAGTATCTTGAATTATTTTAAAATGGTGTATTTCTTGCAAAAAAACAGTTCAAGTTTTTAATGGAAGGCATCCTGATAAAAATATAGGCCAAGACCATCATAGAGTTATTACGGAAATTTGGTGAAAATTATCCGTTTGTAATAAAAAAAAATAATCCCAGAGTTCTCGACAAAACTGCATCGGGTCATTTTGCAATAGATCCTACCTTTATCATTACAAAATTATCAAAATTATCAAATATTTCTGTTGGTTCCATACACAAAGTGTTAAAATTCCATAAGTTTTTTTTTTATAAAATACAAATTCATCATTAGCTTAGTGAAGACGATTATGACCGCACAATTAAATTTTGTGAAACAATGTCCCAAAAAACACAAGAAGACGCAAATTTGGTTAAAATGATTTGTTTCAGTGATGAATCAACGTTTTATTTAAATGGCTTTGTAACAAACATAATTTTAGGTACTGGGATGACGAAAATTCTCGCGTGTTTGGACAGGATAATACTCAGTTTCCAGCGAAGATCAATGTATGAGATGGTATTCTAGGAAATGAGATAATTGGACCACTTTTTATTGACCCAAAGCTAACGACAGAATTGTACCTACAATTATTAGAAAATGAAATTGATCCATTACTCAGTCACAAGAAAGACAAGTTGATAAACAGGGAAATATGGTGCTAGATGAACAGAATATATACCTTCAACGGGATGGAGCTACACCACATTACGCACTAGCTGTAAGATAATGGCTAGACGAACGATTTTCAAGACATTGGATTGGCAAAAGAAAAATAGAATGGCCGGCAAGATTTCCAGATCTAACACCACTCGATTTTTTCTGTGGTCTATTTAAAAACATTAGTTTACAAAACTTTTCTCAAGGACATTGAAGAACTAAATCTTGGAATAACTGAAGAATGTAAACGAAGCAAAACTATGCAAAGAGTTCGAGAATAATTTAAAAATAACACACTTTGAACAGTTACTGTAAAAACATTTAAGGAGCTGTTTGTAATTAACTTAATTTTAGTTTATATTGTAATTTCGCTATGTTTAATGTTATCTGCAAAATAAATTAAAATAAACTGCTGTTTATATGGCTGATTTAAATTTTTTGGGCTTTTATTTGATGTATCACATGTAAGGGTTATTTGACGTTTTAAAGAAGGGGTAGGGGGTGTTAAAGGGATGCCACTTGGAAACAGCAGAATAACATTTTTAAACCTCCTCCTTGATTTATAATTCGACGTGTTTTTTGTTTTTCTTACATCTACGCAAAATCAAAACTTATTTGGACTGGATGGTTTTAAAATGAAAGCTTTGTATGTATTGGGGGCTACACTTACTAGGTTGCAAATAATCTTTTTTTATGTCATTTATTTTTTGTGGTTTAGAAATGAAAAATAAATAATGATTTCAATACGACGTGATTATCACTGAGTTTCACAAAAAATTACCCGTTATTACAATATTAAACATAAATTCTTCCAAATAAATTAATATTAAGTGTGAAAATTCAACATATTTTTGAATATACCTACAGAGTACGACATTATTTAACCGAAAATTTGGCTACAAAAAATAATTTTTAATGGATATTTGCTAATAACCTAAAACTACTATTTTTTTAGCCACAAAAACTGAATAAAACCTAAAATAAAATTCTAAAAAACAACCAAAAAGAAAATATAATTAATATAATATAATATAAAAAACTCCAGCAGCTAAATTTGTCATAGTTAATCGGACATATATGCCAAAAAGTGGATTATTTTTTCTTTAATTTATGCGACACTGTAACCTTTCATCGTTCCTTCTAGTTACTAGGTACAGAGGTAAAAGTGACACTGCAATAACTATTATATTTACATTGTTATGTTCGGTAAAATTATCTCGTACTCTAAATAATAAATATTAGACAACTTTTGCTAATTTATTGTGTGTACACTTTCTAGTTGTCTACAGCAATAAATTAATAATTATTGTTCTAAGCTAGAACATCCAAAATTCATATTTATAGAACCAAATGAAAATTAAATGAAAATTTGGTACTTATTATTTTATTATAATGGTCATTATGTTCATTGTATCATGTAAAATAAATATAACAATTACTACATTACATAGCTACGGTGTTAAATAAGAAGCAAATTTTGCAAGTCCACTACACTACCGCTAACCGAACACTGGTCACATATTTACGAATATCGCAAAAAATATCCAAGGGAACTCATCCAAATTATACGACAAACCAGAAATTGTAATGTCTTTTTTTATAAAAAAACACTTATATGAGTTTGGTAATAAACTACAACAACAGTTGTCGCACTATTTCTAATTCAACTTCATTATAAACGTAATAACAATCCTCCGAGCATCATGTGGACTTTATCACGTGCTAAATAAAAGTAAACAAGGATAATCGTTAACGTTAATTTGCAATGTGCAATTATCAAAATTACTGATTTAAAAAACTTGTTTTCCAAAAGCAATTTTATTTAATCTTCATTAACGTAGAATGTGTTTTGGTTGTAAGATATTTTTAATTAAATTTTCTCAGTAGATACACGAAAGGGATTAATTAAATCAGTCACACTGGAGAATGAACTCTATTATTGGTTCTTAGAGTTCTTCTGTCAGACGTAGATATTGTCATATACACATAGATTCAAAAGTTGATGATTACTTGTTAAAATATTTTTATAAAGAGAAAAGTTAAAAAATTTGCAGTCCTTGGGACTGCCGAAAAAAGAATAAACAGTGGTTTTTTTGGATTTTCAAATTAATTGTCCGCATGTGCAAACTTTCCCAACATAACAAAACTTTTCTTGAACTAAGTTTTGTAGAGCTGGGTTTAAATATGACCTGTTCAACGAAAATATATTTTTAAATTAGGTTCATCCCTAAAGTTAGTTCACCAACTCCTGAACCGAGACTGTACAACTGGATCATGTAAAATATTAAATAATCCGTACGCAAAAACGTAAAAAAAACCGGCTTCAAAGACTTATAGTGTTTTCTCATGGATGCCATTGCAATAACTGGACTAAATAAAAAAAATCATTAAAATTGGTTTACCCAGTCAAAGGCTCTGAGGTAACAAATATACAAAAACAAATGCAGTCGAATTGAGAACCTCCTCCTTTTTTAACGTCGGTTAAAAATAAATTATATCAAATTTTTAAACTCAAATATTGATCCGTATATTGGAAATATATAAAAATAAATGCATTGTTTTTGTTATTAATCTTTCTATTTATTAATTTTATTTATATAATTATATAGTCACGCCTTTTATTTCGTAGGGGTAGGCAGAGACCACTTCCCTCCACTTGCTACGGTTCTTACACACATCTTTTGCTTCTTCTACTTTCATCAGTGCTCTCATACATTCTCGTCGGTTGTTGGTACTCTTGACCTGACCTTCCTTTAAAACAATGTTGATCTGATCGAGGTATACGTTAGCCGAGGTCGACCTCTACCGACTTGTCCATTCACACTTGCCTTATAAATTTGTTTCGTCAATCTTCCTTCATCCATCCTTTCTATGTGCCCAAACCATCTAAGCATTCCTTTATTTATCTTGGTAACCACATCTTCTTTTACACCACAGCGTTCTCTTATCTCACTATTCTTCACTGTATCCAACCGAGTCACTCCGGCTATACTTCTTCGACTACTTATCTCCACAGCATTAATTCTATTTTCATGATTCTTCTGCCAAACCCAACATTTACTACCATACATTAGTTTAGAAACCAACACCCCTCTATGCACAGCCAGACGTGCCTTTTTTGACACTTTTTGGCTGTTCATAAAACTCTGCTAATCTTTCTACATAAACATATTTAGTAGTACTCACTGTTGTACCGCACAGCGGTCTTACGATTAAACAGTGAAAATAATAATTAAACAGAAACAAAAAATGGCCTCGAGCTGACAAATTTATTTGGTTATTTATTATTCAATAATTTACAAATTATGAAATTTTAATTTTTAATATTAAAATTAATTTGAAAATCCAAAAAAAACTGTTATTTCATAGTTTTAAGTATTTACTTCTGTTGGCAGTCCCTTTTTTTATATTTTAACCTCTGCTGACAAACCCTGGCACCTTCTACATCGAAAACACTATGGAGAGTAGAGATAAGGAGAACAATCCTATAGCGCCTAAAGTTTTAAGAAAAAGAAAAAAGGATGTGCATTGGTTATTTATTTTATACTTTTACTTTTACTTGAGCAACTTTTTACTGCATAATTATTTTATTTAAAAATTATTGAATACCTATTTCTCTTTGACAAACTTTACTTCATCTTAAACAGCTAAGTTCAGATCTCACCTTTATATACCACATTTTGGTGGACACTTTTTCAATTAAAGTCCTATATAATATATTTTCTCCCTATCTCTACTCTCCATATTAAAATCATTAAATAATAAATGACCTATTGAAAGTGCGCTTTCAGTTCGAGGCCACTTTTTGACAGACAGATAAAAGAAGAAGAAACCATGACTTCACTCATCTGTTACTGACGCAAAACTATAAGTTTGCCCCCTACCAAATTTTGTTCAAACGCGCACAAAGAAATTTTCACTTTAAAAAGCGTTTAGTGAATGACAAGCTTAAAATGGAGGATATCAATCTTTTGAACTGGTCTGCTTTGTCTCTAGATATGAATCCTATAAATTAAGAGCAATTCCCAGAGCTTGTTGCTGCTACAAAAGAATGGCAAAATATTCCCAAGAAAGAATAAAATTGCTAACCTTGTTAACAGCATGTCATAGCTTCTTTAAAGTTGCATTGATGCCAGAAGTGAAAATCCACTCTATTATAAACAGTTTTCTCTTTTATCTTAAATCTTTACTTGATTTCAAATTTTTAAAAAAATATATATTTTTGTTGTTTTAAATTAAGGAGAGGAATAAATTTTTTAAAATTTAATTTATTTTCTTGAATAAATAACAGGTCAATTGGTATTTAATCAATTTATAACTAGGACATAACATATTTCTTTATAATCAAGGTGATGCAAACTTTAGAATATGTGTGTGCTTTTTATTATTTATTTAAAGGCGTGAAAAAGTATCTAAATTATTGTAGCGTATCAAATTTTACTTTTTACTTACGCATTTAGGAGCGCGGGGTCAAGATATGGTTTCAAATTTTCCAGGTCTGGCACATTTTCCTTAATTAATCTGTGACTTTTCACAGGCTTCCTATAAAACGCTGTCGGTCACTAGAACAAAAAAAATAAACTTTTAGTGTGAGTTAAATTAGGTAATATTTTTGAAAATTATATTTTCTGATGCCTATATATTTTTTAAACTTATTATGTTGTCCAACTAAAAAAAAACCTGGCACCTGTTCATATTTCCACGCAAATTTTTTTTTTGCAAAAGTCTTTCGTAATTTTATTTAATGATTTCTATTTATAACCTAATAATCTACTTTAGGCCATTTTTTGTGTCTCCAAAAGCGATGAGATCTCTCATTGGTACCAGACACGAATGAACATAATATTGATTTTGTAATTTGGTAATTCCTAACATCGCTGCTACTGAAATTTGAAGCTAATAAATTCAGCATTATCATTTATGGAAAATATTGTTGCTGGAACTATTGACCTGGCTTTTCTTTAAAACAATATCGATCTGATCGAGATACGTTTGCCTACGTCGACCAAACGTAGGAGGTCCAAAGTACAGAAAACGCAGAATACTTGTGTCGGCAGCAATGTCCATGATCTTATATGGGGCCACCATATCGAAGGATGCCCTCAAATTCAAACATTACGAAAATCTGCTAAAACGACCAAACTGGAAAATGGCCATTAAGGTCATCGCAGCGTATAGGACTGTCCCAACAAAAGCTGCCCTGGTCCTAGCTGGGATGCCACCAATAAAACTTTAAGTGGAGGAAAGAACAGCTTCCCAAACAGGCGAAGTAAAAAAGAAGCCCGGCTACTTATGCTGCGGGAGTGGCAAAACTACGAAGGATGGACAAAGGTCTTCATCGAGAACATCATAGAATGGACTGAAAGAAAATGGGGCGAGGTAGACTATCATCTGTCACAATCTCTTACAGGACATGGAGTTTTCGGAAAATACCTGGAGAGAATAGGCAAGCAGGAGCATAGTCCATGCTGGTTCTACGATCGAGAAGACACGGCGGGACACACCAATTTCCTCTGCGAAGAGTGGGCACAGCAAAGGGAAGAGCTCAGAAACACGGAACTGAAATGAACAAGGAGAACATAGCCGGACTACTATTAGAAAGCGAAGAAAACTAGAAGGCTATAACAAATATGCTTAGATACATAATAAAAAAATAAGAAAAAGAGGAGTATGGAAGGAAGGAGCAAAGTAAGAGTCCGGAACTACTGGATGCGCCGGTCTCAAGTGCACACGAGGATTTTCCTTCTCCACGAGAAAAAAAAAGGTCAACCTCTACTGACTTGCCCATTCACAATCGCCTTATTATCTATATTGTCAATCTTCTTTCATCTATCCTCTCTACTTATCCAAACCATCTAAGCATTCCTTTATCTATCTTTGCTATTCACTACCATACATAAGTGTAGTTACCAGCACTTCTCTATGAAGTCGTCCTTTTTTGACACGTTCTGGCTGCTCATAAAGTAACGTAGGATCCTATTCATTTGTTTTCCTGCCAACACCCTTCGTTCAATATACAAAACGCCGAATACACGCGCAAATGTCCTGATATATGAAAAACCTATTGAACAAGTATTGAAGTATGCCTGTGAACTAAGTTAGAATTGTAACCTTTGTTTCTATCCCGTCTGTTTTATCCCTAATAAACCGTGGCCTAGTTTTGTGTGTCAATTAAAAATGACTTGAAGGACCTCTAGACGAGAAGTGAGTGACCACTGTCTTTATCCTCTTGAGGATTTCTCTTATTTTACTTTGTTTCGTATAGGCTAAGAAGGTATCCATGGTATGTGTAAAAGCTTTTACTATTTACATAGAATAAATAAATAAAATTTTGTATGTGACTGGCAGAATGGCAACCGCCCTAGCAAAAAAAAATGTACCCATTTACAGTCATTCGTAGTCTTCTATAAACTATAATCGTGTTGAAGGGGGGAGAGGTACAAGGCAAAGTTACGCTGTGCCAGGTGGTGGGAGGTGCGGGTCTAGTTTATTACGTAGTTTTTTACGATTTACAATTATTTAACTAATAAAAATTGTAGGTATTATAAAACAATAAAGATTGTCTGCACATAGAAACAGAAACAGGAACAGGTTGATTCCATCAATAGAGATCTTAAAGCAATCGTCGAGTGGAGAACCAACAATCTTGTTCAGTTCAACGCCCAAAAAACACAAAGTGCCACGTTTTCCAGGAAAGTGAATTCCTCAAATCATCCCATCACAATGTCCGGAAATATGTCTTGGCATGACCATGTTGCTAACATCGCAAAGTCGGCAAGCCAGAGGCTAGGTTTTCTGTGGAAAACCAGAAAGTTTGTTACTCCTGATCAACTGTTGACGACGTACAAGGCTTAAATCCGACCTCTACTGGAGTATTGCTCCCATATTTGGGGTTCAGCACCAAGGCATTCTCTTTGTCTTCTAGATTCCATTCAGAAAAGAGCCATTCGCTTGATAAACAGCTCAACTCTCAGATATACCCTTCACCCTCTAGAACATAGAAGAAGAGTTGCAGACCAGTCATTGCTCTACAGATATTTCCATGGCAGATGCTCCAGAGAAATAAAAACTCTTGTACCACCATTGGCCACATTCGGCCGAAGATTTCGGCACTCTGATCAGTCTCACACATTTACTCTCAAGCTTGACACTACAAGGACCAATCTTCATCAAGAATCCTTCTTTTACAGGGCTGCTACGGAATGGAATAAGCTTCCAAAATCAGTTTTTCCAGAGAACCATGACCTGCAACTTTTTAAAAAGCGTGTCCACAATCATTTCCTTTCTATAATCCCTTCCCCTTCTAATAGTCGCAGTGCAGGCCATCCGCGGTCTTCCCTTTTTGCGACTATTTTCATAAAAAAAAAAAAATATCCACCCACACATTATTTTGTGTCACTAAAGTTGATAATAAATAATTTTTTAGTTTAACTTATAGAAAAATATATTTTTACTTTCATGTGATTAAAATTGTCAGAGTACGATTAATTATGCTATTGATGTCAAATTTGCAATTTTAAATCCATTGATATTAATTTAAAATTTTAAATATGATTCTTAATTTTGATGCGAAACTTTCTTACCGAATTTCTGTCATTCTCTTATTAATAGCCGAAAATCTTTCTTGTTCGCTTTTTTTTTAAATTTACTGTAACAATTCGAGCACTAGATAGATTACCAATAAAAATTTGTTTAATACGTGTCTGTACTATTATTATCCAATCAATTTTTCATTCCGATAAAATATTTTGGTTTAGTGTATTTATTAATAATTTTCTTTGAATTATAAATAAAAGTAAATCAATCAAAGGCACTGGCAATCATTTTAGCCAAAAAATGTTTGTGAATATAATAATTTCAATTAAATTATAACATTATTTTTTGCAATTTTAATCTGTTTTCGACCTTAATTATTGTATAAACTGCAGTCGATTAAAATCTGGTTAAATTGTTACGAAATACAAAATTTTAAAGTGTGTTTGTTATCTTGCATTCTTTTAATCGCGAAACATTAAAAAACTGTGCAGAAGAACAGCCACTTCGGATTTTAGTGCTTTGCGGCGTCCTTTTGACCTACATTCCTGAAAACGCTGAAATGAAACACTTTACCTCTAAAATTGATAGTTTTTTTCAATGGAACCACTTCGGAAACATTCACGACACTATCTGATACTTCAAATATCGCCGACTTCGGCAGTTAGCATTATTTTTTCCGACGAAATAATTAACCACAGCGCGATAAGGTTCGCGACGTCAGATCGACGCTGATCACTGCAGTAGAGGCCGCCCCTTTAGCCGAAAGTCTGGATTTCGCTTCTACGCCGACCAGGGGTGGATTCGAAGAATGTGCGGACACGTTTGAATTTTCATGTCACGTTTACTGTTTACCAGTTTCAAGCATTTTCTCGACAATGTGACGAATGTACAGCTAAGCGAAATATCTATTATTGATATATCAAACATGCGACGGTAATATACAGAAGACGTTTACATTATAACGCTTACCTAATTTCGTTTCAAACAATTTTTAAAAAAGAGTGACTGATTACCATTAAATATTCACTCCAACTACTTAAACACTCATGTGATGTTCACTTTGTATAACGGAATCGTAAATCAATGAATCTTATCAAGTGTGACGTTGCATTGCTAAATTTACGATATTTACGGAAAAGCATAGCAATGAAAATGTTGAGTAAATTCGGCAGCGATATCATTAAAATAAAAAAACTCGAGTGGGTTTCGCTAAACAATACAAAGTCGGCAATGGCCTTTGTAAAAGCTCAGCGAATACCTTGTCAAAAGAGATTTAAGTCGAACAAGGAATCGTTAAAAAAATAGCGATGATTTAAATAAAAAAAAATTTCTTTATTATCTCCTTTCCTCTAGAGATAAATACCTAATAGAAGACACACTTTCAACTTCCCACTATTTATCACGTCGATTTAAACCAAATTGGTTACTAGTGACGTATCCTACATATTTTATAACAGCCATCAAATACAGGGTGGCCAACCAAAAACGAAACAAAGCCATTGGATGGAGGCCATTCAATGCTGCCTCTTCTCCCAATTTAATGCCGTGGAAAACGTTGGTCTAAATACTGTGAATTATTTTTGAATATATCAGTCAAGGCAGGGTCAATAGCGTCTTACACCTCGTGAAAAACTCTTGGGTTTGAATCGGACCAATAGCGGTAATTGTGGCGATTTACCGTCCCGTTCAAGAAAAAACTAGGTACTAGGTACCAAATTTATACCATTGGCGTATTTAACTCGAATGAATGACATTTTTACCGTTCGTGATTGTTTGCAGATAAGTTTCACATTTAAATTTTAGTTTTTTAATAAGTAATGGTGGAATTTTAAAATTTATAGACTGTTTTATGGAGAATTGTAAGAGCTTTTAAAAGACATCTTATTCGACCCCCAAAGCCATTTAAAAATTTGGGGGTAATTATTACCCTTGCTTGGGGTTGAAAGTAGTGAAGTCAATAATACCGGATAAGAGGGGGACACTTGATGGGTCTGAACGTTTTTCTAAAATGTTGACGAGGTTCCTGCAAATGGCTCTGTTTAGTTTTCGGTTGCCCACCCTGTATATTTAAACAAAAATCTAAAGACCAAGGACTAAATTCTTTTTACTTGGATAACCTAGTCCAAACTCATATTGAACTGATCGTACTGTGATATCAACAAGCTGTTACTCCTAAGTAGGAAATACCTAAAACTATTGGGAATCACTACAGGTCATGAGCATCTAAAAAAGTTTTGCAAGCTGGAAAACGATCCCTGCAGATCCTGCAGAAAGTTCAATGTATATCATCACTGATTTCGTACTTCAATGGACTTTAAAAGAGAGACAGAAATACAATAAATAACTCAAGTGATGGCACAAAAGATCTTAAGATCTTAAGTACCAACTCCACTAATGAAGATCGGCAACAATTCTGGCGCAAATTTATTTTTATCTTGTGCTTTCCTTGGACTTCAATCCTGTCCAATCTTAGTTTTTTTTTTAATGGTGGTTGATTTAGGTGGTGGATTAAGGTCTTCTCCAATCCTGCAACCCACATACCTGAAAGCCGAACCCTATTGTTAAATATTCAAAAAAGAAGCTTTTTACATCAGTTATTTATTATAATTATTATTATATTATAATTAAGTAAAGTAACCTAAATATTGAATTATTGTTTAGCGATAAAACATTATGTAATAATTGATAAATGATGATAAATCAACTTAATGACAGAAAAATATATTTGAGGTGATAGGATCGACTTTGACCTCAAAAATCTAATATTAGGCCAACAATTGAAATTAAAAAACCCTCATCTTTTGGTAGTATTTTTAAAATAATAAACTTATAAAATTTATGTACGATTTTTTTTCCCAACAAATTATGCACCTATTGAGACAACCTCGCAACTGGAAAAAATCAGAAACCAAGATGGTAGTATGGTAAAAGGAGAGAAGAATGCGCATTAAAGAGATGAAAACCCCATTCGGAGACATAAGTGAAAGTTGCAATGAAAGTGAAATTAGTACGACAGAAATTGTGGAAGCGTTGAACAGTATGAAATTGGGTAAGGCTGCTGGGTACGACCGGATAACAGTTGAAATGCTGGAGGCTGGACAAAGCGTGGTAACTAGTCTGCTGTACCGCCTTTTTAACCGTTATCATGTCGCTTTACAAGGGAAAAGGTTTGCAGCAGGACTGTAAGAACTACCGATGTATTAGTTTACTCAGCATGGTCGGCAAACTGTATGCAAAAATATTGATTTAAAGAGTGACGAATGAAGCTGAGAAGATGATATGTAATGTGCAAGCAGGATTTAGAAGAGAAAGGAGATGTATGGATCTATTGCTTGCGAGGTATAGTAGAAACATTCTTGGCTAGAAATCAGAAGGTCTATTGCACTTTTATAGACTTGGAAAAGGCCTATGACAGAGTAGTAAGGAGTGAATTGTGGTCGACATTGTCTATGTATGGAATGAACGGTAGTTTAATACGAGCACTGAAATCACTTTACGAGAATTCCACTGCTTATGTCAGGATAAACGGAGCTTGAAAGAATGGTTTATCATCGAAAAGGGTGTGAGACAGATATCTGTGGCTTCGCTATGGCTGCTTAACTCATACATAGACGATTGTTTAAAAGATTCGAAAGAGAGTGCGTATGGATTAAACATGAATGATTTGATCGTCAAATGCCTTTTTTACGCCGATGATTAAGTCTTATTAGCGTCATCTGAAGAGGAGTTACAGGCGATGGTTAATGTTATGCATGATGCCCTAAAAATCAAAGGTATGAAATTAAATGCAAGCAAAACGAAAGTAATGGTTTTTAAATGTAAAGAAAACATGACAAACTGTAAAGTTCTGAGTAAGGGAGAAAGAGTGGAACAAGTAAATGAATTTGTGTACTTGTGTTTAAAGTTTACGAGAGATGAAAAGTATGACAGTGACATTGAGCGAAGAGTGTTGGCAAGAAAACAAATGAATGGGGCACTGCATAGATTTATGAGCAGCCAAAAAGTGTTAATAAAGGCACGTCTGGCTGTGCATAGAGGAGTGTTGGTTCCTACATTTATGTATGGTAGTAAATGTTGGGTTTGGCAAAAGAAGTATGAAAGTGCGGGAAAAAGGCGTGACTATATGTATGTATTGAGACATTTTTTGTTAAATTCGAGTAGTGTATAACTTTACTGGATAGATCATTGAGATTTTTTTTAATTTACTTTGATCTTTTTACTTGACCTGCCCTGGCCTAAAATGACGTTATTATGTGGGTGTAGATTGGAAGTTTTGTACGCATCGGAAGTTTAGGTAACCAATTTCTTTGAACGAAAGGAAAATAGCGTCCTTTTTATAGATATTTTGGTGTAAAGGTGTGGTGACGCTTTTAATAATATTAATAAAATAATCAGTGGCGTGCAAATAATGTTGGCAAAAAGGCATTTCCTACCCTAGCAATATTTGTAAATTAGCAAAAATGCTACTATTAAATTAGAACAAATTAAACTACTTGGTTTCAAGCGCACTTTATATTAACCTCGTAGGTGTCCCATACGAGAGTGTATAGTGGTGGAACATTGCGTTAATATGAAAACTAGACTGTGTTCATTTGAAAAGGACCCACCCTTAATATTTCAGAAATACGACATATTAAAATAAAATGCCGAAACACGTCAACTTTTAACTTGAGGGGAACACTGTTTAGTGCTAATGTCATAAACGTCAGATTCACCCCCCATATTGTTTTGACTTTGATACCAGCCTTCCATTGTACTTTAATCGTTGTTTAAAATTGGCTCTCCTTAAACTTTTCATATGACCCCGTATTATGTTGATAATTCAAAAAGTCATAGTAACTGTGACAAAAACAAAAACAATAATGACAATTAAAAAAGTCATAGTGATAATTACAATAACAGGATTCAGTTTTGTGGGGATAGAGATAGAGCTCATGGACCTTATAAAGCCTAATGATCAGGAGTTCCTGAAACCTGCTGAAATAAATGAATGTGTAACTGACCTTGATTGTGTTAGCACAAGACTCCTCTGGGTGAGGTCTTACTCGCAACTGTTTACCGTGGGTTTATGCCCCACAAGCTCTTTGAAAGCCCAAAAATAGAGGCAGGAGTTTTGGGATAGTGTGACAGATATTATGAATAAGTGTACGCCAACTAAACGACAGTGGAATTTTTACAGAAGGCTATGACATCGTCATTTTAAGCCAGGGCAAATTTTCAAGTACACTGGAAGAACTAACTCAAGGAGCTCTAAACCAGGTCGAACAATGGTGTTGGCATAGGGAACTTAAGGTCAATCCTGAAAAGACTGCGCTAATAGCTTTCACCAAAAAACGAAACGTGGACCTGCAAGGTTTTTTTTAAAAGCTATTTAGCCCTCGTACATATTTGGTTATACCAACCTAATACCTACCGATTTCAAGAAAATCTCACCCCACACAACCATGAACTTCGTAAGAAGGACTGGATTGTGCGGTGAACTGTAACCTCTAGGGGTGAGCCACAATAGACCTATTAAAGGCCGCAGTGGAGGGGTGACCTACGCCTCACTAACATGATATCTAACCTAACCTAACCTAGCCCTCGTTTCTGAGTTATTTAATTAAGTGTTGGCGGCAGGCAACCAGTTTCAAAAAATCGAAACCAAAATTTAAAGACGTAGACCATTCTAAATTACAAATATTTTGCACAACTTTGACTCATTGTAAATGTTAAAGATAGTTTAACGATTTTTCGATACGCCACTGGAATATGCTACGTGAGCCGGCCGGTAGGATAACGTCACAGTTTATGGCGATCTAGAATACGCAAGCGAACTTCGAGTTTTTGCTGAACAGTAGCGTCGTATATAAATATTCGACTGCCTATTACTGAAGTTAGTCTGCATTCGAAGTTTGATTACGGTGTTCATTAGTTTACATAAATTTTACAGTATAGTTTATAATTAAATGTGTTGAAAATAAATTGGAACCCTGAGTGTGTTTTTAAGTAAAAACGTTACAATACTCAAAAGGGTTTGTTCTTGATCGTAGAAAAAATATTGTGTTTAGCATATTACTTTTGTGTTTTTGAAGGGATGAGACAAACAACAAATAAAAATAGTAAACAATAATTTAATTCAATAAATAAAACGAAAGCAACTGAATATGGTACAATATTTTTTTATTTAAATCAACTGAACGGCTTCCTAGATGCTTAATAGACTAGAATAAAAGGGCACATCAAAGTACACAAATTAGTGTGATACTTTCTTAATTCTTTTTACAATGTCTGAAATACAATATATAAATTAGTTAATATATAATTATTCTCGGCACCGCGATTAAAAGATGACGACACCGTGGTGGTTGCAGACTGGCAAATTTTTTTAATATCCAGCAAGTTCGGCAAAGGTGGAGTCCATTTCGTCGGCAAGCGACTTGTACCTGTCTTTGTTGATACCAAGCTCATCTAAAATTTAACAAAAAAATAACGTTAAACATGTACGCAAAGTTACAGTTATGCTTGTTAAACCAACAAAGTTGACAATAGGTTTGTGAAAGTCCAGTATATTCAGAAGTGTTCCGACAAGAGTTACTGAATCTGTTCCCACACATTTTGCTGATAATTTCACAAGCAATATGAAACTTCATCTTAAATCAAAAAGACCACGTCGTTACGTCAACCACGAGTCTAAATATAACAACATGACATAAATGTCAATCAGGCAGGCATTATAAGTCACTAGTCGATAGTTATTAGAATTCACGATAATGAACGAATTAATACAACGCTTTAAGTGGAAATATGTAATATTGTTGAATAACTGAAGGTGTGATTGGTTTTTAACCAATTCGATTTAAATCAGGACGTGACGTCTACTTTGTTGAAAATAATAACAGATCTCTTTGTTTCAAAAATCATCTCCAGTCGATGAGGACACGAGTATTAAAAAAATTAGCATTTATATTGAATATGCACAAAATTAATGGCGGAAAATATAACGAGAATGTCGTTAAATCAATGTGAAATGTAACCACAAAAATGATTCAGGAGAAATACCACAACGAAAAGAGTAGAAAATTCGACCAATTTACAGATGTCTCTTTTAAATCCGCTCGACAAGCGGTAGATACAAAATGTAAAGGACCTCAAAAATTTCTTGATAAAAGAACAAAATTATCAGTTGAACAGAATGCTATGGTGATGAACTGTCATGAAAAAAATCTATCACATTGCGACAATTGAATTAACATGGTGAGGAGATGAAGCGACTACATGTAGAGTCCAGTAGTTTCGTGAGGAACTCGACAATGTAGGAGTATCAACTGGGCGGGTCATTTATAACCCTGTCTTTAAGAAAATAGCCCAAGGAGGATCTTAGCGTTGGACAGATGATAACGGGTTGCAATAAATAACAGGAATTAAGAACTATCGGGATATGGCGATATGGACACAGAGGGGAGACAACAAACAATAAAGGCACTAAGAGTGGCTGGATGTTTGACCGACACTGTATGGAAAAACAAACACATAAGCATCAAGGTCAAGTCAAGAATATACAAAACCGTCATTAAACCCATAATGACCTACACAGCAGACCTATACCCGACCGGACACAACAAAAACAAAAAGACTCCTGGAAACAAGAGAGAGAAAGGTTCTACGAAAAATCACTGGAAAAACGCTGCTGGACAGAGAACTGAGCGATAATATAAGGCGAACATGCAAGGTGGAAAACATTAATGGATGGGTTTTGAAGCGCGAATGAGATGAGCACATAAGTAGAATGAATGAAGGGGGAATGGTAAGAATAGCTCAGGACAAATTACCACTGGGAATAAGAAGAACAGGAAAACCACGGAAAAGATGAAGCGACAACATAACCATTGATTAAAGTCGCAGGAATGCTGCTAAGAATGAACTGGCAATTTGCCCAAAATAGAGAAGGAAGAAGAAAAAGAATTGTGTCCAGTAACATTATTAAGAAGAAGAAGGCAATGGTATAACCACGTCAAGAGGATGAACGAAGATAGATTACCCCGCATAGCTCTCGAGGGAATACCAGTAGGAAGCCGACCGCCCGGTATACCAACGAAGAGATGGAGAGACAGCTGGCAGTCCACATCTCAAGAATTAATACAACGGCAAGCCCGGAATTAACAGATCATATGATCTCAACCAAGTAGAAGAAGAAGAAGAAGAAGAAGAAGAAGAACATTATTAAGAAAAAAGCTATCAAAACGTACTGATAACATTAAGAGAAACAATTTATTTCTATCGGTGAATTAATTTGGAACAAGAATAAGAACAGTTCGTAGTTATTAAAATTGTCCAATGGGTTGCAACGAGATCGCCAAATGGACAAAGAAATCGGCAGAATCTATTGGTAGAAAGCGGCAAATTAAAAATCACAAATCTTTTATACAGAGCTTCAAAAATAAGCCAACTGGTCAAAGCGGGACTAAACGAACATGGTACGCAAAATCTGTAAGGGCATATTTACAATTAGACGGAGCAAAATAATAGGCGAATACCGAAATAAAGAGAACCCAACGACTTCATCAAATTAGCAAATCATTACATCGACCAAAAAACAAAATTAGACATATTTTTTTTTACTGAATATAGTCGCAAAGCCAAAAAAATTAGTAACACCATAGAAAGGCGAAAATTAGAATATCTAGGACATGTTCTGAGAGGAGAAAGATATAATATCCTTAAGCTAATTATTCAAGGCAAAATAAAAGGCAAGAGAACGATTGGCAGAAGAAGAATCTCTTGGATGCACAACTTGAGGGAGTGGTTTGGTTGCACGTCCGCATAACTCTTCAGGCGGGCGATTGATAAGGTCCGAGTAGTGGTGATGATTTCCAATCTCCGAGAGGAGCGGAATTTCAAGAAGAAGAAGTCGCAAAAAGGTTAAACCTATCGTGTGGGCCGCGGACGGCCCGCACTGCGACTATTAGAAGGGGAAGGGATTATAGAAAGGACTTGCTTTTTGAATAGTTGCAGGTCATAGTTTCCTGGGAAAACTAATTTCGGAAGCTTGTTCCATTCCGTAGCAGCCCTGTAAAAAAAGGATTCTTGATGAAGATTGGTCATTGTAGTGTCAATCTTGAGAGTAAATGGGTGAGACTGATCAGCGTGCTGAGTTCTTCGGCCGAATGTGGCCAGTGGTGGTATAAGAGTTTTTATTTCTCTGGAGCATCTGTCATGGAAATATCTGTAGAGTAATGTCTGGTCTACAACTCTTCTTCTATGTTCTAGTGGGTTAAGGGTATCAGTGAGAGTTGAGCTGTTTATCAACCGAATGGCCCTTTTCTGAATGGAATCTAGAAGACGAAGATAATGCTTTGGTGCTGAACCCCAAATGTGCGAGCAATACTCAAGTAGAGATCGGATTTGAGCCTTGTACGTCGTCAACAGTTGATGAGGAGTAAAAAACTTTCTAGCTTCCCACAGAAAAGACAGCCTCTGGCTTGCTGACTTTACGATGTTAGCAACATGGTCATGCCATGACATATTATTAGACACTGTGACTCCCAAAATCGTTGTGAAGGGATTTTGATTCAAGGGTTTTTCCGGACTTTGTGATAGAATGATTTGAGGAATTCACTTTCTTGGAAAACGTGGCACTTTGTGTTTTCTGGGCGTTAAACTGAACAAGATTGTTGGTTTTCCACTCGACGATTGCTTCAAGATCTCTATTGATAAAGAGTTATACAGTTGTTAATAATTATTATTATTGCAAATAAACTAAGTTTGTTTTTTGGTAAATGCATTTGTACTTTCCTAACTTTTTTTATTCATAGGGCTTGTGAAATTAGCTCAGTAAATACAATTCGTGCTCACAATAATTTAAAAAGTTTCGATTCATAAGTGACAGTGTGCAAACAAAAAAATACGTGCTAGACAATATTGTGCAAGCAATTAAAAAATTATTGAGCTTACCTAGTTTCTTTCAAGCAGAAGCGGCGATAATAAGCTTTGTTAGTAGAGCATATTATTTATTTGTTACACCAATTTTATAAGCAATAATTCAGTAGTGTTTTGAGTCTCTATTAATAAAGGCAAAAATAAAAAATACAGTGATGAAATGATGGGACAATCGGTAAAAACAATCAAGAGAGAACCTTTTTTAAATAGGTGAGTTTGTTTAAGTATTGAAACCCGATAAAAAATGCACCAAAAAGCAATAAAGTTGAAATTTGTGAAATTATTGTATAATAACTATTATTTAAAAGATATTTACAAGATGATCTGCGCTTAGTACAAAATTTACGAGACCTTTCACATTAGAAAAAAATTACCTTTTAGCCAATACACACAAAAATACACTTGGAATTCTAAACATCATCGATCAATGCAACTACAATCAAAAGTGCTAAAAGATATTTTTTCTAAAGCTTAGCACTTTATACACTTTATTTGTTGCTTTACTTATTATTTATCTCGAATGAAATAAAACTTTATTCGGTGGTCAATTAATTGAAAACATCGTTTTCCAATATTTTTACAACTTGTGATCAAAACCAATTTCGAATATGAATCGTCACTTCCCGACGGCGACGCTTCGACATAAAAGGTACTGAGTTTGCAGTGTACCAGTTCAAATAATTTTAAAGTTACTGTACCAATTAATTACTATAGGGAAAAATCACGGAGTGGGCGACATTTATTATTGATCGTATGAACTACAAACTAACTTCCATATGTTTATACGGGTGAATAGTGAACTTTATATATTATATTAAACAATTTAAGCATTGAAATTGTTATATTCGAAAGACATTTTGTAAAGAATTGGTGTTAATAAACCACAAAATCCAAAAATGCAAAGGATTAAAAAAAGTGATATGGATATAAAATCGCGAAAAATATGGTCTGTTCCACAATGCTTTACATATGATAATTCGATTATATCTGTGCATAAATTTCATTCAAATCTAAAGACAGCTGAAAAATGGAACATAAGAAAACCAATCTCAAAGTTTATGTTTGTTTGCAGCAAGCACTTTGTGAAAGATGATTTTTTCAGTGGTAAGTTTGATATTGTTGTCCAATGATCTATCATTTTATTTGTGATTATTCATAGTGACTTCAATATTACAGAGAATGCGTTTTAAAGACGATATTTATGATTTTTTCATTAAGACCACAAGTTCCACATAAAATGATGTGGCTAGCCTTAAAAACCTCTTCACCTTCCTTAATTGGTCGAACACGTTTACCCATATTTCGACTTTCATAGGCATTGCAACAAGAATTTTAGAGACAAAAAATTGAAAAACTTCGAAAACAAACCAAAATTAATACCTGGACACACCTGGTCTTTACTGGCATTTAACGAGAATCCAGCTTTAATCCAATAGTTTAACACAAAAAATTAGCTCAAATCTCTGTTATAACTAAAATTCCCTTCAATAAAAACTTTGATTTTACAAGTGATCCAATGACAGAATATTTGTTGTTCACGCCTCGATACGATATTTTGTCATTGACAGCGCCATCTCGCGTTACGTAATTTTTTCCTGTAGGCGTTTTACTAAAATTATAAACTGCTTCTTCAGAATAACTGTTAACTGAGGTAAATCGCTATAATAACTATATCAGAGACAAAGACCGACCGTCAATCCAAATCGGAACTATTTGTATTTTGATCACGGAAATCATTGTTCTCTTTCGGTAAATATGACCTAGTTTTAAGAGTTTACTTTTAATGTATTTGTTGATATTTTTTTAATTTCCTACTTTTTTTATTGACGCATTCCAATCGTTTGATTAAGTTAATACGATAAAAATGTATAAAGTGCGTGAAATTAGTACATTTTTGTTAGTAAAAGCTGTAGCAGATTATTTCTTTTGGCCAAGAGCTGACATCTCGACAAAGGTTTTGTCGATGTCTGTAATAATGCCAAAATATTTGTTCTTTTCCCTGAGTACGAAATCTGAAATGCAGAAAGAAAGCAAATAAAAATAAGCAATAGCAAAAAGCGATAGCAGCTGCAAATCATAAGAATTAAAGTTCAAAGTACTTTAAAGAACTTCAAAATAAAAAAATCTAAAAATCTTAAATATATTTTGATATCATCTCATAAATAATTTCATAGAGTCCTCAATAAGAAATGACCTTACCTTCAAGTCTGTCAACTTCCTTCTGCAATTTCTTGACGGTCTTTTCAGCGAATTCAGCGCGAGCTTCAGCTTCCTTCAGTTTGACGGTGAGACTCTTAAGTTGTTTCTTGAATTCTTCTACCCTTTGGTTGGCTTTTTCTTCAGATACTTCGAGAGATTTAAGAGAGTTACCTACAACTTTTAATTCTTCTTCGAGCTCCATGATCTTGGCATCTCCACCCTACAATGTCACACACATTACTGATTTATAGAATGACATTATGTCTAAGTTTTTTATCACCTTGATTATTATGAACATAGTTGATATTGTGTGTTAGGTTAGGAATCATGCGAGTGGAGCGTGGTGCGACCTTTAGTAGGTCTATTGTGGCTCACTCCTAGAGGTTACAGTTCATATACTGTGTGTTAGTAGCTTATAGTTCGTATTGTAACAGGAATTTTTTCCTAGGTAAAATCATCAGGCCAACTCTGATAATTTAATTAAATTATTAAGTTGTAAAAAAGAGTACTGCGTTATGTGTTTAGTTTTTACTAGGTTGATAAACGAACATGCTAATTAGCGACTTTTTGAATGATATAAAATTCCTGGTTTCGTTGAAAACGCCGATTCTTAATTGATAATAACTATAATTTTGATTTAATACATTTGTGTACTGTTTGTTTGTAGTCATGTTGGAAGTATAATTAGTAAGTTTTGTTAAATTATTAAAAGATTTCTTAAAAATATATTTGTTAATTTAATGTAAACAAAACGAAAGTAATGGTTTTTGAAAGAGAAGAAAACATGACAAACTGTGAAGTTCTGATCAAGGGAAAAAGAGTGGAACAAGTAAATAAATTTGTGTACTTGGGTTCAAAGTTTACGAGAGATGGAAAGTGTGACAGTGACATTGAGCGAAGGCAGGAAAACAAATGAATGGGGCACTGTATGGCTGTGCATAGAGGTGTGTTAGTTCGTACACTTATGTATGGTGGTGAATGTTGGGTTTGGCAGAAGAAGCATGAAAATTTGGATTATTGCTGCGGAGATGGGTAGTCTGAGAAGTATAGCCGGAGTAACTCGGTTGGATAAAGTAAAGAATAGTGAGATAAGAGAACGCTGTGGGGTAAAAGAATATGTGGCTACAAATATAGATAAAGGAATGCTTAGATGGTTTGAACACGTAGAAAGGATGGATGAAGGAAGATTGACGAAACTAATTTATAAGGCAAGTGTGAATGGACAAGTCGGTAGAGGTCGACCTCGGCGAACATACCCCTATCAGATCAGCATTGTTTTGAAGAAAGGCCAGGTCAAGAATACCAACAACCGACGAGCATGTATGAGAGCACTGATGAAAGTAGAGGAAGCAAAATATGTGTGTAAGAATCATAGCAAGTGGAAGGAAGTGGTCTCCATCTACCGCTACAGGAAAAAGGCGTGACTATATGTAAATATGTTGTAAGATTTCTTAAAGAAATGATGTATTTTAGATATTTTTAGTTCAGCATTTAAAGTTACTGTATTCTTTGGATTGCTCAGACTTTTTAGAAGGTGTTGTATCTTGTTAAATCATACGTTAATAATGGGAAATGGAAAGCCTCCATACTTAATGTCGATATTTTTTTTATTTTTTTTTTGTTTCCTTGTATAGTTACCAACGAATAACGTGCCAACGAGTAGCGGGTCATGAATAATTGAATAACGGATTAGCAAATAACTGAATATACTGAAAATGCAGAATTAATTACCAAAAAAATTAAGAGACCCATGGATAAGAGCTAGAGAGCTGTAGATGTAAAAAGAAATTAACTAAGGGATTAGCAATCTTCGGAATAATCCCTATATACACAAGTTTCTCCAATCACTGGTCATAAAAGTGAGTGTACTGTCTTGCGCACTCTCTGATCATGTAGTTAACCAAGATCACATAATGAGTTATAATGATACAATAATTTTATGTCAACAAAATTTGACAAAAAGACTTTTTTTAGAAATGGTTGCAATTAACAGTCATAACAATAATATTAATAAGAGATCTGACATTGACCAACTCAGCAAAATTTACTCATACCTACTTACAAAATGAATTTTTATGCTAAATAAATATAAATAAAAAACTTTTTTCTGTGCATTCTGATAAAATAACATCATTATAATCATTAAATGTCTATCAGTGTGAGAAAAAAGAATTATTTTTTGAAGTTATGTCAATGTATGTTGTATACTTATATTCGTTAATTTAACTCATGTTATATGTAAGGTTATACCATTTATTTATATTCGATGTTTTTTAACCATTTTTAATTTTTAGCCTTGATAAAGACAATAAATTTGTCGACAGCTTGGTAATGTAAAGAAGAGTTTTTCTTTTTGACTTAGACTGAATACCCGTGAATTTTAAATTATATATACATACATACATACATAAAGTCACGCCTTTTTCCCATAGGGGTAGGCAGAGACCACTTCCTTCCACTTGCTACGGTTCTTACACACATCTTTTGCTTCCTCTACTTTCATCAGTGCTCTCATACATGCTCTTTGGTTGTTGGTACTCTTGACCTGGCCTTTCTTCAAAACAATGTTGATCTGATCGAGATATGTTCTCCGAGGTCGACCTCTACCGATTTGTCTATTCACACTCGCCTTATAAATTTTTTTCGTCAATCTTCCTTCATTCATCCATTCTACGTATCCAAACCATCTAAGCATTCCTTTATCTATCTTTGTGACCACATCTTCTTTTACACCACAACGTTTTCTTATCTCACTATTCTTAACTTTATCCAACCGAGTCACTCCGGCTATACTTCTCAGACTACTCATCTCCACAGCATTAATCCTATTTTCATGATTCTTCTGCCAAACCCAACATTCACTACCATACATAAGTGTAGGAACCAACACACCTCTATGCACCGCCAGACGTACCATTATATATATATATATATATGAAAAAAATGAATGAAAAAAATCCAAACAATTCGATTACAGTAAAATTATATATATATATATATATATATATATATATATATATATATATATATATATATATAATTTTACTGTAATCGAATTGTTTGGATTTTTTTCATTTTGTATTAATTAAACTGGTTGTTAAATTTTAGCAACTTTTTAATTATTTAAAAAAAAATTAGAACATTGGAGCTCGTTTAACTCGTTACTCTTGGTATTAACATTTACAGATACGATCAAATTTGTTCGAGGTTTTATTCTTTCTTTTTAGTAATTTTGTTATTAATAATTACTTGGCGATCAAAAGCATTTCAGTTTTAGTTAAATTAGTTTAGTCAGATATTTTTAGATATTAAAAAAAAATAGATAGATCCGCGAACTGATCTATCGGTTTTCTCGAATTGAATTTAATTGAGAAGCCAAGATCACATCAGTGTTTAAAAGAATTTTGAGAGTGTGACATTTTTTTTAGTGCTTGAGACGAATAAAAAAATGTTACGCTACGGATCATTCGTGAGAAATGACAGTACATACCTTGACACGATCTTCAGCTACTTCAAGCTCGTCTTCAACGAAGGCCAGTTTGCGAGAGACTTCGTCGGATTTGTTGTCAGCGTCTTCAGCCAAGAGACGGGCTTCTTTCAACTGGTTGGTAAGTTGATCCATACGTTCTTCATCTTGTTGAGAACGGTTTTCCAATACTTTGCACATACTGAAAGTGAAAAAAATGAATTAAGATTCGTAAAATTTATTGCTGCTTTTTCAATCATTTGAAATAGTTGTTACAAGTTTCGAGCAAATAATTATCGTGACAAAATTAAAAAACGTTTAAAATACAAATTCACATTACTTTAAATTTTTTTAATTGGTCAACATAATAAATACCTAGTTTACTATTGTTAATTGTGTACCTTTCCATTTGGAGAATTTGATAACAAATTTCAAATTAATATGACTTTTCGTTGCAATGTTTATTAAAACGCCACTTCAATTTAAAATATATTCTGTCATAACAACGAACATATTTGACATTTATACTTTTGAATTCATAACAAGCGTTTTATTTATCTTGATTAACATGATTTTTGATGTGATACAATAATTACTCGGTCAAAGCAAACACACCACTTATTATATTAACAAACATAAAAATAGTCTAAGAATATTCCATTTTGATTAAAAAATGTATATGTGTATGTTCTCTATGGACTCCAAAACGACTGGACCGATTTTAATATTTTTAGGAAATCTTCAGATTAGCCCAGCGGGTGATCTTATGAAGTTTGGTAGCTATCGGATCAACGAAAGGGGGGTAGAAAGGGGATGAAATGTAAATAATATAAATACCGATATTAGTGTCGAATTCAGAATTTCCGGGGTCGCTGATTTGATAGTGATATTTACAAAGCAGGCAAGCCAACGTTCACCAAGGTGGCAAATTTGGTTCCGGCACTATTTTTCCCAATAAAACCTCGAAATAGTTGGGCACAATTATTTTTAACTATTGGATTTTATTAATTTTATCTAAACCATTCATTGTTTGTTGCAAAATGATTTTATAAAACTAGTGAAAAGGTCATTTTGGAAACGCGTCAAGATACGCAATTCCATATATGAAATGTTCACAAAACAATAAAATACTAATTTAAGAATTATATTTTCAGTTACGTCTGATACATTTGTATTATTATAATCACAATTATAAATATAACTTCACATTTTTTCTTACATGTAACTTTGTCCGGTAGTTATTATTAAATAACTCGAAAACAACGCATATAATTTTTAGAAATTTTAAGGAAGAAAAAAATAAGACTAATCTGGATTTTCTGCAATCAATAGTATTCGAGTTATTAATTTTTTAATAAAAAAATTGGACTGAAAAACTTCTTTTTATTCAAATTAAAAATTTGATTCGAAAGACAAGCCTATAATTTCTATGATAGAGTGTCATAAGATTTAAATATTATTATATTATGTTAACACCCAATTTTTATATTATTAATTTTTAAGTTTATAACTAATTGTAAATTTATTTATTTATACCTAAAAAATGTATACGTGAATTATTTTTTTTGTCAAATACATTTCTATCGGGTGTACAATTACACCACACGGCTTGTTACAGAATTTCACATTTCCAAATTCGGCACCTTGGTGATTTTAACCCAAATCAATATCGTTAGATTATTTTCCTGTATGTACATATAAAAAAGAGTTTATTCGTTGACTGGTGGTAAGATATGAATATGAAAAAGAAACTGCTTACAACAAACGTTTATCAGTAACTGCTGATGGAAATAGTCCAAAGTAAATGTTCCTCATAATATTTAAGTTATCCGTACTAAATATTAAGTTCTTACCGGAAACTTTCATCGGCAGCTTGGGAAGCTTCTGCCAATTTAGTGGTAGCTGTGGCCAAACGTTCCTCGGAGCGTTCCAAATCTTCTTCTATCAGTTGTACTTTACGGTTAAGAGCAGCTACTTCAGATTCAGCCTAAAATTTAAAACGATATTTTCACTAGTCAATACGATCGTTGATTTTAGACAAGATTAAAATACAACCGCATTAAAAAAATTATAAATTTTTTTGTAAAAGCCCGAATTGCGGTAAATCTTGGGATTTACCGGTAAATTCTAAGATTTACCAAGTTTCACCGGTAAAAGTCCGAATTGTTCTAAAATAATCTTTAATTTTGGACTTTTACCGGTATTCAGTCGGTAAATCCTAGGTTTTACCGCAGACAAAGCTAAATATAATAAATCAAAGATTAAAATATAAATTATAGTCGTGTCAACTTGTGTTTGGTTGTCCAATGAAGATGGGCATTGCAACTTGAGCGATCCCTAGAGATATGATTGGAGTTATGACATCTGAAGAAGATTTAGAGAAGTTGTTACATTCGCAGAAAAATACGGACGAAAATGACGCCGCCGAAAATGCAATTAAACAGGATATTATTATGGAAGAAACCGAGTTACAAAAGAATAAAAAGAACACTGTCATGAATAAAACACAAGATGGATACGAAATAATTATAACTCGTGCGGAGACAGAAAGTACAACCCAAAATTAGGAAGTTGTTGTCACTATAGAGCCACTACCGATAAATATACAATTTGTTCTTGCAATAAGAAATAAAGCAAAATTGAGTTTGGACAGCCACGTCGGCTCATAAATAACCAAAACTGAAGATTGGCCAAAATGTAAGACTGAAAGTACCTGAAATTGACAAAGCTAAAACTGACCCAAAAAGCATTATTGCAGTTGCAGTCGATGTTAGAGACATCGATTTTTTTCAGCTGGGTACCAAAATCGGAGTACTAAAGCAGCTTTATACACGAAACCAATTTACCTTATGCCTGTGAGACTTTATCAAGATTGAAGAAATTGACAAAAAAAAGAAGTGAGTCTTCGAGAAGTTGTCAGAAAATTCTCTTTAATCGGAAGGCAAGGATTCAAAAAGTGCAACTGCCTTAAAAAATGCTCGACGAAGAAGTGCGCTTGCAAGTCATCAGGATACCTTTGTAATTCTAAATGCCATAATAGTTCACCGAGCTGCAACAAGTAAAATCCTTTTTTTTAACTCATACTCATAAGAACGTTTAGCTTACTTGTACCTAGCCAAAGTAGGTGTTACTAGTGAAAAGTTTTTTTTGTATTTTATTTTTCTGAATGATGCTTCAATAATAATAATTACTAGCCAAAGCAGGTATTATACATATATAACTAGTGAGAAGTAATTTTTATTTGTGTTATTTTTCCTGCATTTTTTTTTCCAAAGCATGTTAAACATGTTTTAAAATTTGACTAACAACAATTATAATTATAGTAATGTTGTATGAATAGTTTCTGATTATTAACTGCATTGTTTTACTCTGAAAACTAACATTTGCTGGTATCAGTGATAAAACCTAAGATTTACCGACTGAATGTAGTAAAAGTCAGAAACTGTTGATTATTATAGAACAATTCGGACTTTTACAGTAACATAAACATAAATATGAAATCTTACTTGGGTCAATTGTTTTTCTTTGTTCTCGAGCTCTTGGTTGGCGTCTTCGAGGGCTTGTTTACTCGTTACAAGGTCGTTTTCAACCTGGGAGAGTTTCTTCTGAAGATCACGCACTTCCTCGTTAACTTTTTCAGCGCGTCCATTGGCGTCTTTATACTGACCCTCCATCGCGTCAGCTTTGTCCGCCGCATTGTCTTTTTCAAGCTTCATCGCTTGCATTTTCTTTTTGATCGCGTCCATGGTGGCGCTGTGTTTTACTTCGCTTGTTGGATCAAAAAACAAGGGGCCTCTGGAAACAAAAGCTTTATGAGATAATTTTTTTTCTTTGGGTTGCAGATTTTAATTGCAAAATGTTGACCTACTTAAAAATCTACTCGATCTATACCAAAATTCTTGTAAGAATACAGACAACTGTGTTTTATTTTCTATAAAAAATAAATTATGCTTACAAATTTTGCCAAGTTTTTTGGCTACACATAAATTTATACAAAGCCACCGAAAAAGTTCATGAATTAAAAGAGCCCACCTTTTTGTTATCCAAAAAAAATAACAGAAATGTAGACATTTTTCAAAGTGCTTTGCTACACATTATAAGCAGTATGTTAATACCTAATCACGGAAAAATGTTGCGTGAATTTACAGATAAAACTTGGCAAGTTTTTATTAAAGAACTAAGCAATATTGACACTCTTAAAAACTTGTACCGATACTATTATGTAAATTTATTAATTCACAGATATTTGTTTTAAAATACTGGAAATTACTGTAGTCAACAAACTTGACAAAATTTCTACATTTCTTTTTTTTTCTGGTAACAAAACACAACCTTAACGAGAACTGGGTGGGCCTGTTTTTACAAGTATAGTTTTGGGATGGGAATAAAACATAGGAATCGTTTTTAATTATTTACTTCAATATTGGGACCCCTCTTACTAACCCTGTTCTGGAGCTCATTTTTATCACTATTTATCTATCAAAGATAAGCTTGATTGATATTTATCGATGTATGAAAATATTAACACTCTACACAAGTAACTAAACTACTGACAAAATTATTTGTGGAAACGTATGGGTGCAAAAAAATCATCGTATCAATGAATTTCAATTAAACAATTTTGTAAGTACCACACTTGTTTAAAACAAATTTTTATATAGCACAATTTTAATACGATCGATTATTTTGATTGGTAGCTCTCACTAAAAATTGTGAAATTATATATCTCGACGAATATGATAAGAATACCAAACAAACAAATATAGATATAACTTTTTTGATAAAGCAAACAAGATTAAATAATATTTTGTTTTATTTTCGATTTAAATTTAAATACAACAGCAACGACAAATTCGCTGTTGTAACCGATTTATTTTTCGTCATAATTTTTTTTTTCATTATTTCTAAAGTTGCAGTCATTAGGTCCAATTTCATATTGACGAAATTGGCGGTAAATATTACTGCTTCGTTATTTAGTAATATTATTGTTAGTCCAGTCAATCAACCATTGGGGGTCCAAATTCTTACCCTATGAATCGATTTACGTAAAAATTGGACAGTAAGTAAAAAATACCTCATAAAAGAAAAGTGACATTGTGCCAACGTATGCTTTTTCATTGGGGGTGGAAACTATAAGTTTATAAATAAGTACAGAAATCGATAGAGAATTGAATTTTAAGTAAAAAAAGTTTCATGCAATTTTTTTTATGAATCAATACTTTCTGAGCTATTCGCGATTGAAAAAGTCGATCTTTTATTAAAAAACCAGGTTTTTAAATGGTTATGCACGTATAACTTATAACCTCTTAATTTGCCAAAAAAATGAATGGAAGCAAAATTGTAGCTCGTAAAAAAAACAAAACATTTTTTTTCATTTTAAATATGCAACATGGCCATAGTTGGTTAAGAGGAACGTTAAATAGCGAAAAAAACCGTTTATATTACGGAAAAAATGTGTATAATATTTTTTACTGTACTTTAAAAATCCTTTAAAATGATCCTTCGTTGAGGTTTGTAGCATAAAAGTTAACGGAGTTATAAGAAAAATAAAATTATTTTCTTGGAGGTAGATATTACAACCTATGCATTTACCTGAAAATTTAAAATTAAGAGTAGTACTTTTACAATTAGTTTTATTGGTGTGCCAATAATGTCATCCAAGAGTTTTAGCGGTTTAACATGCTTATTTTTAAAAATATGAATTTATAAAATGAAAAAAAAAATTTAAGTTTTGAAAAAATCCTGTTTTTTTTAAATAATTTAAAAACTATAAACGTTAGGGAAAAAATAAAACAGTACAAAAATTTTGATTTTTTTCCACTAAATAATTTGTTTTTTTTTTCATTATTGTAGGATGAAAATCAACAGAGATATCACAGTTGTGAGTTTACAATTGGTTGCAAGGGCTACTTACCTAGAGCCCTTTAAACCTATAAATCTCAAAAACAAAAAATTTAAAAACATTCGAACTTTTAAGATTTATAGCCCTTTAAATACGCGTAAAATGATTTTTGAATTGACTCGATCGCTTTATAATTAAGGAAGTTATCGTCAAAAAACCACCAGCATTTTTTCGATAACATTTTTGGAGCGTGGGTATACTTGAAATCGGAGCGTTCATATATAAACATATTTTATTATATATCAACCATTAAAATCTTTTAAGATGTCGAAAAATCGTTTTTTTCCTAATTTTGATGTAAGGAGTGGTTTTTAGGGGTAACTTATAGGGTTGAAACATTATAACATATTATGAACTATGATGGAATATATAAAAAGTATTAATACTTCATGTTTAAACATATTTTCAAACTAAAAAACGTTATATCATTACTTTTTTCATCATAATGGGTGGTTTTCACCCCTTTAAAATAAAAATCATATATGTCACTTTTGATAGGTTTATTGGGTAAGAATTCGGAGGTTACAGCCCATTTTTGAGTTGAATGACTGGACTATGTCACTGTTTCTGAAATTCATTGTGAAATTTAAAGATGTGGCCAAATCCCGAGAAGACCCTTGGTCAGTTTTGAGAAACAATGGAAAATGACTCATTTTGTGATTTAGTAACAGTTTTAATGTCAGTCGTCTTAATTAAGTATTTTCTTAAAATGGTGGGACAGATTCAATGTAATCTAAAATCTTTTTAACTTATTTAAACACAATTAGTACAGTAATTTAATCTTAGAAAGGTAGGTAGATCACATCAGACGTTAATGTTTTTTGTTATTTTTAACTTCCCAGCGGAAGTTATAGTCATCATCATCATCATCCAGCCTTATTCTCTTGTCCATTGCTGAACGTAGGCCTCCTCGAAATATTTCCATCTTTCCCTATTTTGCGCCTCTGCGATCCAGTTCGTGGTTATACTTTTGAGGTCATCTGTCCATCGTGTCGGTGGTCTACCCCTGCTTCGCTTATCCGATCTCGGTCGCCACTCCAGAACTTTCTTTGTCCACCTTCCGTCCTTCATTCTAGCCACGTGTCCTGCCCATCTCCATTTCTGCTTTGTAATTCTCTCTATTATGTCCTCTACCTCCGTTTTTCTTCTTATATCCTCGTTTCTGACTCGGTCGTTAAGGGAAAGTCCTAACATGGATCTCTCCATTTTCCGTTGCGCTACTTGTAGTTTTTTAACTATTGTTTTTGTTAAGGTTAGGGTTTCAGCCCCGTATGTCATAACTGGGAGAACACACTGATTGAAGGTCTTCCTTTTCATAGTTATAGTAATGGGTCCGATTTTGCGAATCTGAATTTTGACATATCTCCACATTTCAAGGTCCCCAGAGTAGAATACAATAGTTTTTAAGTGGACGTCTGTGTGTGTGTAAGTACGTATGTGGGTATGTTCGTATGTACGTTCGGAATTATTTTTCGTCTCGATTGTCTCAAAAACAAAAAATGATGTCGACGTGGGACCAATTGCATTCTGCATTCAACGCATAATTACGCAACTTAGAACTGATTAGATTTTTAGCAAAATCGGTCAAGCTGTTTTTTATGGAGAATGAAAAAACTGAAGAAAATGATAAACTTTCGAATTATTTTTCGTCTCGATTATCTCGAGGACAAAAAATGATATCCACGTGGGACTAATTGCATTCGACGCATAATTACGCAACTTTGAATTGATTATATTTTCAGCAAAATCGGTCGAGCTGAATAAAAAAAACTCAAAAAATTGGCTAACTACCTGAATTTTGCAATTTATAAATTATACTATTTTTAATACAGAATTTTAAGAACTTTTGAATAATATGATTTAATTTTTTTTTTACTACGGAAACTAATAATATGATAATTGCATGTTAGAAATATTTGTATGAAAACAATGATGACAATATTTTAAATAATAATAATTTTAACAACAAAACATATGGTATTTTTTCATTCGTTCCACTGGGAAGTTAGTCGTGTGGACCTCTCGGGTCGCACCCAGACCACTGATATTTATTTCTTAAAATTGTTCTACTTCTACATCAATAATAATTTTAAAAATTAATTTTAGGTAATTGAAAGAAATCGAAGAAATAAAGTAATACCAAAAAGGGACATTGTGATTTTTATACTTCGGTTCCATTAGAGTGTAATATGTTTTTTTTAGAAAAATATAGAAATTAAAATATTTATTAATTAATGTAAGTAAAGCATAAAAAACTCGGTTAAATTTTGAAAAAACAGAAAAAAAATTTTTAAAGGTATTTTTATATTTATATTTTTTTGTCAAAACATAATGTAATGTTTTACATTATTTGTTTTAATATATTTGTATTAAAATTTGTTAAAAAAAATCTCCAAATCTGGTGTCGTGCGCAAATAAATTCCTTCAGATTCAGAAAGTATTTTTAAATCTATTACACATTTATTTACAGACTGGTTGCTCAAATTCTGGTTTTAAAATTAGCGCTCGTTTATATTTTTTTCAAGCTCCGACGATTTTTAAACAGTTAAATTAAGTAATAAACGCGATCGTGTATCATGGAATGATTCAGTTAAAAAAACAGCAAGAATTTTTTTTCTAAGCTCCCATCATGAGATGAATAGAAAGCTTTAGCGAAGCTTTATTAACTGTCGAAATTTTAATTCTAAGAAAGTTCAAAGACAGTTTTTTCTGTAGATAATATAATATTCTTGTTGGATAAACAACTATTTGTTTTGTCACATTTATTTGTAGATTTTTATCCAATTTTATCACTGCAATTAATTTTCATTAGCACAAAAATGTCCGGCAAGCTTTTAACGAGCTTTTTGTATTTTTTTTCACAGACAAATTTACTCAGATTTATTTTTAGCATTTGAGTTTTTATAGGTTGGGTGAGGAAAAATGTTTGAATAATCAAAGAAATATTTTTGTTTGTAAATTCTTTGGTATGGGGTTTTTTAAGTTTTTTTATTGACAATAAAATTAATTCTGCATAACCATTGGTTTTGAAATAAATTTAATTATTTTTGCAAAATGATCTTTTTGGGGCTTGTAGCTTTAATTTGAATTTCATTCTTTTTAAATATGTCAGTACAATTCTGTTAGAGAATTAGCATAGTGATAGTGGATCTAATCTGCCTTCAATATTTGCAATTATTATTCCCCACTTTTCCTTTTCCAAAAGTAGTATTTCATCAGGTTGTGTCCACTAAAATGAACAATAACAAGTCATAAGTCTATCTTGTTAAGTTGGAGTTACCGTTCTGCATAATGTTGTTCAACTTCTGAGCAAGCTGTAGTATAATTTTTTTTTTGAGAATTTATTTTAAAACACATTTTGGCTTTTTATTTAAATTTACCTATAACCAACAAAGCCATGAAATTATGGTTAGGTTAGGTTAAGTTAAAACGGCGGTAGGGATGAAACCCACTTAGGCCTTTTGGCCAGTTGTGATACCGTGATGGACGGCGGTGCCTTCCCGCTCTACCGTGAAAAGCAGTTGGAACTTTTAATAAAAAGTGTAAGGTCTTTAATGCTAACTGAGCTAAGATCATATAAATCATCAAAGTTCGGTTGCCCTAGTAAAGAAAGCCGTTTTCTGACTAGGACAGGGCAGTGGCAGAGAAGATGTACCATCGTTTCCTCCTCTTCCTCATCGTTACAGCTTCTACAGAAGTCGTGTCGTAGCTCTGCGAAAATTATGGTTAGATCCTACTTTTTTAGAGCTGGCTGAACTTGAGAAAAACCTTTTGGGTTCTAATACAGGTGCAAATTAAAGGACTATTGAAGAGATAGTTCTTCGAAGCATCTGCTACTGTCTTAGAGTGATAACTAAAAAATCTTTTATACGATTGCATCCATTTGAGTATCAGTTCAACTAAGGAAATTTAGGAGGTGCAGGAATTGCTTTAGCAAGAGGATCATCATAAGTGACAAATTTGACATCGTTTTAGCCGATAAATTTTCTCATATATTGCCACGTATCAACGGACCAATTTTTTGCAATATCCACCTGAGCAACCAAAAAAAATCATAATTATTGTTTTATATTTTATGTGAGTTTAATAAAACATTTTTGTTACTTTGCCAACGACTTGCTTGTGCGAAGTCTTATGCATTGTACGATAATATTGAACTATTAAAGACGGCCGTTTATATTTGGCCTACATTCAACAATTTTTCTGTTGTTTTTTGGCTTTAAGATCAAGTTAATTTTTTGGCGTATAATAATGAAGGTTAAAGGGTAAAGATTGATTTTGTAGCAGAGCTTTAAGGGGGTTCGTGATAACATTGACTGTGATAAAAATTTTGTGGCATTTTCAAATAGGTAGATAATAATTTTTTTTTACTTTCATTAAAATAAAATGTTGTAAACTTACATCTAATATGTCTTCCTAAAACTCCATCATTGTTATGAGTATTTTCACCCAATTAACGATTATTTTAAAGTTGCATTACATTTATTCAAATTAAATGACCAACAACAGCATAAAATAAAATCTAGTTCACGTAGAGATTTTCAGTTAACTTGTAACTCCACAGTCTAAAGTAAGAACATACTAATTTTAGATACCTACTCTGATCCAAACTGTATATCTTTCGGTTGGGAATTTATAGTTAACGACGCTTGTCCACTTTTGATACAACAGCTGCACATATTTTGGTGAAAACAGCGAAATATTCTTAAGAAACTTGCTGCTACTCCAAAAATAGATTTTGTAATCGAGATATACACCATTAAACAAAATTTTTCAAATATCGAATGACATGAGTTAAATAAAGAATTATTTGTAACATTTAGAATTTCTTGTTTTATTTACTACTTTTCAAATGCAGAGGGGGGTAAAAATCAAGGCCCAAATTTGGAAAAACATCTGTTACATTAAACTTTTGCTTTCCATTGCAATTATATTTTAATTGTTATCAAATAATTTTAAATAAATTAACTTTTTCCTTACAACAAATTAATACACTACCCAAAATGCTTGCAATTCCATGATTTTATATTTAAAATGAACATAATTTTTCGTTAAAAATCCATACATCAAACGAATTTCTCAAATAGGAGACTTTCTTAATGGGATTTTTTGAAGTTTTGGTTTATTATTTGATTGAGATTTTTTTGGATCCAAGACCTGATGAAATGAAAAAATAGAAGCTACAGTGTAAAACAATAATGCAAATCTATATATAAATAAAAAAATATTTGTATGTATGTATGTATGTCCTTCAAAAACTCCCAAACGGCTGGACCGATTGGGATGAAATTTTCAAAAGCTCTTTTATACATACCAGGGGTGATTTTAGTGTTGTTAGCACCCCTACGATGGGGGATGAGAAGGGGATGAAATGTAAAAACTATCAAAAACGGCGATATTAGTGTCAAATTCATTGTTTTTGTGGTGGCTGAGTTTAATGGTAACTTTCCTAATTTTGTTAGCACCCCTACGAAAGGGGTGGGTAGGAGATGAAATATAAAACATATTCAAAACGCCGATATTAGTGTCAAAGTCGTAGTTTTCAAGGTCGCTGAGTTTGATTGTGATACCTCCAATGTTGTAAGCACCCCTACGAAAGGTGTGGAAGGGGGTGGAATATAAAATCGTTTAAAAACGACGATGTAAGTGTCGAATTTATAGTTTTCGGAGTCGCTGAGTTTGATACAGATATTCCCAAAGCAGGCAAGCTATCGTTTGAGCAGGATAACGTCTGCCGGGTCCGCTAGTTGTATATAAATAAATTGGTAGATCCATAGTTTTTTTTTCAACAAAACTGGAGTGGTTTTTACTGGTAGTGCAAAAGAAAAAAAATTCGACTGTTTGAAAGACCAAAAAATAAGTACTTGGTATTCTTGGTTTTTTATTACTTAATCGAAATTTCATCTCTGATTCTAAAATTTAAGCCTTTTCTTGGTACTGCTAAGAATGGATCCAATTTTTATTTAATATTAACTACCCAATTTAAGAAAGTAAAGTTAATTAGTATTCGAACTACACTCAATGACAATCTTTTATAATTATATAAAATCCTGTAACAGATGTTTTGTAATCCAAACAAATCAGAAATAGTACATTGACGCAAAACGTTTTGGCCTCGTTTCTTTTTTTATTCTTTCAAACTTAGACTGTGGTTTTACTTAAAAAAATGGATTCAACGATTATCAGCTCATTAAATAAGTATATCTAAATATGCTCTGTTGGGTTAAATTACATTGTGTGTTTCTTGTGGATGCGATTTTAAATGATATTGGAACTTTGCCAATTAGCCAGGATATGTATACATATTATAACATCATAACACATAAATTAGGTATCTTTCATTGTGTTTCATGAGATATCTAATTTAGACGTAAGATACATTTCAGAAAGTTATTAATACATTTCGGTTTGGAAGTATGTTCACATCATTCTGATATTAATATTTAAATTATCACTAAAAGAAATAATGTTTTAAATGGCTAGTGATTAGAGTCTCCGATTCAAGGGACCCCCAAACCGGGTTCTTTTCTAAATATCAGTGGTCTGGTTGAGACCCGAGAGGTCCATACGACTAACTTCCCAGTGGAAATAATGAAAAAATACCATATGTTTTGTTGTTATAATTATTATTATTAAAATTATATTTCAAATTGTTTATAACAAATTATAATTGTTATTAACAATATTCTGAAGGTTAACGAAACAAATTTATGAGGCGAGTCTGAATGGACAAGTTGGTAGAAGTCGACCTCGGCGAACATATCTCGATCAGATCAACATTGTTTTGAAGAAAGGCCAGGTCAAGAGTACCAACAACCGACGAGCATGCATGAGAGCAAGTGATGAAAGTAGAGGATGCAAAAGATGTGTGTTAGAACCGTAGCAATTGAAAGGAAGTGGTCTCTGCCTACCTCTACGGGAAAAAGGCGTGATTATATGTATTTATTTATGTTTATGTCAATCGTATTCTTTCAAACTTTTTCTTATCATTTCATAAGTAGGAGCTATTTTCAATTGTTTGCAACAATTGAAATTTTTTTTTAATTATGATCAATAAGCATTTGTAAGTAACAATATTCAATTGTTATAAACAATGCTTGATTATTACTAACAATAATTTTTCACTGTTATAGCGTATTCAATGCTATTCTCTTAATACTGACACAAGTTTAAAATTCTCCAATTTCTATTTTTGTTTTCTAAAACTATCTCTTTTTATGAAATATTGTCATCATATTTTTCAAATAAATATTCCTAACATGCAATAATCATATTATTCAAAAGATCCTAAAAATCTGTATTAAAAATAGTATAGTTTATAAATTGCAAAATTCAGGTAGTTTACCATTTTTTTCAGTTTTTTTATCCTCCATAAAAAACAAGCTTGACCGATTTTGCTGAAAATCTAATCAGTTCTAAGTTGCGTAATTATGCGTCGAATGCAATTGGTCCCACGTCGATATCATTTTTTGTTCTCGAGATAATCGAGTCGAAAAATAATTCCAAACGCACATACGAACATACGCACATACTATAACTTCCCACTGGGAAGTTAATAATTCACCATATACTTAATATGAATTTGATAAGATATTTCACGTGTGCAAAAAAAAACCTTTACTTAATCATTTAAATATAATATTTAAATAATTATTTGACGGGGCATTCGTTATAGAAGCAAAAATAAATAATGCAACTCATTGAAAAATAATATGAAAACCGTTAGGAAGAGTTTCACCTTCATTTTTTGTACCTTACATTCAATTTTCTTGTGCATAATTAAATGGACAAATTTAAATTTAATATTACAGTAAAATTAAAATAAAAATGTCTAGACCTAGATTGGGCCAGATCTTTCCTCCCACTTTCGACATTCGACACCGAATGTCTTAAATTTAAAAATAGCACGACCAATCAAATGTGAGGTAATACAGGTGGTCAAAAATGGCACACATACTTACATAAAGTGTTCTTTTGTGAAAATACCGTAAAAGTGGTCGTGAAATGTGTTTTTTACAAGACCAAAACTTACCCTAAATCATGAAAAATAATAAATGACTTTCCAAAAAAAAAATTTAAACTTCCAATTCGACGGTATTTTCACTCATTATGCATTGCGTTTCACACTAAGTCACTCCTTCATTTTGTGCACAAAAAAATCACGTTTATTTAAATTATGAAAGAAACACTTTGGCATTGAAAAAAAATCACTTCACCTACCTGTGCCTGAGGACGACCGGAGGTTGACGCTGTCCTAATAGCTACAAGCGTCCCGACGCTCGAAAAAGCACCGCTGCCACTTCTACCTACTACTTTCCCAGTATTCCCCTACCCCCTTCCAAAAATGCTTAAGTCTACTTAAATCAGGGGACCTCAAAATGTTTGGAACAAACGATTATAAACCATCAACTCATAACTTGTTGAGTTATGAAATATTTTATGTGCTGGATAATATCTATTAATAAATAACTAAAAGAAACCGTAATCGAAGCAAATATTTTAGGATTTGTTTTAGACTTTTCTTCTTTCGTGTCACATCATCCTCTGCTTCAAAACAGGCTGGATTTTTCGACTTTTTTTGTAAATGTGACTTTTTTGGTCTTCATTTGTAGTTGTCACGTCCATTATCATACGCCTATCTGCTCAGTTTTTGGGCCAAAATTTTTCTGTTGGTCGAGCATATTTGTTCAATTATTAACAAAGTGTACAGACATACATATAGTCAAGTCTTTTTCCAGTAGGGAAAACGGTTACGGTTATTACACACGTCTTTCGCTTCTTCTACGTTCATTAGCGCTTTCATACATTCTCGTCTGTTACTGTTACTGTTACATTGTTTGGTTTTCACCAGTTTCTTTTGAACAACCGCATAAAGCTACATCGGATCCATTATATTGTAAACTTTATTAAATTTAAGTTATAATTAAAAACTATAATATACACTTTAACTTCTCAATATTTTTTTTAGCGCTATTTAACACTACTCACTAATTTATCCATAACACAGTTATTTATCCAAATTGTTGCGTGCGCCTGTAACTCTGTTCAAAAGCCACTTCGACGGATTTATATGGTTAGATATTCGTATCTCACTTTTCCTGGACGCTTGAACATATTCCTTTTACGTTCTCGATCCTGCGGGAAACCTTCGATGACGGAAACTTCCATCGGTGACTTTCCCTAGAACCATGCCGATAATCGAGACAAAGTCATCTTCGGGGCTCAGGCTTTGATACCAAATGGCTATTTAGGGGTAAAAAACTGAGAAGGGGATCGCACGAAAATATTAATATTGACATGAAAGGTAGATATTCAATAACTAGGTTTTAAAAATAAACATATTAAAACAAAAAATTTCACTTTCGCATTGACCAAAATGAAATATTTTACATCATCCATTACAGTCAGCTAATACGACGATGGTTTCCGATCTAACAAAATTACAAGACATTTATTTTATTTTATATGCTTGAGAGTGCGGTCGTGCCTAGGCAATTAGACTTTGAGTCCATTTTGACGTCTCTTTCTTTTTTATCTCTCCATGAGCATCGTGCTCTCTATGTAGAGAGCTAATGCGCCCATGGGGATCTTCATAACCTCCTCCGGTTCGCAAAATTCTCAGTCAGGCTAGTTCTGACAAACACTCACTCAAACGATTGTCAATCAACAACTGCGCGTCCAAAATGGCTGGAATGTTGGTGAATACCTGCCAAAAAATGCGCAACCACATTCACTAGCTTTTATTGACAAGTGCTGCCATCTTCACGTTAAGGTCGGAAACTTTTCAAACCATCCTCGAATAACAAAATAAGGTTTATTTTGAATGATTTTTCTTTTTAGAAACATATTGTAGCAAAAAATTATTCTAAACATACTTACTTACTTACTCCATATCACTACAACCAAAGGTGGATCTTGGTTGCCTTGACTATCTACCTCCACCTGGAACGGTCATGGGTCATCTCCCTTTATTCTTGCTGGTCTACTCCAAGAGTAGACAGATCTTTAATGATGTTATCGCTTCATCTAAGCCTAGGTGTTCCCAGTGGTATTTTTCCTGGTGGTGCTTCCTCCCGTACTCGTTTTGGCTTTTTTGCAAGTGCCCTACCCATCTTAGTCTGCCGGACTTTATCTCCTGAATGATGTCAGGGCTTTGATATATTTAGATATTGGATATTTGGATCTCTATATATTATGCGCAGTACTCAAACCTTGCGAGGAGCTCTGTGTCACTAACTGTCAGTGTCCATGTTTTACTGGCATATGTTGCTACTGGACGTATTATTGTTTGATAAATTACGGTTTTGGCTTTTTTTGTGATAAATTCTGATTTTGGCAGGGTTTGTACTGCAAATGTACATTTGTTTGCTTGTGTGATTCGCTGTTTAATCTATTCCTGCATATTATTGTCTGTAGTATTGTAGGTTCGCAGCACATGCTCAAAAATACTGACCACACTAAATCTTACACTTTTAAACCTCCAACTTTGGTGACTTCAACCCAATCGTTCTTTTCTCACATGGTCCAAATTTGTTGATCTACCATTTTTGGACTAACTAACTTGTATTTTATTTTAATTTTTTATGATGTAAATACAAATATCTTTTGACTTAACAATTTTTCCTTGTTATTACAATTTGTTAAATTGTGAATACTTTATACCATCCCGTATTTGTTGTTCTTTTTATCGGTCAAAGTGCTTTAATGATTTTATTTATATTCACGAATTAACTTTGTTTTGTTTTTATCTAAAAAGCTTCCATTGTATGTTAATTTTAATTTTAAAATTTATTTGCTCAAATTGAAAAATTCTTCAATTTTATCACGATTTTAATTTAGTTTAAGGACACATAAATATCCATTTTAAATTTTACTTTAAATACAATGTGACTGTTAATAATGCCCAAATTTAAACAAAGGTATGTTCTGATTATAACATTATTACAAACTTGATAAATTACTAATGAAAGGCACACACTTGCAACCTCACTTCATCACGACAACAGCGCTACTTCGAGCGCCTATTTATACCGAATTGGTCACCAGTGACGTAACTTTAATATTTTTTAATAGTTAACGAACATTTTTCTTTTAAAAAATTTATTGGAATTACTTACTTTACGTGTCCGGATCACACCTTGATCATACAGTGTTTAGCGGCGATTATCGCCTTGTCGTTTGCCAAAATTAAGTCCTGCTGCGTGCATGTTTCCTTTATCTCTGGGCATATCAGAAGGTGCAGTATGTCCTGCACTATGCCACAGATACATAGAGCGGTCTCTTCATCCCTCAGCATGCCCCATTTCTCCATATTAGCTCGGCATCTCGAAACGCCAGATCGCAACCTGTTGAGGGTCCTCCATTCGCCATATGGGAGGTAGTGTCCAAACGCCAGTCTCTCCCTTGGTTTAATAAGAGTAATATGGGCTTCCATTCTCCACTTTCTGATCCTTTCCTCTTCCTGTGAGCCTCCATGGGCAGTCGCGCATCTCAGGAAGTTATGAAGGGATCTGAGTCGCTGTTTAGCTGACTGGCAGCCATATAGTGGGTGTCTGGGGTGCGATTCTTATTTTGTTTTTCCAGCCGCTACTACTACTTATGTCCTAATGTAAGCCGGGGCGATACCAGCAAAAGTATATACCTGATTAACAGGCGTTGGTCTTAGAAATCCAGTCACAATACGGACTGTCAGATTAAGCGATATGTCCACATGTTTGGCATGGCCAGATGCTGCTCATACAGGTGATGCATATTCAGCCGCAAAGAAGCATATACCCAGAGCTGATGTTCGTAGGGTTGAAGGTTGAGACCCCCAGGGCCTCCCTGTCACTTTCCTCAGGATATTGTTTCTTGCAGCTATACCTTGCTTTTGGTGTTGAGGCATTCCTCTTTAAAGGTAAGGGTTCGATTCAGGGTGACTCCAAGATATTTTTTATTCTCACAGTGTTGTAGTTGTTGACCTCTTCACTTGACGGTTAGTTCTCGTTCGGCTTGCTTGTTATTAAGATGGAATACGCAGAGCTGTGTCTTAGCCGGGTTGGGTCTTAGGTGGTTGTTATCGTAATAAATAATAAAAGTCAATAAAGGAAGCCCGAAAAATATATGAAAAGTCTATAGTATGCAGCGACGACCCCAAAAAAAAATACAAATACATTCGATCATCATTGACTTCAAAAATATCCCTATTTACGTAAATTCCTTTTTCATTTTCAGACAGAGCTTCGGAAAAAATAATTTTAGAGTAGATATTAAACAATAATGGGGAAAGCACGCAGCGCTATTTGACTCCTTTCTGAATTTCTACCTCATCCGATACATAGTTCTCCACCTGAACAGAAGCTTGTTGATTTCAATATAGATTAGCAATAATTCTTATGTCGCGCTGATGCAGCCCGATATTTTGAAGGTTTTGTTTTATTTTGGAATATTGTACCTTATCAAAAGGCTTCTCATAATCTATAAAATACATGTATACTGCGCTATTCATATCCAAGCATCTCTGAACTATAACTTGGATGCTAAAGAGAGCATCTCTTGTTCCAAGAACATTTCTGATACCAAACTGTGTGTCTGAGACAGCTTCTTTTAACTTTTTATATATTCTGTTGTGAATGACTTTTACTTTTGGCAGCGTGATAAAAGTGGATTCCAACCAGTCCTGTGGTATACCTTCCTGAGATGTATATGGTGATCAGTGAGAACCTTGGCGACATTATCCTATGCTAGTTTAAGAATATCAACATAGATATAGTCAGGGCCTGCAGCTTTACCGTTTTTTGACAAAACGAATAAAAAATATAAAATTATATTATATGATAGTTTTTAAGCATGAAGGTTACGATTATGCTGTTTCCAAAATTTAGTGGTCTTCCCCATTGTCAATCAGGGCTGTTCGGCAATTGCTAAGTTTTGTATTAATTCCAATCCCACTCTGTTGTCTTGGGCTGCATTTCAATAGTAATTTATTTCTACCATTAAAACTTAATTATTTCCTTACTAGTTTATTTAAAAAGTGATTAAGTTTGTCTTTTATCTTCTATTATAAAACTAATAAGCTACTTTTTGTTAATATTTCTAACAAGAACAACAAAATTACATTACATTACAATATTATTTTATTGTATTTATAATGTATTACTTTAATTTTTGGAAAACATATTGCTGTAAATATTTCCTGTAATATTAAATATTATTGAAACAAACTGTAGGCAACCAACATTACAACGTTTTAAAAAACAGATTTTTGTGATGACACAGTAATTTTGTGCTGGTGTATTCTTTGGTGATGATAGTTTATCTCTTTGATTTTTAAAAAAACCTGAATATATTTAGTCTTGTTTACTATGTACTAGATGTTCTCTGACAGACAGACCTTTAAATATTTATTACATACGATGCTCATGTTTTTGCTTTTAAAATAATTGTTGTTAATATAAAATATTTACATCTGCTGTGCAATAATGCTGCATAATTATATATTTTTAAAATATAAACTTATTGCACGAAATTCCAGTTTGCAAACAGCACGCCAAACAATCGAAGAAGAAAATTATTTAATTTTGTCTCGTTGTTAATAATCATCAGGACTTTTATTTCAAAAAGATTCAAAAACTATGCAGCCTGCTTAATACGTAGTTTTTTTATTAATTAAACTGTATTTTAATTTGTTATAAACATTTTTCGTAGCCGCTAATCATGGAGGGAAAGAAACTGATAATTAACTACAGATTTGTACGCATCTTTCCATGCAAGATAAGAAAGTAAATGGTGAAAATATTATGGCGCCTTAACATTCGTTTTAAAAATTTACTCACCGCATGTGGAACAATTCATCGTTAAGGTCATGGAGACCTACTTCAACTAAGTACCACAATATTGACCAGAAACTGTCCATTAACATCTAGTATCCAACTCCATACTTGTTGGCGTCTGTCGTAAAGTACTTGTATTTACTTCAGTGGCGTTTATAATACTTTTTTTTTCAAACACTTTCTGCTTAAATTTGCTTTTTGAATCGTTGATAAAGTTGTTGTTCTAGACTTATTGATTCTTGTTTAATTGCTGCTTTTTGTTGAAGTTCTAATTTTAGTATTAACATTGTGCATACATTTTTTTAAAGCGAATATTTTCTTTAAAGATAAATTTATTTATTTATATAGCGTATGGCAATAAGACACAATAACAATCAATAACAACAATAAACAATCATCACAAATAGGGTTACAAACAAACATTTAACGAATTACAATAAGCTATTGATTCTGGCGTAGCCGTCAGGAAATTTTCGGGTGTCCCTGCGTAGGCTGTTATTAGGCATTCTTCTATAATGTGTTTAATGGTTTGGTTTTCTCCAGATTCACAGAAGGGCGTCGCTTTATTTCCCCATTTATGCAGGGAGTAGGCACATCTACCATGCTGGGTCCTTATTCGGAATAGGTTGCCCATGTTTTACATGGCAAGTCATAGCCTGGATGCTGTTGGGTAATGCATGGGATTTGATTGTTCTGCTTTGCGGTCCATTCTTCGTACCAAGCGTTAGTTAGGCTAAATCCTTTTTCGATGGCATTTATAGCTGTTCTAAATAATTAAACGTATAATGAATCCTTTAAAACCAAATTGGCCACTCACTTTGATCCTCCTTGGAGAGATTGGCTAAAAGACTCCACTTTTAATAATGGACACAATAATGCTAGTTTTACACCGTGTATTTTTGTAATAAGTGCAAGTATATCCCTTGTCTTCACCAAGACTATTACTTTTTAGTAAGCGGTATTTACGAGGCGAGAGTTGAGTCTTCTGATATGAGTCGTATGTCACTGTGACGAGTATTGAGTTTCCCTCCGTTTCTCTTCATCCCTTGGATGTAATGCACACTTGTTAGTCACACAAGCGCACTGCTTCGTCACACAACCGTGGTGCTGTGGCCCAAAAAGGGGAAGTCTCTCGTCATAATCACGAGGCGAATTTGTAAGTTCATCAATCAGTTTATCGAAGTCCACTGCTGAACGTAAGCCTCCCTTAATAATTTCTACTGTATTCGGTCTTGTGCTGTCTGCATCCAGTTGGTACTGATGCGTTTTAAGTCGTCGATCCATCTGGTGGGGGGACGCCCTCTATTTCTGAAGGCTTCCGATCTAGGCCTCCATTCAATGATTCATCTTGTCCATCTGTCATTAGCAGATTTCGCAATGTGTCCTGCACAGTTCCATTTTAGTACACTTATTCTCTCTACGGCGTCTGCAACTCCTGATCGTCTGCGGATTTCAGTATTTGTTATATGTGATCGTTCCATCGCTAGTTGAGTAACTCGTCTTTTCTTTATTGTCCGTTTAGTCAGTGTTAGGGTATCGGCTCCGTAGGTAAGGACTGGAAGGACACACTGGTTAAAAACTTTTCTCTTTAGGCAGTTAGGCAACTCTGTTTTGAACACATATTTGAGATGCCCATATGCGAGCCCTATTCTTTGAAGAATTTCTATGGTCTGATTATCTCTTACAATGGAAATTCCGTGTCCGAGGTATTTAAAGGATGTAGTTCCTTCCACCCTGATACCGTCAATTTATATGCCCTCACCAAGCACGAGGTTTGTCATGATCTTGGTTTTGGGGAAATTTATTTAAATCCTACTTTCTTTGACTCTTCATTAAGATTTTTTAACATTGAGATGGCATTATCCAAACGATTGGCTATGAGGACTATATCGTCGGCAAAACTTAGGTGATTGAGTCTTTCACCGTTTATATTCACACCTAAGTTGTTCCAGTTTGTTTGTTTGTACATGTATTGGAGAACAGTATTGAAAAGTTTTGGTGAGATGGTTTCACCCTGACGTACACCTCTTTCAATATTGAATTTGTCAGTGTTGTCGTGGAGTCTGACACATGCAGTAGGATTCTTATAAATATGTTTGATAACTGTCGAGTACCGATAATCTATTCTGCAGTCTGATAGAGCCTTCAGCATTGTGTGTATTGGTCTACTGTTAAGTTATATTAAGTATTATTAAAATAAGAAACTCTCAGGATGACTTTATGAAACCAAAATAATGTAAGTGTTGAGGAATGTTAAGGAAAACCTCACATATGGGTGATTATCACAGTCCAGAAGGTATAAATGATTATTCTTAACAAGAAATTTGTGTTCTCTAAAGTTGCATTGTGTATTAGAGTTTATTCAGCTAGAACTTTTTGCGGCTCTCCGTACATGGGATGATGAAAGATTGTTAGAACAACTTATTGAAGTGTGTATATACATTAACGTAAGTTACTAATATTTTGATTTTTGTTGGGTTAACAAAAAAAAATGTTAAATGAAAGTTTTTCATTAATTGTTTTTAAATGTCATGAATTATATCTCATTGTCATTAGTAAAAGGTGTTTATAGTGATAAGTTACTTTTAAAATTCAAGTATGTTTACCGAACAGGAAAGAATAATGATAGTTATGATGAGAGGTTACGGTGATCGTTTAAGAACTTATGATAAGGTAGCTTACTAATTTAATGATACGTTTCCAAATCGCAACTAAATTACCAAAACTGCAGTTTGGAGGATTGTAAAACTTTTTGAAGAAGTCGGTTCAACTAAAAATTGCCCTAAAGCTGGCCGACGAAAGACCGTAACTAATGATGAAATATCCTTGGACGTTACACAAAGTTTTGTAGAAAATCCTTTTACATCCATTCGGAAAACTGCATTAAAACATGATGTTGGTGTGGGATCCGTCTGTAACATTATTAAGAAAAATAAGTTTCATCCTTATAAAGTAACGCTATTGCAAGAATTATCTGAAGAAGATTATGACCGCAGAATGGAATTTTGTGAAACTATAATACAATAGGTAGATGCAGACCCACATTTTACAAGTAATTTTATCTTTTCCGAAAAAGCCACGTTTATGTTAAATGGTACAGTAAATCGCCACAACATAGTACACAAAGGCCTTTAAAAGTTAATGTTTGAGCAGGTATTATCGGCACCACTGTTGGACCATTCTTTGTTAAAGGCAATTTGAAGGGACCAAAGTATTTAGATTTGTTAAGAAATTAAATAGTTCCTGCAATAAAAAATGCAGTTGGTAACAATTTTAATGACATTGGGTTTCAGCAGGATGGTGCATCACCACACTTTGGTGTTGCTTTTCGAAATTACATAAATGAAGTTTTCCAAGACAGGTGGATTGGAAGAAGGAGCACAATTAAGTGGCCAGCCAGATCTCCCTGTTTATCGCCTATAGTCTATTTTATCTGGGGATATCGAAAAAACATTGTGTACAAGACAAAACCTGATAATCGGGATGAACTGAGAAATAGAATACTTATAACACTCCGTCAAATAACAAAACAGCAATTGCGTAATATCATATCAGCTTTTTATAATAGACTTGGATACTGTCAAATAGAAAAAGGAAGACAATTTAAACATCTAATTAAATGAGATTATTTGTTCCTGTTAATTATTTTGGTAATAAAAAAGTTCCCGTAAATTATTTTTTTCAATAACTGTAGAATAAATAAGGTTAGAATTATGCGGTCTTGACGGTTGTATTTGTAATTTAATAGATTATAAAAAACTAAAAATATATACAGGGTGTACTATTATAAAAATTATGTCATGTTTATTTCTAATCGACTTATGCAGATGACCTGAATTATTGGAAGAAACTTTTATTTAACATTTTTTTGTAAACCTAACAGAAATCGACTTATTAGCAAGTTACGTTACTTCATGTACACGCTGTATAAAAAAAAACTTACTATTGCTTTACAGTAGCTTAATAAAGATAGTTGTGTTATATGATTTAGGCTATTAGTCTAACGAAATGTCATTTTTAAAATGGAAATCAAACGTTTAAGGCAAAAAAATTGTGGAAATCCACCATTGATCGTCGTAACTTAAACCATATTACAAGTAGTTAAAGAAAAACTGCTGCTTTGTATACTTAAAACAAATTTCTACGTATCTAAATGTTTAATTGTTAAAAAAATTTACTGCAGAAGTGGAAATAGTTTGGCATGTAATGAACTTTTAAGTTTGGTAAATATTAACGACCATTAAATTGGTATTTAAAAATAAACTTTTTATTCTAACTACCTGCATGTATTATAAAATCACAAACAATATTTTTTTAAAAAATTATTAGTTCAAGTATGATAAATATTTTTTTTTCAATAATTTATACTTTTTAACAAGATAAAGAGTGGTACAAATCGTTTTGTTTCTGCGTGTAAATTGAACGTTTACTTTTTAAATGCACCTTGACCTGTTGTCTACAATATTGTATAACATTCAATAGGACTAGTTAAATAAACATTATTTGATTTTCCTTTTCTAAAATAGTGCACCTAAGTATTTGCTGTTTGATGGTATTGCCATTGGCAGCTATATTCTTATGAACTTCGACGTCACCGTGGAGATCTTATTACAACATTAAAAGTATTAAAATTTAACTTTGGAAACCTTTCCGTGATATTTCCATTAAACCATGACAACCGGCTCAGAGGACACGAATTAAAACTTAAAAAAGAAAACTTTGTGACCAGATCAAGACGAAATTTTCTGGGTAATAGAGTTTTTGATGTTGACATTATTTCTGCTTCTTGTACTAACATATTTAAAAATAGACTGGATCGCCTTATATATCAATAACTTTTAATTCAATATTTATCCTGATACCTTTTATTTTGTTATCGTTCCTCTGCCCTTGTTTATATGTACCTAGTAAAAATAATAATAATACGAAAAAAATCTATCGCATCTTATTTATTTTAACGTGATTGCAATTTTAATAATATTGAGAAACGTGGGCTTTCTACAATAGGGAATCATCGAAAATACCATTTTTGTCTTATTTGGGATCATGGGAGTTGAAGAAGACAAGTTGTTACAAATTTAAATTTAAGTTGCTTTTAAGAGCATAAAAAAAATGTTTAACTTATTATTTATTAATAGTTAACAACGCGTTGTGGACGGTTCCAAATGACCAAATACTGAAATCATATAATTTTTTGCGTTGTGATCGTTCTTGTTGACCAGGACGCGTTGTGGACAATGCCCAAACGACCACGTCGCGTCCTGGATCATGTAGAAAGCTTATAAACCGATTTTGTTTAAAATATTTCACTAGATTAACAGAAATAACTAAAAATTTGAAAACTTTTGATTTATGCCCATTTCTTCAAGAAACTTTATTTATTAAAGAAGGAAATAATAGAATAATAACAAAATGAACCGCAGGATGTTGAGAAGGATATTCACTTGTCTTGCAGGTACTATTATTGTGGCATTCAGAATTGCACCACACCTCATTGGTCCTGCAGTTGCACTTCTTGCATTACAATAACGTTTGCAATAGCACATGACAAATCCTTGTTTTGATCCATACGAAAGAGCTGAAGCTTTTCTAAAATTTAATAAACAACTGTGAACACTGTAATTACACTGTAAACATCAAAACTATCCTTAGCAATGATCTTCAGAAAGTGCTACATTTGCTTAAAGTAATTAACATATACTAGTTGATGCAGGGTTATTTTTGTTGAACTAAAAAAAAATTATATTTCCATGTTTTTTAAACGTCTCTCTCATATTGGTTTTAGGTAAAAATTACGCACGTCACACTATACTCGGCAGCAAGTCGTAAACACACTAAACTCACTGACTTGTCTAAACAAGAAAAATCGTTTTTTAAGTTTTCTAAATCATCCAGAACGCGTCGTGGTCAACAAGAACGACCACAACGCGAAAAATTATCTGATTTCAGTATTTGGTCGTTCAGCACCGTCCACAACGCGACCCCGAAAACTATTAATTCGAAACTAATATCGGCGTTTTTAATAGTTTGTATATTCTATCCTCTTTCCATCCCTTTCGTAGCGGTGACAACTAAATTGGAATGTCACTATCAAAGTCAGCGACCCTAAAAACTATTTTTATATTTCATCCCCTTGCCACTGCTTTTGTTCATCCGATCGCTACCAAACTTTACAGGAACACCCACTGAGTTAATTTGAAGATTGTCTGAAAATTTCAACAAAATCGATTTAGTGGTTTAGAAACGCATAAAGGACAAACAAACAAATATAATTTGATTTTTGTATAGAATATAACAAATTTAATTAAATAAAATATATAAAAAAAAGAAGAGAAACAACCACGTAATAAATATGAGCTATACTAAAAAAGAGTCAGCCAATCAAAGTTCTGGGGCAATACTTCTCAGATGTCCAAAACTTTTCTATATTCGGTTTGCTGAAATGTCTGAGATGTCATAAGTTTTTCTAGCAACCAAAATAATGCCTAACTAGTGGTAGCTTAATAGTAGCTCCATTTGATCAGATCCCAAATATCCCTCATGTTAATTTTCCAATATCAGCTCCCAAATAGTAGCATTCTAATGTCTCTAATATCAGCTTTTTAATGTTAGCTCTCCAATGTCGGCTTCTAATATTATTCATCGTAATTTGTGTGTTAAATATTCCACGAAGGTGATAACAAATTCCAAGAAAATAACATATATGATTAGTTCGTTATGAGGATCTTAAGGAGTTGAAGGTTGGATAAGGTGGGAATAACCTTTGATCTATAATTGAGTTTTAAAATATAGGAATCTTGTTGACTGTTCCATACTGTAGTTGCACGAGATAAAGGTCCTACGGTTGCAGGGGTTCCCGGTACAGCCTGCAAAGGACGCCGCTGTCGCTGTTTCTACCATTTCGAACGGAGATAATAAAATCAAAACCATAAAAAGCGAAAGTGTGACATTGTACGAGATGCACGATGCCACGTCCTAGTGACCTGCATGTCAATAAAAACAGCAAAAACTGCAAATGTGCATATCACCTTATTTACACTCAAATCTCGCGCAGGAAAACCGCCGAAAAATAAAGAAAATGCTACTATTTACGTGAAAGATTTAACAAGCGACGTATGGAAATGGGATTTTGTATCGTACCGCAAGTTTTTGGAGCATATTTGTGTTTATTCCATGTATGGAATAAGTAAATGATATTGAGAAACAACAAGGTCACGCAACTCCGACCGACTTACAGTCAATTGCATTGTTACTCGTTTGTAAAAACGATTTGTTTGATTCAGGATATGTAATTAATTTTTTTGAAATAATAATATTTGATTAATCGTCAATTAGTTTATAACTTTTGGAAGTAAATAGATTTTACAGTTAGATAGCTTTTTAGCGGCTTACGATTATTCAAGAACACATCGGTGTTTACTACAGTTTTTAATGGTTTGCATCTCCTCGATAGTATGATATTCTTTAAGACTCGCTTAAACCGTCGGTCCAGCCGCAGCTGTGGCTATAAAGTGAGTTTAATTTTGTTAACACAGTCCTTGAAGGTGTAATGAAGAAACTACTTCACATATTATAAGCTCTACGATCTAAAGATCCTACTCATACATTTTAAATTTATTTATCAATAAATTGTAAATGTAATTAGCTCTCTTTGTACTGTGATTTAAAGTGAATAAATATTACTATTATTATAAATAGCCGGTCCAGTTGGGACCAGTTGTCATAGCTACATGGTAGTTATTGGCACATCTAGAAAAGGAACAATGGAATTCCTCATAGTACAGTCCGTGGAAGAAAGTCCGCCATCACTTTATGATCGACCAGTGAAGAAAGTTTTCTTTTAAGACCTTATTGCTCTAACATTTTTCTTCCTTCAAAACATTTACCACCAAAATAATGGTAGCAGCAGGTTCGGTAATTGTCAAAATCTAAAGATTTAAAATTAAGTTACATATATCTAATTACAGAATGTCCGTAACGCTCTAAAATCTAAAATCGGTTTAATTCAGATAACTTTGGATTCCTATTATATGATATCACTTTATTCATTTATTTCTTGAAATATGCCCAATAAAACTGCCTGATTAGGTACGATTTTTCAATTGTAGTCATGAGTGGCTCGTTTTGGGTGCTGTACTGGATATTTTTATTTGTCGCCATTTTGACATAATATTTAACGAAATTTAACCTTTTTACAAAAAACAATATGAATTCTTCATGACGAACCTTTTTGAGAAAAATCAGTCGTTCACTGTTCATGTGTATTATGCATACAGCTTACGTTTCCATTGACTAACAAATATATAAAATATATAGAAAACTATAATACTACTATCGGGCCCGGCAGACGTTGTTCTGCCCGAACGTTGGCTTGCCTGCTTTGGGAATATCACTATCATCAGGATAACAATAAATAAACAAAAATAACAAAAATTAAATTACATAAAAAAATGTGTACTTTTTTAAAAATATAGTCTATATCAAAATTGTTATCCAACAGTCCAAAATCAAAACCAAGCCAATTCAAATTGTTATCCAAATCGTAGTCAATCAAAATCGCGGTAGTTCTTGAACAACTTCTGAAAATTTCATCCCAATCTGTCCAGCCGTTTGATAGTTTTTGAAGGACATACATACAAACATTTTTTTTTATTTTTTTATAGATATATAGATTATAGAAAACTCTAAATTTCTTGACAGCGAAAATAAATATAAAAATGTATAAAACTAATTTTTAAAATACCAGTTAATTTCGCTGCATGTTAACCTATACTATAGGTTTATGTGGGTCGATTATACATCAGAAAACAACTACACTCCTGGCTATATGCCTACGACGAGCATTGAATAACATCTGATAATTAATCGTGCATAACTTCATTTCAGGTGATATGCAGATGCTTGTAAAGTAAAAGAAAGATTTATTAAATTTATTCATTCGAAGTGACTACCTATGGACCGGTTTCGGGGTGTTGCCCCTCATCAGCATAGGGTAGGTCTTGACAAACTCATGTTTGCCCTTCGAAGAGACAAAGCAACAATTCCAACTCTTACCAAGTTTACATGAAAGACTACTACATCTATAATTATTAACAAGCACCACCCAGTAAATAGCTTCTGAATGGAAGTATTACATACATACATACATAAAGTCACGCCTTTTTCCCATAGGGGTAGGCAGAGACCACTTCCTTCCACTTCCGCTACGGTTCTTACACACATCTTTGCTTTCTCTACTTTCATCAGTGCTCTCATACAGTCTCTTCGGTTGTTGGTACTCTTGACCTGGCCTTTCTTCAAAACAATGTTGATCTGATCGAGATATGTTCTCCGAGGTCTACCTCTACCGATTTGTCCATTCACACTCGCCTTATAAATTTGTTTCGTCAATCTTCCTTCATCCATCCTTTTTACGTGTCCAAACCATCTAAGCATTCCTTTATCTATCTGTGTGACCACATCTTCTTTTACACCACAGCGTTTTCTTATCTCACTATACTTAACTTTATCCAACCAAGTCACTCCGGCTATACTTCTCAGACTACTCATCTCCGCAGCATTAATCCTATTTTCATGCTTCTTTTGCCAAACCCAACATTCACTACCATACATAAGTGTAGGAACCAACACACCTCTATGTACCGCCAGACGTACCTTTTTTGACACTTTCTGGCTGTTCATAAAGCTATGCAGTGCCCCATTCATTTGTTTTCCTGCCAACACCCTTCGCTCAATGTCACTGTAATACTTTCCATCTCTAGTAAATTTTGAACCCAAGTACACAAATTCATTAACTTGTTCCACTCTTTCTCCCTCAATCGAAACTCCACAGTTTGTCATGCTTTCTTCTCTTTCAAAATTTATTTTCATTTATTTTCATCAAGTATTAAAATATAAAAATAATAGAAAACTATAATACTATTATAGAAAACTTTAAAATTCTTTTTATATGGATGACAATTGACCCCTATTTCAAACAGGCATTGTTAAATTGTCAAGTTAATTTTAATTTGCTAGAGCGACATCTTTATTAAAGTGCATTAGCTTTCTTAGCAAGTATATTTGGATAAATCTACATAAAGGTTTTTTCTTATTTTTAAATTATTTATATCTAGTGGTTTAGCTTAGCAAGTGCCTCAGGCCATGGGCTTCGTTTTTGCTGCCAAGTTAGCCAAGACTTGGCCTTCTTCTTAATAGCAGCAGCGGGTCTTGCGACTGCGACTGCCGTTTCGTTGCCATCAATACCCATGTGTCCTGGCACCCGGTTCAAACCGGTTGTGCTTTGCCAGATTTCTCAGGTACATTTGGCATTCTTCCACCAGCTTCGAGCTGGTTTGGCAACTTCCAATTGTTTTGAGTGTCGCATGGCTGTCTGAGAGAATCCGTATGTTCCTGTTTCTTGGGTCCATTCCGGGATTCTCTAGTGCGCAAGCCACGATTGCGGTAACATCGGCTTGGTATTTTGTGATGTCTCCCCAGTCGCATATTTATTCTATTTTTGGTCTCCCTTCCATATATCCCAGCGCTAGAGTTTCCGCTTGTAATTAAGCCATTCGTGAACCACGTGAGTTCATTGGGTGGCCTTTTTTTCTCTCCCCGGTGGTTTTAGGAACATCCTAAAGTTGGAGTTAAATTGAAAGGACACGAACTACCAGTTACTGATCATCTCGAAGATGGAGTCAGAGATTCGGCTTTACATCGCTGCAGTTGGTGTGCTTTTTATAACATCTGTTATGCAGAGACAGGCCAGTCTTTACACCGTCGCCACAATCTGTTCACATTTTTTCCAACACACTACAAAGGCATAGGTAATAGAGGATCTCACAACAGCGGCATAAATCCACCATGTTACCACTGGTTTTTAGCCCATATCCTCATAGAAAGAAGTCTAATGGTGTAGGACCAGGTGATCGTGATGGCCGTACTATCGATCGTCGCCTCCTTATCCATTTATTTGTAAATATTGGGACGGGGTACTGCTGGACATTGATTAGGTAATTGAATAGACAATAAGGAGAGCATTTAAATGATATATCACAAATCCCTACTTCACATTTAAAATTTTGGGGGTTATAGCTGTTACTCGAAGGCGGTAGGGATGAAATTTTTTCGTGGCAGGATGTCATTTCATAATCAAAAGATTGTCGTGTTTCGCGATTTTTTGTAAATATGTCGTAATTAATTGGTAAAACATTTTGGGAACCCCATCGCAGAGAGCACGATCCGCATTTGGGGTGTGGGCAGCATCTTCCCCGCAGACGGGCGTCTTCGCCGTCGGTCTATTCTTGGAGGTGGTGGGGTAGCGAAGCGCGTCGGAGGCGAGCGCCCGGTAAGGAGGCATGGAAGCAACGGGCCAAACGTAAACTGATAGCACCTCCGCGGTTCCTAAGTCGTAACGTCAGACTTTAGTCGCTCCGAGACCGTGTCTAGTGTCAACGGGTAACTCGTACTTTCTTTTCACGTTTTTTTCGGTAAGTTTTTTCTTTTTTTTTAAAAACGTTGATGTGCACCGTCTTTTTTTATCACCGATTTTCAATTGTTTAGCTAAAATTATTTTTGATTTACGATTGTTGTTTAGCAACAAAAGTTAATTAAAAATGTGCCCTAGGTACATAAACAAGTTTTTCAATCACTGAAATATTTTTTTTTACGTTTGGTTTGAAATTATTTATTTTTATTACCTTCTCATAATAGTTAAATAATAACTTTTATATTTATTTCAAAATGTTTCCAGAAACGATAATAATTGCCAAAATTTAAAGTTCATTTTGACAATCCATGTCGTTTCAATCAAGAACTATTTTTAACTTATCCGGACGCCATTTCTAAAAATTTTTTAAAAATACGTAACGATCGATTTTTACTTAAAATGTTTATACCAATATAACTATAATTAAACTACTGCAGGGTCAAATATTTTTCTTGATTAATTTTAACTTGTAGTAAAAATATTTCAACTAATTTACTAAATAAGTTGGAGCAACTTTTCTATTAAAAACTATTTTTAACTGATCTAGATCGCGCAACGGGGTTAAAACTATTTTTAAATTTTAAATAGAGAAAAAATCTCTTTAAAATGTATCCAACAACTTTTAAATAAATTTACCAAATATTGTTGCATTAATATAATTTGTGGGGCATTGAAAACTTTATATCCCAATGAAAATACATAATTAAAAAAAAGTCATTGATGAATAATAAAAAGGTTTTTATAATATTGTCAAAAAAATTAGTAATACTAATATTTTTTTTTATTTTGCCGTAAATTCATAAAAGTCAAATATTACAACAAAAAAAAATTCTTCTATCCTATTCAGATCTATTAAATTATGTACGTGGTGTTACATTATCTTGGGAAAATGTAACATTGTAAGATTATAAAAAATAATGTCACAAGTGTTAAACCTAACAATCTAAAATTATCTAACAATAAACAAGTAGAACCAAATAAAAAATGTCATAAATGAGTTTAGTTATAGTTTGTTTAAAATTTAGCTGGTCGACCTCGCACGTCCGATTTGTTTCATTGTTTATATGTATATCGCATTGCATTCAAAAGTTATAGTCAAATTAAGTTGTTATTTCAGCACCACGTTTACTCCAAATTTGATTAATTTGTTTTTAATGGTGTTCCAGTTCTGTGGCAAAATGCCAATGTTTCGATATTGCCCAATTTTATATAGGAATAGTCAAACCTCATTTTTTTAACGTATCTACATAGAAGAGATACTTTTAATTTAAAAAAAATAAAAGATGCATTTTTTTTTTCAAACGATATTCTAAATTAGTAATAAAGACTCGAATAAAGACACACGCAGCTGGCTCTACTTTCTGCAGTTATTTCTTTACACACATACAGTGTCATACAATTTGAGTTAAAACTAAAGTATATTTCCTAAAGCAACTTAATATTGAAATATAAATTACCATTCCCAAATTATTTTTATGTGTTTATTTAAATAATTCAGGAAAAACAATTTTGTATTGAAAAGTTCATGAGTTCAAATTAAAGAACCTTTTTAAATAAATATAAAATAAAAATGTATTATTTGCGTTAAATTATCATTTATTCACGTCTCACGCAATGAAATTAAAATATATTAAAACTAAAAGGCCTTTTTAAAAAAACACAATTTAAAGTGACGTAAAGACAATTATTTAATGCGATTTTATTTGTATTTTTCCAATCATTAACACGTTCACTGCCACTGGTAAATAAATGGCTTGGTACATATCCAACATTAAATATACGAGTATGTTATATTTATTTGGATATTAATGAAAAAACACATGAAAACGATAAAGAATTCAATAAAATAGAAAATAGGGGAGGTATCAACAGTTTCATGGTGTCTTTACATTGTAAGAGATATCAGGGGGCAACGTGTTATCAAAGTCCATTCACAATGGTATTGTATAGATATGTTTTAAATATGAAAACAAAACTTATTAAATACAGGTTTCATAATTGTTTTTCACAAATTGCAATAAACCAATTAAGACACACAAATGTTTCCAAATATAACTGGAAAATGTTTATATTGATAAACTAAATACTGTCATTTTATTTATTACTATTTTCTGATGTTTTTCTTAATGGTAAATTGTTAGTTCATAAAGAATTTAAAAATTAAAAATTAAGTTGATGACGGTGAAGAACTAGACGAAAGATTTTTGGTATGAATGAAAGAGCAATGTACCATGTATAAAATTTGAGTGATTTTAGAAATTATAAATTCAAGTTCTTAAGATCAGGTTTTTATTAAAATGCCTACTGGTGTAAAAAATAGGAGCAAACGGGAAGATAGGAGTTTGTCGAACCGTTGATAGGGTGAACTACTATTTTTTGGCGCTAATTGAGAAATGATTTGTGTGATTCTTGTTGTAGGCTTTGAGAAATTTTCAGGGAAAGGGTTGCATCTCATATGTTGGAGACTTGCTCAGATTTGGACTTTGTTAATGTACATTTTGGTAAAACTGACGTGGATATAAAATTATTTTAGCTTATCTATAAAAAATGGTTGTTTATAACTTTTTTTTCTGCTTCAAATAATTAATTATTTTGCGTGTTGTGTGAGAGCTTGATTGTAAATAATGATGTCATGTAAATAATATATCGTGTGGCAAAGGATGAAACAAGACTATTTTTTACTAGGGAGGGTTTTGGCTGGCCGAACTGTAGGCAAAGGCAGACATCTAAAGTTTTAATGTTTGGAGGCAGTTCAAATGAGGTAAATTTAATTTTGCAAAAATCTGTCATATTAGTTATTGGTTACCTATAATAACAATTATTTGGAGATTACCAATATTCAAAAGCTATTCTGACATCGTAAAAATGATTCCAACTTCATCCAAACGGTAGAAACTGGACGGTTTTGTGTCACGTGTCATATTTTTTGAGGATAAAACCAAACTTTTACTGATCAGCCAAAAACTAAAAGTAGTATATTTTAATGCATTATTTAATTAATAATAAAAAAGCACAGTAACTAGACTATTATTGTAAGAAACATTGTAAGTAATCTCTAAACATCATTTCTCAAAATTCACAAGTAACTCAATGTGGTAAACATTAATTGATTAGCTCTTATCGTCTCCGAACGAATGTGTTAGCATGTACCTAATCGTATTGTTTGTTGTGATATGTGATATGATAACAATTCCCTGAAAGATAATCTATTTATTTTAACTTCATCTCAGTATGAATTTACTTACTTTTGTGACAACCGTTTTAATCGTTAAAGATACAAAAAGGTAATATCCTGTGCAAGTTCATAAAAGTGAGTCTTTTAAGTTTGTTTGTGTTGTGTTGGTAAATTTGTTTTTGTTCAATTAAAATCCATTGTGTTTTTTTTATTTAAACTATGGATAAATTTAACGGGTTTAAAAATAACATAACACGCATTTTCAATTCATTATTACTGAACGTGAGTCTAACTTATTTAATTGATTTGGCAAATTTAACAATAATGATAATTATTATTATTATGATTTATAGTTTTTTGTGTTGTTTTTTTTTTATACTAAAATTGGAACGATTCAGAATAGATTAGCATGGCCGCTACGCAAGAATGACACGAGTAATAATGAATAAAAGTTAACACTTAATGACTGTAAAATAGAAAAATTTAAACTTCACACGATCATTCGCCGGGCTAATCTAAAGATTGGCTGAAAATTTCATCAAGGTCCAGCCGTTGGCTATAGAAAAGAAATTGAAAATGCAGGGACGTATCAAAAAAGACACGAAATTTTTTTTAATATTTTGGTAATTGTGTGTATTATTTATTCTCTAATAATTAGGAAAACTAATTATTAAAACAAAAGTTTAAAAAATATTCTTGTATGTAACTTTATACTAATTCAGTAACGCGTTTACTTAGTCATCTAATGTTGCCTCATTGAATCTTCTTTGATACCATTGCTTAACATTTTTTCAATTGGTTAACGTTTGTCGAGCAGATAAAAGCAGATTCTTAGCAGTACCATTATAAACACCACAAACTGTTTATAATTTTATTGAAAAATTCTTAAATTTTTTAATCAAATAGAATGAATCAAAGTTTTAGAGTCTTATAGTCTTTTGTCGTTTTTATCTTAAATGATTTAACTAATATTTTGTCACCCTATTAATTTTTTTTAGTATAACACAAACCACTAAATCGTTCTGTAAAGTCAAATAAAGTCCGATTTCGGAGTTATTCAATGAACTTGCGATTTAAGTTAGTCAGTAACACACGTAGGTATTTATTAACAAATAGAAATATGTTTTAATTTATACACATCCTTCAACTGCTTTCAAAGTACATTTGCACCGAAGACACCAGACATCTCGCTCTTGAAACCTCGATATTTTTATGCTATATTACAATAACATTTCTTTGTTATTATTATTATGTATATACAAATCGTTAATTACTCGGACAATCATGTCCATTAACTTTTTTGCACTAACCGTTAAAGGTTTTTGGATGAACGCGAATTGTCTCGGAGGCCACTTTGAAGTCAAACATACATGATCATAGAAGGAAGTATTTTTTTGTTAAAATCATAATTAGTACTCATTAATCTTTCACATTAAGCCACCTAGGCACAGTTTTGAACAAATTTAATAATATTAAAAGTTGGTATAAAGGCAGTACAAACCTCAAATAATGGTGATCAGATTTACAATCACAAACGAGAAAAAAAGCCCTTTTAAATATCAATTTATTTAACTTTCCTAATAGTACGTCAATACCATAGGGAAAAATCACGTAACGCGAGATGGCGCTGTCAATGAAATGTCGGATCGAGGTGTGAACAACATATATTTTGTCATTTGATCATTTGTAAAACCAAAGTTTTTATTGAAGGGAATTTTAGTTATCTCAGAGATTTGAGTTGATTTTTGTGATAAACTATTGGATTGAAGCTGTATTTAAGGTTTGTTTTCGAAGTTTCAGTTTTATTCTCGTTGGATTTTTGTTAAATGCCAGAAAAGACCAAGTGTGTCCAGGTATCAATTTTGGTTTGTTTTCGAAGTTTTTCACCTCTGTTGTCACTGGAATTCTTGTTGCAATACCTATGAAAGTCAAAATATCAATTTCGGACATATTGTATTACGTTGGTGAACGTGTTCAACCAATTAAGGAAGGTGAAGAGGTATTTAAGGCTGGCCACGTCATTTTATGTGGAACTGACGGTCTTAATAAAAAAATTATCAAAAGTTTATGCATGAGATCCATTTATGAGCTGCCTTAGGATTTAAAGGAAATTTTTGCAAAGATATAATCGAATTGCCATATGAAGAGCATTGCGGAACAGAGCATATTTTTCGCGATTTTATCTCCATATCACCTTTTGCAATCCTTTACATTTTCGGATTTTGTGGTTTATTAACACCAATTCTTCACAAAATATCATTCAAATATAACACTTTCAATGCTTAAATTGCTCAAAATAATATATAAAGTTTACTTTTAACCCATATACAAAACTGAAAGTTGGTTTGTTGTTCACACCTCAAGAAGTTCGTAGATCAATAATGGATGTCGCCCACTCCATGATTTTTTCCTATTGACCTAGATCTAATTTTTCTTGTTTAAAAAATTATTGGAATTTTAAAAACAAAACTAACCTTACTAATTGGGTTGACAGTTGACACTTAATGATATCGATAGTCGGTTTTCGATATGAAATAAAATATATCGATACCAAAAATACAACAACAGCGACATAAACACACCCACCAGGGCTTTTGTTTGCTTCTGCTAACTGTACACTCTTTTTTTTGTAAGATCTTCATTATACGTATTCATTATATATAGCTGATATTTTATAGGAATGTACATCCAGTAAAACCACCTGGTATTTTATTTTAACTGACACTCACAATTAGGCTTTCTTCAACGAAAACCTTCCCGTGAAGTTGCCATTTTTGTACCAAATTGTTTTGTATTTAAACCTTACTTTAAACAAGCTGTTTGGTCGATTTTTGAGATGTCATTGTTTCAACATTGTTAAGTTTTACGCCAAATTTGGCCAAAGTTTGTCTACAGTTTTGGCAGAAGAAAGTGTCACAACACGTCACAGTACGGGGACCAAACATATTTTGGCTTGGTAATTCTTCGTATGTCAATTGCAGAATTAACATACTGAAATGTGGAAAATATAAATTCTACTAAATAAATGTGTTTAACTGGAGTACCAGGAGCACAGTTTTAAGAATACTATCAGTTAAATCACTCTCTGTCGGAGCTTTGATGCTCATGGCTATAGAGGCCTTCGCCGCGACAGAAAGGGATTCCTGATAATATTAAATAATAAATCACAAATTGTCAGCGTCAGCGTCACTTATGGGGGTACAGGTCATTGAAATGTTTCCGTTAGATATTTATTAAAAATATGAGGTGCACTTCAAAGGACTAGGGATCCAAATAAATGCCTTCATTTGAAAAGCATCTGCATGAAAACTTTATTTATATTTAGGTACAAATATTTTCTTCTTCTTCCTTCTTTAATGTAAGCAAATTGCTTGTTTTTCTTCGTATCCTCTGCCGTTCAGTTTTAAGAGAGGTTGTCGCTCCATCTCTTGCGGGGTCATCCAACGCTTCGGCGCCCTAAGGACGACTTGTCTCTGGTTATTTTGACCATTTTTTCGTCATTCATCCGATATATGCCTCGTTCCACTTTCTCTTTCTTCCCAGTATCCATTCATTTACATCGTTTATTTTACATGTTCTTCTAATGTTCTCGCTTCTCTCCCTGTCAAAAAGTGTTTTTCCCATGAATCCTGCGCACTATTTTTATTTCGTTCTGTTTAACTACAAATAATGATTCCCGTTACGGCGTTATTTTTTTTAAAAATTAACAATTAAATCATGTTTGACGTGTAAAACGTGACCGTATTTGTAATCAGATAGAAAGAAAATTAAAAACATGTATTAAGAACAAAGAATCCACTCAACTAGACCAATTTCACTCGAGAATTTTAAATAAAAATTAATTCTTAAACGTGTATCGAAGCTTTCATTGCATGTAATTATTTATTATTCGCATCAATTGTGTTGCAGTTCGTTATTTAAATTTCATTTATTACACCAAGATAACACTTCTTTGTAACGGATTTACACTAGTAGATTTATAAACCGTTCCTAAAAATTGTTAATAAAAATATTTAATGTTCTTAAAAGAAAACTTCAGAATAATGAGAATTTACCAAAGTCTAAATTTTAAGATGTTTAAAAAAACAAAAAAGCAAAAGAAAGTTGGAGGCTCCTCAAAAATATGGGAGGAGGCCGAACGAGGACATAATCTCACTTTAAAAATGGAACAAATACTTTATGCTGACAGAAGACAGACCTCAATTTAAAGACATTCAAAACGAAAACCAGGGCATATTTATAGAAGGATCCCCAATAAGCATAACTGTGGCAGAGGTTCAAGAAGTCTAACTTAAAAAACGGAAGAGCCCCAGGACCGGGTAATATTACTAATAAACTATACGGGCTATTAAGAAATTTATTCCAAAGGTGCCTCAACAGGCACGAAGTACCCGTAGAATGGAATATATCACACCTATCGACGATAAACAAAAAAGGTGACAACTATCGGGGAATAGCCGTTACAAGCGGGAAAATCTTAAAGAACAGGATAGAAAAAGAATATACCGATATGGAGGCAGAAGAACAAGCAAGCTTCAAAACAGGAAAATTCACAGTCAACCACCTGTTTACGCTAACTCAAATTTTAGAAAAAAAAGCAGCATGAAATCAAGAAGTACATCGCCTGTACGTAGATCTGAAAAAGGCCTACGACAGTATACCTTTAGTAAAACTTTGGGAGGCTCTTCAACATAGCAACATAAACACTGAAATAATAAAAGCTGTAAAGTCTTTAGACTCGGGCTCCACATCTAGAGTCAAAACCAAGGAAGGATTAACATCTTGATTCACAGCAACTAAGAGTCTTAAACAGGGTTGCTCTATATCTTCGACACTATTCAAAATTTGCTTGGAACACGTACTGAAGGCATAGAAACGGAAATGCAATAGCATGGGAATGCTAGTGGATGACGACACGACAGTATATACTCTCTCTTTCGGAGGACAGCAAGAAGACAAACATCTAGCAACGGGACAAATCATCAAACAATGCAATAAATATATTTTTATTTTTCTACACAATCTCCTTGTAAGTCTACACTCCTCTCCCACTTCTCTTTAACCCTTCCAAAAGTACCAGGCGTCTTTCTCTGTAAAATAGTTGTTTAAGATGGTGGTAGACCCTCATTTGACAAAAATCTCGGTCCTCCGAGCGCAGTTTTTAGATAAAGGAAAAAAATAAGTCGCTTGTTTGTAAAAGTAGTTTCGTCAAAAAATATTTGAAAAGAAACCTTGGTTTTGATTTTCTTTCAATTGTACCCGATTAGAAAAATCCATACGAACAGGAATCATTAAAATATCATCCTCACATTTCTTGAATACGTCAGTACGTCTTCCAGTTTCATTGTTGTTAAAAATTACTGATCCTGTTTTCCTAATTCTTGGATAAAGAATTGTCAATGTTTCTTGCTCTCCACCACTTAAGGCCCCATTTAAAGAGATTTGCCACTTTGGGCCCCGGGCTGAATTAAAATAGCGCACCGCCTCTGGAGGGCCCAATATTAAAGCCTCCACCACTCAAGACCCCATGTTGGGCTTTGCCCCGCTTGATACTCTGTCCCTAGAGACTCCGTTTAGGATTATGTCCCATGTTCCCTACTCAGAACTCCGCTCACTATGCCTTTATTGTGGCTTCGCCTATTAAGGCACGATTTAGAACTTGCTCCTTGGCCCCAAAACAAGGTTCTACCTCAAGCCCCAACCTAGGGCTTCGCGTTCGGGCGCCATTTAAAACTTCGTCCCTGTATAATAATTTTATGTCATTGTATAAAAGTACTAATAAGTAAGTATTTATAAAAAAATTTGGTATATTTTCATATAATTTAAAACTATCTATGGTATGGAGAAAATAGTTTCCTTTATTTCTCTCTCTTTTAGTGAAATGCCCGTACTGCAATAAAAACAATAAACATTATTATTTTAAACTAAAGTATAGCCTTAAATCGAACAATTTTGAATCGAGTTGACTTTATTAAAAAATTAATGGAAACGAAAGATTAATAAACGGTTTTCGATAAAACAAAAATAAATCCTAATTCTTTTCCATCTAGTCATTCCTGACGAACATTTTTAAGCTGCAGATTTTATAGATTATTATCGATTTTTGTTATAAAATACAACAATAATATTTTATAGATGACGAGCTATCATCATGATTAATTTATGTATAATTTCACAACTATTTCCAGTTCGGAATTTGTCATATGCTCGTAAAAAAATAATTTATAAACCAAGTTTACGATAAATTAATTGGCAAGTATGGCGATCTCAGATTTTAAAGGCTCGATTTAATTTATAAAATTGATTTTCCATTTAAGTAATGTTCATATTTCGATAATTGAACGATATTAAAATTGGCAAATGTACCTATTAGCTGATTAAAATTCTAAAAAACGGTGTTTCCTTATTTGAATTCGGGTCAAGTAAGAGTATGTGCAGAGGGTGTGGTGTTTATCGTTTGCTGTAAGAAAAATCAAACAATGCGTTCATATTCCAATTTAAGAGTTACTGAAAATTTAATTTATATACCAAAATAGACGCAATTAATTGGCTATATAACGATAAAAATTGCAAGTTCCTACCAAAGTTTATGCAACATCCTTATAATTAATCCTAAAATCTGTAAATCTAGTCGGGATTTTTGTAGTCTACTTTTTTTTATTCCTATTATAAAACTGTAATAAAAGTGTGTCTGCACACCATAAAACCATAAGTTAAGATTGTAACAGATATGAAGAAACGTTAATTCAAGATACGGGTCTTTTCTAATACGTCCCCGCATTTTTAATCTCTTTTCTATAGCCAACGGCTGGACAGATTTTGATAAAATTGTGAAATTTGGTAGCTACCACGCATTTTCAATTTTTTCCATAGCCACCAAGTGTTAATTTTTATTCATTATTACTGACGTGAGTCTAACTATTTTAATTTGTCAAATTTAACAATAATGATAATTATTATTATTATCATGATTTATGGTAGTCTGAGAAGTATAGCCGGAGTGACACGGTTGAATAAAGTAAAGAATAGTGAGATAAAAGAACGTTGTGGTGTAAAAAAAGATGTGGTTACAAAGATAGATAAAGGAATGCTTAGATGGTTTGGACACGTAGAAAGGATGGATGAAGGAAGATTGACGAAACAAATTTATAAGGCGAGTGGACAAGTCGGTAGAGGTCGACCTCGGCAAACATATCTCGATCAGAGCCAGGTGAAGAGTACCAACAACCGACGAGCATGTATGAGAGCACTGATGAAAGTAGAGGAAGCAAAAGATGTGTGTACGAACCGTAGCAAGTGGAGGTCTCTGCCTACCCCTACGGGAAAGAGGCGTGACTATATGTATGTATGTATGTATGTTTATGGTTTTTTGTGGTGTTTTTTTTATATTAAAATTGGAACGATACAGAATAGATTAACATGGCCCCTGCGCAAGAATGACACGTTAACATTAAAATATAACGGCTGGACCGAATTTGATGAAATTTTTAGCCAATCTTTAGATTAGCCCGGCGGGTGATCGTGTTAAATTTGATTACTTTTACTTCCTCAGTTAATTACGATTATTATTAGCTTAACCTAAACTAACGTCTTAACCTAACACCAACAGTACCCGGTGAAGAAGTTTGAAAATACGAATTTTTTCGTATAAAAACACCTAATAAAAGAGAACAATATATATTACCATCTTTTATTCTTGCTCAGGGGCCACGTTAATATATTCTGTATCGTTCCAATTTTAGTACCCATAAAAAAACCTCAAAAAACCATAAATCACAATAATTATTATTATCATTATTGTTAAATTTAACAAATCAATTAAATAAGTTAGATTCACGTTTCGGGGTTGAAAATCCGGGGTTGCTACCAAACTTAATACGATCATTTGTCGGGCTAATCCAAAGAAAATTTCATTATAAATCGGTCCAGCCGTTGGCTATAGAAAAGAAATTAAAAATGCAGGGACGTATTAGAAAAGACCCCAAGATACCTACTAACATTGATACTAATGATCTTGATCGTAACAATAGGGCGACAATGATTTGCTACTTGTCTCATAATCCAGATGAGATCTGCTGCAAAAAAAATTAAAGTTTAAGAACAAAAATAAAAAGAGTAGATTTGGATTAACTTCCCAATATTTACAGGAATCGAGAAGTTGCAACAGTAGCCTGATCGTATGAATAATTCGATTTTGTATCAGATAAAAGTATCATAACATTATGAACAGCCAGAACGTGCCAAAAAGGCTGTGTCAAGACTGGCTGTGCATAGAGAAGTGCTGGTCCCTACACTTATGTATGGTAGTAAATGTTTGGCAGAAGAAGCATGAAAGTAAAATTAGTGCTGCGGAGATGAGTAGTCTGAGAAGTATAGCTGGAGTAACTCCAATGGATAAAGTGAGGAATAGTGTAATAAGAGAACGCTCAGGTGTAAAAATAATGTATTAACAAAGATAAACAAAGGAATGGTAGGGACACGTAGAGAGAATGGATGAAATAAGATTGAAGAAACAGATTTATAGCGCGAGTGTGAATGATCAAGTCGGTAGAGGTTGACCAAGGCGAACATATTTTGATCAGATCGAAATTGTTTTGAAGAGAGGGAAGGTCAAAACTACCAGCAACCGACGAGCATGTATGAAAGCGCTGAGAAAATTAAAAGAAGCGAAAGACGTATGTAAGAACCTTCGCAAGTGGAAAGAAGTGGTCTACTAGTTTTTAGTTCTTGTATGTGTTTTATTGATTACACAGTATTTTTCGCCAACAATAAATTCGTTAAACCTAATTAATAAAAAAGAGTCAGCAAAGGAGAAAGCATAATAATCGAAATTGCAAATTGTATTTCCAGAAAGAATACCAGAAACCGCCTTTTAAAGTTAAAATTATAATTATTTTAGGTGTTTTATAGAACCTCTTTAAAAATGTATAATATTTCTTTGATATGAAGTAGACTATTCTTTATTTAAATTCTTGTTATTTGTTACAGTTTCCGTAAGCGCGCAATCAACACCCATTCACCATGGACGCGATCAAAAAGAAAATGCAAGCGATGAAGCTTGAAAAAGACAACGCTCTAGACCGCGCAGCACATAATGAACAACTCGCCAAGGATGCCAACCTCCGCGCTGAAAAGGTAACAAAGTGCCAAAATTTTTAAAGACTTTCTCTTTCTTCTGAATTCTTTTGATTTCATTCCTTATCTCAGATTCTTAAGGTGTAGCTACGTTATGTTTCTTAAAAAAATGTATACAACAGGGGTTGTGTCAGGATAAACGGAGCTTGCACGGACTGGTTTAACATCAAAAAAGGTGTGAGACAAGGATGTGTGGCTTCGCCATGGCTGTTTAACTTATACATAGACGATTGTTTAAAAAATTTGAAAGAGAGTGCGTATGTATTGAAAATGAATGATTTGATTGTCAAATGTCTTCTTTACGCCGATGATCAAGTCATATTAGCGTCATCTGAAGAGGAGTTGCAGGCGATGGTTAATGTTATGCATGGTGCCCTAAAAATCAAAGGGATGAAAATAAATGCAAGCGAAACAAAAGTAATGGTTTTTGAAAGAGAAGAAAGCATGACAAACTGTGAAGTTTTGATTGAGGCAGAAAGAGTGGAACAAGTAAGTGAATTTGTGTACTTGGGTTCAAAGCTTATGAGAGATGGAAAGTATGACAATAACATTGATCGAAGGGTGTTGGCAGAAAAACAGATAAATGGGGCACTACATAGCTTTATGAACAGCCAGAAATTGTCAAAAATGGCACGTCTGGCTGTGCATAGAGATGTGTTGGTTCCTACACTTATCTATGGTAGTAAATGTTGGGTTTGGCAGAAGAAGCATGAAAATAGGATTAATGCTGCGGAGATGAGTGGTTAAAGAAGTATAGCCGGAGTGACTCGGTTGGATAAAGTAAAAAATAGTGAGATAAGAGAACTCTGTGGTGTACACGAAGATGAAAGTTACAAAAATAGATAAAGGAATGCTTAGATGGTTTGGACACGTAGAAAGGATGGATGAAGGAAGATTGACAAAACAAATTTATAAGGCGAGTGTGAATGGACAAGTCGGTAGAGGTCGACCTCGGCGAACATATCTTGATGATAGATGTATGTAAGATGTTTGTAAGAACCGTAGCAAGTGGAAGGAAGTGGTCTCTGCCTACCCCTACGGGAAAAAGGCGTGACTATATGTATGTATGTATGTTAAAAGGTATGCAAAAAAGGTATTAAAAAAATTTTTTTACAGAATTTATATTTATTGAAAACATATAATTAAATATGTGTATTGAATTTAAATATTAACATTTATTTTACTTCTCTTAATAATTCTTTAAAATATGCGAAACAACTTTGTGCAATGCTGCATTTTTTGGATCTAAAACTTTAAGTACATCTTCCAATATTTTTTTAATAAACTCTCCCTCTTCATACGGGCATTTTGCACGAGCAATATTCCAGGCAATAACAAAACTGGCTTTATCCTCATTATTAGCTTGATTGCTAAAGCTAAAGGTCGTCAAAATTGACTGTTGTTTATTTAAATTTCATTTTAAAGAAGTAAGTTTATCTGATCTTAATTTCGAATTTCGAATTTGGTGGATACTGAGTAGAAAACTGAGGATGATTGGTTTCATAATTTCGACGTAAATTGCTAGCTTTTGACCGTAGAATTACAAATAACACATAATGCTTTTCCGTTAATGTCAATAAAAAAGAAATTCACCTCCCACTCATTATAAAAACTTCTATTATCTTGCTCGTATTTTTTTTTTATTTTCGTTCTCTGTCGTCATATTTTTAAAAAAAAACTGGAAATAAATAAAGAAATTTAGAAAATACAACTTTTTATGTTCGTTCGGGCAGTTTTCGATGAGTTATATCATTTTTAACTTGGACGAAAATGAAATTTGTTACAACGTTTTAGTCTTTCATATTTGTTGTCAGTAATTTAAAAGAAATTTTGAAACACATACGAAACGATAATATTTTTTTAAAATATAAACACAAAAATGAAAAGGGAACTCGGGTACATTTATCGAGAGACACAAATAATCCTTCAAAGGGCCGCATGTGGCTCGCGAGCCGCAGGTATATAATTTACAAATCGTTATTTTTTCTGCAATATCTCAAATTTTTTAAAGAAAAATTAAAGGTCATTTTTAGTCTTTTCCTTTCAGTGATGATTTCTTTGCATAAAAATATGTTGAAAATAGCTCAAAAAAAAATCTGAAGTATGATTATTTGTCAAACCCTCTTCTAAATCCATACCGGCAGCTATGTCACCTACATATTAATGTCAACCTACATGAAACTTATTTTATGTATATATATATATATATATATATTTGTTTTTTAATTAAAATAGTAGGCAAATTTTCTTGTTTTGTGTTCTAGGCCGAGGAAGAAGCTCGTTCCCTCCAAAAGAAGATCCAAACTATTGAAAATGAACTTGATCAAACTCAAGAACAACTAACACAAGTCAATGGAAAGCTTGAAGAGAAAGAAAAAGCTTTACAAAACGTAAGTGCACATTCAGTAATTTTTGCTGCTATTTTTTTCTTTATAATAATTCCAATACAAGAAAATTTAAAAATTATTTTAACAAAATCACTTTATTATTAGGCCTGTTCGTTTGCATTGCTCAAGCTGCTCAAAACTGATTTGAGCAGTATTTTACTGTTCGTTTGTTGTAAGCAATTGATCAGAGACCGTTCGTTTGACAGGAGCAAGTTGCTATATACCAGATAACGCAGTTAGGTGGAGCAGAAAAATCATATCAGTTTGATCTAGCAGAATTTCAAAAATCGGACATTAAATATGAATAGAAAATTCAGTATAATTAATGGTGAAGTGACTGATGCAAATTCTGAGTTGGAAAATTATTTACTTAACGAAATGAAAATTTGATGGACAATTTGGTTGTTTTTGTTGGGATCAAATATAAAATTGTTTTGTTGGGGGTTTTGTGTTTCTTTGAACACAGCAGTTGGTAAATGCTCTTCGTGGATTTGTAACACGAAAATCATATCAATCTGCACATTTATGTAATATAGTGAGCAGCGTGAGCATGACAAACGAACACGCCTATTATGTTTCTTTTGAGAAATTCATACGACCCATATTTATTAATCTCCAAATTGTAGTCTTTCAAAGTCTTTTTTAAAATATTTTTTTTCTATGATAGGAAAATTTACCATTTTAATGAATAATAGAGTCAAAAACCCCTATCTTTGTCTAGCGCGCTTAAAATTCGTTAATTTTAAATTTATAGTCACAGCGCAGAATCCTCTTTGTTTTTTTTTAACTAGTGGATGTAGAACATTTTATTTTTGTTTTGGGCAGCGCTCAATGTGTTTTAATAAATAATTTTGCTTTGTTGAAAGTAAAATTAAAGATTAATTAAATAGTGTCTGTATTTATAATTTACATGAAACGCGTTAAGTGAAGTATTTTACTTTGATAGTTGACTAGTTAAATCCATTACGCGTGGTTTCAGAAGATCTAAAAATATACCAAGAACTCGATCGCACGCCAAATATGGGCGGATGAATAATGCTCTCTGTTCCTACTTGTCCCGTGACGTAACGTTAAATCGACATATGTTATATATCGAATATATCACAAAAATACGACTCAATAATTTATAAAAACCAAATGCCTTAAAAAATAAAAAATCCGCGAAGCAGTGATTTTTTAAGAATAATTCGCATTACGTATTGTATGTTGCATACGTACTAGGGTAACGCTGCTGTAATTTTGCCAGTTATACGTCATAAGTTTGGAACGCGTCAAGCGACAAACATTATTTTTACAGTATGTGTGCTTCTTTCAACGTTAAGTGATAATTAACAACAAATTAACTGTTTATTTTTAAAATCGCGTCGAATAAAATTGCAACATTGTTTTTTGAGTGGTTGAATTATTCATGGATCAAACATGGCTCATTTCGTTACACATCGCTGCAGTGCTGCCACGACGCATGTAGTTCTAAAAAAATACACTCGACGTCAGTGCCAGTAAGTTCAATATGGCGGAGATGAGTGGCACGCGTTAAGTGACATCTTGAAAAAATGTCAACAACCAGAACGGCGGGGAGCGCAAAAAAAAGGGGGCACCAACATCACCCTAGAAACGAAGGTACCAGAAGGAGGTTGGCCCTCGAAATAACATCTGACAAGTCCCTAAGCGATTACAGTACAAATAACGTAGTGACAGCGCAAAAATCGACAATAACAATCGAAAACACTGTGATAAAAAATAGTGCCTTCCCGGAAAATAGTTCAAGTAATTCAATTGTCAATCAATCACAAGTTGAAAAGGAAATTACCTCCAAAAAATGTGATATAGAAGTGATAGATTTAACAAATTGTGATGATGAAATTGATAACAAATCAGAACCAAATACAAATACCGACAGTAGCGAAAAACTTAGTAAAAGTGTTAAAGAAGATCGTAACAGTAAAATTCGTAAGCTCAGAAAGTCTAGACCAAACAAAAATGAAACCGACAGTGAAATTAAAAGAAAACCAGACATGACCCTTATTCATAGACCAGAAGCTGAGGGTTCCAGTCAAAGTGACATAGAAAATGAACAAGCTGTTTTAGATCCAGAAATCGAAGAGTTATCAAAGCTCCGCTGTACGTCTGAAATGACTGAAGTGGTAGCTGAAAGAGAGAAACGTCGTAGGAGATGTGCTGATTATCCAGGACTGGCTTTTGCTAGTTCGATTTATAGTTCCGATACCCTGATGAAGTTCTCCATAATCAAAAATGAACTGCATAATATTGTGAATACACAATTAAAAAGGGTAGGTAGACTATTGAGTTGTGTTTTTACCTTTCTTCAGTATAGCAGAGTATGTATGAATGATATTGTTTCACAATAAAATTAATAATCTAAAAATTAAATGAATAATATCTCATTTTAACATGTACATTTGGAATGATAACAAATGTAGGTACATGGTATTGGTTGCTACAGGTTTATTTTTAGATTTTAACTAAATATACTAGCTAAAATATACACATGCTACAGTTTTGTTGTAAACAGATTTTAATGGAATAGAATGTAGGTACAGCTTTTAATTTGCCAAATCATCTCCTTAATAATATACTCATTAATAGCCAACATTTTATATTCATTTTAAAAATGAATTGATGAAAAAAGATTATAAATGTGTTATAAATTGACTCTTGCTAGTATATTTTCCTGTTTATTAACTTTTAAAAATAATTTTTCTTTGTCATGTTTATGTTTAAACAGCATTTCTATCAAAAATCTAATTTTAGTTGTCATTTGATTTTTAAAATTTAAAGAGGAATAATTTACTTAATGATGGAGGTATATAACCAAACTATTTTTCATTTAAATTTATTTATGTATTTGGTATTAAAAGAAAGAATACAATTGATTTTCAATGAGCTGACCTTTAAAAACAAGTTTATTATTTAGACTTTGACACTTACTTAATTCTGATTGTTTTAATGTAATATTAATTGGTTCAACTAAAACATATTTAATAATAGTTTAATGGACTTTTTAACTTGGTACATAAATTGGATTTTTTAAGTTTAGTTAATTAATGTTAACATTTGAATATGAAATAAATGACAAAAAGGACAGGAAAGGAAAATAATGTTTATTTCCCAATTATTTATTGCTTTTTAAAGTTTAAGAATGATTGATAATAATCTACTGGAAGTAATAGCATAATATTACAATTATTCTTTATGTTCAAAAATTTAACATTAAGGTACTGTAGTAGTCTGCAGCACATTATATTATCAACTAAAGAGACATTCTCTAATTTAGGTACAAAATGTGGCTTACAAATTATTGAAATAAGCCGAGAATAATAATGATTATGTGAAATATTGGAAAAAAAATTTACTTTTAATTTATATCTGTAAACTTTAAAAAAATAGGAGATATACAATTGGCAAATTATTTATACACTATGTGATAAATAATGACACTGCAATAACTGATTATTAAAATTTAATAAAACAAGTGATAAATTCTTTATCATACATTTTTAACATTATTAACCAAGGTAAATACAACATAAAAATAAAAGAGATGGCAGTATTTAACAATAATAACATGGGTATGGTAAAGGGCATTTGCATCTGATTTATCTTGTTTCAAATTCAGATTAATTTATTTTATACTTCTATCCTTTCTTTTATTATCCAGGCATTTTGCTATAATGGTTTAACTTTTTTTTTCATATTTACATTGTTTACTACTATGGTAGGTCAGGATATCATAAATGTCAGTGGGGTTCTTGGTGTAACAATAAATAAATGTAAAGAAAAAGGGAACACAATCTATTTGGACACTTAATAAATATAAATTTAATATTTTTAACTGTATCAAATTTTTTGTTATCCTGTATAATTGATGACGACCACGTTTACCAACATGACAACTAAGCAAGCCAATTGCAGGTAATTAACAAACGATAGGAACAAGTAAATCGATAATAGTAAGTTCAGTGACGAGCTTAACAATATTCAGATTATTGGATGTTGTATTATCTTCTATTGTCACCATTTTACTATAAATTCTACAAACCGATTGAAATGTTGAATGGGGTGCCGCGCCTTAATTCGAATTTTATGCCATGTTGCCATCACAAAAAAATATCAATTGTTCATTGGATATTCATCAATCCAATAAAAAAAATTAATTTAATATTTGAAAAATTATTTTGTTGCATTTAAATTACCAAAAAATTAAACTTACCTAGTGCTTATAAAAAAAATAGTGTGGCGTTTGCTTAAACTATTTTCATTTTGTATGCTGCCCAATTTAATTTTACTTTTACATAGTAACAATACCTATTTCTATCTTAACCAAAAGAAATATTTTTTTAAGTTATTAGAAAGTAAGAACAGAGCTATTTAATCGATCAATTAAGCAAGAGTTAAACTATTATTAACAATAAGTAGTACTATTAATAATTAACAATAAGTAAACAACTAAAAAATTAGCATGAACTAGTTATGACAATTTTTCTTCAGAACATACTAATCAGAAAATTAAATTTTTATTGGAAAATCGTTTTAATATCAATGTCTTAGTATAAATAAAAACTAACAAAATCATGGCCAGTCCATGTGTACTTGAAAATAACGGCCTGAACAGTACAAGCAATCAATTAATCCTACAATTAGTAAAAGCTTCGTATTTTTTTTTTTTTTAGAGGAGTTTATTGGAGTCGCGATTTAATTGTTTATTTCAATATGACTCATATTAAATTATTTAACCGTCAAACTGACAGTTTTCTTTGAAGATAAATTCATAAACTGGTTTATTTGAAATTAATTTCTCTTTCGTTGCAAAGACGTGGCATCTCCGCATTTACGGAATATCTAGCAGGTGTCATAGGCGCACGCGCGACAGCCATTTTCCCCGGTGACTCGCCCAGTTGACTCAGGCGATCCGTACTAGAGTAGTTCGTACTCGGTTTTTTCGCGACGTGTTTGAACTTTTTCGATAAAAAAAATGACCACCAACATTCAACAAGGTTCCCTTCTGGATGTGCTCAAGAAAAAAATGAGACAGACCAAGGAGGAAATGGAAAGATACAAAGATGAGTGCGAGGAATTCAACAAGAGACTCCAAGTTGAAATTATGAGGAGAGAAGAGGTAGGCAGTCGTTTGTGCATTTTGAAACGTGTTTTTCGAGTCGTTTACCTACCAACTTTTATGAAACGAGCAAGTTTTACGTGTCTTTTTGCCTTTTTGTCAACAAAACATGTCGTCGGAACGTGATTTCATATAATTTTCAAGTCCCAAAGGGCCAGAGTACGTTGGCCCTTATATCGATTTAAAGGTGACGATAATTAAAATTGTAATCTAAAGAATTATTTACTTGTTATTTGCATAGATTAATCAGATATGAATTTTATTAGCCAATGTTTACCGTTATGGCAACTAGAAATATGTGTATTCTATCTGTCGGCATGCGAGATTCTGACATTTGCATTCCTTTTGAATTTCTACATGTAATTATTGTAAATATCATTTTACTTATTTTTATTAAATATTTGTTTAAACATACTATATCTAAACACTCAATAAATGATTATTTAATTAGAACTTATTAATATATAGATCAGTTTGAAAATTTATCTATACATACAACTTATCACGTAATGACATTGGCATTTATTACAAAACGACTGTCAATTTACTTAATTTTTAGTATTTTATTTTATCTCAATTCGTAATATTATAAAATTCAATGTAATTCGATGTTTGGAAAACATTTAATTCTTATGGGCTTTTTAGTTTTAAAAGTAGATTTAGAAATATGGTATGTCATGTATTATGATTTTAAATGCATTATTAATAGATAAAGATAATTTTTCCAATAGTAATCTTTCGTAAATTTTTTTAAATTGATTTATAAGTAGGTACATATAAAATTTGTATTTACCTAAACTGTCTCAAAAAACGAGCGTTCTATAATGTTTTAATAATTATGTACATAAATAAAATAAATTGACGTTTTGTTCTTACATTAAACTAACGAGCAGCATTTACACACACGCACACTGAAAAAACAATTTGTTCAAAAAAAGAGTGTAGGTTTAACCATTTTTTATTCGGTTTTTTAATAGTGTCCAAGTCCTAGATAATTCCGCAATTTAAATAAATATACGGCTTATCGAGGAGAAATTATATGAAAATTCAAATAATTTAAAATAACTAAGCTTTTAAAAATAAATCGTTGTTACTTCCCTATTTTAACAAATACAAAAAAACTTCTGTTTTTAACAAATACAGAAAAACTTCTGTCTGGAACGTACATTCAAAAATACTAGTACAAATGTATTTTAAATAATACGACAAAAAATGATTTAAAAACGAAAAATATTAGTCATGAAAAGTACCTATTTTTGAAATTTAAATTCCATATCATTTTAAAAAGCATAATGATAATGTGAAGTGAAATCAGAACAAAAACTTATCAACAATAATAAGATATAAATACAAATAGATAGTAACCATTATGAATTTATAAATATATAAAATATCTAAATCTACGTAATCTTTCTTAAAATTCTATTTCTTAATATTTACCCATATGGAATAAAAAAATAAATGTTGCACAAAAGGAGTTGCTTTGTTCACACATCCTGTAAACTTACCAATATTTGTCTTGTGATATGGAAATGACGCACTACAAGAATCAATTATTATTTATACTTTGATAGGAGGTATATTTATTAATGTTTAAATACGCATTCGAACTTGGGTGTCGATACACAAAATTACAATAAAAAAATTAAACATCTTTATTGGACAGTTCATAAAGATATAATAATCTTTCAAAGATATGTATAGATAAATGCGACCATTTAAAGAATGCAAAAATTTTGCAAGCTGAATTTTACCGAATTCTCTATTAAAAAAGAAGTACCGTGTATAATATTGCAAACGTTTGAACTCCACCTGTATACTAACGAATAATTTATAAAGCTAGTTTGTAAGTTATAATAGAAAAAAAATTGGCAAAGGAAATTGTGTCTTGTTATCAAATCGTTGAAAATCTCCGGTAAATAAGGTATCTGATGGAATAAGAATGGACTTATTATAGACCTTTTAAATTTATTCTTCTTCCTTCTCTGTTTTAGGCAAATTGTCTATCAATTCTTTGCAGCATACCTGCGACTTTAATCAATGGTAAGATTGTCGCTCCATCTTTTCCGTGGTCTTCCTGTTTTTCTTCTTCTGAGTGGTGATATTTCCCGAGCCATCCTTACTATTCTTCCTTCATTCATTCTACTTATGTGCTCATCCCATTCGCGCTTTCTGCTCAAAACCCAGTCATTAATGTTTTCCACCTTGCATGTTCGCCTTATATTGTCGCTCAGTTCTCTATCCAGCAGCGTTTTTCCAGTAATTTTTCGTAGAACCTTCATCTCGCTTGTTTCCAGGAGCCTTTTTGTCCGGTCGGGTCTCTGCCGTGTAGTCTAATGACGGTTTTGTATATTCTTGACTTGACCTCGATGCCTATGTGTTTGTTTTTCCATACAGTGTCGTTCAAACATCCAGCCACTGTTGGTGCCTTTGTTTTTTGTTGTCTCACCTCTGTGTCGATATCGCCATATCCCGATAGTTCTAAACCGAGATATTTGAATTTCGTTGTCAGGCTTTTTAAACATTTGAGGCAGAGGTTACCATATTCAGAGTCTTTGCTGTATAATTAAAGCGGTTTTTGGAGTTAGTCTTCGTTTTCTGCAAATAGCACAGGTTAGAAAACTAAATCCCTAATGCTTTTGGCATACTTTAGAGAATGGATCGAAGAAAGGCAAGTGCATAAGACTTACTATTGAGATTTTTTGAGGTAAAACTTCTTTAGATTCGTTGTGATTTTAACTCGATGAAACAAAATAGACACAAACATATAAATACGTAGTCTTCCCGCTCTTGATTAATTAGTTTACATAGGCGTACGATGAAAGATATTTGTTACAAATGTTTTGTGTACATTTATGTTTTTTTACATGGAACAGATTAATAAATAAAATTCAACTATTTTCACAATAAATGTCTTGGGCTCTGTTTTCACTTCTACTGCGTGTGAACTACACACGCATTTATTTTCTTTTTCCTCTTTTTCTTTATAATAATGTACCACAATATTGAATGTGTAAATATCCATTATTGTATTATCTGAATTTGTAAAAGCTTGCTTGTTCTGTGTCCTTGCTTTGTTACAACAAAAATGAATACTTATACGTTGTCAATAAAACTTCGAATAACATAAAATTTTCTTTATTTCCTTAAACAACGCGGAACATGTATGTCTAATAATTAAAAAAGCTCTTGTTTCAATCAATTTTCTAGCAAAATCTTTATTGGAAAGAACATAAATAATGGTATTTAAAAAAGATTTGGAATAGCTGAATGTAAAATTAAATCACAGTCCATCAAGTTCATCTAACTGCACCTAGCCATAGAAACTATGTTTCTTTTTCAGCTTAATTTCACTTGTAGAAATTTTCAAGAAGCTGTATTCATGCACAAAATTTATTTCCTAAAGATATATGATGGTTTATGACCAGTAACACATAGGGTTTTCGTTCTTCAAATACGATATCATCATGTAAATGCCTTAGTCATGAATATTGTTCACAAATTATGAATCCAGTTTCCACAAATACCACTTTATGTTTTGTTTCAATCATACCTTAAAGAATGAGACATTGACCTATAGACCTATTGAACTGCAACACCACACTTATCCATTTGTTCTGTAAAGTCACTAAATAACACAATGGAATCACTAGAAATCATAAGGAAAGTAACTTGTAGGTTAAACTAGAACAGATTCAGTCTTCGACATTACTTACAGTCCTCCATGTTTGTTTATGTCTCGCAGCGCCCCCAACGGAAATTGAAAACGGGATTAAATAATTAAGTCCACATTAGGAATGTTGGTAACACTTCAAATATAATCGGATTTTGTGCATGTAAATTGCAAGATCTGTAACACATTTCTCTGAAGTTGTTAAATTATAACTTACCATTTCATTCGTGTTTTTATATATAACAGGTGCTCTCGTTAATGATTAACTAAGTCATTATTAGTTTTAAAATGCTATTGGCAATGTCACTTTGTTGTTTAACCTTTTTTAAAAAACATTTTTCAATACATGTTGTTTATATATCTTTGTTGGTTAACCATTACTTATCCCAAGCAGTAAGATTATAGCAATTTCAGTTCACTCGTACATTGTGATAAGCGCTTTTAGGATTTCTTTTGTCTGACCATGAACGTATATCGAGACATGTAATTCGTCGGAAACCATTTGTTGTTTGTCGATGGTCGCTAGGTTACTTTTAGGGGTGTTGGTAATATGGTTCCCAGTTTCAGAAGGGTCAGAAAAAATGTGCAATTCGGTTCCCGATATCTTAGGTTTACCTGATTTTTATGTGTAATTTGGTTCCCGACATTTTTAGTTTAAAAAATTGATATTGTGCATTGTATTGCTTCTGCGACAGTCAGTTGTGTTTTTAAATCATGCTTGCTCAGTCACATTCATTAAAGGTACCGTTGGTGTTAGGTTAGGTTGTGATTGGTGGGTTTCATTGAAATACAATTCTTATTTAAATCCAAATATTTAACAAACTTAGCATTAAAAAAAACTTGTGAAATGTTATACCAGTACTTTCGTTTTGGTGTCAGGAAACGCCCACAAGATGAACAACTAACCATATTTATCGTTATTATTTTAGTAATATAACAATGTTTTACCAGCAATTTATTTAAATGTCTTTAATGGTCAACTACTAATTATTTACACCAAAGCATACAACAATGCCTTGTCTCACTAATTATAACCGTTATTAAAACTTTTAACTGCTAAAATCTATTAAAAATTCGCTTTATTTACACACTCACAGGGTAACATTCAAATAATGAGTCGTACATGGAGGGTCATGGAGTCCGTTTCCGTCGCACTTTTAACATCCGTACATGCGAGTAGTAGCAATGCTTATTCCTGTTTATTTTATAGTCAAAGAGTTTTATGATATATAACGCAAATGTTTGTTTTAATCACTTCAAGGCCGTGGGTTACCGGATATTATGTCTTTAAAAGTGTAAAGATAACTTATCTATTAATAAAAGGGGCACTTCGAATGTCGATTCAAACGAATTGGTTACCATTGGCGTATCGTAAATATTTTGTGGCAAATATTTATCAGAAAATGTATTGAAAAAATAAAATAAATAAATGGACACTGAGATTAGTATGCTCTTTTCGATAGTGACAATAATTTTTGTTACCAAATAAACCACCTATATAATAAATCCACAAATTCTAGTTTTATTTAACAATTATTCAAAAACATCGGTTTATATAATAACAGGATATTGTGTGAATCAAACTCAAGAGTTGAGTAAAAATATATTCAATTTGTAAAATAATTATTACTCGGTAAAAAAAGGGGTATGGAACGATTTCAGATAATAGTAGCAAAAACATTTATTATGTCTCAACCCTTACTCTTTAATTATTATTATTTTATATCGTAGACTAAACATAGAATATTAAAATTTTACAGAAATACTCATTTTATCACATACAAATAAAAAATTTATTCTAAAATATGAAACTTCCATAAACGTTCTAAAAAACTCTGACAAAAAAATTATTCTAAAAAATTTAAGTAAAAGTCGGAGAATAAAATATAAAATAAATTCTGGGTAACGAAACCGGTGAAAATATTTAAATTGTACTTATTTAAATTTAAATTAATTAAATTTAAATTAAAAATAATCGTAAACATAGAGAATCATTCATTCTGATGACCTGTACATTATAGCCCGCTAAAAAGTAAAGTTTTGCTGAATTACCAGCATTTCTCCATCAGTTGCCGAATAGTGAAGATTTGGCCTATAGTTGAGCGGTTTTTTCTGAATCCACACTGATAATCGCCCAGCCGGTGTTCGACATAAGGAGTTATTTTATCTAGCAGGATGAGAGCCAGCACTTTATATCCCATATTAATAAGAGATATTCAACGATAATTTGAACAGCACATTTTATCTCCTTTCTTATGTAGGGGCACTATAACACTTTTCTTCCAACTAGAGAGTATTCTTTCTTCTTTCCATATTTGGCAGATGAGCGCATGAAAATTGCCAAATGTATTATCAATCATCTGGCAAAGGCGGAAATTTTTACCAAATTAATACAATAATAGGTTAGTTATCAAATATTAATAACCGATTGTCAGAAATTTAGTGGGATCCAACAGCCGATACCACATACTCACATGATACCTAACTCCCTGACACAAATTAGTAGTAATTCACCACATAGTGGCATCTCTGTGCTATGTACGTAAATAAAAAAATACGTACATAAAAATGAAACAAAAACTAGATAGTTTCCTGAATTAACTCACGATAATTTTAAAACAGAAGTGAATCGTTAACTTTAGAAAACGCAAACATTTATTTCAGGTCGTTGGAGTAAAAGTTTAAGTACTAAAAAAAATGGTTGATCCGAAATAAAGAAAACTCGTTTCCATTCTTGGGAAACAACTAGAACGCTTTCGTGATATACTAGTATATCGGTAACTAACAATTTCGATTAAATTACCATCTGTGTACATTTAGAAACTAGAATTTCTCGTCAAAAATCTCATTTTTTTTATTTAGAAAAGGTAAAAAATAAAATAAAAAAATTATCTTTTTTTGACTCTGCAAATTAAATTCTGACAAAAATAAGTAATGCTTGGCGATTTTAATGTAATTTTCTTAATATATTTTTGAAATAAAAAAATTATTACAAAAATGTACTTGTAATGTTTGTTTGGAATAAAATTTTATGAGTCTAAAAATTATGGATAGTTTTTAGCTGCTACTGGTATCAATACTGTTTCTTTACAACATCAATATTGCTAAAAAATGTATTCCAAATATTTGTACATACATACATATAGTCACATCTTTTTCCCGTAGGGGTACGCAGAGACCACTTCCTTCCACTTGCTACGGTTCTTACACACATCTATTGCTTCCTTCACTTTCCTCAGTGCTCTCATACATGCTCGTCGCTTGTTGGTACTCTTGACCTGGCCTTTCTTCAAAACAATGTTGATCTGATTGAGATATGTTCGCCGAGGTCGACCTCTACCGACTTCCGTCCATTCACACTCGCCTTATAAATTTGTTTCGTCAATCTCCCTTCATCCATACTTTCTACGTGTCCAAACCATCTAAGCATTCCTTTATCTATCTTTGTAACCACATCCTCTTTTGCAACACAGCGATCGCTTCATTTTTCTTTACTTTATCCATCCGAGTTACTCCGGCTATACTTCTTAAACTACTCATTTCCGCAGCATTAATCCTATTTTCATGCTTCTTCTGCCAGACCCAACATTCACTACCATACACAAGTGTAGGAACCAAAACACCTCTATGCACATCTAGACGTGGCTTTTTTACACTTTCTGGCTGTTCATTAAGCCCCATTCATCTGTTTTCCTGCCAACATCCTTCGCTCAATGTCACTGTCATACTTTCCATCTCTCGTAAACTTTGAACCCAAGTGAAAAAATTCATTTACTTGTTTCAATTTTTCTCCCTCAATCGAAACTTCACAGTTTATCATGCTTTCTCCTCTTTTAAAAACCATTACTTTCGTTTTGCTTACATTTATTTTCATCCCTTGATTTTTAGGGCATCGTGCATAACATTAATCATCGCCTGCAACTCCTTTTCAGATGACGCTATTTCGAATTGATCATCGGCGTAAAGAAGGTATTTGAAGAACAAACCATACGCACTATCTTTCAAATCTTTTAAACAATCGTCTATGTATAAGTTAAACAGCCATGGCGAAGCCACACATCCCCGTCTTACACCTTTTTCGTTGTTAAACCAGTCCGTGCAAGCTCCGTTTATTCTGACATTTTTGTAAGGGTAATTATTATTTCGTAAGCGTAAAAAAGCAAATTTTATGTATCAATAAAATCGGCTAAAAATGTTTATGCCCGAAATATTTTTTACAATTGTCACTGCTTAATAAAATATTTAAAATATATAAATGCGATAAGCAGGTACATCTCTTTTTGTTTTATATGTTTTCCCTTTTTTTTTTCGCTTGTAAGTAGCAGTCACCGACTAGAATGTTACCAAGTTTAAATTAATTGATAATTTAAAACTTTTTCAATTTTTATCGATTTAACCTCGATATCAATGTGATTGGGTAATGAAATCAATGCTGTTACGCATCTGTAAGTGGGAATTTGATATCGAACACTTAAGTTGGTATATGATTCATAAAACGTCAGCTTTTGTAACATTGCGATTCTTTAAAGTTTAAGTTAAAAGTAATTTCAGGAATGGTGATACAGTCGTTTTAGATTATGCCACTTCCGAGAACAAATAATCTTACTTTTTTGTAAATATTCGTTGGCTTCTTTCACACGGTCCGGTTGTTTGTCCGTCCGGATAATCGCTTGCCTTGTGAAAGTAGTCTCGGTACTGACTTCTTTTAAATATGAAACTTCATCAGTGCACAGGCAGTGTTTTAATTAATTAAAAATATAATTGCAAAACACGTGAAAAAGGGTATTAAATCAATATTTTAAAGTATTAAAAATCAATCCATCCATGGCTCTACAACCCGGGGTGGGTCTTGGCCGCCTCAACAATTCTCCTCCATTCATGTCGATCCTGAGTACTTTCTTCCCAGTTACGGACTCCCAAAGTTTGCAGGTCCTTGCGTATATTATCACGCCATCGAAGTTTTGGGCGCCCAAGTGGTCTTTTGTTGTTAGGGGCTTCTTCCCAGACCATTTTAATTAGCCTTGAGTCATTACTCCTCTGGACATGTCCCAGCCATCTTAATCTATTGGATCTTTCTTTCGAAACGATTGAGTAGTAGCGTAGTACCGTCATGGTCCAAGTTTCGCTGCCGTATGTTACAACTGGTCTTATAATAGTTTTATATATGTTTATTTTTGTTTGCCTTGTCAGAGTCCTTGATCTTAATAATTGTTGGGTTGCATAATAGCATTTATTCCCTTGAAGTATACGCTGTTTTATTTCTACTTTAACGTTATTATCTGATGTTATTAATGCTCCTAGATATTGAAAAGTCTGTACATGTTCGAAGTTGTATTCGTCCATAGTTACATTTTGACGTATTCGATCTCGTCCTACGTTTCGTGTCATATGCATATACTTAGTTTTCTCCTCATTGACTTTCAGTCCCATTTTCTTTGCCTCTTTTTCTAGTTTTATAAAGGCTTCCTTCACACTAACTGTACTTCTTCCTACAACATCTAGATCATCTGCATAAGCTAGAATCAGGCAGGGTCCATTATGGCCGAAGATGTTCATAGTTAGTTCGGTTCGTCTTACTACCTTCTCCAAGGCTATGTTAAATAGAGCCGGCGACAGTGCATCCCCTTGTTTAAGTCCAGTTGTTATTTTAAAGATTTCGCTGTAGTGCCCTTCTATTTTAATTGAACTGTATGATCCTTCAACACATACTTTTATCATTCTTATTAGTTTGCCGGGTATTCCAAGTTCTTCTAGTGCTGTCCATAAGCTTGCTCTGATGATGCTATTATACGCTTGTTTTAAGTCTACGAATAAATTATAAAGTATTAAAAATGCTTGTCAATAATTTTCAAACGCATTCTGTTTGTGGTAGAACTGTATTGAGGCTAAATTATTGTTTCCATATAAATAAACATAACAAGTTTTATGGCTGAACTCGCTAACAATAACACAAATCCATTACATAACTTTACGGCTTTTACTTTTCGTACGAAACGGAAGGAAGTAAGGTTGATTACCTCACAATTAAACCACTCCACCCTGAATATGCCGATCAAATCGACCCAATTTATTGTCGACATTATACCAAGAGCGCTATCGTGATATGTTGCTATTGAACCATGTGACAATAATTATTTATTAGATTGTATCTAACCAATGATTGGTTATTGTTATTCGATAAAAATATTTTCAGTTAAAAATTTAATTCGTGAATCACGTTTATTCTACTTTCTAAATGCACTTTTTTTAGGTACCTACTATTCGCGATTGAATAAAATCACTCGGATTTTTATTATTTAATACTTGAAAGATTTAAATAAATACACATAAATATTGCATTCTGAGCTGGAAATTTTCAGCTAAGAAAAGGTTTTGGAATAAATTAAAACAAGTTCATTTTGACAAAGTTTATAAATAACAAATTATTTAAAACTGTTAAACAAAAAATATAAAAAAATTTGAAAATAACCTAAAGTAGCCAAATTGGTAAGTGGTGTGTATCCCAGGATTAGCTATTTATAACAGCTCTACATTGTCCTTGCATTGATGAAATAAAATTATCTATTTCCTCTTGAGATATAGTTATCCATGCTCCCTGCAAAGAATTAATTGTTGGAGGTTTTGAAAATTACTGTTACCCAAAACTCTTAGCTAAAGCATATTCTATATATGCTCTATTGGATGTAAGTCCAGTGATTGCGCAATCCACGTTAAGAAAGCTAGTCACTCTTGTCGCAATATGTAGTCGTGCATTATTATGCTTTAGTACGAAATTTTCCAATGGCTGTGGCATATGGAAGCACAATTGGTCGAAATATTTAATCGATGTATATATTAGCAATTAAAAATTGTGCAGCAAAACAAGATTGGTTTTACCTCCGATGCTGATTTCGCCCCATACCTTTATTTCCTGGTACTCTCCACACTCTTAGGGTAAGTCCATAACGCCGCACCGCGCATTGCAACGCACATATGAGTGAATCTTGTACCTTTCAGGCTCCTTAGTTTAGTCCCATTTCTTCAATTCTCCTGTTAATGAGTAGAAGCTCATGTACTGCTATTGCCGCAGGTGGATCACTCCGTTGGTCTTGTATACACCCCAGGTAGCGCCTCCACTGGGCGGTGGCTTCACATTCGAAGATAATATGAGTGGCTGTTTCCTCCTCCCCATTACATAATTTGCATACAGGTTCTGTGTCAGGCACGCAGATAGCATTGCACCATATGTGTAGGGCGAGGGTCAGTGAGTCGTTATGGTCAGGCGAATTTAACTTTTTTTTAATAACATTTTCTTTGCACACGGATGCCATGGTACAATACTAAGCGACTTACACGTCTTGAGTCAAGATGTATTCCAAATCTTGACTCGTATAAAAAACAAACGGGACCAAAGACTGACATCTCAGCGGTCCTCTCGATTTTAAGTAACTTTCTTGCAAACAATTAATAATAGTTCTGGAAGAAACTTGTGTTACATGTGTTTATAATAACGGCATTTTCAACGCAGGTGCCTCTCACTACAAGTCCGCGATTAAATGCTAACTTTTCATGTTCAATTCAAAAATTCATGTGAAATTTTGAACTCAAATCAATATTAACACATTTTCTCTAGTATTTCTAGTATTTTATATATTTCTGTTAAACTTTTTTTGTGCTAAAGTAAACACATCAGAAAATACAATAACATTCAATGTGCTTTAAAGAACAATAAATTTAATGAACCAACTTAATAACATTAAAATAAAAAATAATATTCTTAGATTGTTTTATTGTGTGTGTGTATATATCTTTAATTTGTTTATTTAATTACAGGCTGAATCTGAAGTTGCCGCCCTTAATCGTCGTATTCAATTGTTGGAAGAAGATTTGGAACGTTCGGAGGAACGTTTGGCCACTGCGACCGCCAAATTGGCTGAAGCCTCCGCCGCCGCCGATGAAAGCGAAAGGTTTGTCGTCATTCCCCCGGATCATTTCTCCCAAAAATAAAAACGTCTTATACGTTGTTTTTGTACTTTTAGCGCACTAACATTCCCACAGAAACGCCACGGTGTGATGAGCTTTTTGTAAAACCTTCAAAAAAATGCATTAAAATATTTGCACCGACAATTATCTTAATGCATAATATTGCTGAGATATAGTCGTGGAAATTTATTTAAAAATATTAGAGCAATAACAATTAATTATACAGTGCTTACATTTCAAAACCAGTCAGTCCAAATAACTTTTGATTTTTCGTAAATGTAAGAAAAATAAAAAATACGTCGAATTTTAAATCGAGGGGGATGTTTAAAAATGTTATTCTGCTGTCTTCAAGTGGCACCCCTTTAACATCACCCTGTAAAATGTCAAATAGCACCCCATACCTTGTGATACATCAAATGAAAACCCAAGAAAAATGCAAATCAGCAATATAAACAACAATTTACTCGATTTATTTAACATGTCACCTTTTTTGACATTTTTTGTCATTTAGTTTCTGTGTTTCATGTTATATTTAGTTATTTATTCGTGACGTTAAATTAGCCATTATTTGTAGCTGTAGCATCTTAAAATGGTGTATTCTCTGCAAAAACGAATAAAAATAATATTTATTTATGAAAAGGCATCCTGATAAAAATACCATACAAAATACCACCTTTCCCATAAATAAATTTTAATTTTGACTGTTTACTTAGTCTAATACAGTTTTCTTGCGAAGCTGTTGGTAATTTTACTGATTGTAAGTCAATTTTTGTGTAGATATGATAATAGCTGAATGAGTAAAAGTTCGTAATAAGTAATAATTTATTTTTAATACTTATTACAGCTAAAAATTAAAGGAAGAGAAATGAAAATAACTTTATTTGGAATCGAGCGTCACACAAATCCCTAAATATCTGAAGGTGTAGTGATAAAAAGATGATTGCCTATTTGATATAATAATGTTTTAATAAAGTATAATATAACGGTTGTAACTATCGAGATATTTAAACAAAAACATACAGTTAATCGCCATCACACCGTGTTAATAAGTTGAGGTGACATTATTTATCAAATAAATATCATTATGGACTAAACAAATACATTATGGCGTGAGGATGTGTCTTTGGTTATTGCTGATGAAATTTTATTGCACCACTATTTTTTCTAAAGAGCGAGAGAGAGTCATTGATTAATTGATTAAATTTAATTAATAAAATTACCTTTAACAAAAGACATCTTTAAAAGAAAATGGCCATTCGCCTGTTGTATTCGTGGCATTCTGAAATACCTTCTTAGTGGCCGTTTTAGGAACCTCCCATTGATCACAGGACATAATAATGTTTTATTTTCACGCTTATTTTAATTGTCAGGGAAAATAGTTGTTGTAGAGAGAGTTGTACTTCTTTTTAGAGAGAAACTTTGTACACGAATCTACGCACTACCAGTGAATCTTTGGCGAATTAGAGCCAAAAAAGAAGTCTTGTCAAAAATGACGCCATACATATTTATCGATACTAATTGTCATTATAATTTTTAACTCTCAAAACAAATTTTAGTGCTAAACTCTACATTACACTACAATCTTGCAGTCGGGCCATTGGTATAGGCACTTATCTCACCTAGATCTTTTGATCCTCTGTGACTACCGCTGTGTCTTCAGGGCATCAGAATTCCAGTCCGCTGATTTTGGCAAGGATTTCTGTTGGCCCTGTCTCATTTAGATCACTTGGATCAATTATCATGCGACCCCATGTTTGATACATGTACACCGCTAGCATCGGGCAGCAACACAGAATGTGTATGCTGCTTTCTTCCTCTTCGCCGCATAGTCGGCAGTTTTTCTCAGCCGCCAGCTTAAGTTTGAAGAGGTGCGCCAGTGGTCAGTGAGCAGGCCAAGCGGGCTGCTTAGCCTACTTCGGTTCATCGTCCAGAGTGCCCTCTTCTGGAGAGGTTTTTTCACCAGCTGTCTTGATGTTCTGCAGCCAGTATTTGCATTCCATTGAGCGATATGTCCTTGCTCAAGGATTAGTTTTAAGTCATGTTTCGCATCGGCAATTGGCAATCCGACCAACTGGCTTCATGGATCCACCAGGGTCCCATTTCTTGCCTGCACGCAGTCGCACACCACAGATGATGTTGTGGTGCAACTCACGAGGGCCCCAATGGCCGCACGACTGTCAATGAGAATATCTATCTCACTGTTGGTCACTCTGTTTTCTGTGCGTAGCACACCTGAGTATAGTATAGACCTCTGCCTAGAAGACCGAGGCGTATTTCCCAGGGGTATGCTGTCCCTGTGGTTGCAGAATGCTGCTAAACACTAAATAGTACCTATATTTTTTCAGTGTTACCAAAATTATATTCCTTTATTTTAATAATAATCCGAGGACATGTAAACAAATTATACAAATGGCAACACGAAAACATACCTATGACGCCCAACAAAGATTTTTTTAACATATTTTATAACTTCATTACCATTTGTTTTCATAGTCAAGGTTTTTATTTTTTTTAATACAGAATATAAATCAATTATTTGTTGGTTAAAATATTAATGCTTTACAATAATTAAAAGATGTGTCATTCTGTTTCAATGTGATAAGGAGAGATTCGTTAGTAATTGTTTTTTTTTAAAGCTTGAATCGCATTTTTTATCATAATTTTATATATTTATTCGCAAAAGTTTGAATTGGTTTATTTTTAAATTTTTTTTCTCCAAAACATATACACGTATGTATGTATATAATCTTGGACTTGTACAACAATATTGTTACGATATTTTCTCCTTGGGTTCGGTAATTCCAAACTCTCAGTACAATAACCAACAACTTTTATTCTATTACTACACAATAAATTTTATTTTACAAATCACTTAAAAGTTCACAACTAACAACTTTTATTATTCTAATATTTCTGAACAATAAATTTTATTTTACCAATCACTTAAAAGTTCACAACTGTTTAAGACTTTATAATTACTTCAAAATACTTGACTTTAAACTAACTTCAACTTAAAAACTCGATCTACGGTCACGTTTAAATACCTGTAAATCAATGTTCTCGAAGAATCGACACTTCGAAATTATTGGTCCCTATTTTCGAGAATCATCCAATGTCTTCAATTACTTGCCGCTCATTATGTATTCACCCTAATTGTGGTCGATGCGCTGTCGCCTCAAGGCAAGGTCGACAGAGACGGACCCAAAAAATCGTAACAATATTTTACAGTCGACGTTGTCACTTAAAAAGAAAAAATTACTAAAATATTTATTATCATTTTTATAATTAAAAATAGACTTAGATGGTTTATTATAATATTAAAAAAATGATTGGTTGCACTGAATGACAGAGTTATTATTTCTTAAACTTTTTATGAAAAATATTATAATAAAATTTCATCTTCAATAAATGGGGAATATTAAATATCGACAGAAAACATCAGGTTTATGCAAGTTTATGACCGTTGACATTTAAAATGTAGATAATTTAAAGAAATTAAAAAATAATTTAGATCCCTTTTTTATATAATAATTCTCTTTCATAATCTGTAATTTTGGATCCCCATTGTATTTATTTAATTAGCAAAAAATCGTAATACAGATTTGTTCAAATCCACTAGTTTGTACGTAAAAAAATAATCAGTAAATAACATCAGCAGTTTCCAAAATAGAAATAGTAACCAAAAAAATGTCACCTCAATTTAGTGTATTCATTAGTGTGTCTTTTTTTTCTGCAATAAAAAAAAACTCCCTACTAATCTCTTCGCATATAGGATACTCAAAGCATTAGAAAACAAGACAAATATGGAAGATGACAGGGTGTCCCATTTAGAACAACAGCTGACTCAAGCCAAATTAATAGCAGAAGAAGCAGATAAAAAATACGAAGAGGTACAACTATCCCCAAGCTTATTAATACACGCGTTTCGAAAAGAGATAATATTATTAAAAAAACAGTAAAGTTTGATTTATGAGTAAAATATTTTTTTTTTATTATGCAATGGGTCTTAAGTTCGCACCATATGGGCAACTTTTTTATTATATTATACACGAACTGATGCGCTGATGCTAATTGGCACACACTAATGTCATAAAATAAGCTTTTGTCCGACACTTTATTTGGATTTGTCATTCAACGCCAACTATGTTAGGGACAACAATTCGTGAACTATCCTCGTATTCAATTTCTGAAACTACTAGAGAACTATTTTGTTATAAATTTACTTGAAAAGAACATCATTACGTTCCCGTGGCTAGGATAAAATCTTAACATTTACGTTAGTGCTACGCTATACAGAGATAAAAGTAAACAAACTAGCGTTGCCACGTTTTTCATTATGTTCGTCGGGATGAATGAAATAGTCATTAAAATTGATTATTTCTTCCAATTATGTGAGATGAAGTATATTTAAGAAAAGTGCAGATCAATCTACAAGTTTTCAGCTTTCATGTGATATATTTTTTTTAATCCTCAATGTTAGAAGTAGTTGAAAATTCAGTTAGAAGAACTGAGTTCTACACATCTTCATCAGAACCCATGTTTATTTTAGCTTTTATTTAAAAAAGATTTTCTCAAAAAACGATGCAATAAAAATATCGAAAAAATCAAGTTTCTTTTTTAGATCATAAAAAATAGTTTTTTCCACCTTTTAAGCCAAACTCAATATTACTATGAAATTTAATATTAAGCAAATTAAACTCAAAACTTGAGAATTGATAACATCGTACATCAAAACGAAAAAAAACATCAGTTTAAATTACCAACCTTTTTATTTTTTTTATTACCGCTCCGACTATCGTATTTTTAAACAAGATGTACAGGATGTCCCAGAAGTGCCTGTCCAAAATTTGATAGCGATACTTAAGTTCGTTCCAACCAACAACCGATACACCTTGAAATAGTATTTGGGATCGTTTGGATGGAATTGTGCGTAATACTAGACAATTTGGACGGCTTTGTGACTGCTCATTTGTAAATAAAAAATAAATGACATATGATATGATTAGTTTAACACGAGCACTAAAATCACTTTACGAGGATTCCACTGCTTGTGGGTGTGGTTTAACATCGAAAAGGGTGTGAGACAGGAATGTGTGGCTTCGCCATGGCTGTTATATACTTATACATAGACGATTGTTTAAAAGACTTGAAAGAGAGTGCGTATGGATTGAAAATAAATGGTTTGATTGTCAAATGCCTTCTTTACGCCGATGATCAAGTCATATTAGCGTCATCTGAAGAGGAGTTGCTGGCGATGGTTAATGTTATGCATGATGCCTTGAAAATCAAAGGGATGAAAATAAATATAAGCAAAACGAAAGAAATGGTGAAGTTCTGATTAAGGGAGAAAAAATGAATTTGTGTACTTGGGTTCAAAGTTTACCAGAGATGAAAAGTATGACTGACATTGAGCGAAGAATGTTGGCAGAAAAACAAATAAATAGGGCACTGCATAGCTTTACGAACAGCCAGAAAGTGTCAAAAACGGCACGTCTGGCTGTGCATAGAGGTGTGTTGGTTCCTACACTTATGTACGGTAAAGAATAGTGAGATAAGAGAACGCTGTGGTGTAAAAGAAAATGTGGTTACAAATATAGATAAAGGATGCGCATATGGTTTGGATACGTAGAAAGGATGAATGAAGGAAGTTTGAAGTAACAAATTTATAAGGCGAGTGTGAATGGACGGTAGAGGTCGACTTCGGAGAACATATCTCGATCAGATCAACATTGTTTTGAAGAAAGGCTAGGTCAAGAGTACCATCAACCGACGAGCATGTATGAGAGCACTGATGAAAGTAGAGGAAGCAAAAGATGTGTGCAAGTACCGTAACAAGTGAAAGGAAGTGGTCTTTGCCTACCCCTACGGGAAAAAGGCGTGACTATATATATGTATGAAATACTTAATGTGCATGTCAGTACAAACAGTTTCTATATTGGGTCGTGCGCCAAAATTTCCGTTCGGATACTGGTTCATGAATGATCCCAAGTTTGGTGGAACGGAAAACATATAGTAACGCACTGCACGGTTAAAACGCGTTTTATCTATTGCGCATGACCGTGAACGTTTACTGTACGGTTTTTTAAATAGTTAAATTGATGGTTTTTATTTATAATTGTTGAAGCAGTTTTCTTAAATTTGGGAATTATAATAATTATAATTGTGAGCTGTTTGTCCATTTACAGTATCCTTGAAAATCATACTTTTTTAACCAATTATTTTTTCTCCATTTAAGTTGTATTTTTTTAACCAAATATTCTTTCTCCATTATAATTATATCCTCTTTTTTAACCAATTATTCTTTCGAAATGTATGTATGTTCGTGCTTACGTGTAATAAACAAAATTTCGAAAATAAAACACTCCTTAAAATATTATCTCTTTTCGTTGACGAATTATGCAAAACTTTTTAAATATTTGCGAGTACTCGATCAATTACTCATTACATCAATTCGGTGATGTCACCTCGCTTTTATTTAAACAAGGTTTTACAGTGTTGTCGAATGTTCAGTCCCTGACACAATTGTTACATCAGTCGTTTTTTGGGACTAGCAAATTTTTATTGGCGAGACATTTTTTTAATAAATTTATTGACTGTCCACCAAAAATTTTTTTTGAATGGGATAGTCAGTTAAAAGCAAAAGTAGTAAATCATTATTTTAAATTATCAAAAGATATTAAAATGAAAGAAATAAATCACTGTAATTCCTTTAATAGATTATTTATATTTATTGAGTGCCCTTTTTTATGTTTATCCTGTATAGCAGTATGCAGACCGTGGCGGCAGGTATCCAGAATTGTTGACTGCGTTTTTTTGCTGACATTTCTCATTACAGATGTCGATATTTTATATTAGAATTGCATATAAAAAAAAAGATGGAAATGTATTTACAAAAAAGAAAAGAACGTTCAATTCGGTGGCCATAAAAAGAACCTGATTTCACCTTGCGCCGATTCGTACTTGTCTTTTCCTAATTTGGAAATATTGGACAATCATCGGCAGATGGTGTAATAATATACAGGTTAATAAAAAATGTGTATAGAGTTACGTTTAAAATATTACAACTCGTTTAGTAGTCTCGTCGAATGTTAATGATCGCGCTAAAAATTGTTTGGGGAGCCAACGAAATAAATATTATACATTTCCATGTTTTTGTTTAGTATGTCGTCTCGTGAATTTGTCTGGTTGATATGTTAACTTACGGTAATTTTGTTTAAAAATAGACGTTTATTTTTTTGTCATAAATATTTTACAATAACATGTGAACTTTCCTAATCGAAATGTTGAAATCGCATCAAATTTTAATTCAAATTATTTACGACCCAAAATCTTCTGGCGCTGTTCTATTGAGATTTCCTCTTTTGTATCAAACCTAACCTAAATCCTACCGACCATAATGAAACACCCCAAATTGAATAATAATAATTGTTCTTTTCACTCAACCAATTTATTTTTCCAAAGATGAAATTCTAAATTACATAAATTTCGCATTTTGCACCACTAAGGAAGGTTTTCCTTTTTCACTAAACATTGCCTTGTTTATTCTAAGATTAATAGACTTTGGACGTTCAAAGAAAAACCGAAATATGTTTGCCCATTCACACTCGTCTTACAAATCTGTTTCGTCAATCTTCCTTCATCCATCCTCTCTTCGTGTCCAATTCATCTAAGCCTTCCTTTATCTATCTTTGTAATCCATCTTTTTTCACACCACAGCATTCCCTTATCTCACTATTCTTCACTTTATCTAACCGAGTCACTGCGCCTATTCTTTTCAAACTACTCATCTCTGCAGCATGAATCCTATTTTCATGCTGCCAAACCCAACATTCACTACCATACTTAAGTGGGAGTATAAAAAATATTTAAAAATGAACAGTTTTGCTTTTTCTGTTTTGTTATGTTTTTCAAATCAAGCTCTAAATATAATCCCCCATCATGCTTTCATTATACTGGCCTCGATAACGTCTATTAAACTGCATTATGTCTTGAGCATTCAACATGTGAATTTTTAGAGACATTCTGCATCCCATGATACAAAAATTTTGAAATCATGTCAGTAATCAGCTCTTCATAATTTTTAACTCTGCATTCCACGATTCGCATCTGATATATCTTCGACTACCCCTTAAAATTATTCTCGGGATGGTTCCTGACATGCTAGCCACAAAAATACACGTAGAAAAGTCGTTCATAGTGCTCTTTTCGAAGAGAGATGAATGGGTGAGGGGAGAAATCCTGTTCCCGGAGACTGAATACGTAATGTACACAGATGGCTCAAAAACCGCAGATGGAGCTGGGGCCGGTGTTTTCAGCAGGAAATTGAAGATTAAAATATCTTCCAGTCTTGGCAGGTATGCTACAATCTTTCAGGCTGGAGTCTTCGCTATCGAATTGTGTGCAAGAGGGCTGACTAATAGACCACTAGCAAACAAAAACATAAGTATAATATTAGACAGCCAGGCTGCTTTAAAAACACTGAACTCCAACAAGATAAATTCTAAACTTGTATGGAATTGCATGGAATCCCTAGAGTACCTTGGTGCGAACAACAGGGTGACCTCCTGTGGGTACCTGGGCACCAGGGGGTGGAGGGAAACAAAAAAGCCGACACCCTTGCAAAACAGGGGGCCAAATCTGCGTTCACTGGACCAGAACCGGTTTCAAGAAAATCTCTTTTCATACAACCATGAACTTCGTGAGAAGGTGAACTTGTGCGAGCCACAATAGACCTACTAAAGGTCGGAGTGGAGGGACGACCTACGCCCCACTCACATGATACCTAACCTAACCTAACCCTTAAAATTTCCCAAATTTTTTAACCGCTGTGGACATTTAACTAGCCCCGAGCAATCAAACGCCGAAAGGTATGGAAAGCTACGCATTTAATTTCATGTTAGCTTGGGATTTATTGACGAAAGTAGTTAACTTATAAACAGACAAATCTTTGACGTGATTCAGATATATGTATTTTTTTTTATTTATTTAAAATGTACAATTGAATTTAGGCAGCGCAAAGTACTGGAAAATCGTTCGCTGGCCGATGAGGAACGTATGGACGCCCTCGAGAACCAACTGAAAGAGGCCCGTTTCCTAGCTGAAGAAGCCGATAAAAAATACGATGAGGTTCTTAAAATTCTAGCAGTGTGACAACCCTCCTACTAATTTTTTTGTTATAATGCCGAAAAAAAATATGTTTCGACTAATAATAGTGCCCCCCATACGAAATGCCACTAATATATTGTTGAGTGCCTCGCCGATTAAGTGTTTTTTTTTCTTTGTCGATTTAATTTGTTGGGAGGTGTCGTGGAACGTACCATCATTTGGGGAAACTAATAAATTATATAACATAATTGGGTCGTAAGTGCAAAGTGCAGTGAAAAGTGGGGGAGGGTATTTATTTGTTGTGCAGCTGATGCCCTAAGTGTTTTTCGAATATCCGTCCTAAAGTTCAGTTGCTAAATAATTTTTCGGTTTTTTATTCGAAAAAACGCTACCGCCGATCGATAATTTACCAAAGTGCTTCTAGTTAATTATTCGAATCAAAGCGACTATTGTTTAAAAAACTTTTTAAAAAATCGACACAAACGCGAAAATTTATTCGACGAAATTTTCAAATTAATAATGTATCGTTTTTATCTGCTTTTCCCTAATATTTATTTTATGCTTCGAAGATTGTTAATTTAAAAAAAAAACTTGTTAGTAATCGTTGACAGTAAACAATTTTTTATGAATATTTTTGATGAAAATTAATACCAAAAAATATACTTGTTAGTAAACTGTCGACGTATGTTTCTGTTTTAGTTTTAATGGCTCGTGATGCCGATTTTTTCTAGTTAGTTTGTGTTAGCTATTTATTTTTAAATGTATTGAGTAGTAGCTCAAAATTTTTTTTTTAATTTAAATAAATAATTTTTTAAAATTTCCTGGTTAGAAATACTCACCAAACTTTTTAAAGTTACGATATTCGCTAGTAAAGTATCTTTGGCGCGTAAGCTTTGCGCCATCTCGTGTTTTTTTTTTGATATTCTGTTTCACTTTAAACATAAGTGTCATATTTAGATTTGAATTTTTAATAAAAGAGACAACTCAACGATCTCCAAAATATTCCCAAAGTCATCAGGTGTGCAGTGCCGATTCATACCGAATACGGTACTAGTGGCATATCATAAATATTTTGTAACGGTTACCAAATATTCAGTAGCAGAAAAAGTATCAAAATTGAAAGTAAATAAAAATACTAGCGAGCCTTAAAGTAGTCGCATATGATGTGTAACATTTGACATCTCACCTTAGTAATAATCAATTTTAAAATTATATTTTGAAAAAAATGGTTCAGGTATTATTTGAAATGATTTTTCATAGCAAACAATAATTCTTTTTAATGAAAATTGTATTTTATTTAATTGACAGTGACAGAAATCAACCTCAAAATTTAAAAACTTTATACACAACACTCTCGGAAAATTGGTTGACGTCTATCTGACGGCCAACTCTAACCGCGCGCTCATTCGTCAAATCAACTCTCGGAAAATTGGTTGACGTCTATCTGACGGCCAACTCTAACTGCGCGATCATTTGTCAAATCAAATAGCGCGTGCTTACGTCATAACTTACATCTCCATTATCGGAAGTTTTTTTCTACCGAAAACCAAATTTAAAATGTACTTCTATTGTTGACTGCCCAACTTCAAAACCTAATTGTGCATCTTGTACATACCAAAAAATCGCCGAGAATCATCATCACATTGGAAACATGATTACTTGAACAAAATAATTCAATTAAATTATGAATTAAATTAAATTTTTGATGACATTACTATCCCATTGGTTGACAAGTTTGAAGTGAACCAGTATTTAAAAAAAAGCACGAGATGGCGCAAAACTTACGCACTAAAGACATTTTACTAGCGTATAAAAAAATATATTAAAGGACTATAATATAAATAGATTTTAGGCGAAGTTTATAGTTTCATAAAAAAACACATCTGGAAGATTCTATACGATTGTGGTGACATACAGATATTTTTTAGAAGTTGAACAATTCTCTTTGTAAAATGAAAAAAAAATGTAGTATTTTGTTAAAATATTTCAAATCTGTAGTCGTATTGAACGTGTTATTTTATACTTTAGGGAAAATATTTTGTTAGTTTTAAACTGCAAGGTTAACAAAATAATTTGCATTTTTTTAATATTTCTAAAATACAAAAGTCAGACTACCAAAAGTTGAAATGTACCCAAGATTCTTTCATTTGGCAAAATTAAGTAATAATAAATTGGTTTTATAAATCGTTAGATTATCGTTTAGAACGTATTTTAACCCTCCTATTTTGGTTACACCTACTGCGTTCGGGTCCGAGCTTCTTATGATTGTCTATTTGCGAATAACTCATCCCAGAGGTCCTGCTAATTTATCAGTCTGGCGACGTTGTAGTCGAGTTTCTTGGTCGTCAAAGCGAATTATTCGCCTTAGTAACATCGTTTCTCTGAAACTACATTTCCATCTCATAGGCTTGATGTTGCCTCAGCAAATGCCAGCCCATACATTTAATTTCTCCGGTTGCTGTGTATGCACCTCGTGAAAAACTCTTGGGTTTGAATCGGACATATAGCGGCAATTGTGGGGATTTACCGTCATGTGCAAGAAAAAACTAGGTACTAGGTACTAAATTTATACCATTGGCGTACTTAACTCGAATGAATAACATGTTTGTCGTTCGTGATTGTTTGCAGATAAGTTTCATATTTAAAATCTAATTTTTTAATAAGTAATGGGCGGAATTTTAAAATTGAAAGACTATTGTATAGAGAGTTGAAAGAGCTTTTGAAAGACATCTTATTCGACCCCCAATGCCATTTAAAAATTTTGGGGTAATTGTTACCCTCGCTTAGGGTTGAAAATAGTGGAATCAAAAATACCGGAAAAGAGTGTGTCCCCTGAATAAAAAATCGACGGGTCTGAGCGTCTTTCTAAAATGTTGACAAGGTTCCTGCAAATGGCTTTGTTTCGTTTTCGGTTGTCCACCTCGTATATTATTTATTAGAGTAAAATAGCAAAAGTCATAAAGCGCTTACAATATATTTAAATTATTAACGAATTAAGGGTCATATTGACCCATACACAATAGGAGGGTTAACACAGAAATATTTTAAAAATTTACTTCTAGATATTTACGTATTTTTTCATTTTCACACAAAAAAAGCTTCTACTACTAAATTATATTTTTTTAATTAAGCCATAATATCGTGTAGAACTTCAAAGACAAAAACCAATAAATATTTTACGTGTAATTAACACTCGTTTTGTGTAACACACTCACACGATTGAAAATAAATTATCTTTTAAGTAATTATTTATTCACATTGTATAATTATGTAGATACGAGCTATGAAATTTTTTGTAGATACATTGTTGAAGAGCTCAGATTTATATATTTTATTTTAAAATTCCTAACCGTTGTTGAGAATAGAATTTTTTACGTTTCTATTTCTTATTTTTTTTTTCGCGAGCGGGAGTGTTTAATACAATTTAACAAGTTAATTAACGGAACTCGATTCTAATAACGATAATTATTAACGATTGCCGGTCCAAAGACTTCCCAGTTAGTACACCTTGGAGATGATTTATTTATCAGAGACTGTTTGTGGCTGCAAAAATGATGAGTATGTTCCATGATTTTTGCCGACTCGTTCGCTTTATCAAGGCTTGGATTATACACTACCTAAAATTCAAAACTATTAAAATAATGTTAAAAATTAGAAAAAATTTGTTTACGATGGTGATTTCGTTTGAATTCCAACATTTTATAGGTTTGTTAAAATTAAAGTATAAATCAACCCTTGAATAAGAACTGGTTTTTTTTTTTTTTTTTTTTTCCTTTCAATACCAGGTGTTATACTAGGTATTGTCAGTAGAAGATTTTTACCGCCGTAAGTGTGGATTTTTTAAATTGTAGCGTAATTGTAATGCAAATGTATCACAATTTAACAGCGCAATTTATAAATCAGTCTTCTATTATCAAAATCAATTTACCATGGTAGCATTTCAAAAATATAATTTGAACTGAGATTTCATTTGAGTCTTGGAGGTTTTGCAGCATCTCGGCCTGAACCTATGAGAGTAATGCAAATGTGTCAGATGTGTCACACTTAAACAGTACAATCAGTCTACATTACATACATATAGTCCTTTCACTTGCTACGGTTCTTACACACATCTTTTGCTTCCTCTACTTTCATCAGTGCTCGTCGGTTGTTAGTACTCTTGACCTGGCCTTTCTTCAAAATAATGTTGATCTGATCGAGACTATACTTTTTAGACTACTAATCTCCGCAGCATTAATTCTATTTTCATGCTTCTTTTGCTAAACCCAACATTCACTACCATACATAAGTGTAGGAACCAACACACTTCTATGCACATCCAGACGTGCCTTTTTTTGACAATTTCTGATTGTTCATAAAGCTATGCAGTGCCTCATTAATTTGTTTTCCTGCCAACATCCTTCGCTCAATGTTACTGTCATACTTTATATCTCTGGTAAACTTTGAACCCAAGTACACAAATTCATTTACTTGTTTCACTCGTTCTCCCTTAATCAGAACTTCACAGTTTGTCATGCTTTCTTCTCTTTTTAAAACCATTAATTTCGTTTTGATTACATTTATTTTCATCCCTTTTCAGGGCATCATGCATAACATTAACCATCGCCTGCAACTCCTCTTCAGATGACGCTAATATGATTTAATCATCGGCGTAAAGAAGACATTTGACGATCAAACCATTCATTTTCAATCCATACGCACTCTCTTTCAAATCCTTTAAACTACGTCTATGTATAAGTTAAACAGCCATGACGAAGCCACATATCCCTGTCTCACACCCTTTTCGATGTTAAACCAGTCCGTGCAAGCTCCGTTTATTCTGACACACGCAGTGGAATCCTCGTAAAGTGATTTCAGTGCTCGTATTAAACTACCGCTCACCCCATACATGACAATGTCGACCACAATTCATTCCTCACCGCTCTGTCATAGGCCTTTTCCAAGTCTATAAAAGCGCAATAGACCTTCTCACTTCTAGCCAAGAATTTTTCGACTATACCTCGTAATGAAAAGACCTGATCCATACATCTCCTTCCTTTTTTAAATCCTGCTTGTACATCTCGTATCATCTTCTCAGTTTCATTTGTTACTCTTTTAATCAATATCTTTGCATACAGTTTGCCGACTATACTGAGTAAACTGATATCTCGGTAGTTCTTACAGTTCTGCTGCGAACCTTTTCCCTTGTAAAGCGGCACGATAACGGCCTTGTACCAGTCGTCTGGTATGGTTAAAAAGGCAGTACAGCAGACTAGTTACCACGCTTTGTCCAGCCTTCAGAATTTCAACTGTTATTCTGTCGTACCCAGCAACTTAACCCAATTTCATACTGTTCAACGCTTCCACAATTTCTGTCGTACTAATTTCACTCTCATTGCAACTTTTACTCATGTCTTGTGTATCCTCTGTCTCAAATAAACTTTCGAAGTATTCCTTTTATCTCTTTAATACGCATTCCTCTTCTTTTACCATACTACCATCTTGGTTTCTGTTTTTTTTCCAGTTTCGAGGTAGTATTTTTACCTCTGGCTGTTCTTATGGACTTCCATCTCTTTTTATATTTAAGAATTATCTATGATTGAATGCTTCGTACACTTTGCCATCTGATCATTCAGTTAAATCTTGAGACTGAAGTTCATGAATTTAAATCAGTTGGTCCTGCCATACGGATTAATGCGTTTTACAGGTGTATCCCTTAATTGTTCTGGTGCTCAAACTGTGTGAACTACCGCAACAGTATGTTTAAAATGTTGGGTTTGGTTAGATCACCTGATTGTTCGATCTCCCTATATTTTTTTCTTCTATTGGGAATGATTTTAGTGGCTCTTCAGGTCTTTTAAATTTCTTGCAGCTTCTTGCTAAAATTTCCGTTGCTTATTTACCGTGATAAGTCTTTTTTAGTCTGGGTTCGTTCTTCTTGAAACTTTCTTTGTTCTCGTGTCTCCAAACTGGAGATGATGATGTGTAACAAACATAGTCTTTCTCTTGTTCGAGTAATTTTATGTTAGAAATTGAATTCCTATACCAGTCATGGTCAAACATGAGCCAATAAAAGAAGGTATCCTGTACAATTATTTTAAAAAAGGTAGATATAAAATTGATTATTCTATCCTTTGTTAATTGTGTAAGACAAAATTGTCAAAGCACGAGAAATTAGAATTTTGGAGACTGGAAAAATTGTATACTTCTATTTCAAAATAAAATAGAGAGCAACGATTAAACAAATCTGCATTATTCCGGATGGTCTAGGTTTGTCTCACCCTGTATACTAATTTATTTAAATTATTACTTTCTTACGAAAAGTGTGCTTTTCTCTTAAATTATTTTTATGTCACGCATGAATAAATTAAGAATAATTTAATTATTTCTGATTCAGTAGGATTTGCTAAAATTCGAGACAATTTTTGTGCGTTTAATTCGATTTCGTTTTCAAAAATGTTTTGTCTAAAAGTAAATCTTATTCATCAGATATTGGGACACTTGAAATAGGATAGAAATTATTGGCGAAACGCATTTTTTAAAAGGTTATAATTCTTTAGGTTGCCCGTAAATTGGCCATGGTTGAAGCCGACTTGGAACGTGCCGAAGAACGTGCGGAAACTGGAGAATCGTAGGTTTCAGTGTTACATAACGGAGTGTTGTTATTTTGTGGCATGTTTTTTACAATACAATTTTTCTTTCAGGTATAATTAAGTATAATTTCATATTTCAAAACGAGCGACTTCAGATGCGACCACGATTTTTGATGAATTTACTTACTAATTGTGTAATTTTTAATAAAATATGTGTATGCGTTGGAGGGATAAATGACCTTAATATCGTTATTGTGTAAAAACATAAAAGTAATTTTCTTAAACTAAATGTTTTAAGCCAATTAAAAAAAATGAAACTGAGTTTTTTACCTAATCAAAACATTTATGTATGGCTGTATTTGATTATAAATTTAATTAAAATTAAGAAAAAAATATACGGTATTAATGTTCAGTGCGTAGATCAAGCTTAAATATTTTTCTAATTCGATGTTTTAAGGTCAATTATTTACGCGCTTATGGATATTAGAATTTTTATTACTAACAATAATATCTGTCGTTATTTGCTTGCTGCATGATTGCAATAATGTTGACAGGCCGCCCGAAAGCTGGTGCTGATGGAACAGGATCTTGAAAGAGCAGAAGAAAGAGCCGATCAAAGCGAACAGTAAGGCTTGGCTTATTAAAAACAATTAATAAATTTTATTCCAAACGGTAGTAGTTCCTATCGATATTAAATTGAACGTTTGTCATTTCTGTTGTCGATTATTACAAAATCAGAGGAAATTGCCAATATTGCTGGAACCATTCCTATAAGCTATGGCAGGGGTCGCCAAATGGCGGTCCGCATCCGGACCGGTGACCCATTTTGCGCGGACCGCGAGTACACATCAACTTGCACTACAGAGTGCGTAATTTAATAAAAATGTATCCCCCGCATTATCTTTGTTGGCGTCAATTCGAAACCGGCTTGAAAAAGCTTTTATCGGTAACTACTGACAGTGCGCCAGAAATGGTTGGGAGTAAAAAAGGACTAGTTCACCTGTTGTGTAGCAATGCAAGATTTAATGACAATTTGATTGCCTACCACTGTATTATTCACCAAACTGTGCTTTGCTGCAAACTCGATCATGATTTTGAGCGTATTATACAAAAAGTGATGAAAATAGTAAATTTTCTTCGTGCGAAATCCTCAGTGCAACATCGTGAATTGAAATCATTTCTTGAAGAAGTTGATGCACAATATGACGATCTACTGTTGCATAATAATGTGAGATGGTTAAGCAAATGCCGTATTTTAGAAAGATTCTTTAGCATTTTAGAACACTTGAAGACATCTTTTCAACAGTGATCAGACTTCAGCAAACGCCTACTTAAGTTTTCTAAACGATAAAGAAAATGTAGCTGCCGTTGCTATCTTGACCGATATACTTAAACATATCAATGACCTGAACCTTGAAATTCAAGGCATGGGAAAGCTTGCATGGGAGCTCATGTCAGAAGTAAAAAGTTTTTCGCGAAAACTTCATTAAGAATAAATTTCGATCTCGACTTACTGATGAACATCTCCAGGATTTAATGTCAAACTTCAGACAGATAGTCCGCAACAAAAAATGTCATTTTTCTCATTGATATGTAAAAATTACCTTTGTTATTTCCATAATTAAATTTGTTTAATGAATATTTTTTCTATAAAATGTTGCGCGGACCGCGATGGTCATTTCATTTCTTAAAACGGACCCCGAGCGAAACTAATTGGTGACCCCTGCGCTATGGGATGTACTGAAGTGGAACACAATACCTCCTCTCGCCTAGATGCGAGTATATTCCGCTACAACGTTGTGTGTATAGAAGTAATCACTTTAAATAATTTGATAAATTTTCAATATTCTAGGAAACGTACCCAAACTACCGTTTGTAATATTTATTTTTACATTTGAATTTCAGTTGTTAAAATAAATTGATAATCTGATTACATATTGGTTAAGATAATTTTTTTTTTTTAAATTAAAAACTGTTTAATCATTGGGTGGATAAGTAGTATAAATTTAATGTACGAGTATATTTGTTATTTAATAAAAATATTTAATAATCAATATGACGGTGCTATTTCAATAAATATTAAAACTTCATAACACCTTATTACAAATACTGGAAAATATAGTTTTATTTTGCTCACTATCAAGATAAGTAATATTTAAATTTGGCCATTAAAATTACGAATAAAAAAATCTAACTAGATAAAAACATTGACAAAAATATTTGCTGGTTATATATTTTTAAATTAAAAATTATAATTTTTAGTCTTTAAAATTAAATCAATTTTTCTTTTTGTAAAAGAATTTAAAATAATATGTTACATGATTTTTTCAGCAAAATTGTAGAACTTGAAGAAGAACTCCGCGTTGTGGGCAACAACTTGAAATCACTCGAAGTCTCAGAAGAAAAGGTATGATTTTTTAAGTTTATTAAAATCAATTTTATATTTAAACCCAGGTGCGCATTTTGGATTTCTGAAAAAATCAACAACGATTTTCAAATGGCGAAAAATTATGTTATCAAAAAATTAAACCTGACGAAACGTTTTTAGAAATTTAAGGTTTTTTAAAAGAAAGAGAAAACATTGTATTTATTTATATGTTAATATGAGAAAACCAAAATGGACACCCCCAATTAAATTCAAATATCTCTTGAAAATTTACATTTCAGAAATACTTTGCGTCTCCCAATTGAATATTTCTTCTTGTTTTATTAAAGACAATTTGTAGTACCTATAAGTCAGTTTACAAAACCATTTTCTAAAGGTTTTTTAATTTGGAACTTAATATAAAGCGATACTTTCCGAAAACAAATATTAAAATTTGTTTTGTGAAAGTGAATTTTTTTAATATTTCTATTACATAAATAGTTTAAATTTTTTTCTTTACACTAACACCAAATATGGTGACTTTTGTAGTGTCACGCCCACTACGAAAATGGCCAAATGCAGCTGTGAGCCATATGGCGACCCGTACGAAAATGGAAGCAGGGCCGAAAATGATCGTTTTCGTATAGAGTTCGCGGAAGTAGAGCCGAAAATGATCATTTTCGTATCGAGTTCGCGAAAGTAGAGCCGAAAATGACCATTTTCGTATCGAGTTGTTTTTAATATTGTCTGTTGAAAATTAGTTGTCGTAATTACATAAGAGGAATATTTATAAATCATTTATATGTTATTGTAAATTCAATTTAAATCTAAATTCAATCCTACTGTTTCTCAAATAAATAACTATAAAACATTTTAATTGTAAAAAACTTAAATTCTTCTAGTACAATAACTATTACAATTTTTTACACTATAAATCTTTTGAATTTGACGTTTATAAGAGTCGACGGGGCTCCCCCTCTTGTCCGAATCATTGTTAGGTAACATTGTTTACTCAAGTCGCCAAAATTCGGTGTTTTTGTTAAGAAAAATAGTATAGGCGTTTCGAGAAGAAAATGGATACAAAACTCGCGTAAAGTTGGCTACTCAGCCGCGAGCGATCGCCGCCGAACATGTTGCTTCGCGGCTTTATAGCCAACTTCACGCTCATTCTGCATCCATCGATTTTCGTCTCTCACTGCGTAATATACAATAAATTTTGCCTTTTTTATATCAATAGGCAAAATGCCATATTTTTATTTATGCCTTCATTTTAAAGAGTTCCATGTAGAATAGGCAAGTATATTAAAAAATTAAAATACTATAATTTATTGCAAAAAATGCGGTTTAAATCTGACAGTATAAATTTGCGCGTGAAAACGGACCTACAGTTCCAATGACGTCACTCCTGTTTATTACGCGTTATACTTGTTTGTCGCTGGCTTTCATAGCGTGGTTCCAAGCTGCGAAGAGGGATGACAATTATTCCCCAAACTATCATTCGATGCTGTGAAGACCACTTTGATTTGGAGGAAGACGTCGAAAGTTTGAAGGAGCTTAAAATTTTTGGAGGAAAACTTTTTGAAAATAAGTGTTGTACCTCACACTTTTGAATGCTAATGAAGCCTAGATCAGCCGTATTGAAAAAGAAAAGACATTGAATTCTGAGAGCATAGAAATTACACTGGATCCAACTTTAAAATGTTCACTGATCACAGAAATACATGGTTCTCAAAATATTAAAACATCTAATGATAAGAGTGTACAGGTTATATCTTTTGGTAGATTCCTGTAGTCCTTGATGAACCCGAGTTTCATTTTTATTCGAAAAATGCAATTAATTTTCGCAACAAAAGTAATGTTCGCCTCAAATAAGTTGTCATAACAGGAGTGATGTCACTAGACGCTGATTGGTAGATTCCGTTTCAAGTTACTTTTAATTCGTAGTTATTGTTAAAAAATCTGCGATGGTCTTTAATTTACATTTTTTAACATTTTATTCACAAAATATCCATAAATGTTATATTTGCATCTTTCCTATTCCCATTTTGAGGTACTACAAAGTTAAAAGGGCATGAGAAACATGCGATTTGTATGTTCTAATATTTTATAAAACTATCAAAAATTGCATCATCAAAATTATTAAAAAATTTTAGTTTTTTTGTATTCAAATTTTCATCGTTAAATCTACAGTTGTTTATTTAGTATAAACATAAAGTTTTATAGTTCTTCCATTATCAATTGCAGAAGACAGTTATGTGAGGAGTAATCAATATTTAATATATACGTACGGCACTCGTGCCAAATGTAGAAACAAAAAATAATGTTTACTACCCGTATAAAATCCAGTATAAATAAAAGAAAGAGTATGTCCACGTGGACTTGATTGACGTGCGTCAAAATTCACATACTAGGTTATTCAATCTATGTAAACAGCGAATCATAAGGTTAAACGCACTGAATTTGCCGATGGGTGTAACGCGGTTGAAAAGCTATAAATAATCTTGTTTATGTTTGAAAACCTTCGAGGAAGATAGTCTGTGATACCACTGGGGTAGTGTTGTGTGTTGAATTTAAAAATTTCATTAAATAAATAGAAATATGGCGTTTTGAAGACCATGGAAATAATGAATAATGAAAGTTCACAGTGAAGTAAGAATAAAGAAGATATGAATTTAACAATGAAGATGTAGACATGGGTATTTTTAAAAATAATAAATTTATAAAAATGGGGCAACTCCGCCTATGGCAGATCGAACAATATCGTCGGTAAAGGTTCGGAACGAGCTTTTATATTCTGCAATTGATAATGGAAGAACTATACTTAGGTATTTGAAAAAGTTAATTTTTTGTTACTTATTTTTCCCATACACCTCCATAGGCCAACCAACGCGAAGAAGAATACAAAAACCAAATTAAGAACCTGACCACCCGTCTAAAGGAGGTACAGATGGAGTGCTTTAACAACAACGCTCTCTTTAACCAAGCGCAGATTGTTTTTCGTTTCCGTTTTTTTTTCTTTTCTTTGACATTTTTTTAGCATGCAGCAACGATTTATGTATCTGTGTTCTAATGTAATATTTATTTGACTAACATAGGCCACCCGCAAGGAAGACGAGTACTCGGTTACCTTAAAACAGGTGGAACAACAGTTAAGAGAGGTAATTTTTTTAGGAAACATAGGAATGTATAGCGGATAATGGTAGGCTATATGTCCATAGTGTTGTATATTCGCTGATTTTTTCATTCTTGTGGATATTTTCGTCTTTCGGTCATTGTATATTTGAAGGCATCGGTATTTTGTCGTTGATACGAAATAAAACTATTTGTAAAATTTTAATGCACACATACCTATTATAGTCATCAATTATTTTTTTAAAAAATATTGCCATAAAATTAATATTATGTTTTACAAATTATTTTATTTTCGTCGCAATTAATTTTCTTGTACAATAATTTGTGATGACGAAGAAAGAATTATTGTATAAAAAAATGGTTGGTGTTCCCATATTTGTGTATAGTGGGTATTCTTTATGACTATCTATATCTTGTCTTTTTGTAACCTCCTTTCACTATATCCCTCGTATATTCCGCATGTCTACACCTTGTATATGTTATTTAGGCTGCTGTTACAAGAGAACACAGCGAAGACAAAATCCGTGTCACCTCTGATAAATTGCGTGAAGTAAGTTTGTTCGCACGTAATTATGGTCTGTGTATATTTTAAATAGTAAAATTCAAAAAAGTAACTTTAAAATGACGGTCAATATTGTTAAAGTAATGAAACCTTCTAATCAATAATTATTTAACAATATTTTTCACAACCAAAACCAATATTACTTTTAAGACTACAGAAAGGTTATTCTGTAGCTAACAAGCAGTTAATTATTATTTTAAAATTTTAGGCCTTTCCCTGATATTGATCTGTGGAATGACCTAAAAATAATTTAATTAATTTATAGGATAAAGCCAAATGTAAATGAATTGAATTGAATTTTATTTTCTTATTTGTATACACAGATCTTTAATCACCAATGGTTGATATATTTCTAAAAGATGCAAAAAGTACAATTATATTAAGAATTAATGTTTTCCCATGGCGTTGTATTAATTAGCCATGGATATTTTTAATTAAAATAGTAATCATAAAATACCTTAGTCGTTTGTCTTACATCTTTCAGAATTTATTAACTAAATATTCAGAGAAATTAATTGGTGTTGGTATAATTAAAATTCTATCAAATTATTAAGTAAATTTGCTACTTGCATTGCAATATTTTTGCTATTCCAAATGAAATTTAGACTAATTGCATTTAAAAAAAATAAATTCCAAATTTTTCGATTTAATCTTATTCAAATAATGAAAAAAAATTATAATTGTCCATTGTTTCTTCATTAATTGTTATACGGTGATACTTAATTATTATAATTTTGATTGTATGCATGTTCAACCACTGTGCTTAGATAAAATTTTCGTATAACGTATACTGCTGCCTCGACAACCTTAATATTAGCATTAAATCTTCTGTAGTCAGTCAGTTCAAAAAATATTCGTTGAATGTTAAATAGTTGTCCATCCGAAGTTCTGTTATCAAAATATTTTTATTCACCTCATCGTATAAATTTAACTGTAATATTTATAAAAAAAACAACAATCCGATAGATAGAAACTTCAGTTTGTAGTATTTGCTTCAATCACAGCTTTATGGGTAAAAGGAATAGTATCACTAAGTTTTGTAAGTACTAGGTGTATTTTTTTGTCACAATGTAGTGTAAAATGCATGCCGAAGCTAATATTTAATGCTTTACTTTATTTTTTTGATACCAAACACTAATACTGTAGAAAATAATTAAAAAATACAAATTTTAAAAATTTATTTTTATCAAAACAAAATTTTTTAATTATTTTCTACTACATTTATATATTTTTGCTTGTTGTTTCATCATTTTAAGTGTAAACATAATTTATGAAATTCTTGAATGATGAAATTAACACGTGTTCGTTTTATGCTGTAGTATTGTTTTAATAATAATCATACTATTTTTATAAGGCTCGGTGCTATTGTTTATCCTTTTTAATCACAAACCAGAACGATAAGAAACCTGAAAATTATAATCAGTAATATATACTGACTGCGAAAAAATTTCATTTAGTTACAACTGTTAAGCTAATCTGTTATTATAGTTAATTTTTTTTTAAATATGTAATATGGTGTTTTCAAAGCTTTTTCAAGCTAGCAGTGGAAAATCAGCAGAAGTAAAAAAATTACACAAAATTTATTGCTAATTCGTTGCGAAATCGCAAATTCATAAAAAGTTGGCAGTGTGCATGCTAAAAGCCAGCAACACGATGGCATTTTTTTTTGTTTATGCCAGCTTGACACGATATTTTAAACTTTATTGATGCTCACAATATTAATGAGAAGTATACTAAAACCCAACATATAAATGGCAACTAATGATCTGCCGGTTTTTTTACCAAAAATTTTGTTTTTATGATGCTTGATTATTTTGAACGTTAATGCTCAGAATATTGTTGAAAAGTATACTAAAAGACAGCAACAAAATGGCAATTTTTTTCTATTTTTTGCTGTTTATTTGCCAATCCCTTATTAATTTTTCAGTAAACAACAAAATCAATTTTGGTTTATTTTCAATGAGAATCCCGTATCGAGCTAGCATGGACAGTATTCAATTAGAAAAATGCTCCGGTTTTTTTCCCAACATTTTTATATACCGGAGCTTACACGGACTGGTTTAACATCGAAAAAGGTGTTAGATAGGGATGTGTGGCTTCGCCAAGGCTGTTTAACTTATACATAGACAGTCTTGTAGATTATAGGGGGGTGGAGGGTTTCGTGAAGAATATGCAGCATCTCGACCTATCGGATCTTTTGTGCATAACCCTTAATATATTCGAGGTACGGGATTCCGAGGCTTCGTACAAAGTTTATCAGTTTCCCGGGAGCTAAGTTCCTGCTATCAGAGGGCTTTAAGAAGGTCCCTTTCAGGAACTAGAGCCTCTTGCAGAAAAGCGCTGGGCATTCGCAAAGCAAATGTTCTGCAGTTTCAGCGAAGTTTTCTTGTCCAACTCGAGAAGCTGTTAAGTTTTCCTTTGGCAAGTGGCTCACTAGCCTTTTCGCCTGTCTTTGTCCTGCCACTTTAGTCCTGTTTCCCAGCGTCGAATCTTTTCTTGGAGTGTCCGCAGAAGGTTTCTGGGCTGGAAAATGGTGTATTTGCCCCTTCCTTGGCAAGGCAGTCTGCCTCCTCGTTGCCTTAAACTCCCCTATGACCTGGCATCCACATCAAAGTGACCTGGTTGTTTGCTGCATCATAGACAGTCTTGTCTGGGCTTGATAGAGCTTGTTTTCAAATAATTTACACTTTTTAAAAACCTATAATTTCGATAACAAACATTTCAAATTATTCACACGATCGTGATTAACACTTTTTATGATTCATAAACTGTCTTGAATTGCTTAAAATTAGTGGCCTCGTTTCAAGTAAATATTTTAGTGAATAAATAAATCGTTAAACACGTTTCTATTAGTACTACAAAAAATGGAATCGTGATTGGATAAAAACGTAACCAATGTAACAATCACATTCGGGCCTTATCTTAAAGTGACTTACGATTATTATAAAATAATTCAATTAACAAATAAAAGTTGTTCTGGAATATGACACTTTTCTAACAAAGAAAAAACGGTTTAGAAATTTGTCTTATTCAAATTTAAAAAAATTCTAAAACTTTTTTTATCGTTTAGGCTGAAGCTAGAGCTGAATTCGCTGAACGTTCAGTGCAGAAACTTCAAAAGGAGGTCGACAGATTAGAAGGTAGGATTTGTTTTAAAAATGTTTTTTTTTTTGCTGGCAAACTTTTCATTGTCATTCACTAAAACGCAGCTAATAATTTTTTTTATTTTATTTTTTTTAGTTTAAATATTAATATGTTGGCTTTTATTCCATCCATAATAATAGGTTATTTATTTAGGATCGTTTATCAGAAACAACATTTTGTTTTACGAGTAAATATTTAATTATATGTGGAAAAATACATTGTTTTATTAATAAAATTTGTCTTTATTCGGCACTTATTTTTTTAGTCTTAAATAATTTCCAAAAATTGGAGATATGTGCTGTAATTTAAAAATAAATTTTATGGTGGAATTAAATGTCAACAATAAACTGTTGTGATTTTTGTTTGTTGCATAATAACACTATCCTTGCAGACGACCTTTTGCTGGAAAAAGAAAAGAACAAAATGCTCGCTGACGAGATGGAAGCCACCTTGCATGATATCCAAAATATGTAAAAAAAATTAATCGCACATAAAACACCGAGAAAAGGCCGGCCTTTCCACTAACACATTCCCGTTTTGTTTTTACATTCCATAAAACGGATAGGAATATAAACCACTTAATTTTTATATGAAAACCACCACGGTCGAGAGATATCAATAATTAATTTTTGTTTGAGCGACGTAAGAAGCCAATTTCTAGATTTTTTTATTCCAATTCATTTGATACAATCTTGTAATTTTATTGACAATTTATACATTCCAAAAATGTAACAACTTTTTATATTTATTCATCAATCAATCAATCAATTTTACTAATATTGCTTTTTATTTGATAAATGTCTCGAGTTTTTATTAGTCGCTCCAAATAAAATTATTCTGATTCGTAAAATTCTTTATTTTTTAAAACTACATGGACAAAACTCAATGTTTGTTTGATTCGTAGACAAAAAGATATATAAACATGATTAAATAAATTTATTCATCAATCGATCAATCAATTTGACTAATATTGCTTTTTATTTGATAAATGTCTTCGAGTTTTTATCAGTCGCTCCAAATAAAATTATTCTAATTCGTAAAATTGTTTATTCTTTAAAACTACATGCACAAAACTCAATGTTAGTTTGATTCGTAGACAAAAAGATATATAAACATGATTAAATAAATTTTGAAACATGTTTGTATTGAGACAATATTCGCCAAACATTTAGTAAGTATTTTTGATTATTAATCAGCCACAAAGACACCACAAACACCTTAAATAAATATTCAATGGTTGTCGTGCCTACATTATTGTCTGTGATGAAAATAAAATTAGTTAATGGCTTAGACGAAAAGAAACTACATACATTTTTTTTTAATAAAATTTTTCACCCTTTTAAATATATTATATACTACAAGAATTTACAAGATTTTATCAAATTGTGTTTATTTCAATTTTCCAAATTTATTGTTTATCTGGAAACTGGCGTGACGATGAAAAAAAATATGCAAAAAAATGATTGGTGCTTAAATATCCGTATTAGCTTTGTTTTTGCAAATTAAGAGGCGTTGATCTCAAAGAACTGCAATATGTGTAGGATCAACACTGCCATAGGCCGAGAGATACTTCGTTTAAAATATTTATCGGTTCATTATTTTGTATATTGTACATTTTATACATTAATTAGCGAATTCCTTGTAAAACATTCGAATGTGCGAAAATTTTGTGAAATTATCGATTTCGGTAAATCAAAAGTTAATTAATTGTGATGAAAATTAAAATACTACTACTACTAAAATACTATATAAAAATTTTTTTTACGGAAACCTTAATAAGTTTTTAGGATATTATTTTAAATTAATGTCATTTTAATTAAAATTAGACCTTTGTTCGAATGAGAATCAAAAGATTTTCGTACATTCCCATCATCTTGTTCATAAAGGATCCATGCATTGCAATGTTTTGATTAATTTATGTATAGTATTGTTTTTAATTTAAGTATATAGATTTCTTGCAAGTCTAAAAAAGGGTTTTGGTGTCAGTAATTTATTTGGTTCCTTTATTCACAAGCGTTTTTCATCCGATTTTTTTTTTCAATTAATTAAATTAAATTATGAAGTCTAGCCTAAAGCCTGTTTATATTCTAATATTACTATGTATTTTATTTAGTTATATAAAAAAAAGTTTTTAATTCATTGCTGTTTTTTTTTTAATCACCCGTTTACTTTTCGCATGATTTTTTTGAGTGTAAACTAACATAACTCTACTAGTGCTATTATAAGATCAAGGAGTGTATATGCTTTTTTAAATTTATTCGAAAAAGGAAATATGCCTTGCGTCTTTAAAATTGTCCGAAGAAAATATTGTTAATGCAGTAATTGAATGATGGAATTTATACTTTATTTTTTAACATAATCTTAAAACCATTTATTATATATATACAGGAAAAAAATTTCGTCTCCAAATTGGTGACTCGACATCACTAATCGATCATTTGCAATGTTTGCATGACATTGTTACACTTTACCGTATGCTTCTTATGTTGGGCTTCGCGGACGGGACTCGCCGTTGAAAATCGACGACGAAAACGTTAAAAAAAAATTAAAATTACACGACAAATATATTTGTGATTTTCTAATTATCTTAAATGTTAACACTTTAATTCTCTGAAATAATATAATGGTGCCATTAATTAGATTCAATTACTGTACGAACAAATTCGACCTGAAAAGAAAATCTGGGTTAAATAAATCGGTTAAGATGTTTAATGTACTTGTATGTTTTTATACAATTCAGAATGTCCATGAAAATGGTATATTGTGACTACAGCACATTTATTCGTTAAATAGGTCTGATCAGATAGAAGTACTTTTATAAGGTGAGATTATATTATTTCGGCGTCCCCCTAGAACAAGGTAAATTATTTCTATTCATTAATAATTTTTGGCTAAAAAAATAAATTTTTGGTTAAAAAAATAGAGTATGAAAAGTTTTAAATAAGAAAAATTCTCCTGGCAACCGGAATTATGATTTCTAAATGTGTATGTTCACAAATAATCATAGTTGTTCTTTGAGGACTTCGACTTTATATTTTGTTATCGAATTAAGTTTTCTTATCATGACAATGCAATTAATTTCTAAATGTACTTAAAGCAAATATTTTTCGTATTTCCTGAAAAAATTGTAATTAAAGAAATCTATTTTATGTACACTCTTTTAATTGTTAATTTTTTTAGTGATATCTATTACTTTTTTTAAAAAATTTCCATTTTACCAACAGTGTCATTTTAAAATGTCAATTCACATTTTTCCCATTAGTCAAGAAAAGTCAACCCTAAGACGCGCAGAAAATTAACGCCAAATGTTAACTTATTTTTTGGTATCATCAATAATTATTGTGCGCGTAATGTGATTATTTTAGGAGGGTAGGTAGAAACTTGCTTATTAAACCATAAGAAACCCAGATTTTCAAGTAATCGCCATAATTACCGGTACACTTCAACAAAATGTCTTACTTTTACAGATGAGTTGGTAGCTGAAAAGGAACGTTACAAGGAAATTGGAGACGATTTGGATACCGCTTTCGTCGAGCTTATCCTATAATTTTTTTTTAACTTCATCTAACCCTGTATTCACGGTCTTGTCTTGCACAGCTTATTCGGCGACTCAACATTCACGTGAAGGAGAACAATGGATTATTTTGGAATGAATACAGGAAAATTTATTTTGTTTGACATTGTGTACTAGACTTTGTTACCAGAAAATTTTTATGTAAATATTATTTTCATTAATACATTACTGTGAATTATGATTTTTTTTTAATATTAAAACTACCTTTAAGAATTTCATTAATTTGTTAGATAAAAATGTTGGAAACATGTCAAATAGCTACTACATAGTGTAGTTGTATCTACAGCAAAAACCAGAAAAATTTGAAAATAAACTTGTTTCCGCAATATTTCATTGTTAAAATAATTAACTCTTAAATGAACGTTTTAAGACGAAACTAAAATTAGCACAATATTATAATAGCCCGTCCTGCACTAAACGTGGAATTTAAGTATAATAAAATAACTATTACTCATTTCTTATTGAATTATCTTAATATTGTTCCAATAAGCAATCCAATTACAGAGTGTTTCAAAGATAGTGCTTGAATTTTTTAACGGCTGTGACTCGTATAGGCGAAGAGTTAACATTTACTCTTAGAATGTCTTCTACTAAGCGCTTTAAAAATGTACGCATTCGATTTGTAGGATTTAAGTTACAGTATAAATTGTGTTTTCGTTTTAAGTTAACCTATTTAATTTTATTTTAAAAAGTTGTTAATTAGTCTTTTAGTGAAGTAGTCAGTTGAACTTTATTATTTGGAAGATTTTCGAAGCTACAAGTGAGGTTTTCTTTTAGCAAGGTAATTTAGTTGAATAATTATTATTAGCTGTATGCAGTTACAATATTTGTACTAAATGTTAAAAAACTCGGGAAGCGTTTGTTTATCCCCTCCTTATAGATACCATTCTGCAACATGCGCAGTTCTAAGAAAGTAATTTACAGTCAAGGTCGAGAAATTATTTATGTTTATGCAAACCGAGAAATAACAAGCTCTAAGCAATCTTCAAGAGAGAGTAGCTAAAGCTTGTGGAGTTGGTATCACTACTGTGAAAAGCATAATTAATAAAGCTAAGAACAATCACCTGCTACTTAAATCACCAATGAAAATCATAAACAAACTCAATTTACAAGGCATCAGTTAATGAATTTAAGGAAGACAATTAGAAAAATCATTTACTCCTATACAGCGATTCAGAAAAAGGGGCCTACCTTGAAAAGTATATTTGATGCTGCTACAAATGAAGAGGGATGGTAATAAGACTAATTTATCCCGAATGCTCTAATAAAATGCGTTTTAGTGATAAATAATCCCTCCTAGCACAATGCACAAGTTGATCCTTTTCCAAATTTTTTATGGAAAGAACCAGCGTTGCAGTAAGAAAATCAAAAACAGTCTTGAGATTCTATAAAGGGGCAACAGACTATGGGTAACGTGCACGTGACGTTTCAGCTTGTCAACGGTAGAGAGTGATGAATATGTGAGGTCACGCTTGTGATTGTATCTATCTGTCAAAAGTGACCTAGGCTACAGGTAACGTAAACGACACAATATTAATATTTAGTCTTTAAAAATTACTAATAACACCACACTATTGTTGTTTAAACATAAATATTTGTCAAAGAGCTCACTCTAAACTGAAAAAAGCTGAGAAAACCAAAATCGTTAACCAAAAAAACATAACCTTACGAAAGATGTAATTTGTTGTAACACGTGCACGTTACTCATCTCAAGCAGTGTCGTCACGTGTACGTCACCCTTTCTACCGATGTCAAAAAGTTGCCTCTTGCTGCACGTCACCCATACGTGAATTCGCAATTATTCACGGGCAATTTGTGAATAGTGTATTTTAATTTCGTAAACACCGTAAAAGCTAAATACTGAAATATTTTATTCGAATAATTATTTATTATTTTTTATCAATGATCTGTACTTTATTGAGACTTATTAACAGTAAATATTTATTTATGTAGTTTACGCATATAACAACAAACTTTATACACAACACTGTAACTCAAGTGCACAGCTGATGGCTGACAGTACCGACCTCTCGGAAAATTGGTTGACGTCTATCTGACGGCAAACTAACCACGCGCTCATTCGTCAAATCAAATAGCGCGTGCTTCCGCGGCTTTCTGTTACTGTTACACATTTCACGAAATCACTCGCACAAATTGCAAGAAAGCGAAAATGACTTAATCTGAATAGCGCGCGCTTACACGACTGTTACAAACTTCTGTCACATTTCACGAAATCACTCCCACAAATTGCAAGAAAGCTAGAGCAAAGATGTTACATACATACATATAGTCACGCTTTTTCCCGGAAGGGTAGGCAGAGACCACTTCCTTCCACTAGCTACGGTTCTTACACACATCTTTTGCTTACTCTACTTTCATCAGTGTTTTCATACATGCTCGTCGGTTGTTAGTACTCTTGACCTGTCCTTTCTTTAAAACAATGTTGATCTGATCAGGATATGTTCTCCTAAGTCGACCTCTACCGACTTGTCCATTCACACTCGACTTATAATCTTCCTTCATCCATCCTTTCTACGTGTCCAAACCATCTAAGCATTCCTTTATCTATCCATTCACGCTTGCCTTATAAATGTTTCGTTAATCTTTTTTCATCCAGCTTCCTTACATGTTCTTTATCTATTTTTGTTACCACATCTTCTTTCACATCACAGCATTCCCTAATATCACTGAGTCACTCTGCCTATACTTGCCAATCTTCATTTATCTATCATTTCTACGTATCCAAAACATCTAAGCATTCCTTTATCTATCTTTGTAACCACATCTTCTTTTACACCACAACGTTCTCTTATCTCACTATTCTTTACTTTACCCAACCGAGTCACTCCGGCTGTACTTCTCAGACTACTCATCTCCATAGTATTAATCCTATTTTCATGCTTCTTCTGCCAAACCCAACATTCACTGCCATAAGTGTAGGAACCAACACACCTCTATGCACAGCCAGACGTGCCTTTTTGACACTTTCTGGCTGTTCATACCATGCAGTGTCCCATTCATTTGTTTTCCTGCAAACATATTTGCTCAATGTCACTGTCATACGTTCTATCTCTCTTTGAACCCAAGCGCACAAATTCATTTACTTGTTCCACTTTCTTCCTTAATCAGAACCTCAGTTTGTCACGCTTTCTTCTCTTTTAGTAACCATTACTTTCGTTTTGCTTACATTTATTTTCATCTCTTTGATTTTCAGTGCATCATGCATAACATTAACCATCGCCTGCAACTCCTCTTCTGATGACGCTAATATGACTTGATCATCGACGTAAATAAGGCATTTGTCGATCAAATTATTCATTTTCAATCCATACTCAATCTCTTTCAAATCTTTTAAACAATCGTCCATGTTTAAGTTAAACAGCCATGGCGAAGCCACACATCCCTGCCTTACACCTTTTTTGATGTTAAACCAGTCCGCGCAAACTCCGTTTATTCTGACACAAGCAGTGGAAACCTCGTAAAGTGGTTTCAGTGATCGTATTAAACTACCGCTCACCCCATACATAGACAATGTCGACCACAATTCACTCCTTATTACTCTGTCATAGGCCTTACCACGCTTTGTCCAGCCTTCAGCATTTCAACTGTTATCCTGTCGTATCCAGCAGCTTTACCCATTAATAAAACACATACTTTTGTTTAATTATAATTTAAATGTAGCCTAATATTTAGTTACACAAATTAACATAAAAGTGGAATTAACTAGAAATAATTTGCTCCATTACTGCCATGTAGCAACATACAATAATAAGATAAAAACCACAATGTTTTCTTTAGTTTTTATCCCTTATTTTAACATCAGTCTGGAATAGAAAATTTAAAAGTAAATAACACCAAATTGAGCAGTTCTTTTAACAGCCCAAGTTATTTTAAGAAATGTATTTAAATAATTAAATATTGCTTTCATAAAATGATATGAAGCACACAATTAATTGAAACATGATACATGATACATTACACTACATTTTTGGTTTTATAATAAAAAATATATGAAAAATAAAGTAGGTATTTTAATTTTTATACAAATAATTAGATTGTTAGCAAACACATGCTTTAAGTAACTAAAAATTACCAATTGTTACCATATTTTTCATTTAACATTATATTTAAATCAAAATCGCATTTTTAATACCCTTCAATCATTGATAAATCAATTTATATTAATCTCATTATTTATTAGAAATATTTTATATTGGTTATATTTTTTTTTACATTAGATGTCACGGAGTACTAATTTTTAAAATGATACAATAAAACTTCCCAATAACGACCATCCTCGGGAATAACCTATTGGTTGCTAAAAAGGTGTAAATGCTTAAAAAAGAACTGTGAAAATTGTCAATTTCCTTAAAAAAATACGTTAAAAACTAAAAAACATTGCTTCACACTTTTTAGTTTATTTTTATAAAATTTAGACTCTCATTTTAATAATGGCTTACAATTAGATACATTTGTAACAATTTCAAAATCGTTCACGTTAACAAAAAACTTCTTTCAAACTTGCACGGGCTTTAGATAAGCTCGATACATTAGAAATATTAGCATTAGCAGATTGACCACATATTGCCTTGAAAGTAATATTGTGCTAACGGCGAAATCTTTTCAACCAACCATTTAGATGCTTTGAAGTCACTTGGCACTGGACTTTTCGTAACTTTTGAGTGCTTTTGCTTGAATTTTGGGCCCTGATTTGTTATGCCCTATCTAGACTTAAAAAACCTATTGAAAACCACTGGTCAACAGCAAGTCGTCCCCTGGTTTTAGGAAATGTTCTATGATTAGCATTGCCACCTTCTCGATACATATTTCTACTTTATTTTGTTACATCGTTACTTTTTTTAAACAACTTTCTGGTACTCAAACCACTTTTTTCACTTTCGTTGATATCAATTTTTTCTTTGACATAAAGACGTTTCTTTGTCCCATTACATTCAAATGTTTCAACGTTGACCACTAATCTTTCAACAGGGAGATCCACTATCCCCCTTGCTATTTAACCTAGCTTTAGAATATTCAATACGAACAGTTAAAACAGACTTGACCACGAGCATTTCGGCACGAGGATCGAAGATTGTTCTAGCATTTGCTTACAATGTCGATACCATAGCTCAGACAACACAAGATGTGTGTGGAATTTTCAGCCATTTTGAGGAAGCTGCACTGCAAATGGGCCTCAAAGTAAACGAGGACAAGACCAAATACATGGTAATGTCAAGAAATACCAGAAATAGGGTCAGGCAGAACGTCTGTACTAACGACCACAACTTTGAAGTTGTAAAGGAATTCAAGTACCTGGGAGCTATTTAACCCAGGATAACCGAGTTGAGAAAGACGGGGCAGCCAGAATAGTCGCAGCGAACAGGGCTTTTTACTCCATTCAACACTTATTAATATCTAAGCTTCTCTCCAGGAATACTATGATTCGAATTTACAAAACCATAATCTGCCATTTATGGTCCCTGTAAGGATGCTAACAAGAATGGAGACGTCGACATAATCAGGAGCTCCAACAACTATTTGGGAAAGAGAGCCTTACTAGCCCTTAAACACAGCTTTTTGGGAGAGACCGGTTGGCAGAAGACCAGTAGGACGCCCCAGAAACCGATGAAAGGACGCTGTAACGGCAGACCTTAGGAAAATGGGCATCAGACAGTGGGAATTAGAGGCACAAAACCGCCAAGGATGGGGGCAATAGTGAATGCGGCCAAAACTCATGACGAGTTGAGCCAAACAAGAAGAAGGTAATCTTTCAAAACAAGACTAATATGTATTGAATTTGGATTTTATGAGTTTTTTGGAATTGTTATGCCTTTTGTCGGATTTTATTGCTCTTTATCGAGGATGTTTTTACCATTGTTGAGTACTAAGAAACTCCCATGATGAGTGCCTAGGGTCGTTTCAGAGGAGTTGGTATAGACAAATAGAATTCGAAATTGGTGGTAATGGGGTTGGTCACTAACAGTGGTTTTACTGTACATTAAATAATTCGGATTTCCTCTATAGATAAATGGGTGAGTAACGAAATAATCTTTCAACATAAATTTTTAATGTGTGAAGTTTAATGATTTTTAAATCGTACATTCGTTTATTTAAAAAGGTAAAAAAATATTTAAAATACATTTAATGAAACAACGAGCGAGAAACAACAAACGAAACTATCTAACTGATGATAATAAACAAAATTAATTAGACAAGTTAGTTTCTACTTCAAATCAAGAAAGCAGACTCAGAATTTAAAGTAATCGCTACAGCAATTAAATCAAAATATTTTGCTTAGAACGTTTTTAAACATCTAGTAAGTTGTATGAATTCGGATAATTTGTTCATGATTAACATTCTAATGTAGAACATAGTTTATATGGAACGTTCTACTTTCTCAGTTTAAACGATTAGAAATAACTTATCTAAAAGTAATCTCAAAAATTAACGAACTTTTTTCAACTCTACTTCAAAAACCAGTGTTGAATTTCCTGGTATAACTGGTGGAGATCCCTTAACTCCATATCTGCAAATTAGAATATGTTAAAAAACAAATAAATTTAAATATTTACAAATAATTAATAATTAAGGATGTTCCTAAAGGTCAACCTACGAAAATATTTTCCCCACGCAAATTACTACCTGTACAATAAAGTTTAGTTGACCAGCAATGAGCTGTTTTGCTTCACCTCCCATGCGCATAAGTACAGAAATTGACCTCTGCATCGCTTCACTCGACTGTGCAACGTTCAATAAAATTGAGTATAATTTAAAATTTGTGGACGTATTGAAATTTCCACTTTGTCATATTGGACAAATGGCACCCAAAATGATTTTAATAACTACTTTCTGACTGATTTTACATATATACATATAGTCACGCTTTTTTCCGTAGGAGTAGATAGAGACCACTTCCTTCCACTTGCTACGGTTCTTACACTCGACTTTCGCTTCTTCTAGGACATGATGCAAAATATTAACCATCGCCTGCAACTCTTTCTCAGATAATGCTAATATGACCTGATCATTGGCGTAAAGGAGGCATTTGATGATCAAATCATTTATTCTTAATCCAATATGCACTCTCTCTTTCAAATATTTTAAACAATCGTCTATGTATAAGTTAAACGTCCATAACGAAGTCATTCATCCGCTAACACCTTTTTCCGGAACTCAGGAGGGAAGTCAGGAAAGCCTTCAACAAAGCAAAATACTCAGGGCGAGAAGAAAACTGGAGCTGCCTTCGACAGCTCCAGAGGAAATATAGCAAGGTAGTGGTTGCCGCTAAGAACAAAAGTTGGAGGGATTTTTGTGGTTAAATTGAATCGGTCTCCGAGACCTCAAGAGTAGCCAAAATCCTCTGCAAGGGAAACACTGCAGTCCTTGGCTTTTTAAAAAAGCCTGACGGCAGATACACGGAAACAAAAAATGAATCGCTGAAACTACTGATTGAAACCCATTTTTCCCAGGTTTCAGCGAAAACACAGCCAAAAGACACCATAAAAGTCCCAGGGACAATTATTGTACTAGGGACTGGGATCTAGCGGTCAAAATAATCAAACCAAATGGGGTAGAATGGATGCTAAAAACATTATCTTTTTTTTAGTAAATGAATACTTTCAGCCTACGAGTGCCGCTCAACAACACACAGACCTATTGCAAAGTTTAGCAGTGGTATGGAGTTTAACAAAATGCTGAACGATGGGGATGGAAAAAAATGCAAGAATGGTTCTTGTGACCACACTCAAGCCCCAAGTCTGGACTCGTTAAAACTTATTTCTTGCAAATGCAAAAAGGAATGTCTGGGATACAGAAAGGCCAGATCAAAGTGATCCGTTATTTGCAATGGTATCTGTGACAATTAACAAACACTACTACAAAGTATGACAGTGACATTGAGCGAAGGGTTTTGGCAGGAAAACAAATGAATGGGGCACTGCATAACTTTATGAATAGCCAGAAAGTGTCAAAAAAGGCACGTCTAGCTGTGCATACAGGTGTGTTGGTTCCTACACTTATGTATGGTAATGAATGTTGGGTTTGGCAGAAGAAGCATGAAAATAGGATGAGTAGTCTAAGAAGTATAGCCGGAGTGACTTGGTTGGATAAAGTAAAGAATAGTGAGATAAGAGAACGCTGTGGTGTAAAAGAAGATGTGGTTACAAAGATAGATAAAGGAATGCTTAGATGGTTTGGACACGTAGAAAGGATGGATGAAGGAAGATTATAAGTCGAGTGTGAATGGACAAGTCGGTAGAGGTCGACTTAGGAGAACATATCTCGATCAGATCAACATTGTTTTGAAGAAAGGCCAGGTCAAGAGTACCAACAACCGACGAGCATGTATGAGAGCACTGATGAAAGTAGAGAAAGCAAAAGATGTGCGTAAGAACCGTAGCAAGTGGAAGAAAGTGGTCTCTGCCTACCCCTATGGGAAAAAGGCGTGACTTTATGTATGTACAAGACAGCGATGAAGAGAAAGAAACGGAGACTGTTCTCAAGCAAATATATGACGAAATCGATGAAAAGGTGGTTATATCATAGCTAATAACTATATCGCGGATAACAAGGAAGAAATTTCTATCTGTGACGTTTCGCATGGGTCTGGAGATAAAGAACTCGAAACCTTGGTTTATCAGAAATAGCGAAGTGAAGCAGAATGCACTACATTTTAATATTAGTGAATTACTTGTGGATTGGGTCTAGTGGGGATACTATAAAAAAAGGCGTTGCTTATTCTAAGTCATGGTGGTGTGAAAATACTCGTTTTAAAAACTCCCGGAAAATTTTCCAGGGAAAACTACCAAATGACTGGACTATATTATAAAAAAAAATTAAAAAAGATGTATCAACATTGAATTTTTTACAAGTAAGTTTTAAGAAAAATAAGTAAACTTACGCCAAATTTGGTGGACACGTTATTTTTCTTTTTCCTCCAGTCTTCATTCCTACTAGGCCCAGGTCCCATCCTTTTATTACATTACCTCCACCTAATTTAAAAGTAAATCCTTGGCCTTGCTTTGTTGAATCAAACACCTTATTGTTGCTCTTTAGTCTTCCTTCGTAATAAACCTTTTAGAGAAATTAAATTAGAATTAGTGCCGAGGCATTTTATTGCTTTAAGAGTTGTAATCAACATTCAGATTTTTTCAATCCTTTATTATTATGTAAGTAAGAGTCTTTTAAATATTAAAAAATTACTGTGGAAATTTTATACCTGTTGTTTTAAGCCAATCATGTTGATTTTGACAGGTTGCTATGACGACAACCTGAATTTTCCAAAAAATTTCGGTCACAAAATTAATAAGTGATCATTTCCATAGCTTGACAGCTGTTATGTGCAGATGCCAGAATTTATTAATGCACCAAACATCAAAGCAAAATAAACTCCCGCTAAACTGTCAAAAATTCTATTTTTTTTTAAATAATTTTTGGTATAAAATTTCCGTACCGAATCTCCCGCGAGCTTGAATTATTCTCAGTAAATTTTTTCTCGGTTGCGAATTTTTTTAAGAATATTCGCACCTCCAAAATTTTTCGGAAATTATTCAAGCTCTAGGTAGATCATAAGAGGAAATTAAAACAATAACTTTTCTCATATATCTAATGATTTTCCGTGTTTTTAATTCATTCATTTATTCAAAGATTTTTATATTTTGACTTAAATAATAAGAATTTAACTTGAATAAAAAAAGTTATTGGGCATAAAACCGAAAAAATTTCCTTCCCAGAGAAGAGTGGCATTTAAAATCTGTTGTTAAAGTTGTTTCATAAATTTATTTAAATATAAAAATTTCACTCGAAAATATTATCAATTCTTGAATTTATAATTAATTATGTAGCGATCAAACTGAAAATAGGAAAGAGAGTTACCAAAAACATGAGAGTTTGTTCTAAATATTTTGTTACCTATTAATCTTTCAGGGGGCTTTCAGAAACTTTACCTGAAAAAGACTGCTATACCAAGTAATATACCTGTATCCAGCATTATAACAAAGTCCAAAGATAGAAGAGGAAAAGAAAAGATATAAAAAACCCATTGAAAGAAGACGGGCAAATTCTCTTGTTGTTTATTTATACTGAAGTAAAAACTAAATAACTACTTATAATTGTCATTGAAGTCATCTCATCCATTGATATCATGAGGATCACCTTTAATAGCGATAGTCTTTTGGGTAGAGTGAGATTTTTGACAATTATTTAGGATTAGAATCTCAAGCTGTGACGTAACATATACGCATATTTTTTACCGTTTTCAAGCTGAAACGTCACTTGCACGTTACCCATTGTAGTAAAAAATAGATTATGTGCGATAATTGCCAAAATGCCTTGTTGGGTTATCAGAAGTAAGAATGTTGTTGCAAGAATCGTGGGAGTTGATCAAGGAGTTGCTTCAAAAATGTACTTGGGATATTTAGGATTGGACACTTTTTAAAAATAGGCCAAGAATTCACAGAAAAAAGTAAACAAATCACTTCAGGAACGATTTGTATATAAAAAATTAACACCAAATATAAATTTCAAGTGTATAAAAAACTTGTTTGTTTTAATATCTGCAGTATATGCGAATTTTAGCAAAGTTTTTTTTAATAGCAAAAATGTTGTGGGTACCTTTATTATATGGTATATTTGGAACAAATAATTCTTGTTTGTCACTGAAGAAAATATCATGAATGAAATAGAATGATCCTGAAAATATCCATTTATATTTTTAATTTACTTTTAATTTCAATACATTTTCTGATAGATAAATATTTACAGTAACAAAATATTTACGATAAGCCATTGGTAGCCCCAATTTGGTTTAAGTCGGCACTGAAAATCTGTTTCCTATGAAAATAAAGTGTGGAGACGCTTGACGAGTCCCTTTCATTAGTAATTTATATCTAGTACCTATATTCTAAATTTGTAGCTTTTTTGTTTTAATAATCTGATTTTTTTAAAGTGTAAAAATGAATATTTTTACCAATTAGAAAAAAGTAAGAACCTGTTATCCTTAAGGAATTTACAACATTCACTGATACTTAAATTATCTTAGTATGCCCAAAGGAAATATTTTAAATCAAACCGTCTTAAATAATTATTTATTTTTAAATAATAAGTTTATTTTTGTGTATTTAAAATTTGACACATCTCATTTTCTTTGCGTGATTGATTACTGTTGGTTATTTGATATATTTTTTAATAACATTAACTAATACTTACTGTAACCAATTTTCCAGCTTTAACAGGTTGGCCTTGTCCTTCTTTTAAATCTTCTATTATCAAACCATTCTGAACTTTTTTAGGTGATTCTTTTTTGGGAGACTGTTTTTCGGATTTAATTGATGAATTTTTATCTTCTTTTTGTTGCTGATTCTGTTTATTCTTTTTTTCTTTATGTTGTTTTGGTAACACTGAAGTACTAGGCGATTGTGATTCCTGTTTAGATGCAACACCATTCATCTTGCTTTTATTTTTTTGTCGCTTTTTTGGGACTACTTTTTCTTCTTCACTCTCATCTTCACTTAATAAGCTCTCTTCTATCTCTTCTTCTTCTTCCAACTCATCTTCATCTTGGTCTTCTTCAGCTTCTTCAGAGCGAAAAGTATCGTCAATTTCATCGCTGTCAAATGAATCATCCAAAAGATTTTTAAGACCCAATTCACTATCACTATCACTATCATCATCATCATCATCATCATCATCATCCTCATCTTTATCTTCATCCTCGTTATCTTCCTCAAAATCTTTTATTTTCTCTGATTTCATTTTTTTTGTAGGTGCTGCAGTAAGATATTTTATTAAAAATTTGATTAAAAGTTAAGTTGTTAAAATTAACTAAAATATTTTCCAGCAATGCTTACTTTTTACCTTACTGAAAGTTAAAACCTGCTTTATTTTTTTTGTAAATGGATAATTATAATAGATAATAACAGTTTTCTCTGAATAGCAGATTAAAACAAAATTATTGTTACACACATGAATTACATTTATTTAATGAGTGTCAATCTTGGATCCACCAGAGGTTGAACGTACTTGGACAGAATTCAAGACAGTTGTCACAGGAATACAAGAACACGATATCTGATACGAGAAAAATGAGAAAAGAAAGGAGTGGATGACTTCCGAAATACTGGAACTAATGGCAAAAAAAAAGGAATAATGCAGCGCCTACAAGTACAAAGCCATAAAAAGAATAATTCAAAAAAAATGCAGAGAGGCAAAAGAATCTTGGCTTTCTCATAAATGTAAGGAAATAGAATCGCTTCAACAAAGACATGATACTTTTAACATACATTGAAAAGTTAAGGAAATGACAAATATATGTCAAAAACCTCCAGCAACAATCTTAAGAAACGAAAACAACGATGTTATTATAGGTATAGAAGCAAAGTTTAAAAGATGGAAACAGTACATAAAAGAACTATTTCACGATACCAGGCCTGAATCACCTCCAACTATAGATTCGGAGCTCAACAATGAAGGTCCAGCAAAAGACGAAGTCATTCATGCCATAAAAGCACAAAAGAGTAGAAATAGCAACGGGTTCGGATAACATCCATGCTGATGTAATTAAACTGATAGCAGATAAAGAAGGTAAAGTATTGGAGATATTAGCGTCACTATTTAACACTATTCTTATAATAACACCATACCTTCCTACTGGTTAAGATCCACTTTTATAACTCTGCCAAAAAAACAAAACGCCTCAAACTGCAACGATTACAGAATGATCAGTCTCATGTCCCACATTCTTAAGATCTTTCTAAGAATATTAAACACATACTTACAAAAAATGTAACATTGGGTTGAAGAGGACTCAATTTGGGTTTAGAAATGGTCTTGGAACCCACAAAGCACTTTTCTCCCTAAACGTGTTGACGCAAAGATGCAGAGACATGAATTTTAACGTCTATGCTTGTTTTATCAACTACCACAAAGCGTTCGATTGTGTCAAACATAATAAACTTATTGAAATTCCCAAAAAAACTGGCATCTATAGAGAAGAGATCAAAGTTAAGATAAATGGTGTCAGCATAAACAACATTAGATATGCAGATGACACTGTAATGCTATGAAAATTATATAAATGATCTACAGCTTATGATGGACCAGATAGTCCAAAATGGTGAAAGTTGTGGCCTCCAAATAAATATATCTAAAACTAAGTTGCTTATGTTTGCAAAAACCGAACTAAATGCTAACTTACTTATAAATGGAAATAGGGTAGAAGCTTTAAATATTTGGAAACAATTATTAATAATCAATGCGACCAAATGAGGGAGATCAGATCCGAATTGAACAAGCAAGGAAAGCATCCATTACAATGAGGAAATTCTTCATGTGGTTTGTAATCAGTTTAGAGCTTAGAATATGTATGATTAGGTGCTATATATTCTACGTGCTGCTTTATGGGTGGGAAGCATGGACTCTTGATCCGACTATGGAAAAGAAACTAGAGGCGTTTGAGATGTACCTATATTGACTCATACTAAAAATATCATGGGTGCAGAAAGTGACAAATGTGAAAGTGCTTTCCTGGATGGGGAAGACAATGGAACTTCTAGTTACAATCAAGAAAAGAAAAACAGAATACATGCATGTAATAAGAGGAGAAAAGTATGAGCTCCTCAGACTAATAATTGAGAGCAAAATTCAGGGCAAGAGAGTTGGAAGACAAAACTCTTGGTTGAAGGATCTAAGGAGATGGTTTGGTTTGGTTGACAGATATCTTAAGAGCTACAACTTCAAAAATTATGATTGCCAGATGGATCTCCAACCTTCTTGCGGAGACAGAGGGTTAAGAAGAAGATTTCCAAAGAGCAATAATTTCCATAAATAACAACTTTTATAATTATAAAGCTTTAAATCTAACTAAATTAGTCATTTTTAAATATTAAATAGAAGGCTGAAAAATTGAAATGCTTACGTCCATTCAGAATTTCTTGTTTATTTCGTTTTTTGTTTTTTTTCTTAACTTCCACTTCCTCTTCTTCCTCTACTTCTTCATCTTCTTCCTCTAAGTCCTCTTCAAATTCACCTTCTTCACTCAATTCTTCTGCATCATGTAGTAGATAACCAGTCAAATGTACATGACATTTACCATTGGTAGCCAGGGCTAGTTCATCTCCAGCCTAAATAGATATATTTAAAAATTTAATAGAACTCATAATACCTTATCATACTTATTTACTTGTTTGAATTGACATTTAAATGATTTGTTTAAATTAATACTGTGAAAAAAATTATTTGATTGTATTATTAAGCAACACAAGTTCTAACAAAAAACAAGATCAAAATAAACTAAAGTATGAATCTGATGTAGATATACTTTACCTCAAAATTAAGATCCAAAGGAACTTGTAATATGTCAGGTTTGCGCAGGGTACAAAGCAAATAATTTCTTCCTTCATAGCCACACATTAATTGAGTTGCTTCTTCAGAAGAAGCAGATATATCTAAAGCAGCCATTGATATATGAAAAGGCCTTTTTACCACTTGCTTGTACCGTCGTTGCGGTTCCATAATAAGACCTGCAATAACATGTATTATCTTTAATTTTCACTCTTTTACAATTATATTGAATTGCTACAATAAAATAAATTTATTTTACAACAAAATCTTAAAGTGGAAAAAACAGTTGTACATTAAAATGTTTCTCTGTTTCTTGAAATTTTTCTGTAAATGTGAAAAATTTACTATACAATATTTTAAAACATGGCAATAAATTGAAAATATTTATTTAATATAGAAATAAACCTCATTGCTGCCTATAAAAGCTTAGTGAGTTTGTTTCTACCAAAGCAACATGTAATCAGCTTTCTATTAACAATTAAATCTAAAAATTGATATCTGAGTGATTTGTAATTAATATTGTTAAAGTATTTAATAAAGTTAAAGTTTACAAACTTATAAGTAAACAGTAAGGATTATTAACAAATGTTAATAAATTAAATACACTACATAATGCACTAGTACACACAAAAGTGATCTTAAAACTAACCGCATTTTTAACGATAAAATCAGTTACGTTAAAAAAGAATGTTTTAAAATGTACATGGAAGATAATAAAATTATAGAATTATGTATCAGATTAAATTTCCTTTTATAATATGAATTAAAACCTGCTAGATGTAATGTAAAAACATGAGTAATAATATTTTTTTAATATTGAGGATTGTACATCCTTGAAATGATAATTTACGTTAAAAAAAATCAAATTACAATATAAAAAACTTATAGCCATTTTTTGTACAACCAACACGTGGTGTAATTCTAAATAAAATCAACATACGATAACATTTTTACTTACTCCAAAACATTTTTGTAATTTTTAAATGAACACTTTCAACTACAAACAGAAAACTTAAAATTAAATTTTTCCTAGATTCTAAGAGGAAAATTCGGACACTCCAACCGCTTTAAGATAGACGTGGGAAAAGTAGTAAAAGGTTTAACCGTTCTTCTTTTTCCGGTTTCTCTCAAATAGAAAATACTTGACCGAGTTGGACAGTTTGACTAGAAGAAATTATGTAGCTGTGTTAAAATATTTTGGCTGAAGTCCTTTAGAAACTTGTGACAATTTAAATTTTCAATTTAAAAGAACTCGTGTACTTTTATCAAGTTAACAAATTTTATGAATTTATTTTAAAAGATATGTTTATCTATTATGACTTTCATAAACGATTAAACAGAAACTTCATCCTTCAAGGTTATCTTACATTTCCTAAAATACTATATTTAATTAGGAATTCTATCATTTAACTGTCAAGCTTGATAACTAACAAATAAATAAAACTACTTTATAAAATAAATAAAGAAAGATATTAACCATCAATTTTAAAAGGAATAGTTAATAATAGCAAGTCTGGTCCATACATTTGAATTGAAAAAAGTATTGGCAACCCTGATTCACTGAGCAATCTGAGCATGCGCTCTTTTTCCATTGACAGCTACTCGTTGATGAGGTTGTCTGTGGAGTTAAATTAAATTTTTTTAAAATAAAATCCATCCGCATAAGATTTAATTCCCAAAATGGTCCAAAAGAAAGTACGTATTTTAAATTATATTTTTCTCTTCATATTTTAATTTATGATTATAATCTTTTAATACAAAATGAAACTAACGTTGACATGATAAATGTTTTGATTTGTTTAATGTTGGAAAATTAAAAGCATGTTGTATGAAGTTATGTATCATTTCAATTTACATAGTACAAGTATCGAGGTTGATAAAGTATTATTAAATTGCACACAAATCAAGTGTAGGGGATAGGTTGCAATTTTATGATGACCGTATTTGCTATCTGCAAAAGTATTGAAGAAAACCATTCTACCACCATAGATTGTCTGATATTTAGAAGTGTGTCTTAGTATTGTGATGATTTAATTGTGTAAGATTTTACAGTATATTTGTTTTTAGCCTAAGAAGAAGGTAGGCAAAAAAGTTGCTGCAGCCCCTCTTGCAGTTAAAAAAGTCGAAGCCAAAAAAGAAGTTAACCCTCTTTTTGAAAAAAGACCTAGAAACTTTGGAATTGGTATGTAGTATTGATTATGATAGTTATGGTTTTAAGGTTTTTGATTTTATAGGTCAGGATATTCAGCCTCCGCGTGACTTATCCAGGTTTGTAAAATGGCCCAAATATATCCGTATTCAAAGGCAAAAGGCTGTATTACAAAAAAGATTAAAGGTTCCACCACCAATCAATCAGTTTTCTCAAACCATTGACAAACAAACAGGTAACACTTCTAGTAGTTCATATAAAGTTAAGTTAGTATTTTTAGCAATAGAGCTAATTATTTATATATTTTTAGCCACTCAGCTTTTTAAAGTTTTGGAAAAGTATAGGCCAGAAACTGCTCTTCAAAAGAAGAATAGGTTAAAAGCTAAAGCTGAAGCAAAAGTAGCTAAAAAGGAAGAAGCACCTTCTAAGAAACCCAACACCTTAAAGGCTGGTACTAACACAGTTACAAAGCTTATTGAACAGAAAAAAGCCCAATTGGTTATTATTGCACATGATGTTGATCCCATTGAGGTAATAATTTAAAACAAACAAGAAAAGTTTCTAAATGTAATTAAAAATTTGTTAGTTTTCGAACAAATGTGAATTATCTATGATGTTTTTTGAATTTCTTCAGCTGATAAATAATTATCAATATTTATTTTAAAAATGAAGACACTTGACTCTGAGCCTAACCAAAAAAAATTGTCGATGTTTTCTTGGATATCTTTTTGTTAACGATTGACATGTGTTTTAATATTTTAGTTGGTTCTCTTCCTACCAGCACTTTGTAGGAAAATGGGTGTTCCATACTGCATAGTTAAAGGCAAAGCAAGGCTTGGACTTCTGGTAAGACGCAAGACTTGTGCAGCTGTAGCTCTTACTCAAGTAGATTCTGGAGATAGGTATGTATTTATATTTGATCTGATTTTTTATCTCGATTAAAATAAAAGATTTTAGTATAAATGTTTATAAAATGTAAAGTTCTTTTATCTAACTATATTTCAAATTGTCCAGATCCAGTTTCAATAAACTACTGGAAGTTATCAAAACAAACTTTAATGATCGTGCCGATGAAATTAGGAGGCACTGGGGTGGTGGACTTCTTGGATCTAAATCTGCTGCTCGAATTGCCAAACTAGAAAGAGCCAAAGCAAAGGAGCTGGCTCAGAAACAAGGATGAGCAAATAAAATATTGTTTAAATTACAAGTGTAATAAATACATTTATAAGTTAAATTGTGTTTTTATATTATTTATTTTTAATGGAAAGTACCAAATAAATATTTAGTCAATTAAATTGTTAAGAAAAAAAATCAAACTTTGCTGGTAGGAGGTTAACAGTTAAAGGTTTGTAATTTCATTACAATTTATAATTTAATAAATAATAATATAATATAGCTGTAAATTTGTATTTAATAAATTATAAGATGTAAGTAAAATACCACAAGAGGTATTTATTGTGATTATCAAATAATTGCTTGTGATGACATAAAACCAATTGTCAATCATTAATGTGATTCCACAGGAAGAGTGGGATTTAATCCATTACCTACTCAGTAGTGCTACAGCCCCTGATGGGCCTTGGCTGAGAACAATTTGCCTCCATCTATCTCTATCTTCCATAACTTTTAGACCATTCCCGATGTCCATATTTTTCAAAGGTCTGATGTTATATTATTACGCCACCTTAATCTCGGTCTTTCTTCTGGTGCTCTGTATTAAGTGGACCATTCTATCCTCTGGCTGTCTTCATATGTGCCCTGCCCATCTCAACCTTTGTGTTCAGTTTTGGCTGATTGTATATTTGTTTTAGTTCTGCATTTGTTTCGATTTGGTAGCTCTGCGTATCTTGGGTTTTGGTGGGTCCTAAAATTTTCCTCGGCACTTTTCTATCGAATCTTTAAATGAGTTCCTCATTTTGCACTGTGAGAGTCCAAGTTCTCAGCCGTACATTACCATGGCTCTTATCACGGTCTAATACGTTTTGATTTTTGTTTTCCTAGTCATGTATTTGGGCTGTTAGTATATCCTTTAGGGGCGTATAAGCACCTGTTAGCTGACAAAGCATATGTGTCCATGGTCACATTTTGTCCTACCCTAGCTCTGCCTGGTCTTGAGACATGCATATATTTTGTTTTGGCCTCGTTGACTTTAAGCCCCATATATTTTTGATTTTGTAAAATAGTTCTTTTACTTTTATGGCGCTTATGCTCACCGCGTCTATATCGTCGGTATATGCTAGCAGCAAGTTTGATCCACTGGCCCCGAATAGCTGTTTCGATTTTGGCTTCTCTTACTACTTTCTCCAATGCGATATTAAAAAGCGTGCGTCTCCCTGTTTAAGAAACTCATCTGAGAGGTCATCACCAATCTTTACCCTGCACCTTGAACCCTCAACACAAGCTCTGGTTACTCTGTAACAAACTATAGGAGGGGAATTTTTTTACCATTGGATATCATAATACCTCCGTAGTTCTGCTGCGAACCTTTTCTCTTGTTAAGTGGCACGATAACAGCCTTGCACCAGATATGGAAAAATATTTAAGAACGTGGAAATTTCAATGCAAAACATCTACCTGGGCGGTGGCTAGTCGACCAGCACAAAATATAAATATTCGCGATAAATAATCAAGTAATTAACTACACTACTCTAATTTGAATAGTCCCCACTCAGGCGACATGTGTTAGCTCTGTTGACCATCAATATTAGCGACGGAGGGTACGTCCGACTTATGGGGAAAGAGACTTTTTGCAAGAGATCAAATAATTTTTCTTCTAAAAATGTGCATTTTTACCATAACGGCTTTAAAAATAAAAAAATATTCCACCAATTAAAAAACATGAAAGATAAACTAAAAATTTAAACTCTAAAAAATGTTACAAATCAAAAAGATGAAAATAAATGTAAGCAAAACGAAAGTAATGGTTTTTGAAAGAAAAGAAATCATGACAAACTGTGAAGTTTCAATTGAGGGAAAAAGAGTGGAACAAGTAAATGAATTTGTGTATTTGGGTTCAAAGTTTACGAGAGATAGAAAGTAGTATAGCTTTATGAACATCCAGAAAGTGTCAAAAAAGGCACGTCTGGATGTGCATAGAGGAGTGTTGGTTCCTACACTTATGTATGGTAGTGAATGTTGAGTTTGGCAGAAAAAGCATGAAAATAGGATTAATGCTGCGGAGATGAGTAGTCTGAGAAGTATAGCCGGAGTGACTCGGTTGGATAAAGTAAAGAATAATGAGATAAGAAAAAGCTGTGGTGTAAAAGAAGATGTGGTTACAAAGATAGATAAAGGAATGCTTAGATGATTTAGACACGTAGAAAGGATGGATAAAGGAAGATTGACGAAACAAATTTATAAGGCGAGTGTGAAAGGACAAGTCGGTAGAGGTCGACCTCGGCGAACATATCTCTATCAGATTAACATTGTTTTGAAGAAAGGCAAGGTCAAGAGTACCAACAACCGACGAGCATGTATGAGAGCAGTGATGAAAGAAGAGTAAGCAAAGGATGTGTGTAAGAACCGTAGCAAGTGGAAGGAAGTGGTCTCTGCCTACCCCTACGGGAAAAAGGCATGACTATATGTATGTATGTACATTAGATTTGTAATATTTTTTTAGAGTTTAGCAACCGTTACGTAGAGTGCTTCAATAATCGTCTTGTTTTGTAAACATTCTAATCCCACTCGCATCGAATTTTGTTATTTGGAGTGGTTTTTAATAGGTATTTCATAAATAATGTAATAGTATATTACACACCTAGGACAGTAAAGTAAGAAATGTCTCAGAGCACATCATATATGTGTTTTGAGACATTTCTTACTTTAATGCTAGTGGTGTATATACAATTTTTCTCCCTACTGTAGGCGGAAAGTGGCAACTTCGTTTTAAGTAGCGGGCCGAAAGTGACGCTTTCTGCACAGTAGAGAGAAAATATAATTTTGGATTTAGTGTATTTTTTTAAAGTATGAACGGTTTTTTTGTAAAAACTAGAAACCAAATTTGTCCTGAATGTCATTTTTCAACTTGAAACCAAGTAATAAAATAAACTCGAACACTGTACAGAAATAAAAATTTATTTTAAAGACAGGTAACATTTTTTACAAATTATTGTCCTATTTAATATTTATAACTATTTGCTGAAAATGGCAATAAAAGAAGGAACTTATTGTATAATTGACGTAGATGATGAGTACTTGAGTCATTTTTGATACAGACTTGCGATGTTAGTAGAAAACAAATTATGTAATCCTCCATTATTTATAAAATAAAAAAGAATCGACCGATTTATAATTTTTAAATTTTGTGTGAAACATTAATTTTATTTTAAATTTACTTTATGTAGTATGCTTTTTACAAATTTTGATGATATACGAGTATTTAAAAATTACAAACTGTAATAAATCGGGGATGTTTTTATTTTGAATTTCAATACACATGTTGTAAACAGTAAATCCTTATTTTTGTGTTTATTTGTATATTTATTATTACAAAACATTAAACATAACTTTGTGAAAATTATTTGAATTAGACAACCACAATATGGGAATTAACATCAATAACATTAAACAAGAAAACGCCACCAAAGGTACAGTTACATGTAACATGTTCTTAAAAATTTTGCAGTGTCAACTAAAATTTTTATAAAACTTTTAAAACTATTTTTCCAGTATTGTTCTTGGTTTTTTTTATAAATTACCATGTTATTTTATCTGTGTTTAAGAGACATAATTTTCGTTACATAATAAAATAATACAATACTGAAAAGTACATTAAACAGGTAGCCTTCAATAATCTTAGTCATAAAAATATGACAATTGTAGTAAATAAAAGATTTTGGTTACACTGAAAATTTATTATAGTTACAGAAATTAATTAAAAAATATACGTAGGTAGAGTTTTATTACGGAAGTTTAACTGTATTATTTTTTAGATTGTATTTGTATTATTCCCACACTTAAATTTTGTATAATTGGTTGCATACTTATGCAAACTTACAAACGATGTACAGGTAGTGTGAAAAATATACATACAAATACATTTTCTTTTATCATATTTAATTCTAATATTAACTTCTTATTTTTGTTACGTTACCAAATACTTTTTGATATAAATAACGTAAGAAGTATATTAATATGACTGGTTGAAAAATTCAAATAAGTATTGAATGGAAAACATTTTAAACCTTTCCATTTTCCGTTTTTGTTTTCTTTTGAAAAATATGTGTACAAAATTTCTATTTTCTAAAATTAAATGTAAACACGATATTTATTTTAATTTAAAATTTGTTTTGTGTTTCGTCCTGAACATGCTTTTTTACTACTGATTCTTAATCTACTTAAATGCAACATAAATAAAATCACAGACAAATAAAAATCCATCAATTAGATTCGTTTGGCCCGTGAGTTTTAGTTTTTTAGAAAACCAAATTGCTCAAAATAAACTAAATTAACAGATGCTGAGTATGATTTGAAAACAGTAAAAACAAACTCCAATGCACGTCATCAATGACGTACCTAGTTGATTCAAAGCAGTGAGATATTCAGTTTGGCCAACGACCACTGGGATACCCAAATTGTCTCTAGAATAAATAAATTAAAGTCCTTTGAACACATTGTTTCATAACAGTTTATGTTGCAGTATTATTTGTTTACAGATAGGATAAAATAACATAATGAAACTTGTTTATATTAGTACCAAGTAATAGTAAGGATACATAAAAAACTATAAAATTAAATTTAAATGCGACACAAATCATTCGAAGTCGGCGGCCTTGTCGATCAACATGCATTGTTGCTGCTTTAATTAGTATCTTTTCAGGCCGGTATGGTTTGGTTTTGACAACAATACGCTATTTGTTTCACGTTCAACTTTTAATTGGGTATTCTTAAAAACTTATCCTTGCAGAAAAAAAAATAGTTTCATATTTAAAATAATGGCAAGATTTTCAAGTGTTAACATAACTCTAAATTTCCTATAATTTTTAGATTCTTTTATAATTCTGACAATCTGGCAAAGGTGTGTAGCTCTTCATAAGGATAATAACCAATAGACTAACTTCGAAGCTCGATAGTTACCAAACGGTAGAGCAAGCAGGATTCCGGAAGGGCTACAGTACAGCTGATCATCTTATAACCGTAAGAACGCTGATAAAGAAAGAAAATGAATATCACCTAGACTTATATATTGGCTTTATCGATTATGAAAAAGCCTTTGATTCCATAGAACAATGGGCAATAGAGAGAGCTAAGAACAACTGCAAAATAGACTCTCGCTATAGAATTCTCATACACAATATAAACAAAAAAGCAACAATGACAGTACAGATAGGTGGGAACACTAAACCAATACCAATTAACAGAGAAGTTCGCCAAGGCGACGTTATCTCACCAAAATTGTTTACACTCGCACTTGAAGACGTGTTTAAGAACATCGACTGGACTGACAAAGGAATAAATATTAATGGAAGAACACTGAGCCATCTGCGGTATGATTACTCAACTATTGAGAGCTTCGGAAGAAGTAGGTCTCAAGATGAATCTGGAGAGGAAAAAGATAATAACGAATACACAGGACTTCAGACAGATAACACTCATTGAGAAAAATTTGAAAACAGTAAGCGTAAACATACACCTAGGACAAATAATGAAAGTAAACAAGGAAAATCAAACTGCGGAAATTACAAGACGAATAAAGCTGACTTGGGCAGGTTTTGGAAAGCTGAGCTGGTTACTGAAAAGTAGTAAAATACAACAATATCTGAAAACAAGAGTTTATGATCAATGTATCCTTCCTATACTCACTTATGACTCACAAACTTGGACTCTTACCAAGGCTAATATGGATAAAATTACAAAGACACAAATAACGATGGAAAGATCAATGTTGGGAGTGAAACGTAGTGATAGAAAAACAAACGAATGGATAAGAAGTAAAACTAAAGTGAAAGACGCAGGATAACATGCCGCCCGATTAAAATGGAGTTTCGCAGGACATAATGCCCGTCTAAAAGACAAAAGATGGAATAATGAAATACAGTAATGAAGACCATGGCTAGGTCAAAGACAGAGGAAGGCCACAAATGAGATGGGGAGATGACATAAAAAAGATTGGCGGACTTCACTGGAAGCAAATGGCGCAAAATAGATGGATTGAAATAGGAGGGGCCTACGTCCAAAGTTGGATCACTTGAGGCTAAAGAAGAAGAAGAAGAAGAAGTGTATCTGTGACGCTATTAAATTCAGTGACGTGCATCGGATTTTGTTTCGCATTAACTATATGTAGCGTAGTCATCATTCTAAAAATTCGAACATCGAACAATAAGTATGAATCGATAAATTAAAAATAAAATATATTGTTCTATTATTTACCAAGATCTCATTGAAATATTTTACTAAATATATTTTTCTTCGATTTAACTTTATTTTTGAAAAGACCATTTTTATATTTTGGATACATTCTTGTAAAAATGTAGTCATAGATAATTTTAAATAAATACCTTATCACTCACAAAATAATATTTAAAAGTGTTAATTGTTGATAATAACAAATCTAATTTTTAAAACATTGTCATTTGATCGGTACATAGAGTTGCTATTGTTAACCAAGAATATATATTTTAGTGATAAAAAAATAAAAGGGTTCTATATAAACATGAAGAAAAAATTATGAACACGAAGAAAATGTGGTTAAAACAATGTATTAAAAATACGTAGTTGAGCTTCGTCAACGTATCGCGAAGTCAATTAAAATCTCAATTATTCTTAACATATTCTTTTTAAATCGATTATTTTTTAATAATAAATTAATTACTTGGCGTTACGACTATTTAACGCATGTTATGTAGAAATAAGTAAAAACGTTTTCTAATAAATAAAACCATAAAACTGGACATTAATTCATACCTTTGTTAATTTATCACAAGTCAGTGTCTGTTTATTTAGCATATTTACAAATAAAATTTGCGCTACCTAAACAAATCTTTATATTTCAAAAATATCTTCTGTAACTGTTGTAATGATCCCAAAGTCCCTGCTTTAGTTCCTAGACACATCATTTTCTGATCTTTATCTAAATGTTCGTCACATTTCACCGAATGAAAGATGTGTATTAAACCGGGATCAACACTTCTTACTATGTTTAAGTTTGATTTTATAGCATTGTCATAAAATGTCACATCTTCTGCGCCCCATCCGGAAATCTGCAAATCGAACCCTCCCAAGCGGATGTAGTCGCTCTTGAAAAGGCTGACAATTCCGAAGCCGAATTGTCGCCAAAAACCGTGCAGATCATCAATTGGACCTGAAATGACAACAATTATTTACATCTTATTTTTGTATCCAGTAAGAGTGCCAGTTTAAAATATCTGTAAAATTCAATAAGGAAATAATTTTTCTATAAGTCTTTTTCATTTACTAGGGTTACAAATACATATACAATAATATTTTTTTCTGCTTCATGTTCTAACAAAATATACAGATTCTTTGTCCTTTCCACAGACTCTGCAGGAATCATTTTCCATAACGCCCATCTTCTTTAGATGTTCACTGACTTGGTGGTAATCTGAGTGATTCCTATTAGCTGTTTTAGGACTTTTTTTATTTAAAAGTAACAGATTGTTGTTCCCAAAGTATAACCAGTCCAATAGACTTTTGGCCTTTTCTAGGATATTTAAGAATAAGGATTTTAGCCCTTCCTCCCATCTGAGAAAATTGAATTAAGTATATAATTATTAGTAAACAATATTGATTATAATTGAAAAATTCTTTTATAAATTTAAAAAATATTGTTTCCAATATAAGTATGTACTTACAACTTAATAAACAAAATAAGAGAAAGGTAATATTACTTTAAAAAATTACAAATAAGTACATTAAAATCAATTTGAACAATAACAAAACTGAAAAAATTTGATTTTTTAAATACCTCATGAATGTAACAAACGATTTCTTGAATAAGAGAAAGAAAATAAAAGACCCTTTGAAAAATTAAATGGAAGAGAAGTGGTTCTCAAGAAGGTTCAACATTACAAATTATTAGAGGCCTTTTCATAGATTATGATTAATGTAATTATTAGATAAGAGTTAGAACGACTAATAGTCAGACAGAAAGAACTAGTGATTAATATTTTGAAATTTGTACTTACTATTCTTCGGACACATCCACTTTGACTCTTCGTATTTCTCATTCAATAATTTTGGATTATACAAACTGTACACTATAGGAAAGTATATTTGTTTACTCTGGACGGTATTTCTTCGAATTCGTTGAAGACTAGCCGTGTCGAATACCATATCTACATCTATGAACAACATTAGGCTATCGTCCTGTAGTTCATCTACTCCGAGTTGTAAAGCCCTACCTCTAGAAAATACCTCTTTAGGAGTGATAGTCTTTATTACTCGATAAGGATATTTTTGCGCTAAATTATCTGTAATTTCCAAACTTTTATGGTAATCTTGAGCAGACTCTTCGTTTTCGTAAAGTACTATGTACAAGTTAGTAGCTTGTTGATTTTTTAAACAAACATCTTCGTACAAGTGCATAAATCGTTCGAACACTGCATAACGACCACTAAGAGGTAGAATAAAATTAACGTAAGGTTCTTGGTTTTTGTAATAACTTAATAAGGGATGCAGTTTTTCGTTTATTTTGGAAAATATTTGATTGACTATCTTTTTGTGAACTGGTAACGAATCTGAACTGATTAGATTCCTATTAAGATGGTCGTAGTCTTCTACTTCTCTAACAAAAATGCCTACAACATAAGACACAAGTATTAATCTATACATATGGAATTAAGAGTCAGCAACTCCTTAAAATATTATGTCAAGTTAAGAAGTCAATTTTTAATTGATAATAAATTAAGTATTAGGTTTTCAAATTTTCTTTACATGACCGACGATGAGATTGCTGGTAAAAAACTTTTAGGGTGCATCGACGAAGGCAAAATGTGTATATCAAAAGGCAAAGATGATTGTTCATAATAATTTATGCTTGCACCTACACTATTGCACGAAAGCGAGAATTGATTATGCAAAACATATCAAATAAACAACGAAGAGATCGGATAGTTTGAACGAATTGCATGCGCAGGTATTGCAAAAGTAATAAATTAAAAATGACATACTTTAAAGTTATATTTTTTGGTAAAGTTATTTTTAAAGTGTTAAAGTACCTACCTGCAAAAGTTTGTTGAACGTAAGCATGGCGTCTGACTTGCACTGTCATCTTATGGCCTCTATATTTTCTATACACTAATAACAAATCTAAAATTAAGTCTACTCCATAAATTGGATCCAATCTATAATATCCGTATAAAATTTCTTTAAAATCTATTACTCTTCCTCTTTGTTTTGAATACGAATTAATCAGTTCCATAATCTGAAAGACAAGAAAACATTAATCGATAAAGTAGTACAAAAAAGTACATACCAACATTTGATTAACATTCCCTGTATCTGTGCCGGGACCCTATAATACATAACTCTAAGTAACATCAAACAAAAGTAAAAAAAAATCTGTGTGTGAAGTTCACTAGCAGTAGAAGTGAAACTTCAGAAAACAGAGCCCAAGACATTTATTGTGAAAATAGTTGAATTTTATTAATCTGTTCCATGTAAATAAACATAAATGTACACAAAATATTTGTAACAAATATCTTTCATCGTACGCCTAAGTTAACTATTTAAACAACAGTGGGAAAGCTACATACGAAGCACCGCGCAAAGAGGAGACCTATAACGCTCTGTAATGTATTCTATTTCATTCTATAGCAGGCTTAATCCTATGAATTAATGTGTTTGTCTCTTTTTAGTGTCGCTTTTTTCGTTTCATCGAGTTTGAAATCACAACGATTCTAAAGAAATTTGATTTAAAAAAATTGAGACCAGTCAAAAGATTAGTTTAAATTAGCATAAACATTAGCATAAACATTCTTGGCTGAAGGACATCCGAAGATGGTTTGGTTGCTCATCGCTTGACGTATTCCGCATGGCTGTATCTAGAACCCCGTTAGCCATTTGAATCGCCAACCTCCGAAAGGGGACGGCGTCTTAAGGACCCTAACATAAAATTCCACATTAGCCAGTGGGCTATTTTAGTACCGTATACTAATATTGACGTATGAAAGATAGTTGTTGGCGAAAGGAGACGGTCTTAGTGGATTCAAGTTCCCCACTATCTTTTATTGCGACCATCGTATTTATTATCTAAAATTATGTAAATAAATTTTAGTTACTATTGATTGCGTGGTTTAAGAAATTTATTGACATTTAGGACGTATTCGAATAAAAAAATTAACATAACACCTTTCAACAATCAGATAACATTATTTTATCAAAAAACCGAATTTTAAGCAAATCGCCAATGTTATCAGTTTAAAATGAGATAAATAAACACAATTCATAAATATTTGGGAATAGAATATTAAATAAATTAAATTAGTAGCCATTTTTCAATAACATTTTTATGCGTAACCAAAATTTCTACATAATTAAAACAACTACAAAGATATTCCTTACCTCTCTAACTACATCACTCAAGCCTTCTTTTAGAGACGAACCTATCCTCTTTCTAGGATTGTTATCCCTATGAGTATATAATGTTTTGGAAATAAGTTCCCATTCTAAAACTTCTTCCAATGAATTAGGAGTAAATCTGTTCAAACCTGCCGGTACACCTGCAAAGAATTAACATAAATGTTTCATTAGTGGAAAGCATTACACTTCACATATATTTAAAAATATTTGCGGTCCGTACTTATTGATGTTTGAAAGAAAGTTTGGTTAATTCTATTGTAAAAAGAGAAATTATTTGACTAATATCCACAGAAATTTTTTAAAGAACATCATTTTTATTTTAGTTGGATAATAGGTCACAGGATTTTTTACCTGGATTTAGGACTACATTTTTTGCAGGTATTTTTTTTTGTGAATATGTCTAATTTCATAAAAGTACTACTGGTGTCTAATTGAAAATAACTGTTAGCTTGTTAATACAAATGGTATGGAAGGTGAGAAAATCTTCATATGCAAGCGAGTTGTTAAATATGGGGGTTGTAGTTGAAGTATGTTTTTTTGTAATTGTTACTGGTACCATCATGGAGGACTGTTCCTCGATAGACTCATAAAGAAATTTTGTCAGCTTCGGGTAATTGATTAGTTTTTTTTTGTGGTGAACAAAATAATGATAATGCAAAAAAGCACAAAAGTACATAAACATAGTCACGCTTTTTTCCTGTAAGAGTACAAAAGTATCGTGGACGATTATGCGAATGAGATTATTACTTTGTTGATACTGGTCATAAAGTGGTTAAGTTTAAGATGTGAAAGAAAAACATAATTTTGACTGTCCCAGTTTGAAAGTATTTACAAGGATGCAGCCAAGGATAACATCGACTTATTCGATAGTTGTATTTTATTTTTTCTGTTTTCCAGAACCGTAAAACCGTAGACATATAAAAATAGACCACGGAAGTGGTCGTGCAAGTATGGTTTAATAGGGAAAGTTGCATAAGGGGATTGCTATCCTTGTCTTGAGCATAGGTATACGTACAGTGTTTTAAAGTTTATAGTTTTGTTTGATAACGATTCAATTTATTAATTTCTTGCCTATTTATCTGTAGAAAATCTACACAAAAAATATAAATCATGTTCAAATACTAAGTGTGGCATGACCTACTTATAAACTTCTACAACCTAATACAGTCATATCTAAGCGACAGACACTTTTTTGTAAAACAAGGAGAAGAGTTTTTTTTTTTTATGAAAATAGTATCAAAAAGGGTAGACTTATCGTGTGGGCCGCGGACGGCCCGCACTGCGACTATTAGAAGGGGAATGGATTATAGAAAGGAGATGATTGTGGACACGCTTTTTAAAAAGTTGCAAGTCATAGTTCTCTGGAAAAACTGATTTTGGAAGCTTATTCCATTCCGTAGCAGCCCTGTAAAAGAAGGATTCTTGATGAAGATTGGTCCTTGTAGTGTCAATCTTGAGAGTAAATGGGTGAGACTGATCAGCGTGCCGAGTTCTTCGGCCGAATGTGGCCAATGGTGGTACAAGAATTTTTATTTCTCTGGAGCATCTGCCATGGAAATATCTGTACAGCAATGACTGGTCTGCAACTCTTCTTCTGTGTTCTAGAGGGTGAAGGGTATCTGTGAGAGTTGAGCTGTTTATCAAGCGAATGGCACTTTTCTGAATGGAATCTAGAAGACGAAGAGAAAGCCTCCATCACGACCTCTGCGTCAAAAGTGTTATAGAAGAAATCTCGGAAAGGACAAAAGCGTACAAGAAGCGAATCACTAATCATCCAAATATGCTGGCAGTCAATCTAATGAACACCCAAACAGTTGCCAGTAGACTAAAAAGAAATATTCCTCAAGACCTTCTCTGAGAGCCACAAAAATAAACGGAGCAGTCACTGGACAGCTTTCGTGCAAGCCCTTTAATTAAATAAAATCTTACACATATTGCTAAATATCTGCAAGATTGATAGATTGCAATAATGACATAAAAAAAACTAAGTTTGTTGAGAGATCTAAAAGTATAATCTGTCAAAGTACTTTTTATAAATACAGTATATACTAACAAGTGTAAACTACGTTTCTGAAATTGATTTCGATTTTCCTATTAAGCAAGGCATGTATACGGCCACTTTACCACTTTTTTTAGTTAAAAATTATTTCATTATTTAAGCCTCCCAAGTGGTAAATTAATTACATAATAAACTAATAAGCCATTTGTTCACAAAATATTTTCCCAAACAAAATAAAAATGTTTTTTTGGTGCCAAAGGTGGAAGAATGCTCTAGGCTTTACAGGATACCTTAAGTATGTACTCTGATTTTACGCCAGAACAATGTCACAACTGTATTAGAATTTGTGCTTTGCATTTCGATAGTTTTGCCAACTATTTTTATATTAGTTTACAATGTAGGTACATGTATATTTATTATCTTCATTTGCTAAAACTACAGATTCAATATTTTTTAGTAATACAATGGCTCTCTTTTTATTTCACTTTTGCGAAACCACTCGTGCACTAATATTCGCCGGGCGAAACCAACTTACGCTGGTAGTCCCTCTGAAAAGTCGCCGTTTTACGATCGAGCACAGGTTACCGCGGCACTGCTTTGATCTCGAAAGATAAAAATCCCGACGGAGAGTGCTATTATACACAAAACTACAAACAATAATTTAAAAATTACAAAGCTTTAGCATGTAAATGCTCGTTAAAGCAAAATCGCGGCTAAACAGAGAGAGACATACTCTTATGCAGCTATCTCTTTTTATTTTTTTATCGCTTTTCACACCCTCTTTCATGGTCTATTCTTTAAGAAATTCGAATACGTTTATATAACAAATTATTCATTTATTTAAATAAAATATTGTTTAAATATGTATAATGCAACAGAAGTAGCTTGGCGGGCGAGAGATCAAAAAATCTGCACACGACGAAAACATTCGAATAACGATCCGATCGGCGACGACGAAATTTTCAGTAATCGTGAGTCTCAAGTACAATCGGAGGAAGAAGTTTACGAATGTGAATTATATTCAGCCGAATATTTGTTATTTTAGAGGCTAGTCGCCCGCCAAGCTACTTCTGTTGCACTGAAAATATAACGTTAAATTTTGTTATTTTTGATCTCGTATATAAGTTAATTGATTAGCATTATAATTAGGAGATATTTTATTCTGTGGGCAAATATTTTTACGTACCTAATATGCTGGTGTCGCCGAGGTAACCGTTCGATCCTCTTTTATTGGGAAAAAGTAATAAATGCGGAGCAAGTTCTGCAGAATGCACTCTACTAACACGATATCCTAGTTCTTGCATAGATGCTGCGATGTCTCGGTGCAACAGGATGTTTTCTTGCTGGTATTTTTGTATTTTCAGGCCCTTGAATAAACATATTAACTTAATACTTTTTCATCGAGTTAATATCTCAAAATATTTCCAATACTGCTGATGGAATTTTTAATGAATTAGTCAAATTGATAGAAAAATTTACATATTTTTTTCACAATAATTTTATGACAAATAATACTAGAGTTTTCTTCAAATGACGTCGCTTTAATAAAATCCTAAATATAAAGTATGTAACTAACTTAAGACCTCTATCAAAAAAATATATTTTAATTTTTGCTTAAGGTGTTGATAATAATTAAACTTATAAATGTAATTGACTACAAGGTCTCTAGTACCAAATTCCATTCAGTAGTCGCACAACAGATTATTAACGAACACTATACACACACAAGTTAATATTAAGCACCGTATCCTTGAGAAAATGCAACTTTATTTCCTTATCCAATAATATTGATCCTTGATCTTTGAGATGGGATAATAAAAAAAATTTACGATAAAAATATTTTATTTTATATTTTTAAAAATAATTTCGTATTTGTTTGTAAAAAGAATCCAGCCTTTCTTACGAAGTTCATGGTTGTATAGGGTGAGATTTTTTTAAAATCGGTAGGTTCTAGGTTGGTGTAACCAAATATGTTGAACCTTATTCTTCCCAGGCCGGGGCATGAACATAGTACATATATGTTCGGCAGTTTCGTCTTCCACGCAGCAAAACCGACAGTCCGTTTGTTGGTTCAGACCTATCTTTCTGAGGTGGTATCTTAGACGACAGTGTCCTGTAAGCAGTCCCGTTAGAATACGCAGGTCATTTCTGCTCCATTCTAGGATCTGCTTAGTTGTGTTTCTCGAGGGTTTAGGTAGAAACGCCTTCGAGTGAGTTAACCCTGGTATATCGGACCAGTACGTGAGTATTTTCCTCTCCGCCCAGTCCGAAATAATTGTTTTGGCGGCACTTGTGGTGACTCCAAAAACCGGTTCTGGTTCAGTGAACGCAGATTAGGCTCCCTGTTTTGCAAGGGTGTCGGCTTTGTCGTCTCCCTCCACCCCCTGGTGCCCAGGTACCCATAGTAGGGTCCTGTTGTTCGCACCAAGGTACTCTAGGGATTCGATGCAATTCCATACAAGTTTAGAATTTATCTTGTTGGAGCTCAGTGCTTTTAAAGCAGCCTGGCTGTCTGATATTATACTTATGTTTTTGTTTGCTAGAGGTCTGTTGGTCAACTCTCTTGCACACAATTCGATAGCGAATACTTCAGCCTGAAAGATTGTAGAAGAAAAAACAATATAAACTCGTGATTTCAAAATGTATGTCGATTTCAAATTTTGTTTTCAAAAACTTGAAATGATATTTATTTGGTATGCCCATGAAATATTAAGGACGCGTAATTAATAGCTCTTGTGACGTCAGCATCGAGCATCCTAGCTGCATACTCAAAGTTCCCTGAAATTTTATGATTTTCAAATGGTGCTTGTCGAAATATTACAGAATAATTTGTAATAAAAATTTGGCAAACATATCATTTAGTGGTAATATTTTCATTATTTGCACCTTTAAACGAAAGAAATAGTTTTTGAAAGAGAAGAAAGCATGACGAACTGTAAAGTTCTGATTAAGAGTGAAAGAGTGGAACAAGTAAATGAATTTGTGTACTTGGGTTCAAGTTTACGACAGATGGAAAGTATGACAGCGAAGTTCCCTGAAATTTTATGATTTTCAAATGGTGCTTGTCGAAATATTAAAGAATAATTTGTAATAAAAATTTGGCAAACATATCATTTAGTGGTTATATTTTCATTATTTGCACCTTTAAATGAAAGAAATAGTTTTTGAAAGAGAAAAAAGAATGACGAACTGTAAAGTTCTGTTTAAGAGTGAAAGAGTGGAACAAGTAAATAAATTTGTGTACTTGGGTTCAAGTTTACGACAGATGGAAAGTATGACAGCGACATTGAGCGAAGAGTGTTGGCAGGAAAACAAATGAATGGGGCACTGTATAACTTTATGAACAGCCAGAAAGTGTCAAAAAAGGCACGACTGGCTGTGCATGGAGGTGTGTTGGTTCCTACACTTATGTATGGTAATGAATGTTGGGTTTGGCAGAAGAAGCATAAAAATAGGATTAATGCTGCGGAGATGATTAGTCTGAGAAGTATAGCCGGAGTGACTCGGTTGAATAAAGTGAAGAATAGTGAGAGAACGCTGTGGTGTAAACGAAAATGTGGTTACAAAGATAGATAAAGAAATGCTTAGATGGTTTGGACACGTAGAAAGGATGGATGAAGGAAGATTGACAAAACAAATTTATAATGCAAGTGTGAATGGACGGAAGTCGGTAGAGGTCGACCTCGGAGAACATATCTCGATCAGATCAACATTGTTTTAAAGAAAGGCCAGGTCAAGAGTACCAACAACCGACGAGCATGTACGAGAGCACTGATGAAAGAAGAGGAAGCAAAGGATGTGTGTAAGAACCGTAGCAAGTGGAAGGAAATGGTCTCTGCCTACCCCTACGGAAAAAGGCGTGACTATATGTTTTTTTTTACTGAAAATAGTCGCAAAAAGGGTAGACCTACCGTGTGGGCTGCGGACGGCCCTCACTGCGACTATTAGAAGGGGAAGGAATTATAGAAAAGAGATGACTGTGGACCCGGTTTTTGAAAAATTGCAGGTCATAGTTCATAGTTTTGGAAGCTTGTTCCATTCCGTAGCAGCCCAGTATATGAAGGATTGTTGATGGAGATTGGTCCTTGTAGTGTCAATATTAAGAGCAAATGGGTGAGACTGATCAGCGTGCCGAGTTCTTCGGCCGAATGTGGCCAGTGGCGGTATAAGAGTTTCTATTTTTCTGGAGCATCTACCATGAAAATATCTGTAGAGTAATGTCTGGTCTGCAACTCTTCTTCTACGTTCTGGTGGGTGAAGGGTATCAGTGAAAATTCAGCTGTTTATCAACCGAATGGCCCTTTTCTGAATGAAATCTAGAAGACGAAGAGAATTCTTTGGTGCTGAACCCCAAATGTGCGAACCCCAAATGTGCCTTGTACGTCGTCAACAGTTGATCAGGAGTAAAAAACTTTCTTGCTTTCCACAGAAAACTTAGCCTCTAGCTTGCTGACTTTGCGATGTTAGCAACATGGTCATGGCAAGACATATTATTAGACACCGTGACTCCGAAAATCGAGATGGAGGGACTTGATTCAAGGATATTCCGGACATTGTGATGGAATGATTTGAGGAATTCACTTTTTTGGAAAACGTGGCGCTTTGTGTTTTCTGAGCGTTGAACTGAACAAGATTGTTGGTTCCCCAGTCGACGATTGCATCAAGATCTCTATTGATGGAGTCAACTTGTTCCTGGCTGAGTCTATTTGTATCATTCACCGAAAGTAATCGATAGGATGTGAAAGTTAAGACAAGTGTGCTATCGTCTGCGAAACTGTAAATGGGGTTCGTGGTGGTTTTCAATTGGTCGTTGATGTGTAAAAGAAATAGGGTAACAAGTGAAAAGAAATGTTAATCAATTTGAAGCGAAGTAAATCTACTCTTGTGCTGTTTTTAATTGAAAGATTGTTTTTTTGAATTATATAATCAGGTTTAGATTAACTGACTGTTCAATACACATTTGTTAATAAAATCGGCATTTTTCGAATTTTTACTCCATTAATTTCAATAAATTCTAAATATTTACTAAAACTGAATGTGCTAGCAAAAAATTAACTGGTGATAAAACAAACATTTACTCCTACATTTTTATTTTCATGCTTACAACTTGATTATTACATTCAGTTTAAATCATAACAATGTAATACGATATGTCAGTAATTGTTATTGGTTTATTATCGATGGATTGTAGGAATAATAATTTTTTTATTATACGAGTAAGCAAAGAGAGAGTTACGACGAATTTAGAATCTATTTAGGTCAAATAAGTTTTTGATGGGGTTTAAAATAATAACTAGATCTTTTAACTGTATTCATTTCAAGAATGTTGAAGGTTTTAGATTAGTTATGTGTATCATACTAGACACAACATAAAAGTGTCACTGTATCAGTGCATCTCAACATACTCGATACACCGTAAGATGTCAGCAGTATCAGCAAGTGTCATTCAACACAGTGTTTACAAACGACACAGATGATAGTATATTCTTCAACGAGCGTATAATGATGGCTATTATTCTCAAAAATGAAAATTTCGAAACAAACCGCAGGCGAGTTTTGGAATTATCTGAGACAATAATAGCCATTATACGCGAGTAGAAGACTATACTTTCTCTACAACCATCGCAGACCATCACTACCAGTCGTTAAAGTCTCCATCTTATTGTCGTAATCGATTAGTCGAGATAACAGTTCATCAGAATGAACATGATATTCGCGATATCGAGTTAAAGGAGCAGAACCTACTCATGAAAAAGCTGTTCTATTGCAGCTTCCTCATTGGCTCAGCCTGTTGGATCCTGAATATTGAAATTCGTGATTGGTTGTCAGCTGTTGAATAATATATCAGGATCCAACATATCTAAGGAATCATATCCATTCATTAATAGATAACGCATATGTCATTGGATTCCAAAACAATTACATATATTTTTTCTACGACCATTGGATTCTACATATGCGTTATCTATTAATGAATGGATATGATTCCTTAGATATGTTAGTTTCTGATACATTATTCAGCAGCTGACAACCAATCACCAATTTCAATATTCAAGATCCAATAGGCTGAGACTAATGAGGAAGTTGCAATAGAACCTCTTCTTCATAAGTGGGCTCTGCTCCTCTAACTTGATATCGCGAATGTCATGATCATTCTGATAAATTGTCATCTCGACTGTTCAAATACGACAATATGATGGAGAATTTAACGAATGATATTGATGGTCTGCGATGGTCGTAAGAAAGTATAGTTTTCTACTCTCGTATAATGGCTATTACTCTGATGATTCCAAAACTCGCCTGCGGATCGTTTCGAAATTTTTATCCTCAAGAATAATAGCCATCATTATACGCTCGTTGAAGAATATACTATTTTTTCTATTTGATAGCCTTCTCGAAGTTGCGCTCTCGTGTTTTGTAAAGCAGTGCAAGATAAAAGGATATGGATATGATTCATTATAATTCTCGCAAAATTTGTAATCATTTACCAACCTTGACGTATTTATGAAGTCGATACATGTATCGAGGTTGTTTTACTGGATGCAAAGTAATTGCTCTGTGGACTTCTTTTTGCTTCAGATCTCCGCTAAATGCTGCTTCACCGCTCTGGTTGTGGTACATAATCACCTGCATCTGAAAACGTAATAATAATTGTAAAGAAAACATTCCTAAATAAAGTAACAAATGGAAAAAATACGGAATAAATTGTGACAGAAAAGTGTATGTAAAGAGTTACTAAATATGTGATAAAGAAACCGATTTATAAAAATGAATACAACGTGAATGACATGAAAATATCTATAAAATAGAGTCAAATCGCTAACTTTTCTACGGTGTTCCAGAGAAGTGTGTAATAATAACAAAAGTAAATCAACCTTCCTAATAATACATTCATGTACGATATGTAAGATCTACTTATGTAAAATGTTTGATGTTCAAAATTTTGCCGAATAGTCATAAAAAAATGTAAATACAATAAAATAAATACATTCTTCAAGTATTCTCATGGATGCGTTTATTTACCCTTTGATATGATATCGGTCTTGTTTTTAGTCTAGTATGCCTTTTTTTATGCCTGTTCAAAGACCATGAGTAAACTCTAATCGTGCGTCGAAGCTGACGCACACAATTTTTTTTTATTTCTTGGTAGATTAGACTAATTATTATAATTCACGTAATGAAAAGTATCTACGAGTAAATAGTGTGAATGGTCATTTAATTATCACATCTCTCCGGATAAGTAATTTTTACGTTTTTTCTTGAAAGTAATGCGATATTTACGAAACCAGTGACATTTGTTTTTAATGTGGCTTAACAGATGCATTAAATTGTTGCTGCTTGGTATAATGATTGCCGACATATATTAGTATGAGAATGAACGAATTAATTCAAGTCATATTTCATTTCAGGTAGTTTATTTTAACTGCAATCCATCCGGAATGACATTAGTTAATTTGATTATTCGATTTGGTTTATTAATCTAAATGTGCTTAATGTTATAAAATAGTGTTTGATAAGATAATGGGACGGACCGAGATAGACGGTGCTGCATAGTTTTAAAATTTTTATGTTACCCACTAGATGGTGATCAGCGTTCCAACTTTAAATCTTCCCACGTGTGGCTGTTTAATTTAGAAAAAGCATAACTGTGCAACCAAAGAAGACGGTTCGATTTTTGTAAAATATTTTATAATTTTACTTTGCGCACGCCTCTGTCATACTTTCGAATTCTCCAGGTAGAAAAGCACCAACTATTAAGTAATAATATAAGGAAAAATCACGTAACGCGAGATGGCGCTGTCAATGACAAAATATCGAATCGAGGTGTTAACAACAAATATTCTGTCATTTGATCACTTGTAAATCAAAGTTTTTATTGAAGGGAATTTTAGTTATCTCGGAGATTTGAGTTGATTTTTTTTGTTAAACTGTTGGATTTAAGGTTTGTTTTCGACGTTTCAGTTTTATTGTCGCTGGTTTCTTGTTAAATGCCAGTAAAGACCAGATGTATCTAGGTATCAATTTTGGTTTGTTTTCGAAGTTTTTTAGTTTTGTTGTCCCTGTAATTCTTGTTGCAATGCCTATGAAAGTCGAAATATCAATTTCAGATATATTGTATTGTGTGGGTAAAGGTGTTCGACCAATTAAGGAAGGTGAAGAGGTTTTTAAGGCTGGCCACATAGTCCATTGAAATGTTACATTTTTTAGGCCTTACCTTGCGTTTTTTAGAGGACGCAATTTTATTTTTTTGATGTGTAGGGGGGGTCAGTGTAAAGCTAAAACCAAGTTTGTGGGGTCGCCACCCTTGTCCCACGGCCGCCATCTTGAAAATAGGGGTTGAAATGGTTTTTACGATATATCTCTTAAACTATTTATTTGATAAAAAAAATTTATTAACATTTTTTGTTGCAAACTAAATTCTCTACAACTTTGGTCCAGTAATTTTTTGTCGTAGAACTATAAATAAAAAAGTTATAAGCGAAAATCTTCAGAGATTCGAGAAAAAAATTTATATTTTTCGATATAACTTTTTTTTTTATCATTTTACGAAAAAATGAGATCTGACCATTTTTGTAGATCGTTTTTGGAGGAACATCTTTTATTTGCATAATTTTTTCATTAAGTCAATAGCTAAGGTTTTACAGCGCTCCGAAGTGAGTACTATTTTTCAATATTCTTAACTATACCTATATTATACGTGTGTATATAATATGTCATCAGTTATTGTTTTTTTTTTTATTTTTTTTTATTTTGTTATTATAACTTTTTTAATAACAAATTTTGCAAAATTATTAATAATTAATTATTGACTCTTTTCCCCACCAACCACGAGGTAGAGTCTAGAGGCGCGTTTTTTTTACGTGTTATCCCCAATAGGCATAATCCACGGTGATTTTCTAAATTAGAACTACTCCGTCCTCAGTCGTTTCGATGGACCAGGCTGCGGCTCAGCATCTGATCGGCTTTCTGAATTAAATACCAGTGGGAGAACTGGAGAAGGAAAGGGTGTTAATGTCGGCAGTTCATCATCATGATTATAAAAAAAAAGTTATATCGAAAAATACATAAAAAAAATTTTCTCGAATTTCTGAAGATTTTCGCTTATAACTTTTTTATTTATAGTTCTACGACAAAAAATTACTAAACCAAAGTTGTAGAGAATTTAATTTGCAACAAAAAATGTTAATAATTTTTTTTTATCAAATAAATAGTTTAAGAGATATATCGTAAAAACCATTTCAACCCCTATTTTCAAGATGGCTGCCGTGGGACAAGGGTGGCGACCCCACAAACTCTAAAAAACGCAACCCCAAATGTAACTTTTCAATGGACTAACGTTTAGTAGAAATGAATTATTATTGTTAGGCTAAATCAGTCGGAGTAGGATAAATCGAAAAAAAAATGGTCTTTATCTTAAATCAAAATCTACTTCCATAATTGTGTTTCGACGAATTGAATTGTAATTATTTATACACGTATTATAATGCAATATAAAGTTTATAGATAAATTTAAAACTTTTTTCGACACGTATATCCGTATGATCTGTAAATAATATAAATAAAACAATAGCATTTAAAAGAATGTTAAATTTATGGATTTTTTTTAAAACAGTGTGATTCAATTCTATCTATGGACGTTTAACAAATCATAGCCTTAGTGAAAAAACCAACGACTTATATTTTTTTCTAAAGAAATGAAAAATGTTCTTACATGAAGTCATTTATGTTTGTTAATAATATTATTAATTACAGATAGAAGTTTTTTTATCAGAAACAATTAGCGAACGATCTAAATCAACAAATTAAAATTAATCAATTACCTAGATTCTGATTCCTGATTCAATCATCAGCTAATAAATTAGCGAAACATCCTTGACACATTCTAGTAATTTTTGTATAATTTACAAAATATCTTGGATAAGTTTAGATAATTGCGTAAATATACAATAACTAGTAATTTAGCAAATTGTCATGAGTCACTGGTGTTGTAAACTACAACCAGATTTTGTTTATTTATTTTAAAGAGATTTAACACAAATCTTTTCGAAATTCGGTATACATTAAACTAACATCGAATTAGCCCCAGTGGCCCAGTAGCGCTTCTTTATTACTAAAAAGATGTAATTCTAAAAGCAATGCAGTAATGCAGGGTTTAAGGTCCTTAAAAAAAACGTAAATGAAAACATCAGTATGTAATAGTTGAGTCCCACATGAATTTTTTATTAAAAAGGAATTACCAACTGTAAAGAAAATTGTTTTCTCTCTTCCATCTAATCAAAATTTCCCAAAAATATCAAGACGTGTTTTACGTACTTTGCGTGAGATGAACTCCAGGTATTTTAAGAGAAATATTACCCTTATTAAAAAATAGGAAATCATTTTAAAAATAAAACATGAAGTAGCAAGGAACAATGTTACTTTCAAAAATAAATAACGTAAAAAATCTGCTTAGTAGTGCCGTCAACAATGTAACCTCACAGTCGGGGAAAAATGTATCGGACATGTAGTGAAACAAGAGCAGAATATGTGGAATCTTGATAATTGCATTGAAATTACCATCGAACCCGTAGTTGTGGATCTAGGCGAAGATACTACTGATGAATCTGAAGATGACAGACGACTCGGATTAGAATAAAGTTAACTTTATCTGCTCACATTTTTTATATTTTAATTATGTTTAACTATTTATTACTATTACTATCATCTCAAAAGACTATTACAGTTTATAACAGGAATATACAAAAAATATATTATACATTTGAATGTACCTAACTTAAAACTATAAATCAATTTAGTAATGTAACTTATTTTTCTTCAAATCATGTCGGAGATAATAAGTGAGATAACTCATATAAAATTGTTCAAATTTGTTTTGTCCTTTATACCTTTTGGTAACATTAATAATAGAAAGACATATTATATACCATTTTTTTCGTATTAAACTTATTCGATAATTATTATTGCCGCACGCCTATGACTCGTCGATTTCCTTTCCCCTTGGACCCGCAAAGGTCTACGTTGAAAACATGAGTCACTCTATACATTTGTGGTATCCTACTGTAGAAACTTTATTGGTTATTATGGTTATTTTTTCCTCGAGGTTGGTATCGAGGTGAGCTGTCCCATGTACTGCGGCCAAAAATGCCTGTTGTGCCCCACGTATCTAATTGGGTAATCACAGCTTCAAAAATTCAGGATGTCGACAATAAAAGAAGTCTAATCTTCCTCTGCACAGAACCTATTAAGCAGGCTTTCTGCAAGCCATAAAATTTGTAGGTTTTTATTCATACAACAGTATCCTGTAAGAATTCTTGTTAAGTTTCAAGAATGTTTCTGCTGTTTTCCTTTATGGTCTCTTGATAAGAGATTTTGAATGTGTCATATCTGGGAGCTCCGTTAAGTATTATTTGCAGTGGTTGTTTCATAGCCAGCTTTAAGTTTGTTTCCTAGCAGTACTGTAAGCAATACTGCAGGCTAGCTATGTGCCTATCAGATGTGATTTTCCGACCTGTCTTCGTTGCCATGTACTCCCTGGTGTCCCGACATTTACATCAAGCAATTTTCGTTTTATCTGTTTGCAGGTTTATGATGAAATTTTTGTTCATAAGTTTTAAGATTTACGTATGATCCAAGAGGACTTCTAACGCTGCTGACAGGGTAGTTGACATTATGTCTATAAAGGCCAGCTTTTGTATCCTTAGCCTGTTTTTGTTTTCAATATTTCTCGAAGAAATTTTCTTTTAAAAAGAAAAAAATGTGTCCAAAGTTTTATAGAAATTATCTTTTGATAAATTATGATAGTCCGCCCATGGGCTATAAAAATTACACTGATTATGCTTATGCTTCGTACAAGTTCTCGATAAACTTGCCAGTGTAAGATTGTAGATCCGTTATTAAAACAACATACTTTTTTTATGAAGTTTCTTCTTGCTGAAAGTTTAAAATATAATGTAAACTTAAAAATGTAGGTTAAACGTCACAAAATAAGCAAATAGTGCAAATAAGTTGTTCGGATTTGATAATTAACTAGAAAAAAATGTTGTTTGATCTATTTTTGTACGATCATCTAAATACAGCCGCAGCGAAAAAAATAGGGATTAATCCAGGGTCAACTCAAAGATAATAAAACTACCACAATGTTTATTTTTTATAATAACTAGGTACTCGTTAAAATAACTATTAGTCCATTTTAATGGTTTTTAAAAGTAAAATAATAATAACAACAGCATTTCTTGAGGCGATTTTGAATTTCCTAAATGTTGATCGAAATTCCACACAAAGTTTATTTTTTAATGATACCGGATCAAAATATAATTTCAATTTGAACTAAAATGGTGTAAAAGTAGGCCAATTATTAGTTTATAGTGTATATCAGTCCTATTCAAATTAAAAGTTGTTTTTTTTGGCTGTGGTTCATTGTCCAAATCTGCTACTACTTCTAAAAACATACATACATATAGTCACGCCTTTTTCCCGTAGGGGTAGGCAGAGACCACTTCCTTCCACTTGCTACGGTTCTTACCCACATCTTTTGCTTCCTCTACCTTCATCAGTGCTTTCATACATGCTCGTCGGTTGTTGGTACTCTTGACCTGGCCTTTCTTCAAAACAATGTTGATCTGATCGAGATATGTTCTCCGAGGTCGACCTCTACCGACTTCCGTCCATTCACACTCGCATTATAAATTTCGCCTTATAAGTTTCGTCAATCTTCCTTCATCCATACTTTCTACGTGTTCAAACCATCAAAGCATTCCTTTGTCTATCTTTGTAACCATATCTTCTTTTACACCACAGCGTTCTCTTATCTCACTATTCTTTACTTTATCCAACCGAGTCACTCCGGCTATACTTCTCAGACTACTCATCTCCACAGCATTAACACTATTTTCATGCTTCTTCTGCCAAACCCAACATTCACTACCATACATAAGTGTAGGAACCAACACACCTCTATGCACAGCCAGACGTGCCTTTTTTGACACTTTCTGGGTGTTCATAAAGCTTGCAGTGCCCTATTTATTTGTTTTCCTGCCAACACCCTTCGCTCAATGTCACTGTCATACTTTCCATCTCTCGTAAACTTTGAACCCAGGTATACAAACTCATTTACTTGTTCCACTTTTTATCCTTTAATCAGAACTTCACAGTTTGTCATGCTTTCTTCTCTTTCAAAAGCCATTACTTTTGTTTTGCTCTCATTTATTTTTATCCCTTTGATTTTTAAGGCATCATGCATAACATTAACCATCGCCTACAACTCCTCTTCAGATGACGCTAATATGACTTGATCATCAGCGTAAAGAAGGCATTTGACGATCAAATGATTCATTTTTAATCCATTGGCACTTTCTTTCAAATCTTTTAAACAATCGTCAATTTATAAGTTAAACAGCCATGGCGAAGCCACACATCCCTGTCTCACACCTTTTTCAATGTTAACAGTCCGTGTAAGCTCCGTTTATTCTGACACAAGCAGTGGAATCCTCGTATAGTGATTCCAGTGCTCCTATTAAACTACTGCTCACCCCATACTTAGATAATGCCGACCACAATTCACTTCTCACCACTCTGTCATAGGCCTTTTCTAAGTCTATAAAAGCGCAATTCTAAAAAATGGAATATAAATTTTCAAAATATATTTGTATCATTGCGAAATTCTTTTAATTTAGTTGCAAGTGAATTAAGTCTATTTTTAAAATATGAACGCTTTTAATCCATAAGCTTCTCTTAAAGTTTGGTTATAATTTAAAAAATATTCAAAATATTCTGAAATAAAATCAAAAACCCTATCAATCGATAGTACAGTCCTAAGGGAAAAACTCCAACAATTCTGGTTATTTGTAAGCTGTTTGAGCGTTACTGTAAGAGAAAGTGAAATTTATTTTCTTATAGGCGCGCTGAATAGAGATAGGCACTGGCAGCTAGCTGTCGGAACATAATTTCTTTCGTTGTAAAAAATCGATTATCTCCGTGGAGCCAAGGTCATTTGTCATATTCTTCTTCTTCTTGTGGTTCCTATCCGTTACGGATGTTGGCAACCAGCATGGCAAGCCTAACTTTATTTACGGCAATGCGGAAGAGTTCGGCTGATGTTTTTCCGGTCCACTTTCTAAGGTTATGCAGCCAAGATATTCTTCTCCTTCCTGGACCTCTTCTTCCATCGATTTTTCCCTGGATGATTGTCTGGAGTGAGGAGTACTTGGAGTCGTTTCTCATGATGTGGCCCAGATATTGCAGTTTTCGGATCTTGATGGTGTTCATAATTTCTTTTTGTTTATTCATCCTTCTTTGTACCTCTTCATTAGTGATATGTTCGGTCCATGATATCCTCAGCATTCTTCGGTAGAGTCGCATTTCGAAGGCTTCTATTTTCTTGGATGTGTTTTCATTGAGTGTCCAAGATTCTGTCCCGTACAAGAGGATAGAAAAGATGTAACATCTGAGAAGTCTCATTTTTGTTTCCAGTGTAAGGTCATGGCTTCTGAAGAGTTTGCTCATTTTGTTGTAGGCGGCTGTGGCTTTGGCGATTCGTGATTTGATTTCTTGAGTTGTGTCCCAGTTCTCGTTTATACGTGTTCCCAGGTACGTGGTGTGTGGTACTCTCTCTATTGGTTGGTTATTGATGGATAACTGGATGTTGTCGATCTTGTTTTTGCTAATGACCATAATTTTAGTCTTTTGCATGTTTATGTCCAAACCATATTCCTTACTAACTCTTGCTATTCTGTTGATAAGTTGTCATATAGACGTTGTATATTTTGCTTGAGGCTGGAACCAAATAGCCTCCTCAAAGCTAACTCAAATTAATGGGAATTAAACATTTAATTATTACTTAAACCTGTTTTTCTTAAAATTGAAGAGGAGGCTTAGCCTCCCCTTCCAACCCTGAAGTAGAGTAAAATAACGTTGTTATAAGCAAATATTCATCTCATATATCTGAATAAAATAATTGAAATTGAACAGGTAAATCGAAACAATTAACAGTTAACTGCTAATTTACATAAATAATTTTTATTACGTTGATCTATTGGTAGAGATTTTTTAATTTTTTTGTTATTATACCTTCAGCAGGTTAGCCTACTGACCTCCATCGCTGCATGAAGTTTGACAATAATAATTGTTTATTAAGGTACAAGGAAATTACTCAATTATATTTATTTTTATAAATTTGAGCAGATTACCTTGAATAAATGCTGCTATTAAAAAATTTTAGTCGTTTGCTTTTTTGCATATTGTAATGAAATCTTTTTAATGTTTTAATAATAAGGTTGTATATGTACGTATTTATTATATAATACATAATTTTACTATTAACTTTTGACACGTTAATATTTTTCTCTTGATAAATATTTAAATAATAAAGAATATTACTTTTCGACCCAGTAACGATTTAAGTAACTAGTAAATTAAACTTTTTTAGTAATTCCTCGTTCCTTAAACATTTTATCAACAATGTATTTTTTAAATATTAATCAAAGGAATGAAAGTGAATATAGCAAGACATTATTTGTCTTTGCGAATGTTGTCTATAAATCTCAGTTTAGGTCTTTCCAGGGGTCTCTTTCCTGTTAGGGCTTCTTTCCACATATTCTTTATAAGCCTTTTGTTGTTACTACGCTGAACGTGGCCGATCCATCTTAGTCGGTTAGATTTTATTTCTTGTACTATGTTTGGGGAGTCATATAGCTGAGAGAGTTCGTTATTGGTCCGTATGGCACACCTGACTCTGCCAAGCAGGGGCGCGCCAAGACATGCGGCCGCATGTGTGCAAAATATAATTTTACACCCTTTACCCCTTTTTGGTAAAAATTTATAATTGGGTGGGAACGCATGAATAAAATTAAAATACTTGCTAATACCTATATTTAATTTTGAAATTAAATATGTGTTACATGTTAATTTATATACCGTACAATCTATAATCTATAATTTTAAATCATCATTGGAAGTACTCTTTTCTTGCCTTTTTTTCGGCAAAATCTTTAATCAACTTCTCTAAAGGAATACAATCCATAAGTTCACTTTCTATGGACATAATTGCCAAATTACTGAGTCTCTCTTGTGCCATAGTTGATCGTAAAAAAGATTTTATTAATTTTAATTTTGAAAAAGAGTTTTCTTCTGATGCTGGTAGTGTTAAAAAAATTCGTGTTGCCACTGCAGTATTTGGAAAAGTTGAAATTAAATTGTTCTCCAAAATTTGTTGAATAATTAACTGAGGATCTAACTTATTTTGCTCTTGTAAGTGGCATTTTAAACAAATAATTTCATCAAATAAGTCATTTGCATCAATATCTGATTTCTTACGTGCTTTATCTTTTAAATGAAATGATAAATTTTCACACAAGTTTCTTAATTCTTCTTCATTCAAGCTGAACATTTGACAAATAAATTCGGAAATGTTATTTAATTCCTCCAATCAAATCTTCAATAAGACATGATAAGGTCGTATCTAATATAGAGAAAAATACTTTTATTTTGTAATTTATTTTAAAAGTCTGTTATTGGTTCGTCAGTACTTTCATAATCATACTTAGCCGACATTACCTACATTCGCCACATAGTTGACGGGCCCTTGCCACCAAGAATATGTCTGAAAGACTTCTTCTATAATTGACATATTGCCTTCTGTCTCTCAAGTAAGATGCAATGAAAGATACAATTGAGTCACTTAAACCGAATGAGTAAAGTTTCCCTATAAGTATGTCATGACTGATCTCGGTTTTACACTCGCGGCTGATACTCAAACTCACCAACGATACTCGCTGCCTACCCAAAATTCACGGTTTCTCACTTTTTGAACACTGATTGACTGGAATATAAGTCGCGTTTATCGCTTGTTAGCATGATTATTGTTTAGTCTATAAAAATACTTGTTTACTAATAACGTAGTTATCTTGTTATAAACTATCTTTTTTTATTGTACGTATCGTACTTCTAAAGATACTAGTAACACCAACTTAACCATACCATTGATAAATAAATCGAAATCATTCGAAAAACTTTTTTTTATAAACGTAATTCAAAGTGATTACAATGGGTGTCTGGAAACTCTATCGGTATTTGATAATGATGATTAATTGTAGAATGATATTAAACCTTTGAACTGGGCGCTTTATAATCCAATTATAATAATATATTTGGATGAATTGTGACTTTGACCAATTTTATGTAAAATAATTTGTTTTTTTATGTGGGTGCTTCACGAACGCGATGAATAAGTGCATAAAAATAACACAGGCCAACCATGAAAAACCTTTTTTACTGAAAATACCTTATTCCTATAGTTTTTAGGGTGCTGAATCCAAATATGATATTAAAAAAGCTAGATCACCCACAATTTCTTCACATTTTATAGTTAAATTTATTAAATTAAGAAATTTTTAAAGAATTGAACAGCTTTAATATTTAAAATAAATAACTGGAAAACTAGGTCTATTGGTGTGGATGAAGTTGGTAGCACTGCTGAAACATATTTGCTGGCCAAAAAAGGTTGATTCTTTTTTTCTGTTAACAGCTGATGTTTTGTCTATTGTCAACCTAACCTCACTTTCACGTTTCCTGTATATGTGCTCAGTACAATGTCTAATCGCGGTTGTAAAAACTCTGCTGACAGTTTTTGTTATATTTGTGGTGAGTTTGTGATTAAAAAACACCAAAGAAATATTACAGACTTTGTCAAAAAGGTTTATCTATCATACTTTAGAACTAAACTTGGCGATCAGGATAAATCTTGGGCCCTGCATAAGGAATGTTATGTATGTGTTGGAGATCTAAGAAAATGGTCAAAAAAAAGAGAAAAAAACCTTTAAATTTGCTGTTCTGCTGTTCCTATAATATGAAGAGAGTCAAGAAATTATTCCGATGATTGCTACTTTTGCATTGTCGATATTACTGGTCATAACTCAAAAAACAAGAAGGTAATAAGCTACCCTAACCTTTCGTCCGCCATCCGACCAATAGGGCACGATGTAGATTTACCGGTCCCTGAACCACCAGATGATTTAAATTCTATTTCAACGGAAGTATTTTCTGATATACAATCGAAGTTAGATGAACAAGATGATTCCAATGTTTTACAGAAAATGTAGAGCCTAAACTGTTTACTCAAATCGAGCTTAACGACTTGATTAGAGATCTAAGCTTAACGAAAGAAAAAGCTGAATTGCTTGGCTCTAGCCTAAAAGAAAAGAACTTGTTGGCGGTTGGAACCACCATTTATGTGTACAGGAAGAGAGAGCAGCAATTTTTCAAGTATTTTTAACAAGAAGGTGTTTTAGTGTACTGCTCAGACATTCCTGGTGTGATTAATGAGTTTGGTATTGAATACAAAAAGGAAGACTGGAGGTTGTTTATCGACTCATCGAAAACTAGTTTAAAGGCTGTTTTATTACACAATGGTAACATGTACGCATCTATTCCTGTTGGTCATTCTGTACATATGAAAGAAAACTATGAAAACTTTGAAATAGTGTTAAATCGAATAGGCTATTCTGCTCATAATTGGATGATATGTGGTGATTTAGAAATGACATGCATGCTCCTTGGTCAGCAAGGTGGTTTTACCAAATTTCCCTGTTTCTTGTGTGTAATTAATCATGTTTCGATAGACATAAAATGGCGTCTCCATGTATCCAGCTAAATAATATACTATAAATGGCAATTGTATGGTGTTTTATTTTATGAAAAACAAATCCACGTCTACTTATCAAGATTACCATGGCAATAACCCAAAGAGAAAACCCTTGGCAACTTATAGCAGGTAGAATCAATCGAATCAGCGAACCTACTATCGAAGGAAAATAACATCTCATCGAAGCGATCGAGGGCATCTGCAGAGAGGCTGACGGCACTATGTCCGTAAGCCACCACTTCTTCTCCTTTTCGTCGCTCGTCCGCTCGAGTAATTATGACTGCATTCACTTAATCGCGCGCTCCCTTTATTTTGCTCTATCAACATCTTTAAAAATATTGTATTGGTAAACATCCATAAATCACTGTGTAAATTATAAAAAAATCGAAGGTATTTTTAATGATCATTAGATAATCCCCCAAGACAGTCTAGGCAGAAATCTTTACGATTCCTCGTGAGTGTCACTGAATATACTTATTTGTCAAAGCGCGTACGCTACTGATGGCGTGAGAGGAAAGATCTTCAAATGAAACTCATGTGGAACAAATAAAATATTGAAAATGTAACTTACAATAGTTTAGGTAAATAACATTGGCTTGCTGTACTTATGGGCTTGGATCCATACGAGGGTATATTGTCAAAGCAACGATTCGTCAATTGCACACTTTATCGGTGGTAAAATATTTATTTGGCAGGTACCTGGTATAATGCTTATTTTTTGTCATTTTGTTAATGACTATGAGTCACCTTCTCCAATTGTTTTTCGTAGTATAACCATTCTTATAAAAATATTAAGTGCATGTTGCAGATGTTGTGAAGGATTTAAATAAATCCTTTGTATTTAGAAAGACATGTTCTACTACCCTGTTAAAAATTTCAAAAAGAAATGTGCTTGACAACTTTTATTTTTCTTCTGGTTTATATTAAGTGAAGTGTTTGAACAACATCTTTCAGCCACACATAAAATCCCCAACAGTTTAATTTTTGGTTATTAAATATAAATAATGATTTTAATATTTTAAATAATATTTATTTTTTAAATAAATTAAGCATTTTGCCTTTTGTAAAAAAATTCTGGTGTATTATAATAGTTTAAAACATTATCACACTCTTATTCTGAAATATAATTATTTTTTGGCTGATTTTTTCTGGAGATAAAAAAGAAATAATAAGTTCATGAACTAATTGCTACTTTTTCTATAACAATAACATACTTTTTCTAAAAACAATTCGGACCCTTTTTGTTTGTATTATTTATAAAAGTGTATTCTTACCTAAAATTTTCGGTTTTACTACTAACAATAAAACATAATTAACTAAACACATTTTGGAATTTAAAATCTATGGAAAAAACCAAACCGATTCCAAATTTAGGGGTGCATTTACATTGGTATCTATGGTCAGTCTCTACCTACCCCGGGTACATTTTTAGGTAGAAGTTATTATAACCGTTTTTGAAAAATTTAATTTGTCTAGCATTGTTACTAACGTGTACATTTTATGATTTATTTTTGTTATATATGTATACATATATTTAAATAAAACAAATTTTACCCATAAATCTTTTTCTAATTAAATAAATAACGTTTTCACTATTTTATTAATTTATGTCTACAATAGATTACACCAAGATTGTAACAGCATGACATCCTGTGACGATAATATTTTCTCCGAGTCTAAAACATCCAAACAATTTTAAGTTGGACTATTAAATCTATCCTCTATTGAATATTTTACTTCCCATTTTATAAAAAAGATTTTAAATAATTTGCATCTACCTAATATTTTCTATGGGGAAAAAATCACGGAGTGGGCGACATCTACTATTGATCGTATGAACTTCTCGGCGTGTGAACAACAAACTTCATTTGTTTATATGGGTGAAAAGTGAACTTTGTTTATTATTTTGAGCAATTTAAGCATTGAAAGTGTTATATTTGAACGATATTTTTCGAAGAATTGTTGTTAATAAACCACAAAATCCGAAAATGCAAAGGATTCAAAAAGGCGATATGGAGATAAAATAGCGAAAAATATGCTCTGTTCCACAAATGCTCTACAATTCGATTATTCTTTGCGTACATTTCCTCGAAATCCCAATAAAGCTTAGAAATGGAGGATGTTCTTAAAGATAGGAAAACCAATCTCAAAGTTTATGTTTGTTTGCAGCAAGCACTTTGTGAAAGATAATTTTTTCAGTGGTAAGTTTGATATTGTTGTCCAATAATCTATCATTTTATTTGTGATTATTCATAGTGACTTCAACGACACAGAACAATCGTTTGAAAGATGGATCTGTTCCTATCTAGAACCTTCCAGTGTTGAAGTAACAATATTCCATAATTAAAAATGATAAGTGATCGAAGTTAAATAGATTATAACATATAATTCTTTTAATTGGTCGAACAGGTTCACCCACATAATACAATATGTCCGAAATTGATATTTCGACTTCCATGGGCATTGCAACAAGAATTCCAGGGACAACAGAATTAAAAAACATACCAAAATTGATACCTGTACAGTTAGACACACCTGGTCTTCACTGGCATTTAACAAGAATCCAGCGACAATAAAACTAAAACGTCGAAAACAAACCATCTTAAATCTAATAGTTTAACACAAAAACGTAGCAAAAATACAAATACTGTTCAGTGTAACTAACAAAAGGTGCAATAATACTGCAAATAAAATGTGGATTGGTTGGTATTTTGTACTCCTACACTTTGTACCACTGCTGACAGCGCTGTCACCTTCTAGATATCAAAAATAAAAAAATCTATCGGTAAAATTACACCCCATCCAACCTGCCTAAAGAAGTTGTAACTTTAAAAAGTTTTTCAAGTACAAACAATTGAAAATTACTGTAAGACCTTTTTTATATTGGATGATGATCGTTCAGGTTTATTAAAGGTTTGTTCTAATAGCAGTCAGAAACAGTTCGTGTTAGTCTGCATCGTGCACGGTATATTTAAAAGCGTTTCGACAATAGTTTACTGATTGTTAGCAAGCATGTAGTATAGTTAAAGTCAGAAATAATATTTCCTGTTTCACGATTTAGGCATCTTAAAAAAGTTAGCTGACGGCAGGTCCAGGATCGGACTTAAATTGGATGTAACGAACAGCTCAAAATATTCCTTGCCGATAATAGCAAACAATACGGCAAAAAACCGTTTTCATTACCGGCATGTAATATTATAAAACGTACCTTGCCGATGAACTTCATCTATTCTACTGAGGTATTCATTACGTGCAATAATTATTTTTTGAGTTTCCATAATAGCGTGTCTTCTATTTGAGGTAAGATATCTCAATCCCAAAAAATAGAGCACTTTTCTAATACATAGTATGATTGGATTTTTATGGAAATCCGGTATATTGATTTTATTTTTAAAGAATCTTTATAATTTGGAAAGCAATCTTTAGTTTTTGCAGTGTTAGGTTTTTAATGCCTCATGTGAAGTGGATGATGTAACGAATATATTTTGGTCAACTTATTTTTGTTTGTTATAAAAACCAAAACAAGAAACGTTATCAGCCATGAAAAATTAAATTATAATTAATATTTTTAATGTTACAATTAAAAAGTCGCCTTGTTCACTATTTAATCATTATTGTTTTCAAATAGATCCAATATAAATATACAGTAATACACACACAACTAAACTTAAATGGGGTCATACAGTGTTTATAAGAAATATTTTTTTTGTAAAAAACATTATATGCACACAAACAGTAACATTCATAAAAAGTTAACAAGAATTTATGCTGTATTTTTGACAGTTGGAAGATTTTTAATATTTTATTTGTATAGTTCTTTCATTATCAATTGGAAAATATAAAAACTCGTTCCAAACCCTTACAGACAACATTGTTTGATCTGCCATAGGCGGAGATACCTCATTTTATGAATTAATTATTTTTAAAAATACCTGTCTAAATCTTCATTGTTAAATTCATATCTGTCTTTATTTTCACTACACAGTGCAATTTCATTATTTTTATTAGCCCATGGTCTCCAAAAAGCCGTATTTCTAGTTATTTAATGAAATTTCTAAATTCAGCACACCACACTAAGCCACTGATATCACGGACTATCTTTTCAAACATAAACAAGATAATTTATAGCTATTTAACCGCGTTACACCCCTCGGCCAATTCAGTGCGTTTAACCTTATGGTTTTCTGTTCCCATTGGTTAAATAAGTGAATTTTGAGGCTCGTCAAATAAGTCAACGTGGACAGACGCTAAAAATTATTTTTTGTTTCTAAATTTGGCACGAGTGCCTTGCGTATATTTTAAATATTGATTACTCTTCACATAACTGTGTTCTGCAATTGATAATGGAATAACTATAACCTGCAATTTGTACCAATTTTCAGCTCTGAATCATTAAATTATTGTAAACTTATCACTCTTTGAAATTTAGTTTGAAGTTGGTCAGTAACAGAAATGCGCATTTGGAAACCGTCAGTAACTTGTTGTGGATTCCCTATAAGAAGAAACTCTAAATCTATTATTATTCGTCCTTATTGAGTGGAAAAAACACGAAATCGTTTGATGTTATGCTTGAATAAAAAATAATTGTTTACAATGGAATTCTTCAATATTGTTAGGATAAAATACGTCCCTGATCTATTATCCGGCCGAAGCAGTCACACAAAGACGAATATCCCCTTCGCGGCATAAAAATACGATCCACATCTAGCGAATGATTTATGGCCGCGGTGTGATTGAAGGCGTCTAGTAATTTCGAAACGAATTCTCTCGCTCTTTCGAGTAAAAAATTGTAGATATATAAAAATACAGCGGTCTCGAAAGTGTTAAGTATAGTTAAAAGATTAAGTTTTGAAGTAATTATAAAGAGTTGTAAAAAGATTGTACACAGTTGTGAATATCTAATTAATTTGTCAAGTGAAATTTATTGTGTAGAAATATTAAAAAGAAATTGTTTAGTTATTGTATGGAGTGTTTAGAATCATCGAATCCAAAGAGTAAATATCGTAACAATATTTTGTTCGTAAATTCTTTTTATTATCGTGATTTCGCCCGATTTTATTTGTAAAACACGTTCAAAAATATAATTTCCAAAAATAGATATCGGCAAGATGTAATTATCGGAATACATGATGAGTTGATGCAAAAAATAGAACACGCCATAATTACTATCATCGAAACGATCAAATTATGTTGACCTCGCGTTGGATAATCTTCTGATGATAAAAAAATCGAGTTATTTAACTTATAAACAATTCACTATAATTTATTTAGCATCGAGTAGTAATAGTACTCACACGATTACGGTGGCAACATTACCAATGCAAGGGGGGTATTTCATTATATAAAGACTGTAAAAAAAATAGAAAATTGACTGTGCAATTACGATCAGTGTCAGTACAGATTACTGCTTTAAACATTGACGATAATATTATCGAAATATAAAGAATAAAAAGTACAACACATGCTGAGCTACTGCGGGGCACTGTACCACAAAAGACAGGAAATTTATGGGCAGCCATCCGGCGATTCAGAACGATATTGCTCCCACCCAGTACAGAACTTTTACAGACTTGTACAAGGTACGAAAGTACTGGATTGGGTACAATGATATAAAACATAGGCAAGATACAATGGGCCAACAGGCCTAAGTGTCACCGGAGGCAATAGTCTAAATAGGGGTGGAGTTTGTAGTGAGTAAACCTGACATCAGTAGACTCACAGTAGACCTTGAGCTTACAGACTCACTTCTTCGTAAAGGATTTTTTCCACCTCTGCAAAAAAAAAGAAAAAAGGAAGTTGAAAGTTTGAATTAAAGCCAGAATCTCTGTTCATACGTACCATTGGTTAAACACCGTGTGGCACATTTGAGATTCGCAAGAGAACCTGCTAATTGGAATGGATCCAATTCTAAACCTAAAAACTCGAATTCGAACTCTCAAATGTTATATGTTTACAGTTCTGCTATATGGAGTTGAAGCTTGGACCTTGACGATGCTTCCAGACGTCTCGAAGCTTTTGAATTTTGGTGCTATCGCCGAATGTTAAGAATATCTTGGATTTATCATGTAACCAATAAAAAATTGCTGCAACAGATACAAAAGGGAAAAGAAATTCTTGAAACAGTCAAGGAAAGGAAAATAACATATTTCGAGCACATCATGAGAAACAATAAATATAGATTGCTACAACTAATCACTGAGGGTAAAATAGAAGGAAAACGAGGTCCCGGGAGACGCCACATATCTTGGCTGAAGAACATACTCCAATGGACCGGGAAAACAGCTGCTAAATTATTTAGAGCAGCAGTAAATAAAGTCATTTGGGCCACAATGATCGCCGACGTCCGCTGAGGATATGGCAAGTTTAAGAAGAAGATTGTTCCAATCGACGTAAATGAGCTGGAGCACGCTTTAATAGACGAAGGGGAAAGTTTGTATATAGAGTTTATTAGGAATTTGATAAGAAGCCTTCCAAAACGAATGAAAGCTGTCATTAGAGCCATAGGCAGCAGCAATACCAGATAATACTAAAAATTATTTTCATTGTTCTAGGATTTGTTTTTGTTACCCGAAATTTTTCTGTTTTCGATAATAAACGTTATTTTTGCAATTTCTTCCTGAATTTTTTATTTTTATTAACCTCTCTCCCACTTAAAAAACTTAAAACTTAAAAAAAAAATAAAAAGGCGAAAAAATAATAACACTTCAATTTTGCGATACTTTTGGGGAGTTTTTTTTTTTACATCCCTTTATCAGTAATTTATCCGGAGACAATAAGCTTTTGGTTTGACACCTACGTATTTATTAACCTAGGGTTAGTTGTATATACAATAATAGTAAAATAATTCATTGTATATTTTAAAATATTTGCATTATTCTATGAATCTGTCCTTTAATTCCGATATTGTGTATCTTTTAAGACGTTTAACATTTGCGTTCTGTTCAAACAACTCACTGGCTAGCACATTAGGATGAATTGATATTCTTTTACGATAGTTGTCACTAATTTCGGTAATTACTTCTTTTACTGGTGATATTGAAACATCTTGTTGTATGGTTTCATTGGAGATGTAGTAGGGGGCGTCTACCAACAGGCAAATAATTTTGTTTTGGAATCTCTGGATGATACTGATATTGAAGTTACTTGCAGTCCACCAGAGTTGGATTCCATACGTCCATATGGGCTTTAGTATAGACTTGTATAGTAGTAACTTATTTTCTAAAGACAGCTGTGATTTCCGGCCGATTATCCAATACTACTTTTTGAGATGAGTGTAGTTACATCTGTTCTCGATCAACGCGAAAATAGAAATTTCAAATAAACTTTAATTAATGGGTAATTCAATTTGATAGTATTGTAGAACTATGTACTAATTTTAAATGGTTTACAATTGATGACTAACACTTTTTTCGATTAACTTTAGCACATACCTTATACAGAGTCATCGCACTGCAGTAATTTTATACATTGTGTACCGCGGTTTTTTCTTTCGGTGTCTGAATACCCAAAGGCATCGCGATCGTCCCATGGTTTCTTGCTTGGCAAGTGTTTGACAGTAAAAAGTTAAATGAAATTATTGTTAGTACTTCGCGCCAATAAACACATTTTTACATGGTTGATTTCTTCAAATTAGCACAGTTATTACAAATTCCAGATTCACAACTCATAATCCGAGGTCTTTTTGTCACGGAAAACCCTTTCAAGACGACTATGATCAAGAGAACAAGGCTCTCCCGAGCACATAGTCCAGTTTTTTCAATTTAATGACTCTTGGAACTCCAGAGTCATCTAGAGCAACGGTGGGCAACCTCAAAAAAAGGTGTGTGTACTTATGTACGCGCGTTACAAGTTTTACTTCTTAGGCGTAAGTAATAAAGAAAATAGAAAACTTCATTCAATATTATGAGATTTTAGTGAATAAATAAATTTTAAAGTTGCAAGTTATCAATAATTTACGAGAGTAATTTTTTATTCTGTCGCTGGCAAAAAGAGTAACCCCCAATGATCTCGAAACTATCAATTTATATATATTTTTATTTACTTTCAGTTTTAATATTTTAAGTCTACGCATTAATTACCTAAATTCTGACGTTTTTAGTCGAACTAAAACAACATAAAAAAAATTATGTATGGATGTAATTAAAAAAGTGCATTCGGATAAAAATGAGCAATTTGACACTAGAACGAGCAGCCAAAATTGTGGCCTTAAGTAAAGATGGAAGATCGTAACAATATAAAGCCGAAGTTAATGATTAACCAATCGAGCATAGCTAGAACATTAAGAAGATAAAGAGAAACTGGGTATTACAAAAGAAGACCAGTTTCAGGATGTTAGGACGTTTAAAGAGTACCATCCAGTAAACATTAATTACGTAAGGAAGTTGGATATAGCAAGGAAGTGACGTCCAAGCTGGTATGGGACTGCAAAGAAGAACTGAGATCGCTGGCAGACCGTAATCACGTCGAACTGATATGGGTTACAGGACACAAGGGAATTGCAGGTAATGAAAAAGTAAACGAACATGCAGGAAGAGGTTCGAAAACTCTCCCAAATTGAAGGCAGATGCTAGTGGTACCGAAGCGTACAGTAAGAGTGTCTGTAAAAGACTGGATTGGGGAAAAACACAAAAATTACTGTGAAAGTAGACCAGGAAACAAACACGGGAAAGAATACGTCAAAGGACCGTGTCACAAAAGGACGGCAAAACTGTTAGCAATGAACAGGAATCAGCTAAGAATTACAACGGGGCTCTTGACCGGTTACGCACCAGTAATCACCTCATAATCCGAGGTCTTTTTGTCACGGAAAACCCTTTCAGGACGACTATGATCACGAGGACAAGGCTCTCCCAAGCACGTAGTCCAGTTTTTTTAATTTAATGACTCTTGGAACTCCAGAGTCATCTAGAGCAACGGTGGGCAACCTCAAAAAAAGGTGTGTGTACTTACACGTTCTACTTCTTTGGCGTAAGTAAGAAAAAAAAATAGAAAACTTCATTTAATATTATGAAATTTTAGTGAAGTTATCAATAATTTACAATTAATAATTGTAAATAAATGAATAACAATTGATAATTTTAAAATATTTTGATTATTTATTGAAATGTTTTTTTTAATTAGGTACTCATTAAAAATAATTAAAATTATTTCTGAATATTTATATTTCTTTATATTTAATAAATGTTACTTATAAAATATTTAAAGTAGTGATTATTTTAATTAATATCTTTTTTAACTCTGATTTCAATTAAGAGAATTAAAAAACTTATGATTGTAGTACAACTTTATTTATTAATAAATTTATTAGCCTAAAAATGTACTTAAGAAAAATTAACTTCAAATATTCGAAAACACTTTTAAAGTTTTTACATTATTTTTATCACTGAAAATTTTTTTATAACACAATGTTAGAAAAATTGATAAATAATATAACTGTTCACAAATAAGTATTAATATGAATGAAATTTTTTGCCTATTCTGTATTTGAGTTAACATAGTCAGTCATTATATTTGTTGGCCAACTTCATACTGTCGGATTGTCCTATCGTGTGGACCGCGTACTCAGGCAGGTTGACTCCATCAATAGAGATCTTGAAGCAATCGTCGAGTGGGGAACCAACAATCTTGTTCAGTTCAACGCCCAGAAAACGCAAAGCACCACGTTTTCCAAGAAAGTAAATTCCTCAAATCATTCCATCACAATGTCCGGAAATACCCTTGAATCAAGTCCCTTCATCTCGATTTTGAGAGGTGTGTCTAATAATATGTCTTGGCATGACCCTGTTGCTAACATCGCAAAGTCAGCAAGCCAGACGCTAGGTTTTCTGTGGAAAGTTAGAAAGTTTTTTACTCCTGATCAACTTTTGACGACGTACAAGGCTCAAATCCGACCTCTACTGGAGTATTGCTCGCACATTTTGGGTTCAGCACCAAGGCATTATCTTCGTCTTCTAGATTCCATTCAGAAAAGGGCCATTCGATTGATAAACAGCTCAACTCTCACAGATACCCTTCAACCACTAGAACATAGAAGAAGAGTTGCAGACCAGAAATTACTCTACAGATATTTCCATGGCAGATGCTCTAGAGAAATAAAAACTCTTCTATTACCACTGGCCACATTCAGCCGAAGAACTCGGCACGCTGATCAGTCTCATTCATTTACTCTCAAGATTGACACTACAAAGACCAATCTCCATCAAGAATCTTTTCTTTACAGGGCTGCTACGGAATGGAACAAGCTTCCAAAATCAGTTTTTCCAGAGAACTTTGTCCTGCAACTTTTTAAAAAGCGGGTCCACAATCATCTCCTTTCTATAATCCCTCCCTCTTCTAATATTCGCAGTACGGGCCGTCCGCGGCCCATACGATAGGTTTACCCTTTTTGCGACCATCTTCAGTAAAAAATAATACAAATCGAACAGAACATTGATCTGCTATCAAAATCTACACAGCACCAGAAGTCGCATTAATTAAAATTTGTTTTTATTTATATTTACTGTTTTGTGATTAATATTTACTTTTTTTTCATTTCTTTGTAAATTATTATATAAATGATAAGAGAAATAAATGTACTTAATTATCTTGGTTTTAATATTGTTTTTTATTTTTGCAGAAAAAACTACCACGGCTCGCGGATGAAACGTTAGTAAATCTTATTCTGGTCCCTGTTATTCAAAAGGTTGCCACCCCTGATCTAGAGGCCATGGGTGGTAGTACAAAACTAAGAATAGAGAACCAATTTCGGTTCAGTTCAGAGTTCAGAGTTGTTATCGAGGGGTAATCACAACCAGTTTAGTCGTGCGATGCAAAAATATTTTGTTTATAAAACACATAAATACATTATCAGTATAATGCAATCTATTTGTAGTTAATAAAAATGGTGATTATTAATTCGTCATCGGATTCCATTTGGAACACACAAATTTGTCACTAGCACAACTTTCTTAACAAAATTTAAGTCACAATAACTTCTCACAAAAAAAGTAATATTCTTTATACTTAAATACATGCTCAAAGATCCTACACCATCTCATGAGGCAATCACAACTAAAATATGTCAATTTAATTTTATCTTTAATAGCCTGATGTGTTATCCTATTTCAAATTAACGATGTCAGAGAAGCTGGTGTAGTAAAAATTACAAGGAAACAGGCTTCAAACAAGCTATTTAGGCAGCAACGGATATAACGAAATAAATAAATATTGAAGGCAGTTTCTAGACCGGTTTCAGAAGATATCGTGCTGATACCTTCTAAATCGGCATGTCTTAATAAAATATTTTTTTCTATTAACAGGTTACCTAATATCACTTTTTATAAATTAACTTTTTCCCCGGGGAAAAAAATGAATACTTTTTTTTATAAACATAAATACCTAAAGGTAAATATTTAATTTTAGAATATTTTATTACACAAAAGTTACATTTCATTTGTATCAACAGCACAATTATTAAATGTGCATTGCATGAATGACATGTCCCTTGAACTATTCGGTCAACAGTCAAATGTTATATTTTGTTAATATTTTTTTCTGTTATGGACACATGGACAGAACCGTTGATGCCGTTGATGTATCTGGTCGCAAATCGGGTGTTATTTCAGCACTGCCACACGTTCTAAACACTTTATTAGCTATTTCTGTCATGTGTGATACCGATTCATCAACATACCCTTCAGATACCGTTGATGTTTCTTTAGTGTCACCAAGTCTCCCCCAGATTCAACTAAAAGTGTAGCAGGTGGTGATCCTTTGTTGCTGCTGGACAAAGGGCTATGTACATCCGGTTCTTGGGTTCGGTGATTTTAAACTCAGTAACAAAACAATTTTTATTCCAATACTTTTACACAATAAATCACATAGATATTCACTTAGATATTCAACTAATTACAACTTTTACAACTATTTAAATTTCATTACTTATAAACACTTTTAAAACTAAAACTGTGTTTTTTTACGACCGCTGTCCTTTTTATATTTCTAAATCATAATTCCAAACTATTCCACCTGTTTCTTGAGAGTCCGGGAACCTTCTACCTTCGCGACGCGGTGTTCTAGACTTTACTAGACTGCGGCGGCGGCGGCCGACAAAGCGGTCATTAATATGCACCCCAGCCGTGGTCGATCCCGGTCGCCGACAAGGCTATATTGCTACTCATGCGAAAAGACAGAAAACTGATGAAAACAGTGAAACAACGAAGACTATCATACTTTGGGCATATCATGCTAAACAACACGAAGTACAAGCTGCTTTAACTTATAATGCAGGGTACATTCGATGGAAAAAGATCGCAAGGAAGACGTCGAATATCATGGCTAAGAAACTTGCGACAATGGACAGGTCTGACATCAATAGAATCATTTCGATCTGCTGTGAATAAAATTAGATGGGCCAGACTGATCGCCGACATGAATTTTTATTGTTAGGGACCACTTCCGGTTAAATCTGTCGGAGTAGGATGAAACGTCAAAAAAATACGACGGTTGCCGAATAACCCTGCTTGATAATACACAAAGTATTCTTAAGCGGGATTACGTAATCCTGTTAAAGAAGTAAAAGTAAAGGAAGTAAAGGATCATTTCGGTTTCAATTAGCACTCGACATCCGCTTATGGGAATAAAGTTGGAACCTTTGACAGGCTTCTTTCTTTAATAAATCATGTCTACTCATCACTCACCGTATCAGGGAAGGTAACAAATGGAAAACGCAGTTTCTCAAAATTAAAACTCATAAAAACATATTTAAGGTCACAATGTCGCAATCTACATTGACCAGTCTAGTGACTCTTTCAATTGTAATAAAAGAGATTGTTGATAAAAAGGAAAGAACAGTTATTTTTTATTTTGTTTATTATTTAACCCAAAATGTAATTTATACTCAAATTCTATTTTGATTATCGTGCTAATTTTTTTATTATTATAAAAAAACTTGAACTATGATACACAGATCCTCGAGAACATGGTTTTATTAAACCATAATCTCTACTGGATAATTAACGATCCATTATATGTATTTATATTTAAAAATACTAAATATATAATCATAATTTAATAATGTGAGCAATATGGTCCCTTTTAAACGATCTTATGTAAAATAAAAAATATAATAACTAAAATTTAAAAAAAATGCCACACATGAAATAAAAATTAAAGTAATATTCTGGTTTACTCTAATAATAACCTTGAATAACGCTTGATGGGATATCGTTAGGAATTACTATTATCAAGTATGTAATTTGTAATTTGTCGACCTTCGCACCTATCACTTGAATATTGATGTAGGTACTTTTCACTCGCAGTTATCAGTATCGGTTACACTAAAATGCTACTTAAAAAGTAGGTAATTTTATTAATATGTATAAAAATTGTGGTGTTATTTAAAATTGTGCAATATAAAAATACTCTAAAATGTAGATGGTACCTACAGTGATCAACGTCCAAATCAAAATCTACTTGTCGTACAATTAATATTTAAACGTTTATTAAAGTTTGAAACAATTTAAAAAAAATTTAGCAGCATAATTTAACTATTCGCGGTTAAAAAAGTCTGGAGATACCTGATGGATAAAATTTATTAAGATGGATAATCACATTTTGGCAAAGAAAACACTAAAAAGGTCAATATTCTGACAAAATTCTAATTATTTTAAATTCGTAAGAAGTTAATTATAGTTAAGTTCATCTTAAAAAACCTTTAATCGACCTTAAATTTAAGGTTAAAAAATTAGCCTTGTTTTCTAATTGCAAAAATGGTATTATTGTTAAAGGATTCTTGAATATCTCAGGTTAGTAAGATATTTGATGGTATAAAAAGGGACTTATTAACGATCTTTTAAATTTTAGGTTGCACGACCAAAAAAAAATGAATGAACAAAGTACCTACTAGGAAAAATATATTACACAATATTAACTGTAGTGTTAACAAATAATCATCGAGAAAAATTAATGCATTCATGCATTTCCTAATAAAGATGTATCAGAGGTTCTTGTCCCTAATGCTTATGGCATAATTAAGAAGTTGGATCAAAGAAAGGCAAAGGCAAAAGCCTTACAAATAAAAAACATTTATATTTCCTTTGTGACATTAATTTTCTCGTCAGTAATTTTATTCTTATGTTAAGAATTATTTTTTACTTTTTAGTTTGATTAACTCTAAAAGCGTGTTTTTTAGTTTGTTTAAACTATAGTTTAGTTTTCGCTTTTTAGTTCGATTTTTTACTCACCCTCTTGACAAGTGTGCAAAATTTAAATTAAATTTGATCGCTTAAATAAGGCAAAATCGAGGCCAAAGTCTCAGTTACAAACAAACATACAAGAAACATACAAACAAACAAACATACAAGTGAAACTAATATAAGCGTGTTAAAAAAGAACAGAACCCCAATACAAAAAGTAACAAAGTAAGCTGCAGCTTTTAACCACTTTTTTCATTTCTAAACCAATCATAAGCATGAAATCTAAAAGTGAGTATTTTGGGAATCAATTTTTTATTTTTTTTTGAATTTTTTTTTAAAATTCGTAGAGTTAAAAGTTATTAATGATGGGTAGCTTTTATTGGTACGCAGTGTATAATCAATCAATTTCAGTTGATGAAAATATTTTAGAACGTCGTTAAAGTAGGCATTTAATTTAACCGATTAGTTGAAAGATAATTTCGTATCTTTCAAAAAAAAGCCATAAATTTGTTATATCATCGCATTCGCAGTTACAACTAATTCTATTTTTATATATTTATTACGAGGTTACAGTGAATTATTTTTTTTGAAATTTATGTTTATTATTGCTTGTTTTAAATTAAATTGGTTTAAAGCTCGGGGTAAAAATGTCTGACTTCATCATCATCATCATATAGCAGTAATTTTCAGGTAAAGTTTTTAGTAGCCCCCTGACAGATTGATAGGTAATTTTATTAACCACATAAAATATAGAAAACAAAATACTACTTACAATCACTAGGAGTTCTGAAATATTTCTCAAAAAAATGTTTAGAACAAACTTTCATGTTTTTAGTAACTCTCTTTCCTATATTCAGTTTGATCTCCCACATTTTCTTTTTATCAACCATAGTCACCATTCCCGATTCTCTAATATGGTCAACGCTTTGACCCTCATTTGCTCAACTTGCTCTGCTGATCATTTTCACTATTAACAAATTATTAGTCACTATTAAACAACTATAATCTTCGCACAAATTCGAGCTTCAGGGTAAATAAACACAAAGCAATCATACTTGCTGGTCACGTGATATTGATGCGAGTTTATTCCGCCAGATAGCGTATTGCTTAACATTAAAACTCAATAGTAGTAGGATAATTTGAAATATTTGTTTGAAATCATTTTTTGACAAAAATGACATTTGTGACGTCTATTTGTTGTGTGTTTGGAGTTGTTTATTTGTAGTATTTTGTGATTTTTGACGTTTGTGTAGTAGTTTGTAACGTGGAATAATTTAATGGCTTAAAAATTGTATAGCATACTGTTTTGTGTAAATTAGTTACAAATGATAAATTTAAGTTAATTTTAACAACCCAAAAGTATTAATATCACTGTCACAGCAAACATATTGCGTAGCTTTTATCTCATTTAAACAATATTTACACAGGGAAAGTATTTAAATGAACGTTTGTTTTATATTTTTTGACAAAGGAGGTTCAATATATTCATTCATTAAACTAAAAGCGAAAGACAGTGAAGAGAATCATTGTACGAGGTTTTAAAGAGTTAAAACTTGAAAAAACCCTTATAAGACAAGTGTACCCCTTGTGACTGCACTTTGTTATGGTGTGGAAAAGATATAACATGTGATAACTCTTTAGGAAGTATTTACAAAAGAGATAGGTTTGTGCATTGTGTGGACAAATATCTCACTTATAAATTGAATCCAGCTTGATGATTTAAAGAAATAGTACTCCCTAATTTCATTATTACTTACTTGAGATTTTGTACATTTTTAATAGATTTGTAAGAGTACTTTTTTCTCTTTTAAACGAATCCCAAATAGACCAATTTTTATTTTTTTGCCAACTTATAGTTAATAGATATTACATTTTTCGAATTATCTAAAATTACAACCATACGTTTTCATTTGTACTGTGTAATAAGTAACGTTATAAATTTTGTTTGAAATTGATCAATGGTGTCACGAAAAAATTTAATTTATTGTTCAAAATGTAACTCATTCATAGATTATAAAATTGATTAATGACGTATATATGGTAGACATGATCAGTAATTGTTAAAAGTGTCATTATTAAAGCTAATAATAAAATATAATAGGAATGTTAAGTAATAAAATTATGTTAACTTCTCCTTGAAATTCAGTGTAGTCAAAAACAAAATTTAGCAAATGAAAAATTTGTTTAAAATAAAATTATTTTCTTTTTAAATATATATAATTTGTAGTGTTAAACTATCAGGATAATTATCGAAATAAGCATTCTTCTTCTTCATGTGCCCTGTCAGTATCATCAGACGTTGGCGATCACCATAGCGAAGGCTTCACGGTCTTCTGCCATGTGTAGGAGTTGTCTTGCATTTCGTATACCTGTCCAATTTTTAAGATTTTTAAACCAAGAAACTTGATTTCTTCCTACACCTCTTCGACCTTCAATTTTCCATTCATAATTAGTTTCGGGATTCTATAACGACTTCCTCTCAACACATGACCCAGATAAGACATTTTCCTATGTTTAACAGTCCTTAATAATCCCCTATCCCTATTGATTCTCCTTGGCACTTCTTCGTTGGTTATGCGTGACGAGCAAGGTATTCTAAGCATTCGTCTATTTATCAACATTTCTTATGCTTCTATGCGATTTTTTCTTGACAAATTCAGGGTCTATGCCTCCGCTCCATACAACATAGCACTTAACCATTCTTTGTCTTAGTTCTAAGTTAAGGTGGTTATTGCATAGAAATGTTCTCATTCTTGTAAAAGTTGTTTTCGTCATTATATATATATATACATATCTGCAAAATTTATAGAAAACTATATTATTATAGTAAACTATAAACATTTTTCGACTGCGTGAATGGATGTGAAAAATGTTTAACTGATTTTTTTAAAAACCAGCTTATTTCATTTTGGTCTTTCGCCAAAGCTGTGGGAAGAAACTTCACTTCCAGCTCTTTTCCTCCCCTAACCAATGAAGATGGAACACTAGCAACGACTGCCCAGGAAAAAGCCAATATCTTTGCGCACCTATTTGCTGGAAATTCCACTCTGGATTCTTCGGGAAAACAACCCTCGAACATTACACCTATTGACAGTCACATGCCCGAGATCACCTTTCGCCAACGTACTATCAGAAAGATTTTGCTGGGTCTCAACACCAACAAAGCCTGTGGATCTGACGGAATCCCGCCGATTGTTCTCAAGAAATGTGCCCCCGAACTAACACCTGTTCTTTGCAAGTTGTTCAACCACTCTTACAATTTGGGAGTATTTCCGTCCAATTGGAAAATTGCAAGAGTACAGCCAGTCCCTAAAAAAGGCAAAAAGACCCTACCTAGCAACTACAGACCTATCGCACTGCTATCTATTATTTCAAAGGTCATGGAAAAAGCCATCAACATCGAGCTCATGAAATATCTGGAAGACTCAGGAATTATCAATGATAGGCAATATGGCATCCGCCATCAGAGATCAACTGGTGACCTGCTCGCTTACGTCTCACATATATGGCAGCTATCTATTGAAAAGTATGGAGAAACTTTAGCTGTGGCATTAGATATCTCCAAGGCGTTCGATCGAGTTTGGCACCAGGGACTCCTCGCCAAGCTTCCATCTTATGGCTTGCCCCCTCAGCTGTGTTCTTTGCTTGCTAGTTTTCTCTCAAACAGGTCTCTCCATGTAGTGGTCGATGGAGTTTCATCTGACACTCTACTCATAAATGCTGGTGTTCCGCAAGGATCCATTCTAGCACCAACACTATTTTTACTTCACATCAACGACCTATTAAAAGCAACTTCATGTCCCGTACACAGCTTTGCCGATGATAGTACCCTCCATACCGCATTCTCTTCCAGTGCCCCTATATCAGCCCGTGAAACCAGAAATGAACGAGGTAGAAATGTTAACAATATAAATATGGACTTAGCAACAATTCTCGAATGGGGATCCAATAACTTGGTAGAATTCAATGCAAACAAAACACAAGCATGTCTTTTCTCTAGAAAAGCCGATCTCACTGTGCCTAACATAACTTTGTCAGGAGTAACCATACCACTGAAGTCATCCATATCGATGCTTGGTATTACTATCAGCAATAACCTTTCCTGAGAAAATCACGTGAGGTCCATTGCCAAAAGTGCATCCCAAAAACTTGGTTTTTTGTTTCGTGCCAAGAGCTATTTCACCTCCAGTCAGCTGCTTATGATCTATAAGGCACAGATCCGACCTGTACTGGAGTACTGTTCCCATATTTGGAGTGCAGCACCTAAACATATCCTGAAGCTACTGGATTCTGTCCAAAAAAGGGCAATTCGTCTCGTCGGTGATGCCTCGCTTACAAACTCGCTTACTTGTCTGGAACACCGTAGAAAAGTTGGCGATTTGTCTCTATTTTATAGATATTTTCATGGGCGATGCTCTTCTGAAATATCAACAATCGTTCCTCCATTGGCAGTCTCTTCGAGATTAACCCGTCAAGTTGTCTTCACACCCCTTCGTGGTCACTTTGGAGACCTGCAGAACATCACTTTCCAAAGACTCATTCATCCAACGAATTGCGAGACTTTGGAACTCATTGCCTAGGGAGGTGTTCCCCGAGGCATACAACCTCCAGAAATTTAAGAAGAACACCAACTCCCACCTTCTTTCCCTTGGTTCCCACGATGTTCTCTGAACATTACAGGATATCCCTTTTCGTGGGAACCAGAACATAAAAAAAAAAAAAATTTCACAGTCTGTCACCTATATTATAGGTTCATGTGGATCGATTATGTATAAAAAAAAACTACTTCTCTGGCTATATGCTACGACAGGCATTGAATTACATCTGATACGTAATCGTGTATAATACCCCATTTCGGGTAACAATATGCAGATGCTTGTTAAGTAAGAGAAGGAACTATTAGATTTATCCATCCGAAGTAACCACCTATTGACCGGTTTCGGGGTGTGTTGCCCCTCATCAGCATAGGGCAGGTCTACCTCGACTGGACACATCAACAGCTTTTACTCCTACCAAGTATACATGAAGTGCTGCGCGAAAAGCTCCAGTCACGTCATTTTATTGTCTGTCACCTATATTACAGGTTCATGTGGGTCGATTATGTATCAAAAAACAACTACAAATTTGGTTTTATTGACGTTAATTTTAATACCCATTTCTTTCCCCACCTCGTGGATACGATCCAGTATGATCTGAAGACCTTCGACGCTGCTTGATAAAATTACTGTATTATCCGCATATCTTAACACATTTAGTATTTCTCCATTTACTTTAATCCCATATGGTTGATCTTGTAGTGCTTTTTTAAATATTTGGTCTGAATATATATTGAATAATGTCGGGGACATAATACACCTCTGTCTTACTCCTCGTTCTATAGATACATTATTGGTGAGATTATTTCCAGTTTTTACGTTTGCGTATAGATTCCTAATGACACGTAAATTTTTGCCATCAATATACCTTTGTGTTCTAATATCTTTATTAATTTTATATGTTGTACTCTATCGAGTGCTTTTTCGAAATCCACGAAGCACATATAAACGTCCTTTCTTTGATGTCGACATTTTTGTAATAAAACGTCGAGTGCAAAGAGTGCCTCTCTAGTTCCAAGTGCATTTCTAAAACCAAACTGTGTCTCTTCAAGATCTTTGCATTTTTGTCTGATCCTATTGTGAATTATTCTGAGGAAAATTTTGAGAGTGGCTCTTAAGGCTTATTAGCCTATATTCTGAGCATTTTCTGGCTATGTGTTTTTTCGGAATTGCGACAAAGGTAGATTTGAGCCAGTCTGAGGGAATCACTCCAGTATTGTACACTGCATTGAACTAATTAAGCATATCATATTTTAATTAGTAAACAAAATCGGGTATATTTTTCACGGACATTTTTTATTTAAATTCTTCACGATAAAGTTATTTGTTTTACTATTTTTTTTTTATTTAAAAAATTCCACCAAATCAATAAAATTATAAAAATTACAATTTATAATTGCAAATAAACTAATGCGTTTTTAAACTGAATAAAAATGGAATATAATTATGGCTAGAATAGTACTCGCAAAATATTCAAGATTATTTATAAAAAAGTACTCCAGGATTGTGGAGAACACACGCATATAAATACAAAATTATGTGGGACAATATTTTGGATTTAATTATTAACTTAAAAATAATCCGTACGCAAAGACGTAATAAAAAACCGACTTTAAAGACTTAAATGGTTTTCTCATGGATGACCACACGGAAAGCTTTCAAATAAAAAAAGAATCATCAAAATCGGTTCACCCGGCCGAAAGTTCTGAGGTACCAAACATAAATAGTAATTTACGTAAAGTTTCGAAAGTGATATTTTACGGGATAAGTACGAAGTACGAAGTCCTGCGAGTCCCGTAAAATCACTTTTGGATCGTGTTACGTACAATATTTTTTCTGTAGCCGTTTTGTATGTTACAAAGAATATCGATGGATAATAACTTTATATAGACAATTGCATAAAACAATAACTCTTGTAAATACATTACTTATGAATATTATTTACACAATTATGACAATTACTTATATCAATATTATTAGGGATATTAACAGAAGTGGCAGTGTTAAAATTAGAATTCGACGCATCAGTAATTGTACTAGTTTTCGAGATATTAATTTCATTACGGCCCTTTTCAATCTGTGAAGCTATGTGAATTTTGTTTCTTAAAGAATTTTCTATGTATCCCTCTGCTACATTGGTTGATTTCCATCCTCCGTGTCTCTTCAAATTGGTTATACTACCAACACTTTCAGCGAGTTAAGTGGCTGAGCTGCTGCGTAAACAGTGCCCGGTGTATCCTTTGGGATTAGTTAATTTAAGAAATTCAGCAATTGTGCAGGCGATTTTTGCAAAAGTGTGAATACCAATGTTTTCAAAACTCTGAATTGGGAAAATAAGGGAATTATGATAGATGGGGAAAGACTGAGCCATCTAAGATTTGCGGATGACATAGTTCTAATGGCAGATGACATGCAGGAAGCCAGGGAAATGCTAAAAGATCTACAACGGGCAACACAAAGAGCAGGTTTGGAAATAAATTATAACAAAACAAAAATGTTAACCAACCTAGTACCAAGCGAACCTGTAGAAATAGAAAACAAAATCATCGAAATCACAGAAAAATACACCTACCTTGGCCATGAAATCCGGATCGGCAGGGACAACCAGACGTGCGAACTGTCCAGACGAATATCTCTGGGATGGGCAGCGTACGGAAAGCTTAGGGACATATTTAAATCAGAAATTCCTGTAAGTATGAAAAGGAAGACCTTCAATCAGTGTGTTCTCCCAGTTATGACATACGGGGCTGAAACCCTAACCTTAACAAAAACAATAGTTAAAAAACTACAAGTAGCGCAACGGAAAATGGAGAGATCCATGTTAGGACTTTCCCTTAACGACCGAGTCAGGAACGAGGATATAAGGAGAAAAACGGGGGTAGAGGACATAATAGAGAGAATTACAAAGCAGAAATGGAGATGGGCAGGACACGTGGCTAGAATGAAGGACGGAAGGTGGACAAAGAAAGTTCTGGAATGGCGACCGAGATCGGATAAGCGAAGCAGGGGTAGACCACCGACACGATGGACAGATGACCTCAAAAGGATAACCACGAACTGGATCGCAGAGGCGCAAAATAGGGAAAGATGGAAATATTTCGAGGAGGCCTACGTTCAGCAATGGACAAGAGAATAAGGCTGAATGATGATGATGATGTGAATACCAATAGGTTGTATAGTACATTTTTCGTTTTTATAATAAACAAATAATCTACGATGTGGTGTGTTTGCTTGACGTAATGTCAAATATTTTTTGTATAAAGAAAAATTATTTTATCCAATGACGACAAAAGTTCGTTCCATATTCGTTTTAGAATTAGGAATTTTAATCACTAACATGGCTGTCTTATCTTCTATATCATCCAAATTCATTTTACAAAGCTCTTTACGACGAAAAGCGCCTGCCAAACCAATTATTAATGCAACCTAAAATAACAAAATTAATCATATTAAAGAAGAGGAATTGGATTAAATTATATTAACTTTGTCATTAGGTAGATATTATCTCCAGCTTCTGATAAGAAGTGATCTATTTCTTCTTTATTCAATACTTTTAATTTTTTTGGTTTATAGCCAATAGATTTTCTTTTAAGGAAAGCAATAACTTTGGGATGGCGGCTTATATCTATAGTATTTTTAATATTAATGTGGACTTAAGCATCGAGTAATTGCTCCAGAGGCTTGTTGGCTTTAATATTTTAGATTTTTGCATGAAATAGGCAAGAATCACCTGTTCATTTATAATATGCACATTTTTTATTATTACTCCATTTTTTAAATAAATTGTAAACCAATTCATACCTCTCTCTTGACTTTACCGGTAAAAATTCGTAAGTAGCTTCTTTAGCAGATTCACTTATCTCATGTGGGATCTCACTTATCTCATGTGGGATCATTTCAGCCTCACTTTCACTACTGATTTCCATTTTTTGGATTTAAAAATCGAAAAAACATAAACCAATGTTACGTGACAATCGCCGTCATAATAAAATACAAGTTCATGTTATTGTCAAAACCGCCTACGTAGATATCCAAAATCGTACCGAAAGTAAAGAAATCGTTCCGAAAGTGAAAAAAATCGTGCCGAAAATAGATATTTTCGGTACGATTTGTGTAAAGTGGTTTTTTCGATTTAATAAATCATACCGAAAATTTTGTTTTCGATTCGAGACGGCTGCAGTCGAATTTTGAGAACCTCCTCTTTTTTTGAAGTCGGTTAATAAATCAAAAAAGTATTTTATGTAATTGTCTAGAAAGAGTAAATAAAGATTATATAATAACTTCATTACCGTCACCACTAATTATGAAGAGACAGCAGAGTAGGGATCATTCATACTTTAAATATACAGATATTTGAAATAAATAATGATTTTTAATAAAAAAAACCACACTTTATCTATATACATGATTATTTATCTTTTTCGTTTGTGTTGAATCACTGTATACTTAAGGTAAGTTCCCATTATGATTTCGTACTTAAAAATTTTTAATACCGGATGCAATTTTGGTTAAAAATTTCTATTACTGTCAGATTTTAAATACATACAAGACGTTTTTAAAATCAAAAGACAAATAAAAAAAGATCCAATTTTTTGAAAACAAAATTATTTTTCAATGTAATTATTATACAGTCAAAAGTGTACTCAAATTAAATAAAAAAACAGTTTATCACATAACTCCTAATTTTCTACTTCAATGATGTGAACATGACAATTAAACTCTTTTTTAATATCATTATCAATTTTTAGAAATTGAAAATAATATTTGCAAGCTCGACAAAGGGTTGGATCATTTTTTTCTGTCATAATTTTTGCCCGGAGTACCATCTTAGAAATGTATTTGGATGGGGAAATGTACATGTTAATCATTCGTTTGTGAATAAAGAAGATGATATAAAGAAGAAATAATGAAGTTAAAACGCCATCACCAAATACATGTCTAAAGTATTCAGCACATTTGACCTACGACTCACTTACCCGAAGTGTCATTGACATTGATGCCATTCCTTTGTCCTTGAAATGAATATAAGCGTAAAGGACACAAAAAATGAACTAAAATATTGAACTGTAAGTTGATTGCGAATTTACGTGCGTCATCTGTAACTTAAAGCTGTTCACTTCGAAAAACAATTCTGACAAAATGTTACTTTTAACGAATAATAAACAATTTGGTATGCTTAATTTTTATTAACGCTGAAAATAAATTTATTTTTTTTAAGACGTCGAAGAATTTCATTGCAAAATTCATTATTGCTCAATGAGATTCGGGTCGCGGGGTTAACCTTCCCAATACCGGGTGGGGTCCTTTTGGGACCCCACTGGCAGAAATCGTGGCAAAATTATAATTTATCAAAACATTTAATTTTTTCATGAGGCTCGGTAACTTTTATCTCTAAACTGTCTAGAATCTATTTCTATACAAATAATATCAGAAAAAATTTCCAAGAAATGTACACAGAATTATTTTATCAACGGTATAACCAAAATTTCCGAATTATAAAAAGTTCACTGAAATTGAATTATTCACTACAAATTGCTTAAAGTATTACAACCCAGGATCTTATCTGACTAAAGACGAACAGCTGGTTTCATTTAGAGGCAGATGCCCTTTTAGGGTCTCTATGAAAAGCAAACCAGCAAAATATGGCCTAAATACTGGGTAATCTAAGTAATGTCTGATAGTGAAACATATTATTGTAAAAACTTACAAATATACTTAGGCAAGGCTATTTTGGGATCTAGATATGGAATTACAACGGATAATTTCTTTACTTCTCTTGATTTAGCTGAAACGTTGTTAAAAAGAAAATTGACAGTATGCGGCACACTTAGAAAAAATAAAACCTTCATACCTTCTAAGTTCATGCCTTCACGACCTTTATATTCATCGATTCTCGGTTTTCAAGTTGAAGCAAAGTATCCTATGTGCCACGTCAAAATAAAGGTATATTATTGCTTTCTACAGAACATTATACAGACACTGTTTTCGATGAAGAACACAAAAAACTCCACATTATTACTCATTATAAAGAAACCAAAGGAGCAGTGGACACCATTGACAAGTTGGTCAGTGAATATACTTGCAAAATATAATCAAAGAGATAGTAAATGGTACTTTTTATGAATATCATTGATATCGCTGCAGTAAATCCATTCATTTTCTGGACCAAAATTAATCCAGACTGGAATAAACCTTATCTTCATCGAAGATACTGAACCACTAATGAGGAGGATAATGAATGATGCTTCAGCTCTGAATAAACTGTCCAAGAAAATTGTCGATTAAATAAGAAACTGTTTGGGAACAGAAAAGGAGGGAATGAAAAAGAAGAAATGGCTAACGTCGAACGACAAAAAAGAAAAGCCCGATGCTACATGTGTCCCAGAAGTAAAGATTCTATCATTCTACCATTTGCATGACCTGCAGGAAACATATTTGTAAAACTCATAGGACCAACCAAACTGTGTGTTACAGACATGTAAACTTTTGAAATTTGTTGTTAGAAAGCTAAATAGTTTTTTTTGAAAAACTTCCTTTATATGGGATCTTCGCCAAAGTTTTTTCATTATAGAATGTTAAACCTAAGAATTATGAAGTATTTTACTAAATTGATGCTTTTGTATGGCTTAGAACACAATTATAGCGTGGGGTCCCAAAAGGACCCCATTTGGTATAGACTTTTCATCTTTCAGCCGGTATTAGGAAGGTTGAATAAGGCAAACAATCTTCTGTATATTTCAATATTTCAATTCAATATATCAATATCAAATTTTTAATATTAAATTACAGTGTTAAATTTTTCAACATTTATTTTGCAATTTTTCACAGTTGTCACTTCTTAATTAAAGTTTGCGGGTACTTAAAGAGACTTTAATGTGACAATATTTGTTATTCGTCGCATCAATAAAAAAAAATTATTGAGCATGAAATATATGCTTACGAAACAGAATTGATGTTTGAACACAAAGGTTAAAATGATCGTAAAATATTAAATACAACGAGTACATTATCATTACACAGTGTCGGGAGTTTATGTTTAAAATGTAGATTCCAAGATATGTACAATAAATTTACAGACTTTATAAGATTGTGCCACAAATCACGCAATATTTGAAGTGTTGCCAACAAAAAAAACATCGGAACAGCTGACAATTTGGGGTTATTAAAAAGGGAGCGCTACACAAAAGTGCAGCGCGTTTTCATTGTTGAGCAATATTTTAAATAAAATAATGGTTTAGTAGCTTTAGTTCGCAATTTTTTTGCAAAATACCTATAGTGGAAATGGTGATTTAACTTCATCAATTGTAAAGAGATTGATTGAAAAATTTAGGAAAACTGGATCAGTTAGTGCTCTTATACAATCTCTTATACAATCTGACCGTCCTGCAACAAGTTTTTAATACAAAACATGTAAACAGTGCATGAGGGTGTTGCCGAAAGTCCATGAACATCAATTCGTTACCGTGGTCATTTGCAGTGCATTACCAAGAAAGATTTGTAAATTTATTATTACAAAGTTCAAGAACTGAAGCCTACTGACCTCGCACAGCGAAAAGAGTTCGTTCAATGTTGATTTTTCGAACAAAATCACCTTCAGCAATGAGGGGGTTCAGAAAATCCACGAGTGCTTGTTGAGAAAACAATGCATCCACGACTTGTCACTGTTTGGTGCGAATGTTGGGCTGGAAGCATCATTGGACCATTCTTATTCGAAAATGCAGCTGTTCTGGTAATAACAGTAAAGGTGCTCGCTATCGCGACATGATGATCTAATTTTTTGTGCCTAAATTGGAAGATTTGGATGTGAACGACATGTGGTTTTTACAATATGTCACATTCCATTCAGCTTCAGAAACGATTTAATTATTGCATAAGTCATTTCCTGGTCGTGTAATTTCTCGTTCTGCTGATTAGAGTTGACCATCCAGATTATGTGACTTAAAGCCGTGAACTTTTTTATTTGGGTTTCTAGGGTTTATGTCCACGGCCACCCACGCCTTAATGAAGAATATTGAGCGACAGTAATAAAAAACAGTCCTTGAAAATTTGGACAAAAGAGTGCGTATGAGGCAGCAAAGCCCTGGAGGCCATTTAAGTGATGTGCTATGCTATACATAACACTATACTGTATACTTTACGAATCAGTAAAAAATATGCAATTTTTAATTAAAACCTCATGTTTTCTATCAAAACTACTTCTTGCTTGCGTAGGTCAAAAATGCGCGTAAATACTCTCCGAATTTTATTTCCTGTCTTACACTAGAGTCACTCGCCTCATAGGACCACGTACAGGATATCCCAGCGAATTTCCGAACACAACGTCCAAGTTCAACATCCTCGTGGGTCGTGTAGAGATGTTTTAAGCATTCTTCTATTGATGGAGCCATCCTCTTTAGAGTTTCTCTGGATAAAATAACGCCCGGACCACCCATACAAAAGTTCTCATCATCGTCGAGGGATAACAATCCGATTTCTTCGGTGTTGCCTCGGCCTGTCTGACCTGAAAATAATCGAAAAATTCATTTTAATAATAATTATAATATGAGCACTATAACAACTAGGTAGACGATGATAAGATTAGAATTATCCAACAGCTGTAGTGGTGTTAAGCTTCTGTGTAATTGGTCCTACTTGGTTTTGGTCGAGTGTACACAAGAAATGAATAACAGATTACTGTTACCCTAAATTAATTACAAAAAAATAAGGTAGAATAATTAAGCTCCATAAAACAGGCGTTACCAAATGAGCGGAAATTGAAAAAAAATGTTGCTAATTTTGCCAAATAATCGAACCCATTACAATAATGATCTGTGACGTCTTAACAGTCAGCAACAAATTTGAGAACCTGAAATCGGATAAGCTCACCGATCATTACTCTAATGAGCAACATAATGACATTTATTATTTAAATAACGAAGTAGCAATTTAAGCTGGCGTGGACGGTTTGTTAGTATACCGGTCAAAAACTCATCCGATCTCGGGTTGTCGATTTTGTTGCTGACTGTTCAGGCATCAGCGATTATCAAGCCATTGAGCAACAAAATTAATTCTATTATTAAAATGATGAAAATACTGATTTAAGTTGGCATGGACGGTTTTTGAGTATACCGGTCGAAAACTCATTTCCAGTTTTTTATTTTGTTGCTGACTCAGGGGACCTTAACAATCTTTGCTACAATGAGCAACAAAATTAAATAGTTTATTTATTAGGAAGAAATTGCGATTCAAGTTAGCATGTTTGATGCTCTGCGAATGCCCAGCGCTTTTCTGCAAGAGGCTCAAGTTTCTGGAAGGGGCCTTCCCAAAGCGCTTCGATGTAAGAAACTTAGCCCCCAGGAAACTGATATACTTTGCACGATGTCTCGGAATCCCGGGCCTCGAATAGATTAAGGGCTATGCACAAAAGATCTGATAGGTCGAGGTGCTTGAGAGGCAGCATAGCCTTCACGACCCCCCCCTACAATTTACAATCAAGCATTTTCGATGTATATTTTACAAAAAAAAAATAAACTATTTATTTTAGTATGATTTTTCAGCAACAAATTAGCAACAAATTTTAGTCCATTCAGTTTTTTCAGATCGTTTGATATTTATTGTCTTCGCCTGCCTAACATTGTTTGGAGATTTTTCGGGATCGGTTCGAGCAACAAAATCGATTCTTTGGTAACTAATTAGCAACAAATTTAACAACTTTTTTTTCAATTTCCGCCCATTTGGTACCGCCAGTTTTATGGAGCTGAATAATTATATTAAAATAAAAAAAAATTATACAGTGTGAAACAGCCAAATGGAATAAATTCGATAAATGAGAGCGTGTTGGGAAAAACGCTTGGACACGTCGATTTGTATTTTTAGATGCGCATTTTTTTCAAAAAAAAAATAATTACATAGGGTGTGTCATGTGACAGTGGCCGATACCAACTTTCTTATTTTAAATACAACCCCCTGTATATTATTTATTTTATGGATTCTTCAGAAAATTTTAAACATAATTCATGTACAATGTCCCGTACCTATCTTCAACTGTTCTCCAGCTCATAAGAAAGTTAGTTTAAATTGATTGTAACATTTGTATTGAACAGTCAAACAGATAGACAGGAGAGAAAGTTAATGAAAACCTGGTAAAACAACTTTACATTATTTCAAATTAAATTCATGTCACCTGCCTTTCAACATGTTATTAATTACTGTGCATTTTTATTAATATTTCAAAGTCTTTCTAAGACATAATTTCTAATTATGTAATATATTTTTCAGTTATAGATGGAGTCGAAGATAAGATTTCACAAGATGAAAAAGTTACCAAGAGTATCATCGTAAAAAAAAGAAAACAGTTCTTACTTTATATAACTCTGGATCAATTTATGTACTAAAGCTTTTAGGAATATTCGTAGAATACTATTTAGCATCAGATATCGGAATAGAATTACCAGTAAAAATGTAACTGTTATTTCGATTTTTTTAAAATTATACCATTTCAAAATTACCGAAAGTCTAAAAAAAAAAATTGAACCCAGAAACTATTACGACATCGGCACTCTTTATTTATATACAGAGTGGGCCACAGAAAACAGTCCACCCTGATAGTTGGCAGTATTCATTTGAATTTAAGGAAATGCTGAAACACGTCGATTTTTGTTCCAAGGGGAACATATTGTTACATTCCGGCGCTGTTTATTTATAGGCATCCGAACATCGACCACAACGAGGGTGCATATTAATGAGCCCTTTGTCGGCTTCCGCCTCCGTCTAATAAACCCTCGCCGCGCCTAGAGACTTCTAGATGGTTCTATCGCTTTCGCGAAATAGTCTGGAATTATGATTGAGAAATATAAAAAGGACAGCGGTCGTAAAAAAGGACAGTTTTAAAAGTGTTTATAAGTTATAAAATTGAAATAGTTGTAAAAGTAGTAATTAGTTGAATATCTATGTGATTTGTAGAAGTAAAGTTTATTGTGTAAAAGTATTGGAATAAAAATTGTTTTGTTGCTGTATCGAGAGTTTAAAATCACCAAGCCCAAGAAAGAAGTAAATATCGTAACAATATTTTTATGATAAAGATATCTGTCATTTGTTAACCCTCTTCCTTCCACTTCCCCAACTCCTTAATTTAAAATAGTGAATGTACCATGTGTGGCACATCATTAGTAAGACAATTAGATGGAGTATTTAGGCATATGATCATCCATGATTTTTTTTTAACATTTACACCATCTTTGCAAAAGTCTTAATTAATATAAAGTGCAACACCTTTTAAAAATGAAACGCAACGCCAGGTTTGATAATGTGTCAATTTTTCTGTCATATCAATAAAATAATTCAACTCTTTCTGCAATTGAATATACCATTTTGAGAGTATTCAAAAAATATCTAAATTAATTTACTAACATCTATGATAAACAAACTGTCTTAGTATCAAATAACTAATTTTTTACAAAATTCGTTTTAATTTACTTTCGATGTGATAGAAAAAATTGACACATTATCAAAACATAGGCATTACGTTTTATTTTTAAGAGGTGTTGTATTTTAAATTAATTGAGACTTTTTTTGCAAATATCGAAAAAAATCATGGATGATCATATGCCTGAATAGTCCATCTAAATGCTTTTCTAATGATGTGCACACATGGTACATATTTTAAATTAAGGGGTTGGGGAAGTGGAAGTGGGTTGACAAATGACAGATATCTGTAACGTAAAAATTTGTCTCACTTGGAACAAAAATCGACATGTTTCAGCATTTCCTTAAATTCTAATGAATACTGCCAAATATCGGGGTGGACTGTTTTCTGTGGCCGACACCGTATATTTTTAAGTTTTAATAATTTTTACTAAAGCCATGCATAGGTAAGATATATTTGGATCCACCCTGTATGCAAGGCGAGATTTTTGGGCACACGAATACATCTGGAGAGCAGGTATCTAAATAAAAGGACGGGATACAGGGGCTGGCGGCAGTCTTCATGAAGGGACGACAATAAGTAGACGACGCATTTTTTGTTATCGAGAAATAGTTTGAATACGCTTTACGATAAATATAGTTTTTGAGTAGAATACGTTTTTATTATTTCTTACACATACTTTTTTAAATATTTTCGGAAAATATTTCAAATTTACTCAGAACTCTTAAAAGCCTAGCAATTCTGCAAATAAGTTGCGACGAAAACATAGGAGTAGGACGAATTATTATAAGTAGGTATCAGATATTTCTAGTTGATAAGTAACCCAATAAAATCGTTTAAATATTTCTTGTTTTTTTTTCTAGCTTTAAACGGGCTACATTTAAGTTAAAAGTTATTTGGATTTTTTAAAATTTTTTAAAAAAGAAAATACTTCAAATGTAACAATAATATTTATAGTTTCACGCAAATATAGACAAGCAGACATAAAATACTGAACCAAACGACTAAACTTTATTCTAACAAGGAGTAAAAAGATTATCTGCAGAATATGTTTTTTAGACAAATTGTTTATTGTTTAATGTGCTGATAATGACACTTTCTGTAAAATGGTTCGATATACTTTTTTGATTTCATCTGGTTATTAATACGTTCACCACCCATAAATCGTTACCTCTTTTGAATGGATAGAAGTCGACTTCCAAAGAAGAAAAAAAAAAGTGAATTTGATGAATAAATTCTGTTTGGAAAAAACCTTTCATTACAATAGCCTTTCCATCATGATCATATCCGAAAGGAGTCTGAGTAGAGTCTAGACGTGTTTTTTACCTGCTCAACAGTGACCAGAATTCAAAAGAATTTTATTTCGTTACCCGTATAAAAGGTTAATGTAGATATCGACACGTGGCGTATACGAAGGAATTATTTTACAAGAACCTGTAGGATGTTATAATACACGAAACAAAATCATGAGATTTTTAAATAATATGACGAAAAAATACGCCATATTTCAGCCATTTCAGGCGCGAATATTTAAAACCGGTTATTTTTATGTTTTCATCTACAGTCTATTTATCCTAACTCTAATTTTCTAGCCCAAATTGTATTAACATAACCTTCTATGTAAAGTTGAAAATAAAAATAAATAAGTTAATTTTCCTGTATTTTAAGTTGTCAATAAAATGTTTAAAGTACTTTTTAACTGTCTCTTTCCCGATAACTTTGATTGTTGATATATAAGTAAATATAAAATTTAATGCGTTTAGATAAAAGACTTTAAGAATTAAAATATATGTAGGAAACAAGCTGTGCAGGTCAAATTCATGAAAAATTTAAATTTTAAATCCTAAAGTCCATTTTTAAATTCGAGAGAGTAATATAACCATAAAAATCCGCAAATTCATAGGCTTGACCGAGCCCACCCCAGCCCGCAAAGTTTATTCAAATGCAATTCGCGACAGCTAGTTCAACGAGTTTCAATTAACTCCATTTACTGACGTCGGCAGAAAAATCAGCTTCCTTGTAAATTTTCCGAAAAAATTGAAAAATTGAATTTTCAAGTACTTGATTTTCGAACACGAATATCGCCTGTAATCAAGATCTTTTCGGTGATTAGATTGATCGAGTTGAATACTAAAATAAAAATAATAATAATAATGAGAAGAAAAAGGTGGTTTTTCTTGTATCATCAACCGTTAACTATATATTTAGCAATAAACAAATTAAAAAAAGTTTGGAGCGATATAAATAAAAATATATGCATTATAAAGAAAAAAGTTATAAATAAAAGTTGTAGAGAATGTTATTATCTACGAAAATGATCATTACCATTTTTGTCGTACGATGCATGGTTCACGAGATATTCGATAAAACGTGTTTTCCAAGATGGCGGCTAACGCGACCACCCCCGCTAAACGCCAACGTGGATTTATATTCAGGGGACACCCCTGAACATGTTTGAGATGTGGTTACATAGAGAAATGCTCCGAATACCCTGGACAGCTAGGCAGACCAACGAAGCAGTGTTAAATAGAGCAAATGCGGTTCGTGAATTATTTGTCACTATAAAGATCAGAAAGATATCATACCTGGGGCATGCTCTCAGAGGAGACCGATACAGGGTGCTTCAACTTAAAATGGAGGGCAAAATCGAAGGCAGCCGAGGAATTGGGAGAAAACAGATGTCATGGCTGAAGAACATTCGCGATTGGACAGGAATACGCATACGGCACCGAAAGAAGAATAGAAACTTAGAAAATTATTTTGACGGCCCTGTAAGGGTTTTGCAGGTATAATAAGGGTTTATTACTCTCTCTCGATATTAAATAGAGTATTGAAAAAATCTTTTGCCGCAATTAATGTAAGCTTAAACCCCCACATAAACTGGGCTATGAATAAGGTATGCGATTTTTATGGGATTACTTTAAAAGTTTGCCTTGGTGGTCAGCTAACCTACAAAAGGGATTGCTTTTTCGTTTACTTGATTAAAAACTGACCACAACTATTGCCGTTTCATCATCCGATTTTGTATGAGACCACCAAAGAATATTACATACCTATGAACCAGGGCTTTTTGCTATCAACCGATTTGAGCAACTCCTCCAACCGATCGGTCCTTATATAAACATCATCATCCGCTCTCAGAAACCACTCGTATTGATCAATAAAATTATCATACATATATTTGAGCATTCTAAACGATTTTTTTTGCGGCGGATAACTATCGTCCACTCCCCGTAGCGCGACCAACGGCACATGTTCGCTATACGAATTTTCCGAGCTGAAAAACATCACTTTTCCCGACACTTCCCGGCCCCAAGTTTCGTAGACGGCTTTGGCGCGCGTATCGAGGTACTTAGCTGCCGTCATGATACCCACGAAGAGGAGACTCTTGTTTAACGCCCTTTTATTCTCCTCGTTTATTAGATGATGCGGCGTGACGCGCCTCCTCTGGGATACGGGACACTCTTCGACGAGCAGTTGAGACGCGAACAGTCCTATTATAAAGCCCAGTATAATTTTTAGGAGGCGCCTTCTCCGTGCCATCGTCTAATGTCTGAGGATGCAAGTACATCTTTGTGTCAACTTTCGCACATGTTTCGTCTTCGCCAGTAGTGCTGGTAACAAGGTTCAGTTATCTGTTTTGAACCGTAGGTCAAGAAGTTCGTCTGCAACAAGATAGAAATCATATAGGAGACCACACGCAAATAAACAACATATTATTTTCACACTTAAGTATAAATGAGACGCAAATATTTTTTTAAAGTTTAAATAATAATGGACGTACAAATCTCATGTTTAAAATCACCACGTCGAATATACAATGTGGCTATTAATTTAAATATTCAAACAGGTATTTCTTGCTTCTCTTCTGTTCGTAGAAAACCTAAAAATCTATTGCTTCACCGTCACTGTAACAGATGTTACTAATAAAATTTGGATTATCATATTGCAAAGCAAGAATTCTAGCGCAGTATTCAGGTCTTGCAGCATAGTCAACCATTATTAATTGTTGGTTCGTCTAAATAACGTAGACGTATTAAGTTGTTTCAATATCCTCTGAAGAGGATTCATATTCAATTTTACAGTAAATCTTCGTTTGACTACGACTTAGTAAGTCCATAATTTAATTGACTACACGTACGTGATTTTCCTTGGTATCCACTTATCCAGCTTTACCTTTTCCTTGGTGTGGCACACTTCCAGTTCTTCTGTATTTGGTTATAGTGTTCAGTACAACAGCATTACTTGGTGCCTTTTATATTGAAATGCTCTGAAAATTGTTCGTGGGAGAATTTAATGCTTGGATCATTTTGTCTACCTAAACCGTATGAGCTAAAATAGTGCTTGACTAAAAATACTTTTTTAATCGTAGATACTACTCGTATATTTACGAATTTGCAAACATATTAGTACATCTAACCAAAATCAAACGTCATTGTTATGTCAAATAACAGTGTCAAGGGTGAACGCATGTAACGGGAACTTTTCCTCTCAATTTTATTAAAAAATTTTCAAAGCCGATCCTAGTATTAAGCCGCCCCACCAAGAGTTTAGTTCTCGACTAGTGCTGATAGGATTGAAATATTAAAGAGCCATAGTTAATTGAATTGTTCATTTAGTAGCAAGTTAGTTAAAATGTCGAACACATTTTTATTATATACTTGCAGTTTTATGTGTGTAATTTAAATGGTAAGAATGGTTTTAATTTTATTGTATTAATTATATAGCGTGGTAAAATTACTATTTGAATGTTGGCAAGGCAAAGTTCAAACGGAAGTTCATGGTTGAAGTTTTTTACAATTTACTTTAGGCTTGAAATAATTAGTTGCCAAAAAATCGATGTGGTTACTTAAACCGTTTTCTAAAAATCGTAATTACTTCATATAACGGAAGCAGGAAAATTTGAAAACATAATAATTATAATTGAGTCGATGATTATACAGAAATTTATTGCTGCAAGTGTCATAAAAATAAAAATATCGGAGCATTTTTTTTTAATTTGATACTGTCATGCTAGCTCAAGACGGTATAATAAACCGATATTTTTCTGGGTGGAATATACAAAAGGAATTGGCCAAAAAAAACCACAACAAAAAAACAATAAAAAAACCAGCTGTACCTTTAAATTGGTACCTTGTTAATGCTAGCTTTTTACTAATAATACGTGCCAATAAATTTTGTTGCTGCTCAGAATATTGATGTAAAGTATGCTTCTTCCTGTAGTGCCTATCCGTTACGGATGTTGGCTATCATATTGGCTATTCGCACTTTAATGACTGCAGCTCGGAATAGCTGAGATGTTGTCTGGTTGAACCAAGTTTTTAAGTTTTTCAGCCACGATATTCGTCGTCTGCCTGGTCCTCTGGTTCCATACACTTTGCCTCGTAGAATATTTTGCAAAAGTTTGTATCGGCTCTCATTACGCATTACATGTCCTAGATATTTCAACTTTTGTGCCTTAACCGTATTGAGGACTTCTCTTTCCTTGCCCATCCTTCTCAGATTTTCTACATTGGTAACACGGTCCAGGGGAGTTTCATCTGCTAATAAGTTTCCACGAATGTCTTGGTTTTTACTTATTACTATAAACTTCGTTTTACTCTTGTTTATTTCCAGCCCATACTGTTGGCTGAAAGCTGTGATTCTGTCCAACAGAAGCTGCAACGTAGAAAGGCTGTCTACGAAAATAACAATGTCATCTGCATACCTTATGTTGTTTAACCGTTCCCCATTCAGTAGTATTCCGGTCTCAAAATCTTGCAGCGCCTCTCTAAGATATATTCAGAGTAAAAATTGAAGATGACTGGGGACAGTATGCATCCTTGTCTTACACCTCTTAGTATTTTCTTGTATTCTGTTCTGTCTTCGTCTATCCTGAAAACAAGCCACCTGGTTCCAGTAAAGATTTCGGATGATCTTGATATCTTTTCCATCCAGGCCAGTTTTTTTCAAGACTTTCATTATTTTGATGTTTCGTACTCGGTCAAACGCTTTTGTGTAATCTATAAAACATGCATACACATCACAGTTGACATCCCTGCATCGCTGAAACAATACTTACTTACTTACTTCGTAGCGCTACAGCCCTTGATGGGCCATGGCTGAGGCAACAATTGGCCTCCATCTATCTCGGTCTTCCATAACTTCTAGACTATTCCCGATGCCCATTTACCGGAGGTCCGATGTTATATTATTACTCCACCTTAATCTTGGTCTTTCAAGTGATCGTCTTCCTTTTGGTGCTCTGTCCCATATTAAGCGGACCATTCTATCCTTTGGCTGTCTTCGTACGTGCCCTGCCCATCTCAAACTTTATGTCTTTATGAGGTTAATCAGTTAATCAATACTTGGACTGAAAAAAGAGCTTTCCTGGTTCCTACGGTGCTTCTGAAGCCGAATTGGGACTGATATATCTGTTCTTCCCAAATTTAAATATTCGGTTGTGGATTATTTTCAAAAATATCTTTAACAGATGACTCATTACATTTTCTAGCATTCGGTTTTTTGGGAAGGACAATAAATTCAGATTTCAGCCATTTTACGGGTGTCACCCTCATCATATATTTTATTAAATACCCTTATTAACCACTTTGGGTTATCTCTTTTCGTTAGTTTTAGTATTTCAGCAGGAATTCCATCAGGACCCGTTGCTTTCCGGTCTTTTGCATTCTTCAGCGCCGATTGTGCTTCCACCTGTAGGATTGAAGGACCTTCAGTTTTCTTGATGGTCGGTGGCTCCACTCTGGCGTCATCAAACAGCTGAGTGCCAGCAACTAAGATCGGCTGAAAATTTTTTAAACCAGAAATATCCGTAGATATTGCGGCTGTACTATTTTAAATTGCAGCGTGCGTATTAAAGAACTTTGTCACGGTGGTGTGTGAAAAATTCTAAGCAAAATATAAATCGAGGAAATCATCAGCCGTTGTTCTGAGTATAATTTCGACAACCGTATCTAAATATCTACAAAATAACAACTATAGCAATACTCAAATTTTTAACGACCTATAAATGTTGCAAAATGTCCACGTGCGTTTTACTGTTACCAGAGTTTGTAAAATTTGTAATTATAAAAGTATCAAATATCAAAGCTGTAACTGTAATTGCTTGAATAAATTTTTTCGCGATAAAATTATTATTAATAAAAAGTGTTTAAAAAAACCGTTTCAAGAATAACTGGTGATGACATTATGCTTACACTTCTGGGTCAATAAAAATGTGATAAAATTACTTTTGTATTCTGGGTCATGCAACTGTGAAATTGAAGGTACTTCATATTAAAATTAAACACAATGACAGCGTGCTTTGGGGTAACAAATATTTATAGTAGGATTCGGTTAATAAGACGTAGTTGTTAATTAATTTTGTTTTAACCAAAATAAATTAAATTAGATGGCAATAAATAAATAATGCATAACAAACAACTGGACAACTAGAATTCTTGTAAAGTGGTTTCAGCGCTCGTATCAAATTACCGCTCATCCCATACATAGACAATGTCTTCTTCGTCTTTCTTTAATGTAAGCAAATTGCTTGTTTTTTTCGTATCCTCTGCCGTTAAATTATTATAGAGGTTGTCACTCCATCTCTTGCGGGGTCTTCCAAGGGCGACTTGTCTTAAGTTATTTTGACCATTCTGTCGTCATTCATCCGATCTATGCGTTCGTTCCACTCTCTCTTTCTCTCCAGTATCCATTAATTTACGTTGTCTATTTTACATGTTCTTCAAATGTCCTCACTTCCCTCCCTGTGTTTTCCAGCGATCCTGCGCACTATTTTCATTTCGGTGGTTTCTAATATTCTTCTTGTGTTCGATGTATTTGGAGTAGTTTCCGCTGTGTACGTTAATATAGGTCGGATGACCACCTTTTAGATTCGGGATTTGGTCTTGATTCCGATATATTTGTTTCGGAGGATTGTATCGTTCAGGTAAGCTGAGGTTCGTGCTGCTTTTGCCGTTTGGTTTCTTACCTCCGCCTCGATGTAGCCGTATCCTGATATTTCTATGCTTAGGTATTTAAATTTCATCTCCCGTTGTATAATTTTATCATCTACAACCAGTTTGCATCTGATAGGTGTTGTTGAAGTGGTCATGCATTTCGTCTTTGCTGTAGATATCTTCATTTTTAGACTTTTTGTCGTTGTGCTGAAGTTGAATAGTAATCTCTGTAGGTCATCTTCGTTTTCTGCAATCAAAACAGCATCATCGGCATAGCATAGGATTTTATTCTCCATTTTATACCCTTTCAGGTTACGAGTGCTTTTTATTATTTCGTCCATAACGATTTTGAACAATAAGGGGCTAAGTGAATCTCCTTGTCGAATACCACTATTTACAGGAATTTTTTCGGTAGTTGTGCCATTAATTTTGGCTTGTATTTTGTTTTCCTGGTAAATATTTTCGATAGTTTTTACGATGTAATATGGGATTTGCCTGTTACACTGAATACATTGTTAATATAATAAAACATTAGTGTTTTTAAAAAATTAACACTATACTTTTATGCAACACAAAATACATTGTATTACTGCAAATTGCTATTGGCGTCATCTACTAGATAATAGGCAAACTACTTATTTTGTCGCGTATTTTTGTTTCGCATTAGTTTTATCTCTCTTACTCTCTTACAAAGGATCCCTGAAGAAATTTATGAATCCTGGTGAAACTAATCAGGATAATCGGATAATTTGATCGAAATATTGCATAGTCGTAGGTCTTTGACAAGTGTGCGAAGTTGAAATAAAATTTTATCGCTTAAAGTAGGGCAAAATCGACGCCAAAGAGTCAGTTACCAACATACAGGTGCAACTAATATAAGCGTGTTAAAAATGAATAGAGTGCCTAAAAAAACGAAGGTCACAATTTCAAAAAATCGTTTTATTTTACGCAATTTACTGTAGCCGTAGCTCGGAGGAGGTACATTTTAAGACGCATGTTTATTTGAAAAGAAAGTCTTATTTTGATCGCGGCAATTCGTCATTAAAATATCTACATCGAATTTTGAATCACCCTGCATAATCAATTACGTTTGTCCTTTTCGATATTTCTGTAGTATTTTGACTATCATAATCGAAAATTTCACGGTTATCTTATCTCTACGCTTTTGAATTAAATAAATTAATGTGACATAATACGAGTAAGAAGAAAAGATAATGTGTAATAAAATTATCAAACAATTACATACTTGCGTTATATACGCAATAGAATTAAATGCATATTCAAAGGTTATTTACTTATCATTTATTCGTTAATTTTTAAAAAATTGATGTCAAACTTTACATACGTCTATATGATAGTCATCTATATTCCAACGCGAAATTATTTTATTAAAATAAATATAGGTTAAGTACCCAACGATATTACCTGGCACTCAAGGCTTAAGATAAAATTGCATAATACTGTTATATTAAATAAACCAACCCTTTAAAGTCTTTACAGCTCAACTACACCATTGGTGACGTACCTTTTCATTTTTAAAAACATTCATTTACATACATGCTACATAGTTATTTCCTGTACGAGTGCAAAATACCACAAAATTTTTATTTAATTAGGTCTTTCCAACTGAAAGCCATTCGTGCCTAGAGTCTTTATATAGGGCGGCCAACCGAAAACGAAACAGAGCCATTTCCAGGAACCTCGTCAAAATTTTAGAAAAACGCTCAGACCCTCCGATTTTTTATTAAAGAGGGAAACTCTTTTCCGGTATTTTTGACTCCACTACTTCCAACCCCAAGCGAGGGTAAGAATTACCCTAAAATTTTTAAATGGCATTGGGGGGTCGAATAAAATGCCTTTTGAAAGCTCTGACAATTCTCTTAACAATAGTCTTTAAATTTTACATTTCCAACCAATACTTTGAAAAAAATTTCATGTTAAAATTACAATTATTTTAGTGGCTTACCTACTACTTTTTTTTTTTTATGAAAATAGTCGCAAAAAGGGTAGACCTATCGTGTGGACCGCGGACGGCCCGCACTGCGGCTATTAGAAGGGGAAGGGATTATAAAAAGGAGATGATTGTGGACACGCTTTTTAAAAAGTTGCAGGTCATTCCATTCCGTAGCAGCCCTGTAAAAGAAGGATTCTTGATGAAGATTGGTCCTTGTAGTGTCAGTCTTGAGAGTAAATGGGTGAGACTGATCAGCGTGCCGAGTTCTTTGGCCGAATGTGGCCAATGGTGGTACAAGAGTTTTTATTTCTCTGGAGCATCTGCCATGGAAATATCTGCTTAATTGATTAAATGTTCAAACTGATGACCGCCTGCTTCCATACAATAATAAAGATTTTAATCTTAAAATCTTTTAAAATCTAATAAATTCTAAGTTGCGTAATTATGCGTCGAAAGCAATTGGTCCTTCGTCGACATCATTTTTTGTTCTCGAGATAATCGAGATGAAAAATAATTCCGAGCGCACATTCAAACATACGTACATCCGTACATACACACACAGACGTCCACTTAACTATTGTATTTGACTCTTGGGACCTTATAATGTTGAGATTTGTCAAAATTCGGGATTCGCAAAATCGGACCCATTACTATAACTTCCACTGGGAAGTTAAAAAATAGCATATTGAACATACCTACTATTAATGAGTTAAAATTGTTAGATCAGCTCCGCCACTATAACGCGAAAGCCTTGAAAATTTCTATTAATTTTTATTGTTCCTATTGAGTAACAAAACAATTATGTTTTTTTCTAATTTTTAACTTTAACACGCTGTAAATTACAAACGAAAACAATAAATAATTTAAGCATTTTATTTTTGAAGTAGGTACCTATAAGCATTTCCATCCAGTTGCTTAGCGTTCCATAAATTATGATACAATCTAAGACTATTGTCATATTTATATCATTATTGGTTATAACTTGTAACTAAAATTTTTAAAGTGAAATTTTTTGGACGTGCTAAAAAATTAATATTTCAAGGTCGCCACGGCACGTTTTGAAGTTTCCGTCTCCCAATAAAGAAGAAAAATCTGCATGTTTGCCATAAAGAGAGAGCAAATAAAGTGAACTAATTACCTAAGTTTGGCAAATTTCAAAATGTGTCTATAAGCATTTCTTTCTCCCTAGCACTACAACCCAGGGTGAGTTTTAGCTGCATTCACCACTTGTCCCCATCTGGGATCATTTCCTTTTCTCATATACAAACTATCAGGTGGTAATTGATTTCCCCTTTTTTTAAAACACTCTGCTGGGATTCCATCGCGGCCCGCCGCCTTGTTGTTTTTTAGCCTTTTTATAGCTTTGGCGGTTTCCTCCAGACTTGGTGCACTAACCTGTGTCTCTGCTGTATGGACAGGTTGATGGTTATCTTAGTTTGTTTCATTAAGGAGTTTGGTGAAATAATCTGTCCATGTTTTAAGTACTTCGTTTTTTTGCCATCTAGACACGCGGTAGCGTATATACGTTTCTCTGCATCTTTGCATATGCTTCTCCAAGGCTATTTTAAGGGTGAAAAGGTTGTCGATTGTTAAGCGACCCGCTCGGGATCCAGCCTGTTCTTCAGGCTGTTTATCTTAAATATGGTCTTCTATTAGGGTCTTTAGTATACGAGAATATATTCCGCCTATTGTAGGAATGAAACTTAAAAGTTAAAAAAGTTATCAGTAAAATTTTATATTGTAAGAAGATACTAAATAGCAGTAAATACATATCGATTAAGGATAATAATTACCCATAATAATGATCAAGGAATAAAAATAAAAAGCATATGTTAATTTAAATATTTTACTGCTTTATAAATTGTGACTAGAAATTTACGTAAAACAACCGGAATATACTGAACGAGGTGACGTTTATTTTTTATTGTGTTTCAAGTTTTTTTCTTGTGTAAACAATTTTGACAGACAATTTTTCGACATGAATACTTACTAGATAGTAATTATAAGTACCCAATGGGAATCTGTCAGTTTTGTAAATAATGTAACAAGTAATTTGTAGTTTGCTCTTTTTTTTAGAAAATGTATATAACTTTAATATTCTACCAGAACTTTACATTTTTTTATTAAATATTTTTGCTACCACCATTTGGAATAGACAGTACCGTTTCTTAGGTCTGCACTGCAATAAATCACCCTCCTTTTTCGGGTAATTTCTGTAATAAATTAGCGGACCCGACAGATGTCCTTCCCGAACGTTGGCTTGCCTCCTTTGTGAATGTCACTATCAAGCTCAGCGTCTCCGAAAAATATGCATTCGACACTAATATCAGCAGTTTTTGATAGTTTTTATATTCCATTTCCTTCCCATCCCTTTAGTAGAGACTTATCGGGATAAAAATTATACTATCTCTCAAGTTGAAGCAATAAATACACATTAACAAAATTTCATTAAAATCGGACTATGAATTCGACACTAAAATTAGCCGTTTTTGATAGTATTTGTATTTCATCCCCTTCCCACACCTTTCGTTGATTCAATCGCTACCAAATTTCACAGAAACACCCTCCGGGTTAATTTAAAGATTGCCTGAAAATTTCATCAAAATCGGTTTAGCCGTTTTGAAGTTGTTTATGTGTTGAAATTTTTTTTTATTTGTATTAATAAAGTTGTATTTATTCTTTCTCGACATTTTTACATTAGTTAATTGCGATTATAGCTTCACGGAAGATAAGAATTACTTCCAATTTTTTTGTTTAAAGGACGAGACATTGCCATTTTCATAAATTGTATAATTTGACAGAATTTGTCAGAATCTAAAACTATAGTAACAATTAATTGTCACATTTTGTAGTATGTATGTATGCGAATACGAGTTATTCCAATGTTTTTAAATTCGGCGGTTGATTTAAGAATAAAAGTACCTTTAAAATGAGGTGTCACTCGACCCCCCTTCCACTAAAGAAAAAAAATTTCAAAATGTCGCCAAGCTGTCATTTAGAAACTTTCGACTGTCATTTTCACGTCAAAAAATAGTTCTTTTACTTGTGTAATAACACACCAAATTGCACGATAAAAGCTGTTACCGTTCAAAAGTTAAAGGGGGGGGGGGTGACGGACTTTTGGTCCTCACTGTATATATAGATTAAGTGTAAAAAAGGTCAGCTGTAAAAAATGAACGGAATCGGTTTAGTTTAATAATACTAGTAATTTAATAAATCGGGTAATCATCATAATAACATTTTAACAGTCATAAACATTTCGTTCTAATAGCTATAATACTTCTTCTTCTTCTATCTTATAATTAGGCATAATACCTGTTCCTCATCGTAACTCGCTTTATGGAGGTAGATTGTCGCTCCAACGTTTTCGAGGCCTTCCTGTGCTTCGCCTCACCGAAAGTGATTTATCTCTGGCAATCTCACTATTCGTTCTTCTGTCATAAGTGTGATATGGTCATTCCACTCAATGTTTCTACTTAGCACCCAGTCGTTGATATTCTCGATCTGGCATGTTTGTCTGATATCCGCGCTTTTTTCCCTGTCCCGTAATGTTTTTCCAGCTATTCTTCGAATTATCTTCATCTCTGTTGTTTCCATAATTAGGCTTGTTTTTGGTGTTTCGGGTCTTGTTTCTGCCGCATATGTCAGTATGGGTCTAATAGCAGTTTTGTAAATACGGGCTTTTACTTCTGTTTTCAGGTGCTTTGATAGCTTGTGCTCTTACTTCTGGTTCTATGTCTCCGAAGCTTAAAATTTCTATACCCAAGTATCTGAATTTCATCTCTTGATCTACTGTCTTTTCATCAACCACTAATTTACATCTCAGAGGTGTTTTAGATGTGGTCATGCATTTCGTCTTAGATATTGATTATAATCATCCTGAGCGTTTTAGCAACTGTGTTAAATGTATAAAGAAGCATAGGATTTTTACCTCTCGACCTCTCATTCGATATCCTCGTACTTGCCTTATTATTTCGTCCATGATAATATTGAATAGTAATGAGCTCAGTGAGTCTCATTGTCGTATACCCCTCTCTACGATTATTGTTTATGTGAGTTCGTTGTATATTTTTGCCTGTATTCGGTTATTTCGGCTATAAGCTATAATACCTCAACAAGAAATAGATAACGTGATTTTAACCATGCAAAGACGATGTACAGCTGTTATAAATAATAGAGGAGGACAAGATACTTATTAATTTATTTAATTTTGGAAAAAAATTGAATATAACTTTCGAGTTTTAAGAAGAATATCTGAAGATAATTTTTTATGTGTGTACTTATTTATTGAGTATTTAGGTGTTTAACGAAACGTCGTAATGTAATATTGGGAAGATTTTTAGCCACCTATTTGAACAGCAATATACTTTATCCGTTATTCATCGCATGCGCAATAGCGCTAAAATAAGGGATAACGTTATTAACCGACACTGCTTTACGTTATTAGAGTTGAAATAACGTTCCCTTAATAAAGGATATTGATTGTGCCATGGTGCCGCCTGTAGAACATTTATATTTAAGTTTTATCGTAAACTCCAAAGTCTATGATAAATACATGTAAAATTTAGAAAATATGAGTAAGTCTATAGTTTTCACCATTTTTACCCCTTATTTTTTAAATATGAAATGAAAACATCTCATAAAAATGTTATGTTATGTTCATGTAAATGTTATGGCAACATCGGATATGGAAATTGAAGAGAAGTCGCTAACGTCGCAGCAAGTATTGTACCTAACCTATCTTTGATGTTGTCAATAATTTGTTCCATAGTAAACTTAAAAGACGAATAAGCAGTTTAAATAAAAAAATTCGTAAATGATTATTAAACTATCACAAAGTTCATTTATAAGGTTATAAATGTTACTGATATCTGTCACGTAAATAACGGATGGCTTAAAAACTCATTTTCGAAATACGTTATTAACGTACTGTTTTACTTTAATAGTGGATAAAGGGATAAAACCTATGATGCTCAAGTTGTGGCTTAAAATCTCCCTAATAACGCCGGATTTAACTTTAGAATCATCGTGCTACACGTCCTCGAGTAAACCCGCCTTTACGTTGTGACGTTACATTACACCGAAATGCTCAAGTGTGTAACAACCTTTACGAGTGGGTTTAGTGCAAGCAGCCAGTGGGTATCGAAGGCCAATAGGGTAGTACCCGATTAAATGTATTAATTGAAGTTATAACAAACGATAAGACATGCGATACTATGGATGCGAAGTAAAACATTTTTTTGATAAGGAAGGAACGATGAAAAGACACTCCGAGTAACCTAACAAATGATAAGAGCAGCAATAATCAAAGAATAGTTTTCCTGGAATTTAGTATCCATCTTATCTGTGGTTAAAATAACAAATGTTTAAGAATTCGGAGCTGTATTCTTGTGTTCTTGTGAGTATAGATTTTGTAGGGCTATGATATAAATAAAACAAAAGTATTTTTATCACAAATGAATTTTTAAATTATAGCTAAGCAGCAAAAAATGTACTGAAGATAAAACCACTTGACAAACTTCAATTTTACGTGAACACGCATAATCTTACAAATGCAGCCATCAGATATTAATTTTTTTAGGAAATGTTTATCAAAAAATATTAATATGTAAATTTATGAGAATATGAAAAAAATTTACAGGAAAAGTTTTAAACAATGGCAGCTATCAGATATTAATTTTCTTTAGGCGTATACGAGGTTATAAGATTTTGTTATTTTTTATAGATTTTTCTACACAATGATTTTAATTGAAGAAATTATAAATTACAATCAATTGTGTAGTAATTTTAGTTAAATTAATGCAAAATAATGTCAAAACAAAAATCAGTCACTTTAAAAATTAAAAAGGATCGATGAATATAAAATGCGAAATATTTACATAGTGGAACTTAGTTTTCTATTTTATAACTCAAGAATAAGCAACTACCACGGCCGTCTTTAAGATCGGCGAGGGTATGAGCCTAACAAGCTTAAAATAGAGATTTTTACTGATTCCGAAACGAAGGATAAAAATGAAAAAGTATTGGTGTGTGTGTGTTTGCGCGCGCGCGCGAAGATGGGCCATACGGTACATTCCTTCAGGTAGCTGCCGTACAAAGTGATCCTCAGATTTACCGCATTTTGCACGATAACTTACTTTTCCGAATCGAACGGTAACTATATTAAATAGAAAAGTGCCCCTGGTTTGGAAAAGTTAGTTTTGCTACGGCAATACTGTTTATTTATCCGGTAATCGATTCAGTTTGTTCCAGTTTGAGAACTAGAAAAACTGCTTACGAAACGGTAAGCGATGATTTCAAGTTTTTCACTATTCTATCAAATCTGGAATATAAAGAAATAAAAGAATGCTGTGCAAAACTTAGCAGAAAATACGATCAAGACATTGTGGCAGATAAATTTACATCAGAATTTTTACATTATAAGCATTATCTTCTTGAAACACGAAAAAATGAAGTATTACTTATTCCAGACTTATACTTACAGATTGAAAAAAGAATAATCTTACTTCAACTTTACCGAATATTTAAATTAGTCAGTCTGCGAACATATATGATAACTAATTACGCTGGTGAACGGCGTTCATATTCCCGGTTAAAATTAATAAAATCAGACCTTAGAAGTACAATGACACGATTAAACTACTCAAGTTTTATGATCATAGAATATGACTTACTAAAGACGATCGACTTTGATGAGTCCATAGCTGATTTCGCAGCCAAGAAATCACGAAAAAAAGTTTTTGGAAATATTGTGTGACGAGTGTTGCACAATTAGAATTACTGTTAACTATTTGTATTTATCGAAATGAAAGAAAAACTTGGCAAGAGAAGCACTGTGTGTTGAAGTTCGTCGATAGACCGTTGGAGTTCGTTGAAGAGACTGTCGAAGTTTGTTGAGAGACTGTCGAAGTTTATGGAGAGACCGGTGGAAATTAACTGACTGACTGAAGACGACTGGATTTGTGTGCCTCTCTCCGTTCTTTTTATCTACTTTTCCTTACGTCGTTAAGTTTTATGACAGTCTGTCGATGATACATAACTTGGCGAAAAGGCCTTTTTAGAATCACACCGATTTACTGTGATTGTACGTGAGTAGCTGAAGAGGAACGAAGATTCTAGTCACAAAAAGTAGGATCGTATACGTGCGTTATTGCAAAGGAGCAGAACTTAGGGTCGTAAAGATTAGGGTCGTATACGTGATTCCTTGAAAAGGACACGACTTAAGATCAAAAAGGGTTTTAGTGAAATAAGTCGTTGGAATTTTAGGGAATTCACGTTTCGTCCTCTGATCATAAACTGTATGTATGGCCACTACAAGTTGTTTAAAAAGTCTGTGTATAATTAGTTTATTACATTACAAAAATAAAATTTTAAACAAATTTTTTGAGACGTTTGCTATATTGTTTATTATAATGTAAAATTACTTCTTATTTAAGTAGAACATTTTTCAGAGCCGCGGACCCTGCCTTAAAGACGGCACTGGCAACTACTTAACTCTTGTATAAAATTCATATTTCTTGACATATAACACGCCTAAAATACACTGTGCGTCAGAGAAAACGGGCCACCCCAAAAATTTATGAAATTAGCAATTTTTACTTATTCCCTATTTTTTAGTCAAGTGAAATGGGTTAGTATGTATACTGAGAAGGCATACCGACCCTGTATAGAGGATGAACAAATTTTCGGAACCTGGGAAACGATACAACAGTCAATTACTTTTCAAGCACCAATCGCCTGATTGAAAATTTCGACAACTGCATGCTGCATGTACGTTAAAAGTGATTTAAAAAGTTTTCTTTGTAACATTTATGGTGGTTTAAAGTTTGAGATGTGTCTTTGTAATAAAAAGTAGCCTTCACAGAGCTAAGTTTAAATAGATGAAAATTATCGGAGAGCTGTTGAGATTAAAACATTGCTGGCAATTGGAACAAGTCAACGGGATATAACGAGACGTTTGAATGTTTCTAAAGATTGCTGCACTGCGAGATCGAAAGCAAACCGCTAGAATGCTCCAAAGCGGCCCTCAACAAGCTCATAGAACAGCAGTGCATATCTACTGTTCGACGATGGTTAAAAGAAAGTGGTTTGATAACTTACAGTCCAGCTAAAGGACCCTTGCTTACTGCTGCTCACAGAAGATGCAGACTTAAGTTTTCCCGTGAACACATGACAATTTATGAATATAAAAGAAATAAGGTGTACAGAAGAGCCGAAGAAAAGTATGCTGCCTGTACTCGGTTCCAAGGGTTGCTTATGGGGGTGGCTCAGTAATGTTTTGGGCGGATATTTCTTTTGAGGCGTACACGGATGTCATCGTGATTGACAGAGGCGCGCTAACAGCACGACGATTTATTGCAGAGATCCTAGAATACTATGTGCTACCATATGCTGGGTTTGTACCTTAAAGAGATTGGTATCGCAAAAATGAACTGACCCGCTCAAAGCCCAGACCTAAATCCTATTGAGCATATTTGGGACCAGCTCAAAAGGCATGTAAGACGTCGTATACCTGCTCCAGCAGCACGTGAAGAGCTTCGATTGGCCCTTATTGAGGAATGGACCAATTTTCCTCAAGCAAACATTCAGAATGTGCTGCGTTCTATGTCCACTCGCATAAGAAGTGTCATCCAGAATCGAGGTGGTAATACCCCTTATTAAAGAATAAACCCCGTTATTTCTTGTCTCCTGAGTTCAATTATTGTTGTGTCAACTGAACGTGTTATTTTTCAATAAATTAATAAATTTTCAAATTTTTGCTTACTCTCTGTTTGTAACCCGTATAAACATCATATGAGATGCTAAATGCATTATTGAATAAATTACATATTACATACATATTACAACAAAAGTAAGCTAAATTTAAAAAATTTGATAATTTCGAAATATTTTGGGGTGGCCCGTTTTCTCTGACGCGCAGTGTAGTTCTATATATTTCTTCTTCTTGAAGTGCCTTCTCCATTCAATGAAGATCGGCAACAATTCTGGCAAATTCGTCTCTGTCCTGGGCTCTTCTTAGCAGGGAGTTAGTCTAAGCCTGTCAAATCCCTTATGTTGTCCCTCAATCTTGCCCTCCATATTCATTTGCAGGAATCTGTATTTGTCCTGTCTCATCACATTGCCAAGGTAAGCAGTCTTTCGCTTTTTTATGGTCTCGAGGATTGTTCGGTCCTTGTTCATCCTATGTAAGACCTCTTGATTGGTGGTATGATCGGTCCATGGAATACGCAGCATTCTGCGGTACACCCACATCTCAAATGCTTCCAGCTTGTTAATGCTGCTGACTTTTAGCGTCCAGGCCTCGACTCCATGCAGTAACGTGGAATACAGATAACATCTAACGAAGTTAAATCTTATGCTTAAATTGAGTTTTCTGTCAGTTAATTGATTCCGCATTTTAATAAAGTTGGCTCTCGCTTGCTCTATGCGGGATCTTATTTCTATCTCAGGATCCAGGTCCTCGCTGATCCAACTTTCCAGATATTTAAATTTTGTGACCTGCTCTATTGGTGATCCGTATATATTTATGTTGAAATCTATATAACTATATATTTAACGGTTGCTTTTTAAATTTTGGACCAAACATCTCTTCTTCTTCTTCTTCTTCTTACGTTAGGACTACGTCCTGTGTTTGCCTCAAAGGTTGCCCAAAAACAATTGGGACGATGAAGACCAGCTATCATACCATCTTTTTGGTGGGCGTCCAGTTGGGCGTGGTGTGTTGGGCCGCTTCTCTCTCACAATTTTTGCCAGCCGGTCGTTTGGCATTCTGCTAACATGGTCTCTCCATTCTCTTCTTCGGTTTCTTGCCCATCTTACTATGTCTTGGACTTTACATATTTCCCTTATCTCTTCGCTTCTTTTATGGTCAAGTAAGGTATAGCCAGTTATCGATCTAAGAATTCGCATTTCCGTTGATCTAAGAAGTCGCTTTGTAGTCGTGTTCTCCGCTCTGGTCTCTATCGCGTATGTCATAATCGGTCTTACACATGTCTTATATATTCTGATCTTACTTCTGGTACTCATGTGTTTATTTCTCCAGATTATGTCTCTCAAGAATCCTGAGATTAGAGATGCCTTTGTTGTTTGAGCTTTTACTTCCTCCTTAATATTTCTAGTGCTAGTTATATTAGCTCCTAAATATTTAAAGGACATCACTTGTTCTACACTCTGCTCATAGATTGCGAGTTTACATCTTCTCGGTTCTTTGGATATTGTTAGCGATTTGGTTTTCTTGACGGATATTTGCATATTGAATTCTTCAGCTGTTTTTTGGAACTTGTGTAAGAGTCTCTGTAGGTTGTCCTCGTCTTCCGATACGATTACAGCTTCATCAGCGTAGCATATGATTTTTATTTCTTTATCTCCCATTCGATATCCTCTCCCAGTTACTTTGACTTCATTTATAATTTCATCCATGATGATGTTAAATAGGATTGGGGTTAGGCTATCTCCTTGCCTGATTCCGGTTGTCATAGGTATTTTATTGCTTAGCTTATTTGCAGTTCTTACATATGTGTAGTTCTTCTTGTTCAATTCTTCGATGGTCTTTATTACATTCGGATGAATTCTTTTCTTTTGTAGTAGGGCCAAGACGTCTGTTAACCGTACCCTATCGAATGCCTGGGTTAGGTCAATGAAACACGTGAACGCTACTTTATTGAACTCAATGGCTTTCTCAGTAATTTGACGTATTATAAATATAGCATCTATAGTAGACCTGTTCTGTCTGAACCCTTGCTGTTCTTCACATATTCCGGTTAGAGATATTTCTTCTGCTAGAATTTTTGTAAACAGTTTTAGTACAGCACTCAATAAGCTAATACCTCGATAGTTTTTAGGGTCTGCTTTCTCTCCTTTCTTGAAAACTGGTATCAGTATGCTCTCTTTCCGTTCGGATGGAACAACCTTGACAGTAAGTATTTTATTGAAGAAAATCTGTAATTCGGCCAATAAGCTTTCATCTCCATATTTGATCATCTCATTCTTAATTTCGTCAATGCCCGAGGCTTTTCTGTTTTTTAGTTTTTGGACCATGTATCGTATTTTCTCCAAGGGAACATCAATTTTTATAAACAATAAGTACTTAACTGTTTTATTTAAAATTATAAGTTTTTTGGTATAAAAAGCATATCAATGCCATATAAATAATAAAATCGTTTAATTTAAACGATATTATATTTTTATAGCTGTCGAACATTCTTGAAATATTTTAGATTGAAGATAGAACCAATTAATGTAACCATTAAAAGACCACTTCACATTTTTTTCCGATAGAATTTCGATGTTTACAAATAAATTTAAGTCAACCTTTTTTAATGGTACTTACATATATACAATTTTATTAACGAAAAATTGCACACAACTAAAGGTAGTAAGTAATTTACATTTAAATAATACTAAGTTGCCTATTAAAAAAATTGTCTTTTAAACCTACATTGTGTGCCGATGTGATGATTTACTTTAGCATAAAAAAAGGTCGACAAAAACATTTATAAAAACATGTTTGTATTGTTCTATATTTTATCGATTTCAAACACTGAAGAAAATGTGTTAGTATTAATTTTAGCTCGAGGTAATTCAGATGAATTTTTAAATTGAACAAAAAAATACATTCAAACCGAGAGCCATTGGCATGCTAGAAAATGGCGATCGGCAAACAAATGTAGGGGAGCATCCGGCACATCTCAAAGCGAAAATTCCCACTTGAATACCCGTTATTTAGAAACGGCATTTATGCGAGGTAGCGAATTTTCAAAACCATCAACAAATATTTGAGATTTTGCATATCTCAACATGAAATAGATAACTTGATTCTATAAATGCAAAGACAATGTAGAGCTGTTATAAATATTTGAAGAAGACTCACACCACTTACTAATTTATTTTATTTTGAATTGAATTGAAATTTGCGGTAAGCTCTTATAAATATTTTTATGTCAATATTGTTGTTGTTTTTATGTCAAACTACTTTTTGGAGAAGCGGTACTTCCCATTACAGCCGGAGAACCCTGTACATTAAATTTTGTGAAAAAATCTCGGTATTTAATTTCGATTTTTTTACAATAAGGTTATCAATACTTCAATGAAAAATCTTACTTTTATAATCAACTTTCGAAAACACTGCTTGCTTATTTGAAACCAAAAACTATGCGATTTCGGCGAATGCACATCAAATTAGCATTTGAATAGTTAACTCGACCAGGTACACCGTAAATGGATCCAAATAACAAATATCTCGTACAGGAGACTTAGTCGTACGATTTCCTTGACCTTATGACAGTTTTTTAGCACACAAACATACAACACGTTTAGTACGATGTTATCCGCAACACGTCGTCGTTCTGCGAGACTGAGCTACGTCTATGCTCATTTACCGGTTTCGATGAACTGACAGTAGTTTTGTGTTTTGTATTTGTGCTTGTGCTGATAAATCTACGTCTCGGTGGCCATGCCGATTCCGCCCGGTACTCGGTGACGATACCGGTGCTGTAATTTCTTATGCAAAGTCCCCTTTAGCGCGGCCACACACCGAAAAATAAACGCTTGACTGTATACTTAAAGTCAGAAATAATTTTTCCTGTTTCGCGAATTTGGCACCTCAAAGAATTTGGTCGACGGCATCTTTGACGATGATAGCAAACAATTCGCCACAAAAACCGTTTGCATTCCCGGCATGTAATATTATAGCACGTTTTCCTCTATTAAGGAAAGCATTAATGAATCGTTTAGCGATTGATCACTCTATCTTTTTTCACAATATCACACAACTGAGCGAATCAGAAACACGAACATTTATAAGTAATGACAAACTACATACCTTCTAATGTACAATAAAGCAACATTGCCAAGCATAAATTATATTTGTAGTATCAGTATAATAAGTGCGCTAAAAATCCAGTCACTTGGAAAAAACAAATTGCAACTTATTACTTTTTTGCAGTTTGATAACTGTGCGCTTGGATATTCATGTATGCGGTGTCTCTGCGAATATAGTTATATTAATATATTAATAACACTGATATATAATTATAAAAAGGGAAAAATTAAATCTGACTTAACTATACGTTTTCAAAACATTATAGTTATTCAAGCGAAGAATCCAGAAATACCACCAACATCAAATTATGGGTACCTTTTTGACAATCAAATTCGGAGCTATAAACAAGCAAGGAAAAGAACAGTGTCGTATTCGGGTTTTAATGAGTTGTTAATATCTGTTTTGCTGTTTGCTTGCCATAAGGGCTTCGTTTTTTGTTTGTTTTTGTTTTCTCGTTGTTTTTATAAACATTGTGTATTTCTGACATTCCTGTAGTTTAGTTCTGTTAATTTTATTACGACTATTTATTTTTAACTGAGAAAATAAGCAAACAAATTGGGGCGGAAGGCAAACAAAAGTTTTTTCACGGATTATCGAATAAAACGAAAAGATTCGGAAATGTGGCAAAATTAAAGAATAAAAAGAGTGACAACTTCGAAGTTTGCAAAAAAAAACAAAATCTTCCATGAAGAATTTGATAAAATTTATTTTGTACGTCAATAAAAATTTGCTTAATCGATTTAACATGGAATAGATATGAAAAAAATGCAATCAAGGAACTAGAGAAGCACTTGGGAGTTCACATTGGTAAATGCGGCTTGTTCATCGACAAGCAAATTGATTTCATCGCTGCAAGTTCTAATGGCGTCATCGATGGAGACATTAAAACGTTAGTAGAAGTTAAGTGTCCTTACTTTGCTAGGAATGTAACACCCGGAGAAGGAATTGCAAATGAACAGTTTAAATTCTGGGCTAATCATTGAACTTACAATATATCGCAATGATACATTTTGGAAAACTAAAATAGAACTCAAATTGATAGACTTTTACATGAAATGCTTACTGCCTGAAATAGTTGATAGTATATTCGAAAGAAATATGGAGATTGGGGATTAAAATAGGGGTTCATTTTAAACGGATATCTTCTCGCTCGCTCATTTGATATCTGAAATAAACTGTTTATTTTATACCCTGATCGATGTATCATGACGGCTCTTGTGGTCTATGTGTACAAAATTTCAAGGCTGCCGATCGGAGGCAGCCGAAAGACATATTTACTATAGGTAATTCTACGGAAAATGCGATAAAAATATACATTTATCTCTCTTACCTGACCCCGCCTTCATCGGTTGAGATTTATACCTCCCGCTTTACCCCCTGAATAATCTTTGATCTGTATCAATAGGTAAACCCCTTCTTAACGGCAAACAGCATCAATATTTGTATATTTTTCAGGGCTTGAAAGTGATCGAACAGCTTTGAATGATAACACTGAGCGATAACGTAGTTTCGGAAAAACCATGTGTTAAAAATCCGTTCTTTAGAAGTATGTAGTGATTATTATAGAACAGAGGATGTTTGGAGATAACTAAGAAGATCGATATTTTATCTCAAATTCGGTTGTAAAAGTTTCCGGCTATGTTTCCACTTATTTGAAATCTTATCATTCTGGCATCGAAAATCGTTGGCCACGTAGTTTCTTTGCGTGTGGGAAGAAAATGAAATCATTGGGTGCCACATCAAAAGTGTACGGAGGATAACCAATCGATTCGATATTTTAAGTCCTCAAATAGCTTATCATCAACACAACGTTTGCCACAACACTTATTTAGATGCGGTAACTTAAAATTTCCAAAACTTTCGATTTTACTGTAAACTCAATTGTTGCCGGTAAAAATAGACCGTTCGTGCTTAGACCTGTCTAAATGTTGTCTTATATTCGTGAAAGGAATGCAATAATGAATAAGTCGGGGTTATTTTAATTTTAACTAAATAAACTGTTATGTTAAAATTATCCCATGAAGAGAAACTGAAAAATGCATTACGTTGTGTGTAGTGTGTGTGTGCTGCTATTTTCAATTAAAGACAAGCTTGTAGTTTGGACGTGGTCAACAATACACCAACCAATAGAAAAATTTTAAATGGTTTAAACTTGGTTGAGATCAGTGTTGGCAGGTTACTGTTTGGAACATTTCAAGTGCGTGTACTCTACTATTATAATCGACCGTCTGCCGGCATTGCAATTTCGCTGAAATGGTCCGGACGTGGATGTCAATAGACTGCCATGCCCAAGCGGCAAGCCAAAATTCTAAGAAACATTTAATTTTTTTTATAGCCACAATGCTAATCAGAGCTAACGATTTTTTTTGCTGTTAACATTTATCGAATTCGATTATTTTTGGCGTGATAAATTCAACAAAAAAGTCGGGTCATCATCCCGAATATTATAGATTATTAATGGTTTCATAATATATTTCGTAGTTTCCAGCTCACAACTTCACATTAATCATTTTTTAATTTTTTTCAAAATTAAATGCATGTGGTCCCCGATAATTAGCAATTACGTATTATAAAAAATTTAAAATGATTATGATATAATTATAATACACACATCAACATTCAAATAATTTATGAAACTAAGTTTTGACTGTGAAATGTTTTTAGGAAATTCCAGATATTCGATGCGACTGTGGAGGGTAAGGATTTATCTCCGTAGATAAAAAATGTTCACAAAATAGAGTATAATTAAGATGGCGTTGCTGTAGCAAAAGTTTAACATTTAAATGAAAGCGCCAAGAATGGTTACAGCAGGACAGAATTAAACGAAGAAAAATAGATATCCGCTTTCTTTTACAGGATTATTTTACTTCAGCAATAAATAATAGTAATTCAGTAAATACACAATTAGCCACACAAAAATAATCCGCTGTATACTGTACGGGTTATGCGTTATGTTACCACTTTCGTTTGTGGATACGCGTGATGGTTCGTCGGCTACTGGTCGGAGCCGGCTCGTGTTTGGTCGCGTGCTTGAATTCAACAGCGCCAGAGCGTGGGCGCGCCGCGATATTATGTATGCTTGTTACCATTTTTTGTTTGGGTTGCTCACTCGCTAGTAGTCGTTAGGCTGCCGGCTGCAGTGTGGGTGCAAATAAACATGGATGAGAGCTGCTGCGTAATCGAAAAACTACTTGAAAAGTCATTCTACTTGTATAACTTTGAAGAAAAAAAGATCATTGTAAATGGAAGACCAATACCTATTTTAATAAATTAAAAAAGGAATCAAATAAAGTAGTTCGATATTTTAAATTTATTTGGTATAGTGAAAACTCTTAGTCATCGTCATAAGACGATGAGGTATATCAAGTGCCAGCAATTTTTACTTTAAATAATTAAAAAAAGTTTAAATAAAATACCTAAAATAAGCAAAAACTTATATATTTGGGAGGTTCAGAATAAACTTTTTTTTATTAAGATTTTTCACATCTGGTTTTGGTAACACATTTTTTATTTTATATATATATATATATATATATATATAAATATATATATATATATATATATATATATATATATATATATATATATATATATATATATATATATATATATATATATATAACGATTGTTGACTATGATTAAATAATAAATAAAATAAAAAATGTGTTTCTATTTTGAACCGGCCGTTAAATCAACTTGGGAGAGTTCATTCGACTAGGTTGGTCATACTGCGTCAAATGACCTAGTGTCACCAAGTTTGTTGTACACACTTCGAGAAGTTCATACGATCAATAATAGATGTCGCCCACTCCGTGATTTTTCCTTATAGCAAGCAAGAGTACACATAATTCCACTGCAGCAGGGCTGCCAGGTCGTTAACTGTATACAAAAAGTGTATAATATGGTTATCTTATATGTATTCACTATGTGTAGCAGATTGACTTTTATAATTTGACACAAAACCATCATTTTTTTTGTTTATGAGTCTAGACTGATCGCTTAAAATTTATAAGAATCAACAAAAATAAATTATTTATTGTTTTTCACATTCTTTGTAACCCAAAGGGACAAAAAAATCAATAATTATATCACTAACTATTTCTCAATAGTTTTGTTAATTTGCATAAGATTTGATTTCAGTGACCCAGTGGTATAAAATAAGTTGGCTTTACTGGCACCCCTACTTTTTATTCAATTTCTGACATTAATGACAGTGACAGCTTAATATTTAATCTTTTTATTTTTTAATATTGGAGGTTATAAATAGTACAATTATTAAAATATTTCTGGTTAAAAAAATGAATTTGTTGTCTTTGCGTATGTTAAATATATATTTTTATTCTTCACATTTATTTTTTCACCAACAAAATAAAATGCAACTCATAAAATATTTATTGAATTATTTTTGTTGAAGGTACCAATATTTTTCAAACATTACAAAATAGTCTACGATCATCAACAGAGTCTAGGAATTTAATACAAGCTAGATACTACGCAGCAAGAAAAGGTACTAGAGAAAGAAAAAGAAAGGCTAAAGTTAAGGTGGAAGTTGAGAAAGTTGGTTTTATTCCACACAACCAAAGAAATCGGGAAAAGTAAGAAATGTTTAATTTATCGATTTCTGCAGCTACATAAAAAATATTCAAGTATTTAGTCGCATAAGTATTAGCAAACAATTGATAATGATTAACAAATACACCTTTCAAAATTGAACAATTGTATATACAATATAAGATATTGTTTTTCATGTATACAGCTTAGAATGGCTTAATCAGAAAGGCAAATCATATTCAGGGATTAATATAAAAAGTTATATATAAAAGACTCTATAATTTATAATTTTGGGCACTTTCCATTTAGACTTACACCATGAGACAAAGATACAGCAAAAACCTGAATTTAAGGGTGCTTTTCATTTAGACATTGTCTGGTAGTGTGACTCTGTGTCATTAATGAAAAGCACCTATTAATGGATCTTAGTGACAATTTTACTTACCTTCCAATTTATTTTTACAATAAAATAGAGAATACCTACTAAAAATATAAAATTATGATGAATAGCAAAATGAAATGAATGAAGAAACATTGATCTGATGCATGAATTAATTTATTTTAAAAAAGTAAATATGCTTTTTCTCTTAATCTTAATTGTAGAAGTTAAAATAAAACTAACTTTGTTATCTCAGGTTTTTAGCTAGCCGGCCAAAATTAAAATTTGATGATTCATTGAGAAAAGATCCCATAGATGATGTGTATGTATGTAAATATTACAAATGGGTTGTATATCCTTTTCAAGAAGCAGTTAAATGTCATAAAGAAACACATCATCCTGATATGTATAATGTACCTAATGCTGATCTCAATATTACAATTGAGTTAAACATGGAAGGTGAAAAAAAAGTAGGTAAAATGTTAAGACAATTTTAATAGCATTTTATTTTTGTAATTAGATGTTTTTTCAGTTTTACATAAGAAACTATAAAAAATGACTTTTTATATCAAAGTCTTAGTGTGTTAGATGTTTATATACTTAACAATGATTTTTATTTACATCTTATTTTCCAACAGTAATGGACATTTTTTAATTGTAGAATTTATTATTTGATATTTCTTATAATTGTTAGTGAAAATTAAAATATTTTCTTCAAGCACAAATACATTATTTTTAAAATTTAATTTTTAATCGTAACATTTTTTGGTTTTTTTAAATTTTTAGACACGTCTTTTAGACAATTTCACCAGAATAGTTGGTATACCACATAGCTTCAATCACAAAGAAACACGATCTCTAGCAGTGTTCTGTAAAAGTCTTGAAAAGCAACAACTTGCTATAGATGCTGGAGCGCAGTTATCAGGTGGTGTTGAACTCATAAAACAGATCCAAAATGGTGAAATTCCAATGACAGATTATAAATATGTCATTGCACATCCAGACATTCTTCCAGAACTAGTAGTTTTGAGAGGGTTGTTAAAGAAAAGGTTTCCTAATCCAAAAAATGGAAGTTTAGATATTAATTTAGAAGCTGCAATCAATAAATTTTTGCATGGTATTAATTACACTGCAGCTAAAGATGAATATGAGAAGGATTATGGTTCTATTCAGACAGTTATAGGGAGTGTAAGTATATAAAATTAATTGTTATAATTGACAACAAAACAATCAATACTTAAAAAACAAAAATATATAAACAGAACAATTTTTAAAACTTTTTTATCTTTGTTAATTTATATAACAAGTTACAATCTTGTGGTCGCACAGCAAAGTATGTCTTCTCTGAATTCCTGGCTTTGTGGGAAAAAAGGGAAACGCAAAAGCTAATTCTTTGGAAAAAAGTGTTCCTCAATGGTATCCACTAGACCGGAGTCTACTCTCGGTCTTCCTCCTGTCAGGGACTGCATAAAAGACTGGAAATTTAGTTGTGGAGTCACTGGCGAGCCTTCTCGGGGAAGCGGCAATCAAAAAACTTTATCAAGCAGCCATTTACCAAGATAAGCAAAAAAAGCCGACAATAATATGGTTAACAGCGTTCCCTTCTAAATGATAAATGATTTATTTAAAAAAGAAATGTTATCATTTATGCATAAATTCGATCCAAACAATCCCTAATACCATACAAAAGCTGCAGGTGGAACAAACCAACTTTCTACATGTTCTAAAATGTTAATACTAAAATAATATTTTACTTTAAATGCAAGAATCATTACAGTGAGTTAAAATATGTTGGAATGTAAACAAAACTAAAAAATTTGAGAGTTATTCAGAATAGTTGTTGCTTTTCCTAAAGCGGGTTGATGTAACAGGGTACCTAACTATTAATAATAATAATAATAAGGAACTTTATCAAACTGAAATAAATTTAAATAAATTTAATCCAACAGGGTATTGATCAAAGTCCTTCTGCCTATTGTTAAAAATCATTCATATTTATGTCACTATAGACAGTTATACAGATATACTTTGGTAGAGAGGTAAAAAAAAAATAAAAATTAATGTTCTTGTATTTTCTCAAGGGTGGTAGTGCGAGGGTATCGATGTAAGGGTTGTGCTACAAGGTCTCTTTTCATTGCAAATTTCTCCACAAGTTCGGCATTTTGGGCCTTTGAACAGAATCTATGGAAAAGATAATCCAGGTGATCTACAGGGTGTTTTAAAAAAAGGTGACCCCATCTCTAGGATAGGTAAAAAACTGAAAAATAATTGTGGTTTGCTTAGTAAAAAATTTTTGTAACGCCATCTGTATTCAAGATAAAGGGTGTTGAAGAAAAAAAAAAGAAAAAAAATGTATACACATTTTTTACGATTTTGCAGAAACTAGTGGAAACATTGTAATGAAATTTTATATGAATATGTTTTAGAAGCTGATATATCCCATGAATTTGTTTTTATATCTGACTTTCATAGAGTGCGCTAGTTACACGGTTCATACCAAGTAGTATTGAACATAACTTTTTTAAGGTTAAATTTATTAATTAAAATTTCAAGTGAACTTAAACATCATTCAATTTTATACCAAAAAGTTACTCTTGGTAAATCTCGATACTGTGTATAGTTTTCGGAATATTTTTATTTGTAAATTATGAAGTAATAACCGATGCTGGTATAAAGTAATGATAAAGTTATTAATTAATATTATTATTAATTAGTATGCATAATGTGAATTAAAAATTTTTTGTCGCGTAAATGAGACCTCATCAATAAAACAGATGCATGTTAATAAATTGGGATTGAGGGCTTTCCTTTCTTGTAACGTTTTACAAAAATTCATTTTAATCGGTATATCTTGATTTTCTCTAAGTTTGCCATGGAGAACTGACATTTATTGACAGTTGTGATGATAAGTCAACAATAATTAGATTTTTGAAACCTTGTTATTTGTAAAATTAGATATTGTTAATCAAAATGTATTCAAATATTGAATACACTGACATGTTATTAAACTTAGGCGAGTGTTTAGGAAACTCTAGTGCAGCTGTTGCACATTATGCAGAAAAGTTTCCTAGAAGAAACTTAACAAGTAAAAATACATTTAGAGCCATTGAACTACGTGTAGAGAAACTGGGAATGTGAGACCAAAAAAAAATTAATTCTGGTAGGCCAAAAACAACAAGAACCCTTAATACAGAAAATATTATTTTAAATTTAGTTGATCAAGATCCAACAGTTAGCATAAGAAATATGGCAAGACAAACAAATACGTCTTCTTCAAGTACTTGGAGGATACTTAAAGAGGAGCAGCTACATCCTTATCATTACAGACAAGTCCAAGAGCTCTTGCCAGATGATCTACCGGTTAGAGTGGATTTTTGTCAAACATTACAGGAAAGGACAGCCCTCAATCCAAATTTTTTAAAATGTATTTTTTTTACGGACGAGGCCACCTTTACGCGACAAGGTATGTTTAACTCTCATAATGCACACTACTGGTGTGATGAGAATTCACAAGTTAAAAGGGTATTATCACATTACCAACACTCATTTAAACTTAATGTTTGGGCAGCAACTTAACGTAACAAATTAATAGGTTATCACATTCTACCTGGAAATTTAAATGGTGATTTGTAACTGGATTTTTTAAACAATCACTTATTCGAGATATTAAAAGATTTAACGCTAAACGAGCAAATATCTCTATTTTTTATGTACATTGGTCTCCTCGGTCATGCGATTTTAATCCTTTGGACTACACAGTTTGGTCATATCTTAAGGAGAAAGTCTTATGCTACAGAGGTAAATTCACGTCAAGAATTGGAAAATAGAATTCAACGTCACTTTAATGACCTCATAGCTGATCCCAACCGTTTAGAATACTAATGGATTCTTTAGAAAAAAGGATAGACTTGTGTATTCATGAAAACGGAGGAAATTTTGAACACTTACTCTAATTGAATTTTATTTTATGTTTTTAGTCTTTATTTTAATTTTCTTCTTGTGATTTTTTGTTTAATTAATAACTTTATTATTTCTTTATACCAGCATCGGTTATTACTTTATAATTTTTAAATAAAAATAATCCGAAATCGGTATACAGTATCGAGTTTTACCAAGAATACCTTTTTGGTGTAAAATTGAATGATGTGTATAACATTTATGAATTTTTAAATAGCTTCCTGAATTTGAAATATTTTATAAAGTAAATGATTCTGCATAATTCATGGGATGTATCTGCTCCTAAAACATATTTGTATAAAATTTTATTACAATGTTTCCAGTAGTTTCTAAAAAATCGTAATAAAAGTGTATACATTTTTTTTCTTCAACGCACTTTATTTTAAATACTGATGGCGTTTAGAAAATTTTTTACTCAGCAAACCCCAATTATTATTCAGTTTTCTACCTATCCTAGAGACGGGGCCATCTTATTTTTTAATCACCCTGTACAATAGGCATTATATCTGTTAACTCATATAGGTTATTTGGAGAATTATGCAGGGGATGATTAGGGTGACGAGATAATTAATATTAATAACTATTAATATGTTTTAAGTTGTGTTTTTTGTTAACTAAAAAGAAAGTAAAATGGATTAATGTTATAAATAAAAAAATAATACAAAATTCTTTTTTGATGATTTTAAAACTTAAATAAAATCATATATATTTTCTAGTATTTAGAAACTTCTACTTACCTCACAAAATAATGCTGTTAGATTTATTTCCTTTACATTAATCAACGTTGTTTTAATTCTAGTTAGTTCTATTTTATTTATTTATTTTCTATGAATTCTAGTTAGATATGGATGCCAAACATTTAGAGGAAAATTTTGCTGAATTAGTAAAAGATGTTTATTTGATGAAACCAAAACGACAAGGAACTTTTATTTCTAGGTGAGTAATTTCTATATCTATTTTATTTTTTAAATTTCAGTCGAGCAATTTTTTTCAAAAAACTAAACAAATCAAACATTTGTCAAAACGGTTTACTGTGAAGTAACTAATTTTTCATAAACATATTTAATTTTCATATTTTTAGGTGCATCTTGTGGAGCGCTTATTCGCCAGAAAGGTTAAAAGTTGACCATAACCAATATCTTGAAAACCAGCAATCTAATATAGAGGAAGAAGTTGAAGAACTAGAAGATCGAATGACTTTATAAGTGTTAAATTTTTATTAAACATCAGTTAACATTATTGTACCGTTATTATAAATTATTTGAAATTTGGCTGAAAATACATTGTTCAGGTATATTGTGGTTGTATATGAGGTGTGACTATTGAATAACGAGACTGTTCGCGCAGAAGGCGTCCTAGAGGGGTAGGAGGGAAACAAATGCAACGTTGGATAGCTGGAAGTGTCAATTCTCGTTAAATTAAAAAAAAAACTCCGACTGAGTGCTATAAGTTGTTGAAAAAGGCCTATGGTGAGAATGCTCTATGTCGTCCGCGTGTTTTCGAATGGTATAAACGGTTTTCTGAAGGCTGAGAGAACACCGACCTACGTCCAGGTCGACATCAACAGCATTGTAATGACTGTGATATCAAAAATATCTACACAAAGGCAACAACAACAGCACATCACTTAACCACCAACAAAATAAAATAAAAGGGGAATCAGACAGGGCGATACACTATCCCCGAAATTATTCATTACAGTCTGGGAGCAAACAGGCTGAACTGGGAGCAAAAGGGCGTCATCATTGATGGAGAAAGACTTCATTATCTCCGCTTTGCGGACGATATTGTTCTCCTGGCCAACAACCTCGGCGAAGTCAAAGATCTACTACAAGACTTACAAAATATAGCACAAGAGGTAGGATTACATATAAACTTTACAAAGACCAAAATGATGAGAAACATGGTACCTAGCGAACCTATAAAGATTGGAAATGTGTGCGTGTAGAAATAGTGGACAAATATATGTATCTGGGCCACGAGATAAGAATTGACAGGGATAACTAGACATGTGAGCTATCCAGAAGAATCACCTTGGGCTGGGCGGCATACGGGAGGATGAGAGATGTGTTCAAAGAGAATATTCCGATAAGTCTGAAAAAGAAAGCTTTTAATCAGTGTATACCAGTTTTGTAATATGGCGCAGAGACCCTAACACTTACTAATGCATCTATAAGAAAATGAAATAATAAATAACTTATTGTGCTTATTTAATGGGTGAGCTGCATGTGGAAAATTTTTGACATCCCAATATAGGGTTTTGCTACCTTACACTAAGTGTTTTAAGAGATATGACCATTTTTATCACGAAAAGTGTCCGATTTGACACCCTGTATCATTATAATTAATGTAAATATCGGAAACTTTTTCGTGATAAAGATGGTCATATCTCGTAAAACACTCAGTGTTGGGTAGCAAAACGCCATATTGGGAGAATTCCCAAGAGTAGCTTTATCGAAATACGTAATAATTTACAGGGTGTTCTATTTAAAATAAGCAAGTTATAGTCAACTTCCGGTATAACTGGAAGTAGTTGGAGGCTCTAAATATTTTAGATCAATTCGGCATATCCGAAAACCTTTCTCCTCAAATTTTCAGATTTTAATTATGTCAAGTTTCTCTAAACCGTCTAATTGGAAGTCCCAAAGAATCACCCTGCATGAGGTTAATTTGGAAATAAATGTTTTTGGATTTTTTTCTACTTCAACCATTCGACCCGAGTGATTCACAATAAAAATTTGAATCTATCAAGTTACTAGTCAAGTACTACTAAAGATGGTTTCTAAAATAAAATAAGTTTATAATATAATATTTATTTTATCATATTTAATATTTATTCATTATACATTTTTCATACAATGCTTTTGAAAATGTTAATATACAATTTTAGAACGTTTATTACGGAATGTTTAATGTAATGATATAGGTACTTTTGTTTAAGTCGAAAAAATCACAAAATATTGAATATAAATATGGGTCACAAATAAATGAGTTATACCAGGTAAAATAATCATTTCTTTTTAGTTTAAAATAACTATTACAGATTGAAAACCACAATAATTCAATATATATATAAATATATATATATATATATATATATATATATATATATATATATATATATATATGTTGAATATGCCATAACTTTCATTAATCTAAGAACGATATAAGTTTTGGAATGGAAGCAATAAAGCAAATGAAGTGATTAAATCATCGATACGGCCATCTGTTAATATTGGAATCTTAAATTATATTTAATAAACAAAAATTAAATCACTTTGCTTAATCCAAATAGGAAGCGTTATACTGGTTGTCCAGGAAATTTCCATTTAAAATTTTTAACAGAGTAATAAAACATGTTTTTTTTAAGGGCAAAGAATATTAATTAAAATCCTTTACAACTCTGCAAGCCATACTTAATATTTTTTTAAAAATAGTCAGGAAAATTTCTTATAAATGATTTTTAGTGAGTCTTTAATAGTTTTTCTTCAAGTGTATATTCCAAGAGTTCGTCTCAGTTAAATAAAATTTTCGTTACTTTCAAATTTCTTGATTTGTATAAAATAACCTTTCCAGTAGGTACTTATAATATGTTATTTTTAATGTTTTTTCTTACTCACCGATTTCAGCGTCAAGCGTGATTTAGCTTCTGACGTTAGCAAAGTTTGAAGATTCGATTCGAAAATGACCATATTACATCGATATTATACATTGTCAGCTATTTTTCAGTTTTAATACTATTTATCTCTTTACTCATTACACTTTGTAAAATCACTCAAAATTAAAATAAATTTAATTTAATTGGAGATAGGGAAAAATTACGGAGTGGGCGACATCTATTATTGATTGTATGAACTTCTCGAGGTGGGAACGACAAACTAACATCCATTTGTTTATATGGGTGAAAAGTGAACTTTATATATTATTTTGGGCAATTTAAGCATAAAAAGTGTTATATTTGAATGATATTTTGTGAAAAGCTGGTTTTGATAAACCACAAAATCCGAAACTACAAAGGATTAAAAAAGGTGATATGAAGATAAACTCACGAAAAATATGCTCTGTTCCACAATGCTCTATATATAGTAAATCACAAACACATATCTCATTTAGCTTAATGGTGATTTCATGAGGGGATTATGGAATTGTAGATCTCATGCATAAACTTCTGATAATTTTTTTATTGAGACCGTCAGTTCCACATAATATGATGTGGCCAGCCTTATAAACTTCTTCACCTTCCTTAAAAGGTTAAACACGTTCACTCATGTAATGCAATATGTCCGAAATTGATATTTCGACTCTCATTGCATTGCAACAAGAATTCCAGGGACAACAGAACTAAAAAACTTTAAAAACAAATCAAAATTGATACCTGGACCCACCTGGTTTTTACTGGCATTTAACAAGAATCCAGCGACAATAAAACAAACCTTAAATCCAGCTTCAATCCAATAGTTTAACACAAAAAATCTATCAAGTGACCGCATTTGACGCTCATAAAGTACAGAATATAATCGGGATTTAAAATTTTTTTAAAGTATTTATACCAAAAAATCTGATCAAATTTCATTGCAACGAATTAGAGTCTTACCCACAATAACTTTTAGACGGAGGGACAATATTTTATTTGATAAACATCTTGAAGCTATGTGCAACTAACTCAGTATTTTTTAATAACTAATGAGCAGAGTTAAAAGTGACTTTATTTTAGTTGGTGTTAAAGTATTATAGTATAATTCCAGCAATAATTACCTTAATAAGTACCTAGCTAATATAAACTACTTTGATTTAACTCTTTTTATTATGTTTATTTCACACCTGGTATAAAGTCATCAGAGACGGAATGTATTATTGTGACATCGTCAAAAATACTATAAATTATTATTTCATCTAAGTAAACTAAAAATAATTTTGGTAAAGAAATATGAATTATGAACTTAACTTTGGTAATATGTTAAACCAAGGAATTGAAAAATATAATATCATTGAGCAATGTAGTGATATACAAATATGTTATTTACTTGTATTTATCTTTAAAAGTGAACGAACTATTGGCGTTTATTTTTTAAAGATGTCAATTAAATTTTAATTCAATCATCCGGATACATCCCCATTTGATATTTGTCACTAATTATAAAAAACTCCAAACAAATAATGTGTCAAATGTGTCAAATGTAGGTACCTATTCAATTTGGTGTATTCATCACTGTGTGAATAAACTGTTAATTAATATTTCTCCACCAAAACTAGTAAAAAATCATAACTAAATTCATTTATAAATAATAATGTACAACATTTACAAATATAACCAGTTAAATGACTAGCATGGTTTCACTGCGTAAAAATGTAAAAAATAAATAACAAACGTAGGTACTAACGAACATTTATGGTCGCAAACAAGCTTGCATTTACATGTTCAAAAAATTGTCATTAATTTTTTTATCGCACTGTTTTTTCTATCTTAGCAAAAGTTTAGTTTAGTAATGTCACGTTCATTTTTATTTTGTACAATAGGGTAACGATGTAATTTTTTTTAGTAAGCTTTTAAAATTGGTGTTACATAGAAAAAATTTGTCGAATCAAAAGTCGGTGTCTTTTCTAAAACGTCCCCGCATTTTTAATTTCTTTTCTATTGCCAACGACTGGACCGATTTTGATGAAATTTTCAGCCAATATTTAGATTAGCCCGGCGAATGATCGTGTGCAGTTAGGTAGAAACCCCGCATTTTGAAAAAAAATTTCTATAGCCACCAAGTGTTAATTTTTATTTATTTTTAGGTACTGAACGTAAGTCAAACTTATTTAATTGATTTATCAAATTAAACAATAATAATAATTTTTATTATTATGATTTATGGTTTTTTGTGGTGTTTTTTTTATACTAAAATTGGAACGATACAGACAGTGCTGCATTTAGAGGTCTGGAGGCCTCGGGGGAGTGGAGGCCCCCTGGTCCCAAATTATTTTCCAAATAAAATGAAACATTTTTTTTCAGTCGAGTTTTTCAATAAATAATTTATTGTGAAACAAAGTAGATTCTGTTAGCATTTAACAAATATAAACGAAAACAGGAATTATCCGAGGCTGCGGGCAAGTACCGCCCCATTCAGTCATTGAGCCATTGGGATATTCGCTCAATGTTGTGCTTATCAGGGCTATTTTAGTTTTTGATATTTTACTGATTGCCTGATTGGAGTGAACAAATATAGATGAATCATTTCTGTTAATATTTAAGAAAAATATAATCATGTTTGTACATAGTACTTTAGGTAAAGGTAAACCAGCGAAAAAATACATCAAAGGAAAAGTTGTTTACTAGTGTTTACTAGCCGGAATTTGAAAGATTTTTTTTTCCGAAGTCTCCATTGTGGAGGCCCCTCTTTTGTGAAGGCCTCGGGGCTGTAGCCATGGATGCCCTTCCAAAAATTCGGCCCTGGTTACAGAATAGATTAACATGGCCCCAGCGCAAGATATATATAAATATATTGTACTCTTTTATTAGGTGTTTTTATATGAAATAATTAGTTGAATGTTTTACAGTTTTGGTTAACATCCTTGCGCAGGGGCCTTGCTAATCATCTACAAATTTTTTCATATAAAAACATCTAATAAAAGAAGTACAATATATTTTAATGTTAACGTGTCATTCTCGCGCTGGGGCCATGTTAATCTATTCCGGTTCGTTACAATTTTAGTATAAAAAAACACTACAAAAAACCGTAAATCATAATAATAATAATAATTATCATTATTGTTAAATTTGACAAATCAATTAAATAAGTTAGACTCACGTTCAGTAATAATGAATTAAAAATGCGGGGACGTATTAGAAAAGACCCAAAAGTCTTCTTCACTGAGGGTTAAATAGAACCGCGTTCTGATTAGCTACGCCAAACAGAGTAAGAAACACTATGCAACTCAGCACAGCTGAGTGTCACTGATCACTGTTCGTTGTAAATGGACCTTAATACAAAGTCTAGTCTGCTTGTAAACAATGTATCAAATTATTTGATGCGTTTAACTTATTTTTTTACTTTTTGGTTATATTTTGTTAGTTAATTCGATTTTTATAAAAGGCAACAATCAGTTTACCGTTAAATAAAATAGAAAAAAACAGTGAAATAATGCGAATGACTCATTTAATGAGCATAATGACCAACCAAAGATTATCAAAAATAAAACATAATTTTATGTATAGTAATTTTACATTCACTATGTAATGTTTCTAAATTCGAAGACAATGACAACAAAAAACACAATGCAGGAAGATATGTTTCGTTCTATTGGCGAAAGTCACAAAAATAACTTAAATAATAATATATTTACACGACAAAAATTTGTTTCAAACTCTCCCAACATTTTAATAAATATGAGAATTAACCTAGTAATTATTGGGAAGCGCAGATTAATCTCAATATAATTATTTTACATTTCATCCAGTTTATTTTATTTATAATTCTGTAAGCAACAAAAGTTGAATTCTATAAATAAAAATTAATATTTACTTGGATGGAGTCACACAAATCTTAATATTTGTACAATAACTTGCATCGTCTAACTTAAGGTACAGCATATACAGGGTGGCCCAAAAGTATGTTCGATGGTAAATAAAAATATGAGGTGTCCTATTAAAAAAAGTAAACTTTATGTTGTCTCGCTTAGGCTGAACATCCAGTATATCTCAAAATATCATAGAAATATATATCGGCGCTAATACAATAACTTTTATTAAAAATATTTATTTGTATTTTTTATTCTAAGTAAGTTATTGCACTTCCCCACACTAATGGGCCACCCTGTATACGCTGCGCTAAAGGTTTGTAATTAATGGTCATATTGTTTTAATGGAAAATTTCAAGGGAAACAATTTCGACTGAAATGATTATAATATTGATGCAGAGAAGGTGTTACAAGTACCTATATATTATACCTAGGTACGTTGCTTTATTGTAAAATATTAGTTATTATCAATTATTAAATTTTTTCTAATAACTCGAGAGATCTGCGTTCAAGAATCGTCGGGAGAAGTTCTGACAAAAATAAACTTTGTGAAGAAATTATGACAATACCTCTTCACCTAATTTTTTTTAAAATAATATATTTATTTAAAAAGCTCATTTAAGTACTTATATTATTTTTGAACTAACCTATTTCAATAGAAAATATCAGTGGTCTGGGTGCAACCCGAGAGGTCCACACGACTAACTTCCCAGTGAAAAGAATAAAAAAATACCATGTTTTGTTGTTATAATTATTATTATTAAAATAAAAATAAAAAACGATTTCAAATTGCTTATACCAAATTATAATTGTCATTAACAATATTCTGTTTATGTCAACCGTATTCTTTCTAACTTTTTCTTATCCTTTTATAAGCGGGAGCTATTTTCAATTGTTTCTAACAATTGAAATTTTTTTTTAATTATTATGATCAATAATTATTTGTTAGTAATATTATTCAATTGTTATAAATAATGCTTGATTATTACTAACAATAATGTTTCAAAGTTATAGCGTCTTCAAAGCTATTCTCTCAATACTGACACAAGTTTAAAATTCTCCAATTCCCATTTTTGTTTTCTAAGACTATCTCTTTTTATGAAATATTGCCATATTTTTCATACAAATATTCCTAACATGCAATAATCATATTATTCTGAAGATCTTAAAATTCTGTATTAAAAATAGTATAATTTATAAATTGCAAAATTCAGGTAGTTTACCGTTTTTTTGATTCAATCAGTTCTAAGTTGCGTAATTATGCGTCGAATGCAATTGGTCCCACGTCGATATCATTCTTTGTTCTCGAGATAATCGAGACGAAAAATAATTCCGAACGCAGATATGAGCATACGCACATACGTACATACACACACAGACGTCCACTTAAAAACTATTGTATTCGACTCTGGTGACCTTGACATGTGGAGATATGTCGCAAAATCGGACCCATTACAATAACTTTCACTGGGAAGTTAATTAAACCTTTTTTACATGTTATTGATGCAAACGCATTAAAAAAAATTATTTATTATTAGTAATAAAAAAAAACTGCTATCAAAAAAGTGCGCAGTATATTTTGAAAATTTATATAATGTTTAATAATGGTAATTTTTTTTAAATATAGATCTTAACCTTTTGTGGCTGGCAAACCGTATGTTTTCTGGAATGAATGCTACACAAGTATACCTAATAACAGCGCAGCTGGTGGAATGGGATTAATATTTTGTGTTCATATCGTTTCAATATCAGAAATAACAACGAAAGAACAATCGCACAAGAAAAATAGTAAGTGGTATTTGTATAGCAGCTATAAACAATATAAGACCAGGAGGTAGTGAGGCGAGGAAAATTTAGCCCGAGGGCTTGAGAATAGGGAATATGCATGTATTCTTTTAATATTTTTATTCGATAGTTTACATGCTTATAAAATAATAAAAAATTTCAACGCCAAAAAAATTATTTAAAGTATTTAAAAAAAAGGTTAAAATATCCTGTAGTGCTCTTAGCCAGGAAAACTTCGATCGGTCGTTACGCTGCTCTACTTTGCAGTGACGGTCAAGATCACGACATTAAAATGTAGAATTGCTAAACTAAATTAAACATATTTTTAAGTTCAACGTTCTTTTTAATTAACGAGAGTTTTCCCGAAACTTCAACAAACCTACGAGCAAGCGACCTAACAAAACACGGCGATCCTAATACATTACAATCCAACCGACACAGGCACTTTAAACGCCCGCCATTTTGGCTCGCTTGGTGTGACGTCATATTCTATAACAACAAACGAACAAGGGAAAAGGTTAGTGTATAGATTATTAAAGAAGTATTATGCTTCGATGAAATTTTACAGTGTTTTTTTTTCGACCAATACATCATCATGGAACTACCTTCTCCCTCCATAGAACAATCCAAAAAGCCGACTACAAGTGCTGCATTGTGCCTAACTACAGGAATAAAATAAGAAATGCACCCGATTAAGTGGTTTTACTTGTCTCGAAAGGTGTGGACATAAGGAGTGGTGTAAAATTATGAAAAGAGACATGGTATTTCCATCAACTTGTTTATATTGTTGTGAAGATAACTTTGACGTAAGTATTTAATTCGTTCCTTAAACATTTTTGTTTTGTTTTGGTGCTGCACATATCTTATACCCCTCATGTGTTACGCTGCTCCCTAACACATTCTGTTTCCTATTCATTTAACATTTTGATTTATTATGTTTATGTTTTTAAGTAGAAGGAGATACTGATAATAATACATACTTACATAAAGTCACGCCTTTTTCCCATAGGGGTAGGCAGAGGCCACTTCCTTCCACTTGCTAAGGTTCTTACACACATCCTTTGCTTCCTCTACTTTCATCAGTGCTCTCATACATGCTCGTCGGTTGTCGGTGCTCTTAACCTGGCCTTTCTTCAAAACAATATTGATCTGATCGAGATATGTCCATTCACACTCGCCTTATAAATTTGTTTCGTCAATCTTTCTTCATCCATCCTTTGTACGTGTCTAAACCACCCAAGCCTTCCTTTATTTATCTTTGTAACCACATCTTCTTTTACACCACAGCGTTCTCTTATCTTACTATTCTTTACTTTATCCAACCGAGTCACTCCGGCTATACTTCTCAGACTACTCATCTCCGCAGCATTAATCCTATTTTCACGTTTCTTCTGCCAAACCCAACATTCACTACCATACATAAGTGTAGGAACCAGCACACCTCTATGCACAGCCAGACGTGCCTTTTTTGACACTTTCTGGCTATTCATAAAGCTATGCAGTGCCCCATTTATTTGTTTTCCTGCCAACACCCTTCGCTTAATGTCACTGTCATACTTTCCATCTCTTGTAAACTTTGAACTCAAGTACACAAATTCATTTACTTGTTCCACTCTTTCTCCCTCAATTGAAAATCCACAGTTTGTCATGCTTTCTTCTCTTTCAAAAACCATTACTTTCGTTTTGCTTATATTTATTTTCATCCCTTTGATTTTCAGGGCATTATGCATAACATTAACCATCGCCTGCAACTCCTCTTCAGATGACGCTAATATGACTTGATCATCGGCGTAAAGAAGGCATTTAACGATTAAATCATTCATTTTCAATCCATATGCACTCTCTTTCAAGTCTTTTAAACAATCGTCTATGTATAAGTTAAACAGCCATGGCAAAGCTACACGTCCCTGTCTCACACATTTTTCGTTGTTAAACCAGTCCGTGCAAGCTCTGTTTATCCTGACACAAGCAGTGGAATCCTCGTAAAGTGATTTCAGTACTTGTTTTAAACTACTACTCACCCCATACATAGACAATGTCGACCACAATTCACCATTCACCGCCCTGATAATTATACGGAGTATAAAATTAAGAAATTGCAAGAAAAACAAAAAATTACATTAGGATTAAAGAAAAATATCCTTCCTAACAAATTTCAATGTCAAAAGGATACTGAGTCGCAGCCACTACCAGTAAGAAAAGGTTTTCTAAAAATGAAAAACATTTGGAAATAATGGAATGCGCTCTAACTGTGCCTCCTTCTAAACAAAGTTCCAGTGTTAGAACAATTATTTAGAAGTAGGTACTATACATAGAAGATACTAAACAAAATGCTTGTAAAGTTGGTTGCATCCCACGTATATAATGTATATAATTATATAATTTAACTTCTAAATATGCAATGATATCGTAATAAAACTGCCTGAATCACAAACACTCCTAAGCACCCACCCAACTTAACTACGCACTCGATGTTATTGACATTTATTGTCCTAGACTTTTACATCACATTCGCTCTGACCAATGACGTCGCTTTCAAATGTTTGAATTTTCCACAGTTTTTTGCACTTTTTAAAAATAAATCTTGCAAAAGAAATTATAAACAGACTGATGGAGGAATAATTCTTAAGTTTATTAAAAAAATATTCGACCCTTATTTGAATCACATGCATATTCCCTATTAATTCATTTAATATAAAATTAATGCAAGTACCGGAAAACTAATAATAAAATATTAATTATGCAACTAATAGAAAATTTACAGGATAACAGGCAACATTTTCTAAAAGTTTCAATTTTTTATTGCCTTATTTCACGTAAAAACAGCAAAGAATGTTTCAAATCATTGGATGATTATAGATCGATGACTCTAAATAATTAAAGTCGGTGATTTTGGTAGAGTGAGCGTTGTTAATTGACTTATACGGCAAAAGGAAATTTAGGAGTTCAAGTGGTATTTATTTGTACGAGTCAGATTAATACCTGTTTGAAACACTGTAGTGTTCAGAATAGTTCAGCATAGACATGTAGATATAAAAAAGTTTCAACTGAAAAAAAACTTGTTAAAATAAAAAAAATAAAGAATTGTAAAAATAAATAAGCATCCTATTTGTATGAACAAAATTAAATTCTTATAACATTCAAAGTAATTGCAATTCTTTAACTGTCACTTTTTTTACACATGCCTATAAATCCTCAATTATTCCTTCTTCTTTATCTTTCTTAGTTGTTTATTTTTTAATCCTGAACTATCCTGAACGGTGCAATCTTCAAAAGGTTTAATCTGTCTGGTACAGATAAATATGACATAATACCATACCAATACCATCGTGTTTATATTGGTATCTTGAGAAATATCATGGCCCATGACAGTTACAGATATGTGTATACGGTTTACTGAGGAAACCTTTAAACTTAATTTGTGACTTTCCCAATATCGGCGACACGTTAAATTATGTGCACTTTTAATAAAAATATGTATACTTATATACATACTGGTAGAAACCAGTAAAGCACATTCATCATAGCACCATCACCACCCTTGAATTATGATGGTTGTGGTGATTCGAGTGATGTTGATGTGGACTGTCTGAATCACTACTCTGAACCACATTTTCGTTTTTATTATTGTTCTCCCCGTTCCATTTGCACATTTCTGGGTTACTTATATCTGCTAAATTTTTCAATGCTTCACAACCTTCAGAAGTAGGTACCGATGATATAGAGTATTCTGCGTTATCTACAGGAGATCTGTTCGTTGATCCTGGTGAGTTTTGTATGTGATTCGATCCCCACATTAATACGGTTTGTCTTGGAATTTCAGATACCGAGGTCACTGGCGAAAAATGCTGGGGCGTTACCGAGTTTTGATTCATGTGATGACTAGGACTTTCTGATTGGTGAATTAGACCAGAGTCCGTTTTAATATCTTCCATTTTCGGAGTTATCAATCCAGAATTGACTGGAGAGGAAGAATGATTTGCTATACCATCGATGGAGGGATGTTTCATCTTTCCGCAATCTTTGTGACTTATATCTAATTGTGTGCTCATGACTTGGATTGGCTGTATAATTCCCGAAGATGGACTCACTGAATAAGGCCAGGAGACGTCCAAACATTTGGTGGAATTGGGTACTACGTAGCCCCTGGAAGTATCAACGTACGTAGGTTGCCCCACTTGCTGGCACGAGTATATCTTCTCGTCTACCGGCATCACCGTAGCTCTGTAAGTAGTATGGTGACTAGTTGTCGAAGTAGAGGGATCATAAGTTCTTGAAGGCATTTCGAGAAAACCGTTACCAACGTAAGGGCTAGCAGCAGGCGAATGGTGATAATCTGGGTAGTAGGTACTAAGAGGTCTGTACTGGTGGAATAAGTTTTCTGTGGTGGTCAGGTAACGATTATCCAGCGCTGTAGGAGTTGTATATAAGCTGTGCTGAAAATTCGAGTGACTCATGTAAGACAGACCGTGCTCCGCAGTTGCTGAAGTATACGGACTGGGATACATGTTATAAGCAGCCGTGCAACCGTCGGAAGTGATGTAGTCAACAGCGGGCATGGGACTGACTACAGCTGCCGTTACAGTGGAATTGGCGGGAGGAGTGACTTGTCCACTAGAGCTGTGCGATAATTTACGTTTCGTTCGACAAGTGGATAAGAAGTCTCTCAATTGAGTTTTATACCTTCGGTTCACTCTAGATGGAGTAGTTGGTAGCGGATGTGCCGCTACGTTTGCAGTGTTGGACAATAGCTGGTCGGTTTCGGAAAAGTAATTGTTTGGAAGACCGGCATCTAGGTAGCTCACTTTAAAGTCCATTGTACGTTTGCCAAGAAGGTCGCGGCCTTCTTCTTCCCTGCAAAAACGAAAAATAAAATAAGTACCATTGTTTAAACTAAATGTGAGCAAAACAAAAGTAATGGTTTTTAAAAGAGAAGAAAGCATGACAAACTGTTAAGTTCTGATTAAGGGAGAAAGAGTGGAACATGTAAATGAGTTTGTATACCTATGTTCAAAGTTTACTAGAGATGAAAAGTATGACAGTGACATTAAGCGAAGGTTGTTGGCAGGAATACAAATGAATGGAGCACTGCATAACTTTATGAACACCCAGAAAGTGTCAAAAAAGGCACGTCTGGCTCTGCATAGAGGAGTGTTGGTTCCTACACTTATGCATGGTAGTGAATGTTGGGTTTGGCAGAAGAAGCATGAAAATAGGATTAATGCTGCGGAGATGAGTAGTCTGAGAATTGTATAGCCGGACAAGTCGGTAGAGGTCGACCTCGGCGAACATCGATCTCGATCAGATCAACATTGTTTTGAAGAAAGGCCAGGTGAAGAGTACCAACAAACGACGAGCATGTATGAGAGCACTGATGAAAGTAGAGGAAGGAAAAGATGTGTTTAAGAACCGTAGCAAGAGGAAGGAAGTGTATGTATGTACTGTCATATTTTTTTCGAAACGTCACCAGGTTTGAATTAATACTGTTTGGTTTCCATGATAATCCAATGGAAAATGAGAGAAGAACGATTAAAAACTTACATTAAGGGTCGATGTGTGCTGATGACAAAGTCCGGTTTTGAGTTTTTGTACACTAATCTTGAACTCGTTTGCAACCATTGCCACTGTCCATCTTTGGTTTGAAATCTGTATGCTATCATTCCCGAAGCTCCAGTTTTTAACACTAAAACGTAATAAATATATCGACCATGCAACAAACGAAGATGGTTAATCAATGCAAAAGTCCTCTAAAAATTACCTATTCAAACCGTTACGTAAATCATCAATAGTACTTACGTTCTTGGTGAGCACTAGCTACGTATGCTAAATCATCATAATGAACCAAATCGTAACCTCCCATGTTGGCCAATTCCGTATCTGAGTATCCTAGTAACATTTTACCCCTAAAAAAAGATTTTTTGCTAACACCTCGTTTAAAGAAAACATTTAATTTGATGTGAGGAAAAAACAACTCTACAGATATTTACAAAATCTATGCCAGAATAATCACAACAATCATTTTGTAACTTCTGATTTTTAAGTTGTCTATTAAAAAAACTTACATTGTAACATGAAAACTTTAAATAAATAAGTTTGATCTTAATGGCAGTATGTTTTTTAATGAATAAATAATTCTATTTACGTACGTCACTTATTGATATTTGAACCTTTATGTTCCCGCGCTGTCATTCTGTCGAAAAACATATATTTTTGACGCCAAGTGTGATTGCATTTGCTATAACCTATGTGTTTACTAAGAGAAGTGAAAATTTCGATATTTGAACGTTATTAAATTCAATATTTTATATCGGAAGGAATTCAGATATGTTTCTACCATTGTCCTCAATTTTTATTTATCTGGCTGCTACTCCAAGTAGTAGCCGATGCATCGTGAAGGGTAAAGCTGTTCTTGCAGCAAACCACATTATTGTTTGTGGTGTCAAAGAAAAGAAGGATGGTAAGTGGATAAACAGATCTTATTGTTTGCAGACCAGTGCTATTAAAAGTGATCCTCATTAAATCAATGGATGACATGACTTTAATGATAATTATAAGTATTTATTTACTTTTAACTTCAATAAAATAACCAACAAGAGAACTTGCCCGTCTTCTTTCAATGAGTTTTTCGATTCTTTTCTTTTCCTCTTATATCTTGGCATACGGGGTAATCTACTTGAGTGGATTGACTCATTCTTAACAAACGGAAAATTCTGTGTGAAAGTGGGAAATTGTTTTTCAGCTGAGAAACCCGTATTAAGCGGTGTTCCGCAGGGATCAGTACTGGGTCCTCTCTTATATATAATGCCCGTATTATACCTCCAATTCCATATCCAAGGCAACAAAGTTTTTCATGCAGACGACTCAAAAATATTCTCAGATTCATTTCTTCACATAAATCTTCAAGAAGACTTGGATTCGATCTCTAAGTGGTGCTCAGACTGAAAGTTGCCTCTTAATACAGATAAGTATGTAGTTCTTTACATCGGCAAAAACAATCCGCGACATAAATACTTCTTAAACAGTCACGCCCTAAATGAAGTGAGTTCTTATAATGATCTTGGTGTTACAATAACTACAGATTTGCGTTGGTCCGAACATGTTGTCAATATTACCAACAAAGCAAAAAGTAGGCTGTATCTCCTCAGCAAGTTTTTCGCAATAGTGTCATTGCATAATTCAACTCGTTTATATAAAACTTATATCCATCCAATTATGGAGTATTGTGGAACTGTATGGTGTGCGGAACTAGTGCGGGATAAAAACCTCGAAAAAGTTCAGCGTCGATCAACCAGACTATCCTTCGGGCGTAGAAGGCCTAGTTATATAGAAAGACTAAACATAATGGATTTACCGACTTTTGAACAACGTCTTCGTTCGAGGACACAAAAGAAAATTAAAAAAAGAAATATTCACTTGTAGGACAAGGCAATATTTTTTATGTAATGGTGTTTTCTCAACATGGAACTGTCTACCTGAGAATATTGTAACGGCACCATCTGTCAATATTTTGAAGAACAGATTTGATGCTTTTCTATTTTCTAATGAATCCTTTCTTGTAATTTTTAATTTTCTAATTACTTAATTTTTGTAATTATTGTATAGTGTAATTCAGGGCTTATGGATCCTAGGGTCCCTGCCCGTATTTTATTTTAATAATAATAATAATAATAACAATAATCTTCAGACTTTGTTATAATGCTGGACACAGGTAAGTTTTTACTTGGTATAACAGTGTTTTTCAGGTAAAGTTTTTGATAGCCTCCTGACGGATTGACCCCCATTTGGGAAATAATGAAAAGTCAAATTGGGATTTTTTTATACACTGAGTTACATCCAGTTACACAACAATTTGCTCTGCCGGTCATTTTCAGTATTAACAAATTATTAGTCACTATTAAACAACTATAATCTTTGCACAAATGCAAGCTTCAGGGTATATAAACACAAAGCAATCACACTTGCTCATCACGTGATATTAATGCGAGTTTATTCTGCCAGATGGCGTATTGCTTAGCATTCAAGGACAATTGTGCTACTAACTATCAGCAATAATGTAAAGTGAAATGAGGTTTATAAATTTTTTAATAAATCTAGATAAAAATAACCCTCAAATAATTTTATTTCAAACTAAAACTAAAAAAGTGACAGGGCAACAAATAATTAGATCGATAAACTAAACTACCTTTGGTCCATTGAGACTAGGGCCAGATCTAATTTGTGTTTGCTTTTGAACATGACTTCTTTTTGTGGAATTTCCAATAATGAAGGAGGTCCGAAAGGCGTGCAAATTGCAAAAAGTCCTAGTGGGGGTTCTTCTGATTTTCGATTCTGACCATGCAGCACCTTTACTCTCCCTCGAATGTCCAATCGCTGAAATTAAAATTAAACTTTATAAATTTGGAACCCACTGTTTATTCACATAGATCGGAGCTGGGCGACATTTGACTTAAAAAAAGGTCCCAAAAGTCACTGCCAGGTAGGAAGGATATCCAAAATGAGTATGAGCGAGAGGTCCTTTGACTTCATATACCTGGCTCTTACTTAAAGACATAAAAGACAGAGAGGTACGTCGATGTCTCTTTCTACTAGACATAAAAGAGACATCGATGTTGATCTGATCGAGATATGTTCGCCGAGATCGACCTCTACCGACTTGTCTATTCACTCTCGTCTTATAAATTTGTTTCCTTCACTCATCCTTTATACGTGTCCAAACCATCTAAGCATTCCTTTATCTATCTTTGTAACCACATCTTCTTTTACACCACAGCGTTCTCTTATCTCCCTATTCTTTACTTTATCCAACCGAGCTACTCCGGCTATACTTCTTAGACTACTCATCTCCGCAGCATCCTATTTTTATACTTTTTCTGCCAAACCCAACATTTACTACCATACATAAGTGTAGGAACCAACACACCTCTATGCACAGCCAGACGTAACTTTTTTGACACTTTCTGGCTGTTTATAAAGCTATGCAGTGCCCCATTTATCTGTTTTCCTACGAACACCCTTCGCTCAATGTCACTGTCATACTTTCCATCTCTCGTAAACTTTGAACCCAAGTACACAAATTCATTTACTTGTTCCACTCTTTCTCCCTCAATCGAAACTTCACAGTTTGTCATGCTTTTTTCTCTTTTAAAATCCATTACTTTCATTTTGCTTGCATTTATTTTCATCCCTTTGATTTTTGTCATTGGTCTAAATAAAGTTGTAAATTATAGATCAAAATTACTAACGAGCAAAAAAAATGTTTATTCTTACCAAAAAACCGGAAGTATTGTCTAAAAGACATCGGAAGCGCACGGTAAAACTTCTTTCTAACAAATGGCAATTTTCTGGCAAAAGAACGTCTTGAAGACCCATATTGGCTGACTCTGGCGGAAGAAACGAATTCCACATCAGTTGCCGTTGCAGTTCCTCTCTGTCTTCTGAGTGAACTAATTCGTATACAGATTGGTGGACTATATCTGACTACAAATTTGAAGAGCATTGATAAGTAATTAAATAACTAATAAATAATTAAGCCAAAGGCTTTCAAAATCGAATGCTTGGTTGCATTACTCCAAGCCTCTAGCAGTAAGTTTATAAGTAAGGACATTTTTACTGGATACGAAGACTCTCACGATCATAATCAGTAAAGAAAAACATTTTCCAGAATAAAACCATCGCATAATAAAAATGAGGATAATTCTCAATTTTCCACCCAAATTATTCAACGATATCAATCTTGTATGTGGTGAAACACAAATTTTCCTTTGCAATGAAATTTTTTTGCATTTTTTGGCTATAAAGAGTTGCCGAATAATCCTGCTTGACGATAAACAAAGAAGTTTGTGTGAATATTTTTAAGCGCTTGATAAAATTGCAAGAAAAAAAAAAGAGAGCGGTTAATGACCTTGGCAGTTGAATCCGCTATAAAATTTTTTTTATATTTACCTATATGTTATTTTTACGTCAGTATTTACCATTTAAGATATCAAAGTTAAATTTGTAATTTTTCTATTATGCATTTATACAGGGTGCTTCAAAAAAGGGTGACCCCGTTTCTAGGATAGGTAGAAAATTGAAAAATAATTGGGGTTTGCTTGGTAAAAAAATTTCGTAACGCCATCCGTTATCAAGATCAAAATGTATACACATTTATTACGATTTTGCCGAAACTACAAAAAACATTGTAATAAAATTTTATACGAATATGTTTTAGAAGCTGACACATCCCATGAACTTGTTTTTATATCTGACTCTTATAGAGGGCGCTAGTTACACGGTTCGTACCAAGTAGTATTGAACATAACATAGATTTATTAATTAAAATTTCCAGTGAACCAGGTACTCTTGGTAAAACTCGTTACTGTGCACCGTTTTCGGAATATTTTGATTTAAAAATTATGAATTAATAACCAAATTTTTTTTCTTCGACGCCCTTAATCTTAAATACGGATGGTGTTACGAAAATTTTTTACCAAGCAAACCCCAATTATTTTTTAGTTTTCTACCTATCCTAGAGACGGGGTCACCTTTTTTTTAAAACATCATTACTTTATTATAGCATCGGTTATTACTTCATAATTTTCAAATCAAAATATTCCGAAAACGGTACACAGTATCGAGCTTTACCAAGAGTACCTTTTTGGTGTAAAATTGAATGATGTTTAAGTTCACCTGAAATTTTGATTAATAAATCTAATCTTAAAAAAGTTATGTTCAATGCTACTTGGTACGAACCGTGTAACTAGCGACCTATATGAGAGTCAGATAACATATTCGTATAAAATTTCTTTCCAATGTTTTCAGTGGTTTCGGCAAAATCGTAATAAATGTGTATACATTTTTTTTCTTTAACGCCCTTTATCTTGAATTCGGATGGCGTTACGAAAATTTTTTTACCGAGCAATCATCATTATTTTAAACTAGATAACCATCAACCTTTTTATTCTATTTAAGTTTTCCAGAAGCTGTACCTCACATGCACTCATTACAAGATGTATTATTATTTACTGCATTAAGACGATATTGACATGCCCGCCATATTAAAAATTTAATTATTCTACTCACGCTGTTAATATACATTACTTTGCAGCAACATTTTGGGGACAATTTTAATAATTACAGTTAAATGTCGGAAAGTTATTAACTTTTTTCAAATGAAAAGATAGCTGGGAAGTTTTTTTTATTTTGAAAATATTATGATTTTGGTGACTTTCCGACATAATTTACATTAAAAGTAACAAAATATTTCAATTATGTATTACCATAAATTATTTAGTTTTTAAATAAAGTAAAGAACTAACATTAAATTATCGTCCGTCGAACGGTGTAATCAACGACAAATGTTCGCAGAAAGTGCCTAATACAATGTAAGAGAAAGTATATGAGAGATATCTCACTTATTTATTGGATGTGTGGGGAGATTTGAAGCTAGACTGACAGAGCGGTTAATGGCGAGCGTAAGCAATTTCGTCTTAAGTGCATTAGTAGTTAGATGTAATAGTATGATAAATTTTATTTTAAAAGTGGGTAACACTCACCTGATGGAATCCTAAATAACCTTCTATACTATGCGTTGCAAAAAATACCTCTCCGTCACAAGTTAATATTATAAGAAAGCCGTTTAGAGCCTAAAATAATAAAAAAATTAAATATAATATCTAAGGAAAAATCAATATGATATTCTCTTACTTGAAGAAACATTTCGCCATCGAGAGGAGTGTGATCGAAAGCCGTGAGATCTCGCTGTCGATGAAGACCATCATCTTTATCCTTGTGCATAACCACTAAAACAAAAGAAAAAGTAAATAAAAGTACATACATTTTTGTGTCAAAAACATATTTCTAATGGTTACGAATAAAATCAATACAGTAAATTAAAAATAAAATCAAATGCACGTCATCAATGAGGTATACCTAATGGATACTTCCTTTTAAAATATTCAGTCTATGTCCCTCAATATGCGTAAATCCGCAAATTAACACTCTAATTTGAATTATCCCCACTTCGACGACATGTGTTTGCAACGTTTTTTTTCACTCGGATGCAGCTAAACCTCAGCCTCTTGGGCTTTTTGTGTCTTCCGGTTTGTTATCACACCACCCGTTCCGTAACTCTAGTCCCCTGTACCAATATGTACAGGTTCTTCACCTGTTGTCTGCAGCGTAGTTCTCCGTTGTATAGCCCCATTTTTTGTAGGTGTCCTCTCATTGGACTGTGACCAGTAAGAAGACCCGTTATAATTCTTACCTGATTCCTACTCATCTTCAGTAGTTCTTCAGTTCTGTATTTTGTCGGTTCTTTGATGAATGTTTTCCCGTGGTGCATAAGAACATCCTCGGATCTCAGATTTAGTAATCCCCAAGTATGGGTTCTGGGCCAATGTATGGAGATGATGAGCCCTTTCTTGCCTCCTCCATGTTGTAAATTTGTATTTCACATTTTTTAGTTTTGGTTACAACTTTTCTGTTACAACTAAGTCTACCACGAACACTTTCATACATTACATTTCATTATCATTTTGCGGTTGGGCCATTGGTATAGGCACCTATGTCACCTAGATCTTTGATCCTCTGTGACGACCACTGTGTTTCCAGGGCATCAGAATTCCGCTGGTTTTGGAAAACCGCAGGATTTTTGTTGGCCCTGTCTCATTTAGATCGATTATCATGCGGCCCCAGGTTTGGTACCTGTACACCGCTAGCATCGGGCAGCTACACAGAATGTGTATGCTGCACTCTTCCTCTTCGTCGCATAGTCGGCAATTTTTCTCAGCCGCCAGCTTGAGTTTGAAGAGGTGCTGCTTAGCCTACTCCGGTTCATCGTCCAGAGTGCGTCTGCCCTCTTCTGGAGAACAATATTTTGAGGTCTAAAATCTACAATTCAGATATTGGACATTCTGAATGAATAACCCTGTATAGTAGATTCTAATTTCTGATCTAATAAAATGGAAGGGGGAAAATTGACCCCACAATACCTAGGCCTCTAATTTTAAAACGATTGATAAGAGTAAAAGAGATATAAGATATTTTAAATTTCCTTTTTTTTCCTGGACTGTCTAAAAACATTTAACAAATCATAAACAAAGAGGCCCCACAATGCAAATTGGCATTTTATAATATTAAAGTAGTTGGTTCGATTTTTTCTAAAATTAAAGATCCTGTTCCTAAAGATCTGTGGTTCAATGAGTACCTTGCGTGAATTGTGACAAATTTTATATTGGACAAACAAAACAATACCTTAAAAAATGGACGAATCAACACCAATATGACTGTCGAGAAATTATTAGACGATTTAAGAAGAGCGAGAAGTTTGTGTTCTTTCGTCCTAAGCCCGCTATCCACCCCGAACAATAATTGAAAAGGACATGAACCAGAATAATATGACGATTATAGTATATCTTTACTTTGAGAGTAATTTTCCTGCGACAACAACAAAATTCTGTATGCAAATCGTTTAACGCTACGTTCTTTTTTATATATTTTACAAAATATATGAGTCATTAATATTCTTACGGCAAAAACTACGTAAAATAAAATTGAGATCCCAATTATAAGCAGAGTATATTTGAGAGGTGCACGTTTCTTTATTGACAGATGTATTTTAGAACTAATGATACACCGTCGTAACCACCGTAATTGGTTGAAATTTATTCAAAAATAACTGAAAGTGTCTCTGCGAATATTATATCCAGTGCACCTGATATGTCAATTTTTTTAAGGCCGATAAAATCTTATCGAAAAATTAATAACTTGGCATTAGTTGGCACGAGACACGTATCATTTTATTTTTAATTATGCATTTAAGACGGGTGTTTAGTACTCGCTTTCAATTATATAAACGAAAATTGTTGTATTATAACGTTAATAACATGACGTTTTACATGTGTTAAAATAAAATACAGGATGTCATTATATCGTCTACATACCTATTTTTTTGGTAGTTTAAAAAAATTAACTAAAATTAAGTCCGGTTTGGAACTAAATATTTAATATTGGTTTTGAGTAACAGTTCATGATATCATGGAATTAAGCGGTAATTTTTTGCTCTTGGCGAAAAAATTTAATAACTCAGTTAATCCTTCTATAAAATTCTAACACGTTAATTTTTTTTTGTTTTCTCCAAGATGTAGAATGCACATAATATTAAGATTAATAGGCATTTTAAATAACTACTTTAACATGTTAATGAAAATGGAGAAATCCTCTTGTAACACTGTGGCATTGAGGCATCGTCCTGATGAAAAATACAGGGTTCTTGCAGTCTTCCGGGTGGTCTGAAAATTTTCCTATGTAACAAAGATACAAGACATTTTTTCCTTAAATTTATTTTTATTTTTCTACATGGTCTCCTTGTGAGTCTACACACTTCTTCCAACGATGTTCCCATCTCTTTAATCCATCCAAATAATAATCGGCGTCTTTCTCTGCAAAATAATTTTGTGAAGATGATGGCCTCCTCATTTGACGAAAATCTCTGTCCTCCGAGCGCAATTTTTAGATAAGGAAACAAAAAAAAAGTTTTTCCATGTGGATGATGAACTATCCTTCACTCAGCTGACTAGGAAGAAGAAAAATCAGCCGGTTTTTTTTCTCCACCAAGTGTGCTTACATATCGAAGTGGAAAATTTCACCTCTTTCTCAAGTGTAGAATTCAATGCAAACAAAACACAAGCATGTCTTTTCTCTAGAAAATCCGATCTCACTGTGCCTAACATAACTTTGTCAGGAGTAACCATACCACTGAAGTCATCCATATCGATGCTTGGTATTACTATCAGCAATAACCTTTCCTGAGAAAATCACGTGAGGTCCATTGCCAAAAGTGCATCCCAAAAACTTGGTTTTTTGTTTCGTGCCAAGAGCTATTTCACCTCCAGTCAGCTGCTTATGATCTATAAGGCACAGATCCGACCTGTACTGGAGTACTGTTCCCATATTTGGAGTGCAGCACCTAAACATATCCTGAAGCTACTGGATTCTGTCCAAAAAAGGGCAATTCGTCTCGTCGGTGATGCCTCGCTTACAAACTCGCTCACAAAGAAAAGTTGGCGATTTGTCTCTATTTTATAGATATTTTCATGGGCGATGCTCTTCTGAAATATCAACAATCGTTCCTCCTTTGGCAGTCTCTTCGAGATTAACCCGCCAAGTTCAGTCTTCACACCCCTTCGTGGTCACTTTGGAGACCTGCAGAACATCACTTTCCAAAGACTCATTCATCCAACGAACTGCGAGGCTTTGGAACTCATTGCCTAGGGAGGTGTTCCCCGAGGCATACAACCTCCAGAAATTTAAGAAGAACACCAACTCCTACCTTCTTTCCCTTGGTTCCCACGATGTTCTCTGAACATTACAGGATATCCCTTTTCGTGGGAACCAGAACATAAAAAAAAAAAGTGTAGTATTTTTCTTATTTATTTTTTTTCAGGGCTCTGTAAATTGTTTTTTTATTTTAATAAACCTGTATTTATATTTTCATTTTTTTTAATTATTTCTGATAGAGAGAGGTAATAGCAGAAAGCAGAAAGTAGAAGAAGAGCAGTGTGGCTTTAGAGCAGGAAGATCATGTACGGACAACGAACTCTGCCTAAAGTCGTAGAAAAGAGATCGGCTAGACATTTGGAAACCTACCTATCTAGACTATGAAAGGTATTAGAACAATCCAATATTAATCACAACTATATAACGGCTCTTAAAGAATTATATAAAGACTCTAAATGTAGGATTAAGAGGCAAAGAACTCACAGACACATTCATAGTAAATAAAGGACTACGTCAAGGATGCTTTATCTCTCCTACACTTTTTAAAATATATGTAGCGGTGGCACAAAGAAATTGGAAGAGGAAGATCCATGGTATGGGTGTAAAGATAAATGAAAGGTGCTTATTCATTCTTCAGTTTGCAGATGATTAGGTCATAGTGGCCAATGACAAAGAGGACATGCAATATACGTTAGAAAACTAAAGAGTACCGAGAATGGGGCCTGACAGTCAATATAAAGAAAACAAAATATCTATGTAAGGGCACCCAAGACGAAAATTTGGAAGTGGACAATGGTTTGAAAATTCTGCAATGTCAGGAATATGAGTATCTAGGTATCACATTCGATAACACCGGAACAGATGTGAAAGAAATAGAAAAACGAATAGTTAAAGTTTAAAAACTAATAGGATGCCTAAATGGAATTTTATGGAGCAAGGAAATAACAAAAAAGAGGAAACTTGGATGATTACAGACAGACAATTTTTTTTGCGTCTCAAACCAAGTGACAATTAATCTTCAATCCTGTGAATTTGTTATGTAAATATTATCGATAAAATGTAAGGATAATTAATAATTTAAAAACAGTATAAAAGCTATAGCGTTTACTGTAGTAGACAAAATAGGTAATAACCACATTAGATCAGACTTTAAATAATATTGGCAAGCAGAAAAAGTACGATATGACAGAGTAATATGTGCATATTTTTGTAAAACTTTCAGATTTATAGCAAACATGGATATAAATATTAAGACAGGTTTCCAAGCGATTAGTCATACCATTGAATTTTTTATTTTAGTTAAATTAACTCCTGTATAAAGTGTGTCATTTAAAGATGACTGTTTTGTCAGTTTGACAGCGATAAAAAAGGTGCATCGTTTTTTTATTACCGATAAAAATGCCTGTTCCTCTTAAGCGTCTACATCTAGTATGCTTACGTTACTTTAATGTCTGCCCTGTCAGTTATTTAGGTATTGTTGATAATTGTAATTGATACTGAATTATTACATGAGTCGTTTTGGGGAAGTTTAGATTCAACAAATAACAAAAAATATAGAAAAAGCAATCCCGCAATCCACAAAAAATACTAAAGCATCAATATGGAGACAATTTATGGAGTTTTGTCAAGTACGAAATTACGAACTGTCGAAAATAACTCCGTTACAAGAAGTTGCAGATATATTAAAAGATTGGGCCTATAATATGAAAAAAAGGAATGGAGAAGATTATAAAGAATATGCAGTTAAATCAATTTGGAATTCAACTGCGAAGATAATTCAAGAAAAATATTTTAATGAATACAATATTAAATTTGATCCTTTTGCCGACATAACTTTTAAAGAAGCTCGTGATGCGAGAAAGATATAGTGAAAATGGCAAAATTGTGGAATATGGACAACCCAGAGGGATTACAAAAAAGATTCTTTCATATAGCTTCTTATGAATGGAGGGAGGGAGAAGCTGCAAACTGTAAAATTCACCATTTTAAAGAAGAAAAAAATCAAGATGGAATTCAACAGAAAGATTTGAATACAATACAATATTTTCAAAGACGACACAGGGTGGGTCGAAAAAATTGGCCGACAGCAAATGGATAACAAATAATGAAATGGATGAAGGTATTTGTCCGGTTGCATTGTTAAAATTACTGTTGCAAAAAAGAAATGAAAACATAACATCCGAACGACTTGTTTTAACTCCAAATCCCTTTTGGAAAAACAAAAATTCTAAAGGTTGGTACAAAAATGTTCCACTGGGTATTAATATGATTTCTACTTGGACCAAATATTCTGCAACTAAAATTGGACTCGACGTTACGAATAATAAAATTACCAATCATTCGAACCGTGTCCCAGTTAGCCAAAGCAGGAAAATTTTGAAATTAGTACACCAAATTAAACAATTTATAAGAATTGTGTATTTAATAACTGTTCATTTAAATAATTTAATTGTATCAATAAAGATAATTATTGTTGTTGTTCATTCATATATTCGGTCGTTTATTTATCTTGCCAAAAAACACTCGAGCTTTTCTTTTTAGGATAAATTTCTTTTTAACTCAAAAATTTTCCATCAGTAATTTTGCTCGAAAAACTTACATTTGACAAAATCACTCGACCTTCGGTCTCGCGATTTGTTCATGTCAGTTTCTCTCGTAAAATTACTTATTGGCAAATTTATTTCGTTACGAAAAGAAATTTATCCGATAAAAAAAAAGCTCTTTTGTTTTTACTGTTGATAAATTTAACTCGATGTGTCACTGATGTGCTACAATTGTGTTTATAATAAAAGTAAAAAATGCAAACATATTGTCGCATTAATTTACTTCAATAATAATGAAAAAAGCGCATCTAAAACTAGTATTGAGCAAGAGTGGGTCCTCGACAATTTGCAAAAAAAAATATTCAAAAGGAGAATATTTCAAAAAAATCTGTTTTCGCATAAATTTAAGCAGCTGCAGAATTACAGAAAGTCCAGATTTCCGAATTGATCTTTAACTCTCTTTTAACGACAATTTTGACATCTCAATCTAATAAAAATTAAGGTTATGGTACTACTTACTTTTACCTTTCCACTGCAGCTATCAACTTATTTCTTTGGTTTATTTTCCATTTTGCAATGGGAAATTTATAAAATTTTTGCGCTCGTATTTTTGCAATTCACTACACAGCAACTGCAGTGGCTTTTTTACCCATTTTTTAAAAATTATAACAAAATTATTAATCTGACGTGTATTTTGCTAACTCTGACAATAAAATATACATAGACGATTGTTTAAAAGATCTGAAAGAGAGTGCGTACGGATTGAAAATGAATGATTTGATTGTCAAATGCCTTCTTTACGCCGTTGATCAAGTCATATTAGCGTCATCTGAAGAGTAGTTGCAGGCGATGGTTAGTGTTATGCATGATGCCCTGAAAATCAAAGGGATGAAAATAAATGCAAGCAAAATGAAAGTAATGGATTTTAAAAGAGAAGAAAGCATGACAAACTGTGAAGTTTCGAATGAGGGAGAAAGAGTGGAACAAGTAAATGAATTTGTGTACTTGGGTTCAAAGTTTACGAGAGATGGAAAGTATGACAGTCTGACAGTCTGGCTGTGCGAAGAGGAGTGTTGGTTCCTACACTTATGTATGGTAGTGAATGTTTGGTTTGGCAGAAGAAGCATGAAAATAGGATTAATGCTGCAAAGATGAGTGGTTTAAGAAGTATAGCCGGAGTGACTCGGTTGGATAAAGTAAAAAATAGTGAGATAAGAGAACGCTGTGGTGTAAAAGAAGATGTGGTTACAAAGACACATAAAGGAATGCTTAGATGGTTTGGACACGTAGAAAGGATGGATGAAGGAAGATTGACGAAATAAATTTATAAGGCGAGTGTGAATGGACAAGTCGGTAGAGGTCGACCTCGGCGAACATATCTCGATCAGATCAACATTGTTTTGAAGAAAGGCCAGGTCAAGAGTACCAACAACCGACGAGCATGCATGAGAGCCCTGATGAAAGTGGAGAAAGCAAAAGATGTGTGTAAGAACCGTAGCGGAAGGGGAAGGAAGTGGTCTCTGCCTACCCCTACGGGAAAAAGGCGTGACTATATGTATGTGTGTATATGACAATATATATGACCGTCCTTTATTGCCTAAGTTAACCGCTGCGTGCGCTGGTGTCCATTCCGGCTTCCCCTACTTTGACTTCGATCGGAGCGAATAGCCTACTGTTCAAATACTCGATAGACTTCAAAAAACTGACATAGGAAAAAGATCAATTAATTTTTTGGATAATTTCATATTGTTGCGTTAATTTTGAGAATTTATTTAAACGCATATAAAAGTGTAAACTTAAACAATTTTTAACCATTTTTTTTTATTTAAACAGGGTTAATGGTAAAAATGTATTCGTTCTTCAATACCGGCATTTCCCAAGTGCATTTTAATCTAATTAAACCGTGTTATGGTGTGATTTAAATTCGTCACCATCGGGGGCAATATTGAGTTGCTAAGTCTATCAAACAGCGGCGAACGGACGATTTAACCGAGTTATGAGGAATCGCCAGTCACGATGATGCTGCAACTTGTCATATTTAACTCGTCTATTGAATAAAACGGTTAATGGGCTCGTGATTGGAACGTGGCAGGTGTATTATTACAAGGTAGGCTTGCATGGCGCACCCCCAACGTATACCTCTCATTTTATTTGTACAGGGTGATTTTATTACCAACCCATTTCGTTTTTCATAAATTATCTCCACATGGAGGTTGGAAAACTCATTAAAGAACCATCGCCAACATTAACTGATTAGAGAACGGTAGGGAAGCTAAAACCTCTGTTCCCTTCGCAAAAGAACAATATAAACATAACAAGAAGGGGTAATCATTGTAACAACAATTCTATGGTCTATTAAAATTAAATTTTCTTATAATGGGATAAAAACCCAAAAGGTAAGGAACTGCAAGGGTCACATACCAGGATTCACTGTTCCTATCCACCAACAACAAAATCTACTATTTTTTCTTTTTTGTCATTTTAGACCCACTAAGATGTAAACTAGTAATTGTTGACGTACCGATAGAACAGGTCATATAGAACACGACTACCTGGGTTGCAAGATCTCCAGCCGGGGAAATTTGGAGGAAGAAGTCGAACGAAACGTAAACAAAGCTGCATCAATCTCTGGTCATCTAAAAAACATTTGGCGAAACAAACAGATAAGCATTCAAAGTAATTCACGAATCTATAAAACATGCGTAAGGCCAGTAATGACCTACGGAGCAGAGACAAGACCCGATACATCAATAACCAAAAGAATGCTCAGAACAACAGAGATGAAAACAAATCAGGAATAAGCAGAAATTAAAATTAATGTTCCAATTAATAAGATTTTTAAAAATAGGAGTTTGTATAATTTTAAGATTAAAAAGAAAAGGATTAGACCCTTTAAAAGTGAGGTATGAGCACAGAAGCTTTATAAGCTTATCTTTTTACACTTAAATATAAAATGTATATTAATTTTTGATATTAAATGAAATAGTTAGATTTTATTAAGTATAATTCTTCATATGACGGTGAATTAAAATTACATGATTAATTCTATCAAAATCGACGAAGATACTGAAACTCCCACGTTAGCAGGATGAATGAATACAGATTACCATAAATCGTCAGGGACAACATACCAACAGGAAGAATACCCCTGGGCAGACCATCAAAAAGATGGAGAGACAGCTGGCAGTCCACCTCACAGGAAAAAAATCAGTGAACTACAGGCGGTACGTTTAATACAAGTGGAAGAAGAAGAAGAAGAGGATTTCTTTTATATCCTTTTAATAAAACATCATGGCGTGTGATAAGATAATATTTTACTAATATTTTTGCTATTTCTATTTATTTTACAATGAAACTACAAAACTCGTTGATTATCGAATACTAGTTAAAATCATTGGGATCGTTTTTTTTTTATTTTTTAAAATAAGGTAGTTTATTCGCCCTGTATGAGCGAACCCATGACTTATGGTGATTTTAATCGTTTATATAATAAGTGTAAATACATAAACGATTGATTTAGCCCTGCCAAAGTGCAGACCATGATGATTTTTTGATTGTTCATCATATTGGGGTTCAACATTCGAGGACGTTCAAACATTTTTAGGGGTGTTTGCAACATGTCGAGCCATTGATAATCGTAAACAATAAAGAGCACTTAATAAAAATTTAATAGAACAAATATTTATTTTGTTAACTAGATGGTAATGCGATTGATCAAATTGGTAGAGTGTAAAATTGTAGATGCAATTGGAAATGTTTTTATATTTGTGGGATTTGTACTTTCTTTTAATCAATAAATGGTGGTTTGGCAAAAAGTGGCCAGAGATCTTAAGCAAAAAGATCTAACGGAGATTAAAAAAAGTTCCAGGTCTTTTGGACTACGTCTACTTGTGTGTACACTAAAATTCTTGTTATTGTTTTGTTTCTACGAAAACATGAAGTGATTTTTTCTATTAAAAACCAAAATATTGAAATTTACGTTTCCAAAACAAAAGATCTCAAACTATTTAAAGTTCAATCCAATATGAATGGATTTTTTAAAGCACGTTTGCGATAGGATTCTGCAGTGCTTTTATTTCAAAACCATCCAGTCCAAATAACTTTTTTGATTTTGCGTAAATGTAAGAAAAACAAAAAACACGTCCAATTTTAAATCAAGTGGGAGGTTTAAAAATGTTATTCCGCTGTTTTCAAGTGGCACCCCTTCAACATTCCCCACCTTCTTTAAAATTTCTGAAGAATGTAGACAAACTACTAGCAAAACTTTGCAAAGAGTTCGAGAAGAATTTGAAAATAGGTTATAATATTGCCTACAACATAACGGAGCACACTTTGAACAGTAACTGTAAATACATTTAAGGAGCTGTTTGTAATTAACTTTATTTTAGTGATTTTCGCAAAATTAAAAGTTATTTGCACTGGCTGGTTTTGAAATAAAAGCACTGTATAGTGCAACAAAAGTAGCTTGGCGGGCGACTAGCCTCTAAAAATAACAAATATTCGGCCGAATATACTTCACTTCTTCCTCCGATTGTACTTGAGACTCACGATTACTGAAAATATCGTCGTCGCTGATCGGATCGTTATTCGAATGTTTTCGTTGTGCGCAGATTTTATGTTTCTTCACCCTACTTCTGTTGCACTGTACCTAGTTTCCGAGCAAATTATTATGACCAGAAAATTTTGTAATTAAAAATCAAAAATATTGCCGTTTTAAAGAAATTTTACAGGTTTTTGATGAGTTTGAAGTTGCGCACTATCAATCACATTTTAGGCTTGGATAAAGTAAGTTTTTTATTGCTAATTCAAGGGTTGCAATGTATTAAAAAAATTATTCTAAACTTCGCATTTTAATTAAGAGGTTTTCATTTGATATTTCTTGTTTTATATTCAAAATCAAAATAATTAAATCATACCTACTATATGTTGAATATTTCTCATTATAGCCACTGTAGTGATGATCATAACAAATTTATTCAAAATGAATATCCATTAGGAAGTAATCAGAATCGATGGTTTTTACTGATTCGTATCAAGATAGATTTCATTTAAAATTCCTATACATTTTCTGATACACTTTTTCTAATTGAAAAATAACAGTTTTACAAACCAATGTGAACACAATAAATAAATATAGATGTATATACTTTAAATTAACGATAATTACATTATCTCTCGAATTATTCTGAATATCTTATTATTATAATAATTTAAATTCACATATGAGTGTTGCGATTTAAATCAGCATAATAATTTTTTACTTTAATTTTCATACTCATCAACTATATTATGTGAAATTGTAAATGCATAGGAAGTAAAGATAATCGTGAAAACCTGCAATAATTAAAAACTACTGCTAATTAGTTAATTAACAATGTAGCAACATCACCCAGAAATGTATTTATGCCCCAAATGCATCAATATACTCACATATTGCATTAATAGAGCAAAAAAAATATGAGGAAAACATCGCAGCCTATTTAAAAGTAATTGTTACAAGTGCATAACAAATTTGGAATTTATAAAAGAAAAATCCTATGAAATGTACCATAATCATTTGTGTTTAATCAAATTAAAACTAGTGCCATCTGTAGATTCTTTTCTTCTTAAGTACCAAGTCCTTCTATAACGTTGGTTACCAACAAGGCTATCCTTACTCTGTCGACAGCAAGTCTGAACAGAGAGCTTGAGTTGAGTTTATACCAGTCACGTAGATTCTTGAGCCATGATGCTTTTCTGCGGTCCGGCTTTCTTTTACCATAAATTTTTCCCTGCATGATGTTCTGCAGTAATCGGTATTTTTCGCCTCTCATAACATGACCGAAATATTGCAGTTTCCTTCTTTTGATGGTGGTAAGAATTTCGGTGGATTTATTCAGACGTAACAGTATTACCAAGTTGGATACTTTTTCCGTCCATGAAACTTTTAATATTTTTCTGTAAGCCCACATCTCAAATGCTTCAAGTCGTCTTTCTTCGTACTTGTTTATAGTCCAGGCTTCCATACCGTACAGCAGGGTGGAGAAGACATAACATCTGAGAAGTCGGATTCTTAGAGTTAACTTTAGATCTCTACAGCCCAAGACCCTACTTATGTTTTTAAATGCTGCTCGAGCCTGTTCAATTCTTGATTTCACTTCAGTTTGACTATCCGCGCTGTTAGTTATTATGCTGCCTAGATATTTTATTTGGTTTACTTATCTGTAGATTAGTTAATAAATAAATCAAAATGAAAATGCTTGAATTACTAAATTTAATTGTTTTGTCAAATTTAGATACTAGGTAACTTGCGCTCTATTTTTTTTTAACTTATGCAAGTGTTTGTAATTAGCTAGAAATTATTGCCATCTATTGATCAATTTGTTAAAACCTGCCCATAATATTTCACACTTTATCGATTATTTAATGCTAGTGGCATTTTAAAATTAAAAGTAACACGTCTAGCTACTATATAGAACCATTGTATTTATACTCATAGTTTCAAAAGTTATGCATCACCTAAAATCTCCATTATTATTAATCATTGTACCAAACTACATTCATAGATTAATTATACAATAAAAAATATTCCGTTGGCAGATGCTTTTTGTTTTAGGACAGATGTAACTTTGTTTAAATAAAAAATTTAGAAAATTAAAATTTTATTTCTTTTAAATTTCTGGCAACGTCGCAACGACGAATTCCTGGTATCTCAAGATATTCATTTACTGCTCGAGTCCTATGTGGGCGTGCGTTGTTGTCCATGAACACAAAATCTTCACCCACAGCCTCTTCTTCGCCACAGCCTCACATGAGGTTCTTAAACCTGTGTGATGTACCTTTGTCTTGTCAAAGTCCTATCAATGAGCACTAATTCCGTACGAGCACCTGCAATAATACCTGCCCAAAACATAGCTTTGCCACCAGTCTGGGACGGGCGTAGGCTAATTGTGCAGCTCGAATACGCCGGCTATCACTATTCAGACAGATTCGGGTCTCATCTGAAAAAAGTACAGAACTCCACAATTGCAGAGTGAGCTCTATGTGTTCTTAAGCCCAGTGAAGGCACTGCAAATCATGCCTATGTCGTAGCTGTGGAACTCTAATTGGACGACGACAACTCAAACCTGACAAAACAATTCGTCTTCTCAATGTAGCCAATGATATTCTGACTCCTGGGGCATGTCTGAACTTTTTTTGGAAGGCTGGTACAGACATAGAGGGATTCCTCCTAATGGAAATTCCTATAAATCTATTCTGTTGCTCAGCGATGCCTATTTTGTACTGAATTTTTCCCCAAATACCAATTCCATATTCGGGATACTTCATTTTAAGAAACAACTACTCTGTCTGCCACGACCCGCTGTGAGTGGCCTTCTTGAACTAAATCAATAATTCTGGCACGATCCAGCTCAGAAATTAAATGGCGATTCATTAGTTATTACATACATACATACATAAAGTCACGCCTTTTTCCCATAGGGGTAGGCAGAGACCACTTTCTTCCACTTGCTACGACTCGTACACACTTGGAACAAGAGAGGCGCTCTTTGGGATAAACGTTCTTTTCCAGCGCTGTCTCTATATGAACCAAGATGTGTTTGCATGTTACATTGATTTTGAGAAAGCTTTTGACAAAGTGAAACATGACAAGTTACATCAGCTACTCGTCAGTAAAAACATTGATTTGGACGATGTGAGAATAATTAGCAACCTATACTGGTGCCAAAGAGCGAATACAAAGGTAGAAAACCAGCCAACAGAGGAAATGAAAATCCGTCGTGGTGTAAGACAAGGATGCATCCTATCGCCAATACTATTCAACCTGTATAGCGAAGCCATTTTTAAAGAAACTTTGGAAGAAGAATCGGTAGGGATAGTTATTAACGGAGAAGTTATAAATAATATGCGATATGCTGATGACACCGTCTTGTTAACGAGCAATCAAAGAGACATACAACATCTTCTAGAGAAATTAAATGATCGATGTAACGAATACGGTCTAAAGATAAATCTTGAAAAAACCAAGCTAATTAGAACTTACACATAAACACTTGCATTAGTAATCAAAAAAGTGTGACAGGTTATGGGCAGGTTTTAATAAAACGAATGTTTTCATAGATTTGTAGATGGAACTAGTCATTAACTGGTGTTAATTACACAAAATTTATTGATCTTAAAATTTAAGAATACATAATAACTGTTTAACTTATACATAGACAATTGTTTAAAAGATCTGAAAGAGAGTGCGTATGGATTAAAAATGAATGATTTGATCGTCAAATGCCTTTTTTACGCCGATGATCAAGTCATATTAGCGTTATCTGAAGAGGAGTTGCAGGCGATGGTTAATGTTATGCATGATGTCCTAAATATCAAAGGGATAAAAATAAATGCAAGCAAAATGAAAGAAATGGTTTTTAAAAGAGAAAAAAGCATGACAAACTGTGGGGTTTTGATTGAGGGAGAAAGAGTGGAACAAGTTAATGAATTTGTGTACTTGGGTTTAAAATTTACTAGATATGGAAAGTATGACAGTGACATTGAGCGAAGAGTGTTGGCAGGAAAACATATGAATGGGGCTTTATGAACAGCCAGAAAGTGTAAAAAAAGGCACGTCTGGTTCCTACACTCATGTATGGTAGTGAATGTTGGGTTTGGCATAAAAAGCATAAAAATAGGATTAATGCTACAGAGATGAGTAGTTTAAGTGACACGGTTGGATAAAGTAAAGAATAGTAAGATAAGGGAACGCTGTGGTGTAAAAGAAGATGTGGTTACAAAGATAGATAAAGGAATGCTTAGATGGTGCGGACACGTAGAAAGGATGGATGAAGGAAGATTGACGAAACAAATTTACAAGGCGAGTGTGAATGGACGGAAGTCGGTAGAGGTCGACCTCGGCGAACATATCTTGAAAAGAATAACATTGTTTTGAAGAAAGCATGTATGAGAGCACTGAATAAAGTAGAGAAAGCAAAAGATGCGTGTAGGAACAAAAGCAAGTGGAAGGAATTGGTCTCTGCCTACCCCTACGGGAAACAGGCGTGACTATATGTATGTATGTATGTACATCGGATAACAGTGTTCTATTCATTGCAGATTTGTTAAGTAAAATGTATTATTTTTTATATTTTTTCAACATTTATGAGGTTTTTGTTCTTTTTGATATAATTTAGTCCTAAGCCTCTGTTCAAACGGAAGCAGTAGTCGGCCATATGCACGCTCCATTCCGGTTATCACTTATCTGAGACTATACTACTTTTTAATTTTGGATATGAACTTGGCTGTTTTAGGTAAAGTGAAGTATGTCAAAGGGTAATATATACGCAATAATTTTTACACAGAACAATTTTATGCAATAAAAGGTTCTTCGAGTAAACGTAAAAGTAAAAAGGAAATGCCCAACATCCTTACCCTCCTTATTTACAACTTCCGGCGCGGTACAGTAACTCCATCTTAATTTAATATACACTTTCAGGTACATTTTTGTGACACAAAGATAGTTCTACTTGCCTCTACTCTCCGTAGATTTAATCTATGCATTCCCAAATGGTTCATATTTTGTAATTTTTTGTGTAGTCAAGTTAAACAACGTCCTACGTGATGCAGATAAATTATTTTCAAAAAAAGTACAAAAGTTAAATGACGTGGTAACTGAGAGCGTCATAAATCTAAGAACGTATTAATAATGCTGGGATATACGGAGCGTGGAGTTGCGATGTAGAGTGTGGATATTCGACCGAAGACGCGCAATGTAAATCGTAAATATCGGGCAGTTAATGAGCATATTAATGCACTCGTATAATGGATCATTGAATTATATCGCGGGTAATTAATTTTTCGTTTTACGATATTGCTAACATTCAAAGTAATGTTAGATTAGGTTAAATTGCCGCGTATTATTACTCGGAAATTGTTTTACGTGTTGTTTAATGAGGTTTCAGCGCTCTCAGAACTTATGTAGGTATACACACCATCGATGATCTAAAAAATTACCGGATTTTTATTACAGATTGCAAAAGTCGCGATTTTAAAAAAAATATTTTAAGTTAATTATAATAATCGCGTACATAATGCGAGTTTATGGGTTTACAGTTGCATAAGCAACTTAGTTCCGGTATTTTAACTCAAAATTATCCACAATCTGTGTTTATTTTTAAAAAAAATTATCACGAAACGTTTCACATAAATAAATACCAATATTGCAATATTTTACGTGAACTAGAAACAGAATAATTCGACCGCGTTTGACACACCAGGCATTGTTAAGCAAATTATCTGCCTACGGTCTCCCAACCAAATTGCGCCGATGGTTCATAAGCTTTTTTTTTTTATGAAAATAGTCGCAAAAAGGGTAGACATATCGTGTGGGCCGCGGGCGGCCCGCACTGCAACTATTGGAAGTGGAAGGGATTATATAAAGGAAATGATTGTGGACACGCTTTTTAAAAAGTTGCAGGTCATAGTTCTCTGGAAAAACTGATTTTGGAAGCTTATTCCATTCCGTAACAGCCCTGGAAAAGAAGGATTTTTGATGAAGATTGGTCCTTGTAGTGTCAATCTTGAGAGTAAATGGGTGAGACTGATCAGCGTGCCGAGTTCTTCGGCCGAATGTGGCCAATGGTGGTACAAGAGTTTTTATTTCTCTGGAGCATCTGCCATGGAAATATCTGTAGAGCAATGACTGGTCGGCAACTCTTCTACTATGTTCTAGAGGGTGAAGGGTATCTGTGAGAGTTAAGCTGTTTGGCTCTTTTTTGAATGGAATCTAGAAGACTAAAAGAATGTCTTGGTGCTGAACCCCAAATGTGCGAGCAATACTCCAGAAGAGGTCGGATTTGAGCCTTGTACGTCGTCAACAGTTGATCAGGAGTTAAAAACTTTCTGGCTTTCCACAGAAAACCTAGCCTCTGGCTTGCCGTCTTTGCGATGTTAGCAACATGGTCATGCTAAGACATATTATTGGACACCGTGACTCCCAAAATCGAGATAAAGGGACTTGGTTCAAGGGTATTTCCGGACAATGTGATGGGATGATTTGAGGAATTTACTTTCTTGAAAAACGTGGCACTTTGTGTTTTTTGGGCGTTGAACTGAACAAGATTGTTGGTTCCCCATTCGACGATTGCTTTAAGATCTCTTTTGATGGAATCAACCTGTTCCTGCCTGAGTCTATTGTATCCTTTGTATCATTCACCGAAAGTGATCGATAGGATAGGAAAGTTGATACAATTGTGCTATCGTCTGCGAAACTGTAAATAGGGTTCGTGGTGGTTTTCAAGAGGTCGTTGATGTGTAAAAGAAATGCAAGATCGCTCCTTATAAGTGGCAGTTGATGGTATTTTCTCTGATGCGTTGAAAACCAATGCCGGGGTCCCCTAGGGTTCCATTTTGTCCCCCACCCTATTTCTTTTACACATCAACGACCTCTTAAAAATCACCACGAACCTCATTTAGAGTTTCGCAGACGACATCACACTTGTCTCAACTTTTATCTACTTTTGACCACTTTCGGTGTATGATACAAATAGACTCAGGCAGGAACAGGTTGACTCCATCAATAGAGATCTTGAAGCAATCGTCGAGTGGGGAACTAAAAATATTGTTCAGCTCAACGCCCAGAAAATACAAAGTGCCACGTTTTCCAAGAAAGTGAATTACTCAAATCATTCCATTACAATGTCCGGCAATACCCTTGAATCAAGTCCCTACATCTCGATTTTGGGAGTCACGGTGTCTAATAATATATCTTGGCATAACCATGTTGCTAACATCGTAAAGTCGGCAAGCCAGATGCTAAGTTTTCTGTGGAGAGCTAGAAAGTTTTTTACTCCTGATTAACTGTTGACGACGTACAAAGCTCAAATCCGACCTCTACTGAAGTATTGCTCGCACATTTGGGGTTCAGCACCAAAGCATTCTCTTCGTCTTCTAGATTCCATTCATAAAAGGGCTATTCGCTTGATAAACAGCTCAACTGTCACAGATACCCCTCACCCACTAGAACATAGAAGAAGAGTTGCAGACTAGACATTACTCTACAGATATTTCCATGGCAGATGCTCTAAAGAAATAAAAACTCTTTTACCACCACTGGCCACATTCGGCAGAAGAACTCGGCACGCTGATCAGTCTCACCCATTTACTCTCAAGATTGACACTACAAGGACCAATCTCCATCAAAACTCCTTCCTTTACAGGGCTGCTACGGAATGAAACAAGCTGCCAAAATCAGTTTTTCCAGAGAACTATGACCTGCAACTTTTTAAAAAGCGGGTCCACAATCATCTCCTTTCTATAATCCCTCCTCCTTCTAATAGTCGAAGTTATACGGAGAAGAACACAGGTAAATGATGTCGTGGAGCATATACTTAGATTAAAATGGAATTTGGCCAGACACATAGCAATAATGAACGGAGACTGCTGAACAAAGAGGGTACTGGAATAGAGACCGAGACTGGATTGCGACAGCCCAGGACAGGAAAACGTGGAAAGACCTTGAGGAGGCCTATGTCCGACAGTGGACGTGAGGGGCTGCATGATGATGATGATAATCTCGGAAATTAGCATTATTTGTATCAGGCATGTTGGACAGAATCATCATATTTTAAGGTCTACAATCTACAATTTAGAAATTGGACATTCTTAATGAATTACTCTGTATAGTTTATCAAAAATTCAAATTTTAAAAAACCCGCTATTAGCAGGCAAGCCACCGTTTGTTCAGTGCAACGTCAACCGGGTCCGCTAGTTGACTATAAAATTTTTCCTGTTTGGATTTGTTTTTCATAGTATTCTTTTTCTTGGATAGTGTTTGTAATGTTAAGTCGCTTTGTTTTACTTCTTTTTTAAATCCGTTTTAGGGTATTTATTAAAATATTAATTTTTCATTGGTTATTTTCTTGTTTATGCCATGGGTTTACATTACATTTTTGCGGATCTTTGATCCTCTGTGACTACCGCTGTACCTTCAGGGCATCAGAATTCCTGCCATGGGTTTAAATTCTTTTTAAAATTATTTTTTTTATCTTAACTTTCCCAGTTTGTTCTACCGATGTTTTTAAGTAACTGAAATTTGGTACTTTTTTGAAATTATAGTTTGGTCTTCAAGTAACCTCTTTTTCCTCTGCATATTTTCGTTAGCCTCATATTTTTAGTCTTGTTGTCATTTATTAGTCCAAATGTTTGTGTTTATTTCTATACTTTTGCGAGTTTATTAGGCTTTTCTTGATTTATTAAAAATTATGTTATGCCGCAAAACTTTCAAAAGTAGGTCACTGCACCATTTTGACTATTTATTTTAAAAAGTGTCGGGTAAAAATAATATTGTTTTGTGGATTTCAAAAAGGCAGTCGATAAGGTAAAATGGCCGAAGCTATAAAATATATTCTATCGGAAATGGGAACACCAAGACGTTTGGTGCATCTCATTCGGCACAGCAACAGTAAGAATCAATGATAACCTCTTAGGCGAGTTTTCAACAGCTTCTGGTATGAGACAGGGATGCATTCTGTCTCCTCTCCTTTTTTAACATTTACAGCGAGTATGTCATGAAAGAGATCCTCGAGAACTGGAATGAAGGAATTGCAATTGGCGGTAAAAAGATTAGCAATCTGCGATACGCTGACGATACCTTGATAATAACTAAAGGCGAGGGTAAACTTGGAACTCTAATGCAAAGATTAGAAAACCAAAGCGCAGTATATGGTCTCGAAATAAACAAGCCCAAGACCAAGGTAATGATCGTGGATCGCCTTAACAATAATAACCCAGAAATTGCTGACTTCGAAGTTGTCAACCGCTTTGAGTATTTAGGATCTATTGTGATGAACACCGGCTAATGTGAGCACGAAATCCGAAGACTCACAGCGATGGCGATAATCTCTACAGCGAAATTGACCCGCATCTGGAGGGATACCGCAATAACCGCAAGAACCAACGTTAGGCTGGTCCAATTACTCATTTTTCCTATCGTGACATATGCAGCAGAGACTTGGTCAATAAAAATAGCAGATCGACGAAGAATTGATTTATTAGAAATGTGGTGCTATAGACGGCTTCTTCGAATACCATGGATTGCTCCTTGCATCAATGAATCGATTCTAAGACAACTGGACATACAAACAAGATTGTCGACCATTGTCAGTCAACAGTACTTCAAATATTTTGGACACATTGCCAGGAGAGCAGAGGAAATGAAAAAATTAATTATCAAAGGAAGAGTCGAGGGACGAAGACCTAGGGGACGCTCACCGTCACGATGGGTAGACCAACTTAAAACTTTAACTGGGGAGAATAAGCACGAAGCCTTTTATTATGCCCAAGATAGGGAGTCCTGGAAGCAGCTCGTTCAAAGAGTCGCGACATGTCACTACACCCTTACGAGGGTTAGATCAGGAGATAGAGAGAATATTTTAAATGCTGAAAAATAATATTGGAACACACAACTTAAATTTTTCAATCACTATACCAAACCGATCGAAGTGCACTTCGAACGTATCAAGCCTAACAAAGATCGCCTAACAATGTGAAAATATAGTTTCTTAACTTTGTAAACAAACCGAGGTGAAAAAAAAAGTAATCCGGCATATTTGAACAAGAATAAGGCAAGCTACCCACGGGGCCAACGTTAACATACTAATAAAAAATAAATCAAATGAAACCGAATGAAGAGGCAGAGGCAGAGCATAAAAAACGGTGTTGAAACATCGAATACTATACAGAGTAAATAAATTTTTAGATTTGACGTGTTAGTTTACGATCACAATTATGAAATATTTATTAGAGCTGGTATTTATACACAGACATATTTATTAGTGGTAGAAATAAAACAAATAATTTGTATTTAATATATATAAGTACATATATAGTTAGGGATTCGTGGGGAGCTGATCGGACAGGTATACAGGGTGTCCCCCACTGTGACGCCGTTGTAAATCGTGTGGATAGGTCATTTGTTTGGTGTTGTTTTACTTACCGCACTTAAATTTGCATTTCAGAACAGAAAATAATTTATTTATTCTTTTTTCATTATTTATTTGCTTCTACTCGGATTGCGGCAATATTTACAAATTGGTACCAGTCATCGAATAGGACAGTTTAACCAAAAATTATTATTAAAATAAATTAAGTAAAAGTTAACGATACAAAATTTAAAAGCAGGATTATTAATTTATTATTTTACATCGCAAACTGGGTATAAAATATAAATAATTTACTCCAAATTATTTGACAAAAAATGATGCATTTCAATAAATTAAATTAAATAAATATGTAATAAAATGCCAATTTCGTTGGTGGTTTAAGCATTTTAAAGAAGAAAACTTTACTACACCCGTCTTATGAATTCCATGACGAATACATGAGTTTCAAATAGCTGATAAACGCTAATCGCCATTGCAAGTTTTAGATGTCTGGAGATCTAATGACGGCCATACACGATACGGTCGTCCGGAGAGGTTTACCTGCGCAGGTAGACCGGAGCGTGTTTGGGAATAGACCTGTGCAGTTTTTTAACCTGTACAGGCGACCGGTGCAAGATCGAAAATCATTTCTTTCCAGTTTCTACTAAAAAAGTGCGTGAATTGAAAAATATAGAATTAATCCTTGCCTTTGGCAAATTAAAAGCAAAGAGTACCATGATCAAGACAAAAAAGAAGCTGCTTTTAAATTGCTCGTTGAAAAAGTCAGAGAAATTGAGCATCCGGCTATTTTATTTCAATAAAATCTTCAAGCACTTTTTAAGTAGAATCTGTTGGAGCTATTTTCGCATGTTGATAATTTGATACACGTGACAATACGGAATCACGACGAGCAACGAGACGACGACGACGACGAACAACAACTGAAACGACCTGCGCAGGCGACCGGAGTACATGCACACTCTGATAGGTACATCGTACGGTGACACTGGTTTTCGATCTTGCACCGATCGCCTGTACAGGTTAAAAAAACTGCACAGGTCTATTCCCATACACGCTCTGGTCTACCTGCGCAGCGATATTAGAGCCCAATGTGACATTCCAGATATTGTAAGATGGTCCTGAATAAGAATACGAGCATGAAGAGACCACGTCGACAGAATGGCTGATAATCGACTACCCAAAATTGCAAAAAATGAGAAACCAACTAACCGTAGACCTCTAGGAAGACCCCCCAAACGATGGTTTAAAAGCTCGGAGTCACAACTTATGCTGAAGCTTTGAAAAAAAACAAGACATTGTCTTAAAATAAGAAAAAGATACACCATCCCAGAACATATTAGAGCGTCCGTCGAATGGAATCCTTGCAGAGATATTACAAGGAGCAAACCTCTTTCCTGGTCTTCGCCAGACTCGTTTACGACCATCTGGATATGTCTGGCTAACCCTAGTTTCATCTGAGAATAATTTTTTTTCCAATTATTCACAGACCAATTTTGATGATTTCGAGCAAAACGTAACTTGGCAACTCTGTTCTTTTTAGTAAGCAACAGTGCAGTGGCTGGTATTCTACTGTTTAATACAGATTTATTTAGCTCCTTCCAACTGTTTTAGAAGAAATTGTGACATTACGGACAGCTTCGAGTCCGTTTCTGATACCAGAACTAGTGGCAGACCTGTTTCTCAAAGCGCATTATCTAATAAAATGTTCGTCTTGGTAGTTAGTGCATCGTTTTCGCACTTGCCCTGGCCTTCTAGAATAATTTCCTACCTCATTTAAGCGTCTTACCATACGACTAATTGTGGAACTAAAACAAATTGGCAACATCATTTTGACAATATCCCTCATCCAATAAAACTCTATTTTTTAGGTAAATTCCTTGCTAGATTCATTTTCCCAATTTTTTGGGGTCAAAAATTATGCAGTCTACCACATAAAACGTATTATTTTTAAAAAAAGAACAATTTATGATTTTACTTTTTACGAAAGTTCTGCACAAAATTGTTTATCTTTTAACAAATTCTTTAAAACTGTAAATATAAACGAATTGTTTTAAAAGTTGTTAATTTTCTTGATAATTTTATATTGTTGTGTTAATTTTGTCTAGGAAATTATTATTATATTGTTACGAGCCGGCTCTGTCTGTCTGTCGCCTTAAGGCGCGTCGATCACAATTAGACTGCATGATTATGCCACCGGCGATTGGGACAAAAGAAAAGACCGGCAAATTCTAGAATAACTGCGTCTAATGGTTCCGAAACGGTAAAAGGATTATTCGGGCACTTTCTAGAAAATGTCCAATAGTTTCGAACGGTGGCGATTCTTCTAGAACGATGATTTGGAAATATAAAAAGGGCAGCAAAGTTTAGTATAGTTCGAAGTCAAGTATTAAAAGTAATTGTAAAGTAAAATTTGTTGTGTAAAAAAATAATAAAATAAAAATTGTTTTGTTACTGTAGTGAGAGTTTAGAATTACCGAACCCAAGAAAGGAGAAAATTTCGTAACAATAAAAATAGTAAAAATCAAAATTCTACTAAACGTAAGACACCAACCATTTTTTATCAAACAAAATTCTCCAGAGAATTTGATCGGGTCATATTTATTTTATTCTACGAGTATGATTTCACTCGGTTCCAAGAATTGGACGATATTATTCGTGATTTCTTTACAGTTAAATTAGGCGTCGATGTAATTTTTCAGTGGGACATCCCGAAGTAAAAGATTGGACCGGTGTAGAACACTAAATTATATAGTGTTTTTTTTTATATTGATTAGACGAAGGTAGACCGCTAGTCTGGCGCAGCTCAACGGGAGGCCCTAAGTATTGATCAAATAAATATGCTCCTACAGAGGCGTACTTCGACATTTTTTCGAGTATACTTGCCAAAAATAAAAAAAGAAAGAACAATATTTTATTGAAAAATCACCTCTCCAGCCATTCCTTAACAAAAAAACTATATTAATTAGTTAATGGTATAACAGTTTCAAATATTAATCAATTAAATAAATATTAATAATAATAGTAAAGAACAAACTTTTTAAATGTAACATAATCCTTAAATGATTTTATCAAAATTAATGATACATACTTTGAGGGTTTGACGTATCTGGTAAATGTGCTATTGAAGGTTTACTACCAACTTTTAAAATACCTCGGCAAAGTTTATGGAGTAAATAATTTTGGTCATATCACACTACAACTCAGCTACATCTCAGAGTAATGCAGTTCTTTCACGCCAAAAATGGTACATAGCTTGCCAGTTATTACTCCGGTGTAACAAACAAAACAGTGATCAGTGAAAATGTTTTTTTTAATATTCTTCAGCTATTTTTTTTTAATATTCGCCATGTATATCAATACACTTCTAGATGTGTTTAAAGCAATCAAAGAAGCAATTTCACAACCATGAATCTTCAAAACATGCGTTTTAAACACATCAACCACCTCTTTTGGTGCCTAAAATCGATCACGTATTTAATACCATAAGAAACATTCGGGTGTCAAATCAGAGCTGTACTGTAGGTAGCTCATACATTTGATGTTCTGAGTGCTCAAACAACTAATTTTTGAGCTGATATTAGAAAAAGTTTAAATAGTATTCGTGTATTAAAAAGTCAATCTTTACGAGACTTATGTCAAATTACACCCAGCTAGAACATTTCCCGTTCTAAAGATATATGTATATATATATATATATATATATATATAGGTCATGAATATTTGTAATACTTAAAGTTCGGGTTGAACCGCGTCTAAAAATTTGTTTATTTCGACGTTTCGGCTTCGATTTTCTCGAACTGTTCTCTCGAAGGAGTAGGCAGATTGAGATCTCAGTGTGAAAATCACTTCTCATCCCAAAAATTTACTTTCTACTTCCTGAAAATGGCTTTAAAATCGAAGCTGAAACGTCGAAATAAACAACCCGAACTTGAAGTATTAGAAATATATATATATATATATATATATATATATATATATATATATATATATATATATATATATATATATATAAAGCGACTCTCGTACGAATCAAAGAACATTTAGTTAATGTGCATAACATACAAAAATCATGTGCACGTCCATGTAGATTTATTTGAAATTCACAAGTACGTTGTAACTTTACCTTTTGCAAATAATGATTTATTCGTGATGGTTCTAATAAAAAAGTTAATTGACATTTTACATTTAGAAACTACAAAGGAATAATAGCGTAACAAAATTTTTTAAAAAATGTTTAAGTTTCATTTACATCAGCAAAGTGTAACTAAATCTCAACAAATATTAAAACAAATTCGTACGAATTTATTTAATATAAAATTAATAAAAATTCTTATATTTTTTTTGTAAAAATGAACAAACTGTATAAACGGATAAAATAGTAAGCGTTAGAATGCCAGCAAGCTAATTAATATTTTATTATTGTGCTTGTTATTAGTTTACCCGATATAGTTATAATAAAAAACTTTATTTTTTTCAGTGGTGTAATGATATTATAGTTGACATGCGATTTATCAATGCATGTTATCACTTTTCCGATAGTTTAGAAATTAACAACAAATTTAATAATGAAGCATTTAATTAAAAATGTACAGTATGTACATTGTGAATAAAAACATAAGTAGGTAGATAAAAAGTTATACGAGAGTTTTATTTATTATAAAACTTTCGTCGAAATTAATAATAATATTATTGGAATTATTCATTTCTTAATTCCAAATACATAAGAGAAAATTTAGGTAATTTATCTAGTTAAAAAATCATATTTTTAGTACCTACCACTTAAAGAAACACAACCTTTATTATTTTCGGTTCGTTTTTTAATTTTTTTTTATTAATTTAAAAAATTCCATTAATATCAACTGTTTGGGATTTTATTTTTATTATATATTTATATTGCACTTTTAAAAACAAATAAAAGGGCAAGACCATTCGGTACCCTACAGGTCTGTTAAATGCCGAGGCTCAACTCGGTTGGTTATCCTGTGAGACAGAGTTCCAGTTATCCTTTCATCTCTTAGGTGGTCTTCCTAGCGGTCGTTGGCTTGCTGGTCCGTCTTTAGCGATGTATGCTAGTCTCTCTTGGTCCATTCTGTCTATGTGGTCAAGTCAATATCTTCTTCTTTTTCTCCCCCATCTCACTATGTCCTCCACCTCGCATGCCTCTCTTATGTCGCTGTTTCTCACCCTGTCTCTAAGTGTCTTCCCTGCGATGGTTTTTAAGGTTTTCATCTCCACTGTTCTGAGGATGCTCTTTGTCTTATTCGTGTCAGCTCTAGTCTCGATACCATAGACTAGCACCGGTCTAACACAGGACTTATATATCCGTACTTTACTATCAATGCGCATGTGGTTGTTTTTCCAGATGATATCTCTCAGACATTCTGAAATTGTTGCGGCTTTGTTGACCTGTGATTTTATTTCGTTTATAGGGTTGTTGCTGCTTGATGTGTCCGCTCCTAAGTAACGGAAGCTCATTACCTGTTCTATTGGTTTATTGTCTATTACGAATTTACACCTTACTGGTTTTTTAAAAAAGGTCATATATTTTGTTTTATCAATGAAGATTGATATGTGATAAAACTTATGTGTTTGATAAAAATAAAGTTTTTCCTACAAAATATATTCTTAAAAGTAAAGATTAGTAGGGGGTTGCTTTTGCCACACAGGATGGGCCTGTCAACCACTTTAAAGCTGGGATATTCTCGTAAAGTATTTGCATACAATTGATGCTACTTTGAAATGATACGGTGTTGCTTCAAACCCAGTATTTTCCAACTAAAGCAATAATTTCTTCTAGGAGATTGATTTTTTTGCTCTGCTATTTTTAAGACTATTATTAAAACTTATGTTAGCAAATTGTTATTCACATCCACGATATTTTTGTCTATGTTAGCAGTACGTTTTCGTGTAGTTGTTCACCACGAAGAAATATCTAGTTGTAACTACCGTCACACCTTCTAGCTTTGGTATTTCCTTATGAGCCGACATGTTTTCTTTCATAAACGCCCCATTTGCTTACTTGTTAATATGGACAGTAAATTTACTGATATAATGACCCATCTAAATTACAATCCGGTGCAAAATTGAAGATTTGCAACAATGTAATTAATTTTCGCTTAAATTCCAATTTGTTCGTCAAATACATAACATCAGATAGTTGGCGATAAACCTAATAACGCATTTTAATCTGACAATTTACCAGTAAATTACCTCTGTCGTAGTAGAAGGTAAAATCAAGGTGGGTTCACACTGCGCATTACTTTATATGTTATTTTATAGCGTTTTCTCATTGGAAGCACACCTGGACCACCCGCTAATGAGATTTGATGGTGGTGGTTATGTGGAAGAGTAGACGTAATAAAAATTAAATCAAAATCATTCTTGGTGGTTATCTACATATTTTATGGGGAAATTATGCAAATTGAGGTAACCGTACTTATACTTTAATATTTATGTGTAAATAATGGTGCTGTTTTTTCTTAAAAAGTACAAAGCTTAATGTTGCTTATTGTCTCGAACTTTGTCATTAATAACTAATATTTAACATCAATTAGGGTAGTTATTTTACAACTGCAGCTATAGGGATAGAATTATAATTTGAAAACTTACAATGTTTATTATTAAATGTTACTTTAACCTGCCAAACGTACTTGTTTATCATATAAAATTCCTATTTAAGTTCCATTTTTTTAATCGTCTTCAAATACTTTATAACTGTCAAAAAATTTTACTTAAGACACGATTTAGTGTAGTATCGGATCATTTTTTTTACTGCATCATTATTACTTGCAAGTTTTTCTGTTTTTGATTTACAGTTTTGTCAAGTGCTTTGATATATCATGACATGAGATATGATTACCTAAGAACTAACTCAAGAAGCACTAAACCAGATGGAACAATGGTATCAGGATAGGAGACTTAAGGTCAATCCCAAAAAGACTGCGTTAATAGCTTTCACCAAAAAACGAAACGTGGACCGCAAAGTCCAAGTCCAAGTCAAAGTTGTAAAACACTGCAATAAAGTGAGGGTACAAAATATCTCAGGGTATTTCTGGACAAGAAATTGTCATGGAATACTCACATACAGCATATCTGAAACATAAGCAAAATGATGGTAATGACCACAAAAAGAGTCATTGGAAAGTCTTGGTGACTGAAACCGAAAATAGCTTATGGAAGCAATGCTAAACCTCCCACCTCTAGATATTTATATTCGGGGCGAGGCAAGACAATGCGCGTATATAGACTATAACAAAAGAACTGTTGGAAAGGTACTAAAACATATGGGCATACAACTATAAAAAATATAATTAGACACCCATTTCTGGAAATGGCAACTGATTATATAAATGCAGAAATATCCTTTAAGACAAACTACAAGGTTCACGCAAAACTCAGGGATGACAAAGGAAATGATGATCAACCTGGTGAACTCACCTGGTACACAGGTGAATAAAAAACCAGCGAAGGAACTGGCTTAGGCATCTACTCTTCAAACCCAAATATGAGCAAAAAACTCATTGAGGAGACATGCATCGGTCTTCCAAGCTGAAGTACATGCCAAAAAAGCTTGTGCTTTTGAAAATCTGAGACAAGGTTATAAAAAGAAAACGATCCTTATCAAATCAGATAGTCATATAGCTTTGGTATCTCGGAGAATAGACTCAAAAATTGTCCGGGAATGTGCCTGACCTACTAACCTTGGCTAACCTTAACAAACCATAACAAGGTTACCTTGTCAGGGTGCCAGGGCATAAAGGCATTTCTGGTAACGAAGAAGCAGACAATTTAGCTAGGTGGGGCTCTCGCTAAGTAGAGAAAAACTCTTCGTGTTTAACACAGAACCTATATGCAGATTATATAATAAGAAGGAGAAAACAGCCACTCATATTATCTTCGAATGTGAAGCCACCGCCCAATGAAGGTACTACCTGGGTTGTATACAAGACCAAGAGATTGATCCACCTGGGGCAATAGCAGTACATGAGCTTCTACTTCTTAACAGAAAAATAGAAGAAATGGGACTAAACTAAGGAGCTGGAATGGTACAAAAAGCTGACAAAGCTGGAGTGCCCGGAGAAAAAATTAAACCTCTGCTACAACTCCCATTTGCTCATTCATTTATTTATATGATTACCTACATATTGTTACGATATTTTCTTTTCGGGTTCGGTCCCGATTGTACTCTCAGTACAATAACTAACTTTTATTCTAGTATTTATTTGAAATAAATTTTACTATTACAAATCACTTAGATAATTATTTTACAAGTGGCTGTGGCCGCTACCTTTTTATATTTATACAAACTATTACTAGAAGGGACTAGAATTTCGACTTTGTTCCGGAATTATTAGCCGTCGTATTCTAGAATTTGTCGGTCTTTTCTTTTGTTACAATCGTCGCGCCGGCATAATAAAGCAGTCCCCTAATTGTGATTTTGTACCTCAAAAAACAAATATGAGTAAATAAATTTTGTTTGTACATAATTATTTTGGCGGTTCGTTATTTTTGGCGAATGAGTCTAGCAAAGCTTTAGAGGCATTCACCAAAAATGTAAAAATGTTAAACTAATTGGTACCTAATTAAAAAGGATAATAAACAAACGCTAAAGGATAATGAATGAGATGTGAATTTATAAACCTTAAAATACTCTATCTAATGCATTAAATATTTATGTAAAAATTATAATAGTTAAGGATTGTTTAAAGCCAAATTTTTTGACAGACATATCAACAATTAAGATAAACTATAATAAAACATTTTACTAAATAAAGGGTGTGAATTGCAAAATTTAATGCTATATTTAAGTAATTATTGAATAATAAAAAAGATAATTTTTTTTTTAAAAATTGATGCTCTCGGAAATATTTCCAATAGTAATTAAAGCACTAGGGAGATTACTAGTAACAAAACCATTGTATTTATATATCAAATACAATGATAACATTTAAAAATGAACTTTAGTCAATGGAAGCCACCTTAAGAATGCATTTTAATATGTTTAATTATTTAAATTTGTTGCTTTATACTTTAAATAAAATAATATATAATTATTGGTTTTGATGGATGTAAGTATATAAAACACAACGATTTTCTTTAAACCTTTCTTAATTTTAAAAGAAAATTTTGTTGTTTTATCAATAATATTAACTCTCGACTGTCATTCAACTTTTTATTTGCCACCCCGGTTTAAGACTAGTTTATAAAAATGAATTTTTTATCGAGTTACAAAAGTTTACTTCTGTTTTAAGTGCAGACAAATGGAAGTAATTATGAAATAAACAAGTTGATGGGTAAAAAAAATGCATAATCCAAAAGTTCAAGGCCGAATAACTAACACCTAAAGTAGAAACTGTACACATTGTGTATTATTCGTTTAAATATCCTTAATTAGAAAATACTGAAAGCTATGTAAATAGGGTTTTAGTTTTTATCTTATCCAAATCGCGAGCTGCCAGAACGGTTGCAACTGTCAGACTCCGCCCCATTTATGTAACGCCGGAGATAAAAATCGGATTGAACGAATGGGTTGATGCAAACGTTGTTAAGGGGTGTTTAAGGGGTGGATGGACCCTGACGGTTTCTCCTCAAGGATTTCTTTGTATTGGTCGTAATTTTCGCAAATAAGTAGGATAAAATAAAAGAGGGTGTTTGGAGGAATATTTTTTCTTTCTTGAAGAGAGGAATAAAAAGTATTAACTAATAGGAAAAGAACTACAACATTTGGTATTAATTGTGTCATGTAAAATTGAACTTTAACACTTTTTTTCTCCTAACTATGAACTTTTGAAGCTACTATTTAATGTAATTGGGAACGCTAACCAAAATAGTATCTGTTATTGTGTACATCTTTTATGCTTTCTTAATATTAAAACAAACCACTCATATTAATATTCGTCGACTTCAAAAAGGCGTTTGATTCCATACATCAACAGAAACTCTTAGAAACACTAGCCGAGTGCCGCAATGACCATCGTTACTCTGCAGCAATTAAATATATGTATAGACAAGACAGCAACTTCTTTCTTCTTCTGTTGATGCCTATCTCTTCCGCATAATGGCTATACGAACTTTATACACTAATACACGGAATAAGCCCACAGTTGATGTATTAAACCACACTCGAAGATTCTTCTTCTTCCTACACTCCTTCTACCTTGTATTTTGCCTTAGAGTATAAGCTGTAAAAGCCGGTATCTTTCAGGATTTCTCATGATGTGGCCGAGGTATTTAAGTTTACGTTTCTTTACCTGATGTAAGATTTCTTTTTCTTTCTTCATTCTACGTAGCACCTCATCGTTGGTTTAGAGATAATCATGAATTTGGTCTTTTTCGCATTCATCCACAGTACATATCTTTCACTTACTTCCACCACTCTGTTCATTAATCTTTAAAGTCCCTCTAGATCGTTTGAGATAATTACTGTGTCATCCGCATATCGTATGTTATTAATGCACTCGCCATTAACAATCACCCCGTCGGAGGTATTTTCCAGGGCTCCTCGAAATATGTATTATTTTCTTTAAAAAACAAAATTAGCGCAACAAAAGGCTTAATAAAAACAAACGGTCCTTAAAACAACGCTATTCGAATGTTATACAATAATTCAGTCCTTTTAGAATTCCATTTTGCTAGTTGGGTGGGATGGTTTAAAGAATTTAAGGAACATTTTCTCAGTGAAAGACTATCAATAAATAAATAAATAAGTAAGTATGTGATCACAATAGCCAAAAAAACACACAGCTATACGTTAATCAGGATAAGCAATAAGTCCCTTACCGGACATTTAGTTAATAATAAATTCAAACATCGAACAAAATGAAGTAATCACACCGACAAACTTTATAGAAATTCAATCTCTAATTAAAAACTTAAAAACAAAAAAGGCCCCAGGGGAGGACAAAATTACGAACAAATCCCTTAAAAACGTACCAGAAAACACATTGGCACAAATAGCAAACATCTTTAATGATTGTCTACACACATGCTATTTCTCAAATGACCGGAAAAGAGTACAAATGACAGTTTTGCCGAAACCGAACAAAAACTGAAAACTTTCACAAAACTTTCAAATATAGGTAAACTATTAAAAAAATTAAGTAAATTTTTAATGCACCCATGCACACAAAATACGTGATCCCGGACGAACAAATCGGTTTCAGAAAGGATCATTGCACAGAATCGCAGCTTGTAAGAATAACAGAAAGTATTACAACCGGTTTTAGGAAAAAAGAGAGTACCTTGATACTTTTCAACGTACAAAAAGCCTTCAATACAGTATGGCATAAAGCTTTCATTTACAAACTAAAAAGAATGAACTTCTCTTCTACACAAATAAAAATAATAAATTCCTTTTTAAAAAATAGAACATTTAGCGTCAAAATTAACAAAAATGCAAAAGCAAATTAACGGAATTGAAAAATGAACTAACCAATGAAAAATCAAATCAAATGTAGAAAAGACCTCAACTCACATTAAATAACACAAATCTATCAAACGAAAATACTGTAAAATATCTAGGAGTGTATTTAAATAAAAAACTTTTTAGTGTACTCACCTAAATAAAAAGCTAACAAATACAAATGAAATTTATGGCAGACTGCGCAATCTTCTATACTATAGAAGCAAATTAAACCTCCAAAAGAAAGTTCTATACGGCTGCATCTTCTTTTTTCCTGGCTTTACAACTCTGGGTGAGTCTAAGCCGCATCCAATATTGCTCTCCATTTCCTGCGATTCTGTGCTTCCACTTGCCACCGCTGGTCTCCCATCCTAGATAGATCTGCTGCGACAGCAATCTTCCATCTTTTTCTGAGTCTACCTATTGATCTTCTCCCATCTGGTCTCTCAAGTAATACTGTTTTTATCGACCTGTTGTCTTCTGATCTTACTACATGACCTGCCCATCTTATGTGGTTAGCTTTTATGTGCCTGACTATGTTTTCACTGCCATATATTGTCGCCAATTTAGCATTGTGGCGTTTTTTCCACACTCCTGTTGTTTCATCTCTATTGGGTCCAATTATTATTCTAAACACTTTTCTTTCAAAAAAAAAAGCTTATTTATTTCTTGCTGATTAAGATAAGTAACTACCGGGCGAATTATTGACCTGTACAAAGTAAGTTCGGATTGTTTCTTTAACAGCTTAGATTTCAATATTCTTGTGAGAGAGTAAAACGCCCTATTTCCCGCCATTATTCGTGCTGAGACATCTTTTTCTACTCGATTGTCATCCATGATTACCGCTCCCAGGTACTTAAATTCCTTAACCACCTAGAAGTTGATTACATTAAGGGTTATATTCTGCCCAATTCGAAGCCTTGGATTCTTTGTAACTACCATGTATATCTTGTCACGTGCCTATTTTTTTCCTTCTACAAGTTCCATTATTAATTGTCTCTGATGAGTTTCGTATTCCTTGTTGCATACCGTATTCTGTGGTAACTCAAATATATCATTCGTTGTAGATAATGTTGCATACCTTGCAGGGATAGGATTCGATAGTTTGGTTTGCAATTTCTGTGTGGATGGGACTGGATATCCACACGGACGAGGCGATTGTGGAGCACGGACTTGAGAAGATTGTGGGTTGACGTTTATTCCGCGCCATTTTTCTTGATTTCCGGCCTAGGAGCGGCAGTCGTGTGTTGAGAGTCTTGGAAGTCAGGTGTCGGTGAAAGTCGTTGGGGACGGTGTGTTATTAGCACGTGTGCAGAACCTCTATGGGATTTCTTTTATATCTGGCTGTATTTGGGCCATCTTAATTGGATTTTGAAGAAAAACCACTTAATTTTTAACTTGACCATTCTATCTTACCTACGTTGTTGATATTTTGGATTTCTGGTGTCAGGTTAAATATCCGTTATCGGGATTTATTTGAGGGAAGCAATTGTTAATTAGCCGGTGCCGCCCCATAATCTAATCAGCCTTTATGTAAATGTTTGAATTAGTGTTATTAATGAGTTAATTTATAAATGTCTTACTTTTTTTTCTGTAACTTGGTAAAGTCTGTTACTCTTACTTCTGCTCTGGTTATTTTATAAAGTTGTAAATTTTAAATTTTTGGTTTGTTTTAGCAAGAAAATTTTACCATAGCTGTTAATTTTGACTATATTTGTTATGATGTTGCTATTGAGCTGTGTACCTTAATTATTTATTGTGTGAGTAAAGTATCCAACATATTTTTGCTATAATTTTTTTTATTTGGTTCACCATAATCATAGTTGTTTATCTTGTGGCTCTGCTAGTGCCTATAAGATCTAGGGGTTTCCGGCTTATACCGTCTAAGTCGGTGGCGCGGCTCACTTTTATATTTTTTTTCTTCTACCCTCTACGGCTAAGCTCGGGCATAATTTGCCAGTAGAGAAACCGCTAGCAGAGTACTCTTTAGAGAACGAAAAAGACGTGGCAATCTTCTATTGTCAAGCAGCAAAATCTAATAGACAAAAACTCCAAAAATACATACATGCATACATAACTGAATACATTAAAAATAGACACAAATTTTTTTTTTAAAAAACACAACCTCATAGAAATAAAATAATTCAAAACACATTTAGTTATATACCAGGTCAACCACCGGGCAAACACAGTCGGAAATAACCTAATGTTTTTTCAATCCTCACGAGAGAAGCACGCATATTCGCAAGAATGACACACGAAAACACACTTAAAAACATAAAAAATCTACACAACATCCACAAAGTGGATTAGATTGTCTTCACCACGAGACAATAACCCAAAAACCACACACAATGGTTTTTAGTGAGTAACATCGAGCGTTCGATGAGTCCTACACTACCGTACTTTTCAAAACAGTTGACCACAAAGAGTGTCTATAAATTTTGTTCCCTTGTAAATAAAAAAAAGGACATTTTGTTAACTAATCTATGAGCCAATAACATTTTCCATTTGTCGTGTTTTCCATTGTTTTGTAGTGCTTTTCAACGGTTACATCGTATTCCACTTAGTTTTTGTTTCATTTTATGTTTTATTACTTGAAAATCAATTATTATTGCTGTGTTCACCAGTGTTTATCCTGGGTAAAAAGAAAACCTGAATTAACTTTCCATATATTTTAAAGAGCTGGACGAGTAAATGTAGAAACAAAATTGGAAAATATGTAGCTTGAGGATAGAAGAAAAATGTCGATCAGATTGTTAAAAAGTTGGAAAAAACCATGAGAGTGTTTTTTTTAGATAATATAAAAATAATACTACTTAATTAGTGTTCCAATTATTAATAATTTATTATAAGAAACAGCGGTGTTTTTAGAAGTAGCAAAAAGTAATTATTGAAAGGTCAGCGCTTGACCCCAATTATGATCGATTTATAAATCGGGGGTGTATTGTTAGTACAAAGTAAAAGCCTAATGGCCGTTCTTATCACACAAATGCAAATTTTTATCAATAATTCCCCAAACTCGCGACGTTTAGCATAATCTTCAAATAATGAAGTGACCATTATGAATGGGCTGTCATAATTCCGCATGAACGCCATCCATAAGGAGTTGGTTCTTGTATATCCAAAAGCTTATCTCATCCTGGTCACGAATATGCCGAGATATTTAAAAAGCAATTAATACGGTTTTTATGTTACGTAGTTACAGCAATTTTATTAAACGTGCTGGTTAAGTTATTATTGAAAGAAAATAAAGAATTTTAACGACATTAACGCTATTAGTTTAATAAATCTTACAAACTTTGTAAACAACTATTAAATTAAAAACTTTTTTTTTGTATCTATCTGGTATAAAGCTGTAAAATCAAAAGGTCACCGTTTTGTAAATAATAAAGAGTTATTTAACACAGAGTGTTAAAAGGACAATTAAATTTTTCTCTGGAATTTAAAACGTCTTTAACTGCAGCATCGGATGTTCACCAGAATCGATTGATAGTCCCACCGTCCAATAAACCGTCTTTGCACGTCCTGCACAGTTTTTTTCGGGTAGTTGGAACAACATACATACATACATAAAGTCACGCCTTTTTCCCATAGGGGTAGGCAGAGACCAATTCCTTCCACTTGCTACGGTTCTTACACACATCTTTTGCTTTCTTTACTTTCATCAGTGCTCTCATACATGCTCGTCGGTTGTTGGTACTCTTGACCTGGCCTTTCCTCAAAACAATGTTGATCTGATCAAGATATGTTCTCCGAGGTCGACCTCTACCGATTTGTTTATTCTCACTTATAGCATTAATCCTATTTTCATGCTTTTTCTGCCAAACCCAACATTCGCTACCATACATAAGTGTAGGAACCAACACACCTCTACCGCCAGACGTGCCTTTTTTGACACTTTCTGGCTATTCATAAAGCTATGCAGTGCCCCATTCATTTGTTTTCCTGCCAACATCCTTCGCTCAATGTCACTGTCATACTTTCCATCTCTAGTAAACTTTGAACCAAAGTACACAAATTCATTTACTTGTTCCACTCTTTCTTCTTCAATCAAAACTTTCTTCTCTTTCAAAAACCATTACTTTCGTTTTGCTTACATTTTTTTCATCCCTTTGATTTTTAGGGCATTATGCATAACATTAATCATCACCTGCAACTCCTCTTCAGATAACGCCAATATCACTTGATCATCGGCGTAAAGAAGGCATTTGACGATCAAATCATTCATTTTTAATCCATACGCACTCTCTTTCAAATCTTTTAAACAATCGTCTATGTATAAGTTAAACAGCCATGGCGAAGCCACACATTCCTGTCTTACACCTTTTTCGATGACAACCTATAGTTATTCATCGTGGACCCGATGATGGTTTCGTACCGACCGAAACCATATGCGCTTAATGAACTTCTTTAAAGATGTAACAAATAAAACATTGTGGTATAGATCTAGGGTGACAACTGTTTCTTCTTTGTGTCTGTGGATTATCGCTAAAAATCATGCGATGTTATTGCAAATTAAAATATCTTTAGAAACAATTCAGTTAGGGGTTGCAGATATTGTTGCACCATACATAATGCGAAGATACATACCTACATACCTTGCGCGTCTATTTATAGGCAACAACGAATTTTCTATAAACGCTGCAGTACTTACGAAGTATTTTACTGCTCTAATAATCGAAATATGCCTTAAACCGGCGATGGCGGAAGATAACGACGCCTATTCGAAACGTCGTGTATGATGATTAAACAAAATGTATACTTCAGTGAAGTTAATTATAATGCGAACAAAATGCACAGACAGTGCTTGCGTGTTACCCGATATCCCATCCAAATCCACAATTTCGTTGTTGTAATGTTATGAAAGTAAATTGCACAATAGAGGGCACCACCCGAATTACCTTCACCTTCTGATCGATTTTTTAAAATGACGGAATGAAAATTTTTAACTACCATAATAACCTTTCTAAAACCCTGTTTATCGAATAAAGTAGTCTTATGAAATAAAAGTAAGAATTTTTGGGATATTTGTGTGTGATGAGTATTACGAAAATGATAAACACGTCGAATTACTGTTAACTTATTCTTCTTCTTCAAGTGCCGTATCAGGTCCCCATGACGTTGGCAATTACTTGGGCAAGTCTTTCTCGATTCTGCGCCAATCAAAACAGTTCCTCTGCGCTGCGTATACCGGTCCATTCACGGATGTTCCTCAGCCAGGAAGCCTGCTTTCTTCCTACTCCTCTACGTCCTTCTACTTTTCCCATCATGATCAGTTGTATGATTCTGTATCGCTCTCCTCTGAAGATATGATTTTCCTGCACTTAAATGTATTTAGCAGCAAACGTGTTGCGTCGGCCCTGTTTAGCACCATTTCGTTGGTCTGCATAGCTGTCCAGGGTATTCTCAGCATTCGCCGTTGTAACCACATCTCAAATGCTTCTAACCGATTAACTGTAGCGGCCTTAATGGTCCAGACCTCTGCCCCGTACAGCAACACTGACCATATGTAGGATTTTACCATTCTCTGCCGTAATTTTAAGTTCAGATTATCATCAGGTCGTTAGTTTTATGACGGTTCGTAGTTGATGCGTACCTTGGTGGAAAGGAATTTAGAGTCCTATAGATTTACCTCGGTGCGCGGCGAATGTACGTGAGTAGATGAAAAGAAAAGGAACTTATGTCATAAAGGTTAGGCTCGTATACGTGCGTTATTGAAAAGAAACAGAAATTAGGGTTGTAAAGATTATGGTAGTATACTTGCTTTCTTAAGAAGGACAAGACTTGGGATTAAAAAGATCTTCAGTGAAATTAGTCGTCGGAATTTTGAGGATTCAAAAATAAAAAAGTTTTGTTACGTCGCCTGTGCATAACCTGTCTGTATGGCCGCTACAAATTAAAAAGCTTTACACCTCAACTGAAAACTAACTTAAATTTTTTTAAAATGTTTTTTGACATTTTTAAAAAAATTAGTAAAAATATTTATTTATTTATATTATAATTTAAATAAAAAACAAATTAAAAAAACGGTAAAATGCCCTTACTGTAGGTATTTATCTTTTACGTACCTGCAAAAAAAATTTAAAAATTAATATTAAATATTAAACATTTAAAAATTAAATTATTTTTTGTTGGTAAATTCACGTTTTGATTTATAAATTCTCTAAAATTATCCAAAAAAAATAACACTCATTTTATTTTGCACTCTAAAAAAATAAAATACTTATTTTTATATTATTACAAAATTTGTGTCATTATTTTTAATAAAAGGTTTCTCTCCTAATCTAATTGTAAAAATTAGCTATAATATAATTTGATAATTTTGCTATTTAACAAAGACGTAGAGTTTTTTCTTTAACCTTCATTGAATTGTTTATCTTTATATAATGTACAATCGATGATACTGTTACTACCCGGCCCTGTGTCTGTCGGAGTCAGCGAGTCGATCACAATTAGGAAACTGCTTTATTATGCCAGCGCGGCGATTAGAACAAAAGAAAGGACCGGAAAATTCTAAAATACTGCGTCTAGCAGTTCCGAAATGGTTCGGGCACTTTCTAGAAAAGGTCAATCAGTTTCGAATAGTGGCGATTCTTCTAGAACGATGATTTGGAAATATAAAAGGACAGCGGTAGCTAAGAAGTTTTAGTTTTAAAAGTTTTAAAATTTAATTGGTTCAAAGTCAATTATTTAAAGTAATTGTAAAGTGAATATCTAAGTGATTTTTAAAGTAAAATTTATTGTGTTAAAATATTGGACTAAAGATTGTTTAATTATTTTAATGAGAGTTTAGAATTACCTGACCCAAGGAGAAAATATCGCAACAATATTGTAGTCATTTAAACGGATGTAGGAAGCTGGCAAATGCGAGATTCGAACAGAAGAAGCATGAAAATAGGATTAATGCTGTGAAGATGAGTAGTCTGAGAAGTAACGCCGGTGTGACCCAGTTGGTTAAAGTAAAGAATAGTGAGATAAGAGAACGATGTGGTGTAAAAGAAGATGTGGTCACAAAGATAGATAAAGGAATGCTTAGATGGTTTGGACACGTAAAAAGGATGGATGAAGGAAGATTGACGAAACAAATTTATAAGGCGAGTGTGAATGGACAAGTCGGTAGAGGTCGACCTCGGCGAACGTATATCTCGATCAGATCAACATTGTTTTGACGATAGGCCAGGTCAAGAGTACCAACAACCTACGAGCATGTATGAGAGCACTGATAAAAGTAGAGGAAGCGAAAGATGTGTGTAAGAACCGTAGCAAGTGGAGGGAAGTGGTCTCTGCCTACCCCTACGGGAAAGAGGCGTGACTGTATGTAAAGGTTTGAGTCGTGAAAATCTAAAGTCTATTGGTACAAATGCAAAAGTTTTAGGTCTCGTGAAGCTTCTCAGTATCATGATTCCTTTGAAGAACGTAGGCTAGTAGATTTGTCAGGCTAGTAGGCAGCACCAGATATGACATCTGAAAACACGGAGGCAAAAGACCCACTAGGGCAGCTCTAAAAGTAATATATGGTAGGTTTTATTTAAAAAGTTTATAAGGAAATCTTGTGGAGTGCTTTACTTACATCAAAATCAACATTATAATTAATGGGGACATTAAAAAAGCTTTTATTTTAAGTAAAATGGCAGATTCTAGGTTTAAATAAGTAATTATTAAAATTGATATGCATTTTTATGTGATGCTTTTATTTAGATATAATCTAAGAAAATGGGAAAACTAAATAATTTTAATATTTTCGCAATCAATGAAATAAACTATATATTACTACGTAAATAAATAACTAATTTTGTTATATATTAAATTCTTTGAGATCAGCAATATTTGTTTTCGTCTTAACATCAGGAAAATTTGTAACGAAGGAGTGTAAGTAGAAAAGCTCAGTGACGGACTAGAATAGAAATTTTTATTTTTAAACCGACAGAAATAATATTTACTTTTTGAACATGGAGATAAAACATTAAAAAAAAATTTTACACCATTTTATGTTCGTGTTCATTGTAATTATGGTTTAAATACATTATAAAAAAAATATTTATTTTTATCTTGGTGAGAGAATTTACAAGAAAATCGAAATTGATATACCGCGGGCATTGTTAATTTTTTGTAGTCAAAATAAACAAAAATTATAAATAAACTTAATTATAGATAATTTTACACATTTTAATATTTTCCATTAACAAAAATTTAGAAGCATTAAATCGGGTTTTCCAGGAGGCAACAAAAATGTATTTCAATATACTTATCCAAAAAAAAATGGTGACCAATTTAACAATTTATTATAAAGGTTTAAAAAATGTATTCATGAAGAGTGACACATGTTAAAATTACTTCTATGTACAATAACATAATCGCAATGTGTTCATTGCTGAGAGCTACTGGCATATTTAGGGTGAGCATTTGGCACATGCCCTTTATAAAGAAACTGGAGATGCATAGGTGGAGCATGTATGGAATATGCTTTAAATAAGAGTTTTGAAAGCTGAGAGGAACTTTCAGAACCGTCAACAAATATTTAAGGCTTTGCAGGAAGCGTATAGCTTATCTTAATCTCATCAAGAAATAGATAAATTGATATAAGATTGATAAGTTTATTTTGTTTCAGAATAAAATAGAATTTAAATTTTAATTTTATATTTGGATTTTTTAGGATTTTTATATTTTTTTTTAATAATTTTTTTTAAGATGTGGTTGAAATAAACTTTGCCAAAATTAACTAATTTAAATTTATTGTCAGTAAAACCTCAATTTAGTTGAAAATTTCCAGCTTGGAATAAAAGATTATTTCCAAGTGTGTACTTTTAAATTTTCGTATTGGATGTGATATTATTATTTTTATCTGTTTTATCTAAAAAAACACAATTATGAATACCCAAAAAAGTATTCTGTAGTTCCAATACATCGAAGGCCGAGTCCGTAGCTGCGGAGGGTGGCCGGAGCCTCAGAGACAGCAACAAAACTGGCGAAAGCAGGAAGAATGGCACGTGGCTCGGGGGGCACTCGGGGGTCCGGGAAACACAATCAGAATTGGAACGAAATTCGGGGAACGAAACGAAGCGCGCCATCGCGTGCCAAGCCCGCGAAAGGGATATTTGGTCGGGTCACGCGATCCTATAAATTTTGTTACTCTATACCTGAATGATTTTCTTCGTCCCCGTCGTATGCAGGAGATAAACACAAGTGACGTGTCTTGTGTTACTTTTACCAAAAAGAAATTTTAACTATACGAAATTCCTATGCTTAAATAATAAGGAGAATAAACTGATTTTTAATAAAATTCAAACATTCAGAAATAGAGGACCAATAATTGTAATGGCATTTTTGTAATGGAGATTGGGAGTTTGGGATGTTGGGTGTTTTACGATAAAGAGTCCCGATTATATTTTTGGGTCCACGATTGTCACAGAAGAGTGGGACAAATTCTTAGAGAACGCAGAATTCCAAAATTTGGTGAGTGATAGTATGGGGTGAGATAACATACGGTAGCTGGTAATCTGTAGTTTTTATTGACATAGTTTTGAGTGCAAATGATTTCATTCGAAACGCACTACCTAAGGGGATTAATTCAAACCCTTTCCAACAAGACACCAAACGTCATCATAGCGCAGGGGTAATCAATCGAACATGTATGAAATATGATCGGCAATCGACTGGGTAATTTATCTCATCCACCATATTCTTTAGTTGACGTTTGTCACCGAATGCAAGAAGCCTGAAATAATATTATTGAGTGCATCAAAAAAAAAGTTAAGCCAAAAACTAAAATATCACGTTGCGTTTGAACAATGTTCTTCTAGTTGTTCAAAAAGGAACAATTTATAAACTTAAAAACTTTTAACGAACATATATCGCAAGTTCTGCACAAAATTGCTTATCTTTTAACAAACTCTTTAAAACTGTAAATCTTAACGAGTTGTTTTGATATGATTTGATGTCATTAACAACGAGACAAAATATGCAAACACTTTCATTAAAAAACTCAATAAACAGGAGTTTAAGACTTTTACTGTCGAGGAAGTCCTAGATAATTTTTTAGAGAATTTATTGAAAACTTTCTGGATAAATTTAAGAGAGAATTTAAGGATGGTTTATTTAATGTAGGATGAACAATAAGTATACCAGCAAATGAGTAAGGAGACTAACAAATTAAAGTTAAGTTTCAACACTGCTATGCTTTAAGAAAAAAACCTCGTTTCTAGGATAGGTAGAAAACTGAAAAATAATTGGGGTTTACTCAGTAAAAAATGTTCGGAACGCCAACCGTATTCAAGATAAAGGATGTTGAAGAAAAAATATTTATACACATTTATTACGATTTTGCCGAAACTACTGGAAACATTGTAATGAAATTTTATACGAATATGTTTTAGAAGCTGATACATCCCATGAATTTGTTTTTATATCTATAGAGGGCGATAGTTACACGGTTCTTACCAAGTAGAATTGAACATAACTTTTTTGAAGGGTATATTTATTATTCAAAAGTTCAAATGAACCCAAACATTATTCAATTTTACACCAAAAAGGTACTCTTGGTAAAACTCGATACTGTGTACCGTTTTCGGAATAGTTTGATTTGAAAATTATTAAGTAATAACCTAAGCTGGTATAAAGTAATGATGTTTTAAAAAAAGGTGACCCCATCTCTAGGATAGGTAGAAAACTGAAAAATAATTGGGGTTTGCTTAGTAAAAAATTTTCGTAACGCTATCCGTATTCAAGATAAAGGGCGTTGAAGAAAAAAAATGTATACACATTTATTACGATTTTGCCAAAACTACTGGAAACATTGTAATGAAATTTTATACGAATATGTTTTAGAAACTGATACATCCCATGAATTTATTTTTATATCTGACTCTTTTTACCAAGTAGTATTGAACGTACCTTTTTTAGGGTTAAATTTATCTATTAAAATTTGAAGTAAACTTAAACATCATTTAATTTTACACCAAAAAGGTACTCCTGGTAAAACTCGGTACAGTGGGTACCTGGGCACTAGGGGGTAAAGGGAAAGGAAAAAGCCGACGCCGTTGCAAAACAGGGGGCCGAATCTGCGTTCACTGGACCAGAACCGGTTTTTGGAGTCACCACAAGTGCCGCCAAAACAATTATTTCGGACTGGGCAGAGAGGAAAATACTCACGTACTGGTCTGATATACCAGGGTTAACTCACTCGAAGGCGTTTCTACCTAAACCCTCGAGAAACACAACTAAGCAGATCCTAGAATGAAGCAGAAATGACCTGCTTATTCTAACGGGACCACTTACAGGACACTGTTGTCTAAGATATCACTTCGGAAAGATAGGTCTAAACCAACAAACGGACTGTCGTTTTTGCTGCGTGGAAGACAAAACTGCTGAACATATACTATGTTCATGCCCCGGCCTGGGAAGAATAAGGTTCAGTATATTTGGTTACACCAACCTAGACCCTACCGATTTCAAAAAAATCTCAACCTATACAACCATGAACTTCGTAAGAAGTGCTGGATTGTGCGGTGAACTGTAACCTCTAGGGGTGAGCCACAATAGACCTACTAAAGGTCGCAGGTCGCTCACATTATACCTAACCTAACCGTTTTCGGAATATTTTGATTAAAAAATTATGAAATTTTTTTTCTTCAACGCCATTTATCTTAAATACGAATGGCGTTACGAAATTTTTTTACTAAGCAAACCCCAATTATTTTTTAGTTTTTTACCTATTTTAGAGACGGGGTCACTTTTTTTTAAACACCCTGTATAATGTTTAAATAGCAAATACTCTGGTTAAGATTTTTATTGTTGAGGAAGTCCTAGATAAATTTAAGGGAGAATTTAGTAACGGATTATTTAATGTAGGATAAATAAGTATCAAAATTAGGTAGCATTTAGAAAAATTAAAAAAAAATTTATAAAATTTTCCAGCCCTGCTAAATAATGTTTAAATAACGAATACTGTGGAGTACTTAAAAGTTATGTGAGAATGAACGATAAGAAGAGTAAAAATAGAAAAAAAATCTACCATAAATATCGTGGACAAATCTCGAGCAGCAGAAGGCAGGCAGCCGGAGCGGGCGCATAACATCAATTATCCTGAAACAGTAGCGAGGTGTTAAAAAGCGTGGGATGTCCTTCTCGAATCGAAAGCGAGGAATTCGAAATTATGTTTGTTCTTACTGCTAATGTATCTGTGCGAAAATCTCACATTTAATGAACCGAACGGAATTTATTGGGAGCTGCCAGATATCGGCAGAGGTTTCTTCGTCGCTCGCTTTTTTTTTCTGCTCCATCTTCGCTAATAACCGTAGCTTACTATTTTTCCAAATTAAATTTTTGCACAATTTACTACATTAGAGCTCCTTAAAAATTACTATTTTTATACAAACTCTTTTTCAACATTTTTTACACTTTTTATTAAAAGAAAAGTTCCTAAGAATGATATTAGAAAAAAACTAAATTCAGGACAAATCCAGGATTCTGCATTGGAGGTTTAAGAGATTGCAAGTAAAATTTATTGTGATCATTAATGAATCAGTCATAGAAATAATTACCTATCAGTTTAATATTAATTAACTATGTAAGAAGTTAATTAACAAAAATTAGATTAAAAATAAAAAATAGTTAGGAATACTCGTACATATAGTAGTGGTATTATAGTACCTGTGATTACGAACAATTTTTTGGTAAGTAATGATATACAGGGTGTTAGTAAATAAGTGCGACCAACTTCAGGGGGTGATTTTGCATAAAAAAATAATGACAGTTTGCTATATAAGTTTGTTATATATACGTATGTCCGCAAATACTTCGTTTCAGAGATACTGGTTGTTAAAGTATTTCTTAAAAACTGACGATTTATTTATTGTTCTGAAACCAGTCGAGATATGCAAATAAAATTTGGTGGGTTACAAGAGGTAGTTGTTGCAAACATTTTTGACATGCAATTAAGAATTTTATGTTTATCATTGGCGCGCATACGGGTAATGATCCCAATTTTTGAAAGAAAAAAATGGTACGCCACTGAGATATTTTAAATTAAAAATTATGTTGAAGTTTCTCGGTAAATTTGTGACAAAAAATCTTTCTTGCCTTTTTTTCGTATAGGGCGCCGTTTTTATGCAAAAAAATAAAACATCTTAAGGCGTATTTTTCATTTTATTAATACTTTATCAAGAACAATCTAATACAATAACATTAAACCAGAACCCGTATCTCTGAAAACTAAGCATTTGCGGACATATGTTTACATAAAAAACTGTCATTTTATTTGCATATATCGACCGATTTTAGAACAATAAATAAATCATCAGTTTTTAAGAAAAACTTTAAAACCCCGTTTCTCTGAAACGAAGTATTTGCGAAAATATGTTTATATAGCAAACTGTCATTTTTTTTCATGCAGAATCACCCCCTGCAGTTTGTCGCACTTATTTACTAACACCTTGTACATGCATACATACATAGAGTCACGCCTTTTTCTCGTAGGGGACGACTTATTTTTGTTCCCTAATCTAAACATTGCGCTCGGAGGACAGAAACAAGTATCTACTATTTGGACGGGTTAAAGAGATGGGATTATCGTTGGGAAAAGTGGGTAAAATTACAAGAAGACTATGTAGGAAAATAATTATAAATTTAAAGATGAAATGTTTGGTATCTTTGTTAGGTCGGAAACTTTTTCGACCCTCCTCGTATTATAAGGGGTGAGTATTTTATAGAGAATAACCCTGTACATATAAATTACCTTTTTGTCCAGTGTCTCAGTCATAAACTCTTTTATGGCACAAATGTAATTACAAATAAAATAACGATTAAATACTATTTGTCCAGCATTAAAAAACATTTAATTAATTTTAATAATGGAAAACAAACTAATGATCGAATTAAAACCTAAAAGGAATTCTTTAAATGCTTTTAAGGGTTAAGAAAGAACAAAGTTTAAAATCCTGGTCAGTTTGTAGTGATTACAATCGATGGAAAGTAAATTTACAGCTGGTAATAAAAGTGTTTAATCCAAGGTTGTAATTAAAGGAGAGCAGGAGCAATAAAATTAAGAGTGCATTAATTCCAATTTAATCCAGAAACGTCATCGTATTAAAACAATGGAAGCGTCCGCAGAGACGTTAGAGATAGTAAAAAAAGTATTGGACTCGCTCCGTAGGTTTGTTCTACAAAATAGAGCGAACTTATAAATAATAAACTACCATTTGAAAAAATAAGTTTAAAGTTAGCAAAATTTTGGTTATAAAATTTATTGTATCGAACACATAAAGGGTGTTTAATAATAAATAAAAGGGCACATTAACCCTGTACACTATTATTTATGATTATTCTCGTTTCTTGTCGTTTATTAAGTTAAATTGGTTGCACAGTAGGTAACAATTATTTTATTCAGTGAGGAAGGGGGTGGTATTGATTTTATTATTTACTTATAAACATTACCAATTGTTAACAGATATTATAAATACTAGTATATATTTTTGAATAATTTACTATTATTCGAGTAACAAATTAAACTCAGAAGGTGATATGGGATGTTCAAGCAGGATTTAAAAGAGAAAGGGGATGTATGGATCAGGTCTTTTCATTACGAAGTTTAGTCAAACAATTCTTGGCTAGCAGTCAAAAGGTCTATTGCGCTTTTATAGACTTGAAAAAGGCCTATGACAGAGTGGTCAAAAGTGAATTATTGTCGACATTGTTTATGTACGGGGTAAGCAGTAGTTTAATACGAGCACTGAAATCACTTTACGAGGATTTCACTGCTTGTGTCAGGATAAACGAAGTGTGTACGGACTGGTTTAACTTCGAAAAAGGTGTGAGACAGGGCTGTTTAACTTATACATAGACGATTGTTTAAAAGATTTGAAAAAGAGTGCGTATGGATTGAAAATGAATGATTTGATCGTCAAATGCCTTCTTTACGCCGATGATCAAGTCATATTAGCGTCATCTGAAAAGTAGTTGCAGGCGATGGTTAATGTTATGCATGATGCCCTGAAAATCAAAGGGATGAAAATAAATTTAGGCAAATCAAAAGTAATGGTTTTTAAAAGAGAAGACAAACTGTGAAGTTTTGATTGAAGAAGAAAGAGTGGAACAAGTAAATGAATTTGTGTACTTGGGTTCAAAGTTTACGAGAGATAAAAAGTATGACAATGACATTGAGCGAAGGGTGTTGGCAGGAAAACAAATGACCGGGTTTTGACGTATTTTTGCTTTAAATCATTAAGTATGTTAAATGTATTTAAAGCAATATGTAAATATGTTAATATATTGCATGGTGCAGAGTCCTCGTATACAGCATCCTTGTTATATTTGATTTGCGTAGGGGTATTGCCTGTCAAAAACAAATATTTAAGGACAGCTTGATAGTCGATTTTTTCCAGTTTCACAAAAACGCTCACTCAAACGACAACTGCTCGTCCAAAATGGCTGAAATTTTATTTAGTATCTGTCAAAAGATACGCAACCACATTTCCTAGCTTTTATTGACGTTAAGATCGAAAACTTTTCAAATCAGCCTCGAAGTATTATTGCCTAAAGAGAAAAAGTTTTACGTAAAATCTGAGTGGTTATAATTGAATTTGTTAAAATGCTATCAAAAGTGTAGTAAGTTGCGAATTTTAAGGAATACAAAACAAATAACAATCTTTTTAATGAAATAAATACCCTGTATATTTTTAAAATTTTTGAAATGATATTTTTTCCTGATTTTAAAAATATACTTCTGTTTTTTTTTCTTTTTAGATAATATTTGATTTAAGAATATTATTATATTAGATGAGACTAATTACCATGTTCTTTTTTTAAGAAAATTAAAGTTAATTTGTTTACGATTTAAATTTTGTTAATGATCTGCAATTATGTTCGTCACATTATTATTTACAAAAATGTTAAACCTTCAGTAGTAACAGACAAATTTGCTACTGAATATGACATAGGTAAATATGTAAAAATATTAGCATTGCGATGAGAAACATGTACACATAATAAATATAGGACTGTGTATTTATATCCTACTGGTAAACTAATTTTCACTAAACCATGAAAACAATTGTAATTAACAGCTTATTATAATTGTTAAATCGCAAAAAAGAGGTCGTAATAGAAGAAAATATATATATTAAAAATTTAGGACGAGAACGTTTAGAATTTTCCATCCATTAAGGAATTGAATTGAATTTGGGATTGAGCTGGGCTTTCAGTTTTTTAGCCATTGTGCCCGGGCCTTACGAAGGATAATTAAGTTAAAGGGAATGCGCAAAACGAATAAGACTACCTGTTCCCACCTCCTTGCTGTAGTGTTAATACAAACTTATGACAAAGATAAATAGGAATCCACATGGCATTCATAGATATATTTTATTATAAATTATAAGCAATTCCTATATATTTGAAATGTTATACTTTTAGAATAAAGAGCGCATTATAGATAAGTGGTTGATAAAGCAAACCAAGCATATCTTAACTAGCGAAATTTTCCTTATTGCTTTAATCTTTTCGCTCGTTGGTCACAATATAATTAAAAATATAATTACATTGGCATAATGGTGCTAGCGATAACGACAATCAGTTTTTTAATTAAGTGTAATGTGATACTGGCCGAGAAAAAAGGAAAAACAGTGTAGAAGAATCCAAACTTAATTATAATAATATTAACACTTGTGATACGTCTTAAAAAAGGGTTACAAAAATATCTTCCGTAATGATTTAGGTTCAGGAGCTCAGAATCTTGGCGAGTACTTAAAGCACTTAGAAGAAACAACAGAGAAAAAGTTCGAATATCATATATCAAAGAACAGGAGTGGGAACGATATTACAAAGATCTACTCACGGAGACTAGGCCCCAATTTATGAGAAATGAAGAAATATCAGCAGATGAAAACGAACAAATTACTCTAACATTACCGGAAGTCAAACGTGCTATAAAATCTATGAAGAACAGGAAATCTAGCGGTCCAGGAGGAATACCACCGGAATTAATTAAATACGGAACTGAGAAGTTGGGGCGAATGATACACGCAATGTTCCTCAGAGCACTAAATGGAGAAGAACTACCAGATGAATGGACGGAAGCCTACATAACGTCTATCCATAAGAAAGGAGAGAAAAAAAAGTGCGAAAACTACAGGGGAATCAGCGTGATAGCTTCGATGGGCCGACTATTTGGAAAAGCCGTCAAACAAAAATTAGAAGAACAGATACAAGGAAAAGTTGATGAAGATCAGGCAGGATTTACGGCTGGAAGATCATGTATGGACCATATATATACAATTCAACAACTCATAGAGAAAAAAATGGCCAAGAACAGAGAGGTACATTTTGCATTTGTGGATATCCGAAAGGCCTATGATTCTGTCCCTCGGTCTAAAATCTGGGAAGCCATGTTAGAAATGGGTATAACGCAGAGAATTATCAGAACAGTCCAAAATATGTACAAAAAAAATACCGTATGGATTAAAGAGGGAAATAAACTATCAAATGCCTTCAAAACAACTAAGGGTCTCCTCCAAGGATGCTCAACATCACCCACACTATTCAAAATATTTCTACAACAGACACTAAGACCATGGAAGAGAAAATGTGCAGGAATGGGAATACCAATTAGAAATGATCATCTGTATACTCTAAGCTTTGCCGATGATCAAGTAATCATAGCTCAAGATGAGGAGGATTTAGGTTTTATGATGCGGAAACTAGAGGAGGAATATGGGAAAAATGGAGTGGAAATCAACCTCGAAAAGACCCAATATATGTCAACGGCACAAGACAGGATATATCACCTAGAAATAGATGATAACCGACAGATCTCAGGAACAGACAAATTTAAGTACCTAGGGTTTATAATATCAAAAAGTGGAACAACAGAGGAAGAAATAAAAAATAGACTAGGTCAAACTAGGGCATGTATTAATCAATTAAACCCAATATTATGGGATCGCCGCATAACCAAGACTAATAAAACAAGAATATTCAATTCAATAGTTCGCAGCATAATGACTTACGGAGCTGAAATGTGGGTGATCAACAAAAAAAACAAAGGGAAGATTGTAGCCACAGAAATGGACTTTTGGAGAAGGAGTTGTGGAGTGAACAGATTAGATCGAATAAGAAATGAGGAGATCAGGAGAAGAATGGAGGTAAAAAAAGACATACTAGAACACATAGAGGAAAAGAAACTAACGTGGTACGGACATGTTAGAAGAACTCCGGAGGATCGCTGGATACACCGGGTAACTGAGTGGAGTCCATTAGGCAGACGAAAGAGAGGTCGACCAAGGCGATCATGGAGAGACGAAGTGGATGAGGCGATGGAATTAAGAAACCTGCAGGACGGAGACTGGCAGGACAAGGACAACTGGAGACAAGGGCTGAAAGCAGGAAGGCAGCGACAGCTGTAGATATCCTGGATTATATATATATTTTAACCAATAATTAACTAAACTAACTTAATTTCGAGTTGCACCACAAAATAGTTAATCGATAAATATTCGATTTTATTACAGCCTGTTTTTCAAATTATGTCAGGTTGCTAAAGCCAACCCTGGTGAACTGATATCGTTTTCAGCAGTAGGTAATTAAAAGTCGATCTGGCTTTGCCTGGTAGAATTTTTAAAATGTATACAAAGACACTTTCATTTTCATCTAAGTTTGTCGAAAAGTCAAGTTCGATTAAAATTTATATTGGTAGCAATTATTTTATAAATTGATAAATCTCTGTGACATAGTTTCTACTAATTTCAAATATAATTGGTAAGTGTTGTGAATCTAATCAATTTAAATAATTGTAAAATCATTTTGGAAATTATACACATTGTTTTTTCGTTGCTCAGACTTTGAATTTTATTTTCTACGAGGTTTTACATTTTAATTAATTTTAGAACTTTAGTTATATGTTTTTTTTTATGAAATATGAAAAAACTTTGTATTTAATGTTTAGATATATCGTTAATGCGTATTTTTTTTGCAAAAAGAATTATTGGATGCCTTAATGGGATACTATGGAGTAAAGAAATAACAAAAAAAAAAGAAAAATTAACATCTATGAAACCATAATAAAAACTACTCTATTACACGGAGCGGAAATCTGGAGAAAAACAAAAAGAAAGTTGAAGCTGTTGAGATGGATGTTTTCAGGAGGTCTTTATGCATCTAACGAAGGGACAAAATAAGAAATGACACTATAAAACAACAAATAGGAATTAAAGGCTTCGTTACTAGTGTTATCGAGCAAAAACAGCTTACCTGGTACGGCCACGTTCAACGAATGCCCGATACAAGATTGCCAAAACAAGTCTTACAATGGCAACCAAGTGAAAGAAGAAAAAGGGGAAGACCTCGATTGGAATGGCAAACCAGCGAAAAAATCCTTACATCTGAGGATTGCGAAGACCGAAGGGGATGGAAATTAGGCATCTGACAACGTTAAAAGACGTTTTAGACCTACATATATATATATTTTTTGTATAGCTACCAAATAGTACTCAATACGTACCTATTAATACGCTACCAATGAATAAATGGTACCAAGTTATATGGTACTAGTGACAATTACTCAATAATAAGTAAAAATAATTCCCAGTTCCAAATGAAAGGTACAGTATTAGTCTGCCACCAGTAAGCTTTTTGGGAAATAAGTTATGTTAACATATTTCAAATGGATTAGCACACCACAGGACATACGATTTATGTTATTTTGCTTTTCTTAACATTTTTTTGTAACCATTCTTTTTTCTCCCTTCATTTACTTCATAGTACTTGTAAAAATTGTTTTTGATTTTTGATATTTTTTTTTGTATTAAACTTGTTGATCGACTATTGTTTTTATCAAATTATTATTGTTATTATCACTGCAAATTCGCAGAGAAAAGATGCTCCATCTTATTGGAAGTATAGTATATATACTTTTTATAGTTTAACTACTGTGTTAGTTTCTTGTGCTATACTAAACATTAATCTAAGCTACATGATTAATTTTTAGATCAATGTAAAGCATATATACAGGGGGTTTGTAAATAAGTGCGACCAACTTCAGGGGGTGATTCTGCATACAAAAATAATGACAGTTTGCTAAATAAACGTATGTCCGTAAATACTTTGTTTCAGAGATACGGGGTGTTAAAGTTTGATGATTTATTTATTGCTCTGAAACCGGTCGAGATATGGAAATAAATTTGGTGGGTTTTAAGAGGTAGTTATTGTGCATTTTTTGATATGCAATTTTATGTTCATCATTGGCGTGCATACAGGTAATGATCCCAATTATTTTAAGAAAAAAATGGTACGCCACTGAGATATTTTAAATAAAAAATCATGTTTAAAATCCTCAGTAAATTTCTGATAAAAAATCCCTCTTCCTTTTTTTTTCGTATAAAGCGACGTTTTTATGCAAAAGAATAAAACATCTCAACGCGTATTTTTAATTTCTTTAATAAATTATCAAAAACTATCCTAATACAATAACATTAAACCAGAACCCGTAACTCTGAAAACGAAGCATTTGCGGACATACGTTTATATAGCAAACTGTCATTATGCAAAATCACCCCCTAAAGTTTGTCGCAATTATTTACTAACGCCCTGTATAAGGGGTTTTTGGAATGATCTATCACAAGTTGGTAGTTTCTATTTAAATAAATATATTTGGATGGTTTTGGTATGGTGCAGGAAGTTGATGGAGACGAGTCATTTTTCCATCCTAAAAATAACAATTTTGTTGATATTCAATACATTTTTCAATTAAAACGCTATAAATGTATGATTAATTCTTCGTAATATGCCTTGCAGGAATAAACACATAAACACATATTTTGTAGTTATACGAAATTGTACCATGTACTTTACCCGCTTCTGTTATCACCAGTTTCCCATAAACGTATCATACATTTTAATGATTTGTATGAATAATAACCCCATCAAAATACCAACCTATCCATATTAATTTACGTAAATACATATTCATGAATCGTTAGGTAGGTAGTCAATAAATTAAGTTCCAACCTCGCAGTAAATTATACCGCTGTATCGAAAAAAATGATACAATTTCTATATGACAGAAAATTCGTTGGAAATATAAACGAGCATTTCTGGCAAATTCCGCAATAAAAACGGCTATAAAACTTTGGGATCGTTACTGATTTTGTATTAGGTAAATGATTCGTTATTCGGCCGTTTCAAAATCTAATTTTAGCAAAATTAATGCGATGTCATTTTTATAAAAAATTTTCTTTTAATGTCTATATACTGATCTTAAAGTGTTGTGTCTGACATGAACCATGAAATTTCTCAAGATATAACACGATGGTATTGGCAACAATTTCCCCTCCTTATCCTACATCTCGATGTTGCCGATCGCTGGTTTTTCATTACTTTGCTATTGTATGCAGTTATAAGCTAACAGACCTATTGGAAGTATTCTTTAATTTCCTTCTATCATCCGCATTTGTTCTCCTTTTGATAATTCTTATTTCTCTTTAGTTTTTTTTTTTAAAAATAGTCGCAAAAAGGGTAGACCTATCGTGTGGGCCGCGGACGGCCCGCACTGCGACTATTAGAAGGGGACGGGATTATAGAAAGAAAATGATTGTGGACACGCTTTTTAAAAAGTTGCAGGTGATTCCATTCCGTAGCAGCCCTGTAAAAGAAGGATTATTGATGAAGATTGGTCCTTGTAGTGTCAATCTTGAAAGTAAATGGGTGAGACTGATCAGCGTGCCGAGTTCTTCGGCCGAGTGTGGCCAATGGTGGTACAAGAGTTTTTATTTCTCTAAAGCATCTGCCATGGAAATATCTGTAGAGCAATGACTGGTCTGCAACTCTTCTTCTATGTTCTAGAGGGTGAAGGGTATCTGTGAGAGTTGAGCTGTTTATCAAGCGAATGGCTCTTTTCTGAATGGAATCTAGAAGACGAAGAGAATGCCTTGGTGCTAAACCCCAAATTTGCGAGCAATACTCCAGTAGAGGTCGAATTTGAGCCTTGTACGTCGTCAACAGTTGATCAGGGGTAAAAATTTTTCTGGCTTTACACAGAAAACCTAGCCTCTGGCTTGCCGACTTTGCGATGTTAGCAACATGGTCATGCCAAGACATATTATTGGACACCGTGACTCCCAAAATCGAGATGGAGGGACTTGGTTCAAGGGTATTTCCGGACACTGTGATTTCTTCTTCCATCTTCTGTATTTCATTTAGTTCTCGGTCTACCTTTTCTTTTATTTATTTCTTTTATTTCTCTAGAGTGTTTTTGGCTTTACTGAGTCCACTTTTCACATGCTTATAATACTCTTCTGATGTCTTTATCCGTTGATAAATGATAATTTAGTTATTTCCTATAACATTTTTCATAGTAATCCTTTTCTCAGCGATAACGTTTATTACCAAATCAATAGAGAAAGTTTTTAAAACGAATAACTGCTGGTTGCTTTACCAGGCATTGCCCAGTGAAATGACACGTATTAAAGATAAAAGATTTAGGGTTTGTTCCTACAGAGATAATTTTCTAATCAACGTCTTTTTCTAAAAGATTTGCAAACCAAATGTGGAAACAGCAAAACAGCTTTTCATAGACTTACATCGGTGAATTGTCACTGAAATGTTTCTTTTTCTTCATATGCTTGTGGTCTGTATCACATTCGGTACTTGAACTTTAAATGTCGATCACGCCCAAAAAAGAACATCAAATTAAGTATAACTTGTAGATTATCCTTAGTTTTGCTTCCTTATTGTTACAACTTCACAACAGCAAACACAGAACATCCAGTAAAACATCATGTAGATATATACAAATAAATAAAAAATATTGTTTTACAAAATGATGTTCTCTTCGTGGTTTATAATTAGTAGTATATCCAATTATTAATAAAGTCTTTGTTATTTCCTTTATTGCATTTTTTTAGTTTGACGTGGAAAAGGAAATTTGAGATTTTCATATAATGGACTCGACAATGTTTATTAAAATGAACTTTCAATAAAACGAAGAAGAAGATAAAGCATAAAATTAGTTGAAGAAACGTAAAAGAAATATTAAGTGTTAGATAGATCTATTAAAAAAGAAGTTTAAGAAAAAGAAAAAGCTTTTATTTAACAAACACTATACATTTAAAAGGTTTGGTTAATGTTTAGTTTATGTTTTATCTTATACAAAATTCCAAGATTCTATTAACTATAAAATCTTTATGTGAGAAAATAAATTCCCCAACTGCAGATAATTAATAATTTAACTTTGACCGATCCTGTATATCTTTTAAATGACCAAAGCAATCAAAGACGCAACTTTTTTTTGTTTAACTGCTCAGATTAAAACTTCTTTAAATAATGCGTTTTATTAACAAAGTTTTAATGACTGCTCTAATCAAAATAAGTAGGTTATTGAAAGTATTTAAGGTGTTTTTATTTTAATCTTTATTAACTTTTTATGTTGCCGTATTATTATTGCGTCAGTTACTTCCAAGATTTTATATTTGATTCGACTAACATACTATTAAACACACAACGGTAATCTCAATGAAAAAGGGGGAATTAACAATATCAGGATCAAAATAATGATTAGGTACTTTTAATTTAGCGGTCAAATACAATGAGCTGGTAAATAGAAGAAAGCAATTTTATGAACTTTTAATTATATAGACTGAAATCAAACGATTGGAAACATGACACTAACGAAGAATAACAAACTGATACACCAATAGAGAGCTTCAGGTGTACCTACGCAATTTGTAGCAAGGTCATTCATAAGAAGAAATGTCTATAATATTTTATGTGATGTTATTGGTCAATGTTTTATACATTCCTTTATTGTTTTATAATAACTTTATTTATTTGGATTCGTTAGCCACGATATTTAATTTACAAAAAAGAGCTGTCATTAATACACAGTTTTTATTCTTAAATTGTAATCAGTACAGATGTATATTTGTACTTCTAAAATGAAATAAATATGTATGAGTTATCAACAAATAAAAGCCTCCCAACTGGAGAACCCGAGATGTGATTTCTCGAGGTGATCTGTGTCAATACAGATATAATTTTTTTGAAGTACACTTTGAAACTATGGTCATCGCTGTGACTAATCCTCCCAAATTGTCGAGATTCCTCTACGGTAGTTTTTAGTGATATTCTTATTTAATAATTGCGATAATCTGTTGGTCTTTGCTGATGACATAGATACAGTGGCTCATTCAACAAGAGACATACCGGAGGTTTTTTCACAGCTGGAGGAAGAAGCAAGTAGTCTGAGCCTACGAGAAAACAAAGAAAAAACAAAATACATGATAGTTACAAAAAATACAAGGCCCCAAATTGGGCAGAATATAACCCTTAATGTGTTCAATTTCGAGGTGGTTAAGGAATTTAAGTATCTGGGAGCGGTAATCACGGATGACAAATGAGTAGAAAAAGATGTCTCAGTACGAATAATGGCGGGAAATAGGGCATTATACTCTCTCACAAAAATATTGAAATCTAAGCTGTTAGAAAGACAAACCAAATTAACTTTATATAGGTCAATATTTCGCCCGGTAGTTACTTATGGCAGTAAAACCTGGACCCTCAATCGGAAAATTAATAAGCTTCTTGTGTTTAAATGTGCTTAGATGGTTTGGACACGTAGAAAGGATGGATGAAAAAAAAAAGACAAAACAAATTTATAAGGCGAGTGTAAATGGACAAGTCGGTAGAGGTCGACCTCGGAGAACATATCTCGATCAGATCATCATTGTTTTGAAGAAAGGCCAGGTCAAGAGTACCAACAACCGAAGAGAATGTATGAGAGCACTGATGAAAGTAGAGGAAGCAAAAGATGTGTGTACGAACCGTAGCAAGTGGAAGGAAGTGGTCTCTGCCTACCCCTATGGGAAAAAGGAGTGACTTTATGTATGTATGTTTAAAAGAAAAGTCCTTAGAATGATAATTGGACCCAATAAAGATTAAACAACAGGAATGTGGAAAAGACGCCACAATGCTGGATTGGTGACAATGTATGGCAGTAAAAACATAGGCAGGCGCATAAAAGCTAACCGAATAAGATGGGTAGGTCATGAAGTAAGATCAACAGGTTGATAAAAACAGTATTCTTTGGGTGACCAGATGGCAGAAGATCAATAGAGGTAGACCCAGAAAAAGATGGAAGGATTCTGTCGCAGCCGATCTATCTATGATGGGAGTCCAGCGGTGGCAAGTGGAAGTACAGAATCGCAGGAAATGGAGAGCAATAGTGGATGCGGCTAAGACTAACTCAGAGTTGTAAAGCCAGGAAAGAACAAGAAGAAAAAGATAATCTTTTATGCACATTATATTCACCTTTCCTTTTGAAAAACTTTTGTAAAACTGCAAACGTATAGCATATAAATACTTGGTGACCAAAAATAGTAATTTTTTTAAACGCAATCTCCGAATTTATGAACTTTCTTAATTTTTGTGAAGTTTATAAACCAGTGCATAAAGCAGACGATATTTTTAATAAACGACATCAACTATTCAACTGTAAGAATTTGTGTACTTGGGTTCAAAGTTTACGAGAGATGGAAAGTATGACAGTAACATTGAGCGAAGGGCACTGCATAGCTTTATGAACAGTCAGAAAGTGTCAAAAAAGGCACGCCTGGCTGTGCATAGAGGTGTGTTGGTTCCTACACTTATATATGGTAGTGAATGTTGGGTTTGGCAGAAGAAGCATGTTAATAGGATTAATGCTGCGGAGATGAGTAGTTTGGAAAGTAAAGCCGGAGTGAGATAAGAGAACGCTGTGGTGTAAAAGAAGATGTGGTTACAAAAATAGATAAAGAAATGCTTAGATGGTTTGGACACGTAGAAAGGATGGATGAAGGAAGATTGACGAAACAAATTTATAAGGCGAGCGTGAATGGACAAGTCGGTAGAGGTCGACCTCGGCAACCATATCTCGATCAGATCAGCATTGTTTTGAAGAAAGGCCAGGTCAAGAGTACCAACAACCGACGAGCATGTATAAGAGTACTGATGAAAGAAGAGGAAGCAAATGATGTGTGTTAGAACCGTAGCGCAAGTGGAAGGAAGTGGTCTTTGCCTACCCATACGGGAAAAAGGCGTGACTATATGTATGTATGTATTTACAACATTTTTCTTGTGAGGCCATGTTTTAGTAGGATTAACTTTTAATTCTCAACAACTTTTCTTACTAATTTTCTAATCTGTTTGACTTAAAACGATTTTAAGTGCACGTAATATGATAATCGCACATGCACCAAATTTCGGCAATATTTGTATTTTGGTTGTGCAATTAATTATAAATATTTCCATATTATGTTGCACACTTAAATAACCGCACTGTATATGTTTATGAATTATTATCATTAAATTATCTCGAAATGTCAAATTTTACAAATTTTTTAGACAATTTGGTTATTCATGTTGTATCAAATAATGAAGGTAAATTTTCTTTTATTTGCATGAGTATTTACGAAATACATCAACACTCTAATTCAAATTGAACTTGGCAAAATACCATTCTAATGCGTCATGCGATAACTGATTAGTGTTATTAAAATTTTGTATAGTACCGACGACTTGAACGTGAGACAGCAGCAGCGCCATTATAGACGTCGAGACGCTAGGAGGGGCCTTGGCGCCGGCGTCGTTACCATGGAAACTGCGAAATTTAATGTCCGCAAACAAATTGATGATGGGAAACGGTATCTGTTTCTCCTCCTATCTTTCAGGTTTAAAGACACCGGCGGTTATTTTTAGGGGAATTGAGGGAGATATTATTACACTTGACCTTTGATTCATGTCGAGAATATAATTTTGATAATTGAATTTGATTTTCTGTCTTGTCGTAGAAATTGTTATTGCTTAGGATTTATAGGATATGTATACGAAATTTAATTTAATCAGTTATTAATCCGTTTTAAAGCACTGCAACTACCTTCTAGATTTAATTATTTTAATACGCTCAACCTTGTTTTTAATGACGGTAATCTAAATCATAATTAAGGATAAAAACAATAGTATTGCGACAACTAACAGCCGAAGATATGTTTAACACATTTATCATTTATCTTAATGACTTAAGTTGTTTTATATCTGGGTTCCATACTTTGAAATTATTTGCTGATGATATTTAAAAAACTGTATTTTTAACACGCTTATATTAGTTTCACCTGTAAGTTTGTTTGTAACTGACTCTTTGAACTAGATTTTGCACTACTTTAAGCGATCATATTTAATTTAAACTTCGCACACTTGTCAAAGACCGACGACAATACAATAATTCGATCAAAATATCCGATTATCCTGATTATTTTCGCCAGGATTCAAATTTTTTTTCAGGGATCCTTTGCATGAGAGTAAGAGAGATAGAACTAGTGCTTGAGCTACGCATGCGCGCAATTCCAATGTCATATTATAATTCACTCAATCCAATATACCGGTGAGAAACGTGTCGAGGGATGAATGGCAAGAGGGTGAGTAAAACAAATCGAACTAACAGCGAAAAATAAATCATAAGTTAAAAAAAATAAAAAACGCGCTTTTAGAGTTAATCAAACTAAAAAGTAAAAAATGATTCTTAACATATGAATAAAATTACTGACGAGAAAATTAATGTCACTGTTCTAAAAGCGTGGGTTGCTTTCATTCCGAAACGCAGTGTTAGTTTAAAAATGTTATACAAAGCACCCCACGCTTTTAGAACAGTGACATGAATTTTCTCGTCAGTAATATTATTCTTATGTTAAGATTTATTTATTAATTTTTAGTTTGATTAGCTCTAAAAGCGTGTTTTTTACTTTTTTTAAACTATAATTTATTTTATTAAGAGCTGTAAACTTGCTATCACTAAATGCCAGAATCACCTGTTACAACTGTATTATCAAACCTCATTTCGAGTTATCTATTTATCCCTGCTACAGAAATTACAAAACCGCGGTATGAAAATAATTCTTAAAGGTAATCGATTCACCTAAATCCAAGAAATGCATAAAACATCGAAGTGGATGCCAGTACAGTACAGTACAGTATATATATATATATATATATATATATATATATATATATATATATAGAAGAATCCTTTTTAAATTCGGGTATGCAGTCAACAGGGGTATGAAAAAAATTGTACTCTTTTTTTTTATTCAAGCTTTCGAGTCATTTATTGTCTCTTCATCAGGAACTCTACAATGAATGAAATTGAACATTATAATATTTGAAAAACAAAATCGGCGTATGTGTACTTACGAAAGTATGGTTAAACATCCCTTTCACTTGCAGCAATTTATAAAATACCATGTCACAACAAACAACACTCTTGGTAACGTCATGTTTAGTTAAAACTTTGATCAAAATTGATTAAGATTACTTAAATATAAGTGTATAAACATTTTAAAATTCCAAATGGGCTCTTATGGAGGACATTTTGGATTCAAGATTATTTTATTTATTTATTTTATTGAATATTCAATAATCATCCATTTTTTATTGGTCAGTTGTTCACCACTGCCTCTTGAATCCAACCCCTGTTGACTGCATACCCGAATTTAAAAAGGATTCTTCTTCAACTTAGACAGTCGTCTCACCTCCACAATTTTATATATATATATATATATATATATATTTATATATATATATATATATATATATATATATATATATATATATATATATCTTAGCGATGATATTTATACAGATATGGAAAAATGATTAAGGAACATAGACATTTTAATGCAAAACGCTGAGTTGCACGAAAACCAGTCAACCAGCACAAAATATAATAAATATTTGCGTCAAACAATCAAGTGATTAATAAATAAAACAAAACTTGTATTTCATGCATCTTCTTCTTTTTCTTGTGCCTTATCCTCAGTGGACGTTGGCGATTACTATGGCCCATCTGATTTTATTTGCTGCAGCCCGAAATAGATCCATTGATGTCATTCCTGTCCATTGTCTTAGATTTCGCAGCAACGATATTCGTCGTCTTCCAGGACCTCTTTTGCCGTTAAGCTTGCCCTGCATAATAAGCTGAAGTAGGCTATATATCTGGTTTCGCATACCATGTTCGAAGTATGAAAGTTTGCGTTCTTTGATTACGTTTAAAACCTCTTTTTGTTTTCTCATACGCTGTAGGACGCCTTCGTTGGTTTCGTGGTAAATCCATAATTAAAATTAATGTTGGAATTAATCTAATTTCAAAAAACCAATAAAAATAAAAATATTTATGCGTCTGTAGCTCTCTCTCTCCTCGGTCCTATTACCTTCACAAGGGTTTGGTGGCACTATGCTTCTACCATTTTTATAGCAATTTTTCCACTCCTCTCTATTCTGGGCTAGTTCTGTGGCCTCGTGCAGAAGAAGTCCAGTCGTCCGTCGACTTTGCCTTGAACCACCAGCTTATCTAAAGCATCCGGTCTTCTGGAGACGTGCCCGAAATACCGGTTTATTCTTTTGGACAGTCTGTCCTCGATTTTCAGTTCTTCTAGGATCGATACATTAATGCAGTGCTGCGTTCATGAAATTCGGAGCATTCGTTGGTAAACCCACATTTCAAATGCAATCCTTTTCTGTGATAGTGCTACACATTCTTTTAAAAATTGGTGAACATATTCTTCGTCCTTTCCTCAGAAACTGCGTAAATCATTCTCCGCCATACCCATCTTTTTCAGATGTTTACTGACTAAGTGGTGATCTTTAGTAATTTCAACGAGGTGTTTTAGGAGAAACAATTTGTTGTCCCATCAGTATTACCAGTTTAATAGGCATTTGGTTGTTCTAGTTCTACTAAATGGTTCTGGACTTGTAGTTCCTTCAAACCAATTTTGCCGTAGCATCGGCTTTTTAATTACTCGGAATGCCTGAATGCACTAGTGATCAAATGAGGTAAATTTTGTTGTCTCTTTTTAGTTGCTCCAGGCATCAGTGCCATTTTATAAGTGAAAAAGAATTTGCGCAAACTATTTAGGAAATAATATAAGGGTAACAGTTTATTATTATTAAATTTTTAGTAACTTTAGATGATGAACACAAGATTCACAGATGACGTAGATATTAGGACTGACTGACAATTAATGTCAAATTAGGACTGAAAGTTATAAACTATCCCAAATTCTTGCTGCTTTTGTCTCCTTTTGTTTATGTCTTTATTTTATCATTGAAAATTTTACCAGTAAACAATATCACGTGATGACAATCAGCTAATTAAAAAAAAATAGGGGTATTCTTCAATTAAAGCAATTACTTTATAAAATTAGAATATAAAAAAAAAATTTAATTTCTTTTTTTTATTTAGCTTCTATTTGTTTTTTTACAACAGTATTGTAAAAAAAACATAAAATTGCTATTTTTATGATCGATATTGTTCTTTCTTTTCAAAAAACAGCAAAAACGTTTAACTTCAAATGAATGTTTTTTATAAAATACGTGTATTTATAGCATGTTTTTTAAATCGCGTGATGTTTAAAAAACTTATTTATTGGATTCATGTTGATCGTTGAGTTGAAGTAATAAAGTTTTCTAGAAATATTTTAGTGAGGGTTCTGATTGTTTTCTGTCTGTAATTGTTAAATTGACTTGTTAATGGGTATTTTAAAAAGGAATCTCTACAAATACGGTTACGTTTTGTTATTTCATAAAAATCCAGTTTATTATTAATAAAAATATTCCAAAATCTATATGACGGTTCTACATCAAGAATAAAAATTAATAACAAACTATCACAACCATTTTCTGTCAACAAGGGATTACGTCAAGGCTGCTGTGTATCACCCACACTGTAGCAAAAGCTCTAAAAAATTGAAGAGAAAATGCAGGGAAATGGGTATCTAGGTGGGAGGAACTTGTGTTTACACGTTACAATTTGCTGACGATAAAGTTATCCTCGCTAACGAAAAGGACGATTTAGAATATATGGCACGAAAAATGCAGGAAGAATATAAATAGTGGGGTTTGGAACTTAATACGAAAAAAACTAAATATCTCCCTCTCGACACTGAATTATCAAATATCTAACTGGACACAGACCAAATCACAGCGTGCAATAATTATACATACCTGGGAGTTTAATTTGACACTTCAGAAACAGATGACAGAGGGATCAAAAAACGAATAATACAGACCAGAAGAATAACTGCGAAAAAATTCGAAACGAGGAAATTTGAAGAAGAAGATGGACAGTTACTAACCGACACTGAAGAGAGGCAACTTATATGGTATGGTCATGTCAAGCGGATGGATGAAGCTAGACTACCCAAGAAATTACATACATACAAATACATATATATATATATATATATATATATATATATATATATATATATATATATGCAAAGATTATAGAAAACTGTAATGCTATTACAGTAAACTATAAAGGGTTTTAAAGTTTCGACAGCGTGAATGGGTGTAAAAATGCGCAACTGATTTTTTAAAAACCAGCTTACTTTCGCTGTATGATACCTATTTTAATATAGGTATATAGTAGCTGCGATTAAATAAATTTAATAGCCCTTTTTCTTACTTAACAAGAATCTGTATATCTTGCTTCCTGTGATGGGGTAATATACATGACTATACATCGGATGTAATTCAATGCCTGTCGCGACATATAGTCAGAGGAGTAGTTGTTATTTGATGTATAATCGACCCACATATATATATAGCTATATTCAAATAGGTATCATACAGCGAAGGTAAGCTGGTTTTTAAAAAATCAGTTACGCATTTTTACATATATGTATATAAATATATACATATATATATATATATATATATATATATATATATATATATATTTATATAGGTATACCGACTGATGGATAAAATGTAGTCGTCGCAATCAGAAGGAACAAATGGATATGGAGATACAACAAAATTGTAGCACAGGTACTCTGTCAAATGCCGGTGAATGGAGTTAATGGACATAAAGCCATCGATATACAAAATTTATCGCTCGAATTGAGACAAACGAAAGATTTATCGGCCCCAGACAAATTTCCAATCTTATGAAATATGCATGAGGACCGTAATAAAGAAAAGTGTTAACACAAGATATTTAATGGCTAAATTATGTACATTAATTTGATTACAGAACGAAAGGTATATATAAATAGTAAAGAAAATGAAGGTAATTAATAGGCAAAAGAATTCAATTATATCAACGTGAATTAATGTAAGAACACGAGATAAGCCAGCATCATATCTTAAGAAGTTCCGAAGGAATTTTATTTTAATTTTTATCACGAAACTAAATTTCAAAAATTTATTGAATATTTAATGCTAAATAATTATAATCCAAACTAAATTTTGATTTCCTCGCGTTTTATATTTATACATGTTTCAACTAATATAGATATTTTTTGATACCTACCTGCGTTTTGACGGACAGACTTTATTTAATAATTTGACAAAAAAAATGTAATAATTCTATTGCAAGGTAAGGAGAAATTAATATGCATTTCTTAAAATCACGAGGATTTCACTGTTTGTTTTAGGATAAATGGAGCTTATATGGACTGGTTTAGCATCAAAAAAAGGGTTAAGATTTGAAAAAGAGAGCGTATAGATTAAGAATGAATGATTTCATTGTCAAATTCCTCTTTTACGCTATGATCAGGTCATGCTCTGAGCAGGTGATATTATGCATGATGCTTAAAAATTTAAGGGACGAAAGTGAATGTAAGCAAGACAAAAGTAATGGTTTTTGAAAAAAAAATCATGACAAACAGCGAGGTGCTGATTGAAGGAGAAAGAGGGGAACAAGTGAAAGAGTTTGTATACTTGCGTTCAAAGTTTACGAGATATGAAAAATATTACAGTGACATTGAACGAAGGGTATTGGCAGAAAAACAAATAAATGGGGATCTGTATAACTTTATAAGCAGCCAGAACGTGTCAAAAAAGGCACGACTGGCTGAGATAGACTAGTGCTAGTCCCTACACTTATGTAAGGTAGTAAATGTTGGGTTTGGCAGAAGAAGCATGACAGTAAAATCAATGCTGCGAAGATGAGTAGTCTGAGAGGTGTAGCCGGAGTGACTCTGATGGATAAAGTGGGGACTGGTTAGATGAGGAAACGCTGTGGTATGAAAGAAAATAAAGAAACAAAGATAGATAAAGAATGTATGGATGTAAATTTATTTTTTATAATTTTGTTCCAGTTAAAGTTTTTAAAATAGCTTTAACCTGACATATTTATTCGTTTAAACAAATAAAACCTCTAGTCATCAACGGCCGGATCAATAAAATCAACTGGATTTTTTGTTAAATATCTAGAGATGGCAATTTTTAATCAACCAAATTTTTAAATTTGTAAGAATTGTATCTATTGGTGCAATGTCAAGAGAGTATGGTAGATGAGGCAATACCTCTTACTCTTATTAATATATATTTTTCCAGAAGTACTCTTGAGCAGTATGGTATTGCAGAGATGAAGGTAATGCTGGCTTAGCAGTACTTGGGCGATTCTTTTGAAGAAAGGGACTACCTTTTGCGTTTTGGATTATCATGGAGGACCCATTTCTTATCTCCAGTGATCAATTAGCTTTGTTTTCTTCGGTTAGATGATTACTTTACTAATCTGCTGCAAATATTTTTGAATGGTCGCATTTGAGAGTTACCGGGTCTGAACTAAGAAACCCACCTTTGGTATGTACGAACGTCTAATGCTCTTAGATAAACATGCCAAATTTTATGGTAACGCTATTTATGATAGTACCCATTTGAAACTCAAAAAGCATAAAATACCGGATATGTACCTCCTCTGGTATTTGGCTGGCCATTTTATCCAAAATTGCAAAAGCAAATTAAAGCTTTAATAAGTAATCTTCTTCTTCTTACAGTACCTCTCCGTTTCGGATGTTGGCGACCATCATGGCAATTAGTATCTTGTATAAGTAGCAAGTAGCAACAATTCTCGAATGGGGATCCAATAACTTGGTAGAATTCAATGCAAACAAAACACAAGCATGTCTTTTCTCTAGAAAAGTCGATCTCACTGTGCCTAACATAACTTTGTCAGGAGTAACCATACCACTGAAGTCATCCATATCGATGCTTGGTATTACTATCAGCAATAACCTTTCCTGAGAAAATCACGTGAGGTCCATTGCCAAAAGTGCATCCCAAAAACTTGGTTTTTTGTTTCGTGCCAAGAGCTATTTCACCTCCAGTCAGCTGCTTATGATCTATAAGGCACAGATCCGACCTGTACTGGAGTACTGTTCCCATATTTGGAGTGCAGCACCTAAACATATCCTGAAGCTACTGGATTCTGTCCAAAAAAGGGCAATTCGTCTCGTCGGTGATGCCTCGCTTACAAACTCGCTCACTTGTCTGGAACACCGTAGAAAAGTTGGCGATTTGTCTCTATTTTATAGATATTTTCATGGGCGATGCTCTTCTGAAATATCAACAATCGTTCCTCCTTTGGCAGTCTCTTCAAGATTAACCCGTCAAGTTCAGTCTTCACACCCCTTCGTGGTCACTTTGGAGACCTGCAGAACATCACTTTCCAAAGACTCATTCATCCAACGAATTGCGAGGCTTTGGAACTCATTGCCTAGGGAGGTGTTCCCCGAGGCATACAACCTCCAGAAATTTAAGAAGAACACCAACTCCTACCTTCTTTCCCTTGGTTCCCACGATGTTCTCTGAACATTACAGGATATCCCTTTTCGTGGGAACCAGAACATAAAAGAAAAAAAAAAGTAATATAATAATAAGTAATAAGTAATCAAGTCACTTAAAATGTCTTGGGCACGACATTGAGGTACACAATGAACTGATAAAAGGTATTCAGATATAAAATTAAATTAACGAAAAATAAATCACATCTAGTACAATTTTACAAGGATAAAATAACGAATACGTTGACAGGAAGGAATGAAAGGCATTGGTTCAAAAATATAATAAAGAATCAAACTTCCTGCAAGAATACAAAGGATGAAAGTAAAGAAAACGCCTTTTAAGACACGCAATCATAAGCTTTTTAGAAGGCGGTCCTTTCTTTTCGATTAGAAACGTTTTCGAAACATTTTTTCAAAAGATGTAGATTTTTTTATTTTTCGTTTATTTTTTAAAAATTGAATTGTGTCGAAATAAATTTTAAAATTTTAATGGGCTACAATACAGATCAGTCCTTTTCGAAGTTTCGTCTTCAGTACCATCATCGACTTCGCAATGTGATGTTTAATTTTTATTAAAGGGAAATTATTAATAAAAAAAAACAAAAAGCATATAACATGCATTTATATTTCATCAATAATACTATTATAACGTTATAATTTTATCCAATGACCCAAATTAAAGCACAAAGAGAAAGCATGTTAAATTAAACAAACAGTGTAACGATACACGTTCGATTCATTATTTCTACCTGAAAATAGCGAAAAATGTGTACATTTACAATATTTATGTTACTTATGGGATAAAGGCATCATTAATATACTATAAGTGTGTAAGTTGCAAACGAGTGCGTAGCACGAGTTAGGTAAGCACACGAATATATCAATGATGCATTATCACACATGTAAACTACAACGTTCTATCTATGACTGCATTTAATAAAAAAAAATGGAAATATATTATTGAATCGGGATCATCCCTAAAGTTAATTCAGTGGAACCAACCCTTGGACCGAAACTGTACAACTTGGTCATATAACGACTATCGATAACATTAAGTGTCAACTGTCAACCCAATTGGTAAGGTTAGTTTTTTTTAAAGTTTCAATAATTTTGTAAACAAGGAAAATTAAATCTAGATCAATTGTATTGATGTACTATTGGGAAAGTTAAATAAATTGAAATAAATTAAAACATTGGCAAGCTAACAACAAATGTTTTAAATAACAGCTGTCAGCACTCATTAATGTATTATTCATAAAATCTTGTAATATTTCGATTATGCGCGCCAACCTATACACTTTAAAACCTTGCATCGCGATTGGTCGTTTGCGATAACATTGAAAATAGTTAGCATATTTTTCACGGCTTTTGTTTGCTTCTGTGAACTTGTATACACACATTGAACTTTCCACGAAATCAAAGGAAACAGTAGCAACGGAAACGTTATAGCTTCTTCCTTTTCTATCTGTCTGTCAAAAAGTGGCCTCGAGCTGACAGCCCACTTTTATTAGATTATTTAATGATTTTAATTTACAAATTATGAAATTTTAATTTTTAATATTAAAATTAATTTAAAAATCCATAAAATGCACTGTTATTTTACAGTTTTAAGTTTGTACTTTTGTCAGTAATTTTTTTTATTTTAATAACTTATACATATTTGTATATACAAGGTGGCCAACTGAAAACGAAACAGAGCCATTTGCGGAAACCTCGTAATAATTCAAAAAAAAACGCTCAGACCCGTCGATTTTTGATTAAAGGGGGACACTCTTTTCCGGTATTTTTGACTCCACTACTTTCAACCCCAAGCGAGGGTAAGAATTACCCCAAAATTTTTGAATGGCATTGGGGGTCGAATAGGATGTCTTTTAATAGTTCTGACAATTCTCTTTACTATAGTCTTTAAATTCTTTAAATTTTACATTTCCTTCCAATACTTCCAATTATTTAAGCTGCTTTCTTACTACTTAATTAATTAAATGTTCAAAATAATGACCTACCGCTTCCATAAATTATAAGGATTTTGTTCAAAACGTTCAGGCACATTTCAAAGAATTTTCGATTTTACGGCACTCGTCAACGATTCTTGACGCAAATCTTCCAACTAAAATAATTGAAATTTTAACATGTAGTTTTTTTCAAAGTATTGGGAGGAATTGTAAAATTTAAAGACTATAGTAAAGAGAATTGTCAGAACTTTTAAGGACATATTATTCGACCCCCAATGCGATTTAAAATTTTGGGGTAATTCTTACCCTTGCTTGGGGTTGAAAGTAGTGGAGTGAAAAATACCGGAAAAGAGTGTTCCCCTTTAATAAAAAATTGATGGTTCTGAGCGTTTTAATAAAATGTTGACGAGGTTCCTGCAAATGGCTCTGATTCGTTTTCGGTGGGCCACCCTGTATAGATACCACTGCTGACAGCCGTTGTCCCCTTTTACATCGAAAACACTATAAGAAAGGCAGAGATAAGAAGAACAATCTTATAGCGCTTAAAGTTTTTTATTTCCTTGTTACTTTTACGTTCTATCGAGCAACTTTTAACTGCATAATTGTTTTATTTAAAAATTTGCCTTTGTCATACTTCATCTAAAACAGCCAAGTTCAGATTTAACTTCACGACTACCAGATTGTTCTCTGTATCTCTACCCTTCATTTTAAACACATTAATTAATAATTAACGTAATAAAAGTGCGCTGTCAACTCGAGGCCATTTTTTACAGGCAGATAGAAGAAGAGGCCATGATGTCACCCATCTGTTGCTGAGGCTGAAGTTAAGTGACGTAAAATCATAAGTTTTCTCCCTACCAAATTTTGCATAACGTGCCTTCAAACATCTGTCCCAGAACCTAACTAAAAACAAAAATATTACAGCAACACTTTAAATAGGTGTATTAAATTATATTTTGCATAATTTTTTACTAAACTTTTAGTATTCGATAAAACTATGCAACTTTTTTGGTTACATCTAATTAAATTTAACATAATATTATTACATTAATATTAATTTATTTTTAATTACACGCCAAACGTATCACACTTTTGTGACACATTAAGTTCATCTAAATACAAAAAACTGGTCGTTAGTGAAGCTAAGATTAAGCAGAAAACGTGAAAACATTCAACTAGTGAAGAAATCTATTAGGAACATGATGAGATCGGAGCGGGCCATGTCGGATCAAGTACTCACGGAGAATATCGTGTCGGAGGTAGGCCAATTGGAGGCACAAACGGTAGTCGATGACGTAGGTGTTAACAACAACACGAACAAAATCTGAGAATCAGCTGATGATAGCAAAGAGAGTGACGAATATGCGAAGAACTCATAAATATCCACAGTCCACGCAATAGCGTGAGCCATGAGCAGACTGAAAACAGTCGAGCATCACGGAACACGCAATCAACAAACACATACACACACACACACACACACAACCACGGCCAACTTTGTGTGATGCGGTGGAATTTTCATCAGTTGAGAAGAGCTTTCGAATCAGTTGCAAATACACTTTGTCCCAATGACCAAAACTATTATATATTTCCCCTTTTTAACACGCTTAATATGTTCATCTAAAATGTGTAAAATTTTCCACTAAAATCGCATAAGTTTTTTCTTTAATCGAATTCAAGGCAGGCAGTTAAGCAGAAAAACTTTACATTCATTTTTCTTCCCTTTTGTTAAAACATTTCACAAAAATTTATTTAAAGTACTGAATGGTTTTATTGAACTTAATAATTAAAAAACTACCACTGAGACAAAAAACACTACGTTTGTCAATCTACCAACATTAAGCATAGCTTAAGAAAGTCCAACCTTAAAGTATGGTTTCCATACTTGGAGCGCTGCTTCTCTACAATCTCTTGCCGATAGAGGAGATCTAGAAGAAAACTATTAGCCTAACAAATATTTGTTTTTCGTTGGGTAATTGTAACCTGTCTCCTTTAATACTTTCTGTGCCCAGCTCCCTCTGGCCGTGCCCACTTCAGCTGATGCTGAGAGTGGACCCAGCCAATGATCGCTGTTTAACGCTGGCCTTGGGTATCCCCATTATTGGTTCTGGTCCAATAAATGGTGTTTCAGAGCCCCGCCTAGCAAGTTTATCCACTTCTTCGTTACCAGAAATACCTTTATGCCCTGGAACCCACGACAAAGTGACCTTGTTATGGTTAGCCAAAGTTCGTAGGTTTTCGGCATATTCCCGGACAATTTTTGAGTCTATTCTCCGTGATGCCAATGCTTTAAGTCCCGCAAGACTATCTGATCTAATAAGGATTGTTTATTTTTTGTATGCTCGTCTCAGATTTTCAACAGCACAAGCGTTTATTGAACATGATATAAATATGAATTCTTACAATGCTGTGTCGTGGCTGGAAAAAGGTTCAAAATATCAGGTTGATAGACACTAATTTAACAAAAATAATTGGTCTACGAATCAGCCTCTAGTAAAACAAATTAAAATATACCTACATATCATGAAAGCAACAAAAGATGAATTCTTTTTCAAAGAGAGAGAAAGAAAAGTGATGCAGCCGTCGAAGAGTGAATAATAAATTAAAAAGCTAGTTTAATGAAGAGATTCTTTGAGAGATGCTGAGAACGGAACAGGGATTGTATTCCAATTTAGTGCATAACAAACTAATTGTTATTTATGACACCCAATACTAATATTTCATTTGTATCATGGGTGTACGGATGTATCTACATCTCAATCAAGTACAATGCGCGCGAGGTGCTATAGGCATTTTATTTTATGCAAATTTATCATCAGTCAATATCTTTGTGGATTACTGTCAAGCTGTTCATGAAAAATAATTAACAATCTTAAACGGGTCCCCGAAAATGTATTAAATTTGTGATGTGAAGGCTCACGACTGTTTATACTCCATTCGTTTGGCATGTAAAGCACGTTACCGAGAATGATAATTTATCTATGGTTTTTCCTACAAAATTGGACACTTGTTAATTATTGTTGTGTTATTAAAGTGCATTCTATTTTAGACACGTTGTAGCAAAATTTGATAGGAAGCAAACTTTTAGTTTTGCGTCACCTAACCTAAGCATAAGTAACAAATGGATGACGTAATGACTTCTTCTTTTTCCTTTTGTCTGTCAAAAAGTGTCCTCGAGCTTACAGCCACTTATATTAGGTTATTTATTATTAAATCATTTTAATACGGAGAGTTAAGATAAGAAGAACAATCTTATAGGGAACTTTTATTGACAATTTAACCTACATTTTCCCTGTAATTATGTCAAAAAACATGTTTTTAACGCTAAGTGTGATTGCATTTGCTATAACCTATGTGTTTACTAAGAGAAGTATACAATTTAGTGAAAATTTCGATATTTGAACGTTATTAGATTTAATATTTTATATTGGAAGGAATTCAGATATGTTTCTACCATTTTCTTCAATTTTTGTTTATCTGGTTGCTACTCCAAGTAGTCGATGCATCGTGAAGGGTGAAGCTGTTTTTGCAGTAAATCACATTATTGTTTGTGTTGTCAAAGAAAAAAAGAATGATAAGTGGATAATCAGATCTTATTGTTTGCAGACCAGTGCTATTAAAAGTGATCTTCATGAAATCAATGGATGACGTGATATTTATAAGTATTTATTTACTTTTGATTTCAATAAAAATAACCAACAAGAGAACTTGCCTGTCTTCATTGAATGAGTTTTCATCTTTTCTTTTCCTCTCCCATCTTCAGACTTTTGGACTTTGTTATAATGCTGGACTCAGGTAAGTTTTTACTTGGTACAGCAGTGTTTTTCAGTTAAAGTTTTTGATAGCCCCCTGACAGATTAAGGGGTAATTCTATTGACCACATAAAATATTGAATCACTAGGAGCTATGAAATCTTTCTCAACAAAATGTTTGGAATAAACTCTCATGTTTTTGGTAACCCTTTTACCTATTTTCAGTTTGATCTCCCACAGTTTTTTTCTATCAACTATAGTCACCATTTCCGATTCTCTTATATGCTCAACTCTTTGACCCTCATTTGGAAAATAATAAAAAGTCAAACTGGGGTTTTTTTATACACTGAGTTACATCCAGGTACACAACAATTTGTTCTGCTGGTCATTTTTACTATTAACAAATTATTAGTCACTATTAAACAACTATAATCTTCGCACAAATGCGAGCTTAGGGTAAATAAACACAAAGCAATCACACTCGCTCATCACGTGATATTGATGCGAGTTTATTCCGTCAGATAGCGTATTGCTTAGCAGTAAAGGACAATTGAAAATGTGTGAGGTTAAATCTGAACTTAGCTGTTTTAAATAAAGTGAAATATTTATGTCAAAGGAAAATAGATACGTCATTATTTTTAAATGAAACAGTCAAAAGTTGCTCAAATGAACGTAAAAGTAAAAATGAAATAAAAAAAATAAAACTTATTTTGTCCTATTTTTTTTAAACTTTGTGCGCTCTTTTTAAAAAAGGTATTCTGCTACAGTAACAGTAATTAAAAACACATTCAGAGAATTTTTTTTAACACAGAGATTGTTCTCCACATCTCTACCTTCCATTGGTCAAAATATTATTAAAAAACGGTGACGTCATAACTTCTTCTTCTATTTTCTATCTGTCTGTCAAAAATTGGCGTCGAGCTTTATTAAGTTATATTTTACCTAATGATTTTAATTCACAATTTAAAAATTTTAATTTTTAATGCTACAATTAATTTCAAAATCCAAAATCTGCAGTCCCAATGACTGCAAATTTTTTTTATTCCAACCTCTTAGCTCAATGAAATGTCACATGTCACCACCTAAAAAATCGCCAATGCATCTTGTGACATTATGTATAATCGTAAACACGAACTATATGTATTAATAACAAATGAATAAAATCCCCATGGTACGATGACAGACTATATATTATTCACGTCGACATTTTTAATCCCGAAAGTGTATGTACTCGTAGATAAATCTTACAAAGTCCCTTTCTTGGGAATTATTCAAATTAACTCATAAAGACCGTATTCGATGTAAACACAGACTTGCACTCATTCAAATTCATTTACATACATGCAATCTCATTGTGGAACAATTAACTCACGTGACTTAACAAAATTATATCTTTTCCACCAATTTCGATAAGCCAGACAAACGGAATAAGTTCAAGTGCGAAATTAATTGCCGGTTATTTTATTTTCTCGGTAAAAATAATGTACAAGGTGTTTCTTGATTGGAAATTGATTGATTTGTCGTTTTTGTGTTTTCTGTACAATTCTTCTCAACTCACTCTACATGAGATATGCTCCTCGCAAGAAATTGATTTAAATTGAATATTCTTTCTTAAAGTACACCAACTATAATAACATGATTTGTAAATTATAAAGTTATTGCATACATACATACATACCTAGATATAGGCACGCCTTTTTCCCGTAGGGATATGCAGAGACTACTTCTTTCCACTAGCTACGGTTCTTACATCTTTTGCTTCTGCTACTTTCATTGGTGCTCTCATACATGCTCGTCGGTTGTTGGTACTCTTGACTTGGCCTTTCTTCAAAACAATGTCGATCTAATCGAGATATGTTCGCCGAGGTCGACCTCTACCGACTTGTTCATTCACACTCGCCTTATAAATCTGTTTAGTCAATATTTATTTATCCATACTTTCTACTTGTCAAAACCATTCCTTTATCTATCTTTGTCACCACAAATCTTTTACACCACAGCATTCCTTTATCTCAATATTCCTCACTTTATTCAACCGAGTCACTCCGGTTATACTTCTCAGACTACCGATCTCCGCAGCAATAATCTTTATTTCATGCTGCTTTTATTCACTACCATACATAGGTACCAGCACTTCTCTATGAACAGCCAGACATGTCTTTTTTTACACGTTCTGGCTCTATATAAAGTTATGCAGTGCCCACTGTCATACTTTCCGTCTCTGGTAAACTTTGAACCCAAGTATTCAAACTCATTTACTTGTTCCTCTCATTCTCCCTCAATCAGCACTTCGCAGTTTGTCATGCTTCCTTCTCTTTCAAAAATCATCGGCGTAAAGAAGGTATTTAACGATCAAATCATTCATTTTTATTCCATACGCACTCCGTTTATCCTGACACAAGCAGTGAAATCCTCGTAAAGTGATTTCAGTGCTCGTAATAAACTGCCGCTCACCCCATACATAGACAATGTCCACCACCACTCACCACTCCGTCATAGACCTTTTCCAAGTCTACGAAAGCGCAGTAGACCTTTTGACTTTTCACCAAGAATTTTTCGCGTAGACCTCGTAATGAAAAAACCTGATCCATACATCTCCTTCCTCCTCTAAATACTGCTTGCACATCCCATATCATCTCCTCAGTTTCATTCTTTACTCTTTTAATCAATATCTTTCTTTGCATACAATTTGCCGACGTTGCTAAGTAAACTAATACCTCGGTAGTTCTTACAGTCCTGTTGCGAACCTTTTCCCTTGTAAAGCGGCACGATAACGGCCTTGCACCAGTCGTCTGGTATGCTACCACTCCTCCAAAAACGTCTATGGTTAAAAAGATGGTATAAAATTATTATGGTGATTATTTCCACCTTCTCTTATCTTATAGGTAAACTAATTTTTGTAGCGTTACATTTTTTAAATTTAAAATTTGGTGTTGAATTTTTTTATTTTTTTTGGTGGCAGTATTGTTTTTAATTAATAAGAAATTCGGGAGCAACGTTTTAAGTATTTAATAAATTAAGTATCCCCTTTATATAAAAATTATTTTTTTGACATTTAATTTAGTGAATAAAAGTTTATTTCATGATTATACGGGGAGCTCAAAATTGTTGTTATTGATTTTTAGTAGTACATATTTAAATACATACTAGGTGTCTCAGAGTAAATACAGTAAAAAAAAAAATTTAATACGAATTTATTGATTTTCGTTTATAACACTAAAATGTTGATGATTTGTTTAAAAGTCATACTATCAATGTCTCCAACACTTCTTATAACTCTTGCAAAAGTTGAAATTTTTTTTTAAAAAGAAATACTAAATTTGCCCAATAATATTGGTATTTTTTAGTGCAATGCTGTTTTTAAACTTTTTAAATTCAATATAACAACTTGTTGAAACGCGGCTATTTTTAAAGCGTTAACTGCCATCTGTTCAAGTTAGTTTAAATACGGACCAAACAATACTCGGATTAAGACAAGTCTGGAGGACCAAAGAAGAGACCTTTAAAATTATTGTTAGTTTCCTCACAATAAACGTATTGTATAGTAATTTATATGGCAGAACTTTTAAAAAAAGAACAGCAAGATTGTAATTTCATCAACGTGTTTAACCAAAACACCTGTATTCACATGACAAAATAATTAAATGTACAGTAGCAAACCGCACTTTTGTTTCTATTATTTTCGAGAGGGGAAAAAAAAACTTTCCGTTCAGCTCGCGTACAAAGTATAAAATAAAAAATATGTCGCTGCTCAATTTGTACAAGTTAAAACTTGGAAAGTTTTCTCCAGTAAAAGTTGGATATTCAATACCGACTATTAACTCCGTAACATGCAGATCATGATACGAATAGGTCTAGTCGGGTAATGGTTTTCGTATTATGAAAATATCAAATGCATTTAGTATTTATTTATACTTGACGCTTTACATTTAAGATTGCTGACGCGAATTTATATATAACATTTAAAAAACTATATTACTTTATGGTAATAAACATACGGAACTAATTCAAGGATATTAATTTTATATAAATATTAAGTTACATTACATTTTTGCGGTTGGGCCATTGGTATAGGCACCTATGTCACCTAAATCTTTTGATCCTCTGTGACTACCGCTGTGTCTTCAGGGCATTGAAATTCCAGTCCACTGGTTTTGGCAAACCGCAGGATTTCTGTTGGGCCTGTCTCATTTAGATCACTTGGATCCATTATCATGCGGCCCCAGGTTTGGTACATGTACACCGCTAGCATCGGGCAGCAACACAGAATGTTTATGCTCCTCTCTTCTTCGTCGACCCATAGTCAGCAGTTTTTCTCAGCCGCCAGCTTAAGTTTAAAGAGGTGCGCACTTAGTGCGATGTAGCCAGTGAGCAGGCCATGCGTGCTGCTTAGCCTACTCCGGTTCATCGCCCAGAGTGCGTCTGCCCTCTTCTGGAGAGGTTTTTTTTATCAGCTGTCTTGATGTTCTGCAGCCAGTATTTGCATTCCACTGAGCGATATGTTCTTGCTCAAGGATTAGTTTCAATTCATGTTTTGCTTCGGCAATTGGTAATCCGACCAACTGGCTTCTTGGTTCCAACAGGGTCCCATTTCTTACCAGTACATCGGCTACCTCGTTGCCATTTATCCTTGTGTGCCCAGAAATCCATGTAAGTGAGACCTTATTTGCAGTCGCTAACTCAGTTATGGCCTGCATGCAGTCCCACACCACCGATGATGTTGTGGTGCAACTCACGAGAGCCCCATTGGCCGCGTGACTGTCAGTGAGAATATAATTTTCACTGTTGGTCACTCTGTTTTCTGTCAGGTGCGTGGCACACCTGAGTATGGCATAGACCTTGGCCTGAAAAACCGAGGCGTATTCTCCCAGAGGTATGCTTTTCCTGTGGTTGCAGGATGCTTCAAACATTTCACTCCTGTGCTGGTCAATGTTATTTTCTTCAACCAGTCTTCTCTGGTTCGTATTTTTGTTTTATAGTATTTTCCTATCAAGGTCTTTTTTGGAATCTTGTCCGATTTTATTGTGAAGGGGTGTGTGCGGAGGGCCTCGATCTTGGTGTGACCAATCCAAAAAGAAACAATTATTTAAGGCTTTGCATAACTATATCTCAACAAGAAATAGTTAACTTGATTCTATCCATGCAAAGACGTTGTAGAGGCGTAATAAATAATCTAGAACACACAACCTATATATTTACTCTTTTTTTTATTAAGATTGAATTTAAATTTGAGTTTTACTATTTTAGGTTATTTTTAAATTTTTTTTTATTGCATAGTGGTTTAAGTTAATTTTATCAAAACTAACTTGTTTTTATTTATCAACTGTAAAACCTCAATTTTTTTAAAAATTTCCAGCAGAATAGGATATCTTTATATTATTTCCCTGTGTGTTTAATAATATTTTAATATATATTGATCCGATGGAGTTACTTAAAAGAATTCCCAAAAAGTTCCAACACAACTCCCCGTTAGCAAAGCAACAAAGTTAACTGCCGGTAACAGAAGAGAAGGGGGAGGAGGGAAGAAAGTTGTAGTTGCAGGAGCCGCAGAAGGAACGAAGCAGGTAATAGCGGAAACTTCGACAGCGCTCATTTTATCGCTCGGCGCCCGACCGGATGCGACGTTGACTCACCCTCATCTCCCCACACTCCAACCGACGTTTATTCGCTTCCTGCAGTCTTGCGCGTTGCTCCTGCTGATGCATAATTATTATCAGGATCCTGAATTCAATAGTTCGTTACGTTGAAATCAGTAACTCATTTATAGAAAACATTCTCGTCTAAACTTATCGACTTCACAGTTTAAAGAATAATTAACGATTTAATCTGAAGTAAATAAAAACATTTTAAAAAAATATTCAAATAAAATTATAGTCAAGTTAACTTATGGCATGTTCGTAAGTGTCGTGCAAAAGGTTTTAAAAGGCAGTAATGGCGAGTTGAGTACAGCGATTTCTTGTGGTGGGAAAGTCTAGCCTTGGGATAGTGTCCTTCGTAACAATTTGTAAAAAAAAGTAAAGTACAGGAATCATCGAAATTATGTAAAATATAACTTTTATTAAAAAATACTATTTCATTTGCACTTCAGCCGGAAGTATTTGCATTTTAACGATGATTTTGACCTTTTTGCAACTCATCGTCTCCCCATTAAATTAGACAGTTAAAATCCTATTCGGTAATCGATTAATCGAACAGTTGAAAAAATCACTCACGAAAATCCCCGTAAATCATTTTAAAAGGGGCAGCAATAATCGAGGGTATAAAGAAGGTGATTAACAGCTGGCTATAAATAAGTTTTTATGTATGTATATCTGATGACCACGTGCAGGCTTCCTATTAAAAATCAACCCCGGGAAAAGACACGGCCGCAGCTCGCGTTTCACGGATTTTTTTATGCATAAAACCACCTGCCCCATTATTATTACCAAAAAAAAAGATAATTGCAATGTATTGATTAGTTTTTCATCGCCCATTTATAAAAGGGCGCTGCGCACATATTCAAACAACTGTAGTAATTTACTGTATTTTCACGTAACATTTATATTAATTATTTGTTTTATTCAAGTAGAGCTAAATTGATAAATTTTTTAAAAGAACCAATAAAAACAAACTGTTCTCGCTATCAAATTTATTGCGACAAACATCAAATTTGTTTTTGAATTTCAAACTTGCCAAGTCTTTTTCGTTCTCTATAGAGTACTCTGCCAGCGGTCTCTCTACTGGCAAATTATGCCCGAGCTCAGCCGTAGAGGGTAGAAGAAAAAAAAATAAATAAAAGTGAGCCGCGCCACCGACTTAGAAGGTTCAAGCCGGAAACCCCTAGGTCTTATAGGCACTAGCAGAGCCACACGATAAACAACTAAGATTATGGTGAACCAAATAAATGAAATTATAGCAAAAATATATTAGATACTTTACTCCTACAATAAATCAAAGTACACAGTTCAATAATAAACTTATAACAAATATAGTCAAAATCAACAGCTAACAATAAATCAAAAATCCAAAGTTTACGATTCCATAAAATAACCAAAACAAAAGTAAGAGTAACAAACTTTACCAAGTTACCAAAAAAAAAAAACGTATACAAGTCAACTTTTTAATAATACTTAATCAAACGTTCACATAAGGCTGCTAATTTAGTCATGTTTTTACCATTTACATAAAGATTTACACTGTTAAAACAATCGAGCTTATTTAAAAATATTTCTTTTTACAATGGCTGTCCTTCAAAATATCAATATTGTAGGATATTTACAAATAAGTATAAAGAAAACATTTTTACTTGGACACAAAGAACTATTGAGAAGATTACTTTAATCAAAGTTCAGCCTTGGCATATTATCCAATGCAATAAATAGTTTTCAACAATGTACCATATTAATAAATTAAAACAAAACTTAATCGTGGTGTCAAAAACAAATCACGTCGTTTAAATATTCTAAAATAAATTACTTGTAACCTTTGGGTATACGAATTCACTACTCCTGTGGCCGGTTTGATTATGGAACGGCACCTGCTAATTAACAATGGCTTCCCTCAATCAAATCCCGCATGCGGTTATTTTAACTGGACACCAAAATCCAAAATATCAACAACAAAGGTAAGATAGAATGGTCAAGTTAAAAATTAAATGGCTTTTCTTCAAAATCCAATTAAGATGGCCCAATTACAGCCAGATATGAAAGAAAAACCGTAGAGGTTCTGCACACTTGCCAATATCACACCGTCCCAAAAATTCTCACCACACCACTCCCCAGACTGCCACCAAAACGACTGACACTACTTCCCAGGCCGGATATCAAGAAAAATGACACGGAACCGACGTCAACCAACAATATTCGCAAATCTATGTTCCACACTCAGAATCGCGCTTGTCCGTGTTGATAGCCAGCCCCATCCACACAGAAATGCAAACCAAACAATAATATAACCGACAACACACAACAATCGAGGCCAAAAACCAAAGCAAAATCTAATAACGAAAACCCCCACTCAATCTCCATCGATTAACAAAAATGCCACAGCCATTAACAATCGAATCCTATCACAACAAGGTATGCAACACTATTTACAACGAATGATATATTTAAATTACAACAAAATACAGTACGCGACACTATTTACGAGTACCTGAGGAATACAAAACTATCAGAGACCCAATTATAATGGAACTGTAGAAGGGAAAAAATAGGCACGTTACAAACTGTCAAAGCTGATTGACAATGAAGTTTGCTGTTTTTCATTCATAAAGTAAACTGAACATGAATCGGTTTGGAAGTTACAATATTTATATTTTCTCGACAAAGAGTGTAAAATAAAGTGCTCCGCCCAATATGAAAAGTCCAAAGCAATTTGAAGAATTCGGGAATACAACTACACACACATAAATAATCTAAAGTTATATCTACTTAATTAAATAATATTAAGTTAGTTTCTTAAATATATTGTTTTTTATTCCTCATTGTATGTTACAGTAATTTATTATGTTTTTACTTTAGCACAAAAAGAAGTTTAACGAGAACATTTTAAAAAATATATTTTTTATATTTTTCTATATTTTATCGGTTTCAGACACTAAAGAAATGGGTTAGTACTGATTTTAGTTCGAAGTAAATTACATAAAATTTAATAAACATGAAAAAGTTTCATTTAAACCGTGAACAAATGCCGAGAGCTATTGGCATGCTAGAAAAAGTCGCTCGACAAACAGATGTTTCGCAAGCATTTGTATATCTTAAAACGTAATTGACCGCTTAAATTCCTTTTATGTAAAAACTAAAGATGTATCGGAAAAACGCACAGAACGCACGAGATGTACAACCAATAATAAAAATCGTTTTTTGTAATTAGATGCAAGAAGGAACCGTACAGTAATGACACCTTAGCTAAAAATTGATGCTGTTGCAAACAAATAGAATATCGGTTATTCTTTTATTTAGTATCTTCCAAACTCCCGTTAAAGACGGCGTTAAATTCCTATTCATTCACCGATCGAAGAGATCGATTTTTCTAGTATTCGGAGTATCTTCCAAATGTCCGGTAAAGACAGTCGATAATTTCATTCACAGCGATCGGTCTTTCCTGATTATCCACTGCATCGAATTATTTCGGTGTTTCTTATTTCTTTCAAGTCATCCAAGTTAGTAAGGATGAAGTTACGTAAAAGTGCAATTTATTAGTGGTACAAGCGCATAGGGTATTTTAAAGAGAGAAATATACAGTGTTTAAAAAAACTTTAAATAAACCAGCGATCTGTGATTTAAACCAGTTCACGATTATCGAAGTAAAGTATAATTTTCCCGTGTACGGAAAAATGATTTGCAACCACTTCTACGAACATTTAAATGAAGTACAGGAGGTTCATTTTTATAGAAAAGGTGTAGTAGGTTCGCGCAATATCTTTATAAATTATAGCCCATGTGTTACTCTGATGTATAAGCTACATTATTCTAAAGTTTCATTAAAATCCATTCTGTAGTTTTCGCGTCAAATAGTAACAAACATACATATACATATATACACATACATATATATATATATATATATGTATATATATATATATATGTATATATATATATGTATATACATATACTCACATACATACATATACTTTATAATAGTAGTAGGATAGTCTGAAAGTTACTCTACTATGTAAGCTTATTATTATTATTATTGTAATACAGCAGAATTATGTTTTTGTTTAACTTACTTTAAATGTTTTTTTTCTTTTATTTTTATCTTTAGTTGTTTTTAGATAATAAAATAAGAATTGTATACATAGGTAGGTATAAAATTGTTAATTATTAAATTGGGATTTATTCCTGTTTAGAGATTAAACATTTTTTTTTTATACTGCATGACCACATGTTGTGGCAATAGAGGCTAGCTGTCTTGATGATTATTTTATATTATTGAATAATTTTTCCAAATACCATACGAATTTTTTTTCAGAATACTTTAAAGCCATGCAAATTTCGCTCAACAAAGTGGCAATTAGGATAACTTTGTTTCGTAAAAGTTTAAACTTAAATGGCATTTTCTTAAAAATCCACCTTTGCCATTAGTGTAGTAGTCGCACACAGAAAATAAAATTAAAATAGATAGTCTGGCATTAAGAAAATATCTTGGGAATGCAGACCGACGACGACGACCGTCACTAGTAAATAGGAGCTCTTCTAAATACATGTAATATGGGTGTGTTGCGTGTCAACCCCCCATATTCTCGACGAGGTATACAATACAAAAGACCTGACTGATATTATTACATTTAAGACTTGTAAGCTGGGATCCGAGATCTCCCCGTATTCGGCGGTAAGCAATTGCACTTAAAAAATACATTTCGCGATTGCTTTTATCTGTTATAATGTCGGAAATGCTATAAAAAAACTCCATACATTCTTTAATAGTAAATAAAAAGAGTTGGAAATAAACATACACGTTTTTATTTTAAACTTATAACGAAGCAAAGGAGGAGAAGACGCGAATGTTTAAACGTTTTAAGACGCACAAGGTTCCACCTCAAAATTCGTAAATAGCTACAAAAATGAGTTATTTTTTTAAACAATATTTTGTATTTTACTGTGCTAGTAATTCCCAATAGTCCATCTCAGAAATTAATGTTTATACACACTAAACTGTTGTGGCTAAGAATCACTGAGTTTTAACTGTCACTCTTCACACAAGTTCAAAAGATTTGGTGCGTCTGAACCTGCGGATTAGGTCTTGATTGTCTAGAAGTCCTAACATTTCGCTGTTTATAAGATTATAAGGTCGTTTTTCGTGACCACTAGCAATCTTCTTTATTTCTTCTTTAACTATTTCAATGTGGAGTTCCCGATGTAGGTCTTTTATTGAACTCAACAAGGGGCGTTGACTATACTTCTTAGTACTCGGTTTTGAACTTTTTGACAAGCATAAATAATTACTCTCACTAGTAGAGCCCCATTGTTACCCTTTACTGGTTTAAAGATTTGTTTGTATACCATCACCTTGTTTTTTATTGTAAGTTGTGAGATTCTTCCTAGAAATAAATACAGCTTTTTATATTTTAGTTTTCTCCGTTTTCTATTCAATATGTTGTTTCTGCCACTTTAGTTTGATATCTAGATGCAGTCCCAAGTATTTAACTGCTTACTTATAGGAGATAATATTATTTTTAGAATAACTGAGTTGTTTAATTTTATGTAAGTAAAATTGATATGGACAGATTTCTCTTTATTAATTTTGATGCGTCATTTGCTAGTTCATTTTATTCTTTGAATTTTGGAGATTATTTACCGTCTCTTCAAATGAGTCTCCAATAGTATTAATTGCAGTATGCAAATGTGGCCAATTTACCGTTTTCCGTAACAGGGATATCTTACTCCCACACTGCTTTGCGGTACCCTGCTTGATCAACCGTAGTTCTACGTATTCGCTTTCTTGTTTAATCCTGAAGGTTCTCTCTTGATCTAACCTCCATAAGGGTGTAGTGACATCATGTCACGACTCTTTGAATGAGCTGCTTCCAGGACTCCCTATCTTGGGCATGATGAACAGCTTCGTACATATTCTCCCCAGTTAAAGTTTTAAGTTGGTCTATCCATCGTGATGGTGAGCGTCCCCTAGGTCCTTCGATGATTAATTTTTTCATTCCCTCTGCTCTCCTGGTAATGTGTCCAAAATATTTGAGGTACTGTTTACTGACAATGATCGACAATCTTGTTTGTATGTCCAGTTGTCTTAGAATCTATTCATTGGTAAGGCGAGCAGTCCATGGTATTCGAAGGAGCCGTCCATAGCACCACATTTCCAATGAATCAATTTTTCGTCGATCTGCTATTTTTATTGTCCAAGTCTCTGCTGCATATGTCGCAAACATGAGTGATTGGATTGGATCTCTCTTATGACATACTCGCTGTAAATGTTAAAGAGGAGATGAGACAGAAGCTGTTGGAAACTCTTCTGAGAGGTTATCATATGAGTGTACTAGCTGAACATAATAAGCAGGATTTTTAGTAACAAGCCTTTGTGCCACACTTTATTAAATGCTTTTGCAATGACTACAAAAATGACTTGAATTTAAAAATTTTTTTATTGAAATAATCCTTAACCCAACCCACTACTGATACTACTCCCAGGGTTATTAAAAGCGTAATAGACTTTTTGCCTCGTCGACAACAAAGTGTTCATGTCCTCTGCCTCTTCTTCAGTGATGTTGATTTGGTCCAATCTGATCTTTACATCTTAATATAGGGCGATCTATTCTTTATGTACCTAACTTAATCTAAATTAATGATTAAAATGTGTGTATAGAGTGGATTTGTATTTATTTTTAATTAGTGTGTTAAGCAAAAAATGCCAATTTTATACTATTTTTGTTCCGTTGCTACTTGAAAATAAAACGTCACGTGAGTGAAATGCCATTATACATTTAGTGCAGTTGAATGTTAACATTACCCACTCAGAGCGCCTATCCATTCTATTTAGCTTGTTCACACCGATTCTATCGATTAGAATAATTGTTTTGAGAAAAAAAAGATCAGTTAGTTGTATCGATTAATTTATTCTTATGTTTAATAAAAACTCGAATCTTCGAGTTGAAAAATTTCAGACACGACCTGCAACGCTAAAATGATAACACTTGCTGAATCTTAGCCGACGACCTATTGGCATTTTATTGTTTTTTTTACGAAACTCAATATTCAGGCAGCACAGGTACATGTAGAGGTGTCTTATTCGTGTTTCAGAAACGTGAAATATAATACAAAATCTCTTGTAAGATTTTAGTCGGAGATTGTAATAGGGCGCTTAACGGCTCGTGAAAGATCTGCAGCTTCTGAATATTTCAGGACCGGCTCAAATTAAACTTTTTATGCACTTTAAAGTATAAAAAAAAATATCACAAGACGATTCTTTTTTTGTTTTGTTGGTCAAATAAAGCAGCATTTTCGTTCGGATTTTTTTATTGATAGGAATAGGAAAACTCTGGTTTAACCCATTAACGCCCGAAACTATTTTTCGTCTAATATTTTATAATTTTTCATATTTTTGACTTTATATGAGTCTAAACTAACGACAACAAATATTTTTATTAAATGTCAATTTCCTAAAACCGAAATATATGCCGATACCAAATGGTATAACTGGGCGCCTATACTGCAATAAAATACAAAATAATTAAATTGTTTAAAAAACTTATTTATTTGTCACAAACATCAAAAAAATATTATTTTGTGTGATAGCTGGCAAAACAAGACACACAAAGACCTGCGCCACATTTAGAGAACAATGTTTTTTCAAAATTTTTGCATTCATCCCCGTTACAACGATGTATATTGCATTGATTAACATACTGGTTCGTACCATCATACCAAAAACCTGGTCGCAGAGTAAGGTAACAGACATTCTTGCAGGGCCTGGTGATTTTGCTTGTGTACCATAATGTATTAGGTACTCTTGAGCTAACTCCCTTCTGAACTCTAAGTTTAATGTTTTATTGTAGTTCTGCCTGTATAAAAACCATGCGTTGTTTATTGCTGCATATTCTGCTATATTCTATAATTAGAAATGCATTTCTCCATTTGATCAGTTTCACCCATGTTATTGTTGTATTAATCAATGCAATCAGGACGACTAACCATTATATATTATTTTTCAGTTTGCGAATATCGTTTTACTGTACCTGCTATAAAGACTCCTGCGTTTATTGAGCATGTCACTTTGATTTGCCATATCATCATCTCCGTATGCTATATCTCAAGCCTTGTATAATGATAATCCACGTCTAAAAAAATAATTCAATATAACAATAAAAATAATAACTAAAGCACCCAGTGATACCATACTGTATCATCGTATTTTATGTGCTGTATTGAAATGCAGGCTATCTTTTCTAGCAAGTGCAAGTTGTTGATGTGACTCTCTCGAAAAAAGTGGCTGATAGTTCTCTTTCAAAAGAAGTCGTTGATGTTTCACTAACGAAGGTGAACGTTATTAAGATGTCTCGAAACTTACAAGAAACCACGTACATACTTTTAGTCTCGATGTAAAATACACTATTGTGTAAAATTAAGTAAATGTTAAATAAAAATATCTCTTTCTCGCATAGTTACCCATTTTGGACTCGCAAGATAATAATTGACTTAGACTTTCTCTGTTTCCCGTTCTTACGTTTTTGTTATATTAAAAAAAAGGGATAAAAATAAGTTGTTTTATTGAACTGCGATCTAAAATATAAAATAAGAAAAGTGCAAAAAATAAAAGACTCTTTACATAGTGAACCAGCTAAACATATGGAGATTTGAAACGTCTATGATGGTGTGTTATATTGACTGAAAATAACATAAAAAAGCTATGCGCAAGATGGGTGACAAGATTACTTACAATAAAACAAAAACAAAGTAGTGAGGATGTTTCAATCGAGTATTTGGCGAAGTTTTACAGCAACAAAGTTGAGTTTTTAACATGGTTTTTTAAACATGGATCCATCACTTCCCACCTGATGCGAAGGCGTCAGTTTTTGGAATGCACGTGAGAAAATTGTTGTTAATAATTTCAGAAAAGAAAAACAATCAACGCTGAGTATTATGCAAGCTAATTTTAGCATTTGAGTGATAAAATTTGGGAAAAAGTAAGTTTTATTTCATCAATACAATACAGTTCACACATCCGTTACCGCGATGACCAAAATCAATGAGTCAAAGTTCGAGTTAAGCACCCTATTTGTCAGTTGTCTGTCTTCAAATTTAAAAAATGGCTCGGAGATAAAATATTTGCAACAATAAAAAGGTGGAGTCAGAGATTGATGGCTTTTTTTAGGATCTGCACGATCCTCACTATAAACATGGTATCGAAGCTTTTAAACATCACTAGGAAAAGTGTATCGAGCAAATAGTGACTATATAGGGCAATGAAGATATTTTTTCTTAAAACTTTTGTGTTTTGTGCTAGACGGGTACTTCTGGGACTATCCCAATAATACTTGAAATTAAAATTTTAGTATTTGGAGCAAAATCCATAAATTGGTAAGGAAAACTTTGATAAAAATAATAATAGAAGAATTAAACTTTTTTATTATTAAATGTTGAGACTGAACTAATATTTTTTTCCATTGACAAATTCTTTTCGAAATACTAATAAATTAATACAAGTCGTGGGAGGTTTCTATTCTTCATATTTTTTTTAGTTTTGTTTTTTATATATTTTGCATACGAAAAAATAATAAAAAAATAAACCCACAAAACGAAGTTAGTAAATGCTGTTTTAATATTCATTAAATGAATTTACCAACTAAGACTTAATTTGTTTTTAAAATTAATTTTATATTTTATAATTTCCGTTGAGAATTGCAGTTAATACATTAATATTGTTTTTCCGTTGTCGTAACTATGCAATATGTTTATTGTTTTTATGGGATGATCCCAGTGTTTACCGTACCATATAATGATGTATATAATTTACTTTGAAATATAACCAAGGGTAAAATGAAAATACTTTTTATTCTTTGACTTTATTTCAGGCTACATTATCCTGCATAATAAACTCATTTGCTGGTATTTATCCTACAATGAAAAACTTAATTCGTAATGTTGACTCTAGTTTTCATATATATAGTAGGAAAATAGTTGCAATTTCTTTAAATTGTGCAAATATATTTGTTTTATTCATTCAATTCCACGCTTCTTGCGTACACGTAATCCTCAAGACAACGTTATTTTCAGTAGATACTAACTTGTAAAAAAGTAAGGGTTCATATGAATAAATAAATACATTAGAATATTAAAGATTTTTCACAGTTCTTTTTCTTGTGGTAGTTTTTTTATAACAAATCTTGAAAAGTCAAAAATTTGGAAAAAAAGAAAGAATTATCAAATATTACGAAAGTGTTATCTTAAGCTTTTTTTTTTTAATGAAAATGGTCGCAAAAAGGGTGGACCTATCGTGTGGGTCGCGGACGGCCCCCGCACTACGACTATTAGAAGGGGAAGAGATTATAGAAAGGAAATGATTCTGAACCCGCTTTTTGAAAAGTTGCAGGTCGTAGTTCTCTGGAAAAACTGATTTTGGAAGCTTGTTCCATTCCGTAGCAGCCCTGTAAAAGAAGGATTCTTGATGGAGATTGGTCCTTGTAGTGTCAATCTGCATTGTGTAAGACTGATTAATTTTTTTCGAACGATTCTCAACCAATCGGAACGTCCAAATGAGCTAAGCTACCTCGTATCATTTCAAATATACTTGGATATACATCGAGTAGCTCCACCAATCATAAATTCAGAAATATTCGAATTTTCATAGTAACCAGTTCATAATTGGTATTTATAAACAATGAACATCAAAAATATTTGACGTTTATTTTATGATTGTCAGAAAATAAGTCGATTCGGTAATTTATCATTAAAAGTGATGGACGACTGTGCTCAAAACAATGAGCCTCATAATACATTGAAAACAAAAAAGTACGTATGGAAACAGTTTGGCACCAGGCATTGTTAAGTAAATTATCTGCCTACGGTCTCCCAACTAAACTGCGCCAATGGCTCTAGAGCTTCATGCAAGATAGCTCCTTACATGTGGCAGTTGACGGTATTTCTTCTGATGCGTTTAAAACCAATGCCGGGGTCCCCCGGGGTTCCATCATGTCCCCCATCTTATTTCTTTTACACATCAACAACCTCTGGAAAACCACCACGGACCCCATTTACAGTTTCGCAGACGATAGCACACTTGTCTCAACTTTCACATCCTATCGATCACTTTCGGTGAATGATACAAATAGACTCAGGCAGGAACAGGTTGATTCCATCAATAAAGATCTTAAAGCAATCGTCGAGTGGGGAACCAACAATCTTGTTCAGTTCAACGCCCAAAAAACACAAACTGCCACGTTTTCCAAGAAAGTGAATTCCTCAAATCATCCCATCACAATGTCCGCAAATACGCTTGAACCAAGTCCCTCCATCTCGATTTTGGGAGTCACGGTGTCCAATAATATGTCTTGGCATGACCATCGCAAAGTCGGCAAGTCATAGGCTAGGTTTTCTGTGGAAAGCCAGAAAGTTTTTTACTCCTGATCAACTGTTAATGACGTACAAGGCTCAAATCCGACCTCTACTGCAGTATTGCTCGCACATTTGGGGTTCAGCACCAAGGAATTCTCTTCGTCTTCTAGATTCCATTCAGAAAAGATCCATTCGCTTGATAAACAGCTCAACTCTCACAGATACCCTTCACCCTCTAGAACATAGAAGAAGAGTTGCAGACCAGTCATTGCTCTACAGATATTTCCATGGTAGATGCTCCAGAGAAATAAAAACTCTTGTACCACCATTGGCCACATTCGGCCGAAGAACTCGGCACGCTGATCAGTCTCACCCATTTACTCTCAAGATTGACACTACAAGGACCAATCTTCATCAAGAATCCTTCTTTTACAGTGCTGCTACGGAATGGAATAAACTTCCAAAATCGGTTTTTCCAGAGAACTATGACCTGCAACTTTTTAAAAAGCGTGTCCACAATCATTTCCTTTCTATAATTCCTTCCCCTTCTAATAGTCGCAGTACGGCAAAGCAGATACAAGAAAAATATATGAAGAAATTCAACAAACTAATTGACCCATTTTCCAGTCCAATATTTTAATAGCACGAAACGCGAGAAATTCAAAAAGAAAGGAGCTCCAATCCTTACCGATATGAGGAAGGTCAGTGTATCAGCATTCACAGACAATGAGTATGAAGCAATGATCAAAGCTCAGGATGAAAATATACGAGAAGGGTTGCAAATAAAAAATTTCTTAATGGCCTCTGTAAGACTTGCTTAGAGAGGAAATGAAGAAGCATCATGCTTGACCCACTATTTTTAAAAGGAAACTGAAAATCTTAGTTCTCCAACTGGTACGATACAGTATAATCCCATTTTCACAAAAACAACGCAGGGTGGAGCAGAATCATTTATTTCTGACAGTGAATCCATACTGGAAAAAGCAAAAAAGCTTGGCTGGTACAAAAATACGCCAATTGGAGTAAATGAAATTTCCAAATGGACCAAAAAGTCTGCAGAATTGGCCGGTTTAGATATCACAAACAATAAAAAATTTTAAATCATTCTCACCGAGCAACTGCCGTTTCACAATTGGCAAAAGCAGGTGTATCGGAACAAGAACTGATTAAAATTACAGGGCACGGTAATAGTAATTCTATAAAACCGTATCTACAATTAGATCAAGAGCATCACGAACATATAATAAATCAGATGAAAACCAAACTAAGACACTCTTGGATCTAGTAGCAACGTCGAAATGTCCAGCACATCAGCAACCAATAGCCACGTTGGAGTTTCCAGCTCAGAAAATACCACGAATAAAAAAAATGCTGTTTATAATAATTGTAATTTTTATGGCACCAATATGTATTTCCATTAATAAATTGTGTATGTTATTCAAATCTACTCAAAAATAATCGTATCGAATACAATTCGTACTTCAAAATATTAAAGGTTATACATCTCAAACTCCCTGCACAATTACAAATCGTGTCAGTTTAACAGAATTAATCTCCCGCTTCGTGGTCGGCTTATTTCAACTGTCAAACTGACACTCTTTGAAATTATGCAAAATGTTATCGATGTATAACCCGAATATTTTGAAGCACTTATGGTATTACAACTGAAAACACTGCGCAAATCATAAATTTTAAAAAACGTCAATAGGTACGAAATTTAAAAAATTTAATTTATATAATTTAACCAGCTACTTTTTTTCGCCGATAATAACAGTGAATTATAATTTTTTAGGCCGGTCCTGTCAGAAAGATGAACGGTCACTACGTGAATTCTCTGCAGCATTAACATAACAGCGATCAAGATAATGTTGCGATTTATTCTTCCGATGAAAATTTGTCAAAAATCAATTTCGATAATTAATAGGCTGAAATTTCCATAATAAATGTTTCTCCCAGTAGATTATTTCGTATGACAACAGCTTTAAAATTTCGCAAGAAAACCACATCTAAGAAAATAATTACTGATGTAAAAACAAAAATGGCGCTGGTACTGGAAGTGAGATTTTGAAATTGATGGTAACTCAAGGCATTGAACAAAATTTCTATATTTATTTAATCTTTTTTTTAATTTACTCTACATCAAAATGAAAAAACACAAAGTCGATTGTAGTTTTAAGCATGATAATACAAATTCAGCATAGCATATTACTCTGATTTTTTGTCCCCCATCCGTTATCCTAAATCCAGATTGGAGTACTTAAAAAAAAATGCGACCCAATTCCTATATTCGCGGCTAAAGATTTCTTTATTCGCGAATCTAATCGGTACATACATATTAAAAAAAAGCATTCCAATAGGTATCCAACCCAATATCCTCAATATCGTCAAATAGTTTAGTAAAATAGACCTTATTACTATTATGCCTAAAGTATCCTGATATGCATGATATGGAATGCTGAAAGAAATTTGACATAGCAAAATGCATCGTAAACATAAAAGAATCATTGGAAGAACTGAAGCCAAACACATTGAAATCATGCTGGAAAAAACTATGGCCTGCTCTGACTGCGGAAAATGACGAAGAATCTGTGCAAATTCAAACTTTGACAGCAAACATAGCCGAAATTGCGAATGCAATAGGACAAGATGGGTTCGATCAGATAGAATCAAGTGACATTTAGGAATTGCTTGAATCACAAGATGAAGATTTGACTGAAACCGACTTGGAGGAAATGTTTAATTTACAGCCCATTGAAGAAGAGTCTTCAACAAGCACTGGAAATGTGACATTTAATTTGAAAAATCTTGGTAAAGGTTTAAGAATGGCAAAAAAGCTTTGTGATTTCTTTATGAAAATTGATCCGTCTATGGAACGAAGTCTTATTTTTAAGAGGCAAATTGCTAACCCCACTGCTGAGTATTAGTCTGAATTGAAGGAGCTTTTAAAAACTGCCAAGCAAGAAAAAATTACAAAATTCATTAAACCGTTGTCTAAGCCTGAAGATAATTAATCAATATGGTCAAAAACTTCAATTAAATTGATTTTTTTATATATTTGTTTTTTATTTTGTCACCTAGGAACGTATCCCCTATAATCCCATATAAATTACCGTTCCATATTCACGGTTTCTGTATTCGCGGCATATTTACGGAACATATACCCCGCGAATAAAGAGCTTTTGCTGTATGTTTTTTTTATACCCTACACAATTCTGATCCAGTTAAGAAACTTTACAAAAAGGACCACGAGGATTAAATAAGCTCCAATTAATAAATAATTAACTTACTCTTAACAGCAATAGTTTTTATTTTATTTTTTTCTCTTTCATCTGAATCCCATGATCCGTAAACGAGAAGAAGTCGAGAGCAAAAGCTTTATAAAACCAAAATAATAATTACCCACATATTCTATTCCCTTCGGTAGCGGGTAGATACTCAGTTATGATCCCGATAATTAATAGATCTACTTCAGGGACGCGACCTTGCCCACGCGAGCCTTGGCTTATCTCCCAAGACCATACGGGGGAAACCATTGGCCCATACCATTTTCCAGTCCAAACCTTATCATATCCCTAACACATTCCTAACCCTGGCGTAGGGCAGCAGCTACGTCAGTACCGGGTTAAGACCATTGAAGATTGACTTCCCTAAGGGCTTGATACCGGATATTCACAGGCGACAATCATATCTAGATTGAAACGGCTGCGATCAAGCAGGCAAACGGAAAACCACTTGATTACTTATTCCAGAGAACGTAATTAACGTCTCTACATCCTTACGTAATACGTCAAATTACTGAGAAAGCCATTGAGTTCAATAAAGTAGCCTTCACGTGTTTCATTGACCTAACCCAGGCATTCGATAGGGTACGGTTAACAGACGTCTTGGCCCTACTACAAAAGAGAAGAATTCATCCGAATGTAATAAAGACCATCGAAGAATTGAACAAGAACAACTACACATATGTAAGAACTGCAAATAAGCTAAGCAATAAAATACCTATGACAACCGGAATCAGGCAAGGAGATAGCCTAAGCCCAATCCTATTTAACATCATCATGGATGAAATTATAAATGAAGTCAAAGTAACTGGGAGAGGATATCGAATGGGAGATAAAGAAATAAAAATCATATGCTACGCTGATGATGCTGTAATCGTATCGGAAGACGAGGACAACCTACAGAGACTCTTACACAAGTTCCAAAAAACAGCTGAAGAATTCAATATGCAAATATCCGTCAAGAAAACCAAATCGCTAACAATATCCAAAGAACCGAGAAGATGTAAACTCGCAATCTATGAGCAGAGTGTAGAACAAGTGATGTCCTTTAAATATTTAGGAGCTAATATAACTAGCACTAGAAATATTAAGGAGGAAGTAAAAGCTCAAACAACAAAGGCATCTCTAATCTCAGGATTCTTGAGAGACATAATCTGGAGAAATAAACACATGAGTACCAGAAGTAAGGTCAGAATATATAAGACATTTGTAAGACCGATTATGACATACGCGATAGAGACCAGAGCGGAGAACACGACTACAAAGCGACTTCTTAGATCTACGGAAATGCGAATTCTTAGATCGATAACTGGCTATACCTTACTTGACCATAAAAGAAGCGAAGAGATAAGGGAAATATGTAAAGTCCAAGACATAGTAAGATGGGCAAGAAACCGAAGAAGAGAATGGAGAGACCATGTTAGCAGAATGCCAAACGACCGGCTGGCAAAAATTGTGAGAGAGAAGCGGCCCAACACACCACGCCCAACTGGACGCCCACCAAAAAGATGGTATGATAGCTGGTCTTCATCGTCCCAATTGTTTTTGGGCAACCTTTGAGGCAAACACAGGACGTAGTCCTAACATAAGAAGAAGAAGAAGACATCCTTACGAAGGATAAAGGACAGAGGAGGAGGATTCTATTCCCTCGCTCAAAAAATTTGTATTCAAAAATGATGTTCCTAACGGTCTGCGAATTGTCGGATCAATATTCTTAATATTTCGTGACTAGGTCTGTATTTTTATGATATTATCTTCATCCAGGTATTATTCTTTAATTGTCGTCGGTAAATATTACTATTCCCGCTACCGAAGTTAGGGTCGGGTGGTAGGCTTTTGTTTCGTTTAAGGGTGAATACACTTAGAGAGATAATGTCAGAATGAAGTATCGTAACGACAGGTTGGGTTCGGAATTTAAAAAAGTAGCATTATTATTACCAACTTACATTAAGATAAAACGATAAAACAATAATGAAATGTTATAGTTCACCTCAGAATTTACTTTTTAATCACACAAATAAAATAGCTAAATAAGAGTCATATTTTTTATAAAAAGTTACTTGGAAATTTTCTTGTCTTTAATAACAAATATTTCGGGAATTTTATTAAATAAATCAACCTTTACCTTTGTTCTAAATTATGATCTACTGCTCGACTCCATCAGGAAGAAGGCTGTTCGTCTCATCGATATTTCAGCCTTACTAATTCTTTTACAGTCCTTTTTAATGACTAGAATGCTCATATACTGAAAGTCTTCCGAAATTTCAATCTAATTCAGCATACATTTATTACTATCATGGGCGATATATTAAACAAGATTAAACTTAGGACATATAAGCCAACTAAAGTTCGCGCATGCGTGTTACCCAGCACACCTACACAAAATCCAAATCTAGATTGTATTACCTGCAATGAGATTAGGGACTTATATATTTCAATTATAGGAAAAATGAACGACATTCAAACAATTTTATGCATAACCTTCTATAGCTGAAGGTTGAGCACTCATACAATTTCATGAACTTACTATCGTTAAATATTAGAAGTATTTTCAATGTTTTGCTACTCTTCGTATTTGAAACCAAAAATAATTTATAATTATTTTTATTTTTTTTAGCTTAACGTTACCATTAATGTCTTTCCTATTACCCAACTCCACTGTGTTCCACCTTGTATTCGTCTTTGAAAAAATGACCTGAACGACCCCTGGGCGAGAAGAGAGTGATCCTTGTGATACAATCCTTTTATGGTTAGGTTAAAAAGAGTTGTAACCCTTAAGAATGTGACTTATTTTTCATTGCAAAATAATTTCTTATAAAAAGAAAAGAACAATTTGGACATTTTCTTAATTAGTTTCTGGCTGATAGGGCTAAAACCCTAAAGCCAAAAATGGTTATTTCTACAATAAATATGCTCCTTTATCTTTAATAGACAAAAATTTAGTCTGTCCTTGCAGTACATTAAATTAATAGTCACAGTAAATTTTTGAAATAAACAAGTCAGAAGAATGGAATTTATATTCAACAAAAGGTTATTTCCTTAACAATACTTTGGTGCCTGTATTTGATAATAATATTTCATTAATACAACATTCACCATTGATACATGGTTCTCTGCAACGTTTCAACATTAGATCTTCTAAAGACAGCAGTAACTCAGAAAAACATCTGTACTACGGTGCAGATTAATTTTTGTCACTTATAGCGAAATTAAAATATCCTTCGTTATTTAACGATTGCAATAAAACATGTTATGCATGATTCCCTGAAAATCAAAGGGATGAAAATAAATGTGAGCAAAACGAAAGTAATGGTTTTTGAAAGAGAAGAAAGCATGACAAACTGTGGGGTTTCGATTGAGGAAGAAAGAGTGGAACAAGTTAATGAATTTGTGTACTTGGGTTCAAAATTTACTAGAGATGGAAAGTATGACAGTGACATTGAGAGAAGGGTGTTGGCAGGAAAACAAATGAATGGGGCACTGCATAACTTTATGAATAGCCAGAAAGTGTCAAAAAAGGCACGTCTGGCGGTGCATAGAGGTGTGTTGGTTCCTACACTTATGTATGGTAGTGAATGTTGGGTTTGGCAGAAGAAGCATGAAAATAGGATTAATGCTGCGGAGAAGAGTAGTCTGAGAAGTATAGCCGGAGTGACTCGGTTGGATAAAGTTAAGAATATTGATATAAAAAAACGCTGTGGTGTAAAAGAAGATGTGGTCAAAAATATAGATAAAGGAATGCTTAGATGGTTTGGACACGTAGAAAGGATGTATGAAGGAAGATTGACGAAACAAATTTATAAGGCGAGTGTGAATGGGCAAATCGGTAGAGGTCGACCTCGGAGAACATATCTCGATCAAATCAACATTGTTGGGCCAGGTCAAGAGTACCAACAACCGAAGAGCATGTATGAGAGCACTGATGAAAGTAGAGGAAGCAAAAGATGTGTGTACGAACCGTAGCAAGTGGAAGGAAGTGGTCTCTGCCTACCCCTATGGGAAAAAGGCGTGACTCTATGTATGTATGTATGTAATAAAACATCCTGCATAATTAAAATGTTTTGTTTAAAGTATTAAAAAATCTTATTTTGTCACACTTTCGCATAAATACAATACGGCAATGCAGAATATATTTAGTTAATTAATAATTCAATTTATAAATAATATAATTCTTAGTTTTAATAGAATGTTTTACTTGCTGAGAAATTAGTATTATTGTATATGTATTTAAAAGAAAAATATGTTTTCTGGTTAAAATACAGACATCAATAATCGGATAATCGAATTATAGCAATCGCCATTGTCTTTGTCTGAGCCAATTTGGAGTGGCAGCATTAGAATATCATGATGGTCAATCAAAAGCGAGCAGACAAGAAGTAAACGGGCATCAAGTTTGAAATTAGGGGTAGGCAAATAGCATACGTACAAGGGCTAGTGGACGTATTGTTTCGGCTCGTTGATTTTATTATTTTCACCTGGAATGAGCGCCGAACACTACCAGCTGGTCTCTCTCTCATCACGCCCCGTTTCCTCGAGCAATTTTGACCTTTCATTGGCGTGGGTATTATTAAAAGACGCATCCAAAACTACATTAATTTAATTAACTTTACTGTTTGTAAAAACGGTTTTTACATCTTAGTTTTTTGCCCTTAATCCTCCGCTCAAAATAAATTCTTATTTCGTTCAAATGAGGTTTTCACAACATTAATATTTATAAAACCCTTATTATCATAATTGTTTTACCAGTATTTACATCCCTGCGAAAAATTTGCTAAATCCTTTAATTATTTTTTACATCTTTTTAGAAAGTATTAACAAATTAACAATTTTCCAACGTGCTACTACTTCATATCTATATATCTAAGGGGACGTAAAAATTAAATAAAATAGTCGTACGCCTATGACATTTCACCTAACAATACTTTATCTGTTCTCGATTTCAGCGACCATATATCTCAGAATTGTGTACAGTTGGGGCAGTTTATTAGTCAGCAGAACCCTCGATAGACACCACTAATTTAACAAAATATGCTTTTGCCACAATAAATAAAAACGTGTAGCATTTATACCAAGGGTACGTCAAACAGTATTTATTTGAACACTAACTTTTTAAAAATAATTGCAAACGTCGACTTTAAATTTATATTTAGACTAAATTAAATTTTATGAATGAGAAAAATAACCATATCGTCAGCTTCAAACATTTTCAACGAACTAATTTTACGAATTTAATCTAGACGTGATATTCCAGATGTCAGTTCTAGTTTCGCTTTTTTAATAAACTGAGATAATAATCAATAGTCTTTCTCTGATTGACACTTGTCAACTATCCTGTCACTATTTTTTTTTTAATTCCACGTGATTTGAAAAAATACCATTAACGTTCTTTAACATCAAATTCTTAATTTTTCTAAGTAGGTACTTAATTTTTTAATAATTTTAATTTTGTAATGTTTTTTGTGGTAAGTACTTCTGATAAAGATCCAAAAAAAAACCGTCGAAGGCTCGAATTTAAGAAAAAAGATTAATTCTCCTCATAATTGCTGAAAATCCAAAAATATTAGGTCATTTAATTAGAATCAAAAATCTTTCATTCAAATAATTTTCTGTGTCAATATCCATCATATTGTTTGAGTTGTTAATGTTATAATGTTTTGTTTATAAATTATATTTATTCACAAATAATTTTAAAATTAATTTGCTGTACAAAGCAAGAAAGTGGTGACACGTTGAGTACCGTGGTCTTGAAGAAGTCCAAAGGTCTTGAAGAAGTCCGAAATAATTTGGACGAAACGTCGATAAATTTCCTTCGTAACACGATCCTATTCCGTTATTTTTTTCTCTGGTTTAGTGTTAAAATCTTCGTAATATTATTTAAAAATCATTTGGGCTTCTATATGGTTGTTTCAGTTTTTGACGAAAGTTTTTGTGGAATCCATACAGCTAGCGATGACAGGTGAACGTTAAAATCTTAGCCACCCACCATTTATAACTTCAATGGGCGGTGATGAGACCATCATTTCGGTATAAAGAAATATTACAACACATTTCTGTTTTTTAAACGATTTGGAATTACGAATATCGGTCAACTGTCAGTCCGTAGTTCAACATTAAAAATAACCGAAATTTAATCGCTAAATTTAAAGCTTTAATTAATTTTTCGTTGCCTAGGGCTATACTTACGAAAAAAAGATAAGTTCTCACAATTATTACAAGCGGTACTTAATAAAAAAAAAACGCTATAAAGTGTTTACATGTCAAAGGAAAACCATATTTAATTATTTAGTAAAAGAATATAGTCAGAAAGTTTCCTCTTACAGGCCTATCTCTCTTCTTCCTGTATTGTCAAAATTGTTCGAAAAATTGGTGCTTAAACGGCTAGAACCCCTAATAGAAGAGTATAATCTGATCAGTTCGGATTTAGAGAAAGCCAATTTACTATCGATCAGGTCCACAGAATTACAAATGTGATAGAAAATTAATCAATTTCTCGATATCCTCACGAGTCTATTTAATGATATCTATAATAGAGGCGAAATATCCAAAGAATGGCTTCAATCAACCGTCATCACAGTGCCGAAAAAACCAAACGCAAAAATCTGTGATCAACACCTACTCATCAGCCTCATCAATCATATCACAAAAGTCGTCACAAAAATAATCCACAACAGAATATACAATAAATGTGAAGAAGATATCAGTAAATCCCAATTTGGATTTCGGAATGCCCTTGGGACTAGAGAAGCTATCTTTAGTCTACAAGTTCTTATCCAACGATGTTGAGATGTCAACAAAGAAGTATATCTTTGCTTTATCGACTTTGCCAAAGCTTTTGACAACGTAGATCATGAGCTATTACTAATGATCCTCAAAAATACCGGCATTGATTATAAAAATATCCGCATAATAGCAAACATGTATTGGGGGCAAACCGCTAAGATAAAACTGAACAAGCGGTATTCTGATAACATAGAAATAAAAAAGGGAGTAAGACAGAGCTGCATCCTGTCTCCACTCCTTTTCAATATATACTCGGAAAACATATTTGGAAAAGCGTTGGAAGAGGCAACAGAGGGTATAGAGAGTGGATTAACAATGTGCGATATGCTGATGACATAGACGAACTGCAGCGCGTCATGGAAAGAATACAGAAAGTGAGTGAAAACCACAATCTTAGCCTAAATATATCAAAAACCAAGTGGATGGTAATAAGCAAAAATCAGACACACAATGAGCGCATTACACTAAACAATCAGATGATCGAACGTGTGGAGTCATACAAGTACCTTAGTACGCTGATCAATGCTAGATGGGATCAGGCCACCGAAATCCGATCAAGGATTAAAAGAGCTCGTGCATCGTTCAATAACATGAAAAGTATATTCACAAGCAAGGATCTATCCCTGCCTCTAAAAATAAGGTTAGCAAAGTGCTATGTGTTCTCAATTCTGCTCTACGGAGCAGAAGCAGCATGGACAACGACGGAAGCCATAATGAAAAAATTAAACGCCTTTAAATTGTTGATATACCGCCGTATCCTTAGAATTTCGTGGACTGACCACATAACTAATAAAGAGGTGCTGCAGCGAATTGGGAAAGAAAAATAAATTACACTCACAGTTAAAAAAAAAGAACCTGGAATACCTCGGGCACATAATAAAACATTAAAAATATCTTTTACTCTAAAATTGCCATGTTAATAGCCAACGTTCGCAACGAATATGGCACGCTAAGAAGAAGATAGAAGAAAAAAGTCTGTTCCACAATATTCCTTGACGTAGCACAGGCATCCAATAAAGTTTGGCACAACAATATACTTAAACCCATTTGGTCGTATGGTATTCAACTATGGGGCTGTGCTAGTCAAAGTAGTCTGCAAGTCATTCAAAGATTTTAGAACAAAGTACTGAGGAACATCGTGGATGCACCTTGGTACATTCGAAACAGTAGCCTGCATAAGGATCTGGATATGGATACTGTTGACCAAACTATAGTCAAATTTGCCACGAGTCAGGAACTACGACTCTATCAACATACCAATGTCGAGGTAATCTAGCTCCTCGACACTGCAGGAATAGTGAGAAGACTCTAGAGGATTAAACCTTGGTAAAGTTAGATTGTTAAAAGCAAAGTAATGTGCGTGTCGAAGTGTACGTTAACTAGTTTACAAAATGTATTAGAAATCTATGGATGTTATTGTGTAAGACCTTAGTCTAGTTACAAAAATAGTAAGTTAGCTGTAAGTGGCTGATTGATCTTAAGATTAGATTGTAATGTTTACATAATGCGGCGCTAATAAAAAAGATTGTTGGATTAATTTTTCTATCAAAAGAAATTTATTTAATAAATAGCTAAATCTTTTGTGGTCAAGACATAATCCTTTAAAAGCTTATACAACCAAGGGCCGGTTGTTAAACAAAAGTTAACCTCTGGTTTTCTTAGATCATTGGTAATTATTGGTTGGATCGTTGTACGACTGAACCAAGTGAACCTAGTGGTTAACTGATGAGTTTCTTATCATCCCATTTTCACGCTTTAACCAGAGTTTGGATCATAAAGCAATTAAAGAATTCTTGATCTATGTTTTGATTTCAGACATTTAGCCATTTGGGCGTATTTTGGTAACTTAAAAATACCATTGTAAGGAAAAAGTTAAAAAAAAATAGTTAGCATTAAAGAGAATTTAGGATCCATAGACAAAAAAGTAGCTGACTTTCCTGTCCTTCAGTTTGTAAAAATAAGCTACCCAACTAAAACGTGTAAAACATTTCGATAATTGTTAATTTAATTTCGATGACCAGTAAATATTTGTGCGAGGAATCGATGACATCGTTGATATTAAAGACCCCGACTAGCAACAGCCCAGAGAATTAGTTCGTATTTTATAGAAAATATGGTGGAAGGCACAGCACGTGGTAGGAATTCATTACGACGTAGTAGAAAGGGTTTATGACTAAGTCGACTTAAAGGATTTGATATTTAATCGGAAATTTATTGGTTTGTTCTACTACGGTGCATCGTGCGGTACCGGTGTGGTAGATTTACTCGTTAAACAAGATTATTTATCAATTCTTGATTAAAAGACACAAATCTCGATTTTAAACGTTTCTGTGTACACTGAGAAACTTCCAACAATTATTTGACGAATTAAATGAATCTACAATTCCTCTTACATTCTTTAATATAAATCAAACGACTTGAAAAATGTTTCTAGTAGCTGCAGTTATATCTATCGGATAAAATATATAGTAACCAAAAACATGCGAGGTCTGACAATAAAATTCTAGGATTCATTGTCAAAAAGATACACTGAAAATGTCACATTACATGTCATAATATTCTTTGTATTAATTGTAGAAAATTAAATTTAGCTATTTGATGCATTGGGTACATACATACATATAGTCACGCCTTTTTCTGTAGTGGAGGATAGAAAACTCTTCTTTCCTTTTGCTCCGATTCTAACACACGTCTTTTGTTTCTTTTACTTTCATCAACGCATTCATACATGCTCGCCGGTCGTTGGCATTCTTGAACAGGCCTTTCTTTAAAACAATTTCGAACTGATCGAGGTACGTTCGCCTAAATCGACCTTTACCGACTCGCCCATTCACCCTCGCCTTATAAATCTGTTTGGTTAATCTTTTTTTATCCATTCTCTTTTGTGTTCAAACCATCTGAGCATGCCTTTATCTATATTTGTTATCAATTCTTTCACACCACAGCGTTTCCTTATCTCACTGTTACTTACTTTATTCATCAGAGTAACTCCGGCTCTACTTCTCAGACTACTCATCTGCGCAGCGTTGATCCTACTTTGATTTTTCTTCTGCCAGGTTAGTTTGGAATAGAACAGCACAAACAGAGTGTTTCCGACACAAAACAATTTTGTCTAGTCCTGCGCACATTTATTTTTAAATAAAATAAGATAAGAGTTAAAAGTTGGTCAACTCTTATCTTATTTCTTATTTTATTTCAGTAGGTTTTACGTATGTTTAAATTTCTTTTCTTATTTCTTACTTTATCTTATTTGCTGTATAAACCCACAGTAATCGTTAGTAAATAGATTTAACTAAAATATTTAATATCGTTTTACTAAATAATTTCATCAAAACTTTTAAATAATGTAAAAAAAGTCCTTCAACGTAATGAAACGACGTTGTCAAGATTTATGAAGATAGAAAATAGTATGGCATATTTAAAACATGTTCCATCCCTCTCTTTATAACTGTACAGCCAGGTATAATTACGGAAACCGGAAGTTGAAACGTGGGGCTGCGAATCAAGGTTCAGGGTACGTCAGTCGTTGATTACTCCGGGGTCGCCTATAATTTATCGTCCAGGGAGCACAGACAGATTATTTATATTGTCGTAACTTTTTTTATTGAATCTTTTATGACGTATTTCGTTGATTAATGGTCGATGGAAGTATAGACGCCGTCGTGTCCATAAAATGTTCTACTTAATGTTGGTTTATTACGAAAAATGTTGCAAAATACCACCTATTATTAATCTTACCTTTTTGATTGTTTTTTATCGAGTTCGTTAAGTTTTTACAGCTCATATAATGGTAATTAGCAAAAACTAATAATTTTACTGATGCTATCAAAACTGGGAGACAATAACAGGGCTCATATAGAACTGGAGGTCAATAGCTCTATCGCTGATATTTATTTTGGTATTTTAAACAGAATTTCGTTGAACTGTTTTTTATTACCTTCTTCTTCTCTAATTCTTAATGTCCTATTTTGGACATCAGGTGATGATCTCTAGCGCACTCCTTTGAGGTTGAGACCTTAAAGAAAACCATAGAAAAAACATAGACATAAACCCTACTTATAAGTGGCTACACTTGACAAGTAAACAGATTATGAGCTTAATGAAAATCATTTCCTGTCCCAATTCTTTAATTTTTATATTTTCTTAATCATAAACAATAAATAAAAAGTTAACTACAGGACAGCGTGAATTTGTTTTGTAAAATGGTGACAAATTACAATAATTACATTGATATTCGTAATTTGTTTGAGGAACGTTTTTCAAACATCTAACTTCGCATATTTAATTTAAATACTGGGTCAGATAGCGGAGCTTCCTCGTTCAAGTATGCCAAAGTCTGTTACTACATAAACGGAGTTTACACAGACTGATTTAATACCCAAAAAGGTGTCAGACAGGGATGTGTGGCTTCGCCATGGCTGTTTAACTTATACATAGACGTTAGTTTAAAATATTTGTAAGAGAGCGCGTGTATATGGATTGAAAATAAATAATTTGATCGTCAAATGTCTTCTTTACGCCGATGAGCAGATCACTAGCATCATCTAAAGAGGTGTTACAGGTCTAGGTTAATATTATACAGGATGCTCAAAAAATTAAAGGGATGAAAGTGAATGTAAGCAAGACGAAAATAATTGTTTTTGAAAAAGAAGATAGCATGACAAAAGTGAGGGAGAAAGAGTGAAACAAGTGAATGAGTTTGTATACTTGGGTTTAAAATTTACGAGAGATGAAAAGTATAACTATGACATTAAGCAAAGGATGTTGGCAGAAAAATAAATAAATGGGGCCCCTAATAAATTTAAAAGCAGCCAAAACACAACTGAGGCTACTGGCATTCTACAAATATCCATGCGGCGATGGAGGCAGATATACTTACATGTCGTGAGTGTATCGAAAAGGATTTTAAGCGGTGGGTTAATTGGGCGGTATTTTTTTAACAGTATTGCAAATTCTGTTAAGTACCGGGACAGGCACAAGAAGTATTGTTAGAACTAAAAAGTAGTGCATTTTATGAAGAGCTGCAGCCAGTTGATTAAAAGTTGATTTGGCAACAAGATGAAGCAACCCCGCATTATGAAGTTGTTGCAAGAGACTTTTTAAATGAAAACTTTATTTATTAAATTGGAAAAAGGAGTACCATTAAATGGCCTTTACGATCCCCAGATATCACACCCATCGGTTTTGTAGTCTGAGGTATACTAAAAGATAAGGATTAGTTCTTTAAGATTCGTGACGAAATTATAGACATGAATTCAATCAGAATTTGAAAACCTACATATTTTGTAGATTCATTAAACTGTACCAGTATTTTTGTGTGTTGACAGTAAATTGGTATTTTTGACAACCGACTTATGGCCCACCCTGTATAAATTGGTGGGAAATCTTTGCTGACTAATTAGGATAACCCAGAAAATATTGAGGACTGCAGCAATGTGAAAAGAAAACTCTTTTATGATTGTCCAAGCTATCGGAAATATATTTGTTCCATAATCAGGAAAACTACTTACAATACGAACCTTACATGTAAATGATATTATAACTAATGTGATTTATTACTTACACTTATGTGAGGATGGTTGACAGGAAGGTAGAATTTATAGAATTAGTGCAAAGCAATAAGTAATGAGTATAGCTCATTTCACCAATATACGACGGTATCTGATTAGTCACCGAGGCATTGACTTAACGGGCGCACTGTATTGAGAGGTACATTAGTAAATTCCCCTAAGATTTAAATCCGAAATTTTTTTCTTTATTATTATGCTTTTGTTGAGAGGTTTTATTTTTAATTTTTGCTTTATTGTGAACAGAAATCGTTGATATAGCTCTCGATAATTTTTTGGTTAGAAATAGGCACATATTTAATTATATTAAAAATAAATTATCGGTACCAATTTAATAAATAAACATAAGCATTTAGTATTTACGATATTATCAAGCATCAGATTTATAGCCATTATATCGAAATCATTGTCGTTGCTATCCTCATTCGGATTATAAATAATAACAGGATTAACTGCTTCGATGCGGTTTTCACGAACCCAACATTCCCCAATTAAATGTTCACATTTTGTGACACATTTTTCTCAAATGTCAGTAGTGGCAGTATTAAGTGCTCGTTGCCAGGTTTCCAAAACAGCCTTATCACTGTAACCATTAGATCCAATGTCATTGTCATAATAAAATTTGCATATTCCCCAAATATACTCAATGGGATTAAATTTACAATGATAAGGCGAAAGTCTTAGCACACGATGTCCATAACTGAATAAAATTTGATCAAACTTGTAAATATTTTTTCTTTCGTGCCTTTAAGCTATCGATAATAATTGCGGCTAGAAGCAATACTGTGGGAATGAAATATTTTCGTTCGTTAACCATTCTTTTATTTTCTGTCCCATCCAGAAGTTTGTTGGTTGCATTTCCGAATGGTACGAAGCTTTATCTAATACAATGACAGATGGTTCATGAACGATGGTAATAGTTTCTCTTTTAACCATTTCACAAACATCTCTGTATCCATATTGTCATGATAATCGGCCGATTTTTATTTTGACGAAAATAAAAAATTCGCGCCATCAACAAAACCATGCTCTCCACCTGCATGCACATTAATGTGTCTTTTTTCTTCACCTTCAGTGTGTTTTATAGACTTTATGTTATCGTCCTGCCAAATTCTCTTTGTTCCACCTTTAGCAAAAATCCAAGTTTCGTCCAGATAAATAAATAAAGAGCATTCTTGTTTACAGTAGTATAATTTCTTCAAAATCGGTACTATACGATTTTAATGTCGGTACTCACTACAAGGATAACACAGGATCACTAATTATTTTCTAGAAATCGAACAAAAAATCTAACAAAAATAAACCAGCAAGCCAAATTAAAGCTTAATAGCTTAGTTAATTAGTAAAATTTGTTTGGATTACGTACCTACCTACGTTAATAGGTACAATAAATAAAGTTATTAAGGACAGATTTGGTTGCAAAATTAACCGTGCTAACAAACAAAAAAAGTCCCTTATAAAATAAAATTTGTTACCTATGAAATTTGTTTAAAAATATTAGGGGAATTTACTTTCGTACTTCATAAATGTACAGTTGAAACTGGTTATCAAGTTTCTAACGATAATCCGAAACCACCGTAAATTAGTGAAATATGCTATAGTGATGATACAATAAAATACATACAAGTTTGTAACAATTTAAAATTATAAAATTAAAATATTTTTAAAATCAATGTGTTTTTAAACATGCGGTTGGAATTCAACTAGCAGGTTAGAGATTCAATTTAAAAAAAATTAAGACAATTGAGAGTGATATATATCAAGTCATTTCCAACAGTGGTGACATATAGTGGGTAATGCCAACAGATATGTCAACCACGTCTGGTGTTGTATGAATAATGTTAGGAATTGATTACTCATTATTTTGTATTTAATTGTATAATGCACTACTCATTACTTATTTATGTGCAATAATTCTATTAATTCTACCATGTATATAAACCACTCTTAATATTTAATTTCCCATAGACACTTAGACCAATTATTTCTTGGATTCCTTTTACTAAATAATGGCACGCATAAGCAGTAACAGTGACAATGTAACTGGCATCCCAAACGATTTAGATTCACCAAAACAAATCCTCTTAATTCCCATTGATACTCACCGAGACGAAAAGGCCATCACTTAGGCACACAAAAGCCGAAATTGCATTATAATAGACCCGATGTGGGGTACCAGAGTTTGACCTGCCGCGTGTCCTTTGTCGATGCATATGGCAGGGCCACCCCGTGTTTACATTTCATATGTGTATTGTATCAGTACATTAGTTGTTCGTTAATCCGTGTCCGATATTCTTCCCTATCGGTTTCGGATGTTATTAACAAGCATATTCATAACTGACGATTTGTAAGTATGATGTACAAGTCAATGTTGTTATTGAAGGGATTCCACCGTACGTATGGGGACCAGTTTATTGTTAAACGGCGGCATAACAAAAACATTGACTTTATAGAGAGATATTTTATAAACTTACGATTAGATAATAAAAATATTTTTTCCAAAATCAAAATTAAAACGAACTCTTTCAGTAAATAAAATAGCGAACTATTATTTGATTATTAGAACTAGTAATGAGTGTTGTACACCACAGGTAATAAATACACAAACAAAAATTACATTGGTCTGCAACGAAATCCTTTAAATTAAAAATGTGATAAATATAAAGAGATTAACGTGCTGAATCTAGATCTGCTTTTCATTTTTTGCTATCATTTATATATTTTTTTAATAGCTCGAAATTCTTTATTCTATTTCTAATACATGCGCCTGAGCAGTTCTCAATGTTACTCCGTGGTACATTTAAAAGTAGACAGAGACCACTTTCTTTCACTTGATATGGTTCTTAAACACATCTTTCGCTTCTTCTACTTTCATCAGAGCTCCCATCATCATTGTCAGCTAGTCGTCCATCGTCACACATACGCCTCCTCTAATCGTTGCCACTCCTCTAGGTCTTGTGCTCGCCTCATCCAGCCTTTTCCAATCAGTCTCTTGACATCGTCTGTCCATCCGGTCTGGGGTCGTCCTCTGTTTTTCTTACTAGTCCACGGTCTCCACTCTATTGCTCTACGTGTCCAACGAGAGTCCTCCATCCTAGCTATATGGACCCCCCAACTCCATCGCAATTTACATAGGCGTTCCACGACATCTGTCACTTTAGATATATGCCGAATTACTTAGTTGTTTATTCGGTCTAGGAGAGTTATACCTATCATTTTTCTTTCCATTTCTCGTTGTGCAGTTTGTAATCTATAAATAATCTCTTTGTTAATCGCCCATTTTTCTGCGCCGTATGTTTAAGTTGGGAAAACATACTGATCAAAGGTTCGTGCTTTGAGAGTGTTTGGGAGATCTGAATAAAAGACATCTCTAAGCTTTCCAAAAGTTGACCATGCCAACGATACCCTTTGAGATAAATCTGCTTTTAAAATACCCTTTGATAATTCCGTTCTTTGACCTACGTAGATATATGAGTCTGTTCGTTCTAGCTTTGTGTTATTGATTTTGATGTTTATATTCTGTGTGTTATTTTCGTTTGTCATGTATTTAAATTTTTCGGTGTTTATTTTAAGATCTACGTTCTTTGAATTACGATTTAGCTCTGTTGTCATTTCCTGCAGATCCTGCTGATTATGTGCGAACAGAACGATATCGTCTGCGAAACGGAGGTGGCTCGAGTATTCTCCATTTATTTGTATCCCTTTGTTGTCCCAATAAATTTTCTTAAACATATCTTCTAACGCAAGCGTAAACGATTTTGGTGAGATGGATTTGCTCTGTCTGACTTCTCTACCGAGTTTAATTTTGTTTGTACAGTCCTTTAATGCAACTCAAAAAGCTGCTTTATCATATATATTTTTAATCAAAGTTGTGTATCGGTGGTCTACTCGGCAGTTACTTAAGCGCGTTTAACACAGCCCATGTTTCGATGAAGTCGAACGCTTTTTCATAATCGACAAAAGCTATCCAAAAAGAAAGGATGCATTCATTTGCCTTTTCTATGATTGTTCTTATAACTTGCAGATGATCCAAAGTCCTAAATCCTTTTCTGAAACCGGCTTGCTCCTTGGGCTGATAGCTGTCGAGTTTTTTTGTTAGTCTTTCTGTTATTATTTTTATAAACACTTTATACATGACAGATAGCAAACTAATTGGTCTGTAATTACAAAGTTTTGTTTTCTCGCCCTTTTTGAAAAGTAACACTACCAATGTACTTTTCCAGTCCTCAGGTACATCACCTTCTTGCAGGCACTTATTGAAAAGTATCTTTAGGAGATTGATTATAGTCTCATACATGCTTGTAATATTTTGCGATTTATTTCTAAATTTTTCATTTTCAATGACCAAAATTTTTTTTAAATCTGTATGAAGATTTACTGGACATCGTTAAGAAAAATAAAAACGTGAAAGAAATAATAATATTCCAATAACGCAATACTTTTTGTAAAAAATGTAGTTATTTTAAAAAAAGTAGTGCAAATTTTACATTTTTTTTTAATTACGTTATGCTGTTTAAAATTTTACAATTAATTCAAATATAAAAAATTGCGATTTGCATGCAATTAAAAGTTGTGTGAATGTAATGCAGTAAATTAGAAAAGGTACGTCTGATTGTAATTAATAAATAGCTTTTTTTTAACTACACATTCTTACATGTTTTTTATAATATTACGATAATAAATGTTAATTACATAATACCGTCATAAAATATTTTATCAAACTAACGTATCTTTAGCACAGGTCTGTACCGCAACGTTTCGTAAATACGTAATTAAATAAAAAAAAGCTGTGTGGTGCCATTGGATACTCGATTGGAATGGACTTCCTTACGCTATTCGACAAATATGTAAATACATTTTAAATAACAATAGATAGTTGATGTGAGGTGAGCCGTGGTACCTAAATTTTTTTTTCTCTGCATTGAAACTGCAACTGGTTAAGTATGACAAACCAGCAATTTTGCTTTAAAGTACTTAAAAAACTAATGACCTAAATCTAAGACATCACCCTCTGGTGTTTCTTAGCTTTTATCTCACCAATTACTTGTTTGTTGTGATAAATACTTAAACACTAATCACTTTACAGCACTAATTCAAGGGGCTTATATATACCATGGTGCATTTACTATTCCTCTTAGCACCTTGTTTTGAAATCATGGTATTATAGCTATATTGCTAGGTTTAGCGCATCCCCACAACTGTATGCCATAGGTCCATACGGGTTTTAATACCTGTGTATATAACAGGAGTTTATTTTGGATAGAGAGGTGCGATTTCCTCCCAAGTAACCAATACATGTTTCTATATCTGTATTCAAGTTCCCTTCTTTTCACTTTGATGTGTTCTTTTCAGCGTCTAAATTCATTCCGAGATATTTAGCTGTGTTTACCAGAGTTTTATTTGTAAAGTTTGCATGGGTTGTTTAAAAAAAAAATTACATAAAATTTCTTTTTAATTTATGTAAATACCTTAAAATTCGTAACATTTTTTTAAATGCCCAACATTAAATAAAAGGTGATAATAATAAGATGTAAATCAAAACTACTATTTAACAAACTAAAGCTTAAATAAAATTTCATTTAGTAAAACTACGAGTAAAACAGATAAAAGTTTTGCCATATTAACACATTTCAATAAAAAAAATGGCAAAATATATTTACAAAAATGTATAATACGATAACTATTATTAATTTTAAGTTTTAATATTAAACATATTATAAACTTACCGCGCATTGTTATACACTAATTCAAATTACTTCTGTAAACCCCAAAATAAATAAAACAAATATTTTGAAATCAACAGCGTTTTGCATACTGGAAAATACTGTTTATTTTGACGGGTAGATAAGATTTCAGGACAAACCACAGGCCAGTCCTGGAAGTCAAGTCAAAAGTAAGTTAATTATATTTTTGTGATAAAGGTGTGCATTTATGTGTGTACATAAGTGCGTGTATATTTTTAATATTATCTGAATACTTTGTTTTTGATTATGCCATATTTATTTCCCTTAATAAACTATCCTTTTAAGCAAATTTTCTATATAAAATAGTTTCGATATTTTACAACTGCCAAGCGTCCCGCGACGGCTCATGTTTTTTTGATGGTCCAAAAAATCGTAGATACTGCAAAACAATTTACCAATTCTGCGAATTCTACAGAGCAGTAAGTCATCCAGAAAAATCGACAAAGTTGCGACATGATATTTCCAAATTGTTAATGAATTAAAATAAGTAAGCAATTAATGTTTATGTAAATATTTTTTTTAGAGAATTCCAAAAACTACCTTACCGAAATCAATGACAAAACAGGTTTAAGCTAAATTACAAATAACACATAAGATCAATTTGGACTTTGACTGAACGCCTTTGAAAAATAACTCTCTATTTGTTTTTAAAAAATGTTGGTGGTATAAAATAGGAAACAAAAAAAATTAAAAAATACCTGCCGAAAAAAAAAGAACATAAACAGCTGTATATATTGCTCCCTTACGTCGAAATATACATGTCATCTATGGTATAATAAAAATAAAAGAGTATCCTCCTTCGTACGGTTATCCTTTTCAGCCATTACTTTAATTAGAGAAGGCGCGGTAATTTATTCACATGGGCGCTATATCCAGAATTTATATTTGGTGCTAAGTTAAAACTTCTGGATGGATGGATAACAAGATATATTAATTATAAAACCAGACTAAATTTATATTCTGGGCCGGCAAATAAATTATGGTGGATAAGGATAAGTGTGAATTTTTTTTATACATTTTTGCAGGCGTTGTAGTGTTCAAGGACATTAGAAAAGAGGCGTGTTACGAAATTAGTCACTGCACAATTTTCTCGAAATAACATAATTATACAGTGTTTTATTATTTATCCGATAAACGTTATTAGTCATTGTGTACTTTTAGATATTTGGGAATATTTGCTTGTGATGAGTGTTAGGAAAATGATGCACAATTCGAATTACTGCTAACTACGTGTTTTTATTGAAACGAAAAAAACTTGGCAAGTAAGGCGATGCGTGTCAGTGTCGAAGTTCGTCGAGAGACTGTGTCGGAGTTCGTTGAGAGACTGCGACTGCGGGGCCGTTAAGAGACTGTGACGAAGGCCGTTGAGAGACTGTGTCGGGGGCCGTTGAGAGACTGACTGCCGGAAACTGACTGACTGACTTTGTGTGCCTCTGTTCGTCCTTTTTATCTACGTTCCCCAAGTCGTAAGTTTTATGACGGTTCGTAGAGAATGCGTAACTTGACGGAAAGGAATTTTAAAGTCATACAGATTTACCTTGCTACTGCGAGTGTACGTGAGTAGCTGAAAAGAAAAGAAGCTTCTGGTCATAAAGCTTAGGCTCGTATACGTGCTTTATTGAAAAGGAACAGAACTTGGGGTCGTAAAGATTAGGATAGTATACGTGCTTTCTTGCAAGGGACAAGACTTAGGATTAAAAAGGTCTTCAGTGAAATTAGTCGTCGGAATTTTGAGGATTCAAAAATGCAAAAGTTTTGTCACGTCGTCTGTTCGTAACCTGTCTGTATGACAGATACTTACTAACTGAACCCGGTAGAGGTTGTCCTGCCAGTATGTATTACGACAACTTGTATTTTATACTTTCTTACTGCAAAGCACCACTTTTAAGAGTTATTTTATAAAAAATTGTAAAAAAATTACTTGACTTTACAGAATACAGATAATATACATATATGCAAACATCCATTTTTATATTTAAACATATTTTTTCAATACAATTTACTAATCAAAAATTCATATTTAGTAATCTAGATATACTATTGGTATATATTTAGAGCTTTATTTATTGTTTAAAAGATTTGAAACAGGATGGAAACCGACTGATTTAATCGTCAAATGCCTCCTTTATACCGATAATCAGGTCATTTTAGCATCATCTGAGGAGAAGTTGCAGGCCATGGTTAATATTACGAATGATGCTCTAAAATCAGAGTGATAAAAGTTAATGGAAACCAAACAAAAGTCATTGTTTTTTTAAAAAAGAAAAAATCATGACAAACTACGAGGTGCTGATTGAAGGAGAAAGAGTGGAACAAGTAAATGAGTTTTTATACTTGGGCTCAAAGTTTACGAGAGATGGAAACTATGACTATGATATTGTGCGAAGGGTGTTGACAGGAAAACTAATAAATGGGGCACTGTAAACTTTATAAGCAGCCAGAACGTATTAAAAAGGCACGACTGTTTGTGCATAAAAAAGTGCTGGTCACTACACTTATATATGGTAGTTGGTATGGTATGTTGGGATTGGGAGAAAAATCATGAATTTATAATTAATCAATCAATATACAATCAATCAAAAGTATGAAGTTATAACCAAATTTTTTTTCTTCAACGCCCTTTATTTTAACTACAGATGGCGTTACGAAATTTTTTTACGAAGCAAACCCCAATTATTTTACAGTTTTCTACCTATCCTAGAGACGGGGTCACCTTTTTTGAAACACCCTGTATAATATTAACCAATGTCGAAAAGCAGTGTTTGGACAGTAATTACCAAACACATGCATAACTATAAATATTACACATGATTTTATTTGTGGTTATGAAAAATGTTGTGAAAGAAAATATTTTGTTTGTGTTGTCGACTCAAATCTGATAAAAAAAGAGTTGAAAAACGACATTTTTAAAAAATATAACTGTAAAGTTGTTAAAAACTTGACCCTTAATATTAATTCTTCTGCATCGAATATCGAATATTGTAAGAGAATTTTAAAAAGAAAAAATTACAAAAAATATGTACAAGTAACCAAAACTAAACAAAAAATATCACCTGTTTTCCTGTGACACTCGGTATTTATGGTCTTTTAAATTTTAACGTTATTATTATTATTAAATTATACGTATGTAATTTAAAGCAAATTACAGAGTATTCCCTGTTAAAAACTTCCTAACTTCTCATGCCACAAAATTTAAAAAAGTACCCAATGCATAAAAATGTAACCATATGTTGGTTATGTTGAAGTACAGCTCCATGCAAAATTATTATTCCGCGACTTGTGGCCTAAAAAATTCTTGATTCTCGATTAAATATTACACCAATTGAGCGGAAGACTATTAAAATTAATATTATTGTTACTATCGATTTATTTTTAACATTGGTAACATTTTTTTATTTAATCAACCAAATTGTAAACTAGTTTCATTAGTGTTTATTGCATTTAGTTTTAAAAAAATATATATTTAACTTAATATAAAGGCATACCTAAATGTTGACTATTTTATAATACTGAGATAATTACCATTACCATTCGCAATACAATCTTTAATTCTTGAATATAAAAAAACGAGCAAGCCTAACAGTAGTCGCATATAATGTGTAACATTTGACATCTCATCATAGTAATGAGCAATTTTAAAATTATATTCTGAAAAAAATGGGTCAGGTATTATTTGAAATGATTTTTCATGATAAACAATAATTCTTTTGAATGAAAATTGTATTTTATTTAATTGACACTAGGAGTGACAGAAATTAACCTCAAAATTTAAAAAAGCTTACTACTGAAATATTTTATTAGAATAATTATTACTTACTTGAATTTTTTATCAATGATCTGCATTTTATTGAGACTTTTATTAACAGAAAATATTTGTTTATATAGTTTACAGGCTGATTAGAGTAAGAGATTGGCAAGAAAGATTTGAAAATAATTTATTAAATAATAAGCTCCATAACAATTGTTTGTGTGATGACAAGGATGGTGAACAGATCAAAACTTTTTAGCGAATAGCCGGATTAAGATCAGCATGTAAATAGATGTACCTTCCCACATTTGGTAAGCAAACTCCAAAGCTTGTTATAACTGTTAAGTTTTGTATTTGTCGGGACTACCCGTAGTTTCGAATGATTTCGAAGCAGCAGATAGCGGTGAGTCCTTCTTTTAATTCCTTGCTTTTCCAATGCTTTGAAATCTGAGAGGTTTGTGCCGCTGACTTTCGAAAAAGCACAATTTGCTTGGGGCGTATTCAGAATTAGTATACTTATTGGCAGAAAGTAAGTATCTACGTGTTAAATAAACAAAAATTTCATGCTTTCGTAGCTATTGAACGTACCAGTCGATAACCAGTTAGATCATGTGTGATTTTGGAACACAATTGTGACTAAATTTAACCAAAATTTTGTTTAAGGAATTTAAGTGACACCACTGAAGACATTAAACACTGTAAATCAAAAGTAACAAAAAAACTGATAAACTAGCTAGACAGGGTCCATCAGCTCTATGCATTGGATCATAATCTGAACTCCGTGTGACAAAATCTGCCATACAAATGTGCGTATGGGACTGGATCAAACTCCAACAGTAAGAGTGCTGGATTACGGGAAAATATTTATTAAAAAACCGGCAAAGAATAGAACTAAAGAACTACTTAACATTATTAGATTTTTTTTTTTATGAAAATAGTCGCAAAAAGGGTAGACCTATCGTGTGGGCCGCGGACGGCCCGCACTGCGACTATTAGAAGAGGAAGGGATTATATATTTGAATTTCTCGCGTTTCGTGCTATTAAAATATTGGACTGGAAAATGGGTCAATTAGTTTGTTGAATTTCTTCATATATTTTTCTTGTATCTGCTTTGCCGTAACGTTCCATATACATTTTCGCATATTGAAAGCCCAATCTTTCAAAATAGTTGATATCATTTCGGTAGAAATTGATTCATTCAGTACGTAGTTCCTCTAACTACAGAACGTAAGAAACTTTTTTTTTTATGAAAATATTCGCAAAAAGGGTAGACCTATCGTGTGGGCCGCGGACGGCCCGCACTGCGACTATTAGAAGGGGAAGGAATTATAGAAAGGAAATGATTGTGGACACGCTTTTTAAAAAGTTGCAGGTCATAGTTCTCTGGAAAAACTGATTTTGGAAGCTTATTCCATTCCGTAGCAGCCCTGTAAAAGAAGGATTCTTGATGAAGATTGGTCCTTGTAGTGTCAATCTTGAGAGTAAATGGGTGAGACTGATCAGCGTGCCCAGTTCTTCGGCCGAATGTGGCCAATGGTGGTACAAGAGTTTTTATTTCTCTGGAGCATATCTGCCATGGAAATATCTGTAGAGCAATGACTGGTCTGCAACTCTTCTTCTATGTTCTAGAGGGTGAAGGGTATCTGTGAGAGTTGAGCTGTTTATCAAGCGAATGGATCTTTTCTAAATGGAATCTAGAAGACGAAGAGAATGCCTTGGTGCTGAACCCCAAATGTGCGAGCAATACTCCAGTAGAGTTCGGATTTGAGCCTTGTACGTCGTCAACAGTTGATCAGGAATAAAAAACTTTCTGGATTTCCATAGAAAACCTAGCCTCTGGCTTGCCGACTTTGCGATGTTAGCAACATGGTCATGCCAAGACATAATATTGGACACCGTGACTCCCAAAATCGAGATGGAGGGACTTGGTTCAAGGGTATTTCCGGACATTGTGATGGGATGATTTGAGGAATTCACTTTCTTGGAAAACGTGGCAATTTGTGTTTTTTGGGCGTGGTTCCCCACTCGACGATTGTTTTAAGATCTCTATTGATGGAATCTACCTGTTCCTGCCTGAGTCTATTTGTATCATTCACCGAAAGTGATTGATAGGATGTGAAAGTTGAGACAAGTGTGCTATCGTCTGCGAAACTGTAAATGGGGTTCGCGGTGGTTTTCAAGAGGTCGTTGATGTGTAAAATAAATAAGGTGGGGGACAGGATGGAACCCTGGGGGACCCCGGCATTAGTTTTAAATTAAGTACTATTTTAAATTAAGTACTTTTTACTCCTTATTGGTCCTCCGGTACACCTCACCTGGTCACAACCAAATTTTAAAGAACCTGTATAAATTAGTACAGGGAATCAGGACTACGAAATGGCTGAAACACCTCTCAAACTAGAGTACACAGAAAGACCTAGTGACTGAGGTAAGAAAGTCCTAGTGACTGAGGTATGGCTGACGAAGAACCAGCATTCAAGAAGATATCAATAATAACGAAAACATTACTTTTGACTACAAATTGAACTTACAAGTCTCCTCAAGCACTGCTTATGGAAATTAAAATCAGTGAGAGATCGATGGCGACATTTCCATTTCAGAATACATATCCATCATTACCTTGTACACAATAACTTTTGCAATACGATTGAAATACTCCTGTAGAATATTAATGGATTCATTGCGTGTACGAAGGTCTCCCCTTTAACACTTTCCCCCCGATAACTAACTCGTCCGCCCGCCAACCATGAATTTTAGTCCGTGACCGGGTGCGTAAGAGCGTTTAACACTTTTTTTATAGTGAGCGTTCATTGTTAATACTCAGAAAATTAATAATTTCGATAAATGGGAATATTTATTTACCCGATAATTTTACAATTACTTACACGCGAGGTTGTTTCTTTTTTGTTTCACTGATTTTTTTTTGATAATTTATTACTTAAATTTTTTTTCCTTCTACACTGAGACAATTGGTTTTGTTTTGTGTCAGTGTTTGTCCGAAGTTATTAAAATAATGATCTAGAAATTACAAATACAACTATCAAGATCGCATAATTCTATCTTTAATAGTTCCAAAGTTACAGTGGTTTGAAACTGATTATACCAAACCGACCCCTATGTTCGAAGGTGACCTATTCCTGGAAATCCCATCCAGAGAAGATTGGGCCGAGAATCTAGTTAAACCTCAGAGCGCAGTATTTTATATGGATGGCTCTATACTAGAGGGGAGATCAGGTTGCGGTGTCTTCTTAGAAGACCCCTAACTTAGCCTGTTGTTTCGTTTGCTTGACTACTGTAGTGTGTATCAAGCTGAAATGACAGCCATTACCGAGGCAGCTATCTGGATACTCCGCAATGAACAAAAGTTCAGCGAGATATCCATTCTTTGCGACAGCCAGGCTGCTATCAAATCACTGAACTCAGCCTAGTTGACCTCTAGGGCAGCGGTGCAATGCCGAGCCGCCCTAAATGAGCTAGCAGCTAAGTTTAGAGTTCACATTGTCTGGGTACCCGGACCCAGGGACATACCAAGCAAGAGAGGGCACTAGCCTACCAGCTGTATCTGTCTCATCTCAGCAAGGAGTACCGATTGCAAACTGCCGGCTCCTCCTGCACAGCAAAGTAGTTCAAAAAGCCAACTTAAGTCCAATGGAAATGCGATCGCGACCAAAACAGGACACTGGGCAGGTGGATTCCATGCACGGCGCATGGGAATCGCAAAGCTACGACACGACGTCTGTAGAAGCTGTCACGATGAGGCAAAGGAGGTAACAATGGTACATTTTCTCTGCCACTGCTCTGCCCTAGGCAGAAAACGGCTTTCTATACTAGGGCAACCGAACTTTGATGACCTATCTGATCTCAGCTCAGTTAGCATTAAAGACCTCACACTTTTTATCAAAAGTTCCAACTGTTTCTCACTGTAGACGGGAGAAGGCACCGCCATCCATCACGGTATCACAACGGGCCAAAAGGCCTAAGTCGGTTTCCTCCGAACCGTCGTTTTAACCTAACCCAACCCTACAGTGGTTTGAAACTAAAATTTAAAAAAAAATGTTTATGTCATAAAAGTTGTAGTTTTTTTTACCACTTTTTGCCACTTTTCCTCACACAGGATGTCGTTTACTGCCCGACTCGAAGCGAAGGGCAGTGAAGATCCAAGCGAGGAAAAAGCACTTTACTCCCGTGTAATACAAATGATTTTTCCTCCTACCCACTTATTAAACTGTTTTCCTTGGAGTGAAAAGATGACAGTTAGACATTTTCCGAATAGTTATTTATATTATTGTCTTTTGCCCATTGCTTATATTGGGTATATTGTTTTTCATACCTATCTTTAGATTTTTGTGGTAGTAATGTTAATGACGCTATGTTGGCTTGTTTCTTAATGTTAGATGGCGTATTTAAAAATTCAAAATCATTTAAATCGTTCTCCATTTTTCAAAAATTCAATTATGTTTCATAAACGTAACACAACTTTACATCCTAAAGTCAATCGAAGTATTTACTGTCCGTAAGCCACAGCATACTATGATAGTTTTATTCTTAAGTCAAAAAACGTATCTAAGAATCTTCTTCTCATAGTGCAGTACTCGTTTAACGAATGTTGGCGATCATGTTGACAATTTTCACCTTGTTGACAGCCGCTATGAACAGTCCTGATGTTGATTGGCCAAACCACTGCCTCAAGTTTTTTAACCAAGAAATGTGTCTTCTGCCTGGTCCGCGTTTACCTTCTATCTTCCCTTGAAGTACCAGACGTAATATATTATATATTTCAGGGTGTCTCATTACGTGTCCAAAGTAGGAGAAGAATCCTGAATTTAAAATCGCCGTGTTTACTGTCAGTGAGCCGTAGCATAGGTAGTATGATAGTTTTATTCTTAAATATCTTAGAATCCTGAAGTTGAAATTTTTATTTAAAAACCTAACGTGAAAGTAACATTCATAAATACATTACCAGAATACAGGATAAACAAGATGTTCTAGAAATTACGGAAACAATTTGAATATATGTAATCATTTACAACATACTCAAACTAAGGGGGAGGAAAATTACTTTTCCTCCCTAGGGTGGGAAGTTTTCTTTTTGATGTGAGGAAGTAAAGTTTATACTTCCTATAGCGGTAGGGGTAAAAGTATTTTTTTTGTTCCAGCTATAAAAGTACGCGTGAACTAAAACATTATTGTAATTTTTCGAGCCAAACGCCAACATCATCTCTTCGAAGAAAAACTAGGTGATTGGCAATTTTGTATTCAAAAAAATCTCTCTTTATACGTTTGCTTTATTTTTTATAAATTTTTATTTAATTAAATTTAAAATAATTATAGTCTAAGTGACCAGCTCGCCAAAATTTTATTTGCTGTAACTCAGTTAAACAAGCATCCATTCGATTCGTTAACCCCGCAGCTACGTATTTACCAACAATTAGCTAATCACATGTATATCAGTTAGTTATACGCAATGCGAAGGCCTCACAGATACGGTGCAGTAGTTTCCCATAAACAGGAGGTTTAAGCGCTCGACAGGGTTAACCGGGGAATTTACGAATACCAAGATAGGCCAACTGACGCGTCCGCCAGCTGTCCGACAGGAAAAAAAGCCCTAGATTGGGGGGCTTTCATGTCATTTATCTTATACCGAGTTGATATCAGTATTAACGTCGCTAATTATTTTTCAACTTTTCATAGTTTGCTCCACATGTCACGGGATGTCGCAATATGTTTGATGTTTTTTTTCTTATTGGTTTTCTGTGAGAAGTTTGTTTAGTACAATTGACGTAGTAAAATATAAAAATAGAATGTATTTTAGCACGCTTATAATATGTTATTGTAGTCTGTTAGAGTATTTAAAGCTGTAGGATTTTTGAAAAAAATTAACTTAACAATTGCTCGAATCGGTTCATTAAATGTTAATATATTTAACATATTTGTGGTGTTAATTTTTTTAGTTAACTCTACCACCATTTTTGTTGTATTTTCATTTGATATAACCATAATATTAATAATATAACTTTATAATTCCATTATTTACCAATTTTAAACTAAGTTTTATGCTTGATACATCCTAAAAATGCCTTTATAATTAAAAAACTAATAAAAATTAATGGAAACAATAATATTTCGGGAACATCTAACTATGTCTTGAACATCGCAAAGTTCTCGGATGTCTTCGTTTCTTTTGTGATTCCTTAGTGTGTAGCCTGCTATGGATCTTAGAGACCTCATCTCTGCTCTTCGGATAATCCTCTTTGTTGCGGAGGTTTCGGCTCTTGTTTCTACAGCGTAGGTCATAACAGGTCTCACACAGGTCTTATATATGCAGTCTTTGCTTTCAATGGACATGTGCTTGTTTGGCCTATTATATCTCTAAGAAATCCTGATATTAAAGATGCTTTGGTTGTTTGTTTGATTCTTTACTTTTTCTTGGAGGTTTCTGCTGTTTGTGATGTTGAGGCCAAGATATTTGAAACTCATAACCTGTTCTACTGGTTTATTCTATATAGCCAATTAACATCTTCTGGGCTCTTTTGAGATGGTTAGCACTTTTGATTTTGCTACCGCTATCTTCATGTTGTATTTGGCAGCTGTCTTTTCGAACTAATAAAGCATTCTCTGTAAATAATTTAATGTGTGCATAAAGTTTGGTTACAATTTTTCCAGGCGTTCGAGAGTTATGCTGAAACATATACACATACATATATACATATTCACATTTTCTTTTATAGAAACTCACAGATTCTGAATTTAATTCAGAAAAAAGATTTATATGTATTTAACAAAATTATTTAACAAGAATTTGAAGTGTTTATACAAATTTTTCATTTTTATTAATGTCTTATTTGATTCTTTGGTCAAGTTAAAACCATCTATTATATGGGTTAATCGTTAGATTTAATGATGAGCTATTTGAAAATAGTCGGAAATAAAACGAGGCTAAATGAGTAAGAGATTAGTAATTGAGCGAAAAAATGACTTTTAATAAAAAAGAAAATGAAGGTGAATTGTTACAATTGCTTATTCATTATGTAATTAAAACTGTAAAAATGCGATCCTCCCTTTTTATAAGGCACCTTATTACACTCAGCATAATTCACAGAATAATATTTTCTATGGTATTTAATTGGCATGGAATTGTGACTAATGCACCACGAGGTGGGACTATAATAATATAATATAATATATAATATAATTTTTATTTGTCTTTTGCCCTTTATATCTAAGATGCAGAATGTTTTTAACAATATTTTTTAAATAACCCAAAATCATTCAGCATAGTTTTTAGTATCACACTTACTTTCAATAATTTGTTAAATAAGATAATACTTTTTAAATACAGCGTCACAAAAATGTAACAAATTATTTTCCCGCAAATCGCTAGGAAATTTTGACATTCCAGACAAAATTTCTTAAAGAAAAAGTCAAGATTTCCTAACTGTTCTACATAAATGATTGAAAACACGTTGTTTATAAGAAATTAATTTATATGTTGAAAAGCTCAGTGCATTGCAGAATACATTTTAAAACTAGTTTGTTATATTTACAGTTATTTGACAGTTCGTACAATTATTAAAAATTGGAGGAACATTATTAGAACAATGAGAAACATTTTAGACAACATGCGAGGTAGAAGGTTTATTTTGTTGAATATTTCGTACTCTGAAAATTTTATTTGCCAACTCAACCTTATTGTTAAGGGATTCTTCTATATATCCTTTAGCAACGTTAGATGATGTCGCCATGCCTCTTTAAACTAGTTATGTCAGCAGCAGAAGCAGAGTCAACTAATATTGTTGCACAAGACCGACGAAAGCAGTGACCAGTATATTCTGTCGGATTTTCCAAATTTAAGTAAATAGCAACTATTTTAGGCATTTTTATAAATTGATGTATTCCTACTACTTGTCTACAATCCTTTTCACTTTGATATTTAAAGAAAAATCGATCACTGTTATATTTTTTGGTCTTAACGAAACATACTTTCGATAAATATTCAAGTACATCTGATAAACTACAAATGATCTTGGATCTACAGGCCCCAGAAATCTCAAATAATAAAGCCACCTAAAAAATGAATAAATGTGTAATCTAAATAAAAATTAAAACCTTATATATTACCTAATTATTAAATTTGCTTTCTCTACATCTTCCTTGATAAATTTTTCCAATTTTTCCTTATTTAAAATTTTAGATTTCTTTGCCCTATAACTTTAAGCTTACCGTTTTCATAAGAACGAAGTTTTAAATATGTAGATATATCTACATTGTGTTTAATTGCAAGGGTTGACTTCAACATTAAATAATTGGGCCACGATTTCATCTTTAAACAAAGGTCTAGGAAGTATGCCATTACAACATTTTCCGAGATAGAACTCGTGTTTTTACTCTTGCGATAGTCCATAAAACGTTTACATGCTTATTCGTACTTTTCTCTTGATTTCTTTGGCAATAATTCACTGCCTCAATCAGCTCTGGAGAAGTCCCAGAAATGAAAAATTTATCATCACTTACCATTTTACATTGTTTTGTTTTTGAAAACACCAGCAACTAAATTTATATGCGTCAAGTTTGACAATTCAACATTAATACGTTTCCATAGTAACACAACCAATTTTATTACGAATTTCAAAGCACCATTTATTTTTAAATAAAATTATTAGCGGTTTTTTTAAAATCTGTCGAATTTTAAACAATTTGCGGAAAAATAGTATGTTTACCTCGTAGGAAAAGCCACATTCCTGGACTCTGTGTTGCTAAGTCTCGGTTTGCGCCTCGGATTAGCAATCTTCACAGTCGTCCAGGAATGCTAGCCTTTTCCTTCCCGGTAAACAATGTACTATTTCCCAAAACAACATTATGTACATATAAAAATTATGAAATCAGTAATTATAATTATCAAGGTCACGTGTTAACAAGGCTTTGTTTGATCTTTGATTGATATTTTTAAAATTTTAAGTTTTTGTAGTCTTATAGTGAAGTTTTTTGTTAACAGGACATTAAAAATACATTCATGAAAATAATCTAAGAATATTTTATTTTGAGCTGGAAATCTTCAACAAATATAAGTTTCTGCAGTCAATAAATTAAATTTTGACAAAATTTATTGGGACGACGACCTATTTTTTCCCAAAAAAAAATATATAGAAAAACGTAAAAATAATCTAAAATAGCTTGATATAAAACTCAAATTTAATTTTAATCGAAAATAAAATAATTGATGTGTCTACTTTAAAAATTTATAGCTCCACAACGTCATTGCAGTCTTTGCATAGATAAATTCAAGTTATTTGTTTCTTGTTGAGGTAAAGCTACTTTCTTCCCTGTAAAATCTTAAATAATTATTGGCGGTTCTAAAAATTCCTGCTATCTCTCAAACTCTTCGTTGGAGTATGTTCTACATGTAAATGTCTTGAATCAGTATGAATCTCAAATGTTTTAAACGTTTTGGTTAAGATTTTTTGTGCTAAATTAAAAAATGATTAATATCCTTAGAATAATTTCATGGGTGTAGTTTTATATATATTTAAAATAAGGAGGCATCTGGTATTTCAACTCAAAGGCATGATTATAATGGAAAATCCTACAAATGAATTCTTACCTTGAAAATAACTTTTGGTGCGTAAGTAGCTAACAGAAAGCCTTAGAATGGACAATCTGTCAAGTTTGGAAAGAATGTTTTGTTCGAAGGGCAGTAAACTTGCGAGTGTATCTAGTTCAGCGTTCAATCTCTCCCGATGTCTTTTACTGGGATTGCTTTTTGTCACGCCATCTTTCGGAGTTGGTTTCAAACTGAAACAACAAACAATTTTAATTAATTTTTAAGACAATAATAAATATTTAAAATTTTTGCAGTAATTCAGACTTATTTTTGTAAATGTTGTTGAAAATTCCGTATTTTTCAACTGTGGAATATCCTTCAATCCATTCATTGATTTAAAAACCTCATTACAGACGCGTGTTTTAGGCAACCAATTATTCATTCGGTTTCCTGAGATTAGGTGCTTTGCTATAGGCAACCAATCATACAAAGTCACAAGCAAAACCAATTAAAAAGCTGACAACAGCGCTGCTATTACTAAACTATTTTTGAGCACTTTCGTTTGGTGACTTGTCCATCGTCTTCGAAGACAGAACAAGCAAGTTAGCTTTAAAACACCACGTGGTAAAAAATTAACTAGCAATATAATTAGATAAAATCAATTAAGTTAAAAAGCCATCAACCAGTGAAAATTTTCTAAATAGACAGGGGGTTCTTAACTGTAAGCTTATTGTACATATTTTACAATCCACGTCGGTAAAGCCAGAAAAGCCTACAGCAAGTAGAATATACGAACCAGCCAACTAGCTATCGAAGACTTAACATCGAATCGAGGCACGGCGAGATTCAACAAAGGCAGAAAATGACATCATCATACATCCTTCAACAATCATCATCTAGAAACCGCCCTATACCTTTCCGGCACGATGAGAACAATTTTAATATATTGATACTGTTTCTACATCCACGTTTCTAAATAATATGGTCCAAGATTGGCACTGTTTTATATCTTGCCTAACAAGTCCAAAAGTGTATTTAATAAACAAAGTACCGTTAATATTTTATACAATGGCTCAAAAATATTACTGCAGTGACTTCATCTCTATACGTATTTAAACAGATTCATATTATACCAGCTAGAAAGTACTAGAAAGTGGCATACACTGTTTATAAAATAGAAAAATCATCTTTGCAATGCATACTAGGTTTGACCATAGAATAACAAAGGTCTTCTTTATACACCATATCTTTTGTCATGCGCATTCAGAAAATGTTTGCACAAAACAAGCTTTTCATGCTTCTCGTTCGTTTGTTATTCTCGGATTTAAATAACAGAAGAATTTGTTTTGCAAAAAAAAAAGAAAACCTTTGCATACTATGGTTTTGCATTACATTACAATCTTGCGGTTGGGCCTTTGGTATCGGCACCTATGTCACCTAGATCTTTTGATCCTCTGTGACTACCACTGTGTCTTCAGGGTATCAGAATTCTAGTCCGCTGATTTTGGCGAACCCTAGAATTTCTGTTGGCTCTGTCTCATTTAGATCGCTTGTACTATGGTTTAACTAGGTTAACATTTTTGACGATAAGAGAGAAAACCCACAACACTCTCAATATATGCAGGACCATAGGTCTGATCTAGCGAGTCTAGTAATAAGACAGAGAACATGAAGTCACACACAAAATATCTGCAAAGGTCGCAGTGAAAAGGTTCCTAGTCTATAAGCCCCATACAAATCTATTCCAATCCAACAGAAGCATTTTGGGCACTATTAAATATATAAGGAATGAAAAATTGCAAGTAAAGACCTACTTTGACGTTGTGTGACTAAAAAAATTGGAAAATCAATATTTTTCTTGGCCAGAGAAGGTCAAAGGTCTTCAGATCACGCTGAATCGTATCCACGAGGTAAAGGAAGAAATGGGTATCAAAATTAACGTCAATAAAACTAAATTTTTAATCTGCAGCCGTAACCCACATCCTGGTGCTAAACAATTAAACGGTATTTCAATTGAAAGAATTCACCAATTCTTGTATTTGGGGACCATCATAACGGACCAACTAGACCCAAACATAGAAATTAAACGTAGAATATCAATGAATAAAACAACTTTTACAAGAATGAAAACCTTTCTATGCAATGATCACCTTAACTTAGAATTAAGACAAAGAATGGTTAAGTGTTATGTTTGGTCGGTTCTGTTGTATAGTGCGGAGGCATGGACCCTGAAATTGTCAACAATAAATCGCATAGAAAGAAGCATTAAAAATGTGGATACATAGACGAATGCTTAAAATACCTTGCACAGTACGCATAACCAACGAAGAAGTGCTAAGGAGAATCAATAAAGATAGGAAATTATTAAAGACTGTTAAACATAGGAAAATTTCAAGTTTCTTGGCTTAAAAATGTTAGAGATTGGACCGGTATACGAAATGCAGGACAACTTCTAAACATGGCAGAAGACCGTGAAGCCTACGCTATGGTGATCGCCAACGTCGTATCATACTGATAGTGCACATGAAGAAGAAAAAGAGAAAGATATGATATATGAGAAATATTGCATGTTTTTTATTTAACTAAAACTGTCAATTTACAGTTACATTCAAATGTACGCAACAAAAAAAGTACCAAAAATAGTTGATTCTTCCATTTTACTATCATCAATCAACCAATTAATGTTTCAATTTCGAAAACTAAGTAGTCATTAAAAATCGGCAAAAAAATACAACTTTCAAGGATTTCGCAATTAACATTGATATTTAGTTTGGATTTGGCGGAACAAAATAAATAGCATATAAAGAAAATAAAAGGAAATATTATTCTGCGAATCGCGTACTGTTATTAAACAATGTAATTGTAAAATAATTACAGTTTGTATCCCTTTATGACAAGTAGGTAGACGTTCATATCAAGGTATTTTAAATCGTATGGATTTTGTGTTTGCGGAAGATTGGTAGTTAACCTTGGGTGATTACAATCTAGTCAAAATAATCCGAACATATAAGTATGCAAGTATTTTCTTTCATTTAGAGATAATTGTAAATAATAACGAAATTATATTTTTCTACGGCCATTATACAATAATGCTTTTTCCTAACTGTTTTTGATTAAACAATGAGGTACATTGCATGTTTTCAATTTCATTTCCTTACCTAATAACACAATGAAGTCATTGTGTTTTTATTTTATAATTTATCACGTCTACTTCTGTTACCATGACCGTTCAACGATCGTTGGTTATCATGTTGGCTACCATGTTAATAATTATTGTTTTATTGACAGCTGCTCGGAAAAATTGAACTGTAGATTTTCTGTACCACTGCCTCAAATTCTTCAACCACGATGTTCTCCTTCTCCCTGAACTACGCTTGCCTAGGATTTTTTCCTCTATGATAAGATGTAAGATCTAATACTTCTCCGGATGTCTTATAATATGACCAAAATAATCTAGTTTGCGTCGTTTGATAGTTTTAACTATTTCTAGATCTTTTGCCATGCGATTGAGAACTATGTTGTTACTAACTATATCCACCCAACTGATCTTTAGTAATCGTCGGTACACCCACATTTCGAAAGATTCCAGGCGTTTAAGCATTATTTCCGTGAGTGTCCATGCTTCAATACCGTACAAGAGAACTGGAAAAACATAGCAGCGCACCATTTTCATTCGTAATTTCAATGTTAGGTCGTGACTGGTTAACAGTTTTTTCATTTTCATGAAAGCGGCTCGGGCTCGTTAATGTTGCTCCCGAGATACACCAACTTATGAACTCTCTCTACCCTTGTGCCATTGACTGTGATATCATTATCCGTAATATTAAGTTCTTTGCTAAAAATCATATGTTTTGTTTTGTTGGCATTGAGTCTTCGTACACACATTACTACCAAGGAATTAAAATAACTTTACTTCATAACATTTTTCTGTATTGTAAAAAATAAAGGTAATTTGCTCTTGAGTAAAATTCAGGAATTAAAATAAAAAAAAAAAAAGTAAAACACTTCCATTAATACTTAATGGCCGCAAAATCTTTTCACAATTTGTAACTAAATTGTTTCCGAGTTTATTAATTTATATTTCTACGTATGTTGTATGATACAGGCATGATTTATTTTTAAATTGTTAACAAACTAGTGTTAGTAACTAGTTACGCGTGACAATAGATAGTTATTCATGAAGGTAGATTTTTATTTTTTATGTTATGCTATAATTACCCCCAAATAATTTAATGTTGAGACACCTGCCCAGTCCGAATTTAAATGCGGTATTATTTTGCACCATATCATTGACAAAATTTCTTTCCTCTACACACCAAAACAGTTAGACTCATTATTAACAAAAGACTGGCATGGTGGCACCGAGATTCGATTATACCGAATTTTCTATCATTTTTCTTGAAGAAAATTTGTAAAAATAATTTTAAAAGTAACAAAGTGTGTGATTGCACCATTTTGTGGAAGAAGATTGAAGAGTTGGTCGTCAAGGAACACCTCATCGATCAACTTAAATGGAAGCCTTCAGAAAAGGTAAGGACCTATCTTATTGTCGAAAAGAAAACTGGGTTTAACTCTTAAATATACAGTCTATTGTTATTTTGGCCCAATATCTTTGCGGGGTGTCTATATTTAGAAATAAAATGACAAAAAGGAAAAAAAAATGTACATTTTTTATGTAAAATTAATAAAATAAAAAAAAAACAAGCGAGCCTTACAGTAGTCGCATATGATGTGTAACATTTGACATCTCACCTTAGTAATAAGCAATTTTAAAATTATATTCTGAAAAAAATGGGTCAGGTATTATTTGAAATGATTTTTCATTGTATTTTATTTAATTGACACTGACAGTGACAGAAATCAACCTTAAAATTTAAAAAAGCTAATTACTGAAATATTTTATTAGAATAATTATTTATTATTACCTATTTTCATCAATGATTTGCTCTTTATTGAGACTTATTATTAACAGTTAATATTTATTTATATAGTTTACGCATATAACAGCAAACTTTATACACAACACTCTCGGAAAATTGGTTGACGTCTATCTGACGGCCAACTCTAGCCGCGCGCTCATTCGTCAAATCAAATAGCGCGTGCTTCCGCGACTTCCTGTTACTGTTACACATTTCACGAAATCGCACCCACAAATTGCGAGTAAGCGAGAGGAAAGATGTTCCACATGCAAGAAAGCGAGAGCAAAGATGTTACACATTAAAAAAGTATTACATGAAATAGCAAGAATATTAAAATATTAAAATGTTCTATTATGAGTACATATTACTAATCAATCGTATGACGCAGCTGTTTACAAAATGATTAATGCTTTTATGAAATAATAGATAATAATAAAACCCAACCCTGTACGAGATCACTGCCACTGTTACCCATAGATGACGATTATATATTGATGTCATGTTTATGTACAATGATGTGATGTATAAATGTATTGTTTGCAATGCAATCCGTTTATTTAGTGTAACATAGTATCCATGACCTATCCACATCGTAGTTAATAGTAGGCAGGTAGTAGATATCTAAATAGGAAGGTGAAGTATATAAGTTCGTGTTTGGGTGTTACGTTTCGCGTGCCGCTTGCAATCTCTCACTCTTCACGCACCATCCTCCCACGACATGTCATACAGGACGATTCGGACTTAAAATGCGTTAACCCTTTGAGGGGCACTGGTTCAAAAACTGTACCCAGAAAGAAAAATCTTTATTGGGGCATAATCCATTGAAATGTTACATTTTTTAGGCCTTACCTTGCGTTTTTTGTAGGACGCAATTTTATTTTTTTGATGTGTAGGGAGGTCAGTGTAAAGCTAAAACCAAGTTTGTGGGGTCACCACCCTTGTCCCACGGCCGCTATCTTGAAAATAGGGGTTGAAATGGTTTTTACGATATATCTCTTAAACTATTTATCTGATAAAAAATATTTGTTAACATTTTTTGTTGCAAATTAAATTTTCTACAACTTTGGTCCAGTAATTTTTTTTAGCAGTGGTACAAAATTTGTACCTCGCATTTAAATTTTTTTAACGATCGGGGCAGGAGTATGAATTGTCAACCAACGTTAAAATTGTAGTTCTTGTACATGCCGAGACTCGTTGAAACTGGCATGGCGCTGTGCGAGTTTCGCCCATATTCTTTATTTTATGCTAAGTTGTTGCATGGAAACGTTCTAAAAAGTGAGTGCAAAGCTAATTATTATTAAAAGTAAGTTAAATTCCGTTAATTTTGAAAATTATATTTTAAAATATAACAAAATTAACTTTCAACATCATGACTTTGATGCAGTATAAGGAAGAAAATATTTTATTTTTTTTATTTTGGTTGATTTGTTGTGGTTGAATAAGTGTACCATTGCCCGTTTAGTATTTTTTTGTTTGTATTTTAGGTACCAAAGCAATGGATTACCCACTATTTAGATTAAAATATATATCATTTGACGAGCTTTTGGCAGAACTCAAAGTAGAACCTATACAATCGAATGACGAGTTAAAGGTCGAAGATGATTGTGGCGATGAAGAACATACAGAAAACAATATTGTTATAGGTGATTATAAAAGCGAAAAAGATTACATTTTGCCACCAGAAAATGTTACTCTACTCACTTGTCACAAATTTGTTTACTAAAGACTAAACATGAAGAGGACATGACTAAAGCTCAACAATGAACATTTCAAGATGAACAAAAATTATATAATTGTAACTAAACTACATCTTTTAAAAGACATGTACATTTTAAAAACATGAAACCATTAAAATTAAAATCAAGTTAAGGGATGACTACTGACAACATGAGTTGACAAGGAGACGTATGACAGCATTGACAATATCAACAAATCGAGATGGTTGACATGCAACTAATACCTGTGGATTACAAAATAAATTTATGTAAACAAAGCAAAAACGATGTCTGATTTAAGATATAACAATGAATGATTGGGATTATACATAAGTTTATTAGTAAACAAATTTGTGACAAGTGAGTAACGTTAAACTATTTTATATAATTAATTTCAAAAATATTTTTAAATATCAATGTACTGAATTACTTTTACTTACTTTCAGAAATTTCTCCTGATCATGGCATGATGACGAAAACGTTTAAGAATTGGTTAGTAATAATTAAAAAAAATTTGGTGTACTATAGCCTTTTTTTAACTATTGATATCTTGTATATCACAGTACACACAACCCCCCATTTTCTATTATAAAAAAATATCAACCAAAAAAAAACCAATTAAAAGAGGATACAAAGTATGGATCCCGGCAAACTATTGGAATAAACAAAAAATGCTTTCAGGACTTCCACCAAACAAAGGGACAAAGTTACTAAAAGTGTACCACCGTAAATTTATTTTTTATCAATTTTAGGTTGTTTTATTTTTTAACATTTTATTTTGTATTCTGGTTTAGTAAAAATAAAAAAAAAGTTTCACTCCTCGATTTTTTATTTGTCAATTTTCCTTGCCCCTCAAAGAGTTAAACGTCATACTTTTCTAAATCCTTTTGATAATAATTATTATTGTCCGGTTTGTGTTTGTTTGTACCGGTATTGCTTTAACGCTGCCATTTCAGTCCTCTGTGATTTCCCGCCATCTTGCGAACTTCCAGGCGGTTTTTCTTCTCAATCCACAAGGGCGATCCCGCCGCAGGAACCGATTTCCAGCAGGAGAGAATTAGGTACGCATGACAAGCCAGTAGAAACGCCCGCAATATTCTAGAATTTATTAAATTTATTAAATAATTATTAAGCATGGTGATTAAAAAAGCCCCAGTCGCGTCTACAGCATTGAACTTGTTTGCCCGGATCTATAAAGAAACTTTCTGTGGATAGCGGGTAATAATGTGCACGTGTACAATAATTTTGCAAATTATTTAATTAAATAACTAGTTTTATATCATTTTTACTTGTTTTTTTTTAATGTTTTATAGGATATGTTTACAACTATATTTTAGCAAACAAGATAAATATCACCTGCAAGTGGTATTCAACTTTTAATAAACGCCAATCACACATCATCAGGCGTGTGGTATTATTTATAGGAAGAATATTAGTGATGGATTCATGAATAAAAAAGTAGTTAATAAAAAAGCAAAAATTCAAAAAATAAAGTCACATATTTATGTTTATTTTAGGAATTATTCCATGTTTCTCATAATAAAGCCAATTTCGAAATACTATTGAGAAAGAAAAACATTGATTGAATGTTAGGATTCACCAATATTATCAAAGTTTACGTCTTTTTTGTGTTTACAAATGTGTGAATGGCAATTTTTGTCACCGTGAAAAACAGTTAGAGCCTTCGAAAAACCACCTTTAGGATATGTTTCCTTTAGAGTGAAAACTTGTTTTCGGAATTGGTTATTCGAACACATGCAATAGTATTTAAATATTACCAGTAAAAAAAAAAGATATTTTTATACCAAATTGCTTTTTTTGATATCTCAGCTTCTATTAAAAAACATTTATTGCGCTTTAATAGTTTCGGACAGTATACCAAACTACTGTGAATGCGCAAGATCGATTAAGTACCATTTTTTATGGTTTGTAAATTGACTGCTGCATTTTGATTTTTGTAAACTATATAAAAATAAAAAATAACATCACACCTTTTCAGCTGTTAGTTACAAAATACAATGATAACATTTTGAATACCTCGAACCGCGCATGCGTGAAACAAGACGCACACTGATATAATTGTCATTAACCGGTTTTAAAATCGTTTGTCATCGCCGCAAAAACATAAAATTTCTGCAAAAATACTTATTTTCTTCAAAGCTTACTTTGTACAAACTATTAAGAAACATATTCATCCAATTTTGCGTAAGAAACTCACTAACAGCAAAGATATTATTCTATACAGACTTGACGAATTTTTCAGTGAAACATATAGGCGTTTTATACTGACATATTTTGGTCACTAATAGTACCCGGTCTTAGAAACACAATGGAAAGAATGCAAATATATCATCATATGTTTTGTTGTTTTAATTATTATTATTAAAATTAAAAAAAAATTTAATTATAATGATCAATAATCATTTGTTAGTAATAATATTCAATTATTATAAACAATGCTTGTTTATTACTAACAATAATTTTGTATTTTTATATATAATATTGTATTCTACTCTAGGGACCTTGAAATGTCAAAATTCGGGTTTCCCACTGGAAAGTTAAAAATATTGTTTTTTATGTAACCTATAAATCTTGTAGTATTGTAAATACAGTTTAATTCGCAAAAAAAACTAAAAACAAACCTTCAGGAGAAAAAAATTATAAAATAACACATGTATAATAAAAATAAAATACAATAAAGAGATTTTATTGCAGTTACAATAACAATTATCAATAAATACAAACATTTTCAGTAAGAAGTAATAATTTTTGCGCTACTAATTTTCTGCCTTAAGCTTTTATTACATTTAATCTCTAATCTAAATAAGTATTAGTTAACACAAAAAATCCTAAAGGTTGGAGCTGCTTACGCATTTATTACGAACGATAAAGTAAAATAAGAACTAATAATAAATGTACTGACTTAATATTTATACTTTTAAGCAACACTTATTCGTCATCAATCGGTTTAGAGTTCGCGACAGGATTAGGAGCGTTTACCCTGTAAGTTTTCAACATCCACAGGATGACGTACAAATACGTCGTCGCGTTTTTCTTTGTTTACACACCTTTTACATGTAAGGCCCGGCCGGGCAGTTTCATTCATAAATATTATTTTCATGACTGGCAACTATTTTCTAATCATGAAGTACTTCGCACGAGATAGGAAACGATTCAAATCACGATACGTATCCTGATTCTCAGGAACGCGCCACACTAAATACAATACGACAAAAGCGTGGTTAGTTACGCGACAAATATCTGCATGAAACGGATTTTGTTCCACTTCTCATCCACTTCTCATTAAACTTAAAAAAGAAATAAATATCTTCCTAACTTACATGCAACATGCATCAATACAAGTAAGTTGTCAACGAAGATCCCATTTAGTTAGTTTAGTTTTAATTCGTTTATTAATACAATATTGGTAATAATAATTAACGAAAAATGGTTTGTCTGTTTGGTCCAACACATGCGGATATTTGGTGACTGCATAATTTAAAAAGATATTTGTGATCACTGTAAAGGAAATACAAACACACATTTTTAAATGTGTGTGCTTGTATACAATACTACTACTACTACACCGTAGCACTACAACCCTTAGTGGGTTTTGGCTGACCGGACAATTTGCCTTCATTCCTCTCGGTTTCTTATTAGTTGGGTATCCATTTCATACTCCATGGCTTCAAGGTCGCTTTTAATGTTGTCACGCCATCTTAGCCGTGGTCTTCCGAGGGGCCTTCTTGTTGGCGGGTTGCTTTGCCACACTAGTTTTACTAAACGTTCATCTGGCTGTCTTTGTACATGTCCAGCCCAATGTAATCTTCGATATTTTATCTCACGTACAATATCCGGGTCTTAGTAGAGTTGATTTAGTTAGCGATTAGTTTTATGCGATATCTCTACGTCTCCGGGTTAAGTAAGTTGTTAAGTATTGTTAAGTAAATTATCTCCCTACGATCTCCCAACCAAACTGCGCCAATGGCTCTTGAGCTTCATGCAAGATCGCTCCTTACCTGTGGCAGTTGATGGTATTTCTTCTGATGCGTTTAAAACCAATACCGGTGTCCCCCAGGGTTCCATTCTGTCCCCCACCTTATTTATTTTACACATCAACGACCTCTTGAAAACCACCACGAACCCCATTTACAGTTTCGCAGACGATAGCACACTTGTCTCAACTTTCACATCCTATCGATCACTTTTGGTGAATGATACAAATAGACTCAGGCAGGAACAGGTTAATTCCATCAATAGAGATCTTAAAGCAATCGTCGAGTGGGGAACCAACAATCTTGTTCAGTTCAACGCCCAAAAAACACAAACTGCCACGTTTTCCAAGAAAGTGAATTCCTCAAATCATCCCATCACAATGTCCGGAAATACCCTTGAACCAAGTCCCTCCATCTCGATTTTGGGAGTCACGGTGTCCAATATTATGTCTTGGCATGACTATGTTGCTAACATCGCAAAGTCGGCAAGCCAGAGACTAGGTTTTCTGTGGAAAGCCAGAAAGTTTTTTACTTCTGATCAACTGTTGATGACGTACAAGGCTCAAAGCCGACCTCTACTGGAGTATTGCTCGCATATTTAGGGTTCAGCACCAAGGCATTCTCTTCGTCTTCTAGATTCCATTCAGAACAGAGCCATTCGCTTGATAAACAGCTCAACTCTCACAGATACCCTTCACCCTCTAGAACATAGAAGAAGAGTTGCAGACCAGTCATTGCTCTACAGATATTTCCATGGCAGATGCTCCAGAGAAATAAAAACTCTTTTGTACCACCATTGGCCACATTCGGCCGAAGAACTCGGCACGCTGATCAGTCTCACACATTTACTCTCAAGCTTGACACTACAACAATCTTCATCAAGAATCCTTCTTTTACAGGGCTGCTACGGAATGGAATAAGCTTCCAAAATCAGTTTTTCCAGAGAACTATGACCTGCAACTTTTTAAAAAGCGTGTCCACAATCATTTCCTTTCTAAAATCCCTTTCCCTTCTGATAGTCGCAGTGCGGGCCGTCCGCGGCCCACACGATAGGTCTACCCTTTTTGCGACTATCTTCATAAAAAAAAAACCTCTAGGACACAGGGGGCTGGCGGATAAAGATAAACAGGCTTTAAGTCTAAATAAAAAAAAAGAAGAAGAAGCGTTGCTAGGCTACAGTTATAATTATTTATATCTGACAGGAACAAAAGGAGACACATGCGCAAATTTAATGAAATTATTTTTAGCCGAGTAAAAATGAGGCATTTTCTTCTCTGAAAACAGAAAAAATTCCAACCTTTCTCGCAGGTGTGTTAAAAATTAATATACATCCTGTATGGTCAATTATTACGTATAGCCGCAAGTTATTAGACATAAGTAAAAAGTATGTATACCACGAAGAAAAATAGATAGCTTAAACGATAATATTCTTTTAGTTAGATAACAATTTAAATCGGCACTTTTTCTTTGTGTAGGCGAGTTCTTTGTCACCCAAACAGATGATAGTACTACCAAAGTAATAAATAGTAATACTCATGCGACCATTCATCAGGTAGTACCAGATACGCTACCGTTGGCTGGAGCTGGTGTGTGCGAGTTTGTGTATCGGTACTCTCTTTCTCTCTCTCTCTCTTTAGATACGGCCACAGATAATGTGACAGATTAAGCCTCCCGATTTCACTTAAAAAGCCATTACCTGTGAGCGGGCCGGACGTTTTTCTTATTTGGAAAAAGTTATTATCAAGCGCGGTACGGTCTGGGATCGTAAATCGTACCCACGACTGGTACGACGTTTGATTAGGAGATGTGTGGATGTTCTGGTAGTACCCAACTCGACCCACTCCGATCGGAGATTGAAAGATGTTCAGTAGCGACACTCGCAGTTTTCTCATCGTTTACAATGAAGACATAATCTCAAATCCTGTACATCTTTTTTTAATATTAATAAGAAAATGTTCATATTTCTGTCATGATTCGCAACAAAATGATTATTTCACATTCGGTGTCGAAACATCAACCTAAAAGACATAAGTGCTACTGATAGAGCGAGATGTTAGAATAAAAATAATTCTACATGTCTCAACCCATTTCTATCGGATTCAGACATTAAAGAAAATGTGTAAAATTTAATTTCCGTTCACATTAAATCACATGAATTTTTAAATTAAACCTGGAAAGACACAATTTCAACATGCCATTGGAATTATTCCATTGGCATAAGCATACATACATACATACATATAGTCATGCCTTTTTTCCGTAGGGGTAGACAGAGACCACTTTCTTCCACTTGCTACGGTTCTTACGCAAATCTTTTGCTTCCTCTACTTTCATCAGTGCTCTCATACATGCTCGTCGCTTGTTGGTACTCTTGACCTGGCCTTTCTTCAAAACAATGTTGATCTGATCGAGATATGTTCGCCGAGGGCGACCTCTACCGACTTGTCCATTTACACTCGCCTTATAAATTTATTTCGTCAATCTTTCTTCACCCATCCTTTCTACGTGCATAAGCATGCAAGCATTTAGCACATCTCAAAGCGTAAGTTCCCTTTTGATTGGAACTGGAAATAAAGTCACATAGGACCCATAATAAAGATGAATTTTTGCAATAAGAATAAAATTACTGAAGAGAAAATTAGTGTCACTATTCTAAAAACGTGGGGTGCTTTTATTCCGAAACGCAAAGTTAGTTCAAAATTTCATACAAAGCACCCCACGCTTTTAAAACAAAGACATTAATTTTCTCGTCAGTAATTTTATTCTTATGTTAAGAATTATTTTTTACTTTTTAGTTTGATTAACTGTAAAAGCGTGTTTTTTAGTTTTTTCAAACTATAATTTATTTTTCGCTTTTTAGTTTTATTTGCTATTAAACAATCTCTATCTGTCTCCGTTTTGATATGCCAAACAATTTTAAAATTTAGTTCGCGAATACCTTAATACAATTTAAAAAAGTTATGTATTAAATGGTAAAAGCACAAAAAGGATGCATTAGCCGGGAATCGAACCCGGGCCGCCCGCGTGGCAGACGAGCATTCTACCACTGAACCACCGATGCGATGAACTGTGTTAATATTTGTTCTGCGCGCATGCGTAGTTCACGCACAGTCAGTTACTAACATACATACAAGCAAACAAGATACAGGTAAAACTAATATAAGCATGTTAAAAAAAAATTTGGTTTTAATAAACTTTATTAAAATTAACTTTTTTTAATTTATCATCTTGCAAACCTTAATTTGGGTAAAAATTTTCAGCTTAAAACATAATATCCTTATATTATTTCGATGTGTGTAATAAAATACTTCAGCTGTAAGAAAACATTACAAAGAATCTGAATGTTCACATAAAAAACTACACATTTATGAAGAGGCACCAAATTGGCCAAAGATCTAGATTTTTTTTTAATAACAGACTTTTAATTTAGAAATCAGTTTTGTTCAATGGTGTTTAGGAAACCACCGGTATGTACAACATAAAGATTCTACGAAGGTTTAGCTCAAAGTACCCGAACAATGGTAAATGTACCTTGGTTTGTACTAAATGTAGCAAATACAAAGCGATTTGAAAGCGAAGATAGCGTGTGAGTTCCTATCACGTTTTGAACAATTACATTTGGATACCACCCACATTAATTAGAACAACATAAAAATGAATCGATGAATTAATTTATTGTAGATAAATTTACTTCTTTATTTTTGTAATAATTTGGACATCCTTAACGATGTCATTAATCGATTTCCGTATTTTTTTCAATTAGGAACGATTTAAGCCCGCTACTGACTGTTAGATATCCAAGTAAGAGTACCACTTGGGTACCTATGGTCGAGCGTTAACGAGACAAGATGTACCTATCACCACCGACGCGTTCTCACACCAGGTACCACTACAGCTAATTGCTTGTAAAACTCGGTACGAATATCCCCCGGTACTTGACTAGATAACTGTTAGCGTTCGAGTTCGCGTCCAATTTAAATTTAAATTATTCCCTACAAATAGCGACAAATGTCAAACTCGATTTGTTTTTAAATTAATACTGTTTATGTTAATGATTTTTTACGGTGTTCGTACGTACATTATGTCTACAGTAACGCTTAGCACTATCAAAATGTGTGCATTTCTTTACAAGTCCATTTAATGAAAACTGCAATGGTATTAAATTTGTTAGTTGGTATATTTAATGCTCGGGAGAGGTGTATTTCTAATTCCAACAAAAACATAAATGTGAAATGAGAGCCAAGCTCAATATCATGATATATGCCTTGGTTGTTGACTTCAACGACAAAAGAAGTGAGATTTAAATGGGTCCAAGATCAATGGTCAGTCCTGAAATTTATTTATAAAAACATAAAATATTTTATAACAACTTAAAATAACATTTCTTCTAATAACTTAGGATAATTATATTGGAGTGAATTGGCTAGTTCGAATATACGAATTATATTATAGCCTTTGCAAGTTCTAAAGCTGTAAGTTCTTATTTTATTCTTCCGAAAATTCGGCTTGCTGGTAGAAACTAGCCATCGAACATAGGGCTCTTCCACTGTTTTGGTAGGTACTTAATAATAATTCGTATACTCGAACTAGCCAAGTCAGACCTTAGGCTTCAATATATTATCCTAAGTTATTAGAAGAAATGATATTTTAAGTTGTTGTTATAAATCAATTTCAGGACTGACCATTGAACTTGGCACCCATTTAGATCTCACTTCTTTTATCTTTGAAGACAACAACCAAGGCGTATATCATAATATTGAACTTTTTGTACAGAAATTATTAGTTGGTACTTATTCAAAATAAAATTATATAGTTTTTGTTATCCTACTATATTTTCCTACGTTTAAGGGGTATAATTGTCTTTTTTGTGTTATTTTATATATTTTCTTGTACCTTTAAAATGTTCGAAAGAATTGCCCATACAGTATCCGGAATTTTTTTACGCGTTTTCTGTTTATACTTAATTTGGCCAAGTCGGGGCGGTATGACGTGAGCAGGCGGTTGTACTCTACAATTGAGCTCTCTTGTGCCTTGATTTGACTTAGATCTGAATTGATAGAGGAGCCTACGTAGAGAAGAGCGCTGTCAAGGCTTAGGCATTGTGATTTGTGGATGGTAATAGCATATGCTAGGCAAATGGGGAATAATTATTTAAGACGATTACGTAACGAATTACCTGTTATCTATTGAATTCTCAAGAAAAATATAGGTACACAAGTTTCGCACCGCTTACCACCCCGCTGTTCCATGGCCTCCACCCCGCGCACCGTGGTCCGAAATACCTATTTTATTTAATTATTTATAAGTAATGATCTTACACTATTGATGTACGCTAACATTGAAATAATAATTAATACTAAATCCCAGTTAATAACGTAATAAATACGAACGTTCGACTATACTCTTAGTTTGTTTGGATTAATGAAAATTAGGGGTAGTATTCCACTCGTTATATATTCACGTAAAGACTTTAAAATCTACATAAGACCGGCTGTAATCAATTTTGATTGCTGATTGTTACATTACAGGCACTATAAGTAAGTGTTACCAATAGAATCAATTAATTGAAAAATTTACTAGTTTCTAATTTATTCCTTTGTATTTACCCAACTAGCTATCTGGATACCAAATTTTAACTTTCTGAGACATCTGGAACTGGGTTAGAGTTTTGATCTATAGGTCAGTCAGTGATAAAAATGACGATTTTTGGACGTTAATATCTAAATAACTGTTTGAGGTGTGTTTATAAAATTTGGAGCTCATATTTATCTTGCAAGTCTCAATATATGAGCCAAATTTGACATGTTTTAAATAGTTTTTTAGTTATGAGGGAATCAAAAGTGGCTCCAAATGGTTCATGTAATATTACACACGGTAGTGCTCGCCATTATGTTAGCTTGAACATGGCTTGACAAGTTACCGCGTGTCTAGATAATAAATGCAAAAAAAATTAACTGATTAAACGTCAATGGCAAACCTGAAATGGTACATATAAAAACCTGATTCGGCATTTCTTTCTAATATGTCGCATTTCTGAAATATTAAGGGTGGGTCCATTTTAAATAAATATAATATAATATAATAAATTCAAATATTTTTTTTTTAAAAAAAACAATTTTAAGTCATTTATTTAATAAATCAAATATAAAACTTTATGTACCTATAATTGAACAAATAACTAAATAAAACAAATGATTAAGAATACGTTGGTATTGATTATTCTTATTGCTTAATTGTATTGGAGAATCGAAGAATTTGTATCAATAAACCAGTTCTATTAAAATAAGGCAATCAGTCGGTCCATTTGTACCTTTTAATGATGCTATAAATCAAAAAAAGCTGATAACTCTTTCTATATTTAACGTAGATGTTCAATGTGTTTTGAATACATACTTAACTTTTTACCAATACAAAAAATGTTAATACATAACTTAAAATATTACAAAAAATCTTCTAAGTAAAAATATGAAACACGTGGCAGTGACGTCGGCCGATCAGAAGCGAAGGGTACCACTTTTTGATTATTTTTTTCCAAATAAATTTATTTAAAATTTATTCGAAATATATAAAGTTTAAATTACAAAATAGTTAGGTATGTTTTATCCAAATAATAAAAAGGTGTCTTAATTTATTAGAAAATAAAAACTAACTTTAAGTAAACGATAACATTTTCTTTGGTGAAGGAACATGTTTAAAATTAACAGAGGAGCATTTTAGTTTTGTGATAATACTAAATATTATTTTAAAAACTACAAATCTTATGTTTCAATAATCTATACGTAAGAAAGCATATTACTTTTAGAATGCCCATAATTGAATTAAAAACACTATGCAATTTTCAAATAAAACAAAGCTTGGATATTATTTCCCAATTTGGGATGCTTTTCAATCTTCTTTTAAAAGCTGCTTAAGTTTATCCAGAAAAAACTATTCACATTATTAACGATCGATACCTGGTAAAGAATGTTTCTCTTATCGTAAATTACTGAGATACTCCTAGACTATATATTCATAGAAACTGTTTTTTAAAAGTACTTTCCCATGATGTGATAAAAACAAACGATCAATTCCGACCATTTACAATTAAACAACTTGAAGCTTCACTCAAAAATAGGTCTCTAAATTGTGAAACTCAATTCCAAGCAAAGTTTTTCCATTTTTACCTCAATTTTTAACTTATTATTTTAATTAAAACTATAACTCTAACTTTGGTTTAGTTACCCTTGGCGTTTATATGTTTGATCAATCTTATACGAAGAGTCGAAGAAACAAGCAACGAAGTAGGCCAGCAGATAAACAGAAAGAGATCCAAAATAATGATAATTTATCGCCAAAATAATAACAGACCTGAAATAAAAAGGATAAACAACATCGAGACAGTTGACGCTTTCATATATCCATGACCAAACTAACCAAAGTATGGAAAAGCCATCACATATCCCTTAACACCAAAATGAGATTGGTCAGGAGCTTGGTGTTTTCAGTCTTTCTATATGGATCAGAATGCTGGACTTTAAAAAAGACTGATAAACGGAAGATGTTTTGCTGGCGCAGAATGCTGAGAGTATCCTTGACTGAGAAAAGAACCAAACAATTCATTTTGGACCAACTCAGAATTAACAAGAGATTAAGCATTGTGGTAGCGGAGAAAATAGCTAAATTCTTTGGTCATGTAGTTAGAAGAAATGGTCTTGAGAGACTCACTTTGGAAGGAACAGTCCCTGGCAAAAGATCAAGAGAAAGGTCGCCTACAAGATACATGGATCTTATAACCGGTCTAACTGGCAAAACCTCACCCAAACATGTAAGATGGCAGAAGACAGACAGGAATGGAAAGCCATCACAAAAAACAATACATGAATTCATGATGCTCGAAACCGAGCAAACGACGAAGAAGATATATTTGTTTGGAAATGTTCACCACAAAAATTATAGATTAAACTTTTAAAATAATTGTCTTTATTACAGATAAAATTTTCATTCGCGTAAGTAATTTTAAAAACGATAAAAGGCATGCTACCGAAACAACTGCATGCAAAACAATATTAAATCTATTAAAATCAGAAAGCCCTCTAAGAAAATATAATCATCTTGAAATAACAGTGCGTACAAGATCGAATATGAGAGGTTATGAATATGATTATTCGAGATTAGTGATCACGGTGCAACTAATCTTCAACGCGACGGTAATGTGTAGTTTGAGATGCAAATTCTAGGTGTAAAATCACCGCAAGATCAGAAGAATCGTGACAGATCTTTGCTCACTTCGCCACTAACTCATATAATAAATAAGCAATTATTATTCGCAGCATAACATCTCAAAAAAAGTCAGGATTGATCTTTACAGTGATAAGAGATGTATGTATAATAAAACATGTTCGAAGCGTTTTTTTAATAGACCATGTTTGCATAACGTTCCATAGGGCAAATATTTCGCAGCATTTATAAGCAGATGATTATTAACAATTTTAATATAATTATGACCGTTTATTGTTTATGGTACACGAAGATTAAGTAAAAAATTAAGATGTTACTGTTGCTGTTTTAAAATTTAAACAATGTTAAAGGTTGCAGGATTCAAGATGCTGCCCTAGTTATTTATCAAATTAGATATAATTAATACTTATTTATTATTTTCTTTTATGGTCGTTACCTCGACTAGACACCTAGGAATTCATAACCCAAACAGTTATTATAAAAAAGACATTATGAAACTCTCTTTTATAAGATATTTTTTGCCTTCCTATCCGTATTAACAAACTAACTATATATTAACATAATTACCTAACTTTTAGTAGTATTGATGCAAAAGTTTGGTTTACATATCATTGTTAGTCTTAAGATAGCTTCAGTAATGCAAGTTTCTTGACAGCAACGGTAAAAAATATATTGTGTCGATGGTTACCATCTTTTTAACTTCCCAGTAGGAAGTTACAGTAGTGGGTCCGATTTTACGAATCCAGAATTTTGACATATCTCCACATTTCAAGGTCGCCAGAGTTGAATAAAATAGTTTTTAAGTGGACGTCTGTATGTGTGTATACGTACGTACGTTTTAAAGTTAGATCTGCAGATCTGGAGATCTTGCCGGCCTTTCTATAAAACCCCTTCTGCCAATCCACTGCCTTGGAAATCATTCGTCTAGCCATTGTCTTACAGCTAGTGCATAATGTGGTGTAGCTCCGTCCTGTTGAAAGTATATATTTTGTTCATATAGCACCATATTTACCCGTTCCATCAACTTGTCTTTTTCGTAACTCATTAATAAGTGGATCAATTTTATTTTTTAATAATTCTCCAATTAGGTTTTGGTCAATAAAAAGTGGTCCAATTATCTCATTACTCAGAATACTAGCCCATGCATTGATCTTCGCTGGAAACTGAGTATTATCTTGTCGAAACACGTGAGGATTTTCGTCATCCCAGTACGTACAATTAGGTTTGTTAACAAAACCATTTGAATAAAACGTTGATTTATCACTGAAACAAATATTTTTTACCAAATTTTCGTCTTCTTCTATTTTTTTGGGACATTGTTTTACAAAATTCAATTCTGCAGTCATAGTAGTCTTCACTAAGCTGGTAATGAATTTGTATTTTATAAAACAAAAACTTATGCCATTTTAACACTTTGTATATGAAACCAACAAAAATATTTGTAAGTTTTGATAATTTTGGAATGGAATGGGTAGGATCTATAGCAAAATGAACCAGTGCTACAATTTGTGTAGCTTTGTCGAGAACTCTGGGATTATTTTTTTTTATTACAAACGGATCCAGTTTTTCCAAATTTCCGCACTAACTCTATGATGGTCTGATGGACTATATTTCTACCAGGATGCCATTTATTAAAAACTCGAGCTGTCAAGCTTTGAGTGCACTTGTTTTGATGACCGTAGATAAATATTATTTCTAGTCGTTCTTACAGAGAATACACCTTTTTAAAATAGCTCAAGATGCTACAGCTACAAATAATGGCTAATTTAACGTCAAGAATAACCAACTAAATATAGGTACTCTTAATATTTTTGAAACAAAGAAACAAAATGACAAAAAATGTCTAAAAAGTAAGTTAATTGTACCTAATTAGACATCTACCAATCCAACAGTGGCGAACATCGTTTTCGTTATGGTCTCTTGTTATTTCACAAAATTTGTTGTCGTCAGCAAAATAAATCGATGGGATAAATTGTTGTTTATATGGCTAATTTGCATTTTTCTTGGGTTTTCATTTGATGTATCCCAAAGTAGGAGTTGCTATTTGACATTTTAAAGAAAGAGTGGGTAATGTTAAAGGGGTGCCACTTGGAAACAGCAGAACAACATTTTTAAACTTCCCCTGATTTAAAATTCGACGTGTTTTTGGTTTTTCTTACATTTACGCCAAATCAAAAGTAACTTGGACTGGTTGCTTTTTAAATAAAAGCACCGTATTTCAATGCTGTGAAAGAAATGTAGCAATGACTAATCAACTACCAAAATGCCGGACAACGTGATTCAGACAACCACCGAATAATGTATGGTGTCAAAGAAATGATATACACAAAAAAGCTTTTTACTTTTAAAGCGTCATCCACACGCAAAATAATAATTGCTGGATTAATATTCGGTCTAAATACAACTTCATTATTAATTTTGGGGTTACTCGAGCGGACCGCGCAGTTACGAGTGTGAAATTTGAATTCCTTAGTGTCGTGTTTTGCTACACTCTATTTTCTGACGTCCTGTGAGCTGTGCCTACTTCTAATGTCACCACAATGTTTGATAAATCGGTGTTAATTTTAAATATTATACGGTCAATGATATTCTCTTTAAGTCGCACCCGAAGAAATTAGAATTTTCGAATAAAAATTGACTTGTACTAAATAAATAAATAAATGTAAATAAATAATAATATATATTAATATATAAATAATATATGTATTAATAGATCACACTTAAGAGCCGATTTATTTATCAAGTAATTTAGGAAATATGGTATTTATCTGCTTATTTTACTATTACTTATTTTAACTGTTTTACTTATTGGTTTCTTTATTACATTTTTAACTTATTTATTTCTTAATTATTAGTGTTTGTTGAAAATTGATCAACTGACAGCTCATCCAACCCAACCCAACCTTGACCCTATCCTCACTTCATACTATTGTTTGGCGTTAGTCTTGTTTACAACATGACAAGTGTCATTGTATTGAATAAAATGTATGTCATTTTTCAGTAAAATTAAAACTGTATGTTTGTCGCCACATGCTAATTTTTGATTGTAAGTTAATAAATTCAGTTATTGCAAAAATCTGGACTCAATTTTTCATCAACCAAACCCAAACCCACTGCAAATAAACAACAGTGTTATTCCTGATAGTTTTTTTGAAGGTGTTCGTCGTTTCACCAATTAGTTTTAAAATTGTAATATCTAGTTTTTCTGTTTTTAAAGAAATACTTTAATTGAAGTAAATGTGTTCTTACTGCAAGAGAACCACAGCAGACATTCTAGTTTTTATTTTTTATTTATAAAACACAATGATGAAGCCTTTCTGCATTTCTGGTTAAAATTATACGTTACAAATTATATGTTTTGTATCATCTTTAGTTTCTTACTTCTGCGAGAAACAGCTGTAATTGTCTTAATAAAAAGTTTGTAGGTTACTGTTTTAACCGCCTGTTGGAGTCTCTTTTTCCAACAATTGGAGCATTCGCCAAATACTATACTTGTACCACGAAAATTACTATTATTAATAAATTTACATCTATTTTAGATTTTTATTCAGTACATGCATAAAAATTATTATTAGGATAATTAAAAAATGTTATTTTTTACGTTCTAAGTACTAATAATATTGTAACAAAAAGAAATCCTTTTTAGTTTAACAAAAAAATAATTAAGAGGTTTTGATACAAATCATGGCAATATTTTTAAATATAATCCTTTTAGAGATTCCTTTTTCATTCTTCTAAAGTAATTCTCGAAACATTGATTCAATTGATTTTTAAAGTGATAAAAATAGTTACTCATTTGTTTTTCCCATTAGTAAACTTAAACTGTAGTCTATACGAAATAAATCAGATGTAAACGATAACATCTGTTTTTTTACTAAATAATCAAATATTTGACGTGCTGTGTGAGAACTTGGCATTATCCTAAGAATACATGAACTGACCTTTAAAATTTTTTTAAAAATCTACCGCTACTTATCAAATCCTTCCCGCAAGACTCCGTATAGGATACACACGACTTACCCATGGTTATATCATATCAAACTTATAAACAAAATTTAGTATCGTTACACAGTCAAATAAATGTCTTTAATAACTGCAAATGTTGTTGAGACAAAAAATAAAGGTATAAAAAAAACTCTACAGACTCTAAAAATTAAAAAGGAAAAAAAAACTGTCCCAGTTGTTACCGTCGCAATCTGGCAATAATAATCTAGGAATTTTAATCCCAAATTGGTATCGCTAAACGTAAACTGTAGCGGTTATCTTTCTTGGGTAACTAAGGATCTTACAAACCATCTCAAAAGAGCCCAGAAGATGTAAATTGGCTATATACAATAAACCAGCAGAACAGGTTTTGAGTTTCAAATATCTCGGCGTCAACATCACGAGCAGCAGAGACCTCCAAGAAAAAGTAAAGGCTCAAACAACTAAAGCAGCTTTAATATTAGGATTCCTTAGAGATATAATATGGCGAAACAAGCACATGTCCATTGAAAGAAAAGTTCGCATATATAAGACCTGTGTGAGACCTGTTATGACCTACGCTGTAGAAACAAAAGCCGAAAACTCCACAACATAAAGGATTATCCGTACAGCAGAGATAAGGTCTCTAGGATCCATAGCAGGCTACACACTAAGGGACTACAAAATAAAGGAAGACATCCGAGAACTTTGCGGTGTCCAAGACATAGTTAGATGGTCCCGAAACTGACGTCGCAAAAGGAGAGATCATGTTGAACGGATGGACGACGACAGATTGCCGAAGATTGCAAGGAATGGTCTCCCAAGATCCAGCAGACCACCTGGACGTCCACCCATACGTTGGTATGAAAGCTGGAATTCATCATCCCAGCTACAAATTAGAGAACAAAGCAGATGCCTTACAAAAAGGAGGAAGAAGAAGATTATTTTATTAACGATCTTAATATGTATCGATGTTGAAAGGAACTTTTCATTAGTTCTGTTACAGATGGCCCAACTCTTACGATCAGTAAAATTAATGATATATCTTAATATTAGGTTTGCTTACACGCTCCGTTAATAGTATTATCTCTACACTATGCTCATAATCATCTTGAGCACGTGCCTGCAAATTAGGCGTTATTTAGTGATTCCATTTTTTACTAAATTATATCAAATCTTATAAGCGTCATCTTCGAATAGATTATCAGCATCTCTAAACTGTAATGATTTTGTAATATTTTCTCATTGATAAAACTTTCTCAAAGGTACAAAATGACATCATGCCAGGCGTTCCTGTAAACTTTAAACCTCAGTCACGAACAGAAACTGGTAGTGTTTTAAAAGGTCTTTTGTTCATAGTTTTTACGCAAATATACTACAGTGTTTAATATGCCCAATGATATCTCTACCTCTACACAGTTTAAAAGCTGCAGTAAGGGCTTTTCTAATCCGTCTGCTTCTTACCCAACACCAAAAACCTCTACCTCTATCTTACATTACATAACATTACATCATCGATAATTTTTGAAAAACAACCAATTTTAATCCATCACGAAAAGCATTAGTGACAAAAGCACAACAATATTTTACAAACCACCTATGAAGATTATTTTCTTTCAGCACCAAAAACTGAACAATCAGAATCAAATCACTGTCGTTAAATAGAGTTCTTGCTAAAATCGTAAAAAAATCATCCAAGACTAAACCATTACTCGACAGATTTCTATTACGCCATTCGCGTCTTTTGAATTGAGCTATTAAACATTTGATCACAAATTAAATGTCTATTGTTAAATTTTGACCGATCTCTTGGAAAAATTTATTATACCATGAAAGAAACAACGTGGGTAAATAAAACATCTTGGTAGCCAGTTGCCTTAATGTATTCAAAATTAAGAAATAAACATGTCTTCTATCCGATTCCGTTTAAATGCTCTAAAATCTCGAAAATAACGAGTATTTTTATCAGTCGCTTCAAACGCGTCCGTCCAAATTTATAGACCTTTAAAAAATGTCCGTAAAACAATTAGACGGTGTCGCTGGCGATGTATCAGTGTGAGACGATTAGCATACCGAATACTGATCATATATAGGGTGAAACAACAAACACTTCTTCTTTGTCCTTTCTGTTCTAAAAGGTGTTATATCTCAATATTTTTTCAAGCATGTAATTTTTTTATTTTTAAAAAGCTCTTCGTCTTCTTCATAAGCTGAACGTAATAATTTATTATTTTTTCTTCACCCCAATATCGTCCCTCCTTTCCATGTATTTGTTCAATCATTTTATGCTGTATTTCAATCAATATCCACTAATGCCATACTCGCATACACTTTTGTCATACAGCCCGAATATTTGCATTGCAGAGAAGGGCAGTTAAGGTTGTTACAGAAAAGGGTTGCGTGGAAGATGTTAGGCAGACCTTTAGCCACTGGAGCATCTTTACCATTGCTTTTAAATAAATAGACGTGTGTCTAATTTATGCATACAAAAATCAACAGCAGTGTCTTCTTTTTATAGTGCATCTCCTATTGGAGGTTTGCTATCATCACAGCTATCTGGACCTTATTGACTGCAGCTCGGAAGAGTTCAACATTGCTACAATTAAAATAGTTCCTTAGTTTTTTAAGCCAAGACACACGGCGTCTTTCAATATTCCTTCTTTCACCAATCTTTTCCTGAACTATCAGCTGGAGAAGTGCGTATTTGGATCCTCTCAGTATATGACCTAGATATTAAAACTTTCTCTTTTTTATGGTGTTAATGACTTTACATTCCTTATTCATCCGATTTAGGAATTCCACATTAGAGATCTTTTCTGTCCAGGGGATACGCCACATTCTACGGTAGCACCACATCTCGAAGGCTTGTAGTTTGTCCGTGTGATTCTTCTTAAGAGTCCATTTCTCTATTCCATACAAAAGTACGAAAAACACGTAACAACGCAGTATCCTCAACCTAAGTCCAATCTTGATATTTCTACTGGTGAACAACTTTTTCATTTTCGTAAATGTTGACCTGGCTATCTCTATTCTCATTCTTATTTCTCTTGTTTGGTCACCTAATTGTTCTATCCAGGCCCCCAGGTATTTTTATGACTGCACATTCTCTATTAAGATGTCTGCTACTGACATGTTTATATGGTTGTGATTTTGGGGGAACTTTGTAACTACCATCAACTTGGTATTCTTAAGATTTATCTTTAGACCGTATTCGTTCTATCAATCATTTAATTTCTTTAGAACATGTTGTATGTCTCTTTGATTGCTCGTTAACAAGACGGTGTCATCAGCATATCGCATATTATTTATAACCTCTCCTTTAATAACTATCCCTATCAACTCTTCTTGCAAGGTTTCTTTAAAAATGGTTGAATAGTATTGGCGATAGGATGCATCCTTGTCTTACACCACGACGAATTTCCATTTCCTCTTTTGCTTGCTTTTCTACCTTTGTATTCGCTCTTTGGCCCCAGTATAGGTTGCTAGCTATTCTGACATCGTCCAAGTCAATGTTTTTACTGACGAGTCATGTTTCACTTTGTCAAAAACTTTCTCAAAATCGATGTAACATGCAAACACATCTTGGTTCACATCGAGACAGCGCTGGAAAAGAACGTTTATACCAAAGAGCGCCTCTCTTGTTCCAAGTCCTTCGCTGAATCCAAACTGCGTGTTGCTCATGTCCTCCTCAAGTTTTCTGTATATTCTTTTATGGATGATCTTTAGAAACAGCTTTAAGGTGTGACTTATGAGTGCATTGGTAGTCTGAGCATTCTCTTGGGTTTGGTTTCTTAGGTATAAGTACAAAATTAGATATCAGCCATTGCTAAGGGATTTCTTCCCTATCATAAATGTTGTTAAAGAGGTCCAGAAAAATATCTATCACATCGTCATCAAAGAAAAGAAACAGCAGTATACCTTCTCTATATAGTGCCAATCACAAGGCAGGGCGGACAAAGAAGAAAAAACTTTCTTAGACTCTAAGGAAACTGTTTCCCATTAAACAACAAATTGCATGTTAAAATAAGGTTACTTTTTGCTCAAGCTATGGAGTCAGGAAATTTCTGCTTCAGAACAGCTTTATTTATTAAATGAATTTTTGACCTGAATCTAGATAGGAATTATTTTTATATGTAGCAATATAACTGTGTTTTATATGTTTTTTTTCAATATTTTGGTATAATAATGTCCACACTTCGTCATTTAGAATATATTTTAACTTAGTTTTGTGACTACGAAGAACCAACACACACATTATAAAAAATTCTGTTGGTGAAAATTGCTTAATTTTTGTTGTAGCTGTAGCCACCCAAAATAAAAGTCTTTATTGGCCCAACTCGATCATAAAACCAGATTCATGGGAAATATGTTTTTATAATGCTGAAAAAACAGCGATTTTTTTTTCTACAGGAAGTTCAACAATATACAAAATTATTCAATGAATGAATTCGCTTGGGAGGCAATTAGTTCACTATTGACGATCCATCAGAATGATCGATTTAGTACAACTATGGATACAGAATATATCGAATGATGAATATTATAAATATTTAATTAATACAAATCATTTTTATTATTTTTGAGTGAATTCAGTAAAATGTACACCCATAAGGTGTGTGCGTACTGCATACAATGATTGTTATTAAATATTTTATTTTGTTGACTTGATAAATAGTGCCTGTATAAACTAATTAATTATAATACATGATTTTGAATTTGGATATATAGTAATGTTTTTAGCTTGTTAATATATTATTTTTCATATCTAAACTTTAATGTTTAATGTTTATATTGTTACATATTTCTCGGATTAAATGAGCAACATAAAAATAACAGGAACTTTATGTAATGTTAACAAATTCTTATTAAAACCAATAAATTTACAAAAATCTTAAACTTTTTATGTTCACAAATTTAAGATGTTTTTATTATATTTATTATTTTTGTAATTTTTATTACGACATTTTTTTTAAATTTGATGACAACTCTACCCTGTAATCTTAAAACGAGCCGTAGTTGTCGCTAATGGCCTCTGTGACGTCTTCATCAGCAGCCCCGCCGATGTTGGTCGAGTACCGGCTACCGGACCGGTAGCAGACCAGAGACCGTTTATATATCTCACAAAACATCGAATTCTTTCTGGAACGCATCTTCTTCTACGAGAGAATTGTCTCTGTGTAGGAGGAAAGCAGTGAGGGAGTTAAAATTGTAACATTTCGAAGAAAAATAAGAATATCCTAATAAAAGTTTTTGTAGATCTTGTAGATAAATTTTGTAGAAAAGGTTAGTAAGCCAAGGAAAGCTAAACAGCTTCTCGAGTTGGACAAGAAAGATTTGAAAGCTTAAAGTTTAACTGACCCTCCATTCATCAGTTGAAGGTTAAACTCCGAATGGCAGTCACAGACACCTATACAACGAACTTAATTCATTGAACCAAAGTTTAAGTGACAGTTGTGGTTTAAACTGAACTTATACAAGTGAGCCTTATAGTAGTGGAGTGAAGACCGTGGGAGATCGAACTTCACCCATTTGATAACCCAGATGAGACATATTTTTTATTACATATCATTTATTTACAAACATGCTTATAATAGCTTGCCTATCGAAGTTTTAGAATCGGAGCAATTTAATAAGTGCGAGAGAGAAAGTAGAGTAATACGTTCTTTAAAATTGGCTTTCCGTAAAAAAGAAAACTTTTAGTTTGGAAATATTCAGCTAAGCAATGAATTGCTGGATCAGTTCAACGCCCAAAAAACACAAAGAGCCACGTTTTCCAAGAAAGTTAATTCCTCAAATCATCCCATCACAATGTCCGGAAATACCCTTGAACCAAGTCCCTTCATCTCGATTTTGGGAGTCACGGTGTCCAATAATATGTCTTGGCATGACCATGTTGCTAACATCGCAAAGTCGGCAAGCCAGAGGCTAGGTTTTCTGTGGAAAGCCAGAAAGTTTTTTACTCCTGATCAACTGTTGACGACGTACAAGGCTCAAATCCGACCTCTACTGGAGTATTGCTCGCATATTTGGGGTTCAGCACCAAGGCATTTTCTTCGTCTTCTAGATTCCATTCAGAAAAGAGCCATTCGCTTGATAAACAGCTCAACTCTCACAGATACCCTTCACCCTCTAGAACATAAAAGAAGAGTTGCAGACCAGTCATTGCTCTACAGATATTTTCATGGCAGATTCTCCATAGAAATAAAAACTCTTGTACCACCATTGGCCACATTCGGCCGAAGAACTCGGCACGCTGATCAGTCTCACCCATTTACTCTCAAGATTGACACTACAAGGACCAATCTTCATCAAGAATCCTTCTTTTACAGGGCTGCTACGGAATGAAATAAGCTTCCAAAATCAGTTTTTCCAGAGAACTATGACCTGCAACTTTTTAAAAAGCGTGTCCACAATCATTTCCTTGCTATAATCTCTACCCCTTCTAATAGTCGCAGTCCGCGGCCCACACGATAGGTCTACCCTTTTTGCGACTATTTTCATAAAAAAAAAAAATTTTGTTGGTTATCACTCTACTTGATGTAATAAAGTTACACTTTTAAATAAAAAATACAAGGAAGAATTTGCAAATTTTGTCAAAAATTATTATGTAAGTTATAATTTGTATTAAAAATTTTCAATTAGCAACGGTTTTTTTAATATTAATTTTTTCTTTAAATACAAAAAAAGCCGTACGTTGATTTTCAAATATTTTACGTTTGAGCATGCGCACTCGGTTACATTCTACAGACATGTCGCGTGCAGTTGTTATGTTGTGTCCTATTCTATCACACGGACCTCGGACGCTCTCTTTCTCTTTCGCACGTATTAAATTGCTCCGATGCTAAAACTTCGAAGCCTGGCAATAATATTTCAAGAACCGTTTATTTGCAGGCAAGCCTATAAAATTTATTTTGTAATTAAATTATCTTTCTTACGATATCAGTTTTTATTGGTTATCAGATCGGTGTAGTTACCTATATTGACTTACCTGTTCATAGCTGCTTGCCAGGTAGCCATGAACAAAAATAAGTAGGCAAGCCTACCAAGGCATATTCTTTATGTTAAAAACTATCTGTTAAAATTAAATTTTTTTGGTTATCACAAGAGTGAAGGTTATGAAAAAAAATTGATTAAAATTAGTTTAAACAAAAATAGCCATGAACAATATTTGATAGGCAAGCTATCACAGGCATGTTTGTACATACATACATATAGTCACGCCTTTTTCCCGTAGTGGTAGGCAGAGACCACTTCCTTTCACTTCCGCTACGGTTCTTACACATCTTTTGCTTCCTCTACTTTCATTAGTGCTCTTATACATGCTCGTCGAGCTATGTTTGCCGAGGTCGACCTCTACCGACTTGTCCATTCACACTCGCCTTATAAATTTGTTTCGTCAATCTTCCTTCATCCATCCTTTCTACGTGTCCAAACCATCTAAGCATTCCTTTATTTATCTTTGTTACCACATCTTTTTTACACCACAGCATTCTCTTATCTCACTATTCTTTACTTTATCCAACCGAGTCACTCTGGCTATACTTCTCAGACTACTCATCTCCGCAGCATTAATCATATTTTCATGCTTCTTCTACCAAACCCAACATTCACTTCCATACATTAATGCAGGAACCAATCACCTTTATGCACAGCCAGACGTGCTTTTTTTGATACTTTACATCTTAGACTTTTATTAAACCTATGGGCACGATTAAACGCCTGGACCACTCGCTCAAAACCTATAGCCTGCAGATTGACTAAAAATTTCTTCATCATTTTTAAACTTGAATACCAGCTGACAGTGGTATATTAAAAAATTAATGATGATATGACGTGATATGAATAATCCAAATACCCACAAACTGTTTAAGAAAGTTTTTCATCTAAACAATATATTTAACAATTTAAATACAATAACCCGACGAAAAAGAATTGGGTACTACCTTGTCCTCATGAAGGATGTACCACTACGTGTAAGCGCTGCTGTCCATGGATCCTTTGCATATCTATCTTAGCTCCTATCGCAATCACTCAATGGAGGATTTATTGCGGCACAACAAGAAAGGCTTATGAGAATTTATTGGCTCGTTATCTGTTCTGCAAGCTTTTTCACTTATATCTTGCGCGGCGGGGATTGGAAGCCGCTTTACTAAAACTTCACCGATTTCGACGACGATGTCATAAAATGTTTCTTACAATAATTTTTGAATCAATTAAAAGTTTACTTCTAAGATTCCCGTCCTATTTTCAAATAAAATTTAAAAGAGTTTTTTAAAACGCTATATTGTTTTTAAAGTTAAAGTATAGATATTTTTAAAAGATATTGAAGGTTTATAAAAACAATAGTCCAAACGAGTTTAACTATCTTATTTACTAAAGTATATTTTAGCCATTAAACAAGTAGCTTTTTTGAAATGTTTAGGTACATTAAAACCAAATCATTACAAAAAAAATTTCAATCAATACATTTCTCTTAAATTTTAAAAAACTAAAGTAAATAATTTTATTATGATGGTAACATTTTTCTTGTAATAAAAAAAAAGAATTATTTTATTTTTAGGAAAATCAATTTGTTTTTTTCAACCAATAGATGGCGCCATTAAAATTTGACTGCAAGACATACTCATCACATCAACATCGTACATTTTTCTTGTACTAACAAAAAAAAAATTTTATTTTTATGAAAATGGATTTATTTTTTTTCAACCAATAGATGGCTCTATTGAAATTTGACTGGAAGACATACTTATCACATTAACATCGTACAGCACAAAAATATCGAATTGCAAATTTTCCATATTTTCCTGATTTATAACCTCAAAACTTATTTGCGGTGTCAAATATCAAAAACAAAAATTGCACGGATAGCGATTATTATGACATCATAAGTTAAAGCCCTCAAAAATATTGTTTTGAAGATAGCACACCTTTAAACAATTAGTTTAAAGGCATGTAAGAATGGTAAAGTTTTATTAGCCAATATTTAAAAAAAATTAATAATAGTTTGAATTACATTTATATTATTTTACTATTTTTGTAAAAACTTACAGGCAGGTCTTCTTCCATTAAAAGAAGTTGGTAGTATTTTCAAAAATAAATCCGAAAATACGAGGGTCTGAAATTCGTTCATATTAAACCTTAATGTACTCTCTAAATGGTATGAAAGTCAACAAACATTTTTTTTTGTATGAGGCCAGTTGTCAAGTCATGCATACGTACATACACACATATAGTCACGCCTTTTTCCAGTATGGGTAGGCAGAGACCACTTCCTTCCACTTGCTACGGTTCTTACACACATCTTTTTCTTTTTCTACTTTCATCAGTGCTCTCATACTTGCTCTTTGGTTGTTCGTACTCTTGACCTGTCCTTTCCTCAAAACTATGTAGTAAACATTATTATACAAAAAGTTCTATTATTTTTACCAAAAAATTTTAAAACGGGATTTAAATTAGTTTAGAAGATACATGAAGTACATACGTGTCGCACTAAGCGTCGTACCTGGCGCTTGCTTAGGTCGGCTGGTTAGCACGAAAATGCATTAAAATGTTGATTAATATGTATTATGTACTAATCTATTTAGACTTATTAATGAGACCATCCGACAAAGAACCAAAGTCACCGATATCATAGAGCGTGTCGCACACCTAAAGTGACAATGGGCTGGACATGTGGCTAGACAAAACGACAGCAGATGGACAAAAAAGTTAATTCAGTGGAGACCCAGAGAAACAAAAAGAAGCATAGGTAGACCTCCAAAAAGATAGCTATATGATGTAAAGAGAACACCGGGCACCCATTGGCAGCAAACAGTTCAAGACAGAAACGCATGGAAGAGATTAGAAGAGGCCTATGTCCTGCAGTGGGCAATAATTGAGTGAAGAAGAAGAAGAAGAAGTGTACATGCGTTATTTTCCTGTCATCTACTTTAAGGGAAATAAAATCTGTCTTACCAGACATTATTCCACTAATTTCTCATCAAAGAAAAAAACGTGTTACCAAGTTTTCGGTCTCGACTGGTAGTTTACGGCCACCTCGTGGATCCGGAGATGATGATAAGAAAATGAACCGATGCGCTCGTCTTTATGTTCCAAAATATAAGTAGATACTACTAATATTTGTGTTCAAATTATGGATTTTATTTTAAATTTTTAATAAATAAAGTGGAGGCCTTTAAAATGTGGTGTTACCGCAGGATGCTGAGTTTTCCTTGGACAAGCCATACTACCAACACAAAGTCCTATGTGGAGAAACAAACAAAAATAATAAATAATGTCAAACAAAGAGAGTTACTTTGGACACATAATGAGAAGCGACAAATACAGAACGCTACAACTCATAATTAAAGGAAAACTAGACGAAAAAAGGAGACCAGGCAAAAGAAGGAATTCATGGCTGAAAAACTTGCGACGAATAGGACTTCAATTGAATTGTTCCGAGCTGCAGTGGATAAAATTAGATGGGCTAACGCGATCGCCAACGTCCTGAGAAGATAAGGCACACCGAGAAGAAAAATAAATAAATATTATGATTAGACCCTTAATAAGTTTAAATAAGTAAGACATAATAAGTACATATTAATATCAACGTAACATACCAATAACGTTTCAATGCCAGCCGTCCTAAACAAGCGCCAGGTAACACGCTCAGTGCGACATGTACAGTGCAACAGAAGTAGTTTGGCGGGCGACTAGCCTCTAAAATAACAAATATTCGGCTGTATATACTTCACTTTCTTCCTCCGATTGTACTTGAAACTCACGATTACTGAAAATTTCGTCGTCGCCGATCGGATCGTTATTCGAAAGTTTTCGTTTTGCGCAGATTTGTGTGTTCTTCGCCCGCCAAGCTACTTCTGTTGCACTGTATGTATTTTAATTCGTAATTAAAATAATTAAACAAAAATGATTGAATCTTTTAAATTATGATTTAAAATGTTTATTTCCGGTTTTGTACAGAAAAAACATTTAATTTCCAATCTGATTTAGAAATTAAAAAAACAGTAAATTTTCTATACAAATCACCACGAAATATTTTTTTTACAAATTTGTTTAATTCGGAAAATAGCTATCAAAAAATAATTTCATTAAAATCGTCAATTGTTTTAGAAGCCCATATTTTGGCATCTAATTCTCATAACAAAAAAAAATTATGTGTTCACGTTCATACATCTACAAGTACATTTAGGTCTAACAGGTCTCATTTTTTTCGCTGATAAATTTGTAAACAACTTTCTTTATATTTATATTAATAAAAGAACACGACACGTTTCAAACTAATTGTACGCCAATGGTTTTGATAAAAATTTCGCAGATGCCAGAAAAAAAAACATTCCAGACTCTGTTAAAAACGGTTATCCGCATACAATGCATATGCATCACCGTAGTACCTATATATAGTTTTTAAAGTTATACATATAAACTACAATCAAGAAAAGCCCAACTGCCCTGCCCGACTAATAACCTGTCATTACAAAAGACTTAGAAGATCTTTTAACATTTTGAAAATATCTTCCAAATTCATTTATAATTTGATCTGGTAATTTTAGATCGCTCGCTTAATGATAAGCTGTCTTTACGTAAATATTAGACATTACCCTACCGAACATTATGCTCTCCCTATTTTATTACTGCTTTACCGACTGAGATTTTTCGCCGAGCTCGTGATATACACCACTCAAGATTATTTTGTATTTTTTTAAAGATTGTTGACCTAATGTTTAACGCATCTTGGAAATAGAACGTAAACAGTCAGTACGATAAAGCTGCTTATATTCAAATTAGTGCAATCTAACTATTCAAGCAAGGTTAAAAAAGAAATGGGCTGGCCATTTCATAAGGACAGATAATAAGAGATGGACCAGGAAGACAACTGAACGAGGTGGAAAGATAACATCCAGAAACTAGCAGGTACTCAATGGATGAGTCAGACGACCGTCAGAAGCGGATGGTGACGAATTGGAGAGGCTTATGTCCGAATATGGACCAAGTTTTATGCTGCCGAGATCGCCTTAAACGTTTTTGCAGTCTTCTCAAAGCTTCCAAGTATTAAGTTTGATAAATGATCTACCTTTCAGGCATTTATTCGAAGGTAATTATGCCCCTCACGTTAAAAAAATGAAAACATCGCCCCCATTTTCTATTTGTTCGTATTGGCTTTTTTTATTCAGGGTGATGATGGTGACTTTCAATGCATGTATTGCCTCATGGGTTTTGAATTATACTGGAATATCCAAATTGCATCAAAAGTTATCACAATTTTTAGTAAATTCAGGCTTACAAATTAAAAAAATTCTTAAATATTAAACAAACGAAAAGAGATAGGTACAGGAATCACAACATAAACTTCACTTCATTTTATCTGTAGAATAAAAATATGGATACAGGGTTCTTTTCATTTATAATATCTAACTAATATAATTTCTTACTACTAAACTATTTTTAATTTGTAGCGTCTGTTATGTCTCAATGGTATAAATCACAAAATACTCAAAATTATGAATTATATTTAAAAATTTTAATAATTAAAAGTCATGTTTAGAGCCTTGATAAGTTTAAATAGGTTAGTACATAATGCATATAAAAAATTGTGTGTTTACGTTTATACCATCTTTCTTTTTTCGGGGCGTCGCCAGCGCCTTTCAGTGGCTAACTGAATCGAATGGTACATCTGAAATACTCCCTGTATCCCTCGGCATCGCAGAAGCATTACTTCAAGGGAGGGATGTTTACAATTCTACATTCACTGTTGTTTCCTTCTCTTTTTCTCTTCCTGTGTACTATTTATGTTTTTCCTACCCTCTCTAAAGCCTTCCAGTCCTCCTCACTCCTTAGCATGAGTGGCGTCATGTTCCTATTAGTTAGGGACTCTCTTGTATGCATTTCTATAGCTAGTCTTTTGTTTGTCCAGCTGGGGCAGTGAAAGGTAGTGTGTTCTATAGTATCTGTCCGCAGTATCCGCAGTAGGTAGACTCTTCGGACTCCTGCAGGTTTAAACGTTTCAAGTATGCTGCAAAACAGCCGTGTCCACCCAGAACCTGCGTAATGTGGTAGCCTACCTCTCCATGTTTTTTGTTTAGCCATATCCTTACATCCGAGATTAGTTTTTTGGTCCACTCAGCTTTATCTTGGAGTCTTTCCCATTTCTCCTGCTATTTTCTCTTCATTTCCGCTTTAATGTCCGCAGCGGTCTGTACATTTTGTTTGTTGTACATGCGGCATATTTCATCCACCAGCAATTCTATTGGCGGTACTCCGGCAATCACTTGAAGTGCTTCTGTTGACGTTGTACGGTATACGCGACATATTCTTAACAGAGTTTTTCTTTGTGAACTTTTCATCATCTTCCTATATTTAGTGTATTGCATCGTCTCGCTCCAGATCGGCGCTCCATGGAGCATTCAGCTTCACATAAAATGCCCCCTTCATTCGTCAATATCATATCACATCAAACATTAATTCCTTAAATTCTTTGAAAGTTAGACTCCTGCATCTATTGCAAATCATTTTGGGATCAGTAATGGCAATATACCGATTCACTATTCCATTGTTATTAAATTGGCTATCATCTGACCAAAAGATTAAATCATAATACCATTTTTATGAGCTGTCGTTAACCATGCAAGAAAATTAATTCTTCTGTTATAACCACTTTCTTTATATGGTCTAAATTTGTTTATTCTAGATTTTTAGAAGTCGTTGCATAGAATTCTAATTCTACTACTGATGATCATAGTGGATGATCATCAGTAACAGACTTTATTTTAAAAGTGGTTTGTTCTTTATAGAAGGACCCACTTGTGGACAAATAATATGCTGAGTGTGTAAAGCAAATAGCACTTGTTTTGAGATATTGCTGCCTGTAAACATTTAACATATTACGGTGTTTTTTTTAACCTTTCCCATAAATTGGGATCACATTTCTCTCGATTTGTAAAAGCCCATTATTAATTTTGGTTTTTTAAATACAACTTTAAATTGAAAATAATAAATTATTACGCTTTAAGCACCGTAAAGGTGAACTGTCAAACATATAATTCACTGACTTCATCTAATGCCAAAGTCTACTAAGTGCTTCGCTTAAACTATTTCAATATTATTGTTTTATGACTTACTTTAAATAATAGATATTTATGTACCAAGGACGAAAAACTGTATATTATAGTCGAGTCTGCAAATTGATAGCAAAAGCTAGCAAACAGGCGAGAATTTAGACAGTTTTATCTTGAATACGGATGGCGTTACGAAAAATTGTTAATAAGCAAACCCCAATTATTTTTCAGATTTATCTTAGAGACGGGGTCACCTTTTTTTGAATCACCCTGTAGGTGCGTTTCCGATTAAACCAAAAGTGACTGAATATTGATATTAACCTATTTGTTTAATACATTAGATTTTTTTTAAATAGTTTACAATACAATACAATAGTAAAACAACTAAGATATGGTGGTGGGAAAGATAGAATGGGCCAACAGACCCAAGTGTCACCGGAGACAACAGCCAGACGGGCCTACTCAGTGGTGGAGTTTTTAGTGAGTAGCCCTGAAACAGCCAGTGGAGTCACACAGCAGACCTTGAGCTTTCAGGCTCATAAAGGATTTTCTCCACCACAACAAAAAAAGGGGTGTTGGAACAAGACAACTGAGACACCCGGTATTTATGAAAAACCCAATGTTGTGAACCGCTGTCACCAGGAAGAAAACTTTATCTGCTCGCCGAGCGAACCCCATAATTAATTTCCTCTTGTTTAAAATTATTCAAGCTGACGTAAGGGCGGCGCGTCGTTTCATTCGTCGCGTATATTCATTAATAATTACGGCCCCCTAAAACCCCATGTAACCCGCTATCTGATAAAACACCACTCCTAAAAAAAAGGAGAATATTATAGTCGCTGCGAGGGTGACTTGATATATAACGGCTATTCCGACGACGAAAAAATTTTTATGACACCAGCTTATGGAAATTTTGGGCAAACATGCAAAATTTGGAAAGACTCCTTTCATTGGCCGGATTAATGGTAATGTCGAAAATATATCATGATTAATATCGAGGTAGGAACGTCAAACTCGGTGCCGAAATATTATTGCATTTTATTTTTCGTTGTAGTTTATTATTCAAGAATGAATTCTAAATTACAACCTTGGCAATCTACGAATTAATTTTTTTATGTTAATTATTACAATGTTATCGCTTATGTGTATCTGAATTTATTGCTTCATCGAGCAACTTTTAAGCCTGCATAGTAATTCTGAATTTACGTAAAAATAAATTAAAAACGTAGACAACAAACCGAGAATTTATGGATCAATGAAGAACTAGTGGAAAAAATTAAGAGACAGAAATACCTTGGAAAAAGTTATTAACGATAACGAATATACAAAAGATATCAGATCAAGAGTTATACTGGCACGCACAGTATTTAATAAAATGAGGAATGTGTTTTGTGGTAACGATCTTACTGATTACCATTAAAATGTATTCTGGGTGCAACAATATGGAATGGAAAGCAGAACCATAAAGGAATATATCTACGATCGGTTCCAAGCGCAATTGAAATGTGTAGATGTAGAATGATTTTAAGAATACGGTGGGTTGATAAAATAACAAACGATGATGTAACAGGAAAAACGCTAAAAGAGGAACACATTTTAAATTACAAACATAGAGGCAGTATTTACTAGAATGTTTAACTTCCCAGCGGGAAGTTATAGTAATGGGTCCGATTTTGCGAATCCCGAATTTTGACATATCTCCACATTTCAAGGTCCCCAGAGTCGAATACAATAGTTTTTAAGTGGACGTCTCTGTGTGTGTATGTACGTATGTTCGTATGTGCGTTCGGAATTATTTTTCGTGTCGATTATCTCGAGAACAAAAACTGATATCGACGTGGGATCAATTGCATTCTACACATAATTACGCAACTTAGAACTGTTTAGATTTTCAGCAAAATTAGTAAAGCTGTTTTTATGGAGAATAAAAAACTAAAAAAAAATAGTAAACTACCTCAATTTTGCAATTTATCAATTATATTATTTTTAAATACAGAATTTTAAGATGAATAATATAATTGTTGCATAATAGGAATATTTGTATAAAAAATATGATGACAATATTTTATAAAAAGAGATAGTATTAGAAAACAAAAATAGGAATTGAAGAATTTTAAACTTGTGTGAATAGCATTGAAGACGCTATAACAGTGAAAAATTATTGTTAGTAATAATCAAGCATTGTTTCTAACAATTGAATATTGTTACTAACAAATGATTATTGATCATAATAATTGTTAGAAACAATTAAAAATAGCTCCCGCTTTTTAAATAATAAGAAAAAGTTTGAAAGAATACGATTTTGTTTCTACAGTATAATTTTTAGTCTCTTGGTGTTAATAAAAAGACGCAATTAGTATGTTTATAAAGACATATTTGTTGGCAGCTAATAAATATAGTTGATAATTCGACATTGCATTTTATATAGAGTCCATTGATTCCGTGACTGCATGTCGAAAATTCTACTCAGATAGTCCAACAGTAAAATCAATTAAATACTTTTTTTAGCGCTTTATTAACGTTGAAGTGCTTTACTTTTTTATACAATTTTTTACTTCGTCATTCGCCAATTATAATTGTACGTTGTCACAAAAATGAAAACAATGAAGAAATGACATATCATTACAACTGACTTCAAATTACTAATAATTACCTTTCGAAAGAGTAGGATACATATCCTACAAATAGTATTTACGCCTATTATTGCAAAATGCTTGTGGAAAGATAAAATTCTAAAGGGAGTCATTTGGATGACAATTTGTGTATTGTTTTGTTTTACGAATTGTACTTATTATAAATGGTCATTATGTAGTTCCCATTCCCATAAAACCGTCCTCTTTCGAATTTGAATTACGTTAGAGGTTAATTGATATTATACAACAACGAAACATTTATGAATTTATATTTATCGAGATTAATGTTCCTAATCATCTGCTAATTCGTATTAAAAAACAATTTTTGTTGATTTTAGTATTAATTATATCTACCAAATAATTTGGTTATTAGGTACCCAGTAAAAAAAAATTCAATTCCAACGAAAAAGCCGCCGTTTTTATTCCCAAACCAAAAAAAAAACAAATAAGAAAAAATTAATGAATTTTTACGTTCTTTTAAACTTTCCGATATAATTCGTTAGAACTTTTGTCTCGGTTGTCAGTCTCTCTGTGTGAGGGCTTGATTATGTTGTAGTCGGGGCGCAACCGAAAATGACAAATGATGTTTGCGAAGCCCCAAATTGAACAACAATACCGAAACATTACCGAGCTCATCAATTTTCTACGCTATAAAATAACTATCTGCATTCGTGTACACAGTGGTCCAACAAATATTCAACACGGTACCTGATCCGAACAATAATTTCTAAATCCTACTTCTCTTACAACCGTGTATTGGTTGCTTATTTTATTTTTAGAATATCTCGATTGTGTTATTTGTAATCTTGCTGAGCCTTCATAAGGAATAAATACTGCAAAACGTTTTTATAAATGACCATCAGGTGTCGCGCATTCTGATTTTTCGTAATTTATTATCAAAATAGTTATTTGTATCTCAGAAAAATGGCCGGATTTTTTCTCAACCAAAAGCGTTTGAAAAAGAAATTTTGTCAAGAATTGAAAAGACTACATAAAGTACGAGTATTTGGTCGCATTTTGGTATACAAATCCTTTAATTGCTAGGTTATATTTTTAATAATATAGCATCATTTCATTATAGAGAGGCGTCCTTACTCACTTAGAACATTATACTGCTTGTTCCAATATTAATCCAAAATAGCAAAAATTGTTCCTTCACCAAACACTTGTTTATTCGGTTGTAGTAAAAATGTCACAATCATTGATTTAAATGATCTTGGAATAGTTAATTCTAAATGGTATAGGTACAATCAAAAGGATGTGGATCGGTATTATTTATAAATTATTATGTAAAAACAATTACTATGATACATACATACATATAGTCACGCCTTTTTCCCATAGGGGTAGGCAGAGACCACTTCCTTCCACTTCCGCTACGGTTCTCTCATACATATTTTGCTTCCTCTACTTTTATTAGTGCTCTCATACATGCTCGTCGGTTGTTGGTACTCTTGACAATGTCGATCTGATCTAGATATGTTCGCCGAGGTCGACCTCTATCAACTTGTTCATTCACAATCGCCTTATAAATCTGTTTCGTCAATCTTCCTTCATCATTTTTTTTCTGTGTGTGCAAACCATCTATCTTTGTAACCACATCTTCTTTTACACCTCAGCATTCTCTTATCTCACTATTCTTCACTTTATCCAACCGAGTCTCTCCGGCTATACTTCTCAGACTACTCATCCCCGCAGCGTTCTGGCTGTTTAAAAAGTTATTTACGGCCGGCCCCATTCATTTGTTTACCTGCCTACACCCTTCGCTTAATGTCACAGTAATACTTTCCGTCCTTCGTAAATTTTGAACCCAAGTATACAACTCCACTCTTTCTCCTTTAATCAGCACCTTGCAGTTTGTCATGCTTTCTTCTTTCAAAAACCATTACTTTCGTCTTGCTTATATTTATTTTCATCCCTTTGATTCAGGCATAACATTAACCATCGCCTGCAACTTTTCTTCAGATGACGCTAATATGACCTAATAATCGGCGTAAAGAAGGAATTTGACGATCAATCAATCAAGCTGCCTATCCACTCAATGGATATTGGCGACTACATGTTGGAACTGATTTCTGGAATTGCGCTTAATTATCATTTTTTATTTTAAAAAAATGAAAACTTTATAAGTAATATTTTAAAATAAAATTGCTGTGACAAGGCTTGTGTTTTAAATGCCGCCACTTTGTTAATATACATTAAGTTGGCTGTAAAATAAATAATCAGCTGTTCTGACGTCTGCGCCGAGTTGGTGGCGCTCAGTTAGCCGTGCAGAGTTGCTCGTGCCCAGTTAGAGATGTCCACATGTTTCATTCCGGGTATTAAAGAACCACGTTTAAGGAGATATCACCGTCAGAGTGATACATAATACGAATCGTAACCAACATTTTTTTCCCTGTACATTATTCTTGTAATAACGTCTTTAGGAGGTACCAATATGTACATGTGTACACTGCGGCCCATATGTATGGAATAAATTAATTTTTAACGTTATTATGTATTTTATCAAAAAAATCTGAAACAGGTCAATTTCTATTGTCAATTTGACAATTTACAGTATGAAAATATTACCCCTTTCTTGCACCCCCTCTAAATTATGAGCACCCCCTCAAAAAATTTAAATAAGAAGGGGGTCGGTTGGCATCTTGTTACAAAGGAATTTTTATTAGCTCTTCAGCAATACTAAGTTTTTTATATTTGGTGTAACCATAAAACCATAATAATAAAATTTAAAAATATTGACACTGTAAATTATGTATTCGTTGAAAAAACCTGAAACAGGTCGATTTCTATTCTCAATTTGACAATTTACAGTATAAAAATATTACTCCCTTTGCCACGTCTTTTTCGTTCTCTATAGAGTACCCTGCCAGCGGTCTCTCTACTGGCAAATTATGCCTGAGCTCAGCCGTAGAGGGTAGAAGAAAAAAAAATATAAAAGAGAGCCGCGCCACCGACTTAGACGGTTCAAGCCGGAAACCCCTAGGTCTTATAGGCACTAGCAGAGCCACACGATAAACAACTGAGATTATGGTGAACTAAATAAATGAAATTATAGCTAAAATATATTAGATACTTTACTCCTACAATAAATCAAAGTACACAGTTCAATAATAAAATTATAACAAAAATATAGTCGAAATTAACAGCTAACAATAAATCAAAGTACACAGTTCAATAATAAACTTATAACAAATATAGTCAAAATTAACAGCCAACAATAAATCAATAATTCAAAATTTACAACTTTATAAAACAATCAAAACAAAAGTGAGAGTAACAGACCTTACCAAGTTACCAAAAAAAAACGTATATACATCAACTCATTAATAACACTAAATCAAACGTTCACACAAGGCCGCTAACACACTCATGTTTTTACCATTAACACAAAGATTTACACTGTCAAAACAATCGAGCTTATTTAAAAATATTTTTACAATGGTTGTCTTTTAAAATATCATTATTGTAGGATATTTACAAATAAGTATAAAGAAAACATTTTTACTTGGACACAAAGAACTATTGAGAAGATTACTTTAATCAAAGTTTAGCCTTGGCATATTATCCAATGCAATAAATAGTTTTCAACAGTGTACCATATTAATAAATTAAAACAAAACCTAATCGTGGTGTCAAAAATAAGTCACGTCGTTAAATATTCGAAAATAAATCCCTTGTAACCTTTGGGTATACGAATGCACTACTCCTGTTGCCGGTTTGGTTATGGAACGGCACCTGCTAATTAACAATGGCTTCCCTCAAATAAATCCCGCATGCGGTTATTTTAACTCGACACCAAAATCCAAAATATCAACAACGAAGGTAAGATAGAATGGTCAAGTTAAAAATTAAATGGTTTTTCTTCAAAATCCAATTAAGATGGCCCAAATACAGCCAGATCTGAAAAGAAAACCGTAGAGGTTCTGCACACTTGTTAATATCAAAAACTCGCCCCACGTTCTCACCACACCACTCCCAAGACTGTCTCCACTCGACTAGCACTACTTCCCCAAGCCGGATATCAAGAAAATGACACGGAACCGACGTCAACCAACAATATTCACAAATACATGCTCCACACCAAGAATCGAGCTCGTCCGTGTTGATAGCCAGCCCCATCCACACAGAAATGCAAACCAAACAATAATATAACCGACAACACACAACAATCGAGGCCAAAAACCAAAGCAAAATCTAATAACGAAAACCCCCACTCTATCTCCAGCGATTAACAAAAATTCCACAGCCATTAACAATCGAATCCTATCACAACAATGTATGCAACACTATTTACAACGAATGATATTTTTAAGTTACAACAAAATACGGCACGCGACACTATTTACGAGTACCTGAGGAATACAAAACTATCAGAGACACAATTATAATGGAACTGTAGAAGGGAGAAAATAGGCACGTTACACCTTCTTGCACCCCCTCTGAATTATGAGCATCCCCTCAAAAATTTTAAATGAGAGAGATCGCCTTGCTTATTGTCAAGGAGTGAATGGTGGTCATTTTGAACATTTCATTTAATTGTAAAATAAATTGAAAAACACTTACTAAAAAAATATTTTCTTCATTCTACGTAATGTATAAAAATTACACATTTTCAAAAAAAAAATTCCTGGCTATAATTGCACCAAATTTTAAAAACTTAAACTTAAACTTAAAAATTGCTGAACAGAGAATTGAAATCCCTTTTGAAAAAGGTGCATCACGACCTCCTTTCTCATTCAAATTTTTTGAGGGGGTGCTCATAATTCAGAAAGGGTACAAAAAGGGGGTGATATTTTCATACTATAAATTGTCAAATTGAAAATAAAAATCAATATTTAACAGGTTTTTTAAACAAATACATAACTTAGAGTATAAACATTTTACATTTTTAAAATAATTTTTTTCAGTTTTGATTGCACCAAATTTTAAAAACTTGGTTTAGCTGAACAGAGAATAAAAATCTTATTCGCACTAGGTGCCACACGACCCCCCTTCTCATTTAAAATTTTTGAGGGGGTGCTTATAATTTAGAGGGGGTGCAAGAAGGGGGTAATATTTTTTTACTGTAAATTGTCCGATTTCAGTTTTTATTAACAAATACATAATAACGCTAAAAATGAATTTATTCCATACATATGGACCGCAGTGTATAATTATTTAAAAGCTCCTAGAACGCCAATATTTGTAGAGAAATATATTTTTATACCGTTCACTTGTTTGTTATCATCGTGTAACATTCGAATTTAGTCCACCTCGTATGTATATGCATGTGTACACGGCTACCGGTGTCAATTTTTAATTAATTACCGGGTAATAGCGGGTCTGTGTTCCGTTATTGATGATCCTTGTTTCTTTCAGGTTGTTTGTTAAAGGTAAATTCATTTAATTTAAATTATTTCTGTTCAGTCGTTATGCGTTGTTATGTTAATGTTCTTTAATTTATAATTAAGGGTGTACCGAAGTTAACCGCTAAGAATATTATTAAATCAAAAACGATGTGGTGTTGTTTTCGAGTTTAAAAAATGTAAATGTGATGGCTTAAAAATTACCGAAGCCCATCGACATATTTTAAATGATCAAACGTCGAAAGCACGTTTCGGGATTTCGTTGTACAAATGGTTTTTCTGTTACGTGGTGTCGAAGGAAATGTTAACCATCTTTATCCATTACTCCCATTTAAATTTTTTTTTTCTTAATTAAATACCTAATTTTCGTTTTTCTGCTCTACTGAGTTAAATAAAAAACCTACTTTCATTCAATTATTATTATTTACCGTAATTACGTTAAAATCGGACGTGTAGTATAATAATAGCAATTATTTTATTTTAGTTTCTGCAGCACAAATTAGGACATTTCTATTAAATTTTTTTTTTTAATGGGAACCCTGAAATACATTTCCAGACGAAAGGCTGTAAAGTTGATCTGTCATCTGTCACCATTGACAAATATTTATAAAAATGTATTTAAAAGAGTTACTTAGAAAGAGATAGTAAGCTACATAAAAGTCTTTATTGTGCTATTTCACACACACAATAGCTGTTTTGTTATTATGCAAAACAGTTTTATTTATACATACATACATAAAGTCACGCCTTTTTCCCATAGGGGTAGGCAGAGACCACTTCCTTCCACTTGCTACGGTTCGTACACACATCTTTTGCTTCCTCTACTTTCATCAGTGCTCTCATACATGCTCTTCGGTTGTTGGTACTCTTGACCTGGCCTTTCTTTAAAACAATGTTGATCTGATCGAGATATGTTCTCCGAGGTCGACCTCTACCGATTTGCCCATTCACACTCGCCTTATAAATTTGTTTCGTCAATCTTCCTTCATCCATCTTTTCTACGTGTCCAAACCTTCTAAGCATTCCTTTATCTATCTTTTATTTATATATATATATATATATATATATATATATATATATATATATATATATATATATATATATATATATATATAATATATATGATTTTTAAGCCATTTTCAAGAAGTAGAAAGTAAATTGGGGATGGAAAGTAATTTTCACACAGAGGTCTCAATCTGCCTGAGTAGGTAAATTGAGACCCCGGCGTCAAGTCACAAATCCCTAAAACCTTACCCAAGTGACTACACCTGAGGAGTAGGCAGATTGAGACCTCAGTTTGAAAATCACTTCCCATCCCCAATTTACTTTCTACTTCTTGAAGATGGCTTCAAAATCGAAGCCAAAACGTCGAAAAAAACATATTTCCAAACGCGGTTCAACCCGAACTTTAAGTATTAAAAATATTCATGACTGCGAAAACCTATCTGGACACACACACACATATATATATATATATATAATTTTTTTTGTTTTGTTCGCTTTACTACAATGGTGGTTTAAAAAAAGAATTATCAGGAAAAATCCTAAAGAAAAGCTAAAAAATATAAAAATGTACGGGTTTGCACGTACTATTTTTTATTGCGAATGCGGAATAAACGCGAGCATAAAACAGGGGTCCAGACCAAAAATATTAACTGAAATAAAAATATAAACTTTGTAATGTCAACTTGACAGTTGCGCGTTCGGCTGTTAACCGAAAGGTTGGTGGTTCCAAGTTGCGTGCGACAAGGATAGTTTGCGTGAGCTAAGTAAAATTTACGTGCGCCAAGTAACACTCAAATGACGTAAGCGTGCGCCAAGTAAACTTGTCTCACTCAAATGGGTAAACAGCTATTTTTTAACAGCATCAGCGTGCTCTAAGACACTACTTATCCCACATGATTACTAAAAATACGTTTTTTCCAAATTTAATGTTACCAATTTTCAAAAAAAAATTATTAAAATCAATTCATTACAGCAAATTGTATTATTTAATAAGTTATTTTGTTCGGAAGTTTATATCAAAAACAAGGTTCTCAAAAATATCAATATTATTTTTAATTGTTAAGCTACAAAAAAACTCAAATAAAGACAATTCTTTTTAAATAGCTTTGAATTGGTTTTGCCTTTAGAGACCAAGGTATTGAGTTCTATAAATATATTCTTATAGATAGAATCTTACGTTTTATTAGAATTTTTTTAACTTTTATTAAAAAATTATAAGTAAAAATAAATATTTTTTATGAAAGAAATAGGAATTGGTTTAAAAGTTGATTTTTCAATCTTTATTTAAATCAAAAACATGGTTGCAAAAAATACCAATGATATTTCTGGTGTTTTTTATGTAGATTACGAAAAAACAATAAGAAGTGGAAGGATTATTTATAAAAACTTTTTATAGTCTTTAAAGTCGTAAAACTGCTAGAAATATTTAATTTTTCTCATTTCTGCAATGTTTATCATAAATCCGCCGTCAAAACAAACAATTTAAAAATATATACCTGTATACATACAAAAATGTTGATTTTTCGATTTTTTGTGGCCAAAAGACCAGGTAACCACGAGAGTGTATAATTACAGCGACAAATATTTTTATAAAGCCTTGTACAGACTTGATACAATCGGTGGGTGGCAACATTGTGGGCCGACTGTATCTTTTACTACCAACATAGTTGGCAGTCGGATTACATCGGCCTATCAATAAACACAAATGTATCTTTTTGGTCAAATAAAACGTCTAATGACGTTTTAATAGAAACTTATTTCTTCTGCAGTTGTAGAAAATTCTTCTGTTATAAGTGTTGTTTCATCCATTTTTTTGTTAGGATCACTGTATTCGTAAAAAGAGACATTCCATACAGCAGGCAATTGTCTTAATTTTTCTGTTATATTCAACGTTTTTTTTGTTGTCCACATTTTCAATTTTTATTTTTATTGAAAAGTATTAAATAAAAGTAATGTTTATCTGTAAATACATCTCAGATACATAAAAGTAAATTTTACAAAATAAATGCATATCTAACTACATATTAAATTGTAGGTAATCACGTAATGGGATTTTATATTCAGTATAATTTTAATTTATACTCTGAAGAGTTATTTGGGCAGGCCCTAGGAGACACGGATTTGGGAGTTGTGATAAATGGACAAATTCTCAACAACATAAGATACGCGGATGACACTGTAATACTCGCGCAGTTTATCGATGACCTACAGAGACTTATTAATAGGGTAACTGAAGCTTGCGAAGTATTTGGTTTGAAAATAAACAAGGCAAAAACCAAATACATGCTATTAAGCAAAGGAATTCATAATCAAGTTGCTAGTGTCTACGTCAACGGAACACACTTGGACAGAGTCTCAAGTGCGAGCTACCTTGGTTGCAGGATAAACGAGGACTGGGATCCATCAGTAGAAACCAAAATACGTATTGAGTGTGCCCGGGCAACATTTATTCGCATGAAAAAACCTTTTACCAGTCACGATCTTTCGATTGCCCTGCGAATGAGGATGATTAGAGCATATGTCTCTCCAGTTCTTTTGTACGGAGACGAGAGCTGGACACTAACAGAAGCCACGCTTAAACGTCTACAAGCTTTCGAGATGTGGTTGTACAGGAGAATGCTAAGAGTAAGTTGGGTGGAAAAAATCACAAACGAGGAGGTGCTTAGAAGAATGCATAAAGATATAGAAGTGGTTAATATTGTAAAACAACGAAAACTTGAATATTTCGGACATATCATGAGACACCCAGAAAAGTATGACATTCTACATCTTATAATACAGGGTAAGATTAATAGTAAGAGACGCCCCGGCAGACGAAGAACTTCCTGTCTCAAAAATCTCAGACAGTGGTTTGGTCTCACCACTATACAACTTTTCCGAGCGGCTACCAACAAAATAATTATTGCAAACATGATAGCCAGAATGATCGCCAACGATCGTTAAACGGTCATGGCACCTAAAAGAAGAAGATTCAGTATAATAAATAAACTTATAGCTCATTAGAATTAAAACTAGTTGAGCATGGGCTTAAAAATTTTTAACACATCTTTCGCTTCACCTACTTTTATCAGTGCTCTTATACATGCTTATCGGTTGTTGGTCCTCTTGTTCTGGACTTTCTTAAAAGAAAAACGATCTAATTGAGGTATGATCACCGAGGTCGACCTCAATGGACTTGCCCATTCACACTCGCCTTATAAATATATCTATTTTGTCAATCTTCCTTCCATTTGCTACACTCATCTTTCGCTTCTTCTACTTTTATCAGTGCTCTCACACATGCTTATAGGTTGTTGGTCCTCTTGATTAGGTCTTTCTTCAAAAAAATGTCGATCTGATTGAGATATGATCGCCGAGGTCGACCTCAACGGACTTGCCCATTCACACTCGCCTTATAAATATATCTATTTTGTCAATCTTCCTTCATTCATCCTCTTTACGTGTCCAAACCATCCAAACATTTCTTTATCTATCTTTGTAACCATATCTTCTTTCACACTACATCGTTTCCTTATCTTACTATTCTTCACTTTATCCAACCGAGCCACTTCGGCTCTACTTATCTCCGCAGCATTAATCTCATTTTCATGCTTATTCCGCCAAACCCAACACTCACTACCATACATGTTGGTAATTAATAGTAGGTAATTAAATACATTTTAGGCAAAAAATTGTATATTTTGTGTTTTTCTAATAAAAGGAACCTGTGAGTAATTATGAGATCCTCTATTTTTTTTTATATAAATGAATCATCTGGTAAGTAAATAGATGACGAACATCCAAAACTCCTCAACTGAATTAATAAGTTTGACGAGTATGTTGTTATTTATCAAACAAGATTTCTATTTTTTTTTAAGTGTATTTACGTGTATAGATGTAATTATAACTCACTAATCCACAGAAGAACCTCAAACTTTGAGTAAAATATTCTGTTTGGAAGTTAAATTAATGTATCTGGTCCTCTTAACTTGTACAGACCTGCCGGTGTTTTTCATTTAAAATCGAAAACAAGCCACTCGACGATTCCTTTGATAAAATGCCATCCGATATTGTTAGGTTTATTGTTTACTTATTTTTTTTTTTATGAAAATAGTCGCAAAAAGGGTAGACCTATCGTATGGGCCGCGGACGGCCCGCACTGCGACTATTAGAAGGGGAAGGGATTATAGAAAGGAAATGATTGTGGACACGCTTTTTAAAAAGTTGCAGGTCATAGTTCTCTGGAAAAACTGATTTTGGAAGCTTATTCCATTCCGTAGCAGCGCTATAAAAGAAGGATTCTTGATGAAGATTGGTCCTTGTAGTGTCAATCTTGAGAGTAAATGGGTGAGACTGATCAGCGTGCCGAGTTCTTCGGCCGAATGTGGCCAATGGTGGTACAAGAGTTTTTATTTCTCTGGAGCATCTGCCATGGAAATATCTGTAGAGCAATGATTGGTCTGCAACTCTCCTTCTATGTTCTAGAGGGTGAAGGGTATCTGTGAGAGTTGAGCTGTTTATCAAACGAATGGCTCTTTTCTAAATGGAATCTAGAAGACGAAGAGAATGCCTTGGTGCTGAACCCCAAATGTGCGAGCAATACTCCAGTAGAGGTCGGATTTGAACCTTGTACGTCGTCAACAGTTGATCAGGAGTAAAAAACTTTCTAGCTTTCCACAGAAAACCTAGCCTCTGGCTTGCCGACTTTGCGATGTTAGCAACATGGTCATGCCAAGACATATTATTGGACACCGTGACTCCCAAAATCGAGATGGAGGGACTTGGTTCAAGGGTATTTCCGGACATTGTGATGGGATGATTTAAGGAATTCACTTTCTTGGAAAACGTGGCACTTTGTGTTTTTTGGGCGTTGAACTGAACAAGATTGTTGGTTCCCCACTCGACGATTGCTTCAAGATCTCTATTGATGGAATCAACCTGTTCCTGCCTGAGTCTATTTGTATCATTCCCCGAAAGTGATCGATAGGATGTGAAAGTTGAGACAAATGTAAACTGTAAATGGGGTTCGGGGTGGTTTTCAAGAGGTCGTTGATGTGTAAAAGAAAAAAGGTGGGGGACAGGATGGAACCCTGGGGGACCCCGGCATTTGTTTTAAACACATCAGAAGAAATACCGTCAACTGCCACATGTAAGGAGCGATCTTGCATGAAGCTCAAGAGCCATTGGCGCAGTTTACTCCTGCGCGCGCACAACTCTGAATATGTACGTCCTATTTCCTCGATGCAATACTAGAACAATTTATTCTCCCTCGAAATAGAACTGCTTGTATTTATTTACCTACTGGATGATTATGAATGCAGTACATACTGTAAAAAAAGTTTTATTTTTGTTATTGAACAGTTTTTCTTCGTAAAGCACCGCTGCGCGTGAAGCCTATAAAGAGATACTTTAGTAAAACTGAACAAGATTGTAAATTTTGGTTTAATTAGGCGAATTCTTCGGGCACATTTGCGCTATTATTTAAACAAATTTTAATGAAAAAAATGCGTTCTTCGTCTGCCGCTCAATGTGTGAGAGAGTAACATTTTAACATAAAAAAGCATTCCTCCTAATCACAGTTATTAAAATCGAATAAAAACTCGCTTTGAAATAATCCAAGAAAACCAAGACTGAAAGGTGTAATTAAAGTCAGACAGAATTTCGTTCTTTGATCCATGTGCGTATCAAAATGTATTTAAATACCACAAAAACTCGATCATACATTCAAGGTTGTTTCAGCAGTTTGTTAGATATTTACATACTTTGTGAAAGTTTTGTACCATATAGTTTAAGGAGGAACGAAAACTCAAAAAATTTACTGAAAGAAACTATTTTTAATTCGTTGGCAAAAATTTATTTATTTAAATTTTATTATTACATTTATTTTTTCTATGTCGGTACTTGTGTATCCTCTTTCTCAAATAAACTTTCGAAGTATTCCTTCCATCTCTTTAATACGCATTCCTCTCCTTTTACCATACTACTATCTTGGTTTCTTTTTTTTTCCAGTTTAGAGGCAGTATTTTTATTTTAGTGTTTTTACCAAACATTTAATTTAACATTTTCGATAAATTACAAGCTGCTGCTTGTTAAATACAGTGTTGTCCCAAATAAACTAGATAGAATCAAAAGACAGATATCTCTAATTAATTTTATTTCTCAATTGTAATTTTATTTTCAAATGAACAATGGGTCTATACTGTAACTGTACATACATACCAATGATAAAATTAAACATTGTATCAATTCGAACAAAACAATCTCTCAACCAAAATTTCATTTGTTAACAACAATGCAAATATCACCTGCAGACGTTCTTTTATTTTAAATTTGTAATAATATTTATGTGGATACCGTATTAAATATTCCAAACAGATTATTCAATTCTGAAATAAGCAGCAAACGTAAAAAAGACGTTAACATGAACGCAGATATCAAATCGGCGAAGTTGGAAAAAACTTAATAAATAATTCATTAGAAAATAACAATAAAACCGAGAAGAAAATCATATTCGACTTCGTTACCTACTAAACATTTTTTCAGTTAAATGTCGCATTTCATGACTGCCTTCGTCACGACGAATGAAAAAAGTCTAATTTACATATTACGAGTAAATATTAAGAATATATTTAATAACCAAATAGAAGAAAAACTTTACACCAAGAAAAAAAATTGTAGATATACTCGTATACAGATATGGAAAAATATTTAAGGAACATAGAAATTTCAATGCAAAACGGAGAGCTGGTCGAAATCCAGTCGACCAGCACAAAATATAATAGATATTCACATTAAATAATCTCTAATTTGAATAGTCCCTACTCAGGCGACATGTGTTTGCGCCGTTACTAATCAGTAGGGCCCGGATTAATATGTAAATACATATTTTTAATTTACACGATTTTAATTTGGAAATTTATTATGCACATCAATTATCCTATTTGGATCGTGAAAAACTAAATTTTATTTTCCATATTTTTCGGACGTCTATTGGAAGACAGACCCAGCTAATCCTATTTATTGTCATGTGAAGAACTTTCTAAATGTAACCACCAGACATCAGCAAAGCTTTTTAATGATGCTATGAGTGTTTTGTGGCCTGATGGAGTTAAACATGAATTTTCTTGTTACTCACTGATGCTGCTCCTTTTATGGTGAAAGCTGCAGATGCTGTTAAAGTTCTATATACTAAAATGATTCATGTAAATAGGTTAGCCGAATGTATAAGGCTCCAGTTTAAAAATATTGATAGTTTGGTATCAAAGGTGAAGAAAATCTTAAGCACCAAGCATGATCTCCAAATTTAAAGAGTTTTACCCGAGAATACCTTTGCCGCCAGAGCCAGTGCTGACACGCTGGGGTACATGGCTGACAGCGGTTAAATATTACACCGAGTATTTTAATGAAAATCAGAATAATTATTTCTTAATTGGATGACGATTCTGCAAGTTGTTTAGCCACAAAAGAACTTCTTGAAGATGAGAGTCTCTGTAATGATTTGGTGTACATAAAAACAATTATTGCTTTCTATCACACAAGTTACAAGCACTAAAAAAAATTAACAAAATGCTGTGCGGTATTTTGGAAGGCACTGTAGACGTGGCTTTTCACACTTCCCGAATTATGCAAGCTTAAGTATGCTCCAGTCACATCATGTGACGAGGAGAAATCATTCAGCCAATATAAGGCTATATTTAGACCGAATCATCAGAGTTTTGATTTTAAAAATTTAAAGAAACATGTTATTGTGTACTGCAACCAATTTAATAAAACGAATGTAATTAAATCTTTTTTATAGCTTTTTTTAATATAACTGTTACTACAGTAAATAATTTGCAATAAACAATGTTTAAAATGAAAGGTATTGTTATTTTGTACTCTAAATTTTTTCCATATTTTATATTTTTCTGTCCTTATTATGTGTACATATTTTGTATTTTTTAATATATATTTATCTGGGCTCTACTAATTAGTATTAAACTGGTGTGTTACGGTGTATACGTCTGACTTCGATGTATGCAAGATATCAAATAATATCTCTTCTAAAATGTGTTCATTTTTACCATAGCGGCTTTGAAAATAAAATAAATATACGAATTAAAAAACATAATATACATATACATATACATAATATTTCTGAAAAATTAACTAAAAATGTTAATTCTAAAGTGAAAACATTACAAATCTAATAAAATAAAGGTTTAAATAAACCACCAAAATTGGATAATTTTCTCGCTTAATCCATTAAATTTTTTATCTTTTTCAAGTTTGGGTCGATAAACGGATTCTTTCAGATATTCCCAAAAAAAAAAATCATTTGAAGATAAATCTGAAAATGTGATAGGCCACGTTTTCGTAACACGTGTAGATATTAAACGATCAGGAAACGTCTTTTGGAGAAATTGTGTCACTGCTCGTGCATAATGACTTTAACAACCATCCTGTAAAACCAAATGTCCCCAAAATTAATAGGAAGTAGCTGATCTTTTGGAATAATTAAATCTTGCAAAAGCTGTAGATATTTGACAGCGTTTAGGTTACCATTGCTAAAGCAGGGTTCTATAAATGGCAGAAGAAGCATGAAAATAGGATTCATGCTGCGGAGATGAGTAGTCTGAGAAGTATAGCCGGAGTGACTTGGATGGATAAAGTTAAGAATAGTGAGATAAGAGAACGCTGTGGTGTAAAAGAAGATGTGGCACAAAGATAGATAAAGGAATGCTTAGATGGTGCGGACACGTAGAAAAAATGGATGAAAGAAGATTGACGAAACAAATTTATAAGGCGAGTGTGAATGGACGATAGTCGGTAGAGGTCGACCGCTCGGCAAACATCGATCTCGATCAGATCAACATTGTTTTGAAGAAAGGCCAGGTCAAGAGTACCAACAACCGAAGAGCATGTATGAGAGCACTGATGAAAGTAGAGGAAGCAAAAGATGTGTGTAAGAACGGTAGCAAGTGGAAGGAAGTGGTCTCTGCCTACCCCTATGGGAAAAAGGCGTGACTTTATGAATGTATGTATGTATAAATAGTCGTCTAAAATTCCTGTTCAAATATTAAGTTTTTGTGACTATTAAGTACTGACAGATGCTGCTGATTTTTCCAAAATTAATATTTTACAACGAATGAATTGTGTTTCCTATGTAAAGAAAACGATTACTCATCTGCAAATAATATATTTCGTAATATGTTTGCTTTTCAATCATGATTTTAACAAAATTTAATGTTTTTCAGATTTGGCTATTCTTTGGCACAACAAGGTGGTTTATTTATTTGAACCTTTATTACATTTAATTTGTTATGTTTATTTTGTAATGTTTTTAATAACTTCAGAGTTAATAACTTGATTATTTATCGGCCGTTTATTATATTTTGTGCTAGTCGACTGAATTTCGTCCAACTCTCCGTTTTGCATTAAAATTTGTATGTTTCTTAAATACACACAACGTCAAAAGTCTTGGACCCCCCCTCAGCCTTGTTAAAGAAATGTTTTTTTAGAAAAACAAAATATATTTATAATATTATATTGTTTCCTGAATCTGTTTTTTGTAAGAGTAGTATTTTCCATAAACTGGGATACTTGGGAAATTAAAAACTAAAAAATGTATGAATTTGTTGACAAAATTTATTAAATAAAAAAAAAGTAATTAAACATATTGTACACTGACTAATATTCAGTATGACCTCCTCCACGTTAGAATAACATATTAACACGGCTGTGCATTGAAATAGCCAAGCCGTTGATAGTGTCTTGCGAAATATTGTTCCATTACTCTGCAGCTGTTACGACTAACCCATCTGCAGTCTGAGGTGGGTTGATTCGATCGTAAATGGCTCTGGGTATGTTATCACACATGTTTTCAATGGGATTCAAATCAGGCGAATTGGCTTGCCAATTCAATCTACTGATATGTCCTGCTTCAAGTGTGTCCTGAATCCTTCTTGCGCGATGCGGTTCGGCGTTGTCGTCCATAAACACAAATTTTTTACCTAATTCATTACGTATGAGGTAGATAATGGGCGTAATAACTTGTTCAACGTAAATTTGGCTGGTCATATTTTGTGGAATGCGAATTAATGGGGTACGGCGGTTAAACATTATTCCCCCCCAAAACATTACGGTACCTCCTTGATAGGGAGCAACTACGAGGGGAAAATTAAATCGCTATTGACGACCTGGTTCTCTCCAGACTCTTTGCTGATTGTCATCACTCACCAGTCCAATTCTGGTTTCGTATGTAAATAACACCCACCTCCACTGCTGCAAAAGCCAACCCCTGTGTTCTCGCGCCCACTGGAGACGGGCTGCACGATGTCTTGGAAGTAGAGTGGGGACCCGTAATGGTCTTCTAGCACATAAATTTGCATGATGAAGTCGTCTTCGGAATCTAGGTGTCGATATAACAGGGCGAATCGTACCCTAAAAGTGGCTAATGAGAGCTGAAGCTGAAGCTGTGCGGTGTCTGCGGGCATATTACACCAAATAACGATCCTCTATTTCACTAGACACTCGAGGACGTCTATTACGTTGTCTGCTTTCCACTGTATCAAATTCTTGATGTCTGTGTACTATTCGTACAACAGATTATCTAGGAATGCCCAAGATTTTCGATATCAGATGATTAGAGTTGCCTGCATCGTGTAAAGCAGTAATTCTTTTCCGATTAAACGCAGAAATTTTACGACCTCTCATTATAATAAAAAAAAATGAAACAAAAGAATACACCAGTTACTTGGCTGACTATGCTATCACTGCCAATATTTTATAAAAACATTGATAATATAGCAAGGACTCGTTATCGACATCTTTTTATTGTCTTTTTTGTTTCCTAACTACATGTAATTGTTTACCACAGTAAGAAAAATAACTGGGTTTAATCAAATTATTTGATATGTAGAGGATCCAAGACTTTTGATGTGTGTATTTTCCCATATCTGTATGCATAAAGATGTTACCCAAGTATACAAAAATAACAAGAACTTTTCAACGGTTGTAAATATTAGTTTGTTCATCACATTTCTAAAGATTTGAACGTTAAGAAAAAAATGTTCACATGAAATCGAGTTAGAGGTCTTGTTCAGTAGCTATAAGTAATAAACATGCTCCCGAGCTCCTTGTTGTCCTTATTGTCAAATAACACCAAAGAAAACTACATTAAAAATATTCCAAAGTAAGTTAAAATAAACAAAAAGTCTTTTAAACATCGTTTCAATAATAAAAAGGTCATTCTACTTCAGTATTATGCAACGTATATTTCAAAGAAACAAAGTGGATATGGTTATAACCCAAATCGAGTAAACTCGCCTCTGGGATTTTAGACACGTGTGGGAGAGCGCATAATGATTTCTAAATGATCCTTTCACGAAGTAGACACTTTGGTTTGTTCTGACCACCCGTCAGACATCGAGCAAGCAAGCTCTTGTGTTTACCTCTTTTTAAAGGTTGTATCAAAACGATAAACAAAAACAACGGTAGATCTGAGAATACTATACCGACAGGAAGCGACAAAAGCCTGTTTTAAAGGAACTTTTACTGAATGTGTATGATAGAAAGTATGGTGTATAGCAAAAGCCAAATAAAGTTGCGTTCACGTCATCATTGTAAACATTTGCAGCGTTGTCAGATTGTTCATCAAATATGGAAATTAACAGAAAATAACTGAAGTAAACACAAAACGTAAATGTAAAAAATTTCACAATATATTAAATTTAATCTATACAATTATCGATAATTTTTTTCCATATGTGTGTTTTGTTAATTACATTTATAAAAACATTTCACGAAGCAAGGAATTACACAATAAAAGTGGTGAGGTTATTACTAAGTTACCAAATAATAAATATAATAAAAATAAACACAAGCAATAAAATAAAATATGTTTTAATAATAAACGTATTTTCAACAACAAAAACTGACATTAAAGAAATCAACATCATGTGAAATATTGACAGAATAGTAACTAGACAGATTCAAATTCTAGTTCATTTTCTAAATTTGATTCAACATTAGTGTCACTCTCTTCACTATTACAATTTATAACTATCATACTAATTTCTGGACGATCAAATATTCTTTACCTCTGGTACCATTTAAATATTTCTCTTTCAGTATGTTGTATAGAATTTTTCCACATATCAGGAGTAATCATGTACTTTTTAGTAAGCCAATTGCAATCAATAATGTCTGTTCATTTTTCTCGGTTTAAAACATCATAAATATTTCAGGCCACAAGAACCCCACAAAGTGATAAAAATTCAATTTTACAACAGCCTTTTACTTGTACAACTGTAGTTTTGGTGACTTACACATTATTACATACCTACTTTTTTTAAATAAAAATGGTTAGTCGAGTTAGGTTTCTAAAAAAATTAATATATTTTACTTTATGTAATACCATTCACTTATTTTCATTGTTGTTTATTTATGAATTTTATTGAGTGAAGGGTATTAGCAGGGAAACAAATAAATGGCACTCTGCATAACTCTATGAGCAGCCGGAACGTGTCAAAAAAAGCAAAAATGTTAAAGTTTTATTAAAAAAGACAATACTTTTTGATTAAAGGGGGACACTCCGGTATTTCCGGTATTTTTGACTCCACTACTTTCGACCCAAAATTTTTTAAATGGTATTGGGGGTCGAATAAGATGTCTTTTCAAAGCTCTGACAATTCTCTTTAAATAGTCTTTAAATTTTACATTTCCTCCCAATACTTTAAAAAAAATTACATGCTAAAATTCCAATTATTTTAGTTTCTTATTACTTAATTGATTAAATGTTTAAACTGATGACCGCCCGCTTCCATACAATAATAAAGATTTTGTTCAAAACGTTCACGCACATTCCGAAGAATTTCCGAAGTAATTCGACGGCACTCGTCAACGATTCGTTGACGCAAATCTTCCAACGATGCTGGTTGTGTTTTATATATTTTACTTTTTAGATGTCCCCACAAAAATAAATCGGGGGTAGAAAAAAAGGACCTACCAGTCGGTCACCGAAAATGCAAGCACATATATCAGATAGTTTGACATTTAAAATCTAATTTCTCAATAAGTAATGGACGGAATCTTAAAATTTAAAGACTAGTGATAGAGAATTGTATGAGCTTTTGAAAGAAATCTCATTTGGCTTCCAATGCCATTTAAAAATTTTGGGATAATTTTTAGTCTCGCTTGGGGTTAAAAGTAGTGGAGTGACAAAATTCCTGCAAATGGCTCTGTTTAGTTTTCGGTTGGTTACCCTGTGTTGGGTGTTCTATTTAAAATAATGAAGTGTCAGTCAACTTCCGGTGAAACCAAATTTTCAAATTTTAATTAGATTGTAGATTGCAGGGGGGTCGTGAAGGCCATGCTGCCTCTCAAGCACTTTGACCTATCAGATCTTTTGTGCATAACCCTTAATCTATTCGAGGCATGGGATTCCGAGGCCCCTTTCAGAATCATGAGCCTCTTGCAGAAAAGCACTGGGCATTCGCAAAGAAAATGTTCTGCAAATTTAGCGAAGTTCTCGCAGTAGCGGCAACTATCACTCTCTGTTTTGCCCACAGAAAATTGTGTATTTGCTCCTTCTTTGGCAAGGCAATCTGCTTCTTCGCAGATTTTAAGTAGGTTAAGTTTCTCTAAAACTTCCAAAAAATTAACCCGTAAATAATTTACTGTATTACCGTGAACATTTTCCAAATAAAATAAAAATTATACCATTAAATTTCACCGTTTGCGAAGTAAATTGGTTCAAATACAATCACTTGATTGATGTTTTTATACATAACTAATCCGAACAATCTGTGGAAGTTTTATGAATATGTATTATCGCCGTAATTGCAGGCTTCGTTTCAATTATTTATAAATTATTATTAGTCATGCAAATCCCTGCTGTCAAGATATGCCGTTTGCCGTATATATATACTTCACTCGAAGATATATTTAATTATACAGTTTAAAATCCGTTTGATAAATTATCTGAATATGAGCTAATAAGTTGAAGAATTAGGTACCTATCTAATAACGGAGTATACATTTATTTAACATTAGACATTATGAATATTTAAAACGTCCGAAAGGTCAGGAACGCCATCTCAGTTACTTAATTAAATTTTTTTATATTGTCGGTATAATTAATCTCGAAATTGCTCTTTATGAAACCGATAAAGTATCATAACTTTATTGAACTACTGGATACTGGTCAATTGTGTTTGGCCTTTAATCACTACTTTTTTTTTATTACTGAAAATTGTCGCAAAAAGGGTAGACTTATCGTTTGGGCAGCGGAGACCTGAGAAAATGGTACAACTGTAGCTCCATTGAGTTGTTTAGAGTTGCAGCATCAAAAGTGAGAATAGCTATGATGATAGCCAACCTTCTAAAAGGAGATGGCAATCGTATTAGGTCGGATATTTTGGAAAACTAAAAACTTTTTCGGTCCAAATAAAAAAAATACCTAATATACCTTTTGTGAAATAAATGTTCGAATAAGTTTCTAAAATATTTTTTTATTTTTTTAAACAACCATTACTAGTTGAAAACAAATCTTAAAATTATGCTAATTGCTACAATTTACTTAGGTAATAAATGAACTGTTTACATTTTATTTTTTCATGAGATGTTTACCAAGGCTTCACATTTTATATAATTCAATGTGAGCCATTTGTATAAAATTTAGTAAATTCTGGAAATTAAATTAAGGCTCCAAATGAAAACTGGGATATATGTATAGGTAAATAAATTTAGTGATAAAATTCTGCTGTCATTATCAAGTAAAAGATTTAACAGTAATACTGATATTAGGACACATTGCATGTCTGCTCGTATTAAAGTACTGACGAAATAAAATGTTATATATGTAAAATGTAGGTATAAAAGTGTTCTTTGTAAATGTAAAAATAATAAGCAACCCTTCACAACCCTAAAGTGCTAACACTATTATTATAATCGACTTAGGCAAGACAAACGTCTATTATTACGCTAATAAGGTGAGAAATTTTTGGACTTATCCACTCTATCAAAATTTTTGGGTGCATGTAAGGATACTTTAACAATGGTAACAGGTGTATATATTTAATAAAATAGTTTTCTTTGATTAAGGTTCAGACTATCATAAATATCTCGAACAGAAGTCATGGTTATTTAGTAAGGTACATTTAACAAAATTAAAAAAGTGTAGTGTTAAATTTTTTGTCGTTGCTATTATTTCTTTTTCTTCTTCTTATGCACTGTCCATTAATGGATGTTTGCGACAATATGACCCATTTCTTCACGATTTTTGGCTGTGTGAACCAGACCAATCTTTTTCCGTCCTATTCCTCGTTTTTCTTCAATTTTGCCTTCGATTATAAGCTGCAGAATGTTATATTTTTTATTCTGCATTACAGATTTCTTATTACAGTCTAAAAATTTAATTGCAATTGATTCAAAGTTTACGATAGACGGAAAGTATGACAGTGACATTAAGCGAAGGGTGTTGGCAGGAAAACAAATGAATGGGACGCTACATAACCTTATGACCAGCCAGAACGTGTGAAAAAAGCACAACTTGCTTTGCATAAAGGAGTGCTGGTCCCTACATTTATGTATGGTAGGGAATGTTGGGTCTGGCAGAAGAAGCATGAACGTAAGATCAATGTAACGGAGATGAGTACCTATAGACTGAGAAGTTTAGCTGGAGTGACTCTGATGGATAAAGTGAGGCACATTGTGAAAGAAGATGTAGTAACAAAGATAGATAAAGGAATAGTTCGATGGTTTGGACACGTAGAAAGGATGGATGAAAGAAGATTGAAGAAACAGATTTATAATGAGAGTGTAAAAGGATAGTCGGTAGAGGTCGACCTAGGCAAACGTGTCTTGATCAGATTAAAAATGTTTTGAAGAAACGACGAGCAAGTAAGAAAGCGCTGATAAAACTAGAATAAGACAGAAGTGATTTCTGCCTGCCAATACGGGAAAAAGGCGTGACTATATGTATGTATGTGATTAGTAGCCTTTTTGGGCGTTTGGTTTTTTTTGAAAATCAGTATATGTCTACTTGATGGCTCGTAAATTTAAATTTTAAATTTTAAATTAATAAGTTTGTAAACTATAATGTATATTACAGAGGTCGGTTCACATATGCGATTAACATATCGCAATGAAATAAAATAACAGTATTTTTTCCAACTTAATGAGCATCTACATTTTTTCTGGATATAAGTTAAGTAATTTTACTCTTTATTAATGCAATGGGCACTCGCTTGTGTTACAATAAGTATATTGTAAGTGTGTAAATGTCTTACGTAAAACTTAAAAACTTCCAGTGGAATGCAACAAAACACAATATTGCGTGCCAGTAAGTAAAGTAGTAGGTAATATTATTAACACAAATTCGTGCGAATTGTCAAAATGGTTGAAAGCACGGGTGTCTTAAGACCTCGTAAACATTTGTACACGAGACCATTTGCATGGCTAAATGTGGGACTAACATCAGCTGTGAGGACAAATTAAGTACCATGCTTATTCGTATTAACTAAACTAGCAATTTTTAATCGTGTGATTATTCATTTATAAAATACTCGCAAAGAAATATTGTTTTCAATCCAATTGAAACTGAGGAATCGCAGGAGGCTTAGCTGAAGGCGGCTCTAAGTTTGCAAATTCGAGTTCTTTGACGTATGTATCTTAATTTGGATATTACACGGCCAAAGTAAATAAATGAAATAGAGAACGGTTAATTAATTGTGCTCTTTCTGTCCATCTGAAGAAACCCAATATGGATGAAATGAAAATAATTACATTCATTTTCTCACCTCGACAAGATCTCATTTCATTACCTATACAGGGTGGCCAACCGAAAACGAAACCGAGCCATTTGCAGGAACCACGTCAACATTTTAGAAAAACGCTCAAACCCGTCGATTTTTGATTAAATGGGGACACTCTTTTCCGGTATTTTTTACTCTTCTACTTTCAACCCCAAGCGAGAGTCAAAATTACCACAACATTTTTAAATGGCATTGGGGGTAAATAAGATATCTTGCAAAAGATCTTACAATTCTTTATACAATAGTTTTTAAATTTTAAAAGTTATTGAGAAATTAGATTTTAAATGTAAAACTTATCTACAAACAATCACGAATGGTAAAAATGTCATTCATGCGCCAATGGTATAAATTTAGTACCTAGTACCTAGTATTTTCTTGCATGAGACGGTAAATCGTCACAATTGCCGCTATCGGTCCGATTCAATCAGGAGTATTTCACGAGGTGCATACACAGCAACCGGAGAAATTAAATGTATGGGCTGACATTTAAGGTGATCGACTGGTGGGTCCTTTTTTTCTACCAGGCAATTTGACTGGCGAAATGTAATTGCAATTACTGTAAGACGCTATTGACCTTGTCTTGACTTATATATTTAAAAATAATTCACAGTATGACGAAGATCATTTTTATTTTCAACAGGACGATGCCCCTTCGCATTATGCGGCGATTATTCGTCAGTATTTAGACCAACGTTTTCCACGGCATTAAATTGGGAGAAGAGGCAGCATTGAATGGCCTCTAAGATCGCCAGATTTATCGCCCCTCGATTTCTTTTTATGGGGACATCTGAAAAGTAAAATATATAAAACACAACCAGCGTCGTTGGAAGGTTTGCGTCGAATTACTCCGGAAATTCTTCGGAATGTGCGTGAACGTTTTAAACAAAATCTTTATTGTTGTATGGAAGCGGGCGGTCATCCGTTCGAACATTTAATCAATTAAGTAGCAAGTAAGCAACTAAAATAATTGAAATTTTAACAGGTAATTTTTTGGGAGTAAAATTTAAAGACTATTGTGAAGAGAATTGTCAGAGCTTTTAAAAGACATCTTATTCGACCCCCAATGCCATTTAAAATTTTTTGGGTAATTCTTACCCTCGTTTGGGGTCGAAAGTAGTGGAGTAAAAAATATCGGAAAATAGTGTCTCCCTTTAATAAAAAATCGACGGTTCTGAGCCTTTTTCTAAAATGTTTACGAGGTTCCTGCAAATGGCTCTGTTTCGTTTTCGGTCGGCCACCCTGTATGTAACAAATTAATGTGGCCCTGCTTAACATCATGTGCAGTCAGAACGTATAAAAGGCACGACTTGCTGTGCATAGAAAAGTACTGGTCCACCACACTTATGTATCTTGATCAGATCGACATTGTTTTAAGGAAACGCCAGGTCAAGAGTATCAACAACCGACGAGCATGTATGAGAGCGCTGATGAAAGTAGAAGAAGAGAAAGATATGAGTATGAACCGTAGTAAAAGGAACAAAGTGGTCTCTGCCTTTGCGTACCGGCGTGACTATAAGTATGTATGCAGGTATGTAATTTATTAGAGTTATGATTTATTGTTTTATAATATCTATTTGTCTACTGCTGTTTATTCAATGTTCGTTTAATTATTTTTGTATTAGTTACACACTTATTTATCTTTTCCGTTTGTTTCGCCTTAGTTCTAAAATATTTGTAATTTATATATTTTTTTCTCACCGGCATTTTCCATATGTAGGTATATAAGATATGTTTTGTCTTTAATTCAAGACAATTTTATTTTGAAGTTCATTTAACAATTTTAGCTGACGAAATATTTACATCTCTAATAAGATAAAAAAGTTTGAAAACCTCTCCTGTCTCTTTAAGAAATGGACCGTATATGTAAACAACACCTGCATACATAGTCAAGAGAGTTTAAACAGGCATCTTAGGTACAACTTTGTAAAGATCAGATCGATTGCTGTTTTAAATACAGTTTTATTTAAAATCAAACTGTTTAAACAATTTACGATAATTAAGATACATACACTTATGTATGGTAGTGAATGTTGGGTTTGGCAGGAGAAGCATGAAAATAGGATTAATGCTGCGGAGATGTGTAGTCTGAGAAGTATGGCCGGAGTGACTCGGTTGGATAAAGTTAAGAATAGTGAGATAAGAGAAAGCTGTGGTGTAAAAGAAGATGTGGTCACAAAGATAGATAAAGGAATGCTTAGATGGTTTGGACACGTAGAAAGGATGGATGAAGGAAGATTGACGAAACAATTTATAAGGCGAGTGTGAATGGGCAAATCGGTAGAGGTCGACCTCGGAGAACATATCTCGATCAGATCAACATTGTTTTGAAGAAAGGCCAGGTCAAGAGTACCAACAACCGAAGAGCATGTATGAGAGCACTGATGAAAGTAGCGGAAGCAAAAGATGTGTGTACGAACCGTAGCGGAAGTGGAAGGAAGTGGTCTCTGCCTACCCCTATGGGAAAAAGGCGTGACTTTATGTATGTATGTATATCCGTAACAAAAAGCTGTAATAAACTAATTACGACTTAAAACACTGTTGAATATGTCCTTTCGATATCACAACTATTTTGTCTCACCAATAATGATGATTTTTTTTAACGACTCTTAATATTCTTATTTCTCTTAATTGCAATAATTGTTGTCTTTTTTTTGAACTAGTGTAACCTCTGCAATAATGATGTTGAACGTTTCCGATTGCTGTAATGTAGAAATATTTTTGTTATCTTAATGGCACTTGTAATAAAAAATTTCTGTGGACATTCGTCAACGTTAAAAAAAATTATATTTGTGTCCAATAATGAAAATCACAGTATTTATTTGGAATGCTTTTTGTGAGGCTTAAATAAAAATACCGAAATGTAGTAATCATGAAAACGTGCCTTTCTGAAATGATATAGATTCGATTCTGTATCACATCAACCTTTAAAATTAAAAGCACATCTTCTAAATATCCACGTCTACATTTTGAATGTATATAATTTGTAAAAGTACCACTCTAACATTTAACCGACTTAATTTTTCTATTTGTGTGCCCCACTGAAACTGGTATGGTAATCCCTAATTTCATTCTGGTGCCTACCGAAGTTCAGATTTCTATAATTTGGCTCGGTGAAGGTACTGCATCGTCGCAAGTTAATCCAAAAATTATGTTAAATGCCTGTTTAAAGTTGGATGAACCGATAATTTGGCAAAAATAGCAATGACTTGTAATGATACAGTAGCCTTCTTATACCTATATCGCGGAACGAATTTTTGTCTACGTTTTTTCGGTGGGTAATTGGATCACACTAACGTTTTATTACGGCCGTGAGAATATACTGTTTTTTGTGAAAGGGTGCGTTTTTGGTACGTCAAAATCTCGAAAAAAATCAAATTTTAACTTTAATACTCATACAAACACCAATCCACCAGAACAAATATTTTGCTAAATTTTTTTTTAAACAATCTACGTTATTCTAAGTTATTCCGATTAAAAACATATGACTCTACCTATTAGTGATCTGTAAAACGTTTGACAATTTTTATTTACACCATAGACCTATTATCCAGAGGAGACGCAACATTCCATTCATAAAAATCTGTTTGTTTTGTCGCAATGATTACACGAGAGTGGCCATGTGTATGACAAAAGAATACCAATAGATTCTCTTTGTCTCGTCATCGTGCTGGCAACGCTGTAAGATTATTGTCGACTTATAGCCATGCTTGATATCAGTGGTGTGCTGTTTGTTCAAAATGAGAATATATCTATCGGGTAATATTTAGTTCTTTATGAGAATATATTTATAAATAGGTGATACTTAGTTTTTTATCAAATTGAAGTGTTGTAGCCAACTAAAAGTATCTTTCTGAAATCCAAAAGTTGGGCTCCAAATTGTGTTACCTTAACTAAACTGTTCTTCTAAAGTTACAAAAGTGGGGTGCCAATTTTGTGTAACTTTAAAAAACTTACTAATTCCCCAAATGTTGGGCGACAATTTTGTGGTGTTACGTTAAAGTTTCCTTTCTAAAGCCAATTGTGTGTAATGTTATAAGCTACTTTTATAAAACTAAATTATTCCAATTCAAGGGCAGCTAATTGTGTAGCGAACAGTTTTACCAATACCCGTTAAACTAAATTATTTTATCCAATTAAAGTACTGAAAATTTTTTTTAAATAATTTTACCTAACGGTCTGAAATGAAAAAAAAACTTAATAATTATTATTAATATAAATTGTACAAATATAATGTAGATAATTTATTTTAAATTTTAATTTTATTGCTTAAATTATTTATTAGCTAAGTAACCTAGAGGAAAAGATTAAAACATTATACTCAGGGTTCCGCGACTACTTGATTTCTTCAAATAACAACGAAAAAAGGATGATACCACTGAATAAGTGTTGCTGAATAATGACCTTTTTTGAAGATATCTCGAAAAGAATTGATTTCTGCATCGTTTGGTTTTCAGATAAGTGTTTAACGCCTCAAAATAATACCTTTTTATTTTGATATCAAAATCGTCATCGCTTCACCACTGGATGAAAATATAGTAAACAATGATATGTTCCAACTTATTTGTGAAAATAAACACTGGGGCTTAAATAGTCCGGTTTTTTACACACTTGGCAATGACGAATAATTTCTTCCACTAAATTTTACCAATAACATGCTGAAAATCACCGATAATACACCAAAATCTCGTTGCAACACTTTCGGCAACAGCGCTACTAATAATAACCGATTTCGTAGTAAACACAAATGGAACGATTCTGACAAGCCGTGCGGCGTTGTCGCTTATTGAGTAACACATTTCTGTGATCTAACGGAATAAAATAGTTCAACGGTTCAACATTATTGTTGCAAATATAATCTTCTTCTTCTTCTTCTTTTTCTTAAGACATTTGTCTTGTTTTTCCTCATATATTAGCACTCATAGCAGCCGGGCAGCAACTGGGATTCTGATGTCCAGCACTCGTGCCACCTCTTGGGCGGTCGTCCTGGTGGTCTGTTACCTTCAGGCTTGTTGTGCTTAGCAGCTCTTACGAGGCGGTTTCCAGGCATTCTGTCCACATGATCCCTCCAAGCTCTCTTTCGGACTCTGGACCATCTTACTACATCTTGAATGCCGCAGGTAGCTCTGATGTCTTCGCTCCTCTGCCTGTCGAGTAAAGTATGTCCTGTTATGGTCCTTAGGGTTCTCATTTCGGCTGCTCTTAAAATTCTCTTTGTTGCTGCTGTTTCTGCCCTCGTTTCAGTAGCGTAGGTCATTACCGGTCTTACGCAGGTCTTATAGATTCTTGTTTTGCTCGCTATAGACATGTGCTTGTTCCTCCATATCACATCTCGTAGGAATTCCGATAGTCTTGCTGCTTTGATTGTTTGCGACTTGACTTCCGACTTAAGATCACGGTTACTGGTTATTTGAGCACCCAAGTATTTAAATGACATAACCTGTGCCACGCTCTTGTTATATAATGCCAGTTTACATCTTTTGATGTGTTTGTGTTTTTTCTTGCGAGATGATCATGTCATACTGTTGTGCAGTTTGTTCGAATTTAAATAGCATTCTCTGTAAATTGTCCTCGTCTTGCGATATAATGACCGCATCATCAGCATAACAGATTATTTTAAATTCCTGATCTCCCATCCTGTATCCTTTTCCCGCCGTTTTGACTTCGTCGATTATTTTATCCATGACGATGTTGAACAAAATAGGGCTAAGGCTATCTCCTTGTCTTATACCTGTTGATATGTCTATCCTTTTTGTTAGCTTCTGTTCAATTCTTATAGACGTAGAATTTCCGGTATTCAATTCTTTAATTAATGCGATAAGATGAGAGTCCAAATTTCTTTCCTCGAGCAGTGCAAGCACATCCTTCAGTCTGACTCTATCAAAAGCCTGTTTTAGATCAATAAAACACATGTAAGCAACATTGTTGTATTCTATTGCTTTTTCAGCTATCTGTCTAAGAATAAAAATCCCGTCGATGGTGGATCTATTTTGTCGAAACCCTTGTTACTCCTCATTAATTCCAGTCTGTGCCACCTGTTGGGCTATGATCTTTGTCAGTAGCTTCGATGTTGTACTTAACAGACTTATTCCCCTATAGTTGTTCATATCTGTTTTGACACCTCTCTTAAACAATGGTATTGTAATGCTTTCTTTCCATTGTACTGGAATTTTCTTGTTTTTATATATTTTGTTGAATAGCAATGTGATTTGTTCCATCAACGTAGGCCCACCATATATACCAAATATATACACCAAATATAATACAAATAATATGGACGATTCAATAACCATAACAAATCTCTTGCCATAACTAGAAAGCAGGCAACATCACAGCACAACATATTCCAGTCGGCCGCATAAATACAATACAGTCGACCAGAAAATGGGGATTTATGATCGTGTTTAAAAGTAAATAGTTCCGTCTCCTCTGATAATAGGTCTATGAAACGTTTGAAATTAAGAAATATCGTGAAAGTTTTACCCGGGAATGTTCCAGAAAACTAACTGTAAAAGATTTGTTTCATCAACTTTTAATACCATCCGATCCTCAAATTTCAAGTCTCAGAAAACTACCACAAAGACGAGACACATGGTTGAATTGCAACAACATGGTTTGAAAACAAATTGAGTTTAAAAATATTTTAATTTTATAATTTTATCTTGTATGTATTTTATTGCATTATGCACTACTCATTACATATGTATATTTTTTTTTTATGTTCTGGTTCCCACGAAAAGGGATATCCTGTAATGTTCAGAGAAAATCGTGGGAACCAAGGGAAAGAAGGTAGGAGTTGGTGTTCTTCTTAAATTTCTGGAGGTTGTATGCCTCGGGGAACACCTCCCTAGGCAATGAGTTCCAAAGCCTCGCAATTCGTTGGATGAATGAGTCTTTGGAAAGTGATGTTCTGCAGGTCTCCAAAGTGACCACGAAGGGGTGTGAAGACTGAACTTGACGGGTTAATCTCGAAGAGACTGCCAAAGGATGAACGATTGTTGATATTTCAGAAGAGCATCGCCCATGAAAATATCTATAAAATAGAGACAAATCGCCAACTTTTCTACGGTGTTCCAGACAAGTGAGCGAGTTTGTAAGCGAGGCATCACCGACGAGACGAATTGCCCTTTTTTGGACAGAATCCAGTAGCTTCAGGATATGTTTAGGTGCTGCACTCCAAATATGGGAACAGTACTCCAGTACAGGTCGGATCTGTGCCTTATAGATCATAAGCAGCTGACTGGAGATGAAATAGCTCTTGGCACGAAACAAAAAACCAAGTTTTTGGGATGCACTTTTGGCAATGGACCTCACGTGATTTTCTCAGGAAAGGTTATTGCTGATAGTAATACCAAGCATCGATATGGATGACTTCAGTGGTATGGTTACTCCTGACAAAGTTATGTTAGGCACAGTGAGATCGGCTTTTCTAGAGAAAAGACATGCTTGTGTTTTGTTTGCATTGAATTCTACCAAGTTATTGGATCCCCATTCGAGAATTGTTGCTAAGTCCATATTTATATTGTTAACATTTCTTCCTCGTTCATTTCTGGTTTCACGGGCTGATATAGGGGCCCTGGAAGAGAATGCGGTATGGAGGGTACTATCATCGGCAAAGCTGTGTACGGGACATGAAGTTGCTTTCAATAGGTCGTTGATGTGAAGTAAAAATAGTGTTGGTGCTAGAATGGATCCTTGCGGAACACCAGCATTTATGAGTAGAGTGTCAGATGAAACTCCATCGACCACTACATGGAGAGACCTGTTTGAGAGAAAACTAGCAAGCAGAGAACACAGCTGAGGGGGCAAGCAGAGAACACAGCTGAGGGGGCAAGCCATAAGATGGAAGCTTGGCGAGGAGTCCTGGTGCCAAACTAGATCGAACGCCTTGGAGATATCTAATGCCACAGCTAAAGTTTCTCCATACTTTTCAATAGATAGCTGCCATATATGTGAGACGTATGCGAGCAGGTCACCAGTTGATCTCTGATGGCGGAAGCCATATTGCCTATCATTGATAATTCCTGAGTCTTCCAGATATTTCATGAGCTCGATGTTGTTGGCTTTTTCCATGACCTTTGAAATAATAGATAGCAGTGCGATAGGTCTGTAGTTGCTAGGTAGGGTCTTTTTGCCTTTTTTAGGGACTGGCTGTACTCTTGCAATTTTCCAATTGGACGGAAATACTTCCAAATTGTAAGAGTGGTTGAACAACTTGCAAAGAACAGGTGTTAGTTCAGGGGCACATTTCTTGAGAACAATCGGCGGGATTCCGTCAGATCCACAGGCTTTGTTGGTGTTGAGACCCAGCAAAATCTTTCTGATAGTACGTTGGCGAAAGGTGATATATAAAGGTGATATATATATATATATATATATATATATATATATATATATTTAAACAAATTATGTCGTTATGTTATCATTACTGATTTTAAAAATGTTTATTATTATTAAAATAGAAAGTTACGACAAAAAATTATTCAAATTATTTTACAGCAAATTGAAGCAAATAATTTATATTTTTCAATTGATTTGCTTGTTTATTTAACTTCAATGCTGCCTAGTTATTAAAAAAACAGTTGAAATACTTTTTACGTAACATAAAACGTTGTTGTCATACTTTTTAACCCTCAATTTTATATAATTAAGTACCTATTTTTATAATTACCTATAGAGAAAATCTATAATTTCTATTATTATAATAACTACCTATGCAGGCTACATATGATTAGAGGACTTGCTATAGGAGAACTGACCACGTTAAATTGTAATTTGAAAAGTTTGTTTTAAGGAAAACTTCTTTGGACGCGTTGAGCAACCACGGTGACGTCTGCGACAGATAAGTGTTTTCAATGTATAAGGTGGTCAAAATAATATTAAAAGACTTTGACATATTTAGTACTCACCGTTATACTGCATCACAGTGATCCTACAATTAAAAAATTTAGAGCGGTGTACAAAGTACACGTGTCAGAAGTGGTCAGGTTAATAAAATCTGTAAAGTTTTTGTTGCGGGCTAATTACCCTTTTTCGTTATTGCTACGAGGACTATTTCTATGTTCTTTAGAGTCATAACTTAGCGCCTTTTGCAGCTAATCCACCATCTTGACATATTGCTTCTGCTTACCCTAATTTGATACTTTTGTCTTAAGGCGGCTATTCACTACGCGGAACCTGACAAGTAACTTGACTTGACAGTAGTTTGGCCAGTACTTGTACAAGTTAAAGTAAACTGTACACACTACGTGTCTAGTAGTCAATTGTGTATGAATTCGGGAAGTTAAAGTCGTCGTGAACGCAAGCTTTGTGATTCAACGGGGTGGTAGATTAATATTTATGGAATCGGAAAGTGATGATTACTTGCGGATACCTTTTATTAAATAATAAAAAAAAGTTAAAAAAAGGAGGTGTAAATTATTATTTTTCCCTTACTGCTCGAATAGGATTAACCTGGGCAGCCTTTGGAAAATTAAATTATATATTTAAGTCGCACTTGCCCGTATGCCTCAAAAGGAAAACCTTTACTCAATGCGTGCTGCCCGTTTTTACTTATGGCACGGAAACATTGACACTTACAAGAAAGGTCGTAGACAAGATCCGAGTAACACAGAGGGCTATGGAGCGCCGGATGTTGGGCGTCTCTCTTACAGACCGGATCCCAAACGAAGAAATACGTCATAGAACAGGGACAATCGACGCTATAGAAAGAATTGCTACATTAAAATGGAACTGGGCAGGACACGTTGCCAGATTATCTGACAACCGATGGACAAGACGTATCGTCGAGTGGGGGCCAAGGCAAGAAGCGTTCCGCAGTAGAGGCCGCCCACCTACCAGATGGACTGACGACCTGAAACGTGTTAGTAGCAATTTGATACAGAACGCACAGAATAGGGACAGATGGAAAAGACTGAGGGAGACCTATGTCCAGCAGTGGACGCTTATGGGTTGACGATGACTTCTTGGATACGTTTCCAGGCATCATGGCCTTCGTTTCTATCTTTATGCAAAATATGAGTGGTTTCCCAAATACAAATAACTGGTCCTTTTTCATATATTTCCAAAAATTGCAAAACTCTTTTACTACTCCACTCCATTTTTACCACCAAAACTTGTCTCGACGTGTGCCGAGTAATGTAGTGCGACGACTTGACTACTAGAAATGTGCTGCTCGCCTCCTTTGACATACGACGATTTACTGACAGCCGACGGACGGGAAATAAAAGTATCGACTTGGGACTAGGCAAGTCTTCATACACATTACTCGACACTTGGCAAGTACTTGACAATTACTTGCCAAGTACCGCGAAGTGAGTAGCCGCCTTTATGGAAGGCCAGTATTTTCTTGACAGGATTGGTCATAACTTCCACCGGAAGTCAAAAGTGCGCTTTTAGATATTGATAGGTGTTGATTGCAATTTATCGAAAGTACCTTGAATGAAAATTTATCCATCCTGTTCCGGAAACCTAACTGTACCGGCCTACATCACATTGTTTAATGTTTATATTATTAATTTTTTATGGTTATTGCGGATTTTAAATGTAGCATTAAATATATTCATTTTTTTCTCGCTAATAGGCGTGAAAAATTGCTCTCTATTGGTTTTTTTCACATATAATTGGTGCGTTATTATACTTCTAATTAAAGAAATGCGTTTAATTGGTCGAATTTTAACATCACACTGCGACGACAACTGATTGGTTATTACTATTACCGTAACTAATGTGTATTTTCATTGACATAGATAATATAAACAATTCCCAACCTTGTATTTTATTAGTTCATCTTGTACAGATACATTTTCTAATTTAACGATTGCATGCGACGTCTTTTAAAATTATTTCCTTTATATTTAAACTAAAAATATGAATGATATTGATATTAATTCCAAAAAAATTATATAACTTACGTGTATACGTTGCAGATATTCAGCACAAGTGATTTCAAATCGACTTACCTGAAATAAAAACATTACTAAATTAACATAAATATTTTTTTAAATCAATTTATATATGTACCTATTTATTCAAAAAAATAAATACAAATGGTTCATTTCATGGCAAATGACCAATGGTTAAAATCGACTTGCTAAACAATTTTTTTTCTATTTAATTTAATTTTCGAATTTTTCAAATTTTTTAAAGGGGAAATTTGGGGCTATAAGGAAAAAAGTATTTTGAAATTTTTTATGGAAAATCATGAATTGGCAGAATTTTGAAATTTCAAAATCGTAAAAATTGAAGTTCGGTATTTAATTTTTAGCTTAATTTTTTTTATATAATGCCTTTAATTAATCCAAAAAGATCCTAAAGTTTTAGGGGGATGTTTTTTTTAAGATACAAATTTTTTAAAAAAAGTTCTTGCCACTTTTAAATAAAGTCAAGTTAATATTTAAATTTAAAAAAATTAATTCAAGAATTTAAGAATAATAATAATTGAAATTGCAGAATTAAATATTCTTAAATTATTTTTATGCGTGTAGTTATAACAGAAATTCAATTAGTATGACAGAGTGGGAAGAAATGAATTGTGGTCGACACTGTCTATGTTTGATACAAGCACTGAAATCACTTCATCGCGAGGATTCCACTGCATGTGTGACAACGGAGCTTAAACGGACTAGTTTAACATCGAAAAAGGTGTTAGACAGTGATGATTGGCTTTGCTATGGCTGTTTACCTTTTAAATAGACGTTTGTTTAAAATATTTGAAAGAGAGTGCATATGGATTGAGAATGAATTATTTAAACGTCAAATGTTTTCTTTACACCGATAATCAGGTCATATTAGCATTATCTGAGGAGTTGCAAGCGATGGTTAATAATATGTATAATGTCCCAAAAATTAAAGGGATGAAATTGAATGTAAGCAAGACAAAAGTAATTGTGTTTGAAAAAGAAGGTTGCTTGACAAACTGCGAGGAGCTGATTGAAAAAGAAAGAGTGGAACAAGTGAATGACTTTGTGTACTTGGATTCCAAATTTACGAAAAATAAATAGTATAACTGTGATATTGAGCAAAGGGTGTGGGCAGGGAAACAATTAAATGGCACCCTGTATAACTTAATGGGCAGCCAGAAACTGTTAAAAAGGCACTACTGGCTGTTCATAGAGGAATGCTGGTCCCTACACTTATGTATGGTAGTGAGTGTTGAGTTTCGCAGAAGAAGCATGAAAGTGGGAACAACGCTGCGGAGTTGAGTAGTCTGAGAAGTACTTTTAGCTGGAGTGATTTTGATGGATAAAGAGAGTAAGATAAGGGAACGCTGTAGTGGGAAAGAAGATGTGGTAACAAAGGATGATGAAGAAATGCCTAGATGGTTTGGACACGTAGAATGAAACAAGATTGACGAAAAAGATTTATAATGCGAGTGTGAATGGGCAAGTCGCTAGTGGTCGACCAACACGAACGTATTTTGATCAGATCAAAAGTGTTTTAAAAAAGACCAGGTCAAAAGTGCCAGCAACCGACGTAGAAGAAGCAAAAAACATGTGTAAGAAGCGTAGCAAATGAAAAAAAAAGTTGCTTTTGCCTATCCCTACGGGAAAAAGGTGTGACTATATGTATGTATGTAAAATATCTTATAAAAGCCTTAAACACTTTGACTATGAAAAATAATCTGCATATTAGACGGTCTTTTAGTTTTGCACTTTTACAATAAATCGGGAGCAATCGATTATCATATGGGATAAAGAATAAGACCTACCACAATCGGCTAAATAAAGAGGATGACTGGAAGTTTATGGGCAACGTTCTTGTCCATCTGTGCTAAAAGCTAAAATAAAAATTTTGATGCGATATACCATGAACATAATCGCAAATGCTAATGCAGCACTTGGAGGAAACTTAATTGAATGACCTGTGGTTGCTACCGACATGGTTTTACTAAGACTTACGGCTCACTTTGGTTTTGCTTTCGAGCGAGAGACGTTTCATTCTCGAGTAAAACATCCTCGCGAATTAGTTATGCAAATTTTTTTTTATCTTTTAATAGTAGCTTATTTCTACAGCTATCAAACCTGGGTCACAGGTTTTGAGGTAATCTCAATCATCTTCATATTACTTCCTCCTTTTCAGTATAATTTTCTCTGTACGATTCTTAAATAAGTAATTTGGTGTTTTTTTTGCTAGTAAAGACTAAACTAAACAAATAACACAAAAATAGTCACACAATTGATCGCAGTAAATAGGTTAACTACTCTAAGTCTCCAACAATAAAGTATAATGTCCCATTGGTTTGTTTATTAACTTCCCAGTGGAAGTTATAGTAATGGGTCCGATTTTGTGAATCCTGAATTTTGACATAACTCCATATTTCAAAGTCCCCAAAGTCGAATACAATAGTTTTTAAGTGGACGTTTGTGTGTGTATGTACGTATGTGCGTTTGAATTATTTTTCGCCTCGATTATCTCAAAAACAAAAAATGATATCGACGTGGGACCAATTGTATTCGACGCATAATTACGCAACTTAGAACTGATTAGATTTTTAGCAAAATTGGTAAAGCTGTTTTTTATGAAGAATCAAAAAACTGTAAAAAATGGTAAACTACCTGAATTTTGCAATTTATAAATTATATTATTTTTAATACAGAATTTTAAGATCTTTTGAATAATATGATTATTGCATGTTAGGAATTTTTGCATGAAATATATGATGACAATATTTCATAAAAAGAGATAGTTTTAGAAAACAAAAATAGGAATTGGAGAATTTTAAACTTGTGTCAGTATTGAGAGAATAGCATTGAAGACGCTATAACTTTGTTAATTAAATATTGTTACTAACATATGATTATTAATCATAATTAAAAAAATTCAATTGTTATAAACAATTAAAAATAGCTCCCGCTTATGAAATGATAAAAAAGTTAAAAAGAATATGGTTGACATAAACAGAATATTGGTAATGACAATTATAATTTGTTATAAACAATTTGAAATCGTTTTTAATAATAATTTTATTATAACAACAAAACATATGGTATTTTTTCCACTGGGAAGTTAGTCGTGTGGACCTTTTGGGTTGCACCCAGACCACTGATATTCTTAATATGTATTTGAGTTTTGAACATTAAAATAGTCACAAAATTGATAGCAGTAAAGAGACCAACTATTTGTACACTAAGTTTCCAACAATAAATGAATGAAGTCTTATTTATCTCGTTTATCTTAGTACCTTTATGAGTTTTCTTTTTTATTAAAAATATTCCTATCAAATTTGGGATGTTATGTAAATACATACACATACCGATTAAAACGTAGGTACTGCCGGTGTTTAATAGTTACAACAGATTATTAATTTGCAATTTCGGGACCATATCTGGGCATACCCGTACGAAATGCTGCACAGTATCGGCAGGTGTAGATGCAGTGTGACTCCTTTACGCTTCGGCACCGGTTGCTAAAATAATGAGCAAGCAGCTGAACTCTATACACTTGCTACATATCTTCAAATTTAGTAATTACACAAATCTATATTCGGTTAATCGCTATCGGCGGAGTTATCCTGCTATTTTTGTTAATGCTTGTCGAACAGAGATTGTTCGATAAATATGTCCTTTTTATCCTGGCGATTTTCTTACGAATATAATTTTTATTAACGGTCCATTTTAGCGATGGAATAAAAGAGCTACAAGTAATTATAAAGGTGCAATTATTATGTTATTAATAAGTAGATACAAATTTGATTTGCAACGATAAATGGGCATGGAAATTAGTTTTTTGTTCAATCTAGCTATTGTTCTTGTTGTTGAGAACAATCCACGAAAGTAATATCATTAAAAAAAATAGTTTCACATCTGCTCTGCTATGGACCAAATAATAAATAAAGTATTCATTGCCCAGGTTTGGTCGTTAAATATGTAACTAACTTTCTCCTAGATGCAGACGATTAGCTTAAGAGACACTTCCAACAAGGTATGAATAATACTTCATGTATTATTTAAGATTTGTACAGTATAAGCAAACTGTACTTTAACAAATAATAATAACAAATTAAAGCCTTGGTAACTCATTTTTATTAAATAACTGTATTAAAGTATTTATAGGATATGCTTTAGCGAAGAGTTTTAAGAGATGTCGAAAATTTTTAAAACTGCAAAAATTATTTGGGGCTTTGCAGAAAGTATGGAAAAAATAAAATAAAACTTCTTCATAACGGATACCAACGAGAAAAAATAATTGTTCGTTGTGTAGAGTTTTCACTAAATCAGTTAAAATAAATAAATTATATTTTAAAAAAAACTTAAAAACACGCTTCTAGTGTTAATCAAAATAAAAAGTAAAAAATAATTCTAAACTTAGGAATAAAATTACTGACGGTAAAATTAATGTCACTGTTTAAAAAGCGTGGTGTGCTTTCATTCCGAAACGCAGAGTTAGTTTAAAAATGTCATACAAAGCACCCTACGCTTTTAGAACAGTAACATTAATTTTTGTCGTCAGTAATTTTACTCCTATGTTAAGAATTATTTTTTACTTTGATTAACTCTAAAAGCGTGTTATTAGTTTTTTTAACAACGCTTTTTAGCACAAAAATAATGCATAAATGCCGGGAATCGAACCCGGGCTATCCGCGTGGCAGGCGAGCATTTTACCACTGAACCACCGATGCGATGAAGTGTGTTAACGTTTGTTCTACGCGCATGCGTAGTTCACGCACTAGTTCTAAGTCTGCAAAGGATTCCTAAAGAAATTTATAAAAAATCCTGGCGAAACTAATCGGGATAATCGTATATTTTAATCGAATTGTTGCATTGTCATCGGTCTTTGACAAGTGTGCGAAGTTTAAATTAAATCTAATCGCTTAAAGTAGGGCAAAATCGAGGCCAAAGAGTCAGTTACAAACAAACATACAAACAAGCAAGCATTCAGGTGAAACTAATATAAGCGTGTTAAAAAGAGGTTTCTATTTGCTTGATCTTTATAAATTTTCGTAAATGCATAGACACAAATAAAATACAAATATACACAAATAAAATACTTATGTAACAAAGGTAGGTTGTTTTATTTCCTAAAAAAAACATCAATTTTGGTTTCCTTATGTTTTGAAATTTTTTTTGACAATTTCTGACTTTTACATTTAGAATAATATTCGATATTTTTTTACTGTGAAATGTAAAAGTTTCACTTGATAAGGCTCGGTAATAAAGAACAGTTTCGTCAGCGTTAAAAATATCTTAAGGTGAATAGCCATTTTATAAATTTGGCAGTTTTCTTTGCCACTCTCAAACGACGTCAAGGTTTAAATTTCAGCTTCTCAAGATATTGCTCTAAATTTAATATTATAGTCAAAAAATTCTTGGCTAGAAGTCAGAAGGTATACTGCGCTTTTATAGACTTGGAAAAGGCCTATGACAAAAGGGTGAGAAGTAAATTTTGGTCGACATTGTCTATGTATGGGGGGAGCATTGAAATCACTTTACGAGGATTACACTGCTTGTGAGTATAAACAGAACTTACACGGACCGGTTTAACATCAAAAAATGTGTGAGACAGGGGTGTGTGGTTTCGCCATGGCCGTTTAACTTATGCATAGACTATTGCTTAATAGTATATTTTGCAACTAGTGCGATATATTGACGATTGCTCACGAGGGCGAAGTTGAAAGCACGAGCGGAGCGACAATGCAGAGAATGCGGAATAAACGCGAGTATAAAACAGGGGTGATAGACCAAAAATATTAACTGAAATAAAAATATAAACTTTGTAATGTCAACTTGACAGTTGCGCGTTCGGCTGTTAACCGAGAGGTTGGTTGTTCGAATTTGCGTGCGACAAGAATAGTTTGCGTGTGCTAAGTATAATTTGCGTGCCTCAAGTGACACTCAAACGACGTAAGCGTGCGCCAAGTAAACTTGTCGCACTCAAACGGGCAAACGGCTATTTTTCAACCTCAACAGCGTGCTCCAAGATACTACCTATCCCGCATGAGTAATAAAAAATATTTAAAAGAAAGTGCGTATAGACTGATAATGAATGAATTGATCGTCAAATGCCTTTTTTACGCCGATGATAAAGTAATATTAGCGTCATGATGGCCTAAAAATCGAAGGGATGAAAATAAATGTAATCAAAACGAAAGTAATGGTTGTTGAAAGAACAATATCGGCAATTTTTGATAATACAATACCAAGTATTAGAATAAATATTTTTTTTATCCACAGGCAAACTTTTTTTTTTGTTTTCAATTTTACAATAAGTTATAAATTTTCTACATAATGTTTTGTATTATGTTTATTTTTTTAAGATAATGGTAATATTTGAAATCCTTTAGAAAATTTGACCAATAAATTGTTTTTAACATATTTATATATTGTTATAAAATATCTAAGAGATTTCTCTGGCATACACAACCCACCGTAGACTACATCACTGGCATCGATCTAGTACTCGCACATTTTTTTATTCTTTCCTAGCATAAGTAAATAATTTCAACATCCAATTATTTCTCTGCAGTCGAAAAAATTTGAAAAAGATTACTTTCTAGAAAAGTGGAGCGTTATATAAGAAAATGCCAAAAAAAAACAAAAAATTCTCGGTCCATAATTACATCTACGTATCGTTAACTAGTTTTTAGATCAAACCGAAGCGGCAATTACCTGATCTTTTTGAAAAATGTATACATATCATCGTTTTGGTTCACCGTTATAAATGCAGGTCATATAAAACCCATTAGATATATACATAAATATTTTCTTGTCCGTTCTCTGCGTCTAATCGCGGCAAAAACTCCTTGGAATCTCGTGCAAAAAATATGAAAATTGCCCACAAAAGGGAAATATATATATGCTAAGCGTGTCTTCTCTTTCTGTTGCAATTGTGGACAAATGAGTGGTAAATAGACTTTAATAACAAAATAGAAATGACACGACGTATTTTATTTTGTATATATGCCGTATAATATGCGATAATTACGTTGCTATCTATCTTTTGATTCGTTTTACTCGGAATTTTTTTTAATACTCTTCTATATTATTATCTAACTTTTTAAATTATAAATATAAACTATTTTTATGTCTTGATACACAAAAGTATCGTATGTATATAAAAGAGCAAGTGTTAGATTGTTAAAACATACATACATATAGTCACTCCTTTTTCCCGTAGTGGTAGGCAGAGACCACTTCCTTCCACTTCCGCTACGGTTCTTACACTCATCTTTTGAATCCTCCAATTACATCAGTGCTCGTCGGTTGACCTGGCCTTTCTTCAAAACAATGTTGATCTGATCGAGATATGTTCGCCGAGGTCGACCTCTACCGAACCATCTAAGCATTCCTATATATATCTTTGTAACCACATCTTCTTTTACACCACAGCGTGTTTTCTTATCTCACTATTCTTTACTTTATCCAACCGAGTCACTCCGGCTATACTTCTCAGACTACTCATCTCCGCAGCATAAATTATGTTTTCATGCTCCTTCTGCCAAACCTAATATTCACTACCATACAGTGTAGGAACCAACACACCTCTATGCACAGCCAGACGTGCCTTTTTTAAAACTTTCTGGCTGCTCATAAAGCTATACAGTACCCTATTCATTTGTTTTCCTGCCAACACCCTTCGCTCAATGTCACTGTCATACTTTCCATCTCTCGTAAACTTTGAACCCAAGTACACAAATTCATTTACTTTTTCCACTCTTTCTCCCCTAATAAGAAAGTTACAGTTTGTTATGTTTTCTCCTCTTTTAATAACTTCTCTTCAGATGACGCTAATATGACTTGATCATCAGCGTGAAGAAGGCATTTGACGATCAAATCATACATTTTTAATCCATACGCACTCTCTTACAAATCTTTTAAACAATCGTCTATGTATAAGTTAAACACTCTGTCATAGGCCTTTTTCAAGTCTATAAAAATGCAATAGACCTTCTGACTTCTAGCTAGAAATTTTTCGACCATACCTCGTAATGAAAAGACCAGATCCTTACATTTTCTTCCTCTTCTAAATCCTGCTTGCACATTCCATATCATCTTCTCAGTTTCATTTGTTACTTTTTTAATTAATTTTTTTGCATACAGTTTGACGACTTGCTGAGTTGAATAATTCGTCAATAGTTCTTACAGTCCTGCTGTGAACCTTTTCCCTTGTAAAGCGGCACGATAACGGCCTTGCACTAGGTCGTCTGGTACGCTACCACTCCTCCAGGTTAAAAAGGCGGTACAGTAGACTAGATACCACGCTTTGTTCAGCCTTCAGCATTTTAACTGTTATCCTGTCGTACCCAGCAGCCTTACCCAATTTCATACTGTTCAACGCTTCCACAATTTTTGTCGCACTAATTACACTTTCATTGCAACTTTTACTCATGTCCCCAAATAGGGCCTGTACTTGTGTATCCTCTTTCTCAAATAAACTTTCAAAGTATTCCTTCCATCTCTTTAATACACCCTCTCCTTTTACCATACTACCATCTTGTTTCTGATTTTTTTCAGTTGCAAGGTAGTAGTTTTACCTCTAGCTGTTCTTTTGGACCAGAAGAGTTTAATATTGTTTTGGAAATCATCAGATAACTCAGACTGAATAACATCAGGTACGCCGATGATACCATCGTCTTTGCCGACCATCTCGAAGACCTACAAGCCCTGGTGGACAAAATTACCCATCACAGTAGTCAGTACGGCATTGAAGTCAATAAAAATAAGACCAAACTTATAATATTTAGCAAACAGAACATCACAGGAAGCCAACTATTTGTAAACCAAGCGACTATCGAGAGAGTTGATCATTAAAACTATCTGGGAACCATTATAAATGAGGACTGGAGCCACGTACATGAAATAAAAGCACGCATAGGAAGAGCCAGAGCAACCTTTAACCGCATGAGCGCCTTCTTTAAAAGTCATAACATCACCCTAAAGTGACACTAAAGTGAGACTCCTGCGATGCTATGTCTTCTCCGTTCTCCTTTATGGTGCAGAATCCTGGTCGCTTAATGAAACCACAGCCAAAAAACTCAACGCCTTCAAGATGTGGCTATACAGGAGAATGCTGAAAATCCCTTGAACGGCAAAAGTGACAAACGTCGAAGTTCTAAGGACAATGAAAAAAGACCTGGAACTGATGAACATAATTAAAGCACGTAAATTAGAATACCTAGGTCATACATGCGAAACAAAGAAAGATATGGTCTGCTGCAGACAATCTTACAAGGAAAAATCTTTGGACGAAGAGGACCAGGAAGACGCAGGACATCGTGGCTCAAGAACCTCAGGACCTGGTTCAATAAGACATCTACACAACTGTTTTGAATTGCTGCAGACAAAGTCCGGATCGCTATGATTCGTAACGGATCGGCACCCTAAAAAGAAGAAGAAAAAGAAGAAGCAATACTCGCAAAGGATCCAAAAAAAAGGATTAACAAATTTTTAACATAAAATTACTTGTTCATTGTACCTTATACTAATTTTGAATGTTCTATTTTTAGTTTTAAAAATCTCACCTGTATTACATTAGATATTATTTGTTGTTGTTTTTTAAATTTTCCTTTACTTTTATTTTCAAAGAAAACGTGTCCTCACTCAAGATACAGATAGTTTGCCAACGTTAGTTGATTTCCACATGCGAAGTACTCGCATAATATTGTATAACAAGTATCTCGCTGTTAACTATAAGCTTTATCAAACGACTGTTCTCATATTAAGAATGTAATAGTATCTGCGCACGAATGTACACATTATTATCGTTAGAAGTAAAACGACACTTTACTTGACACAAAAAATATCGTGTTGACGTTTTTGATTCTTATTTATCAATGGAGAGTAAACTTTAATACGACCATTCAGACAATCGTTATAGAACCGACGACCTTATTTTACATTTATAATTTTCCCAAATTCGAGTCATTTTATAGATGAGTTACAAAGAGTAATGAGTTACGAGCTCCAATGTTGTTTTCACTTTTTTTTGAAATAAATAAAAAGCTGTAAGAATTTATCAACCAGTTTAATAAATAAAAAAAAATTAAAATGAAAATAAGTCGAAATAAGTCGAAACAATTCGACTGCAGTAAAGTAACATACAGTGTGACTCATTTGAATTGGTAACAATTATTGTAAAATGCGTATTTTTCAACCGATCTGTAAAATTTTTTTCTTTGTTATATTAAGCATCAAAAACTGTATTTTGGTACATAATTTCTTTATTTAATTTTTTGATCTCGCCACTTGATTCAGAATGGTTATTAAAAAAAACACCTAAAAATACATAAAAAAATATATAGTAACAACAAGTTATAACAACATTAATTATGCAAATAAAGTAGTTGAATCTATTTTTTACGTAGATTGTGAACAAACTCAACAATGTATGTGGCTTCGACTAAAACATATCATATCGCTTGCGAATGTGTTGAACAGCATTTCTGATTTCTTGTGGAGTAATTTCATAACAAGCCTGCCGTATACACAGTGTTTCCCAGTTCATTCATATATCAATTTTACTAACACCGTTTTACCACATTTTCAGCAGTTGGAACTTCTGAAAGAATTGAGATATTGACAGATTTTTAGTATTCAACTGCATTATTGTTGGACATCATATTTGCCTAATTGCCAGCTTTAAATTTGTCTACAATCTACGTAAAAAATAGATTAAATACTTTATTTGCATAATTAATGTTGTTATAACTTTGTTTATATGAATTTTTAGGGGTTTATATTTATGAGTATTCTAAATCCAGTGGCAAAATCAAATTTGAAAAAAATTGCCTGATAATCTTTTGTAAAACGAAATAAAAACGAAGAGTGTCTTGGAAATGAAAATTAAATAATGAAATTGTGTGCCCAAATACAGTCGCTACCAGTTACATACTGATTAGTAATAGTAACGTCGCAAACACATTTCGACGAAGATAAAACAATTGAAATTAGAGGCTTGTAGATAATTACTTGATTATTTATCGCGAATATCTATTACAGAGTGGTGGGGAGTGAATTGTGGTCGACATTATCTATGTATGGGGTGAGCGGTAGTTTAGTACGAGCTCTGAATTCACTTTACGAGGATTCCACTGTTTGTGTAAGGAGCTTACACGGACTGGTTTAACATCACAAAGGTGTTAGACAGGGATGTGTAGCAGAGATGCATGGATTAAAAATGAATGATTTGATCGTCAAATGCCTTCTTTACGCCGATGATCAAGTCATATTAGCGTCATCTGAAGAGGAGTTGCAGGCGATGGTTAATGTTGTGCAATATGCCCTGAAAATCAAAGGTATAAAAATAAATGTAAGCAAAACTAAAGTAATGGTTTTTGAAAGAAAAGACAGTATGACAAACTGTGAGTTTCTGATTAAGGGAGAAAGAGTGGAACAAGTATATGAATTTGTAGACTCGGGTTTACGAGAGTTGTAAAGTATGACAGTAACATTTAATGAAGGATGTTGGCAGGAAAACAAATGATTGAGGCACTGCATAGCTTTATGAACAGCCAGAAATTGTCAAAAAAGGCACGTCTGGCTGTGCATAGAGGAGTGTTGGTTCCTACACTTATGTATGGTAGTAAATGTTGGGTTTGGCAGAAAAAGCATGAAAATAGGATTAATGCTGCGAAAATGAGTAGTCTGAGAAGTGTAGCCGGACACGTAAAAAGGATGGATGAAGGAAAAAATTTATAAGGCGATTGTGAATGGAAGGAAGTCGGTAGAGGTCGACCTCGGCGAACATATCTCGATCAGATCAACATTGTTTTGAAGAAATGCCAGGTCAAGAGTACCAACAACCGACAAGCATGTATAAGAGCAATGATGAAAGTAGAGGAAGCAAAATATGTGTGTAAGAACCGTAGCAAGTGGAAGGAAGTGGTCTCTGCCCACCCCTACGGAAAAAAGGCGTGACTGTACGCATGTATGTATGTAATTATTAAATGATTAGCTTCCTTACAACAATATTTTTAAATTTTACTTTTTCCCAGTTTGTCTAAATGCGATGATCTGTTACGCATACTTTTTTTACAATCAAAGACTAAAAGTACATAAAGGCGAACTCAAGAGCAAATCTAATGCAATAGTAAAAATAAATGTTAGTTATTTATCAAAACTAGATTCAGAATTATTTATTGTCATTGTAAGTATTACTAAAAAAAATGGATTTAATTGGAGATTTATTATTTTATTTTCCTTCTTCTGTGGATCGCAATAATGAAAGTTTTTCGAAAAAAATCAAACAATGTTTTACATTGGTTAATTATTTCGCATTGATTGTTGTTTTTATAGTTGTACTAAATTATTTATCAATTTTTAAGTAGATAATTAGTTTGCAGAAAAATTATTTTTATGAAAAATTACCATATAAGTAGCAATAACGGCGTTGCATAATTGAATATAAAACGGTGAATATCGCACCAGTAGCTGCTCTCATTAAAGCAGCCCGGCAAAGAAAACTGTATTGTATCTAGTTGAAATCGGAATAAGTAATTTTATATTTCTACTTATATCGCGATAAGAAAACAATGCTGTAGTGTATACATATATGCAGTTTTAATATTATATTTGAATTTATTATGTATAATGTGAATGTACTAAGTGAATTCTTAGTAACTGCGATTGTTAAAAGGTCTTTAAACTATAATTTATTTTATTTAATGTATGTGACAAACTGCCAAAAGGCTATAGTACACAATTCTTTAAAATCAATTCTCAAACGTTTTTAGCAACATTGCCATCATCGGGAGAGAATTTTGTCAAAATTCTTTACAAAAGGTCAACATAGGAAATGAACATTTCATCAACATTTTATTCGTAAGAAAAGAGTTAAGAAAATTAACATAACAAAAAAAAAATTAAAATGGTAACCTAGTAATCCTAGGTACCTACGCACAGACGTCCACTTAAAAACTATTGTGTTCGATTCTGGGGACCTTGAAATTTGGTATTCGCAATATCGGACCCATTACTATAACTTTCATTGTGAAGTTATACATTTCGAAAAAATTTCCACATCAGTCCGCACAGTCCCTGGTAGTCCAGATTAGTCGCAGTATTTACATAAAGATTTTTATAACAGTTAATGATTGTTTACAAAAATGTAGTATGCTGTTCTTACACGTTTTGCTGATAGTTTGGCATACATACATACATACATAGAGTCACGCATTTTTCCCATAGGGGTAGGCAGAGACCACTTCCTTCCACTTGCTACGGTTCGTACACTCATCTTTTGCTTCCTCTACTTTCATCAGTGCTCTCATACATGCTCTTCGGTTGTTGGTACTCTTGACCTGGCCTTTCTTCAAAACAATGTTGATCTGATCGAGATATGTTCTCCGAGGTCGACCTCTACCGATTTGCCCATTCACACTCACCTTATAATTTTGTTTCGTCAATCTTCCTTCATCCATCCGTTCTACGTGTCCAAACCATCTTAGCATTCCTTTATCTATCTTTGTGACCACATCTTCTTTTACACCACAGCGTTTTCTTATCTTACTATTCTTAACTTTATCCAACCGAGTCACTCCGGCTATACTTCTCAGACTACTCATCTCCGCAGCATTAATCCTATTTTTATGCTTCTTCTGCCAAACCCAACATTCACTACCATACATAAGTGTAGGAACCAACACACCTCTATGCACCGCCAGACGTGCCTTTTTTGACACTTTCTGGCTATTCATAAAGCTATACAGTGCCCCATTCATTTGTTTTCCTGCCAACACCCTTCGCTTAATGTCACTGTCATACTTTCCATCTCTAGTAAATTTTGAACCCAAGTACACAAATTCATTAACTTGTTCCACTCTTTCTCCCTCAATCGAAACCCCACAGTTTGTCATGCTTTCTTCTCTTTCAAAAACCATTACTTTCGTTTTGCTCACATTTATTTTCATCCCTTTGATTTTCAGGGAATCATGCATAGCATTAACCATCGCCTGCAACTCCTCTTCAGATAACGCTAATATGACTTGATCATCGGCGTAAAGAAGGCATTTGACGATCAAATCATTCATTTTTAATCCATACGCACTCTCTTTCAGATCTTTTAAACAATTGTCTATGTATAAGTTAAACAGCCATGGCAACCACCAATATATAACCTGTTTAGGTAACTATCTACTTTGACCTCTTTTTGATTAGAATAAAACTAAGCATACGTACTTATAGGTGTCACTATTGTAAACAAAAAACCTAAATAACAAATATTGTGCACCATAACAATTAATTTTTGAAAGAATGATAAAAATGAACGGATTTAGCACAACTATATCATTAGATAATATGTAATTAAAATTAATTCTTTCGTAATGATGAAGAATGGTTAATTTAGGACTAGGAATACATTTTTCTTTGGAGTTTAGTCCGTTAAACGCTGACCGCTGGCTGGTGGGTTCGAATCCGAAAATATCCATTCCGATATTCCGGATGTCTGGTGCTGTCCACAGCAGATAAACGGCCATGTTCCGGTGGCCGGGCTTTTACTACTCTACCGCCGCATTACATTTTACAAGAAGAACTTTAATGTGAACTTCGAAGCAGAACCAAAACGCACCATATTACAATCAATGTTCGGAAACAACGGTTTCCTGTCGGTAGAATCACATTCTCCGCAATTTTAATTCTGCCGATACTCAAGGACGTACCTAGAAGTTTTTGTTGTGGGATACTGCGGTGTGTATTTCGAAAAATGTTGTATCTGAATGGGTAACGCGCTTTATTTGAGCTACAGGTTATTCTTTTTTTTTACCTCTATGTCAGGTGGGTATTAAGAATAAAAGAATAAAATTAAGATTAACGCTTCGAAGATAAGTAGTCTTAGAAGATTAGCCGGAGTGACTCTGATAAATAAAGTGAAGAATATTGAGATAAGACAACGCTTTGGTGTAAAGAAGATGTGGTAACAATAATAGATAAAGGGAAGTTTAGAGGATTTGGACACGTAGAGATGATGGATGAAAGAAGATTTACGAAACAAATTTATAAGACGATTTGAAAAACATAACATAAACTCCTGAAAAATAAATTATTAATATAAATTTCAAAAAAAACAATACAAATTCAACGCAATAAAGGTTCATACAAAACGTTCAAAACGATGACTAAATGCCTTTTATGAATAAAGTTGTAGGACAAAAAACCCACAATTACCTCAGCCTTAAATTGTTTAATTCTCTACCAAATCATATAAAAATCTCAAAAAATCAAAACGAATTCAAAAAACGATTGAATGACTAAATCACTAGCTTGCCACGTACTGAGATACATAAAACAATGTATTCCTAATTTTTCCAAACATTTTTTTTTTTGTATAAAATTATCAAATTTTTTCAATATTGCCACTTTATGATATCATCACCTCAAGAGGTAACAACATAAATATATATTTTAATGTTTTAGTACCCAAATACGAAGACGTAGAAGGGCCACAAGCAATTTTTTTTGGAATCCCGATTTTAATCTCGGGAGTCCGACTTTAAAGTCGCGCGCCCGACTTTAATCTCGAGCGCCCGACTTTATTCTCGGGCGCTCGACTTTAATATCGGGTGCCCGACTTTAATATCGGGCGCTTGACTTTAATTTTGGGCGCTCGACATTTTTCTTCTTTAGAGGTATGTTGAGGGGTAGTTTTTAGGTCACATATTATTTCATTCTGTAGAGTGTATTAAGTAGGTTTAGGATGATCCATTTCCGTCGAAAAATCTCAAGCAACCGATTTTTTCAAAGATTTTCCAACGACTCCAGTCGGGCGTCCAAGATTAAAGTCGGGATTACAAAAAAAAATGGTTGTGGCCCGTCTACGCCTTCGTACCCAAATGTAGTACCTATACAACATTAAAAGTAGAATATCAAAGTGGAATATTACTAAATTTAACAGCAATCTTCGAATTAGATTAGTGATGGAGGTAGTACATATATTTTAATATTATAGTACCCAAATAGTTTATTAAAATATATTATTACTTGGCATAAAAACATGAATTCATGACATAAAACAGTGCTAAATCATTAACTTAAAAATAGACTTAAGCAATTATCTATTATTAGTACTCGAATGTGGCAGTAGATTGATTTGCTCATATCTTTTCATATTTCGTGTCATTAGCGAGTGGACGTGGCGTCAGTGCATATGACGATAAATTGCCTAACAGTAGGCGCTAACCACTTCCAAGAAAAGTTTTGAAATAAAATATTTAATAAGCTACGGGTACATTTATGCTCATTAAGGAACCTTTGGCCCATTTTATACCGACAAAGAAAACTATAAACATGTAGAAAAATCAATTGGACAAACTCCCACTTAAAAATTATTAGAATTTAAATAAAGCTAGGTCTTGAGAATGTTTTACGAAAATGTTTCATTATGAGTGACGCTTTAAATTAAGTATTATTATTAAAATTTACGACTAAAGTCTAAATAAAATTTATAAATTTCGTTTCTCACAAAATGTTGACTTATTATTTCATTATTAGAATATCTAAACACATGGAAGTAATCTAAAGATAGTATAATTTTTATGAAATTAAGTTTTTGTATTTGCCAAAAAAAATTAACAAGAAAATAGGAAAACTTGAAATTAACCTAAAATAGCCCAATACATACATACATATAGTCACGCCTTTTACCATAGGTAGGGACTACTTCCTTCCATTTGCTAAGGTTTTTACACACATCTTTTGCTTCTTCTACTTTCATCAGTGCTCTCATTCATGCTCATCGGTTGTTGGTACTCTTGACCTGGCCTTTCTTCAAAATAATGTTGATCTGATCGAGATATGTTCTCCGAGGTCGACCTCTACCGACTTCAATCTTCCTTCTTTCATACTTTCTACGTGGCCAAACCATATAAGAATTCATTTATCTATCTTTGTAACCACATCTTCTTTTACTCCACAGCGTTCCCTTATCTCACTATTCTTTACTTTATTCAACCGAGTCACTCCGGCTATACTTCTCAGACTACTCATCATCTCCGCAGCATTAATCCTATTTTCATGCTTTTACTGCCAAACCCAACATTTACTACCATACATAATTGTAGAAACCTAAACACCTCTATGCACAGCTTAATTTGACACATTCATTTTCCTGCCAGCACCATTCGCTCAATGTCACTGTCATACTTTCCATCTCTCGTAAACTTTGAACCTAAGTACACAAATTCATTTACTTGTTCCACTCTTTCTCCCTTAATCAGAACTTCACAGTTTGTCATGCTTTTTCTCTTTCAAAAACCAGGTCTAGAATACCAACAACCGAAGAGCATGTATGAGAGCACTAATAAAAGTAGAGGAAGCAAAAAATGTGTGTAAGAAACGTAGCGGAAGTGGAAGGAAGTGGTCTCCGCCCACCCCTACGGGAAAAAGGCAGCTATCACTCACTGTTTTGTCCATCTTTTTCAGGTGATTGGTTATAGTAAATTTTTTATGCTTAGATATGAAAAGGTAACTTTGTAGCATTAATAATTTTTTTTTTTTTTTTTTTTTTATGTTCTGTTCCCACGAAAAGGGATATCCTGTAATGTTCAGAGAACATCGTGGGAACCAAGGGAAAGAAGGTAGGAGTTGGTGTTCTTCTTAAATTTCTGGAGGTTGTATGCCTCGGGGAACACCTCCCTAGGCAATGAGTTCCAAAGCCTCGCAATTCGTTGGATGAATGAGTCTTTGGAAAGTGATGTTCTGCAGGTCTCCAAAGTGACCACGAAGGGGTGTGAAGACTGAACTTGACGGGTTAATCTCGAAGAGACTGCCAAAGGAGGAACGATTGTTGATATTTCAGAAGAGCATCGCCCATGAAAATATCTATAAAATAGAGACAAATCACCAACTTTTCTACGGTGTTCCAGACAAGTGAGCGAGTTTGTAAGCGAGGCATCACCGACGAGACGAATTGTCCTTTTTTGGACAGAATCCAGTAGCTTCAGGATATGTTTAGGTGCTGCACTCCAAATATGGGAACAGTACTCCAGTACAGGTCGGATCTGTGCCTTATAGATCATAAGCAGCTGACTGGAGGTGAAATAGCTCTTGGCACGAAACAAAAAACCAAGTTTTTGGGATGCACTTTTGGCAATGGACCTCACGTGATTTTCTCAGGAAAGGTTATTGCTGATAGTAATACCAAGCATCGATATGGATGACTTCAGTGGTATGGTTACTCCTGACAAAGTTATGTTAGGCACAGTGAGATCGGCTTTTCTAGAGAAAAGACATGCTTGTGTTTTGTTTGCATTGAATTCTACCAAGTTATTGGATCCCCATTCGAGAATTGTTGCTAAGTCCATATTTATATTGTTAACCTATATAACCTATATATTGTACCTATAAGTATTAATTTTTTGCTATCTGGATTAAATTCGTCTATACACTTCTGGTATTTAATTGATATTTAAACTAATCACCATTTCAAGATTTTTTTTCTTATTAATAAGGATGCTTATGGATAGGATATTAGTTACCCTTGTAAAATATTATCCTTTAATATTTCATCTTGGAAAACATTACTTCCAAATTTCCTCACTTGGTAAATTTAACTTTAATTTTTTGCCAAATTTTTGTATTTTTTTATAGAAAATAACTAATTTCAGTATTTTATACAAAAAGTTAAGAAAGCAATCCGAAGGTTAAACTTTTGCATGCATAAATCGCATAAAATGATTCTTCAACATCCATCATCGCACTATTAGCACTCGAAGAATGCAAAAAAACAATGCACCAGTTATTGCAAAATGAGCACATTGTTGTCTAATTGGTTACTAATTGCCGTGAACATCTCTATTTTCATTCGAAAACACGATGATCATGGCATCGTAGCATGAATATTGTAATCGTAAATGTGATAAAATTTGAATTTGCGTGCATACAGACGGGAATGCGTGTTTGTATACTGTATCACACAACCTGTAGGCTCTTTCTGTACCAAGAAAGAGTGTTTGGTCCGGTCGAAATGTGACGTAACAGATTTCGGCAACACGTAATGTCGTTACACTGCACGCAGAGAGCACCGTCGGTTCATGATTGTTGAATAGTACAACTTCAAATTACAATTATCATATCTACAAATTAGTCCAGCTTATCGCGACTAATGGCTACAAATAGCTGACACCAACATGGTGCTTTTTTTATTTTAAATTAACGCTTAACAAGAATTTTAAATTTCAGAACGGCTCTAACAGAGTATTTACAGATTTGAACAAAACATAAAAAACTATGCATATACTACAGGACTACTACATGATTTATTGAATGTTTTTCACTGGCTTGGATTAAAGGACCTTTCATTGTTTTTATTTTTACTGAATTTAATCAGATAATGTTTTAATTCACTACTATAAAATTGTAAAAGACGCGTATCTGGGTTCTTCTTTTTGATGCATATTCATTACGGAATGTTCTCGATCAAATTTCTCATTTTCTCCCTGTCTGTAGCTGTGTGACTTAGTTCACCGACAGTGCGCGAACCCGTCCAGTTTCTTATATTGCGCAACCATGACATTTTCTTCCGGCCAACGCATAGTACCTATGATTCACGCAAGCAATAGCTTATTATAAAAAAATATCTAAATAATAAATGATCAACTAACTTTCAAAAGCAATAGTTTTAAAAAATTATTCCTACTTCTTTTTACAATCATACATACGAGGTTTGGCTATTAAATAACGAGACTGATTATAAAAAAGAATTTTATTTTAAGAATTATTCTACAATCAAATGCTCCCTTTCAATGTACTCCTTTCCTCTTCCCACACTCCGTTCCATTCGTTTTTTCCATTGGTCAAAGCAATGCTGGAAGTCTTCTTTTGTAAGAGCATTTAGGAGCTCCGCTGATTTTCGCTTCACCTCTTTCATCGACTCAAATCGGGTTCCTTTTAAAGCAGACTTGATCTTTGGAAACAGAAAAAAGTCACAGGCTGCTAAATCAGGCGAGTAAGGCGCGTGTTCGAGCACTGGAGTGTCTCTAGCGGCTAAATAACGCTTCACGAACATCGCGTTATGGGCAGGTGCGTTGTCCTGATGCAAGATCCACGACTTGTTTTTCCACAGTTCCGGCTGTTTCTTACGAACTCGCTCTCGCGGCGTGCCACAACTTTCAAATAGTAAGTTTTTAAGCAATCCTTTATCTATCTTTCTAACCAGATCTTCTTTTACACCTCAGAGTTCTCTTATCTCTCTATTCTTCACTTTATCCAACCGAGTCACTCCGGCTATACTTCTCAGACTACTCATCTCTGCAGCATTAATCCTATTTTTATGCTTCTTCTGCCAAACCCAACATTCACTACCATACATAAGTGTAGGAACCAACACTCCTCTATGAACAGCCAGACGTGCCTTTTTTTGACACTTTCTGGCTGTTCATAAAGCTATGCAGTGCCTATTGTTTACACTAATAATTGAAATATACCTTTTTAAATAAAGCTTTGGTAAAAATATTCGGAATACATCAGAAAGAGATCTTTTTACTTCTAAATGCTAAATCCAAAACATTTAATTTGCCTGAGGATGATTCTGTTTCATGGCAAATCATAAATACCATTTATTTTTTAAAACAACAACCGGTTTAAGTCGACCTTGATATAAATGATCACTAACGGAAGTACACAAATCACTATTTAAGTTAATTTAGCTAATCACGAAACTATCGTGGGCATCAAAAATAAAAAATTAAATTAAAATTTAAGCTTCCCTAATATTTGATTGCAACAATTTTCATGTTATACCAACACATTTTTAATACTAATTCTTTCACAATATACTATTTTTAAAATTATTCAATCAACAACAATCAATAACAAGGTGCTGAGAGGAATAGTAAACGCACCATGGTATGTTCGAAATTACGATCTACTCAGGGATTCAGGAATTCCAACAGTAGCTAAGGAAATCAAACGATGTGCCAGGAAGTACGAGACTACGCTACACAATCACCAAAACATTCAAGTGTTGCAGATTTTGGAAAATCAAGACCAACAGAGTAAAGCTCTTTGAATTAATGCTGTGAAGTAATTAGTGCATATGAAGTAGGTATCACAACAAACAAGTTGGGAGAGATAGAAACTAAGGAGCACCAGTGGGTGATGTCTTAGATTTAGTCAAATCCGCAAATTCATAGGCGTGCCTTATATAACGAAGAGATTTTAGAGATTTTTCGGAAAAATACAGAAATAATTTACAAAAAATAATATGAACGATTTTGATTTTAATTGACAAAGTATAATAAACAAATCAGTAGAATGGTTTATCTATTTCTTCGATTTTTCGACCAAAGTTGTAAAAAAACTACAAGAATTCGTAAGTGACAATATATTCAGTTTTCTTAAATAAATAAAAAATTATACAATTCTACCAAAAAAACAGTATTTTCCGGACTGGTTACGTAAATGACTATTTATTGCCTTCATTTAAATAAAATTGTCAGAAAAGGATAAATTAGTTTGACTAGCATACTGCCATAAAATTTTGAATACATGAATTTTAATTGAAAATGTCCGATTTGATTATTAATTTTCTTCATATTTTGAAGATTACTAGTGATAATTATAAATCGATTAGTGTCAAATAATAACACGTCAAAAATAAATAATAGAAAGATTTAATCGGAGATTTATTGAAAAAAGTACAAAGAAATATTCGTAAAAAAAATTATGAATTAGGCATGTCGCAAATTAATAGAATCAAAATAACTATAGGTATTTTATTTCTTTTATATTCGCTGATGCGCTGTATAAAAACATGAAATATTTGTAATACTTAATTTCGTAACATCACGAACTGAAAAAAACGATAAATAATGAAAATTATGGCAAAAAGATTCAAAATACACAAAACTGGAATTGTATCTTGTCTAATGATACAATAAAGATAGGTATCTACTTAACAAACCAATTTTAAAAAATATAATCCTTTATTTATCTACAGTACAAATCTATATTTTAATAAAAAGTTGTTATGGATATCCTGTAATTACGTAAACAAAGCTATTGTTTTCAGAGTTAATAAGAAATAATTGAACGGCAAAATAAAGAAAGTAAATTTGGTAAATTACAGAACATTGAAAAAAATTTACAATCAATTAACGAATATAAAATAATAAAATTATCAGAGGTCTCGGTGCGACCCGAGAGGTCCACACGACTAACTTCCCAGTGGAAAAAATAAAAAAATACCATATGTTTTGTTGTTATAATTATTATAAAAAACGATTTCAAATTGTTTTTAACAAATTATAATTTTCATTAACAATATTCTGTTTATGTCAACCGTATTCTTTTAAACTTTTTCTTAGTTCATAAGTGGGAGGGAGCTATTTTCAATTGTGTATACCAATTGAATTTTTTTTTAATTATTATGATCAAAAATCATTTGTTAGTAACAATATTCAATTGTTATAAACAATGCTTGATTATTACGAACAATAATTTTTCACTGTTATAGCGTCTTCAATGCTATTCTCTCGATAATGACACAAGTTTAAAATTCTCCAATTCCTATTTTTGTTTTCGAAAACTATCTCTTTCTATGGAATATCATATTATTTGTTATACAAATATTTCTAACATGTAATTATCATATAATTCAAGATCTTAAAATTCTGTATTAAAAATAGTATAATTTATAAATTGAAAAATTCAGGTAGTTTACCATTTTTTTCAGTTTTTTTATTCTCCATTAAAAACAGCTCGACCCATTTTGCTGAAAATCTAATCAACAATATTTTTAACCAATAGATTTTCTGTCATCGATTGCAATTGTTGCAAAGAAATGGCAGAATAAAATTTATTTTTGTGATTTATTTTATGTTTACCTGTAGTCTAATTAGTTAATCTTCATATTTTAAAACTTATAAAATAATAATTGTTATTGTTAGTGTTTCAACTAATCTATAAATAAGATAATTTATTTAATAATTCATTCGTAAAAACATGGTTCAAAAAAAGTAAGAGAAAAGATATGATATATATATATATATATATATATATATATATATATATATATATATATAAAAAAAAAAACTTCATAAAAAGTAAGTAAGCTGCTGGAAATGCAAAAACCCCAAATAAAAAATGTTCGTCGATTTAAAAAAAAATCTTGCGTAAGAATAAATATGATTTTTTGTTTTTATTAATATCGCATGATTTATTTTGAAAAACTTTTGCTTTATGATAGTTAGGTACTTCAAAGTTGAGTGTACTTCTATTCAAAAATGATTGTTTCCGTTTAAAAATGTCCTAATGTAAGGGTGCTTTTGTTAAGGAAAACATTTAAAAAGTATTTGCGTTCCATGTTTGCCAGAATGACAAACCGAATCAAACAACTTCTGGTTTATGTTAAGTATCTTAAAGCAGAGTATATTGCTATTCAAAAATAATAATTTTATTCAAAAAAGTGCTAAAATAAGGGTAATAATTTAAAAGGTAACATTGAAAGAGTAACTGCGACCACGTCTGACAGGACAATCCAAATCAAAAAAAATATGGTCTATGTAAAGTTACTTTAAAAGTACTAAACAAAAATGATCATTTTCGTTTAAAAAAGTGTTACAACAAGTGTGATTTTTAAAGAGGAAACATTAAAAGGGAAGTTGCGTCGATGTTTCCCAGAATGACAAACCGAATCAAACAACTTCTGGTTTATGTTAAGTATCTTAAAGCAGAGTATATTGCTATTCAAAAATAATAATTTTATTCAAAAATGTGCTAAAATAAGGGTAATAACTTAAAAAGGAACATTGAAAGAGTAACTGCGACCACGTCTGACAGGACAATCCAAATCAAAAAAAATATGGTCTATGTAAAGTTACTTTAAAAGTACTAAACAAAAATGATCGTTTTCGTTTAAAAAAGTGTTACAACAAGTGTGATTTTTAAAGAGGAAACATTAAAAGGGAAGTTGCGTCGATGTTTCCCAGAATGACAAACCGAATCAAACAACTTCTGGTTTATGTTAAGTATCTTAAAGCAGAGTGTATTGCTATTCAAAAATAATAATTTTATTCAAAAAAGTGCTAAAATAAGGGTAATAATTTTAAAGGTAACATTGAAAGAGTAACTGCGACTACGTCTGACAGGACAATCCAAATCAAAAAAAATATGGTCTATGTAAAGTTACTTTAAAAGTACTAAACAAAAATGATCATTTTCGTTTAAAAAAGTGTTACAACAAGTGTGATTTTTAAAGAGGAAACATTAAAAGGGAAGTTGCGTCGATGTTTCCCAGAATGACAAACCGAATCAAACAACTTCTGGTTTATGTTAAGTATCTTAAAGCAGAGTATATTGCTATTCAAAAATAATAATTTTATTCAAAAAAGTGCTAAAATAAGGGTAATAATTTAAAAGGTAACATTGAAAGAGTAACTGCGACCACGTCTGACAGGACAATCCAAATCAAAAAAAATATGGTCTATGTAAAGTTACTTTAAAAGTACTAAACAAAAATGATCATTTTCGTTTAAAAAAGTATTACAACAAGTGTGATTTTTAAAGAGGAAACATTAAAAGGGAAGTTGCGTCGATGTTTCCCAGAATGACAAACCGAATCAAACAACTTCTGGTTTATGTTAAGTATCTTAAAGCAGAGTATATTGCTATTCAAAAATAATAATTTTATTCAAAAAAGTGCTAAAATAAGGGTAATAATTTAAAAGGTAACATTGAAAGAGTAACTGCGACCACGTCTGACAGGACAATCCAAATCAAAAAAAATATGGTCTATGTAAAGTTACTTTAAAAGTACTAAACAAAAATGATCATTTTCGTTTAAAAAAGTATTACAACAAGTGTGATTTTTAAAGAGGAAACATTAAAAGGGAAGTTGCGTCGATGTTTCCCAGAATGACAAACCGAATCAAACAACTTCTGGTTTATGTTAAGTATCTTAAAGCAGAGTATATTGCTATTCAAAAATAATAATTTTATTCAAAAAAGTGCTAAAATAAGGGTAATAATTTAAAAGGTAACATTGAAAGAGTAACTGCGACCACGTCTGACAGGACAATCCAAATCAAAAAAAATATGGTCTATGTAAAGTTACTTTAAAAGTACTAAACAAAAATGATCATTTTCGTTTAAAAAAGTATTACAACAAGTGTGATTTTTAAAGAGGAAACATTAAAAGGGAAGTTGCGTCGATGTTTCCCAGAATGACAAACCGAATCAAACAACTTCTGGTTTATGTTAAGTATCTTAAAGCAGAGTATATTGCTATTCAAAAATAATAATTTTATCCAAAAAAGTGTTAAAATATGGGTAATAATTTAAATGGAAACATTGAAAGAGTAACCGCGTCTACGTCTGCCAGGACAAACCAAATAAAAAAAAAATGGTCTATGTAAAGTTACAAAGGTGCTAATCAAAAATGATAATTTTAGTTAAAAAAAGTGTTAAAACAAGGGTGATTTTTAAAGTGGAAACATTGAAAGGGAAGTTGCGTCGATGTTTCTCAGAATGACAAACCGAATCAAACAACTTCTGGTTAATGTTTAGTATCTAAAAGCAGAAAGTATTGCTATTCAAAAATAATAATTTTATCCAAAAAAGTGTTAAAATAAGGGTAATAATTTAAAAAGAAACATTGAAAGAGTAACCGCGTCCACGTCTGCCAGGACAAACCAAATAAAAAAAAAATGGTCTATGTAAAGTTACAAAAGTGCTAATCAAAAATGATAATTTTCGTTTAAGAAAGTGTTAAAACAAGGGTGATTTTTAAAGAGGAAACATTGAAAGGAAAGTTGCGTCGATGTTTGCCAGAAGAACTAACCTTTTCCCGTTTCGTCTGCGTCTTTTGGTGGCATAGACGGTGCCTAGCTGGTTCATGGCGACGGCAGGCGTCGTCGTAACGACCACGGGGGTGGGCGCCAGCACTCCCGTGGTTTCACCTCCGAAAGTTACAATAGCACCCGGTGCACATTGGCCCTGCACTGTCCCACTTAAGAATTCCGTTTTGACCGTAGAAAATTTACGTTACGTGTTACACTCGGGGCACACTGCCACTACACTCGACGCTTCGCACCAAGAAAAATCAGTCCAGTCCTGTCACGAGGATACTGAGCACTGAGGAGGATTTGCGCTCGCCACGCGCATCCCCCGCCACGCCGTCGGACCGCCCCTTTGACGAATGGGTTGTCGTGACGTCACAACATGGCCTCGATCGAGCGAGGAGTGGGGCTGAGTCGCTGCGTTCGTTAATCCATAATAGCGAAATGAGCAAAAAGTTTTTTCGCTCAGGGGCGTCGGGGAGGTTGCTATGCGGTACTGGATACTGGATTTATATTTATTATATTTGTATCGATACCGGCTCGAAATTTATGAGATGAAAGTCGGTCGTAACTATAGTTCGAACATGTTTTGCATTCTCGACTTTCAAAATGTGTTTTAACGTTTATCGTTTTAGCATTTTTGGGGATAACCAAATGGACATCTGAAACATGCTTTTTTTGATACAATAATGCTAGAATCGACAATCAACGAGTTTTGCCTTTAATCTCGAGCTTATTCCTTGGAGCCTGCATGTTTTAAAAATATTACCAACTTGAAAATATTACCAAAGTTGACAGGATAAGATTATATACACACTTCACTTATGTTCAAGCCCTAGCACAATTTTACTGGACTATTTTTTGTGCAGCAAAAGGCGTACCAAAAACGAAAAATCGGTCGGTTAAATATTTTGGTCTTTTAAATTACGAATATGTGCTACTTTAAATTTACCTTTCATAAGAAGGTACTTACATAAAAATAAAATTCTCAATGAGTAGATATGACATGGTACTAAACTTATAGAAATACACTCAGCATGTACCTATGAGTATCTAACAGTTTTAAACAACAAGTCACTTAGATACCAAAAGCAGTCTATCCAATCATTGCGATTAGATCAGAATCGGAATTATTTATTCATTACAAAATAATACATATTGTGTGGGTTAACAACTACATAACATGTAACTTATCGGGCTAGTCAAAAAGATATATGTGATGTGGAAAACTAAAAGGGACCATATATTGGGAAAGAACATTTTGCCTGAGATGCAAAAAACAAAAATAAGTCAATTTTGGCCATTTTTTTTTGTCAATTATTGTGGTGAATTTGTTCTTTTATCTGAATTTTAGGTTTCCTATGTTTATAAACAATCCTTATTAATGATAAAAATGCATTTTTGTAGAGGTTTGTCACTGTTGGAAAAAGGGACAGAATGTCGTAATGAAATTATAGCATTGAAGCGATATTTGGTACCTTTTCCCCATTAATAAAATTGTATCAGAAAAAGGCTCTTACTGCCTTTTAGTGGAGTTTGAGGGAATTTAAACGATCTCTGGCAAAAATTATAACATTGTCTCTACTGATTTAAACACTCACGACATTTGGTACCTATTCTGTTGTTACCTTACGACTATCTTATCCCAGAGAATATGAGCTCGAATAAGGGGTCCAACCTTGTTGTAAGTCTGTTCGACCATTTCTTAAATAACCGAAGCTTTGGTGAAAGTACTATGTTTGTTCATACCGACAACTCTGTAGCCCAAAATGAAAATAACATATTATTGGGCTATTTTGCTTGGCGCATTTGTAATGACAAAAATCATAAGATAGTACTGTCATTTTTACCTGTTGGCCACACAAAATTCTCTTGCGGCTGGGCCTTTGGCTTACTTAAAAAGAAATTCAGGGTCACTCACATATCTTCAATAAGTGAGTTTACTGATGCAATTAAACAATCAACACGTACCTTAAAATTGAACCTTGAAGTTTCAATAGGCAATGAGAAGGGAGATGTAAATATTAATGTTCATGATTGGCAAGCCTTTTTTGCTGCAAATAAGTGCTGTAAAGTTAAAAATATTACAAAGTTCAACCACTTTGAATTTTCATCTGTCCAAAAAGGAAAAAATGTCTGCAAATCTGATCTTTACGGAGTAGAATTTATTCACACTATCTTTCTAAACGAAGACGGACCTTCTGGGTTTCCTACTATAATCCAGCCACCAGGTCTGACAGAAGCTCGCAAGGCATATTTATATAAGAACATAACGCTCTTTTTAAATATTTAATGTTTCCTGCTCTTACCACCTTCTTAGAAGAAAACAATGACAACTGTGACGATCCAAATGTTCAGACTCATGGAGCTGAGAATCCTAGACTTTCCCGTGCCACCAAACGAAAGCAATCAACTGTTGTATGGTTCATTTAGCATGTCATATTTTTATTTAAAATAATATTGTTTTTTTTTCATTTTATTAAGGATATTTAAAACAACAATTTAAAACTTAAATTGTCTTAAATATGTTAATTTTTCAAAATACAGTAATTCTTTAATTTACAAAACTTTGAATGCGTTTTTTTCAAAACTCCTTTTTTTCTTTAATCAACATTTAAACTGTCATAACTCTGCCAATTTTTTAGATATCGTAATGATTTTTACACCAAACTGTTAAGAATTTAATTCTGTAATGAAAGATATATATCTCGATTTCTTAATTTTGAGACATACCTATGGTCCCTTTTAGTTTTTCACATCACATATTTGTAAATAAAATAGGTTGATTAACACCCCTTACTGCATATTGTGTTAAATATGGAACACGTGCAATTTGGCGTCGATCTATTAGATTCAATGTTGGATTATTACAAAATCTTAATCAGATCGAACTACCTAGTAATACAAGAAGGTATTTTACCATTTTGTAGATATGATTTGTGTCAATAGTTGGATTTTATGGAGACGATCTTAAAATGACATGTATTTGCCTCTAGCAGAATTCAAACTGATACTGGCTGAAATTCTAACGAGCGCAGCGCTGCAAAGGAAAAGGAAAATCTACGAATCAATTGTTTAACAATTATTTCATTTTTGAATGCACCTTTCGATGATCTGACCACGGAGCAATTTAGTTTGGATTGGGAGCAGGTTTTTCGTGTGGTTCATTCATCGAAAAAGTCTTCATTACAGGCGATATTCGTGTTCGAAAATCAAGAACATGAAAATTCAATTTTTCAATGTTTTCGGAAAATTTACAAGGGAAATGATTTTCCTGCCGACGTCAGTTAATGGAGCTAATTGAAACTCTTTAAACTAGCTGTTGCGAATTGCATTTGAATAAACTTTGCGGACTGGGGTGGGCTCGGTCACAAAAGTCAGGAAAGTTCACAAATATTGGATTTATGTTGTTTTATTCACCAAGGATTTGTCTGTAATTGGTATTTTGCATACGATTACTAACGAGTGTACAGAAAGTATAATTTTTGTGCGGCTAATTGGCTATTTACTGAATTACTGTTACTATTACATATTGCTGGTGGTAAAAAAATAAATAATTTTGTTTCACAGTAGTCATAAAATATTTATTTTTAAGATTTTTAACTGTTACCAATGGTAACAGTGGTTGCATGGACGCTTCGCCACTGTCCTAGAGGCTGAGGTGTTGCTGTAGAAGAACCAGCAGGAAAAAACTCTACTACCAAAAATAAATTCCAAATTAACCTATCTTGAAACATACATAAAGTCACGCCTTTTTCCCATAGGGGTAGGCAGAGACCACTTCCTTCCACTTGCTACGGTTCGTACAAACATCTTTTGCTTCCTCTACTTTCATCAGTGCTCTCATACATGCTCTTCGGTTGTTGGTACTCTTGACCTGGCCTTTCTTCAAAACAATGTTGATCTGATCGAGATATATTCTCCGAGGTCGACCTCTACCGATTTGTCCATTCACACTCGCCTTATAAATTTGTTTCGTCAATCTTCCTTCATCCATCCTTTCTACGTGTCCAAACCATCTAAGCATTCCTTTATTTATCTTTGTGACCACATCTTCTTTTACACCACAGCGTTTTCTTATCTCACTATTCTTAACTTTATCCAACCGAGTCACTCCGGCTATACAATTCTCAGACTACTAATCTCCGCAGCATTAATCCTATTTTCATGCTTCTTCTGCCAAACCCAACATTCACTACCATACATAAGTGTAGGAACCAACACACCTCTATGCACCGCCAAACGTGCCTTTTTTGACACTTTCTGGCTATTCATAAAGCTATGCAGTCATTAACTTGTTTCACTCTTTCTCCCTCAATCGAAACCCCACAGTTTGTCATGCTTTCTTCTCTTTTAAAAACCATTACTTTCGTTTTGCTCACATTTATTTTCAACACTTTGATTTTCAGGGAATCATGCATAACATTAACCATCGCCTGCAACTCCTCTTCAGATAACACTAATATGAAACACTAAACATTTTTCTACCCCTAACTCTCTACCTCCGTATTTCAGGCAGAGGTGTACTCCATCTTTCAATGCGCGAAGGAGAACAATAAGAGGATCGCATATCAACAAACTGTCAGACAGTCAAGCGGCACTTAAGGCCTTGTACAGCGAGGAAGTGACGACCAAGATAGTATGGTACTGCAAAGAAGAACTGAGATCGCTGGCAGACCGTAATCACGTAAAACTGATATGGGTTCCAGGACACCAGGGAATTGCAGGTAACGAAAGAGCAGACGAACTTGCAAGAAGAGGTTCGGAAACTTCCCCAAACCGACGCAGATGCTAGGGGTACCGAAGCGTACAGTAAGAGTGTCTGTAAAAGACTGGATTGGGGAAAAACACGAAAATTACTGCGAAAGTAGACCAGGAAAAAAACACGGAATAAAGGACCTGTCACCTAAGGAAGGCGCAACTGTTAGCAATAAACAGGAATCAGCTAAGAATAACTGCGGGGCTCTTGACCGGTCACGCACCAGTAAAAAAGCATCTTAACAAAATGGGATTTTATAATGAAAACCTGACCTGCAAATTGTGCAGCAAAGATCCGGAAACAGATACTGTGCTGCTACAGGGCACTGGACCGCAAAAGACAGGAAATTTTTGGGCAGCCACCCAGTACAGAACTTATACAAGGCACGAAAGTACTGGATTGGGTAAAATGATATAAAACATAGGCAAGATACAATGGGCCAACAGGCCTAAGTGTCACCGGAGGCAATAGCCAGACAGAACTAAATGGGGGTGGAGTTTTTAGTGATCAGTCAGGAAGTCTCACAGTAGACCTTGAGCTTACATACTTATAACTGCTCCGTAAATGATTTTCTCCATTTTCTCTGCAAAAAAAGGTGTCGAGAAACAGATCACAAATATTACTCAACAAAAAAATTAGACAGCAATAACTTAAACAAATGTAAATAAATAATGCTGAAAGTACAGTGCAACAGAAGTAGCTTGGCGGGCGACTAGCCTCTAAAATAACAAATATTCGACTGAATATACTTCACATTCGTAAACTTCTTCCTCCGATTGTACTTGAGACTCACGATTACTGAAAATTTCGTCGTCGCCGATCGGATCGTTATTCGAATGTTTTCGTTGTGGGCAGATTTTGTGTTTCTTCGCCCGCCAAGCTACTTCTGTTGCACTGTGATTAAAATACTTTAGCATAAAAAGTATAAAAAATAAGGGTAAACTTTCATTTATAATGTGATTTATTTTACGAATTAAAAGATGGTAGAAAAGACTTTATTTTAAATAAACTATGTTCAAACATATTTCGATTATTGTGCTGCAGCAATAGGTATGCGAATGTTGTTTTTGACAGGTACTGCAATTATTTATAAAAAATGTTTAATAAAGCTTGAAAACAGAAAAAAGCACAAAATGTTTGCCTGTGTAAGTATACGAAAGACTAGTAATTATTGAAAAAAAACATATATTAAGTTAGATATTTTAAATTGGCTGGTTAAAACATATTTGAAGTAGATATAGACCAAACTCAATTGCCCTTGTATCGCGTTAAACAGATGGTAAAAAAAATACTCAGTAGAAAACCGACTGCCTATTATTAGAATAATTACAAAGCATACCAGTTTCGATATAAGAAGTTAAATTACAAAATTACCCAATTCTATGCTTCGGGTTACTCCCAATAAGATTGCCACAATCGTTGCTGTTTACAAAATTTAAAATTGCTCCTAAATATTTTTTTAATATAATCATACTTGGAAATACTTAATATAATATACTGTGTTATTAATAATAATTGTTCGAAAAAAAAACTATAATTCAGAAACCTTGTTCTGCAATCTAATACATAATGCAACCTCATGTTTGACATATTTAAGATTGGTTGATTATTATCATTAACATTTCAAATTACTCCATGTAGTTTTTTCAACAATTTATGCATCAATGCGAGATAATTAAATCATTAAATTAATCAAAAGGTAAATAAGTACTTTTTATGACATCTTTTTGTAACGATTAATCTCACTTTTTTGGAAAGCAATATATTTTGCTAGCTTTACAATGGGTGACGTGCAGCACGTGGCCTTTTTTTTACATCGATGGACTTACACGTGATGTCATTGCTTAAGATGGGTAAAGTGCACTTGGTAGGCACACCAAATCTTTCAAACGATTATGTGTTTGGCTAACAACTTTGGTTTTATAAGAGTTTTTGGGTTTTTTCGAGTTTAAGTGAGCTTTTTGACAACTATTTATGTTTAAGAAACAATATTGCGGTGTTATTGGTGATTTTTCATACAATAAAACTGCAGATTCTCTTAAGCACCAAACCGTAGCGTCCTCGAAAACTATGAATTCGACAATAATATCGCCGTTTTTAATAATTTTTATATTTTATCCCCTCCCGACAAAAATAAAAAATATCTACCTCAAAACCAAAGTATATAATCAATGTGTACTCCCTGTCCTCACCTATGGATCCCAAACATGGACACCTCACACAGAAAAACATGAATAAAGTAACAAAAGCACAAAGATCAATGAAAAAACAAATATTACATGTAAAACTGATAGAAAAAAAAACGAGTGGATAAGAAATAAAACGAAAGTAAGAGATGTTAGAAAAGAGTTAGCAAAATTAAAATGAAAATTTGCCGTTCACAATATCAGACAAAAAGACGACCGATGGAACAAATGTATTCTAAACTGGAGACCCTGGGAAAATAAAAGAAGACCCCAAATAAGGTGGGTGGATGACCTTAAGAAGCACTCTGGAAGTAGATGGATGAACATGGCGACAAACAGGAAAGAGTAAAAAAGTCTGGGGGAGGCCTATGTCCAAAGATGGACCGAAGAAGGCTAAATAGATGGATAGAAAGATCCCCTCCCCACCTCTTTTGTATGGGTGCTAACATAATTGGGAATGTTTACTATCAAACTCAGTGACCCCAAAAACTATGAATTCGACACTAATATTGGCCGTTTTGGAAAGTTTTTATATTTCTTTCCCTTCCAACCCCTTCGTAGGGGTGCTAAAAAAATTGGGAATATCACTATCAAACGCAGCGTCTCCAAAAAATATGAATTCGACCCTTATATCAGCGTTTTTAAGAGTATATTTTATCCACCCCTTTTTTATAGGTGCTAACATAATTGGAAATGTCACTATCAAACTCAGCGTCACTGAAGACTATGAATATGACATTAGTATCAGCAGTTTTTAATTGTTTTTATATTCCATTTCCTTCCAACCCCTCTTGTAGGGGTGCTAACAAAATTGGGAGTGGATTTTAACCATTCTCGAATACACTTGAACATACACAAAAATTTTTATTAAAATCGGTACAAAAGTTTAGCAGTTCAGTGACATACACACAAACAGCCCAATTTATTTTTTTCAGGTAGTATGATACGATAAAAAATTATTGATTATCAAGTTAAGTGACAAGTATAATGGGAAAAGCAACCAACAGGGTATTTCTATACGATTGTCGGAAATTGATTTGTTTCAACTGCCAGCGGAAACATTCGAGTGTGTAGGTACCTATCTATAAATAGTCTAATTAACAAGTGCTTTTTTGTTCAACCTTTTTTAGCAGTCTCGTAAAAATATGAACAAGGTGTCATTCGATTCGGAATAGCATGCAGATGATTTTTGAAATAAATCAAGTTCCGCTTGCAAAAGTTGCAAAGCATAATTAATTTACTGAAAAAAAAATAGGGGTTTGGTTTTTAGCAAGTATCTCAAAAAACTTATTGAGATTTTAGAAATCTGTAAAAAGACTTAAAAAGAGGAGAAAATTTCGTAACAAAGGTCCGAACTCCCGGAACTGTAGGACCAATATTTTTAATTTTTCCAGAGGGTGAAAATACTGTCGAAAACGGGAAATTATTTAAACATATTAAATACAAAAATTAAGGCATAAAAAAAATTAGGCATTTACTAGATAGATGAAGGAATAATAATCCTCCGGCAAAAAAATTTTATTGCAATTTTTCAATTAGGTAGTTAATTAACAATTTTTTGCTGATTAAGCATAAACATTGCAAGTTATAGAGCTATAAATCTGAAAAAAAATTCTTTCTTGAAAAGATTAAAAATAGAGTCCCGTTGGACTATTTTTATAATTTTTATTAATAATTTACGCAGTTAAAATATTTAATTAATCATTAAAAATTTAATTTTTTTTTATAATTTCTATTATTAGAAGCTGCATAAAAATGATTGATTTTTTTAAATTTTTACCACCTAGTGCATTGTTTATTAAATAATTCAAATTTTTTATAGAATACTAATCTTTGATAAAAATGATAATTAAAAAAAATCATTTCTTAAAAAAAATGCATATTGTTTAAAAACTATTTGTTAACAATATTTTTCTATCACCTATAATTAATATTAAGGAACCATTTTGTTTTTAAAATTTTTATTTATCTTGCTTTTCGATATTAAAAAAAAATTGGTTGTATTTAAGTTATCATGTTTATTTAATAAACAATTTGTTATTTATAAACCAATACATTTTAACTTTGTAGTTTTTTTTTATTTTACTTAACGTTCCAAAAACGATCATGCTTTATGGGAAAAAAAATTGTTTCTATTTTTTATCGAATTTTATAATTACGTTTATCTTTAAGAAGGGTTCCATAAAACAACTCATGATTGTTTTTGTTACGTTAAGTAAAATAAGAAAAAAACTACAAATAAAAAATTTATTTGTTCATTAAATAAACAATTAAAAATTAAATATATTTTTTTTAACAGTGTTGCGATATTTACTTTTTGGGTTCGATGATTCCAAACATTCAGTACAGTAACTAAACAATTTTATTCTAATTTTCTACACAATAAATTTTACTTGACAAATAAATCACAACTGTATGCAACAATCTTTATATAATACTTTATATTTACGACGTATAATCCAAAAATTCTAGGCTCGAAGTCAGGGTCTATTGCGCTTTTATAGACTTGGAAAAGGTCTATGACAGAGTGGTGAGGAGTGAATTGTCTATGAAGTGAGCGGTAGTATAATACGAGCACTGAAATCACTTTACGAGGATTCCACTGCTTGTGTCAGGATAAACGGAGCTTACACGGACTGGTTTAACGTCGAAAAAGGTGTGAGACAGGGATGTGTGGCTTCGCCATGGCTGTTTAACTTATACATAGACGATTGTTTAAAAATTTGAAAGAGAGTGCGTATGGATTGAAAATAAATAAATTGATCGTCAAATGCCTTCTCTACGCCGATGATTAAGTCATATTAGCGTCATCTGAAGGGAAGTTGCAGGCAATGGTTAATATTAAGCATGATGCCTTGAAAATAAAAAAAATAAAAGTAAATGTAAGCAAGACGAAAGTAATGGTTTTTAAAAGGGAAGAAAGCATGACAAACTGCGAGGTGCTGATTAAAGGAGAAAGAGTGAAACAAGTGAATAAATCTGTGTACTTGTGACATTGAGCAAATGGTGGAGCGAATGGAAAACAAATTAATGGGGCCCTGTATAACTTTATAAGCAGTCAGAACGTGTCAAAAAAGGCACTTCTGGCTATACCTAGAGAAGTGCTGGTCCCTACACTTATGTATGGTAGTGAATGTGAAAATAAGATTAATGCTGAGGAGATGAGTAGTCTGAGAAGTATAGCCAGAGTGACTCGGTTAGATAAAGTAAAGAATAGTGAGTTAAGGGAACGCTGCGTTGTGAAAGAAGGTGTGGTTACAAAGATTGATAAAGGAATGCTTAGATAATTTGGACTCATAGAAAGGATGGATGAAGGATAATTGACGAAACAGATTTATAAGGCGAGTGTGAATGGCAAAGTCGGTAAAGGTCGACCTCGGTGAACATATCTCGATGAGATCAACATTGTTTTGAAAAAAGGCCAGGTCAAGAGTACCTACCAACAAACGACAAGCATGTACCTATGAGAGCACTGATAGTAGAAGAAGCGAAAGATGTGTGTAAGAACTGTTACAAGTGGAGGGAAGTCGTATGTTTGTATATAGGTAGGTATGTATCCATAGTATGTGCCTCAATCTTTTTATTTCTTAATTTTTATATTTAATATGTTTTAATTATTTTTATTAATAAAGTGTCTGAAGGGGGTGGAAATTTCCTCCTCTTTTTGAATCTTTTTTATTATTTCTTAAATCTCAATTAGTTTTGACATACTTGCAAAAAACCAAACCGCTATTTTTTTCAGTAAGTTTTTTATAACTTTTGCAATTTTTGCGAGTGGAACTTTATTTTTTCAAAAATTATCTTCATGATATTCCGAATCGGATAACACCTTGTTCATATTTTTTCAAGATTGCTGAGAAAAGAACAAAAAAAAACACTTGTGGAATAGACTAAACAGCGTGAAGCAACCCTGTCAACCTGGCCACTTATAACAAAATAAAATTAAAAATAAAAGACTATTCAACTGAATATACCTACTTGAATGTAGTTTTAACCATATATATAAAAATCCATTAGTTTAATTGGTATTAAAAATATTTTGAATAGTAAAAAAATGTTTAGCTAATACAATTATCATCAATTTGTTGTAAGTACCTGAATCTACCTTGACTATTATCATCGAATAATTCCGTGATGACTACGGTAAAGCTCATTTAACGTCAGTAATTAATTGCACCAGTCGAATTTACCAAATAACTAATCGATCCCATGTTAATTTTCCACTTTGATCCGACTGAACTGAATGTACCTCAAGGTGCTTGTACATGTATTAAATGGTACAGTTACTGTACTTAGGTACAGTCAGATCAAAGGGGAAAGTTTACATGAGAACGATAGTAATTAGGTAATTCGACAGGTACAATCAATTACTAACGTCAAATGGGTTTTACTGCAGCTATTATGGAAATGCGTAAAGTACTTTGCAGCAGAAATTTAAGCTTGCCTCTGCGCGTCCGAGTGCTTCGCTGTTACGTGTTTAGCATACTGTTTTATGGAATGGAAGCTTGGACTTTGACAGATGCGATGTGCAAAAAATTGGAGGCCTTTGAAATGTGGACGTATAGAAGGCTATTAAGAATCTCCTGGGTAGAAAGAGTGCGTAACACCGAGGTACTTCAACGCCTCGACAAGCAGCTGGAAGTTCTGTTTACACTAAAAAAGCGCAAACTGGAGTATTTTGGTCACATCTTAAGAAATGACAAGTATCGACTTTTAAAGCTTATTATAGAAGGGAAGATCGAAGGACGAAGAGGCCCGGGTAGAAGAAAGATATCCTGGCTAAAAAACTTAAGACAATGGTATGGAGTGAGCACTACCACATTGTTCCGCCGAGCTGTAGACAAGGTTCAGATAGCGCTGATGATTGCCAACGTCCGAGGAGGACAGGGCACCTAAAGAAGAAGAAGATTATGGAATCGTTGGTTGTAATACTTGTAATAGTCAAGGTACAAACAAGAACAAACAAATTTATTTATTTATCGTATGGCATACATCACATAAAATATTGTATAAGTTAACAGGACAACATGTACAAACAGTGTAAAAATGTAAAGTATAAAAACACGAAAATATAGCATAATTACAGTTGAATGTCCAAGTTGTTAATATAATCAATTGATTCTGGTGTCGCTGTCAGGAACTCATTTGGCTGACCTCCATATGCCCTCAGGTTGCAATCTTCCGTGATGTGGCGGATCGTCTGCCTTTCAGCGCCGCAGTCACACTGTGGGGAGGGTATTATGTTCCACTTGTAGAAGGCATCGGCACACCTGCCGTGGTTGGTCCTAATCCGGTTAAGTGCTACCCATGTCTTGCGTGGTAGTTCAAAGCCGGCTGGGGGAGTTGTTATGCACGGCATGTTGAGAAATTCCGGTTGGCTGCTTCGGTCCATTTCTGCCTCCACTCATTTATTGGGTTGAAGTCAACGGCCTCCAAGTTTAGAGCCGTTTTGATGGGGGGTTTTCTTGAACGCAACCTATTCCTGTCTATGTCCTCGATGTCTCTGTTTATTGGTAGGTGTGGGTTTTGAATAACCTTGTTGTACTCTCTGACAAGTGCAGTGGATCTCCGTATCTATGGAGGAGGGATATGGCTTAGAACTGGTAGCCAATAACTCGGTGTAGATTTAATTGTGCCCGAGATTAAACGCATCGTGTGATTCAATTGAACGTCGACCATTTTGACATGAGGGCTGTTTAGCCAGACCGGAGCACAATATTCCGCCGTAGAGTAGACCAGCTCTAACGCGGAACATTGAAGCGTCGTTGCGGAGGATCCCCATGAAGTGCCACAGAGTTTTTGTATGATGTTATTCCTTGTTTTGAGTTTTGAGGCAGTCTTAGTTAGGTGTTGTTTGAAGGATAAAGTTCTATCGAGAGTAACTCCCAGGTATTTAGGATACCGGTTGTGTTGCAGCAGCCTGTTACCAAAGCTCACATTGAGTTCTCTATTGGCCATGCGGTTGTTTAGGTGAAAACAAGCAACCTCCGTCTTGCTTGCACTAGGTTGGAGTCTCCAGTTGTGAAAGTATTTCTCTAGGGTTTCCAAGTCATCTGTTAGCACTTCTTCCGTCTCTTCAATCGATTTGCTTCTGGTTGCTATTGCCCAATCATCAGCATAGCCAAATTTTCTAGATCTTGTTGTGGGCGTATCCGCAATGTAACAGCTGAACAGGAGAGGAGCTAATACTGAGCCTTGAGGTAGGCCGTTATTGAGTTTCTTCCAATCGCTCAGTGAGTTTCCCATGACAACGCGAAATAATCTATTGCTCAGCATATTATCGATTAAACCCACAGTTGTTTTACAGGGTATTTGACGTAGGAGTTTATAGAGCAGTCCTTGTTTCCTGACTGTGTCATATGCTGCAGTCAGGTCTATGAATGCGACGGATGTTTTGAGCTGCTTCTGGTATCCGGCCTCTATATAAGTCGTAAGTGCCAAGACTTGGTCGGTACAGCTTCGCTTTGGCCTGAATCCAGCTTGCTCGACTGGTATGCTTTCTAGGATCTTCACGCTTATTCTATTGTATAAAAGGCGTTCTAATAGTTTATAACAAATTAATTATTGTAGCAGAACAATTTTTTTTACTGTAATAAAATGCTAACTTCACACAAAATTTAATACCAACGAAACCAATGGATTTTTATGAAAATGGTTAAATGTACAACCAAGTGGATGATGCATTAAATTGAATTGTTTGTTTCGTAAAAAATATTTGCAACCCTTAAAAAGAGGTGCTTACTTTTCTAAACCAGGTATTAACATTTGTGATGTGATGGCACAAATACATTTAATAGTGGAACCAATGAATAATAAACAAATGAGAAGCGACAACTTTGTCGGAGCGTATTATGTTTGTAGGGTCGATTTTCGCTGACCTTCATACACCTTAAATACATGCACTCATCGCTAAAAATATCGAAACGGAGTATAACGTTCTAATTAATACACTGCTAAATTAGCAATATTTTAATAGTTAACAACACTCTGATAGTAGGTACAATGATACATGGTCTAATTAATAATTTATATTAAGCATTATGATTTTTGTATCCGTCGTTTGTTCTACAGGGTGTTTTAAAAAAGGGTGACCTCGTCTCTAGGATAGGTATAAAACTGAAAAATAATTGGGGTTTGCTCAGTAAAAATTTTTCGTAACGACATCCTTATTCTAGATAAAGGGCGTTGAAGAAAAAAAAATGTTTACACATTTATTAAGATTTTGCCGAAACTACTGCAAACATTGTAATGAAATTTTATACGAATATGTTTTAAAAAGCTGATACATCCCATGAATTTATTTTAATATCTGACTCTCATAGAAGGCGCTAGTTACGCGGTTCGTACCAAGTAGTGTTAAACATAACTTTTTTAAGGTTAGATTTATTAATCAAAATTTCAGGTGAACTTAAACATCATTCAATTTTACACCAAAAAGGTACTCTTGGTAAAGCTCGATACTGTGTACCGTTTTCGGAATATTTTGATTTGAAAATTATGAAGTAATAACCGATGCTGGTATAAAGTAATGATAAAGATATTAATTAATATTATTAATTAGTGTGCTTTAGGTAAATTAAAAAATGTTTGTCACATAAATGAGACCTCATCGATAAAAGGGGTACATGTTAAAAAATTGGGATTGAGGGCTTTCCTTTCTTGTGACGTTTCACAAAAATTCATTCTAAACAGTAGATCGTCTGGCAAGAGCTCTTGGACTTGTCCGTAATTATAAGGATGTAGCTGCTGCTCTTTAAGTATCCTCTAAGTACTTGAAAAATTTGTTTGCCTTGCTATATTCCTTACGCTAACTGTTGGATCTTGATCATATGGGAAAAGATCAAAGGAGTCGATATTTTTTTTTTAACAGGCAAACATTGTACACCATATCTTTTGTCGTGCGTATTCAGCAAACATGTGTCGCTTCCCATTGGTTTATTATTTTCAGGTGGTGGTACATTAATGTACAAACGAAAGGTTATTTTAAAATTTATTGAGAAGTTTTTTTTTAAAAAGCGGATGCCAGGTTGACAGAGCTGGGTAAACATTATTCTGCAATAAGAAGTAATCGATTTTTATGTATTGATAGTTTTAGTCTCATAAAAAATCATATTTATGTGAATTATAAATTGAAACAAATTTTGTTCTAAATAATTTTCCACTTAACTATTCATTAAAATGCTGTAATAATTGTTATGACAGCACAGTGCCTTCTTCTGAAAACTTATGGTTACAATAGTGAATTATTGTTTAATAACTATTTTTAATTATAAATTTATACGTACTTTGTATATTTCTATTGTTTACATTAACAAAGAGCGAAAATATTGTCTTGCTTTACGTTTAACATAAATTTAAATTAACATTCAGGTTAAAATGAAAAAGCTTAATAAAGGTTTGGTAATGGGGAGAAATTAAGTCCAGTTGTTCAGTTTTTATGATGTTTTTATTTTTAAGCTTGTTAATATCCATTGCCTCTTAATAGGTTTGATAATTTGCATTCGGCAGAATGCAATATAATATTGAAATATTTTTCTAAATTTAGATATACCTACTGCATAGTTAGATCTTTTTTATTAAATGATTTTTTATGTTCTTTAATTCTTGTTGAAAAAGACCTACCTGATTGACCGATGTGTGGTTTTGGTCATGAACCACAATTTAATTAATGAAACACTGATTTATTATACTTTTTATTTGTGTTTTGTTATTTTCTATAAATTTTGACATGTTTTTATTGATTTTAAAAGCTATTTATGTGTTATATTTCTTTAAGCTTCTTGGGATTTTGTTTCATTGCACGTAAGAGTTAAATATTAAAAATTATTTATTGTCGAAACAATTGTAACGATAAGTATATTAAAATGGAAATTTGTGTAAAATAAATTTGTTTCAATATAATTCCGATAAGATATTGGAATGAAGTTTCTTATTACACGGTACGGGTTTGGTGGTACAGGAGAGGAGACGCGTATTATAGAAATACTAAGCAACGTGACGTCTATTTGTGTAGTCCACGTGTTTGTCAAAAAATTTTTAAAATATAATACGTTTATCAAAAATAATATACCTCGAAAGGTTCCAACTGAGTGTTCCACGACACTGACGCACTTTTTTATACAGTTGATTATTTTTGACTCCAAAAAAAAAACAGTAGTGAAAATAATTTAAAGCACCAAGATTTAGTTTATATCGTTAGGAGTACCCAGTAAAAGTTTTTCAACCCCCCAAACTAACTAAAAACAGGGAGGAAAGTAAAATAAAGTAACAGGTCTTCTCAGCGAAAAATTTATTTAAAGATTTATTATGATAAACTTTGATTACTATAAAATCTTTACAAAAACACTTAAACTGTTGCAAGGTAAGCAATCGTGACTGAGCAATCGTGACTCATCTGGTATTTAAAAGTTATGCGTCTCTTTTGTTACAAAAAACATATCCTGGTAGGATTGTTATGGAAATATTACGATTCGTAAAGGTACCTACACTTTTTTGGTGACATTTTTGTAAAATAATTAGGTGTTCGGTTCCCGTTTATTTTTCTTCGCTCAGTATGTGGTAGATTTTTGAATGACATTTCATCTCTAAATTTTCGCGAGCCAATGGCAGGTCTGGGTACAAGAATTTCCAAATACTGTGAAATGTGAAGATGATACCTGATCAATTGGTATCACGTTTTAAGATCGAGGCGACAATGCGGAGAAATGTCGAACTATAAAAAGTTGGTAAACAGTATTTTATTTTTTTTGAATCAGGAAACCGTATGCAGAATTTTAAGACAGGACCCAAAATTGGCAACCATTTCTTTCGTTGCTCGGGTTTCGGAAACAAATGAAACGAAAATTTGGGATTTTTTTTCTCACAGGAATTACAAAGAGGCACTGAACAATACCCACTCATTCAAACTTTGCAATCAATCAAAAATACCTTAATAATTGATGATGAAAGCAAAGCACTACCTCTTATGTAAATAAACCGGACTACTGACTAATTATAGTTCAGATTTGTCCACCAGATGTCGTATTGCTTGCCTGGCATTGCCAATACTAAACGTGACTGCATATAAATGACATATGAAATTACAATACGTCAACGTCAGAAAAAAACGTCTACAAAACGTGCAAGCTACGATATATCGACAAGAATTATTTTACCCTATTCAATTCATCATCATAAGCCTCTTTCTGTCCTCTTTTGAACATAGGCCTTAACTGGAACCATGTCCTTCTGGTTCTAATCTCTACCAGCGGTACTCTTAATGCCATCCACCCATCTCATAGGTGGTCTTCCTTGTGGACGCTTGTGTGGCCATTGTAAGACTCTCTTCGTCCATCTATTATCCTTGAGTCGTGCTATATGGCCGGCCCATTTCCATTTTAATCTTAATATTCTTTCGATCACATTTTACACCTTTGTTTTTTTGACGTATCCATTCAGTTGTCTTTTTGTCTGTCAGTCGTATTCCCAACATACTTCTTTCTATGGCTCTTTATGCAGTCCAAAACTTAGATGTCGATTTGGCGGTTAGTGCCATTGTCTCTGCCCCGTACGTAAGCACTGGTAGTACGCACTGATTAAAGACTGTCGCTTTCATATACATAGGAATTGTTTTGCTCTTAAGGGTATCTTTGAGTTTACTAAACGCTACCCATGCCATCGCTATTCGGCGGCTTACCTCAGCTGTCTGGTTATCTTTACCCAACATGAACTTGTGAACCAGGTAAATGTAATGTTCTACATTATCCACCGAAAATTGCTCGTTTTCTGTTAAAATATTGGTCATTATTTTGGTTTTCCCCATGTTCAATCGCATCCTTACTTTGGCCGATTCTTCTCTTTGGCTCTTCAGCATATTGGTCAGCTCTTCTAGGGTTTCCGCTATAAGTACCACATCACCTGCAAATCTCAGGTGGTTGAGTTGTTTACCATCTTCATTAATTCCCTTATTAGTCCAAGTGAATCGCTTAAGGATATTCTCCAGTGCTAACGTGAAAAATTTCAAAGAGATAGTATCTCCTTGTCTAACATCCCGTTTGAATTTTATTTTCCCGGATTTGTCGTGTATTGAAATCGTCGATGTTGCTTTGAGATAAATGTTTTTTATTAATTGTGTGTATCGTTCATTGATTCTGCAATCTTTCAGTGCACCTATAACATCCCACATTTCGATGCTGCCAAAAGCCTTCTCTAAGTCTATAAACGCACGTGCTAGGAGAATTCTGTTCTCGTTGCATTTTTCAATAGTTATTTGAGGGTTTGCAGATGATCATTTGTGCTGAACCCAGACCTAAATCCAGCTTGTTTTATTAGCTGGTGTGAACCTAACTTTGACACGATTTACAATAACTCGGGTAAATAATTTGTAGTTATGTGAAAGTAGACTGATCGGTCTGTAGTTATCTAAACTCTCTTTTCAATTAAGCAAGTGTATTTTTATTTTAACTTCAATGGAATATTAATAAAATGAAATTAATTTTCATAGAGAGATCCATTTTATACAATTTATATTCAAAAGTAAGAGACTAATGACGCAGCCAGACGGACAAAAAACTGTTAAAAAAGAGAAGTTTTTTCAAAGTTACCGGTAAAGACTGATATCTCTCTGTATCCCGAAGAAACAGTTAGTTCATCAGCGTAAAAAGAAATAATAAAAAAGGAACTCCGGCTAAACGGAGGTGGGTCTAAGATTTTTTATATGTAACATTTCAGATTTGCCATCGGCGTTTAATCAGTAAATTTTTTGCACCTCTCATTGTAAATACAGTTCACTATATACGAAGTCCTTTTTGGTGGCAGCTACAACTTGCACCATTAATCGTTTAAAAGCTTTTCAATTTCCCGTATTTTTTGCTTCGCTATCGTGATAATTACTGATAAACAATTCACAAAGTATGTAAATGATTCACATTTAAATTTTTCGTACGTAACTTTCTTAATGTCACCTTATTTTTAGTTAATATTTTTGCTGTTCTTTTATGGAGATCCGGTGTGGTAATTGTTGAAGAATATCGGAAATTAATGGTAATTATTTGTAAAAATTGGCTCGTTTAAAAGCAGGTGACAAAATATTAATTTTTCCAAGAAATTAATTAGTTTCGCGGCTTTTAAGACGTGTTGAATAACTTAAATTTTTTATTTATCGCTTCTGTCTCAATGTAAACGTAGTTATTTTATAAAGACTTAAAAATGTTTTTTACTCCAAATTACAAAAACTAAATATGTTGCATAACAATGACGGTAAAACTACATAAAAATACCAACCTCATAACTATTAAACGTGGTGTTCGGCAAGGCGACACGATGTCACCAAAGCTGTTTATTACAGTCATGGAGAGTGCATTCAAACAGTTGAACTGGAGTCAGAAAGGTATAAATATAGATGGCAAGAACCTAAACAACTTACGTTTTGCAAATAATAAAGTGCTATTCTCGGACAATCTAGAAGAAATGCGACTGATGCTGCAGGACCTGCAAGAGGTGTGTGGAAAAGTCGGTCTTAATATCAATATGGCAAAAACAAAATTCATGACAAACCTTGTTTCCAGCTGTGGCTTGGAGATTGGCGGAGCTGAAATTTAAATGGTAGACAGATATGTGTACCTTGGCCATGAGGTTAGCAGCTCAGGGAATAACCAGACATGCGAACTAAATAGAAGGCTCACTCTCGCATGGGCAGCTTTCGGAAGACCTAAAGACCTATGACATATGACATATGGCTCAGAAACCCTAACACTAACAACAGCATTAGCTAAGAAACTTGGAGTTACACAGGGGAAGATGGAGAGATCCATGCTTGGTGTGACCTTGAAGGACCACATAAAAAACGAGGATTTGCGCGGAAGAACCGGTGTCAGCGATGTCGTTGAAGCTATTGTAAAGCTTAAGTGAAACTGGGCTGGTCACGTTGCGCGGATGCGGGACGATCGATGGGAAAAGAGGCTTCTTGAGTGGAGACCTAGACCGGACAAGCGAAGTAGAAGAAGACCACCTACGCGTTGGTCGGACGATAATAAAGTACCCGCAGCAACTGGATATAAACAGCACAAAATCGATTGGAATGGAAAATGATTGGGGAGGCCTATGTTCAACAGTGGACACAAAGGGCTGAATGATGATGATAATGATGTTGCATAATAATTTTATCACTTATTAATTTTTTTTATAAATGAACTATTAAAGCAAAAAATGTGACAAATCCCTAGTTGAAATCATTATGACTTTTATTTATTTTATTTAAATGTTACCCATTATAGTAGAATAAAGAGTGACCCATATTATAGAGCGATTTTCTAGGCCAATCAAATTGGACGTTTAACAAAAAGTTGGTTTAAATAGTTGTTGATTTTTTGAATAACGATTAAAAGAGAAAGATTTAGTATCAGTTAATAAAAAAGTAAGTAAGTTCTAACAAAAAAAACTACCGGACGATGCTCCCCAAATGCAGATCGACCTGGAATTCTTGTTCTATCTTGCACGGACGCTAAGACGGTCCAGTAGATGAAAAAAGTGTTATGCTTTCTTTAACCTTGGGAAAACGCCAAGCTAAAGTTGGTACAAAGCAGAGGGATGACTTACCGAAACCCCACATCTGCGTAACTTTCACCCCAGACGATGAGGGACTACCTAGGCTGACGGGAGAGCAGGTAACAAACCATCTGCGGAAAATGAACCATACTCAGCATACCCAGGAGTGAACTATTCTACACAGGGAAAATACTGAACCTGGTCAAATTTGGACGTTTTCAATAGATGATGCATCCATTAAAGAACTGAAGTGGCTAAATTTTCACCGATACCTACTTTGGCTTTGGATAGGTCCAAAGATGCCAAGAAAAATACGACATTATTGGAAAAGTGGGATCTTCGGGTGTAACCGCTAAAAGAAAGCCGTAAAAGGGAAAAAATTTCATCCAGGGTAAAGCGCCGACAAAACGGCCCACACGGGACTTAATGCGGAGAAGAAAAGTAAACCTCCCCACACTTCCTCTACGTAGGAAAAGGGCCAACTACATCCAATTTCTCCAGGCGAACATCTAACATACCAGAACGACTTCATATTTCCTCAGCAGAAGGTTCACCAGAGAGCAACTTGATGTGGAAATAGTCCAGAAACCCTGGACTTCCAATACAAACAGAATAAGCAGCTTACAAAACTGCTCCTGTAAGTTAATTGCGTGCACTCTAGGAAGCTATCCTAGATCATGCATACTCATCGGGAAAATCATTAATTAAGGAGATAGTAGCGTAGATGTAGTCGTCTGCTCTGCTTACTTTCCAACTGGACTGGAAATAACACCTTCCTCCAGCAGCAGTACGAGATCTAGTCGCCTTCTGCAAAAAGAAAAACAGTCAACCGATCATTGGATGTGACGAAAATTCCCTCCATCTGGATAGGGGCAGCAGCGAAATCAATGCAAGAGGTGAGTACCTATATAACTAGGTATATAACAGGGGAAGGGCTAGCAGTGAACAAAGCAGGCTTGAAACCAACCTTTGTAAACAGAATTCGCGGAGAAGTTCTCGACATAACTACCTTTCATTACACAGTTTATAAGTACCAAAATAGTTAAATGGCAGATATCTACTGAACCCTTATGCTTAGATTATAGACATATACGATTTGACATGAGAACAGGACAACAAGGATAGGGCAGTTTCGAGAACCAAAATGCACAGATTAGAAAGGGTACTGTGAATCCCTCCTAAAGCACCTGGATGATGAAACTAGCACTATAAAAAATAGAGCAAAAATAGAAATAGATTTATCACCAAACAATCTAGTAGAAAAGACCAGCCACTTCTTTGAGCGCAAGGAAATTGCAATCGCAGCTTTTCTAGATATAGAAGTAGCATTTAATAACGCCCTACCACAGTCACTTTATACATTAATTAGGAATAGAGGAATCAACAGTAAAATCCGTAACTGGATCAAAAGTATTATTGAAAACCGATATGTAATATCATCACTGCATGAAGAGTTGGTTAGGTCCAGGGCGGCGAAAGGGCATTCACAAGGTGGGGTATTCTCCTTTCTAATGTAGTCACTCCTAGTTGACTCTCTGCTGAGCGAGTTTTCCATGCAGGAAGTAGATTTTCAATGGTATGCGGATGATTTGGTTATAATAGCAGAAACGACCTGCGAATTTTAACGGGACTGCTTACAGGACACTGTCGGCTAAGGACAGGTCGGAAGAATATTTTTTAATTAACAAACGGACTGTCGATTTTGCTGCGTGGAAGACGGAACTGCTGAACACATACTATGTTTATCCTCCTGTCTGGGAAGAATAAGGTTCAACATATTTGGTTATACCAACCTTCAAGAAAATCTTACCACATACAACTATGAACTTTATGAGAAGGGCTGGATTGTGCGGAGAACTGTAACCTCTAGGGGTGATCCACAATAGACCTACTAAGGGTCACAGTGGAGGGGTGACCTACGCCCCACTCACATGATACGTTACCTAACCTACCGTAACAAAGATATGTAAAGGAATGCTAATATGGTTGGACACGTAAAGATTGACGAAACAGATTTATATGGCGAGTATGAATGAGCAAGTCGGTAAAGGTCAACCTAGGCGAACGTATCTCGATCAGATCAAAATTGTTTTGAAGATAGGCCAGATCAAAAGTACCAGCAATCGACAACCATGTATAAAAGTGCTAATGAAAGTAGAAGTAGCGTAAGAACCGTAGCAAGTGGAAAGAAATAAGACCTACCCCTACAATCGCTTTACACTACTAATTTTTCTGGCGACACCACATTATTGTGTTGGCGCCTCTCGAGATGGATTATAGACGAGTTCCACAAAAACTAGTTACTAGTGACTTTACTTATCATGCGTATTTTGAATTGTAATGTTTGTAGGTTTACTGCAACCCCATATTTTCGTATTATCAAACTGGTTCGAGTATAGCTTATTGTTAAGTAGCCAGAGCATATTTTTTAGTTAAATGTCTAGGTAGTTGTTTTCTCTTGTTTTTAATGATTGTCTTCCATGTGAGTTTTTCATTTAAATGCAAGTAGCTATTCGACAACTGGTTTTATGGGGATCAAAATATTAGATATTACTAGAAACTTGTGATCAAACAAATTTGTCTGTGGCGAAAACAATTTGTAATGATTTGCTGGCATTAGCGTTGATTTTCCATCGATAAAACAAGTTTTGTAATACCTAGATCTAAATGATTTTGAATTTTTTTTGAGTCTACAATAAAATCAGTAACTACCTACTGCCATGATTGTCATCGGCAAAAATTGCTAAAAAGGTATCGTTTTCTGTTGGAAAGTCAGCTGCAAATAAAAGAAATGGGCCAAGAACGCCACTCAGAAGTATTGCAGATTCTATAATGTGTTAATTCAACTAGTTATCTTCGATTTTTACGGTTGGTAAGTTAAGATTTTTGTATGAAGTTTCCTACCTATAATTATTGTTCTGTTAAGTGTAATTTCAGCTTGTAGAGGAATCCTTCACGCCAAATTCTGTTAAATGTCTGTTGTATGTCGGGGAAAAATTTAGCACGAAAAGAGAGTTGCTTTAATTAAGTTAACTTTGCTGTGGTATTGTTGGATCGTGGAATGTTCGCGTCTGAATCCGAATTAGTATTGTACATACATACATACATATAGTCACGCTATTTTCCCGTAGGGGTAGGCAAAGACCACTTCCTTCCACTTCCGCTACGGTTCTTACACACATCCTTTGCTTCCTCTACTTTCATCAGTGCTCTCATACATGCTCGTCGGTTGTTGGTACTCTTGACCTGGCCTTTCTTCAAAACAATGTTGATCTGATCGAGATATGTTCGCCGAGGTCGACCTATACTGAATTGTCCATTTACACTCGCCTTATAAATTTGTTTCGTCAATCTTTCTTAATCCATCATTTCTACGTGTCCAAACCATCTAAGCATTTCTTCATCTATTTTTGTAACCACATATTCTTTTACACCACATCGTTCTCTTATCTCGCTATTTTTTACTTTATTCAACCGATTCACTCTGGCTATATTTCTCAGACTACTCATCTACACAGCATTAATCCTATTTTTATGCTTCTTCTGCCAAATCCAACATTTACCACCATACATAAGTGTAGGAACCAACACTTCTATATGCACAGCCAGACGTGCTTTTTGACACTTTCTGGCTGTTCATAAAGTTATACAGTGCCCCGTTCATTTGTTTTCCTGCCAACACCCTTCGCTCAATTTCACTGTCATACTTTCCATCTCTCGTAAACTTTGAACCCAGGTATACAAACTCATTTACTTGATCCACTCTTTCTCCCTTAATCAGAATTTTACAGTTTGTCATACTTTCTACCCTTTCAAAAACCATTATTTTTTTTTTGCTTACATTTATTTTCATCCCTTTGATTTTCAGGGCATCATGCATAACATTAACCATCGCTTGTAAAAGATGCCATCTCTCTTCAACAAATAAATAACATAATCACACCCCAAGACACAATTAGCGAGTCCAAACAATCAGTGCGAATACGATGGGAGAAACCTTGGGAAGATTTTGTTTCTATTTCCAAAATCCCTTACGAATCCATTCATCCTCTACTTCCTAAAAACATTCCTCACTTAAACACTTTCAAGTTATCAAGGCTTTACTCTTTTACCATAACTAGAATGAAATTAAACCATTGAGGTTATCCCTCACACTTAGCCAAAATTGGAATTAACATATCACCTATCTGCCCTTGCAACAACTCCTCAGAAGCAGACATCAACCACTTAATATTCTCGTGTAGCCTCCATAACACACATCGGTCGGAATTTTTAAATAAATTAATCCTACAAGGTGTCCAATTGCCAACAAATATTGTTATTCTGCTGAGTACCTTCAAAGAAGATATATACATATTAATTATGGAATTTCTGCTCAAAGAAAAAATCACAATTTAATTTCAATCTTATATCACGATAATACGAGGGCGGTTTGATAAGTCAGTGACTTTTTGAATAAAACAAGTTTTTTTCCGCAAATAAACAGTTTATTTTTCTACATAATTACCTTTTAGCTCGATACATTTAGTCCAGCATTTTTCTAATTTTTTATTCCCTCTAAATAATAGGTTTTTTCAAAGCTCTCAAAATACGCGTTTGTTTCGGTAATGACTTCTTCATTCGACTCAAATCTCTTACCGCCCAGCCATTTCTTTAGGTTTGGAAACAGAAAATAGTCGCAGGGGGCTAAATCTGGAGACTATGCTGGATGGGGTGCATTGTCTTGATGGAACAGCACTTTCTTCTTCGCCAAATGCGGCCGTTTTTGCTAACGTCGAATCTTTTCAAAACCTTTGAATAATATTCGCCGGTGATCGTTTTACCTTTCTTAAGGTAATCGATGTAAATAACACCGCGTACATCCCAAAAAACCGTAGCCATGACCTTGTTGGCTGACAGACTCTGTTTCGCCTTCTTTGGTCCACGTTCACCCCGAGCAACCCCCTGTTTCGATTGTTCCTTGGTCTCTGGCGTGTTTTGATAGATCCATGTTTCATCCACAGTAACAAAACGGCGCAAAAATTCGTCCGGATTACGGCTGAACATCGCTAAACACTCTTTTGAAGTGTTCACACGATTGCGCTTATGGTCGAGTGTGAGCAATCGCGGCACCCATCTCGCAGAGTTTTTTCATGTCCAAATATTCGTGTAAAATATGATGTACCCGTTCAGTTGAGATACACCTACAGCATGAGCCAACTCACGCACTTTCATTCTCCGATCATCCAATATCATTTCATGGATTTTATCGACGATTTTCGGCGTGATCACTTCTTTTGGGTGACCTGGACGTTCGGCGTCACTAGTGCTGGTACGACCACAACGGAACTCTGTAAACCACTTCTTAACCATTGAAATTGATTGTGCCGAGTCCCCGTAGTATTTATCAAGTTTTTCCTTAGTTTCAGTGATGGATTTTTTACGTAAAAAGTAATGCTTAATCAGCACACGAAGTTCACTTTTTTCCATTTTCGTAAAAATTCACGAGGTTGTCTGCTTTGAACGGCTATCAAACACCAACTGCACGACGTAGCTTACTCAAAATTAGAAAGTTGCCCACTGATAGATTATAGTTGACGGCAGCACTGTTGCATTTGGAGTAACTGCGCGGAAAATTCAAAAAGTCACTGACTTATCAAACTGCCTTCGTATATACTTAGATAATAATGATAAAAGAGTCTGTGGCAAAAAAACTACGGTTTAATGCCAACCCACCACAAAAAAAACCATCGCTTGCAACTCCTCTTCAGGTAACGCTAATATGACTTGATCATCGGCGTAAAGAAGAAGAAGAAGAAGAATCTTTCAAATATTTTAAACAATCGTCTATGTATAAGTTAAACTTAGTATTGTGGTACCTATAATATCGTTTATAGGAACAACTTATATGTAGGAAGAGCCTTTTTAACATTATTGGAAGTAGGGCGATATGAATTTATGTGACAACACTTGGTATACTTGCGTCTTATGTCTAATTGCGTTCTTACTAGTGACAAAAAAATGTATAGCTACTTTTCTGTCAATTGACCAAGGACATTCTTCAAATAAATTTATTGAGACACCCGATGTAAGCATTCTTGACCTTTGTGAAATGACTAGGTTTAAAAAAATAATTACCCATACCAGTCTAGGTACAAAAAACACTTAAGCCCTTCATTAATTCTGCAAAAAGAAAATAAGTATTCCAAATCAATTTTCCAAGGATACCAGACTCGAACATCGATTGATTAACGGCGTAGAAAGTGGGCGTTACAATCAACATGAAACACCAATGGACAAAAAGAGGCGTGGTTTTAGTCGTAAACAGTTCCCGCCTCCGCAACACTTATTCCACAATTATTGCATATAATTTTGCCGAAGGCCGATCCCACCGCGATCTCCCTTTGCTAAACAATAAACAATCGCCAAGCCTATACGGTTGGAATGAAATCGTTCGTTTTTATGAATACACAAAATACCTTTGAAGAACGAGCGATCTTGACTGAAGATAATTTTAACAATAAAGATATCTTTGACATTATTGCAGTCCGAGTGCATGTGACGATTTTTTTGTTTAGTTGTTACCGCCGTGGTTTCATTGGGTGTTATCGTGTTATCGTTTTTAGTGATCTGTCGATTGTGGCGTTTAATGTTTTAAATGGTGGTTGGTTCTTTGTTACTAACCGCTGCGTAAATACGTTGGAAAAAAGTTTGTATCAGTGGGACATAAATGTTTAAATAGAACTTTTTGTTTATGAGAATTAAGCGTGTCATAACGCAATCAAATATGAAAATGTAATTCAATAATTAATATACTTTATGGGAAAAAAACAATAAAGATACAAGACCATTGTTGATATCTACTTTCACATTTAAATGCTCAGATTTTAAAACGAATTTTTAAAAATAAATTTTCAAATATTAGATTATTAGTGTATTAGATCTCAATATTGTCACTACTGACAATTTATTTTAGTATTATTTTATTTTAAAAGAAAAACATCACGCAAAATTTTCCGGAAATTCGGTATTTTTATGAAAAATCAGATTTCTCAACTAATTTCACGCGGCTGTATCATGTTAAATTTTCCAAATATAGTTCCGCGTCAATAACAAATATTCGCACGTATTTTCAGAGAGATTATGTCGGCATTTCGTCGGTGGGCTTTTTGTTGGCTCAGTTACGTCTTTTTACAACCAAAGATTGTTAATTGTATAGTTATTGGTTATAGGTTTTTTTTTTCAGAGATGAAAAAAATCCTTTACGGAGAGGTTATGAGTCCGAAAGCTCAAGGTCTACTGTGAGACTCCACTGACTGTATCAGGACTACCCACTAAAAACTCCACCCCTATTTAGGTCCGTCCGGCTATTGCCTCCGTTGATATAGGTACCTACACAGATAAAAATGTACACTGTTGTGCCACGCAGTAGCACAGAATGTGTTTTACTGTTTACACAATCTGCAGGTCAGTTCACCATTATACAGTCCCATTTTCTTCAAGTGCTCCTTTACTGGTGCTTAACCGGTCAAGAGCCCCGTAGTTATTCTTAGCTGATTCCTGTTCATTGCTATCAGTTCTGCCGTCCTTTTATGACACGGTCCTTTGATGTATTCTTTCCCGTGTTTGTTTCCTGGTCTACTTTCCCAGTAATATTTGTATTTTTACCCAATCCAGTTTTGTACAGACACTCTTACTGTACGCTTCGGTACCCCTAGCATCTGCCCTTGGTTTGGGGGAGTTTCCGAACCTCTTCTTGCAAGTTCGTCTGCTCTTTCGTTACCTGCAATTCCCTGGTGTCCTGGAACCCATATCAGTTTTACGTGATTACGGTCTGCCAGTGTTCTCAGTTCTTGTTTGCAGTCCCATACCAGCTTGGACGTCACTTCCTTGCTATACAAGGCCTTAATTGCCGCTTGACTGTCTGACAGGATGTTGTTATGTTCATTTTCAACATTCGGAGGTGTGGATTCCCAACGAGTAGCTGATGCCAGTGTTTGGGTTCCTGGAGAACACTCCTGCGTCCGCCCCATTCTCAGTCTTGGATTCATCTGAAAATGTACACTGTAACTTACAGTGTACAAGTTACAGTTCCCTTATTTTTCGCAGATGTTCTTCATCGATAGTTTTGTTTTTCTTCAATCTGACTTCCAGTTCTTTCCACTTGACATATGCTCACTGCTTCTTTCATGACTTGCTAAGATAGCTGAAATATTTTTCCAGTCACTGACACCACCACCGCACATTGCTGAGCGTTTTGCGGTTGAATCGGTTGAAAAAAGAATACAACAAAAAGAGAAAATTGCGTTCTTTGTCGTGGAGTAGAGAAGCCAATCTCGATTAAGACACTCACCATTCACCAAACGCCTTTTATAATGGACTACTGAAAACTGAATCAGTTAACTAATAAAGATTAAAACTAAAATGATTAATTTGTAAAAAGGAACTCCGACGAAACAATGTAACATCACACTTATACGCACTCACACTCACATTATGTACAGAGCGAGAGCTGAGAGCAAACAAAACAATCGTCTGTCCACACCCGATGCAAGTACGTAAAAAATGAGAAATCTTGTACCTGACGATAAAGAATCTTGAATTTCCAAAGCAAGTGCCACCAATTTTCTTCTCCTTGATGAAAACACCTTTAATTGAATAAAGTCAAAATAGCACAACCACTTACATAGTAAGATGTATGAAAAGACACTGACTTCGACAGCTCCCGGAGTTTCTTCATTGTTTCGCGATGAGGAGAAAGGGAAAATTGTATTCAGATGTCATAACAATATACCTGCTCGTCAACCCTTTTGCGTCACCAACTTGTCGTTCTACCCAAAAATTCGTTTTTCCTATTCTGTAAATCTACTACTCAAATTAATAAATTATTGTCAAATTTACTTCTAAGTCCGCTCATAACTTTACTTTGCCTAGCGTACTTTGCGAAAACGGTTTTTCGCGGTTTTATCGATTTTTGACAAAGTCATGTCAGTTTAAGCTTTGCTAAAAATAATTATAACAAACCAAAATTATTGAATCAGACCTAGAATTACAGTCTAGTTCTAAGACAAATAAATTAACTATTCAAAATTCATAACAGATTTTTTTCCAATTATGCTTATCCTTCGCGCCCGCCTACTTGGCGCCCTAGGCGGTCGCCTAGTTCGCCTATATGGTAGAGCCGGCCCTGACTGTAAGCAAGACTAGTAGTCTTGACTGAAAGTTAAGGTAAACTCATATATCCGCAAAATTTAAAATGCACGTTATTCTTATATCTATCTGTACACTTTACTTGTAAGAATAAAAAACATACTTCACAATAGTATAGTAACATTAATTTTAAAATCTAGCAAAACTTTAACTAAGAATAAGCCAAATTGAAATAAATAAAGCATTGTCTTTCGGCAAAAATCTTTTAAGTTTCTGAAAAAATTATAAATATTCACAATAAGTATAAGGGTAACACAAGATTCACTTCAAACTTTTTTTTTTTTTTTTTTATGTTCTGGTTCCCACGAAAAGGGATATCCTGTAATGTTCAGAGAAAATCGTGGGAACCAAGGGAAAGAAGGTAGGAGTTGGTGTTCTTCTTAAATTTCTGAAGGTTGTATGCCTCGGGGAACACCTCCCTAGGCAATGAGTTCCAAAGCCTCGCAATTCGTTGGATGAATGAGTCTTTGGAAAGTGATGTTCTGCAGGTCTCCAAAGTGACCACGAAGGGGTGTGAAGACTGAACTTGACGGGTTAATCTCGAAGAGACTGCCAAAGGAGGAACGATTGTTGATATTTCAGAAGAGCATCGCCCATGAAAATATCTATAAAATAGAGACAAATCGCCAACTTTTCTATGGTGTTCCAGACAAGTGAGCGAGTTTGTAAGCGAGGCATCACCGACGAGACGAATTGCCCTTTTTTGGACAGAATCCAGTAGCTTCAGGATATGTTTAGGTGCTGCACTCCAAATATGGGAACAGTACTTCAGTACAGGTCGGATCTGTGCCTTATAGATCATAAGCAGCTGACTGGAGGTGAAATAGCTCTTGGCACGAAACAAAAAACCAAGTTTTTGGGATGCACTTTTGGCAATGGACCTCACGTGATTTTCTCAGGAAAGGTTATTGCTGATAGTAATACCAAGCATCGATATGGATGACTTCAGTGGTATGGTTACTCCTGACAAAGTTATGTTAGGCACAGTGAGATCGGCTTTTCTAGAGAAAAGACATGCTTGTGTTTTGTTTGCATTGAATTCTACCAAGTTATTGGATCCCCATTCGAGAATTGTTGCTAAGTCCATGTTTATATTGTTAACATTTCTTCCTCGTTCATTTCTGGTTTCACGGGCTGATATAGGGGCCCTGGAAGAGAAAGCGGTATGGAGGGTACTATCATCGGCAAAGCTGTGTACGGGACATGAAGTTGCTTTCAATAGGTCGTTGATGTGAAGTAAAAATAGTGTTGGTGCTAGAATGGATCCTTGCGGAACACCAGCATTTATGAGTAGAGTGTCAGATGAAACTCCATCGACCACTACATGGAGAGACCTGTTTGAGAGAAAACTAGCAAGCAGAGAACACAGCTGAGGGGGCAAGCCATAAGATGGAAGCTTGGCGAGGAGTCCCTGGTGCCAAACTCGATCGAACGCCTTGGAGATATCTAATGCCACAGCTAAAGTTTCTCCATACTTTTCAATAGATAGCTGCCATATATGTGAGACGTATGCGAACAGGTCACCAGTTGATCTCTGATGGCGGAAGCCATATTGCCTATCATTGATAATTCCTGAGTCTTCCAGATATTTCATGAGCTCGATGTTGATGGCTTTTTCCATGACCTTTGAAATAATAGATAGCAGTGCGATAGGTCTGTAGTTGCTAGGTAGGGTCTTTTTGCCTTTTTTAGGGACTGGCTGTACTCTTGCAATTTTCCAATTGGACGGAAATACTCCCAAATTGTAAGATTGGTTGAACAACTTGCAAAGAACAGGTGTTAGTTCGGGGGCACATTTCTTGAGAACAATCGACGGGATTCCGTCAGATCCACAGGCTTTGTTGGTGTTGAGACCCAGCAAAATCTTTCTGATAGTACGTTGGCGAAAGGTGATCTCGGGCATGTGACTGTCAATAGGTGTAATGTTCGAGGGTTGTTTTCCCGAAGAATCCAGAGTGGAATTTCCAGCAAATAGGTGCGCAAAGATATTGGCTTTTTCCTGGGCAGTCGTTGCTAGTGTTCCATCTTCATTGGTTAGGGGAGGAAAAGAGCTGGAAGTGAAGTTTCTTCCCACAGCTTTGGCGAAAGACCAAAATGAACGGGATCCGTTAGGACATTCAACAAGTTTTGATCTTATTTTGGCATTATGAGCATCTTTTGAACATTCTATTGTCTCTTTGCATATGCCTCTAGCCTCAACAACAAGAATGAATATGATTCAAATAACTTTAGAACCATTTGTTTTGAATGCTATCTCTACTTTAATGAAAGATATATCGAATTATATATATATATATATATATATTTTTTGAAAATTTCAAGTTATTCTCAGACAGTCAACACGGATACCTGAAAAACAGATCAACAGAAACCGCATTGTTTCATTTTAGTACCGAGGTACTGGAAGCTTTGGACGATGGCGATCTGTCCTGTGGAATTTTTGTTGACCTCTCTAAGGCATTTGACACCATTGACCATAAAATTTTACTTGATAAGTTATTTAAGTATGGTATCAGAGGTAACTCACACACAGCTGGCTAAAATCCTATTTGAGTCAAAGAAAACAAGTAGTAGAAATAACAACTGAACAAGGCACGGTTAGGTCAAGTGCCTTGGAGATGTCCATGAGGGCTCCGCCAGGGTCCAATACTGTTCCTAATTTTCATAAACGATCTAAGTAACATAGCTAATAACAACAACGACATAAAAATTTTAAATTATGCGGAAGACACGAATCTTATTTTGAGAGGTCCAAATCTAATGGATATCATTGATAAGGGTTCCTCCCTTATGAAAAGAACAGAACAATATTTTCGTGAAAATAAAATGACCATTAACAATGAGAAAACTGTCTGTATGTTATTGACGATCAATAACATTCACAAGCCAGACACCATACAAATCAATAAACAAAAAATAAAATGTAGTTCTTCGGTTCAATTCTTGGGAGTCCACCTTAATGACACCATGACATGGACAACTCAGGTGGAGGCGCTTTGTAACAAATTGTCGTCAATAACATATGCAATTCGAGTTCTGAAACCAAATCTAAATATAACAGTGCTCTACTCTCGGTCTATTATGCAAATTTTTACTCTATCATGAAATTTGGTATTGCAACATGGGAAAGTTCCTCAGAATTGAATACAATTTTCAAGTGTCAAAAAAAAGTTATACGAATAATATTTGGTTTAGCTAATGATGGGTCGTGTAGGGGAATCTTCAGAAAAAACAATATGCTGACAGCACTTGCAGTTTTTATTATGAAGTCAATTACATTTTTGATCAAACATAAAGAGTATTTTCATAATTATAGAATTACCCATGGTCGCAGTACTCGGTTCAAATATGACTATAAATATCCTATACATTCGAGGACTGTTTTTGAAAAAAGGCCGCTATATAAAGCAATTCAATTTTAGAATAATATTCCCAATGAAATTAAAAGCGTTGATGACTGTAGAAAGAAGCTTGCTGAGATCGCTGCGAACATATTTATGCAATATGGAGCCTTATTGTATCGATGATTTTTTCTCCTTAATTGATTTTCAAGCATTTAAGTATTAAATTTTTTATGTGTATTGTATTTTACGAGGGCGGTTTGATAAGTCAGTGACTTTTTGAATAAAACAAATTTTTTTCCGCAAATAAACAATTTATTTTTCTACATAATCACCTTTTAGCTCGATACATTTAGTCCAGCGTTTTTCTAATTTTTTTATTTCCTCCAAATTATAGGTTTTTTCAAAGCTCTCAAAATACGCGTTTGTTTCGGTAATGACTTCTTCATTCGACACAAATCTCTTACCGCCCAGCCATTTCTTTAGGTTTGGAAACAGAAAATAGTCGCAGGGGGCTAAATCTGGAGAATATGCTGGATGGGTAGCAGTTCGTATCCCAATTCGTGGATTTTGGCCATCGTGACTAGACAAGTGTGCACACGTGCATTGTCTTGATGGCAGCACTTTCTTCTTCTTAGCCAAATGCGGCCGTTTTTGCTTCAAATCAACGTCGAATCTGTTCAAAAGCTTTGAATAATATTCGCCGGTGATCGTTTTACCTTTCTTGAGGTAATCGATGTGAATGTCACCGCGTACATCCCAAAATACTGTGGCCTTGACCTTGTTGGCTGACAGACTCTGTTTCGCCTTCTTTGGTCCACGTTCACCCCAAGCAACCCACTGTTTCGATTGTTCCTTGGTCTCTGGCGTGTTTTGATGGATCTATGTTTCATCCACAGTAACAAAACGGCGCAAAAATTCTTCCGGATTACGGCTGAACATCGATAAACACTCTTTTGAAGTGGTCACACGATTGCGCTTATGGTCGAGTGTGAGCAATCGCGGCACCCATCTCGCAGAGAGTTTTTTCATGTCCAAATATTCGTGTAAAATATGATGTACCCGTTCAGTTGAGATACACCTACAGCATGAGCCAACTCACGCACTTTCATTCTCCGATCATCCAATATCATTTCATGGATTTTACCAGGAATTTTGTACTATTTAAAAATATGCTAATCAGCTTAATGTTCGTTTATCGAACTACTAAAAAAAAGCCTATATGCCAGGTCTGGCTTCTACTGCTAAACAATTTAATCCAATTGCCAGAGTTTGCCTGATAATTTTGATCAAGTAAAAAACTTCTGTTACAAGGGCTTGCTAATATGACATTTTCAACTTCTCAAATACCTTTATAGGTTAGGAGGGCCACTTCTGTATTATAAAGTCTTTTGTTGAAAAACCAGTACATTTTTCTAAATTGAATGGCCAGAGTGGTAAAGGCCATCTGCACCTACTTATTCGCATTTACTGTGATTCGCCAGGTGGCTAGCCATTCCGTGATGTTGTCCAGGCAATGTTGAGGCATATAACTCGCTTGTGACGTATTTTCGTGACCAGCAAGGGCTGTTGTAACGTCGGCAAAGGTGCCAATTTCTAATCAATTCGTCACAGGGAGGACCGAGGTCTTCTTCTTCTTCTTCTTCTACTCGTTAGAGATCTAGATGATCTATTGATTCCGGACTTGCCTCTGTAATATTTCCTGAGATGTGAACTGCCAGCTGTCTCTCCATCTCTTTAGTGGTCTTTCGGGTGGACGGGTTCCTGCTGGTTTTCCCTCTAGTACAATGCGTGGTAGTCTATCGTCGGTCATTCTCTTCACATGGTTATACCATTCTCTTTTCCTCTGCCTTCCCCATGTCAGTGTGTCACGTGCCTATTTTTTCTATAGTTTCGTATTCATGGTTGCATACAGTACACTATGCTATAACTCGAATATCATTCGTTGCATATCTTTCGATAGTTGTTTTGCAATTTCTGTGTGGATGGGACTGGATATCCACACGAACGAGGCACGGATTTGAGAAGATTGTGGGTTGACGTTTATTCCGCGCCATTTTTCTTGATTTCCGGGATAGGAGCGGCAGTCGTGTTTTGAGAGTCTTGGAGGCCAGGTGTCGGTGAACGTTGTTGGGGACGGTGTGTTATTAGCACGTGTGCAGAACCTCTATGGGATTTCTTTCTTATCTGGCTGTATTTGGGCCATCTTAATTGGATTTTGAAGAAAAACCATTTGATTTTTAACTTGAACATTTTGTCTTGCCATTGTTGTGGATATTGTTGGAGTTGGTGTCAAGTTAAAATAACCGTTATCGGGATCTATTTGAGGGAAGCCATCGTTAATCAGTGCCACCCCCATAGTCTAACCAGCCCCCGGAGTAGTTCAGGAGTAGCACCGGAGTAGGCCACAGGAGTATATGTGAATTCGCATACCCAAAGGTTATCAGTGATTTATTTTTAAATATATAACGCTGTGTCTCACATCGGCACCACGAGTAAGTTGCTTCAGTTTATAAATATAGTGCTTTGTGAATTCGTATATCCAAAGGTTATAAGTGATTTATTTTTAAATATATATATGCAGTGACTCATGCTGACACCACTATCATGTTCTGTTTAGTTTATTAGTATAGTACATTGTTGGAAACTATTTATTGCATTAGATAATATGCCAAAACTAAACTTGGATTAAAATAACCTTCTCAATAATTCTTTATGTCTTGATATTTTAAAGGACAACCATTGTAAAGTTATTTTTTAAATGAACTTGATTGTTTTGGCAGTGAAAATCTTATGTAAACGGTTAACTAGTGAATTTTCTTTGCCTTCATGTAAATGTTTAAATCAGTGTTATTAATGAGTTAACTAATATATATGTTTTACCTTTTGTTCTTTGCATGTAAATGTTTGAATTAGTGTTGTTAATGAGTTAATTTATATATGTCTTACTTTTTGTTGTAACTTGGTAAAGACTGTTACTCTTACTTCTGTTCTGTTATTGTATAAAGCTGTAAATTTTACATTTTTGGTTTGTTCTAGCAAGAAATTTTACCATAGCTGTTAACTGTGACTATATTTGTTATGATGTTGCTATTGAACTGTGTACCTTAATTATCTATTGTGTGAGTAAAGTATCCAACATATATTTGCTATAATTTTATTTATTTGGTTCACCATAATCATAGTTGTTTATCTTGTAGCCCTGCTACTGCCTATAAGATCTAGGGGTTTCCGGCTTATACCGTCAAGCCGGTGGCGCAGCTCACTTTTATATTTTTTTCTTCTACCCTCTACGGCTGAGCTCGGGCATAATTTGCCAGTAGAGAAACCGCTAGCAGAGTACTCGTTAGAGAACGAAAAAGACATGGCAAGTGTTTCTTACGTGATCTCTTTTTGTTTTTCCAGCTATTGTTCTCAGTACTGACATTTCGGCGACTCGTAGCATCCTTTTGGTCTTGTTGGTATCCTCTCTCGCTTCTATACCATATGTCATTATTGGCCTGACGCATGTCTTATATATTTTGATTTTACTCTCCTTTTGCATAAAAGGATTAGCCCATACAGTTTTCCTTAGACATCCTGATATTATGGCTGATTTGTTAATTAGGTCAGAGGTAAACAGCAGAAACCAGGACGCACCTTTTACGCTTCTCTGGGATACGACTTTGGAAAAATGAAATAATTTGCCAGAAGTAGGGTTTTTCTTTTTATTCTCTTTGCTTATAACATTTAACAGCGAGACAAAAATATTCAATTAAAAACTATAAATAGTTTGTGAATTATTGAAAGCGCCACCATGTACCCCCCTACGAATTGCCCGCACCACACGCAACGCGTTGCAACAAGGCCATAACTTGTCCAGTTGATCAGAGTTATAGCGAACATTAGCGCAAAATATTATGGATATCTTATTGCGTACTTTTAGCTTGTCGCGAACGCGAAAACACATTTCAGAAGTGTCCGTTTGCTGAATTTTAATAGCTTGCAATTCAACTCCATCATTCTTTTAATCGTTGACTTTTAAATGCAAGTAAGTACGCTTATAATTTGGGAAGTGATGATGCACACAACAAAACTTTTAATTCTCATTTGTCATGTGCAAGTTATTTTTGTAACGGCGCGGCGTCGAGTAATTCGTAATCTGGTGCTTTCAAATAACAAAAAGGATCAGATTTAGATCTGAAAAAAAAACTGTTCGATAAAGTCCATAGAAATAAACTTTGAAAAATACTAGCAGATAGAGTAATTAAACGAAAATGCTACGAATAATACAAAACCATTATCAGAAAAAATGGATTAACGAAAAACTTTACTAATGGGTAATATAGTACTTAAGCAAGAAGGATAAACGGAGCTTACACGGACTGGTTTAACATCGAAAAAGGTGTTAGACAGGGATATGTGGCTTCGCCATGGCTGTTTAACTTATAAATAGACGATTGTTTAAAAGATTTGAAAGAGAGTGCTTGTGGATAGAAAATGAATGATTTGATCGTCAAATGCCTTCTTTACGCCGATGTTTTTTTTTCTTCTTCTTTAATTAGATCTGTCGATTTGTTATTTGGGTCGTCTTAGGATCTCTTGGGATGTCGATTGCCAGTTGTCCTTCCATCTCTTAGGTGGTCTTCCTGGGGGTCTATCTCCCGCTGGTCTGTTCTGGAATGCTATCCGCGTTAGTCGGTCGTTTCCTTTGTCGCCCCCATCTCGTCACGCCGATGATCAAGTCATATTATCGTCATCTGAAGAGGAGTTGCAGGCGATGGTTAGTGTTATGCATGATGCCACGAAAATCAAAGGAATGAAAATAAATGCAAGCAAAACGAAAGTAATGGTTTTTGAAAGAGAAGAAAGCATAACAAACTGTGTGGTTCTTATTAAGGGAGAAATAGTGGAACAAGTAAATGAGTTTGTATACTTGGGTTCAAAGTTTACGAGAGATGGAAAGTATGACAGTGACATTGCGCGAAGGGTGTTGGCCAGAAAACAAATGAATGGGGCACTGCATAGCTTTATGAACAGCCAGAAAGTGTCAAAAAAGGCATAGAGGTGTGTTGGTTCCTACACTTATGTATGGTAGTAAAGAGATTTTTTATCACAAATTGACCGAGAAATTCAAATATGATTTTTAATTTGAAATTTCTCAGTTGCGAACCATTTTTTTTTTTTTAATTTTGGAACATTACCCGTATGCGCGCCAATGATAAACAAAAAATTATTTATTGCCCATTAAAAAATGCGCAATAACTACCTTTTCCAAATTTCATTTGCATATCTGGACCGGTTTCAGAGCAATAACTAAATCGTCAGTTTCTAAGAAAAACTTTAACACCCCACCCCGTATCTCCGAAACGAATTATGTGCGGACATACGTTTATATAGCAAACTATCATTATTTTTTCATGCAGATTCACCCCCTGAAGTTTGTCGCACTTTTTTACTAACACCCTGTATAGTGGTCTGTAGGATGTCATTTAATCAGGGGGTTTGCGAGGTTTAGGGATAAGAATGGCTAGTGCAAATTTCCATTGCCTTAGAAAGTAACTCAGACGAAGTAAACAATTGTAAAATGCAGTAATTTTATACTTTTTTTTTAATAACTTACCAGTGATTAAATCATGTCTAGGTGACTTTTTTTTATTAATGCCAATAATATAACATATTTTACCTTTAAATGAAAGTTGCTACAAAAATTATCTACTAGAACTTAAGTTAATAATTTCCGATTTATTTAGTAAATATAAAATATATATAATAAAAGATGTGAAACGATTTTTAACAGTTTTGATATTAGATACCTCATCAAGCCGTTGTCTCATAACTTCGAATTTCATAAAATAATTGTAGCATTATTGCAGTGACGTCAAACCAACCAATGTTGCGTTTGGCAAGGACTGTAACACGATAAGTGCAGGTTTCCTTTCATGTTTTTTTCGACCGCCGCCGTATTATCATTTGATGTACCAAATCAACCTTATTAGACTTTTGTTGTTTCTCTCACGCCTGTTATGTAAAGGTTACGACAATTTGCCGTAACTAATGGACCTTCAAAATAGGATCAAGGTTTGCTGTTTTGCACTTAAACGTGTTTAACGTATGTGAATGTGTTTAAGCAAGTAAAAATACAGTATAATTATTAATATTAGATTCTTAGAAAAAAAATATTTCAAGTATTTCAAAACATATCATTTTTCGTGAAATTTAATTTTTTCATTTTCCGTTTGGTGGTAGAGATAAATAAATTACTAATAAAAGAGATACATCGAACGTACCAACGAGTGCCGATTAAAACCGAATTGGTTTCCAGTGGCGTATCGTAAATATTTTGTAACGGTTACCGAATATTTATTTATCAAAAAATGTATTGGAATTGAAAATACACCATTTGTAACTTATGCTAGCGAAACAAGGACCATGACCGTATAAGACACGTTATTACTCAATCATTTTAAAAGAAAGATCCTTGGGAAAATATTTGGAGCAGTCTGAAGTCAACGGTATAGGATGCGCACAAACAACGAGGTATATGAAATATATAATAGCCCAAGTAAAGTACAAGAAATCAAGTCAAAACAGATTTAGATGGCTGGGACATGTCGGAAAATGTAAGGCTTATTAAAATGGTCTGTGAAGAAACCCCTAACAACAAAAGACCACTTGGGCGCCCAAAACTGCGATGGCGGGATAATATCCGCAAGGACCTTTAAACCCTGGGGGTGCTCAACTGGCAAGAAGCTACTCAGGATCGGAGAGAATGGAGGAGAATTGTTGAGGCGGCCAAGACCCACCCCGGGTTGTAGAGCCTTGGATGGATGGATTTATTTGCTACGTGTTAAAGAAAAACCTTCGGATATAAGATGTGAGTTCCAAAATCTAAAGGTTTTCTTTACAAATAACCGAGCAATAAACTGCAATGTCTAAGTATAACGACACACTGTTAAAACTTATAAACTCATAATCCAGCTTGGCTTCAAAGAGAGGTTTTTTGTCAGACTTTGCGATCAGGTGAATAACCCTTCACTATAGATGGATCAGTCCCACATTAAATATAATATAAAATATTCTTTAATTTTACTAACATGCAGATAACATTTTTACTTATGCGAGGGCTTCTCTAGTTCTTGGGCACTGTATTATTGCTACACCGGCTATATTAGTAAATATGCCCCTGCATTCACTCAGGCATTTTCCTTTTTCAAATAATTATTCCTCAGCTATAAGAATTTTAAATAACAACAAACAATATTTCGTATAAAAACAACAAGTTAAAAAGAAACAAAACTTGAATAATAATTGCTACGACAACTAAATTAATATTGACATAAACGATTTAAACTTTCACTTAATTTATCAACGACTATCAATCTGAAATATTATTGGGTTGGTAATCATGACAACCACTTAATAACAATTTATTAATAACCTGTAATTTAATCTTTGACTTTTTCCTTCCTATGATTAACTGTAAAGTTATTAATGAAAATTGATGTTTATATCGTCATTGGTGTTTGCGGTGTTTTGATTATCTATTAATATAATAACTAAATAATATTTATAAGTTTATCACTAAAAATTGTAATTTTTAAAATTTTCTTGAACGTTGGGAAAAATAATATCCAATTATAAAATGTAAAAGTTATTGAGTCACAACAGAAAAATATTTTTACAGGTAATCATTTTACTGAAAGACTTAAGAAGGGTAAACATTTAATGTTTATTGTAAAACTAGGCTATAATATGAAGATACGAGTACACTTTGTCACTACAATTGGCAATTCAATTTCTGGTCGTAGTCGCAGAAAGAATACAGTTAGAATTTAGTATTCTTCTTCTTCTTTTTAGTCTTATCTTCATGTCTGAAGAGTTGTGACACCAAGGTTATGTTCACTGATTGCTTAGTTGTTTCCATTGCTTGCGATCTTCTGCCGCTCTATAGTTGGTTTGCAGGAGTTGTCCCGTTATGTTCTTGATTTAGTCCAACCACCTCGACGGGGACCTGCCTCGCGGTCTTTTTCCCTCAATTTTACCCTGTACGATCAACTTTCCAAGTTGTCTTGTCCTCTTCTGGTTACGTGTCCAAAGTATGTAAGAATGCGTCTTCGACATAATGTGGACAATCGGTCTCGAATTCCCATTTTATTTATTATCGATGAATTAGTTCTCAGTGCCGTCCAAGGTATCCGGAGCATTCTCCACCAGCACCACATCTCAAATGCATCTATGCGTTTTCTGTCGGAGGACTTGATTGTCCATGACTCAGAGCCGTATGCGAATATCTTCTTTTTCTTAGGGTGCCGTCTTCTTTAGAAGGTTGGCTACCATCATGACTATTTTAACTCTATCCATTAATTTTCTCGTCAGTAATTTTATTCCTATGTTAAGAATTACTTTTTACTTTTTAGTTTGACTAACTCCAAAAGCGTGTTTTTTAGTTTTTTAAACCATAATTTATTATGTTAGATCATACGTGAATATATTTTTATTATTGCAATTAAATTTTGAAAAATGGAAACTGCAGCAAATGTGTATGATACAGATTTAGAAAAGTAATTTGATAAAATTGTATAACTTGATACAAGTATATACTGTTTACATTCGTTTATTGTACTCGTGATTTGAGTGTTTACTATTTATTTTACTATTTAAATTATAGGGAGACAATAGTAAAATCATGTGTTCAGAGTCCAAAAGAGTATGGAAAGTTCAAACGTCAGAGTGCAAATAAAATAACGAGAACCAATGCTCAACGCCATCAACAATTCCAGCAGAATCAAACAAAAAATACAAAAAAGTTTGAATCTTGTCAGGTATTATATATTCTTTGTACGAGAATCAACAATTATATTTCTTTTTCTTTTTTTTTACAAAATACCTTGATCAAAATTTATAAATAGCGTAACAACTTCGTTCCCATCTGGTGTCCAATGACACCACACGGCTATATCTTGCAGAACAGTATAATTTGAGAAGATTTAACAAACAAAAAAAACAAAATAACAATTCACCTATTTTTCAACAATTATTTTACACTTTTCTAAGATTTTAATTCATCACGCAACAAAACCACCAAATCATCACGTTGCACAACGCAGTAGCAATTGTACAAAAATGATAATGTCAGTCGAACACAAAAGAGGTTGTTCTTCGTCGGGATATGCGCCTTTTGTGAAATGTTAATGAAAAAGCAAAAAAAAAATTGAAGGTATCATTACGCTCGATCAGAATTTAAATGAATGATTTCGGGCATGATTAAAAGTTTCCACTTCCATTTAATAAGCAGTTTTACTGTTAATCAAATAGAAATTGCTTTGGATTTGTGTCAAAGTGATTGTTATCTGTATTAATGCTTGCGTTGCAACATTGCCAATTTAAAAGTTGCGAATATTTATCGAAATCAAGATTATACTTTCCAATGATACACTTTTGGATGATTAATAACAGGTGCACGAATACCTTTTTTGTTTATAAATTATTTAATTATTCATTGAACATCAGCAATTAAACATTAATATCGAACGGGTAAATTTATACAGCAACCATTGATTGTCAAGTAGATATATTCCACTTACAGTTCTAATTTTTTGTATTATATTAAAAATAATGATAAATTGTAACGGTACAAATTCCCCTTTTCGTTAATTTTGGTTATTATACATACATATATTCCCATCATTCCATGGCGGAACATAGGGCCTCAACAAAGTTTCTCCATTGGACTCTATTTCTGGCAAGCATTTTGACTTCTTGCCATGATTTATTCATTTTTCGTATTTCACTTAATATCGATCTTCCCCAGGTTGTCTTTGGGCGGCCCCTAGCGCGGATACCTTGGGGATTCCACTCCAGGGCCATTCGGGCTATATTATTTTCAAGTTTTATAAGGGTGTGACCCAGCCATCCCCATTTGCGCTTCCGTATCTCTGTGTCCGTCGGATTCTGGTTTGTTCTTCTCCAGAGCTCTTCATTTGAAATTCGGGCCGGCCAGAAAATACGTAATATCCTGCGTAGACATTTGTTCACAAAAAACTTGCAGAGCCCTGGATGAGCTTTTAGTGGTTTTCCATGTTTCGCATCCGTACAGAAGAACAGATTTTACGTTTGTGTTGAAGATACGTAGTTTTGTGTTGGTGGTGTATGCTCTCGAACTCCAGACCCTGCTAAGCATTCCAAAAGCTCTCCTTGCTTTTTGTATTCTGGTTTTAATGTCTGTATCTGTGCCACCCTCCTTGTCAATTACACTTCCAAGATAAACAAAGTGTTCGACTAGTTCGATTGGTTGGTTCTCAATATGTAATAGATTAACATTGTCAGTGTTAATTCTTAACTGTTTAGTTTTATTGATATTAATCTTAAGACCAACTTTCTTGGCTTCTTCACTGAGTCTGACGAGCTTCTGCATCATATCTTCAAAGGAGTGAGCCAGAAAACAGATATCGTCGGCGTAGTCTAGGTCTTTTAGCCGGCATTGAAACCCCATCTTATTCCTCTGTCCATGTCATTAGCTTTGCGGAGAACGGAATCCAGCACGATATTAAAGAGCATTGGAGAGAGGACACAACCCTGCTTCACTCTGCTTGAGATTGTTATAGGTTCGCTTGGTATTCCTTTGTGAAGAACTTGACATGCAGAGTTTGAATTTTGGTTATTATGGGTTACCTTATTTGATGATATACAAACAAGCATCCAACCAATCAATCGGCTGAGACACAGGCATGGTTGGGATATTAGAACAAACAAATAAACTTTTTGGACACTAAAATTTATAACCCCTATACCGAAGGCCCTTTTAAATTTTTCGTTCCCCTAAAAACAGGGGAGGAAGTAAAAAAAGAAAATCTCTGTATTTTTAAAAAATTGGATCATGCACAAATCTTATGGGTAGAAGTCTTTTTGCGAAAATCGCTGAATTTTTAATATGTTGTAGCTGTAACCATCCTGTATGTAAGTCTTTATTAGTCCAACTCGATTGTATGACCAGATTCGACGCTGGAGAGCGCCAAATCATTAATATTGTGTTTTTTGTATGAATTCAGCTGAATAAATAAATATTGATATCTCATTCGTATTCATATTGAACTAGGGTATGACTAGGCAGTGCTAAAATTCATGATAAATATGTTTTCATAACTCAGAAAATAATATAGATACTAAATTCTTCAGTGAATAAATTGGTCTACGAGTCAATAAATTAATTTTTTACCACACCGGCGTGGAACGAATTTTCTCCCTCTTTTCAGGAAAGAAAATGCCTTATTTTTACTGTGGTAAAAATAATTTCATTATATGTGCGCATGTGTCTACTTTTTTCCCTGTCAGATAAAAATAATTATAACTGTAGCCTAGCAACGCATAATAATAAATAAAGTAAAGTTTAACCTTCACTCAAATTAATAAATTTTAATAATTGTTGGTTAGCAGATTTAATTAATTTTTAATGCATATAAAACAGAAGAAGAGTATGGAACATATATTAAATTTAACCCATAACTTAATCAAGTAACATTTATTTACATACTTATTTAATTTAAACTTTCCATTACAGATGTGGTAAAAATAGGTATGCGCACCACGGGAAGAAAGTATATCATCTCAATCCGCGTGTCTGTCACCCGAGCGAAGTTGGGATGTTGCGGGTTGAAATGACATACTTTCTTGCAAAATATACTATAGTTCATTGTTGACGAATTAATCGTATTTTCATGCTTCTTCTGCCAAACCCAACATTCACTCCATACATAAGTGTAGAAATCAACACACCTCTATGCACAGCCAGACGTGCCTTTTTTGACACTTTCTGGCTGCTCATAAAGCTATTCAGTGCCCCATTTATTTGTTTTCCTGCCAACACCCTTTGCTCAATGTCACTGTCATAGTTTCCATCTCTTGTAAACTTTGAACCCAAGTACCCAAATTCATTTACTTGTTGCACTCTTTCTCCCTTATAATCAGAACTTCACAGTTTGTCATGTTTTCTTCCCTTTCAAAAACCATTACTTTCGTTTTGCTTACATTTATTTTCATCCCTTTGATTTTTAGAGCATCATGCATAACATTAACCATCGCCTGCAACTCCTCTTCAGATGACGCTAATATGACTCGATCATCGGCGTAAAGAAGGCATTTGACGATCAAATCATTCCTTTTTTTTATATCCTTTATTACTGAAATTTGTTTTATACAAAAACAATAAACAATATAATTGTAGAAGAATGCAATTGACATAGTTGGTATTACACCCAGTGGTGTATACCTTGGGAACTAAAGGTTTATAAAGGTCTATAAGCACTGCTTGAAATAGACTATAGATTTATATAATTATGCACAAACGTTGAGGTCCAGTGGGTCTCGTCTTTTCAGTCTTCTGGTTTGTAGTGGAATTAGAAGGTCGTTTACTAGTGTATTGGGATGGTCTTGTAGTCTAATCTGATATTTAGTATGCAGTGAATTGATGTCATCTTTAATCGTTGTAACTTGTAGGTCTCTGTGTATTATGTTGTTAGGGACGTACCAAGGAGCATTGCAGATTCGTCTTAGTACTTTTGACTGGAATCGCTGTATTATTTGAATGTTTGAGTCACTTGAAGTTCCTCAGATTTGAGCTCCGTATGTCCAGACAGGCTTTAATACACACTTATAGATTAGCAGTTTGTTTTTTATGCTGAGATGTGAGTTGAGGTTCATAAACCAGTACATCTTTCTGTATACTATATTAAGTTGTAGTCTTTTTGTCCATGTATGTTTTCTCCATGTTATTCGATTGTCAAGGTAAATTCCAAGTATTTGACGTTATCATGTACTTTTAACTCAGAGTTGTTCATACTTACAGTTGGTACAATTACTTTTCGTAGTGTGAACGTTATGTGTGTTGACTAGGAGCTGTTGACTTTGATTCGCCATTGCTTGAACCATGCTTGAAGTCTATGTAGGTGGTGTTGCAGTAGCCGAGAAGGGGTATGATGTATAGTGGTGTGTGCTTTCCCTAATCTAACCTGAAAGAATCTCCCGGTCAAGTATGATTGAAGGAGTATGCTGATTGGATGTGGCATTTGTTTCTTAAGTTTTGCTGTTAGCCCTTTGTGCCACACCTTATCAAAGGCTTGGGAGACATCGAGAAATGCCACTGTACAATACTTTTTGGCTTCTAGTGCTTCTCTTGCAGTTCTGACTATTCTGTGAACTTGTTCAATTGTGCCGTGATGTTGTCGAAAGCCGAATTGGTAATTGGGTATTAAATTATTTTCCATTATAATGATGTCTATTCTCTTTAGTAGAAGCTTCTCAAATACCTTAAAAGTTAATGGTAGGAGGCTTATTGGACGTTAAGATGAGGGTTGTGTAGGATCTTTGTTGGGTTTTGGGAATAACACTATTTTATATTTAAAATAAATATTTTAAATATTCTTTAAAATAGTCGTTTTTTTGTGGGAACTAATCTTGCGAAATAAAGAAAGTGATGCAAAAAAAAAGTAATAAATATTCACAAGTTTCAGACGCAAAAAGCATCACATAAGTAGGTGATAAAACAAATTTCGCGACATTATAATAATTTAATTTCTTCTTCTTTGGTTTATGCCAGGCATCGCATAAGCAAACGAAACGCAACACCGGTAATATCTTAATAATAACATACGAAGTTGATTTAGTTAATTTACGATAATGCGCAAGTGCCACAATAATTCTTCGGCGATTCTCCGTATTGTGCTTGATGGCAAGTTTATTAATTAATCCTGTTTGAGCGCTTCAGCAGGATCGGATTCAAACAGCAAAAGCCATCTTTTCAAATCATTTACCTTATAATACGTCGAGTTTGATTAAATATACCATCTGAGGAGCAGACTTGCAAATTGCATTTTGTCCATTGTTACAAATTTTCAGGAAAAGCACAAAACTATTACAGAAAAAATTATCGCGAGAAAAAAAGTGCTTGGTATAATATTAAGTAATCAGGTCATCTTTTCAAATCATTAACCTTATAACACGTTGTTTTGATTAAATATACCATACGAGGAGCAGACTTGCAAATTGCATTTCGTCCATTGTTACAGTTTTTCAGGAAAAGCACAAAACTATTACAGAAAAACTAATCGCGAGAAAAAAAAGTGCTTGGTATAATATTGAGTAATCAGGTGTAAGTATCTCAATCACGAGTTTTGACACAAGAAATTGAAAAAACAATTCAAAAAAACCATTGGAGCACTACGTTTGTCATTAGTGGACAAAATGCGATTTGAATGACAAATAAACACAAACAATCTTCATTATCACTATTTTCCGCAACCTTTTCGAATACTTCTGTAAACCATTTTTTTAACTCTGGGTCTGTGTCATACCATTGGTCTCCTGATACGTAATAAGTAATTTTCTAGTTTTTTTTTGTTTTATTTCTTGTCCTAGCGATACTTTAGGAAGTTCAATTTGATCCAGACGCTCACGAGGTTTTAGCAGAGTTTGGAATTTTTTTGTAGGATCATCGGATCTATATAAAACTTCATATTTCACCACAACTCCAGATGTCTTCCCCCGTTTAATAATAATTATTCTTTTACTCAAGCTTATTCCTACGACTTTCTTTAAACAACCTGAAGCGTTTTTAATATTCACTAATGACCAGTCAGTTATAATCTTTCTGATTTCTCCCATAGTAAAGTTTCCAATATTTTTGAGGAGTTTTTATGACCGCCTGGCGTCTCAAAATCTTTTCCACCTTCCCGAAAATTCTATCTGCAGGTAGATATGAATGTCCTCGCACCGAAAATGTTAGCTCTATTTTCTTGATCGTTTCTGGAGCAAACTTCTGTAGCCAAATTATGAGCATGTGGATGATAAAACTATTTTTATTTTGCCCCCTGCATCCATCAGAAAAGAGGCGAAGAGTGTCAATATTCTGGGGAAAATTGGTAATTTTTAACACTTTTTAAGTTTCAAATCTTATTTGTTTTTTTTTCACGCAATCATGTACTCCTTTTTTTTGCTACATCTGTACATGTTATCACCAACAATATGTTTACCTTCTAGATATTCCATTTTGAACAAAAGACAACTTCTATTCTTAATAAATACACCCACAACATTCTAAGGCAACACCACATTATCAGGTTTTCTAGTAAAATAAACGAAAACAACCTCAAAATGTATTTTGTTCCTGTTTTTGGACAAAATGCACTTTAAAAGTACAGACAACTTGGACCAAATTAAGTTTGTTTGTTTAAGTATTTTTTCCCATTTAATATCACGATGACCTAATACTTATTGACTGTCCATCATCATCACAGTCATAACATCTTGTCAGATGTGTTGTGAACTCATTTTATCGTCAGTTATTGCTGGTATTGGCCGAGGCATTACTAATATATGGTTTGTCGATTGCTCTCCTAACGGTGTTTCGCCATCTCATCCGATTAGAAGTTAGTTCGGAAGCCCCGCTGACATTTAGATCAAGACACATCTTTGTTTGATCCACCCAGCGTGTAGAAGATCGACAACGTCGTCGACCAGTGGGGGGATGGCCCTGCACAACTAGTTTCTCCATTTTGTCATTCCTGTGAATGTGTCCAAAAATCCGTAGAAAATGGCGAGAAATTGTAAAGCAAGTAACGAAATAATACGAAGCTTGATCACGACTCTTTTGTCAAGAGAAATGCGAAGAAATAGAAAGCTCAAACCTTCAATAGACTTTTGTATTATCTATCTACTTGTATTGATAAAATATGATAATAATTGTCAGCGCCTGAGTGCTTTAATCGAGCATTTACTGACATCTACTGGATTTGGCTTTTACAGCCAAGATCTATTTCCTAGAATTCTATGGATAGTATCGGAAATATCATTAATTCCGCCAGCATTCTTTTTCATAGCGCTAGCGTCGTCCGCATACCAGGAAGTAACATTCTTTCATTAGCCTTATATTTGCCGTTCGAGACTGAAACGTCTTTTATTTCAAGCAGTGTTCTTTCAACGTGTTGTTATTACTAAACGTTTACAAACTCCCACTGTTTTCGCAAAATGGTGAACTTTTAAAAAGTAAATATTTCAGTCAAAATGTTTTAAGTTGTATAAATTCAAACTTGATTTAAATTTAATCGATTGAAAAGATTTGGAGTGAGAAGTGCTGCAGTATTTACTTTACGATTAATCCATTTTAGTTACAACTTGATTATCTTTTCATGCACTATTCTATTAACAGCAAATATCGAATCATTCACAATACAGTCCACTTTTACAGAGGTTCATTGAATTTGAAAAAACTTTTTTCGGATTAGTTAACGACATAATTCAGCCCCAGCGCTTATAATAATTTTATTAATAAGCTGAATTTTTCACAGTAAAAACTTCTATGAATGACAACCTAAGGATATGAAGTTTTTTAAATAAGATTAACTAGCCAACATCTTTTAAGTCTCTTGTTTGTGTTGTCTAGAAGAGGTCGAAGCAGTGTATTCTTGTATAATGTGGTGTTTGGCGCTTTCGTTTTTGAATGGAGTGTACAATAAAAATTGTATTAGGAAATTTTAAATTAGGATTAACCTATGAAGTGTGTTTCACTGATCAATAACACGTCTGGATACTTTTGCAGGAAAATTTTTGAAGTTACGCTTCTTGGGCTTCGTGGACGGGACTCGCCGCAGAAAATCAAAGACGTAAACATACGTAAATGTTAAATTCCCTGAGGCCCTTGGCTGGATTTTATTGGTTATTTTATATTTGAAATGTATTTTTATTGTTTGTATTATATTTGACATTTGTATTTTTTTCTATTGGTTATATCATGTTTAATATATGTCATTTTAAAGTCGTGTTATTATGTAGAATAAAGCCTAAATTATTTCTAGGGTAAAATATTAAAAGTATGTGACAATTATTATTCGAAAGACTTTAAAATTGATCACAGCTGATCAGCTGTTTTAAACATATTTGATTTATAGTTGTACTTATTGTTGTAATTAAATATAAATATATGTAACTGTATACCTACTTTTAAGCCTCATCGTACTGTCTCCATAAATTTAAATAAATGTGATTTTCGTTAAGATTAAACAAAGGATAGACAATCTAATAAAAAAAATTGATAAAAAAAGATACTCCACGAAAAATTAAATATATAGGGACTTGATTATTTAATTTTAACATTATTACATTAATAACCAGTATTTTATTTCCTTTTAAAAACAAGAATGAATTCTGGTAAATACTCATTTGGATCAAAGATAATTTCGTTGTTAAAGAAAGCCTTCACTGTGCAATTTACTGTCAACCTCATACTATGAAAGAGGTCATCAGTAAGGACCTGGAAGTGCCGTAAGACGAATTGATCCCCGTCGGCATCGGGAGAAGCCCCGGGAGGCATCGCAACAGCCTCTTGCACACCTCTTGCGGCTCCCAAATTCTCCGCGCCACAGACTAATAAACAATTGAACGAAAACCCATAAATATCATAATAAATTTCGACTGAAATTCGTTTCAATGGCGATTCTCGCGGTTCTCTTGCTACGTAAATATGCATGAGATCAGGATGAAGTATCTGGGCCTTAAAAGGTGGCTCTTATGGGACGTTATTTTGAGAAAATTATTTTTTTCAAAAGAAGCAGTACAAATCTTTTTAAAATGATAAGAAATTTTGTTGTTAGGATATTTTTAACGCATACCTCTGTCAACCTAATACAAAAAATAATACACATGTCTACACAGCGATTAACACAGAACTCATCAAATATCTGGAGAAATTTGAGATAATCCATGACAAACAATATGGATTTCGACAACTTCGGTCTACTGAAGATTTGCTGGCTTATGTCACTCAGCTCTGGACAAACACTATTGAGAAGTTTGGTGAATCCCGTGCAATAGCCTAGGATATATCTAAAGCCTTTGACCGCGTTTGGCACCAGGCATTGTTAAGTAAATTATCTGCCTACGGTCTCCCAAGCAAACTGCGCTAATGGCTCTTGAGCTTCATGCAAGATCGCTCCTTACATGTGGCAGTTGATGGTATTTCTTCTGATGCGTTTAAAACCAATGTCGGGGTCCCCCAGGGGTTCCATCCTGTCCCCCACCTTATTTCTTTTACACATCAACGACCTCTTGAAAACCACCACGAACCCCATTTACAGTTTCGCAGACGATAGCACACTTGTCTCAACTTTCACATCCTATCGATCACTTTCGGTAAATGATACAAATAGACTCAGACAGGAAAAGGTTGATTCCATCAATAGAGATCTTAAAGCAATCGTCGAGTGGGGAACCAACAATCTTGTTCAGTTCAACGTCAAGAAAACACAAAGCGCTACGTTTTCCAAGAATGTGAATTACTCAAATCATTCCATCATAATATCCGGAAATACCCTTGAATTAAGTCCCTCCATCTCGATTTTGGGAGTCACGGTGTCCAATAATATGTCTTGGCATGACCATGTTAATATCGCAAAGTCAGCACGTCAGAGGCTAGGTTTTCTGTGGAAAGCTAGAAAGTTTTTTACTCCTGATCAACTATTTACGATGTACCCTCTGACCTCTACTGGTGTATTTCTCGCACATTTGGGGTTCAGCACCAAGGCATTCTCTTCGTCTTCTAGATTCCATTCAGAAAAAAGCCATTCGGTTGATAAACATCTCAACTCCCACAGATACCCTTCACCCTCTAGAACATAGAAGAAGAGTTGCAGACCAGACATTACTCTACAGATATTTCCATGGCAGATGCTCCAGAGAAATAAAAACTCTTTTACCACCATTGGCTACATTCGGCCGAAGAACTCGGCACGCTGATCAGTCTCACCCACTTACTCTCAAGATTGACACTACAAGGACCAATCTCCAGCAAGAATCCTTCTTTTACAGGGCTGCTACGAAATGGAACAAGCTTCCAAAATCAGTTTTTCCAGATAACTATGACCTGCAACTTTTTAAAAAGCGTGTCCACAATCATTTCCTTTCTAAAATCCCTTTCCCTTCTGATAGTCGCAGTGCGGGCCGTCCGCGGCCCACACAATAGGTATACCCTTTTTGCGACTATTTTCATTAAAAAAATCAGTGTAATATTAGACGCCGAGAATAATATCATAACCGAAAACAACAAAAACCAGTCATTACTCTACAAATATTTCCATGGCAGATGCTCCAGAGAAATAAAAACTCTTGTATTGGCCACATTCGGCCGAAGAACTCGGCACGCTGATCAGTCTCACCCATTTACTCTCAAGATTGACACTACTAGGACCAATCTTCATCAAGAATCCTTCCTTTACAGGGCTGCTACGGAATGGAATAAGCTTCCAAAATCAGTTTTTCCAGAGAGCTATGACCTACAACTTTTTAAAAAGCGTGTCCACAATCATTTCCTTTCTATAATCCCTTCCCCTTCTAATAGTCGCAGTGCGGGCCGTCCGCGGCCCACACGATAGGTCTACCCTTTTTGCGACTATTTTCATAAAAAAAAAACTTGTTTGTTGTTAATCAGTTGGGGGTAATTTTCGAAATATTGTGCTGTGTAGAATCCGAATCCGAGGTCAGAATCGGTGCATTACGTCATGATTTTGAGATATTTGAGGTTATCAATGTATATAAAAATAAAAAAACGTTTGTATGTATGTATGTCCTTCAAAAACTCCCAAACGGCTGGACCGATTGGGATGAAATTTTCAGAGGTTGTTTTAAACATACAAGCTTCGCGTCGCGCTGTAACTCTCTTTGTCGAGCGGCAATATATCACTTTGCGCTCTAGCTATTAAAGAATAATAAATTATTATTCATCAAAAAATTTGTCCGTCGGAACATTAAAATGGTTAGGGCTCGTATAATACAGTTGTTATGACCTAATTAATAGGTTATTAAAAAACTTGTATTTGTAAAATAAACAAACAGCAATACTTATCGCTTTATTTGTTCTTCTTTCGTCTCAATGCAAAATGATCCGTCGGGCATATTTTTTTTCTACAGTCAGTCCACGCGGACGAAGTCGCGGGCCAATGCTAGTACAAAATAAAAAACTTAACAAAAACAACTGCGAGTTAAAAATTATTTGAAATTCGCAGCTGCGCTATCCGAATGTGATTAAACTCGATCGTCATTTTTAATAAAAACATTTTGATCGTCGAGTCGCACCAAATGTCTTCATTATTTTCAAGTCGACCGTATGTGACGGCGTTGTTCTTATCTCAGTATCTTCCAAAAAACTAATTAATATTAAATCGTTCTGAATTCGCATCATACAAAAATTTTAATTAGTCCAATTAGGCATGTACTTTTAAAAAGCAAAAAAATTATATAAAGGTATAAAAGCCGTTTTTATATTTTAATAACACGCTACTGTATTTTTATTGAGTAAGTTTGTGGCAAGTAAAGATCTTAACAGATACATTTAATAATGTTTGTACGAAGAATGGTTGTAAATTCCTTTTCCCGCACACGGGGATATTATACAATACTTCGATAACAGTCTTCTTTCTCTTCTTCTAGCCGTTTAGCGTCCATAATTGAACAAAGGCATCCCTTGGTTCTTTCCATTTTATTCTATTCTGGGCAATTCTCATCCATGGAAATCCCGCCACATTTTTTATGTCGTCGTACCAACTTATACACAGAACACCGTACTAACGTGTCAATTCTTAAAAAACTAAAAATCACCACGAGGCTATCAACCAGGATAAACCAATCATACCTACGGTATTTTGAACACATTTCAAGAAGAACGAATGGGCTGGAAAAACTTATTGTAGAGGGAAAAATCAATGGTAAACGACCAAGAGGAAGGTCTCCGACGCGCTGGGGGGACCAAACCAAAGAAATCATTGGTCACGGTCTGCTAGAAGCTTCTCTTGCAGATCAAGACAGGTAAGGATGGAGAACTACGATCCGAGCAATTGAGACGTGATGTCACCACACTCTCTCGAGAGTAAAAGGACAAGAGAGAGACCAACGTGTGATTGGTCTTCCTCTTGCTCTTGTGCCGGTCCATGATCTCCATCGCAACACTCTTCCGTTTCACCAATTGTCTTTTATACGAGCGATATGTCCCGCGTAGTACCATTTAAGCTGTGTTGTACGGTCTAAATGTTATTTAGACTTGCTTTTAATTAACTCATTTCGTTTTTTGTCACGCAAAGAAACGCCTAATATTCTTCTTTCTATATTCTCTAAGCTTGTTAACCATTTGCCCTGTGAAGGTTCATGTTTAAGCGCCGTAAGTGGTTACTGGGAACGCTTTGGTCGTAAAGTTTTGATCGCAGATACAGAGGTATCAATATCTAGGTCATGTACTGACCCAAATACGCACTTCTCCAGCTGATAGTTCAGGGAAAGATTGGTGGAAGGAGGAATATTGGAAGACGCCGTGTGTCTTGGCTTAAAAACCTAAGGGACTGGTTTAATTGTAGCAATGTTGAACTCTTCCGAGCTGCAGTCAATAAGGTCCGGATAGCTGTGATGATAGCAAACCTCCGATAGGAGATGCACTATAAGAAGAAGAAGATCAGAAGTATTTTTTTGTTGGTGAGTATAATTTTTTTGTTTCGCTAAAGCCGTCTATCCTAATTTAATTCTCCTTTCGATTTCAAAATCTTTGTTTGGCCTTCGTTGGCCTAAGTATATATAATCCTTTACAATTTTTATTTTGTTGTTGTTTATTATGATATTGGTATCGACCGGACACATAGTTTTGGTTTTATTTATATTGATTTTGAGATCTAATCCCTTGATTTTTGGTTCAGATCTGTAATCATTTCTTTCAGGTGTTCAGTGTCATTGGCGAACAGAACTATGTCGTCTGCGTATCTGAAATGTGTTAATCTATCGCCGTCGATGATGACTCCCTCTTCTGACCATTCTAACATCTCGAAAGCTCCTTCTAGGGCCAGCGTAAACAGTTGGGGTGAGATTGTGTCGCCCTATTTAATTCCCCTTTGCACGGGGAACAAATCTGTTGTTTCATGTATTCTCACTGCCGCTTTCGCGTTTTCGTGAATCTTTTTCAGTATGTTTGTATATCTATGGTCGACACGGGCCAGCCCAAGCTCACTTAGAATTGCCCAATGTTCGATAGAATTAAAGGCTTTCTCATAATCTATAAATGCTGTGTATAATGGCATGTTGTATTCTGTCATTTTTTCATTTAGAATTTTGAAAGTCAAGAGATAATCGCATGTGCTAAATCCCTTTCTAAATTCTGCCTGTTCTACAGGTTGATAATTATCGAGTTTACTTCTGCTTCTGTTAGCAATGATTCTGGTTAATAATTTATAGATGTGTAAAAGCAAACAGATTGGTATATAGTAAGGCAGAAGTGTCGGGTCTTCTTTCTTGTAGAGCATAATGATTATAGATTCCTTCCAGGTTTCAGATATTTCTTCGGTTTCAAAGCAAGTATCGAAAAGTGTCTTTAGCTTGGGGATGATTGTTTCTTCTGCCTCCTTGATCATTTCTATTACTATGCCGTCGCTTCCAGCGGCCCTGTTATTTTTTGCTGTTTTAGGAGCATGTTGAATTTCCTCCTCTGTTATTTCGGGGATTTCTTCCGACCCTACATTTATTACTTTCTTTAATTTAATCGTTTCTGGTTTCTTCATTTGTGAGGTGTATAGGTCTTGGTAAAATTCATTGGTAAATGAAAATGAATTGCCTGAGGGCGCTCAGGGGCGGCTAAAGACTAATTTAAATTAGAACTAAGGAAAAATAATAGATTGTCGTAAGCTTTTTAAGCTACTTTGCTGTGCAGGAGGAGCCGGCAGTTTGCAATCGGTACTTCTTGCTGAGATGAGACAGATACAGCTAGGAGGGTGGTGCCCTCTCTTGCTAGCTTGTCCGCCTTACAGTTGCCTGATATGTCCCTGTGTTTGGGTACCCAGACAATGTTAATTCTAAACTTAGCTGCTAGCTCATTCAGGGCGGCTTGGCATTACACCGCTGGTAAAGAGGTCAAGTAGACTGAGTTCAGTGATTTGATAGCAGCCTGGCTGTCGTAAAGAATGGATATCTCGCTGAAATTTTGTTTATTGCGGAGTGTCCAAACAGCTGCCTCGGTAATGGCTGTCATTTCGGCTTGATACACACTGAGAAGACACCGCAGCCTAATCTTCCCTCTAGTTTAGAGCCTTTATGAATACAATGAAGTAAGTTATGGCGGGTATTAATAATGTGTAGGTTATAATAGTTAAGTTAAGTGGTTAATATTGTGTGCCATGTATTGCTTTTGCGGATAAACAAATTGTAAATATAGTAAGTCTTCATTTTAAATATACAATTATTCACGAAAATATTTCTCAAATATATGGCTATATGTCAAGGTTTGTTTCATGGTCTGTAAATAATAATATACATAAGTCTAGTCTAATCAAAGCCTTTAATTGAGTGGATAAAAATATAAACTTTCTCACGAATAAATAATAATTATCACATATGGATTAATTCAATTGTCCACGAATACCTACTTTGTAAACAAGTCTAATATAAACGGAAATGTATCTTTGTTTTTGCATATAAATACATTATAACACGGCAAAATACTTGAATTATTATTCGTCTGGTAAATAAATATTTAAAGGACACAACTGTTATACTGTAATTGTTTAACTTTCAGAGACAGTATAGCCAAGAAAACTTAAATGAAGCAACTTATTATTTATTGAGTAGGTATAAAATTTAATTAAAGAATCTATAAAAAAATAGTGTTTTAAAGATACTAAGTTAAAATATTGTTACGAATTTACTGAATCCATCTCTGGCGGCTACAACCGAATCAAGGGTGCATATTTAATGAGCATAGAAGACAATGGATAATTCGAGAAATAACTGGACCCTTTTCGTGGTTATTCGTTCAGGTATAAAAAAAGGGGTCCGGCAAGATCGAACAACCGCTGGAACCACGTCGAACTTTGGAGAAACAGGTAGAATGATCTAGAATTGTGATATGGAGATATAAAAGCAGAAACGATCATAACAAGATCAGTATTAGCTTATGTGTTTACGAATTATTAAATGTAAAAAGTTATATAGAGTTGTAAAAGTTGTATAGCTAAGTGAATATCTAAGTGGTTGATGAAAATAGAATTTATTGTATTGAAATAAACAGTGTTTGGTTATTGGATCGAGAGTTTTAATCGCCGAACCCAAGAAAGAACTAAAAATCGTATCAATATGAATAGGTTAAAAATATTCAATTCGTTTTTTTATTTTGGAAAAAACCACTTTTTTAGACTTTGAAAAAAACGAAGTATAATCCAACTTGGGTATAAATTCTGAGGTAAGTGTAAATATTAGGCATTTTTTACTTTAAACACGACCAAATCAGAAGAATTCTAGTTACCCATCAATAATAAATGAGACGTCGTGTTTCAAAGGTAATTCTAGACAACAAAAGTCAAACGAAAAGCATATTTACGAAGACCATTTACAATATGTACTTTCATTTTATAACGATGTTTGAACACGTCTCACGTTTTTTATAAGCTGTCCATGAATAGCTTAATAAACAAATACTTTTTTCCTTAGTTAATATTAACTCTTTTAATAGCACATTTTATGTACAATTATGGTAAATTGTTTTTTAATTTACTGTATTTAATCCTTTATTAGTTTCGTACATTGTATACCAACAGGTAGCTTATGTCAATTCGCTAAATGTTTGTTTGTAAGCCTGATTGTAATGTTTGTTTATTATTGCTACTGTTTGTTATTGTGTCTTAATGCCATACGCTAAATAAATAAATAAATTTACATGAATTATGCTTTAAGAAAACTGGTAGAAAAATGGTCAACACTGGCTTACCTGAAACATTATCTAAGGAAATCTCACCACCTTTTCTTAGCACACAGTCGTTGAAATTCTTGATCTGGCATGTTTGTCTGATATCCTTGCTTCTTTCCCTGTCCCGTAATGTTTTTCCAGCTATTCTTCGAATTATCTTCATCTCTGTTGTTTCCATAATTTGGCTGGTTTTTGATGTTTCGGGTCTTGTTTCTACCGCATATGTCGGTATGGGTCTAATAGCAGTTTTGTAAATACGGGCTTTTACTTCTGTTTTCAGATGCATGTTAGGAAATATTGTGTTCTTGATATGTGCAGCCGTTCTTGTTGCTTTGATAGCTTGTGCTCTTACAGAGCCTTAGCTTGAAATTTCTATACCCGAGTATCTGAATTTCATCTCTTGATGTACTGTCTTGTCATCAACCACTAATTTACATTTCAGAGGTGTTTTAGGTGTGATCATGCATTTCATCTTAGATATTGATATTGTCATCCCGAGCGTTTTAGCAAAAGAAGCCTCTGCAGATCATCTTTATTTTCCGCTATCAGAACTGCATCATCATTGTAGCATAGAATTTTTACCTCTCGACCTCCCATTCAATATCCTCTTTTCCTGCGTACTTGTCTTATTATTTCGTCCATTATAATATTGAATAGTAATGGGCTTAGTGAGTCTCCTTGTCGTATACCCCTTTCTACGATTATTGGTTCTGTGAGTTCGTAGTCTATTTTTGCCTGTATTCGGTTATTTCGGTAAATATCTTCAATAGTTCTAATGATATTACTCGGTATTTGTCTGTCATACAGAAGATGCACTATATCTTCCAAACGTATCCGGTCAAACGCCTTTTTTAGATTTATAAAACAAAAGAATGCTGGTCTATTATACTCGGTTATCTGTCTAATAATAAACACTGCGTCCGTACATGATCGTCCAGATCTAAACCCTTGTTGTTCATCACATATTAAAAATAGGCTGAAACGCCTAAGAAGCCCAATGAGGACTAGGTGTTGTGAAGCACTGCACCACCCTATCCCTCCCCTTGTTTAGATCCAAACAGACCCTGCCTAAATTGGTACTGTTCGAAGATCAAGTTTGTTTCCAAATGAGCTTTATCTTCTCTTCAGGTAGTAGACTTTATACTGAAAAGCTACCTACTCGTTTAATTAATGACCCAGATTGACAAATGATTATTTTTTACATATTTTTTCGGGGATTATCCTTTAAAAATCTAATTTTTTAATTTTTTTACTGACTGTCAATAACAACCACGAGTGGCTCGACCTAATGCCCCCTTACATTGTGCTGTTCCAGATTTTTTTGTCAATTCCCAATTGAAGCAGCAAGTCGTACAATGAGGAGGTATATCTTTTCTCTTCTACCCACCAGCTCTAAGACAATATGAATGAATGAATAGGAGATGTGAAAGAGGTCTAATTTTTTTCTCTAGGCACTGCAGCATTGTCTGATTTTTGTACCTTTACATCTCCTTAGTTTAGTCCGATTTCTTTAATTCTCCTGTTAAGGAGTAGAAGCTCATGTACTGCTATTGCCCCAGGTAGATCACTCCCTTGGTCTGCATATAGGTTCTGTGCCAGACACGCCTATATCGTGCTGAAGTTTCCTCAAAAACCAGTGTCCGGTACAAAGCACTACAACTTTTTTAAGTTTTTCCCTACTTAGCGAGAGCAGCTCCCCTGCCTGCTTAGGTGAGGGTTCTTTCGGCATTAACTTGCTTTGCCTAGCTCCCTCTGTCTGTGTCCACTTCAGCTGATGCTGAGGCTGGACCCAGCCATTGATCGCTGCTTTAACGCTGGGCTTAGGTATCCCTATTATTGGTTCTGTCCCAATAAATGGTGTTGCCCCGCCTAGCTAATTTGTCCGCTTTTTCGTTATCAGAAATTTCTTTATACCCTGGCACCCACAACAAAGTGACTTTATTATGGTTAGCCAAGGTTTGTAGGTTTCCGGCAAGTTCCCGGACAATTTTTGAGTCTATTTTCCGTGATATCAAAGCTTTAGTGCCGGTTGACTATCTGTTTTAATGAGAATTGTTTTCTTTTTGTATCCTCGTCTTAGATTTTTAACAGCACAAGCGTTTGTGGCATGTACTTCAGCTTGAAAGACCGAGACATGTCTCCATAGACAATGTAATACCCTCAATTATTTTTCCTTCCTTATTATTTTTTTTAAAGGGAGCTACTTAACATAAAAACACTAGTAAAATAATTCGCACTACTGGATACCGAAGGATCAGTATTGTTTACGAGCGCGCTAACAAATTATTGAGGTAGTCTCTTATTCCACTGCAAGTTTTCGAAGATCATAGAATGACCCCCGCCGACTTAAAATTTACATTATACATCGTGAACAAAAATAATGATTCTAAATCGAGCTTAACTTGTATCGATGTGAAATTCTGCGGTGCAACAATTTGAAGATACATACAACCGACGAGAACGACGCATATCAAATGCACAATAACTTTTTTTGACAAAAAAAAAATCGTTCGTTGTAAATTTATTTTTATTTGCGAATAATAACAGTAACAATAAAGTTTTATTGCCTAACAATGTTTTTATTCGCACAAAAATTCTGACTCCTCGGAATTCCAAACTATTAAGTGAAATCTTTCGAAAGTTTACGATACACGGTTTACAATGTAATGAAGAATATCAAAACCAGAGTAGGTATGGCCAAAACAACATTTTTGAAACTAAAGAACATGTTGCTGCATAGAAACTTGCCCTTGGATTTGCGACTTCTTCTTCTTTCATGTGCCCTATCCGGTCTCCCGAACGTTGACTATCACTCTGGCTAGAGCATTTCGATCTTCTGCTAAGTGTATGAGCTCTCCTACTGAACGTATATTTGTCCATTCACGAATGTTCTTCAACCATGGCTGTTGCCTTCTTCCAGGTCCACGGTGCCCCTCTATTTTCCCCTTTATTATAATTTGGAGTAGTTGATATTTATCTCCTCTTAGTATGTGACCAAAGTATGCAATTTTTCGGCATTTTATGGTGGTCATTAATTGCCTGTCAGTTTTAGTCCTTCTGAGGACGCAGCATCCTCCTGTACAGCCACATCTCGAATGCCTCCTGTCGGTTTATTGTACTGATCTTGAGAGCGACTTAGAGTAGTGTTAAGGATATCGTAGACCGAACACACCTCAAATGAAGACAACTGAAAGACAACTCATCGTGAAACATAGGAAAATGTCCTATTTGGGTCATATACTTCGTGGTGAACGGTATTCTATCCCGAAACTAATACTCCAAGGAAAAATTGAAGGACGACGTGGACCTGGTAGGAAGCAGCACTCCTGGTTGCATTACATCAGACTGGAGTGGAATAGCAGACGCAGCATCACTGTTTCGTCAAGCTGAGGAAAACACCCTTATCCTGTTGAGATGAGGAGAGTGGTCAGGTGACCCCAATGTGCGCGAAGCATACGGGACTGAAAGAAGAAGAAGGTTTACAATACTTCAGTTGTGTTTGGCAGCAGAATCATTGCTTGTGTACTTCAAAGTACAAATAGACTTCTGTTACCGTTTTATAATAGTTTCTTATTACAAAGTTTTCACTGTTTCCAGTTCTAAAAGGTGATATTTTTTGTAAAAACCACTGCTACAAAACCACCGTGAAAAACCAAACTACATGCAACGCTACCTATCGGCCTAATCAGAAAAATCGCGCTGCTACATAATAAGGTACTTATAAACGGGCAATAATACATTCTTTCTAAACATAACATAAACGTATGTCATACAGCTCAAAATACTTTATCATCATTATTCACCAAACTTAAATGCCGAATTAACACTAACACAAGCAGTTTTATGTCTTTTAGGTTGTTCCCACAGTATTTCCAGTCCAGATAAATTGTACCAACAAACAAATATATAAATATTCCTTCTTTAAATCTGAGTTAAAATTTACTAAAAAATTACAACAATTTCTCGCAACGACCTTTAAAATTATGGCAATTAAAATAAACTATACTATCATCCAACTATCTCTCAAAAAGGCATTTTTGTGACTAATTGTGTCTGTAATTTTGGTGTATTATTCCCAGAAGAGAAAAAGGTAAAATTAGTCGAATCATTAAATAAATTATATTTCTTTGCAGCAACAAAATAGTATAACCTCGTTCGACTTCCTTTCACGTTCGGACCAATCTCACAAGTTCCTATTTAATCCTAACCAGAGATTGTAAAAGAGAATTCCGAAACGAAAGAAAAAATATCAAAATTACATGAAATTGCTCATCGATACTGACTTAATTGCATGGTACACTCGTCAGCATGTCAACTTCCAACGTGTTGTCGGTCCCTCGATCTTTTACCTAACGGTTGACGTACGAAAGCCGACTCGTTGCGTTTTCTGAATATTTCACAGAAAACAACTTACACCAACGACTAACATTTTAGATCGAATTACTCACAAAGTAACAAAAAATCCAAAATTACTACCAATTTTGAATTTATTAAACATTTGGAAGCATAAAATATTTTTTTAATTCGATAGGTTTAGTGATCCAGTAACAGTTAAAAAAGTTAGTTGTGATTTGGATTGGTACATAAAGCAAAAATTGTTTTTTCGCCAATGTTTCGAATTTTATTAAATTCTTAATCGGGGCTCTGTAACCTGGGCCGGTCACTATCTATTTTAAAAATAAGATAGTTTACTTTTTCGTTGGACAATTTAGTTAGTAAAGACATATTAAGTATGAAATCTAATACACTAAAAGAAAGGCATTTTAGCGTTTGAAGTTTATGTGTTATGTCTGGTGTTAATCACCACATCAGGTGATTAACATGTGGATATACACATAGCCTTTAAACTCTAAAATGCCTTTTTTTTATTTTATAACATTTCATACTCAATATGTCTTAACTAATTTGTTTACTTCCTGTAACCTGACTTGAAGCACTGAAGATGACTGATGAATCAGACGAAAGCGAAAGCGAAAATTTAACTTTGCCATCTCATACGCTGCAATTTATAAAGAGCACACAATTGCTATCAACATTTCTAACTTTAGAAATATTCTTTATTGCGAATATATTTAACTTTGCCTTTATTAAATGCATCTCGTAAAAGGTCATTCTCAGTATTCTTCTTCTTAGGACGCCGTCTCCCTACGAAGGTTGGCGATCCAACTGGCTATAATGTGTCACGTGCCTATTTTTTCCTTCCACAGTTCTCTGATAGTTTCGTATTCCTTGTTGCATACCGTACTGTGTTGTAACTCAAATATATCATTCGTTGTAGATAGTGTTGCATACCTTGTAGTGGTAGGATTCGATTGTTTGGTTTGCATTTCTGTGTGGACGGGGCTGGCTAACAGCGCGGACGAGGCGATTGTGGAGCACGGACTTGAGAAGATTGTGGGTTGACGTTTATTCTGTGTCATTTCTTGATTTCCGGGCTAGGAGTGTCAGTCGTTTGGGGATGGTCTTCGAAGTCGGATGTTGGTGAAAGTTGTTGGGACGGTGTGTTATTAGCACGTGTGCAGAACCTCTATGGGATTTCTTTCATATCTGGCTGTATTTGGGCCATCTTAATTGGATTTTGAAGAAAAACCATTTGATTTTTAACTTGACCATTTTGTCTTGCCTTTGTTGTGGATATTTTTGGATTTTTGGTGTCGAGTTAAATAGCCGTTAGCGGGATTTATTTGAGGGAAGCCATTGTTAATTAGCAGGTGCCGCCCCATAATCAAACCGGCCCCAGGAGTAGGCCACAGGAGTACATGTGAATTCGTATACCCAAAGGTTATCAGTGATTTATTTTTAAATATATAACGCCGTGTCTCATTTTGACACCACGAGTAAGTTTTGTTTTAGTTTATCAATATAGTACTTTGTGCATTCGTATACCCAAAGGTTATAAGTGATTTATTTTTAAATATATAACGCCGTGACTTATTTTGACACCATTATTAAGTTTTGTGTTAGTTTATTAATATAGTACATTGTTGGGAACTTATTTTGACACCACGATTAAGTTGTGTTTTAGTTTATTAATATAGTACATTGTTGGAAACTATTTATTGCATTAGATAATATGCCAAAACTTAACTTGGATTAAAATAACCTTCTCAATAATTCATTATGTCCAAGTAAAAATATATTTTCTTCCTACTTATTGGTAAATATCCTACAATCTTGATATTTTAAAGGACAACCATTGTAAAAATATTTTTAAATAAACTCGATTGTTTTGGCAGTGAAAATCTTTATGTAAATGGTTAAAACGAGTGAATTATCAGCCTTTATGTAAATGTTTGAATTAGTGTTATTAATGAGTTAATTTATATATGTTTTACCTTTTTTTTGTAACTTGGTAAAGTCTGTTACTCTTACTTCTGTTCTGGTTATTTTATAAAGCTGTAAATTTTAAATTTTTGGTTTGTTTTAGCAAGAAAATTTTACCATAGCTGTTAATTTTGACTATATTTGTTATAATGTTGCTATTGAGCTGTGTACCTTGATTTATTGTGTGAGTAAAGTATCCAACATATTTTTTCTATAATTTTATTTATTTGGTTCACCATAATCTAGTTGTTTATCTTGTGGCTCTGCTAGTGCCTATAAGACCTAGGGGTTTCCGGCTTGAACCGTCTAAGTCGGTGGCGCGGCTCACTTTTATATTTCTTTCTTCTACCCTCTACGGCTGAGCTCGGGCATAATTTGCCAGTAGAGAAACCGCTAGCAGAGCACTCTTTAGAGAACGAAAAAGACGTGGCAAATGCACCTCTGAAAATCTATATAGATGTCCGTCCAAACCATCGACGCAGATCCTTTATCCATGAGCTCTGCAGTCTGCCCACAGATCGTTTGCCCTCGATCTTTCCTTCGATGAGGAGTCGGAGGAACTCGTACCGCTCCTCCTCATAACGTGCCCGATGAATTGGAGCTTTCGTTCTTTGATGGTTGTCGGCAGTTCCTTACCTTTATCCATTCTCCTAAGCACTTCCTCGTTGGTTATCTTGTCTACCCAGGATATAAGCAGTATACGGCGATACACGTACATCTCGAAGGCGTCAATGCGGCTCTCCTTTGATTGGCAGAATGTCCAGCTCTCGTAGCCATAGAGTAGCACTGCGAAGATATAACAGCGCAATAAACGTATGCGGAGCTGTAGGTTTACATCTCTACTGGTGAAGAGGTTCTTCATGGGGATGAATGTTCTTCTGGCTCAGTATTAAAGCGTGTGAAAAATATTTAAGAAATTCATTGAGTCAATCAAAATTAAATTCTTTAGCTGTTTTATACAAACTGCTTTGGATAATACATAATTGATCATGTTGCTAAACTAAAGACCAGAAAACAGAATTTTTAAATATTCATATTTATGTAGTTAATTTTTTTAAACTACCTTGGATTATACTATTTAATTCATTTTCATTTTTCTTTTTTAATTTACCTTTCTTGGGTAAAATATTCATTATTTAAATTTTAACCAAATATGTTAAATGAAACAATTAACATTTTAAAGTTACATTGTCATTGTATTACTTTTACTAGACATTTAATTCAATAAATTTTAATTTTTTTAAAATTTATAAACAAGCTAGTCAAACTTTTCTAGAAAAAATGAAATTAATTGTTGTAGGTATATTAATTTTGTTTTAGCTTTTCACGTTATGTGTTTACTATTGCTTTATTTATTGTTTTATATTTTTTGTGGAAAAAAGAAAATGTTTATGGCCCCAAAGTGGGTTGATCCGGCTATATCTGTAACAAAAAATTCGCATATAAATATAACGATATAAAAGTAATTTGTATTGTCTTCAGTGATGGATATAGGCTTAAATAGTGTTTAATTATTTAAATTTGGTTAAGATGTATTTTTAAATATTGTTTGACATTGAGAAAGAGTTCGTTAGTTTTAATTTTTTTAAGATACATTAGACATACAAAGAAATACTAAGTGAGAGTTGGATTCAGAATAAACTAAATTACTCTTTATTTTCCAATGATTAAATTTCAAAAATATCAACCCCAAAAAGAGTAAAAGACAAAGAACCTACAATTTTAATACTGACTAGAAAGAATCATATTGTTTCGTCAATATTAAAGATAATTGTAGTTGTTTGTTGTGCGGCAGTAGAATTGCAGTGGCGAAAAAACATAAAGGTGCGTCTATATCTATAAATATTTACGTTATGCGTTGTATTAGACACAAAATTGCACGCTTGTACTAAAAATTATGCAGATGTGGACGGTTCGCTGCATGCAAATGCGCGCAAATATTTTCGTGACGTACAACACACGCTATCCGTCGCCGGTCGGTGTTTGGTCTTACTTCAAAGACATTTTTGGTGAACGGCAGTACTAATATAGATTTGTTGCGTTGGTTTTGTGTGCTAATTTTCGTTTCTAGGAAAGTTGTGGTCAGTGCCAGTAATATAAACCAAAAAAATGCATTTTTTTACTTTTGGATTGTCTTCTGCACAAGAGAACAACCAAGAAAAAGGAAAGCAGGCGTTAATGTATGACTCAATTATATTAATATAGAAAACAAAATGACGGCAAAGTGTTGTTACAGACATTAGCACATTATGAGGCGACAGAACAATTTCAGAACTTCCTTTTAAAATACAACGCACGACGTAAATATTTATAGATATAAACGCGCCTTAATTTGTTGTGTTTTGGTTCCACATACTTGTGCGAATTATTGTTTTCAACCATTAATATTATAAAATCAAAATACAGATCTTAACTGAGTAACGAACATATCGATGATTGCTTACGAGCAGGAATATTATTATACTTCCCTAATTATGAAGCAATTGCCAATGAAATGCAGTACCAAAGATCACATTGACATATTATCTATAATTTAGTAGTTTACATAAAAATATAAATGTTAATTATATGTTAGGTTTTAATTTTTTAAAATAAATGTTTTTTTTGTACATTATGTGTATTATTAACAATATCCAACTATAAATTAACATTGAAAAAATAAATGGTGCCTGCCACCTGGCAGGTATTATAGAATGTGCTCTTGAGTGTAAAATGATTGGAAACCCCTGGTATAGAGTATTAGGAAATAGAATAGGGATTTTAAAAGAGAGTAAAACTAAATCCTGGTGCCAAAAATTAGTTTTCGTTTCTTTGGTCAGAGATACGTACAACACTTTTGTCTTGAACGAGTTTAGCCGGAAGCCTACCAGTTTGCCATCCAATAAGGCAACTCTAATTTGAGTTTTTTTACTAATAACATTAATCTAAAGGAAGCCTACTTTTTGTGACAGGATCTACACTTTTTGTTGAAGTAGTTCCACATTGTAATGCTCACTTCCACACAAATTTTTTCGAACGTTTACACTTTTTAAAACCAATTTTTACAAACTTATCCCAACAGTATCTAGACTTTCTATTGTCAGGGAGGGAGCAGTTGTTTCTAGCTTGGGTATATACCAGGCAAACAAGAAGTAAGTGTTTAAGTTAGTTGTATTTTACAAGTATCACATAATGGGATTCTGGAGCCACACAGTGGGTAGCTAGATATGAAATGGGTGTGACCAATTCTCAATCGAGTGAGTGCAACTTGTTCTCTCATTTGTTGTGATGGGTAATATTTCATTGACTTTTTTTTATATTTTTTTATTTATGGTTGCTATGGTTTCATTTGTCTCTTATTCTGTTGTCAAGGTGTGTTTTAAGTCTTCAGGTTCAGATTCTTAATAGCAAATTTTATTTTAATAAAAAATAATAAATAAAGTACGTGAGTGTCGTGAAACACTCGATAGTGTATTAGTGTATTATTATTAATAAACATATAATATTTTAAATATTTTTTGACAAATTCGTGGACTACACAAATAGACGTCACATTGCTAAGTATTTCTATGCTACGCGTCTCTTCTTCTTCTCTACAACAGAAAGCGTATGCACGTTATTTTTTCAACTGCTGTTTCATGTTCCATGACGGAAAAATCTTACACTTTTTTTTGCTTAGCCCCATACGCCAAGCTCGTACCGTGCGATAAGGAACTACGTTCCAATAAATGATTATAATTTTTACTAAAAACAAAAACAAAGATTTTTGAATTTTACCTACACTAACCTTATGAATCTTTGGTTGTGTATTAAGCTTATAATAAACTTTCAATTACAAATTAATGTAATGGGACTTAATAGATTGGCAACTTGGAAAAAATTAATCCGGTAATTATTACCTGATAATTTATGTGTTAGTATGATAATATAAACAGAACGTGTGCAAAAATAAACAAATTACACACATCAAGTTCAATAACTTGAAAATGATAGGCCATGTGTTTGCGTCGATCTTTATCTTGTAGGACTCATTATATTAATTAGATCAAGAGAACGCTATTATCGTCCTCTACAGTTAATGTTGTATAGTTTTTTGAAAAGAAAACTCCAGTTTTGAAATTGACAACACACATTGTACGATGGTTAGTAGTATCATAAAAAAATTATTTAATCAATGAAAAATTTTACCACTAATTAAGGACAAAGAGGGTTTTCAAAAGTGGTAACTTTTTTATAGTAGATGTCATTGCAAGGGGAAATTTAGCGAGGAAATATTTTTTGTAAACGTTAGCTTAGTGAAGTTAGGTGAGACACCCTGTGTTTTACAGAACCTTACGGTGAGTCACCTCACCAAGCTGCCTTTCAACTTGCACGTGGCCTAAAAACATTTTAGTGAGCAGCCACGCCAGCAGATCAGATTTTTATAAACATATAGAAATTATACTGTACTCAGAAAACATATAAGAAGACACAAAAACAAATGGAAGATTTGAAAATAATATACGGTGTGCACGCTTTAAAATCTGATTAATAAGGTTAAAAAAAAAAGGGAAATGCCTTATGATAAACACAGAACAAAACAAAAATATTGTTTATTTTCAAGAACACAAATGTGAACACCAATATACATAAATATGTAGGTACTACAAATGAATAAATCTGGTTAAAAAATTCAAATATTATCTACAATGCTGACTACTAAACCTTACACATCAGATTGGCAGACACAACCATATGCAGATTCTGCCAAGAAAACGAGAAGACCTCTGCACGTATATTGTGCTACTAAAAGTCTAACAAGATTAAGATTTTCAACGATAGGAGAGGAAAATCACAACCTTCTCAATATATAGAGTCTAGTAACAAGAACAGGGGACTCTAATCACAACATGATAGATCTGCAAAAGCTGAATCCTGGACGATGGAAACCTGGTCAATGTGCAGACTGGAAGCCTTTGAAATGTGGCTAATGCGTATAATCGTCGAAATATCATGGACAGAATATATCTTCAATTAAACTGTCCTTGGAAAAATGAATGTGAACAAAAAAATTATTGGGATCATCAAAAGGATAAAAACTAGCTACCTGGGATATACAGTGTGTTAGTAAATAAGTGCGACAGAATTCGGGGGGTGATTCTGCATGAAAAAATATTGATGCCCGCAAATACTTCGTTTCAGAGATACGGGGTGTGAGATTTTCTTAAAAACTGAATATTTATTTATTGCTCTGAAACCGGTCGAGATATGCAAATGAAATTTTTTGGGTTTTAAGAGGTGGTTATTGCGCATTTTTTGACATGCAATTAAGAATTTTATGTTCATCATGGGCGCGCATACAAGTAATGATCCCAATTTTTTTTAAAGAAAATAATGGTACGCCACTGAGATATTTCAAATTAAAAATCATGTTTGAATTCCTCGGTAAATTTGTGACAAAAAATTTTTCTTGCCTTTTTTTCGTATCTCTCTCCTCGGTCCCATTACCCTCACAACGGTTTGGTGGCACTATGCTACCATTTTTATAGCAATTTTTCACTCCTCTCTGTTCTGAGCTAGTTCTGTGGCCTCGTGCAGAGAGAGTCCATTCAAGCTTGTGATTCCGTCTACCCGTATACTAAAAAATGTACCTCAGATTTATCTAAACTTTCTTCTGATGCTGACACATTTTTAACTGACTTTAACTTTTTAACAGTTTTAGATTTGGATTCTTGAAACAAATTTTTTGTTACTATTTCTTTCTTTTTTGCCCTTTCTTTTTCTACTGTTTCCAAAAATAATTTGTTCGAAGTTGATGTTAAGACAGTTGGTTTAAGACTTTTTTGGACCATTTTTTCTTTTTCGTAAATTTTGAAAGGGAAATTATTTCACGAGGTGATTTTCCAATACAAACACTGGTATTAAAACATCCCTGCGTGTTTTTCCTCATTCGGGTCTTTACTCTTACTTACCCCAAGGGTTTAGGGTAAAAGAAGACCGAGCAGGAGACAGTGTTCATATCTGAGCAATGTGATTGATTGAACTGGTCTAATTTCGCAGTCATTGCTAAAAGTAACACAAGACAGAATGCGATAGCCAACCATCTATAACAAGACGGTACCTTAAGAAGAAGAAAAAGAAGAAGAGAATGAACCTTTATTTGCTACATATTGTGAGAGAAAATTTTAAACTTTAAAATAATATTATGACAATAATTAATTATTTTAACAAATGTTAAATAGAAAATAAGAAACCATAAAATTAATTTACTTTTAATATGGTAATCAATATTTTGTATTTAAATAAATTAAATTTGCTACTTGGAAGTCTGGTAACTAGTATTAACTTTCTTCTTTAATATTGGTTAGCTTGAGGAGTTGGATCCACGATCTTTTACAGCTCTTGATGGGATAAATTTTATTGTGACGCCCATAATTATTTTTACAATTTTTTTTTGTTAATTTTTGACCACACTCATTACGTTTCTACTAAAGTCTAGCTGATGAGCGTTTGCTAGTCAACCAAATAACCAACCCTTTAGATGAAACTCGTTTGGGTTTTGGCTGTTTATTTAGAAACCCCACTGTTTGTAACAAAATAATGTAAAAGCTGTTTTAGTTTAAATGAACTGCAAACATTTAATTTGGATAAATTAAACAATAATTTATTATTAATGGTATAGCATTAATTCGCACCTAAAGGCTTTAAACATAATCGCAAGTTCCGTGCTTCTGCATTAAGCATAAAACAGTTGCGGCCTTATCAAAACTCGGCATAAATTAACCACCACATTTACCTCTTGACAGTTAGAAGAAATTTACAAAATTATGGTTTTTATTTTCAGTGCAAGTCGATAGCTGGTATTTAATATGCATAGAAAACATGGCGGGAGGAATCTTTCAATATTAAGGGGATGTTAAAATATACTTTTTTTCATTTTAAAAGATTTTAAATTATTTAGATACTCTAGGTATAAGAGATTAAAGAGTAACTCAAAGTTGTGATAAATACAGAAAGAACTTATTCTGACTGAGAGAGGGAAGGAAATCATCAGAGATTAATAAAATATGTAAAGTGAAAATTCTACTCACAGTAGAATAAAAAAAAATAAGAAAAATCTGAGTTTTATACTAAAACTGAATGGTTAAATAATGTTTGGTTGGTTCTATTGTACCATGGAATCTAAGTACATAACGACACACCGCAACTCGCACCGCACTTAGTGTACCATAGCCACGTATCAGAACATTGTACTCCGAAATAGAGCTTAGTATTTTTCGACCTTCGCACATAGCTCGTTGAGCATGATGGATAAAGAAAAATTAATAACTGGTGTTGTTGTCTTCGATACAAAGTTTTGTACAAGGCAGGTTCCATACTATGGTATAATGCTATGCGCGGTACAAGGTGCGGTGCGCCGTTATGGACATACCCTATAACCGTAACTGCAATAAAAAATTGGAAACATTCAAGATCTTAGTTGATCAAATACGGATAAAAAAGTACAAAAAGGTAGAAAATTGCTACAATTAGAGCATATTTTACGAAAAACAAATCCAGGAAGAAATATTAGTCAATAAAAAGGAATACAAAACTTTTCAGAACTTGGAATTGCAAAGTTGGCAATTTTTTTGGAACTTTTACGTTAGTGGGAGTTAAATTTTATTGTAGATTTGTTTATACAAACAATGAGTTATCCCAAAAATTTAAGATCGTTACTTCAGTTAAATGGAGTCATGAGTCATGTGACCATCATGAATGACTTCGACATCCGGAATATTGTTAATAATAAATCTTTATCCTTTTTAACACCCTTTTATTAGTTTCACTTGAATGTACTCGTATGTATGTAGGTATGTCTGTAACGAAATCTTTGAAGTTTATTTTTACCCACTTTAATCGGTCAGATTAATTCAAAATATTGCACACTTGTCGAGGACCGATGACAATACACCAATTAAATAGCTTTGTCCCATTGTCCTAATCAGTATCATCAGGATTAACGATTTCCTTCTGGAGACGGGGCCTGAGAAACGAAGTCTACTATACCGGTGACGTGAAACTAAATATATTCTGTAACGATTTTGCGATACGCCACTGGAATGTACGCAAGCAAGCTGGGCGGTATGGTAACGTTACAGCCAATGACAAGGATGTTCCAGTACCTTCCCGACCAATCTCGAATTTTCGATAGAATAGAAACTTCTCGGGTTTTTTGGTTTTATCGCATCAATATAAATTGGCATTCGTTCGCGAGAGTCAGTTAGTTGTCTAAAGTTAATGATTGTGTTCGCTAGTTGACATATATTGTATTGTATTGTTACAAATAAATGTGTATATAAATTCGAACCCTGAGTATGATTTATTTATTGCTCTGAAACCAGTCGAGATATGCAAACGTAATTTGATGGGTTTTAAGAGGTAGTTATTGCGCATTTTTGACAAGCAATTAAGAATTTTATGTTCATCATTGGCGCGCATACGGGTAATGATCCCAATTTTTTTAAAGAAAAAATTGGTATGTTACTAAGATATTTTAAATTAAACTAATACTAATACTAAAAATAATACTGTCACAATTATGTGATATTAAAAATTAAGATCAAGTTAAATTTACACCCTTAGTTGCGCTAATGGATAGCAACGAAGAGAACCTCGACAACGATAAGAACAATGTCATGTGCCAATTTCACATAAAAGACGATGATTTTTTATGGATATAAGGAGAGAAATATGCAAACTGTGTGAACATTTGACCTGTTAAGTCCGTAATCAATTTCAACACGTGTAAGTAATACACGGGCGGAGTACTGGGTTGCCAAATCATCTAATTTTCTGTACAGCTTCAAATAAATTATCTGATCTGAAAAATTAAAAATTTGTTTAGAAATGAATACAAACTAAAAATTGGTATAAACGACCAAAACTGTTCATTTTTACTCTTTTTAAAGTGACAAGGACAAGATAATACAGAAAATTCGGTTATTGAGAGGATTTAAAATGGGAGATGAAGAGGTAAGAATTTTGTTCTATGCCTAAAACACCGTGCTGATAGCAGAGAACGAAAACGACTTACAGAGACACTCATTCAACAGTACAGAGCAACAGAAGTAGCTTGGCGGGCGACTAGCCTCTAAAATAACAAATATTCGGCTGAATATACTTCACATTCGTAAACTTCTTCCTCCGATTGTACTTGAGACTCACGATTACTGAAAATTTCGTCGTCGCTGATCGGATCGTTATTCGAATGTTTTCGTTGTGCGCAGATTTGTGTGTTCTTCGCCCGCCAAGCTACTTCAGTTGCACTGTACAGCTTAATATTTTAACATTATAATTCTCCCACAAAAACATCAAAAACACCATTGAGATGTAAACTGAAGGTAGATGGAGAAGTTATTCAGCAGGAAATGAAATTTAAGTACCTCGGCGTGGAACTCTCAGGCTTTGGCGATGTTGGGGCAAAAGTAAGGAAAAAAACAACGAAAGCAACAATAATAGCAGGGTGTTTGAATAGTACAATATGGTGCAATTAACACAGAAATGGAAGCCAAGAATAGAATCTACAAAACAACAGTAGGACCTTTCATAACATATGCGGCAGAAACTAGACCAGAAACATCGAAAACTAAACGACTATTGGAAACAACCGAAATGAAAGTACTCCGCAGAATTATTGGCAAAACACTTTTTATAAGGGAAAGAAGTGAAAGTATAAGAAATACATGTGGATTAGAAGACATTAATGGCTGGGTATCAAACAGAAAAAAAGAGTGAAATGAACACATAAATCTCCACAGGGGCACAGAAGCGTAGGGCGTCCTCGAAAGAGATGGAAAGACAACCTGAATGCAGAACAATAGGCAAGTTGACGAAGAATTAACAGGCGATTCGCCTAAAGTCAAGAAGGAAGAAGAAGAAAACAATTATTGTATACAGTCACTGATATGTATGATTGTAATCTCGATTTATTTTGTAGTTTTTCCGGAAAAAATCCGCAGAAAGCCTATCTTTTCGGCCTCTAGAGTGGCCTTATCCCTTAAATATTAGCATTTGCGTTAATGAACAGATAAAATCTCTACAACAATTTTTTTACCGGACAATCGATTAAAAGGTAGTTAGCTTACTTAGTAATTATAACTGTCCCAATTGTTCTGTAAAATATTTATACTGTCGCCTGATAAGGTAAAATAATTTTCATTAAAATACATCCCATTTTCGTGTTATATTTATCTAGACGAAAAAATGTACGTATGGTAAAAGGTTGTTAATATCTATTTTTTTTTATGCAAACGCACTAAATAGTAGATGATATCAGAATCACGAATGTCCGTCGGGAACATGGTCGTTTATTTCAGAATAATTACACATTTATTTTCATTAATTTAATAATTTCTCGACGTTAATAATTAAAATAAATCAATAAATGAATTGCCCACTGTTCGCAATAAGTATTGTTATAATAGTTTTATTTATCAAAATACTCATTTTTTCAGTTAGAAGTGGAGGATTTGATCTCGAGATCCCGGTCGTTTGTTGGTCTTGAAATTTCCGGGATTAACAGAAAATTTATTAACTCAATAAAAATGTTGTGAAAATTTTACATGACACTTAACTCAGTTACCTAAACTTAATATTTTGTCAGCCCTCTTGTTTTGCCAGCTGAGTTAATTAGTTTTTGCTCACGATCGGGCCATATTGTGAAAAGACGAGAAGGCATTTTTTGGGATTTGTAATCAGATTAGTCAAATAAAATTAAATAACAATGGTCCTATTTTACAAAGTACCCAGCTAAAACTATTAGCATACTGACGATACTTTCAAGTTTCTTTTTTTATCAATGACTCAAATTTGGCTTCTAGATTAAAGACACATTTATTAAATCCCATGTAAGACCACCGTAGAAATGAGTAAAGTGGCGTATTAAATTATCTACAAAATCCTGATACTACATTTTTTACATTACATTACAATTTTGCGGTTGGGCCTTTGGATCTTTTGATCCTCTGTGACTACCGCTGTGTCTTCAGGGCATCAGAATTCTAGTCCGCTGATTTTGGCAAACCTCAGGATTTCTGTTGGTCCTGTCTCTTTTGGATCGCTTGGATCCATTATCATACGGCCCCAGGTTTGATACCTGTACCCCGCTAGCATCGGGCAGTTACACAGAATGCATTGTCGGCAGTTTTATCGGCCGCCAGCCTAAGTTTGAATAGGTGCGCCCTTAGTGCGATGTGTCCTGTGAGCAGGCTAAGCGTGCTGTTTAGTTTTTTTTTTTTATGAAAATAGTCGCAAAAAGGGTAGACCTATCGTGTGGGCCGCGGACGGCCCGCACTGCGACTATTAGAAGGGAAAGGGATTATAGAAAGGAAATGATTGTGGACACGCTTTTTAAAAAGTTGCAGGTCATAGTTTTCTGGAAAAAAAAGCTTGAGAGTAAATGTGTGAGACTGATCAGCGTGCCGAGTTCTTCGGCCGAATGTGGCCAATGGTGGTACAAGAGTTTTTATTTCTCTGGAGCATCTGCCATGGAAATATCTGTAAAGCAATGACTGGTCTGCAACTCTTCTTCTATGTTCTAGAGGGTGAAGGGTATCTGTGGGAGTTGAGATGTTTATCAACCGAATGGCTCTTTTCTGAATGGAATCTAGAAGACGAAGAGAATGCCTCGGTGCTAAACCCCAAATATGCGAGAAATACTCCAGTAGAGGTCGGATTTGAGCCATGTACGTCGTCAACAGTTGATCAGAAGTAAAAAACTTCTGGCTTTCCACAGAAAACCTAGCCTCTGGCTTGCCGACTTTGCGATGTTAGCAACATGGTCATGCCAAGACATATTATTGGACACCGTGACTCCCAAAATCGAGATGGAGGGACTTGGTTCAAGGGTATTTCCGGACATTGTGATGGAATGATTTGAGGAATTCACTTTCTTGGAAAACGTGGCACTTTGTGTTTTTTGGGCGTTGAACTGAACAAGATTGTTGGTTCCCCACTCAACGATTGCTTTAAGATCTCTATTAATGGAATCAACCTGTTCCTGCCTAAGTCTATTTGTATCATTCACCGAAAGTGATCGATAGGATGTGAAAGTTGAGACTCCGGTCCATCGTCCAAAGTGCGTCAGCCCTCTTCTGGAGAGGTCTTTTCATCAGCTGTTTTGATGTTCTGCAGCCAGTATTTGCATTCCACTGAGCAATATGTTCTTGTTCAAGGATTAATTTTAATAAATGTTTTGCTTCGGCAATTGGCAATCCGACCAACTGGCTTCTTGGTTCCACCAGGGTCCCATTTCTTGCCAGTTCATCGGGTACCTCATACTAAGTCTGAGAGTAATAATTTTGATAGTGATGCTGAGAATTTATTTTCAAGTCCAAGCAAGATTGCAACAACAAAAATAAACATTAAAATTAAAAATGAGAATGAAGAAGACATGAAAATTGGACCTAACAGCAAAACTAATTTAACTTTAAAAGTAGATAACTAATAGAAAATAGCATGAAAATTTTATTATCTTCAGAAGCATATAAAGAACTGATTTGTTTAAAATTATTAAGCAGGAGATAAATCCACGAGTTCCTCGCGAGGCTTAAATTTAGAACAAACTTATAAATATTTATTGACGATTCCTCCAACTTCCATCGAGCCTGAGAGCGCTTTTTAAGCTTCCGCATATACGAGTACAGGGTGCTTCTAAATTCATGCGAAAAATTCGGGAGATTATTGCTCGTATAAAATTATGAAGCGGTAGCTTTCGAGATATCACCCTAAAAAGGTGTTGAATAAAATTAAGCTTTAATTTTTTTCTCCAATTTTATTTCTAGTTGAAATTTTGTATTTTCCGTGCACTCACAAAGACTAACCACGGGTATTTTTTCAATATTCTTGTTACAATATAAGGGGGCGAAATTAACATCCCCTATCTTATTTAATATCAAATCTTTTTTTGGGGTTTTGTTTCGTAAAAAAAAGATCACTTAAAATCCCTGTTAATGAAACATTTTTTAATTCTAAAGTTTTTTCCTAGATACAATAGATTCGGTGAAAAAAATAAAATACAATGTCATAATTTTTATTCTTTATTAAATAAAAACTACGTATTGAGAGAGGAAAACAGTAAAGATGGAAAATGCAGGAATAAAATACGATTCATCATAAATGTTGGAAACGGCCGCCCTCAGCCAAAATATATGAACGTACTCTTGTGTCTTATCGATTGTCGAACACGTTCAATTATTTTTGGTGTATTTCTTACAGTATCACACGCTTTTTGAATACGATTCTTCAAATCGTTGATATCAAATGTCGGTATGTTGTAAACTAAACTAAACTAAACTTTAAGGTAACCCCAGAACAAGAATTTAATTCTGATGATCGAGGAGGCCAGTGTTGCGGCCCTCCTCGACCAATCCAACGGTTAGGATAAGTTACATCTAAGTATTGCTTAGAAGTCTGACTAAAGTGCACTAGAGCACCATTGTGCATTAACCACATGTTCTGTCTAATATTGAGTGAGATATCCTCAAGTAGTTCAGGGAGATCATTTTCGTGAAAACTGGTGTAAACAATTCCATTTAATGGCTAAGGCAGAAAATGTGGCCCTATTGCAATGCAATTAAAACAAGGTATCACACAGAATTTTGTATTTTATTTTTTTTTTCACCGAATCTATTCGTTCTAGGAAAAAACTTAAAGAAATGTTTTTAAATAAATATTTTTATTTTACAAAACTTAATCTCGAAGAACAGATTTAATATTAAATAAGGTAATGGATGCTAATTTTACCCCCTTATAATGTAACAGAAATATTGAAAAAATATCGGTGGCTAGTTCTTTGCGAGTGCATGTAAATTACAAAATTTCAAGTTTGTATGTTTACTTACATTTAAGAAAAAAATAACACTTTATTTTACTCACCCCCTTTTAGGGGTGATATCTCGGAAGGTGGTGGGCTAAGAAAATTTTGTTATAAAAAAGACCCATCATAATTTTATACGAGCAATCATCTCCCAAATTTTTTCCCATGAATTTAAAAACACCCTGTATGTGCAACAAACGGAGAAGGCTTGAAGATGAAACGTTGGATGCATTATTATTTCTTAGATTTTATTTTTGCAATACAACTATGTAATTCATGAAGTGTCTGTTCATTTTAAACTATGTATGGTCATTTTAATGAAACATGTTGATCTCTAGGTTGATCTTTTTAAAAGTTTTATTTTTAGTATTACAAATTATAGACTGGAGTGCTTTTAATTCGTTTATTTTAATAAAAATTAGAAGTGGGTAAAATTTTGTTTAAAATGTAACCATACATACATACATAAAGTCACGCCTTTTCCCATAGGGGTAGGCAGAGACCACTTCCTTCCACTTGCTACGGTTTGTACACACATCTTTTGCTTCCTCTACTTTTATCAGTGCTCTCATACATGCTCTTCGGTTGTTGGTACTCTTGACCTGGCCTTTCTTCAAAACAATGTTGATCTGATCGAGATATGTTCTCCGAGGTCGACCTCTACCGATTTGCCCATTCACACTCGCCTTATAAATTTGTTTCGTCAATCTTCCTTCATCCATCCTTTCTACGTGTCCACCATCTAAGCATTCCTTTATCTATCTTTGTGACCACATCTTCTTTTACACCACAGCGTTTTCTTATCTCACTATTCTTAACTTTATCCAACCGAGTCACTCCGGCTATACTTCTCAAACTACTCATATCCGCAGCATTAATCCTATTTTCATGCTTCTTCTGCCAAACCCAACATTCACTGCCATACATAAGTGTAGGAACCAACACACCTCTATGCACCGCCAGAGGTGTAACCATATTACCTAAATAGAAATAAAATGGTTGAAAATGGTTTACTGACTTTACATTACCACAACAATCCCGGATCTATCCCGGGATCCCGGTATTATCTGTAGATAATCCCGAAATCCCGGGAACATAAAAAAGAGTCGGGATCGAATTCTCTAGGTAGAAGGTTTCATTAATAAATATGAATATCTCTCAAATTTATAATTTTTCCTGTATGTTTTTCATAGTTTTCATATATTTTTACTTACTTTGATTGATATCTGTTATTTATTTCCTTATTTTATTTTTTTTCTTTATCTATATCTATCTGTATATACAAAACAAGTCTCAACGCCTGCGTCCATTTGTTGAAGATGAAGGGTTTATATGAAATAAAAGCGCCCATACAAAAGGGTGGGAGGGGGTTGAAATATAAAAACTATGAAAAATGGCCGATATTAATGTCAAATTCATTGTTTTTGTTAGACGCTAAGTTTGATCGTGATTATCCCAAAGCAGGCAAGCCAACGTCTGCCGGGCCCGCTATTTTGTAAATTAAAAACCATTATTATGTTGACGTGTATGTGTTTTTACAACACAAATTGATCAATTGATCATTTGTGGTAGGTACTAATCAATTGGCTTCAAAAATAATTTTCGTTTAAATAAGGTAGGTATAGAAATTATAACGAAAGATTGTTTATGAAGTGTCTATATACGTAAGTATTGGATAAATTTACACGACACAACACGCAAACTATCCAATATCTTATTTACATGAATAACGCCTCAAAATAATGTTTTAATGGCTTTAAGTCATATCTATCCATAATAGTTTATTGTACTAGGTGTTATTGAATGCAGGATAGTAGACACCCCCTCGCTCAAAAGGAAATAATTAACCAAAAGAGAAAGTGTGTGTCATGTCATCTTGTTTTATATTTAATTAAAATTGGCTCGAATAATAACAAAATCCGCAAACAATGATTATACTGAAATCAGTTAAAAAAATTAAAATTTTTCATGAATTTAATGAAATTTTTTAAATTAATCTTGTTTGCGTTTAATCTAATTTATACGAGTAGGTTATACCTACTTTTATTTTTGTCTTCTAATATAGTCTAGTTCACAAGTGCTTCTTTGGTCAACTTTTTTCAGCAGTTTCGGAAAAATAAAAACAAGGTCTCATTCGATTCGGAGTAGCATGTAGATGATTTTTTAAAAAAGTAAAAAACAATTTACTAAAAAAAGGGGGGTTTGACTTTTTGAAAATATCTCAAAAATGTATTGAAATATTTAAAATCTTAAAATAGATTCAAGAGGAGAAGGAAGTTTCCTAAAAGAAAGATCCGGAACTGTAGGACCAATATTTATAATTTTCCCAAAACGGTGAAAATCCGGCCAATGACGGGTACTTATGTGACTTATGCAAGCACCGCTCACTTCAACAATAAAAATAATTTCAACGTATTAAATATGAAAATTAATAAATAAAAAAATTCAGGCACTGTGTGATAATTGATAAAATATAAATTTAAGATTTTTTGCCTTCCTTGAAGCCATTCATGAAAGACTTTAGAATAGTGGCCCTTTAAAATAACAAAATAACGTTAAGTTAACAATTTACGTAGTTGGAAAATTAAAAAATTTAATAAATCATTGAAACAAATTTTTGTTTTTTTAGTATCGGAAGGTGTATGGAAATGATTTTTTTTAATTTTTATCTCCTATTGTTTAAAAAACTTGTAAACAAGATAACTGAATTTGTTTTTTAAAACTTTATCGTTGATGCAAATATTTTTTAAAACAAATCGTTCCTGAAAAAAAAAATTTTATTTCCTAAAAACGTATTTGTTTTAAATAAAATCAAATATTTTTTCATTTAACAAACTTATACAATTTAATTTTTAAATATTCGAGAACTGTAATGTTAGTAATTTATACTAAAGCACAAACGATATTAATTTCAAAATTGTTTGTTTATGCATACAAAGATTTTATCGTTTTTAATCTATTGCAAAACCAAACCTTTGATACCTTTTTTATTAATGTTAATTTGATTGAAGATGATTTACTTGGCAATAATACAAAATAATATCGTGCCAAATTTGGTAAACATATTTTGATTCAGAAATCCCGTTAGTTCCAGCTAATATGATATTATTCCAGCAAGATGGAGCACCGTTATATTCAATGTTCATCAGTAGCTCGACCTAATATTTCCAAATCGTTGGATATGGAGGCGAGGATTGATAGCACGCCACGGCCAGCACGATCACCTGATCTCACGCCAATAGACTTCTTTATACGGGGATATGTAAAAAGTATGGTAAACAAAACTAAACCACTAGATTTAATTTACCTAAGAAGAAGAATAACTTCGGCAATTGGGTCGGTCACACCACAGATGCTAAATTACGTAAGAAGACTGTTTTATTTAAGATGAGGATATTGCCAAGACCTTCGGGGCAGGCATTTTAAACATCTCCTACATTAAGATTTATGTTTTTAATTTGTGTGTTACATTATCAAAAAATAAATGATATTATTATTTTATTAAGTTTGAAATGTGCTGTGTCTTCCCCTTGGGAAGTTATAGTAATGGGTCCGATTTTGCGAATCCCGAATTTTGACATATTTCCACATTTCAAGGTTTCCAAAAACTAATAGAATCATTTTTAAGTGGGCGTCTGTGTGTGTATGTACGTATGTGCGTATGTTCGTATGTGCGTTCGAAATTATTTTTCGTCTCGATTAACAAAAAATGATATCGACGTGGGACCAATTGTATTTGACGCATAATTACGCAACTTAGAACTGATTAGATTTTTAGCAAAATCACTTTTGCTTTTTTTTATGGAGAATAAAAAAACTGAAAAAAATGGTAAACTTTTGGAATTATTTTTCGTCTCGATTTTCTCGAGAACAAAAAAAGATATCGACGTGGGACCAATTGCATTTGACGCACAATTTCGCAACATAGAACTGATTAGATTTCTAGCAAAATCGGTCAAGCTGTTTTTTATAGAGAATCAAAAAACTGAAAAAAATGGTAAGCTACCTGAATTTTATAAATTATACTATTGTTAATACAGAATTTTAATATTGTTTGAATAATAAGATGATTGCATTTTGGGAATATTTGTATGAATATATATGATAAAAATATTTTATAAAAAGAGATAGTTTTAGAAAACAAAAATAGGAATTGGAGAGTTTTAAACTTTTGTCAGTATTGAGAGAAAAGCATTGAAGACGCTATATTAGTGAAAAATTATTGTTAGGAATAATCAAGAATTGTTTATAATAATTAAATATTGTTACTAAAAAATATTTATTAATCATAATAATTGAAAAAAAAATTTCAATTGTTATAAACAACTGAAAATAACTCCCGCTTATGAAATGATAAACAAAAGTTTGAAAGAATACGTTTGACATAAATAGAATATTGTTAATAACAATTATAATTTGTTATAAACAATTTGAAATATTTTTTTATAATAATTTTAATAATAATAATTGTAACAACAAAACATATGGTTTTTTTTATTCTTGCCACTGGGAAGTTAGTGTGGACCTGTCGAGTCGCACCCAGATCACTGATATTTTAATATTTATTTTTCCAATGAATTTGAAATCAAACGTTTTGAATGGGCAATAATGATACCTTTTAAATGATGTTTCACAAGCCCCTACTTCCCAGTTAAAAATTTGCAAGTACGATCCTGTTTTCTGGACTAAAAAAATAGGACATATGTGTGTGTGTATGTCTGAACATATCCACAATGAACTTTTCCGACAAAAGCGCGCACCCTCGACCAAGGGTGCCAACCTCATTATGTGGGAGGCGCCTCTAGTATTGTATAAAAGGCTACCAATCAAAAGACCGTGAGACCCTAATAATATATCTACCATATTTGAAAATTATTCTTATTACACTGAAAATTACCTCGGCGGCCATTTTGAGGTAGTTGAAATCTGGTTAATATGAGACCAATTAAATATATTAAAAAAAGCGGTTCAGTTCCAACATCCTGTGCATTGGCGGAATTGTAAAAAGAGTCTTGGGGAATATCAATTCTCGCATAATGCGTTACTAACATTAAAATACAAATGTGTTAAAATATATAAATGTATTTGACTATTCAATATTTTGCAAATGTGTCACTGATTTTTAACAATATTCTTATCAGTTCTATGCTTGCAGCTTAATAGGTAACAAAGTTTTAAACCATAAAAGACTAACGCAATTTTTTTTAAAGTATTAACCTGCAATTTTTATTAGTGTTATTAAGTAACCTACAAGTGATGGGTATAGATCAGGTCTTTTCATTAAAAGGTATAGTCGAAAAATTCTTGGCTAGTCAAAAGGTCTATTGCGCTTTTATAGACTTTGAAAAGGCCTATGACAGAGTGGTGAGGAGTGAATTGTGGTCGAAATTGTCTATGTATGGGGTGAGCCGTAATTTAATACGAGCACTTTACGAAGATTCCACTGCTTGTGTCAAAATAAACGGAGCTTGCACGGACTGGTTTAACATCGAAAAAGGTGTGAGAAAGGTATGTGTGGCTTCGCCATGACTGTTTATCTTATACATAGACGATTGTTGTAAAACATTTGAAAGAGAGTGCGTATGGATTGAAATGAATGATTTGCTCGTCAAATGCCTTCTTTAAGTCGGTGATCTAGTCATATAAGCGTCATCTGAAGAGGAGTTGCAGGCGATAGTTAATGTTATGCATGATGCCCTGAAAATTAAAGGGATAAAAATAAATGTAAGTAAAACAAAAGTAATGGTTTTTGATAGAGAAGAAAGCATGACAAACTGTGAAGTTCTGATAAAGGAAAAAAGATTGGAACAAGTAAATGAATTTGTGTACTTGGGTTCAAAGTTTACGGGAGATGGAAAGTATGACAGTGACATTGAGCGAAGAGTGTTAACAGGAAAACAAATGAATAGGGCACTGCATAGCTTTATGAGCATCCAGAAAGTGTCAAAAAATGGCACGTCTGGCTGGTTCCTACACTTATGTATGGTAGTGAATCTTGGGTTTGGTAGAAGAAGCATGAAAATAGGATTAATGCTGTGGAGATGAGTAGTCTGAGAATTATAGCCAAAATGACTCGGTTGGATAAAGTAAAGAATAGTGAGATAAGAGAACGATGTGGTGTAAAAGAAGATGTTGTTACAAAGATAAATAAAGGAATGCTTGAATGATTTGGATACGTAGAAAGGATGGATGAAGGAAGATTGACGAAACAAAATTATAAGGCGAGTGTGAATGGACAAGTCAGTAGAGGTCGACCTTAGCGAATATATCTCGATAAGATCAATATTGGTCTGAAAAAAGGCCAGATCAAGAGTACCAACAACTGACGAGCATGTATGAGAGCCCTGATGAAAGTAGAGGAAGCCAAAGATGTGTGAAAGAACCGTAGTAAGTGAAAGGAAGTGGTCTCTGCCACCCGCCTACTCCTGCTGGGTAGGTATGTACTAGTGATGGGCGAATGAAAATTTATCGATAATAAAATTATCGAAATATCTCGAGAACTTTTTTTATTTTTATTTTATTGACTTTCAAGGTAAATACAATCTGTGTTTTTCAAAACAATATGGTCCTATGAAAGATGACATGGAGAAGTGGCATCCACTGATACCGCTTCTGGATATTAATACGATGACATATTACTTATTGATTACATAATAACATTTAACATACATAAGCACTAATACACAACACTTTTGTTTGAGGAGAAAGTCCATTGTGTCATATCTGTTCAATCTTTTCGTTGGCTGATGAATGAGGAGATTTGCAGCTAGTTCATTTGGGTGAATACTAATCTCGAGAATTTAAACAAAATTATTCGAATTATCAAAGCATGTATACTTAAACATTACTGAATGACATAAAAGGAGAAGAGAGATAAAGGGTACATACATACATACATATAGTCACGCCTTTTCCCGTAGTGGTAGGCAGAGACCACTTCCTTCTGCTTGCTACGTTTCTTATACACATATTTTGCTTCGTCCACTTTCATTAGTGCTCTCATGCATGCTCGTCGGTTGTTGGTACTCTTGACCTAGCATTTCTTCAAAACAATGTCGATCTGATCGTGATATGATCGCCGAGGTCGACCTCTACCGACTTCCGTCCATTCACAATCGCCTTATAAATTTGTTTGGTTAATCTTCCTTCATCCATCCTTTTTACGTGTTTATACAATCTAAGCATTTCTTTATCTACCTTTTACACCACAGCATTTCCTTATCTCACTGTTCTTCACTTTATCCAACCGAGTCACTCCGGCTTTACTTCTAAGACTACTCATCTCCGCAACATTAATCCTATATTCATGCTTCTGCTGCTAAACCCACCATGGATAAATGGTATTTAGAATAATTAATGAAATAAATGAAGGTACATAGAAATAAGTGAATATTGAGATTAAATCAACGTCATTGTTTCCATAAGTATTTAGAGATTTTAAGTTTTTTAATTCCAAAAGTGGTCCGTAGATATTTAGCATCCTAATGATGGATCACTCGAATAATCATTTAGTTTATTCAAATATGCATCACTCGATTATTGATAATGTTTAAAAATTTTAACCACACTTCTTCAACTTTACGTAGAAATTCTAAAACAGGATAGTAGAGCAAAAGCAGGGATTATGGGATATACCCGGTAATAAGAAATATCATGTTTGTGGCAAAAGTACTAGTGCCATCTACGTTTATTTATTAAAATAACATTCGTGCAAGTTTCTGATTACTTTACCAAATTGTATAATCTGTGTACATTCACTGTCTGGCAGTTTTGACTCTTGAAGTGATTTAGATGCACGTTAAACTTTTAAGTGTGTAGGTAGGTACACTAAATTTTTCTTTTAAACACTTTTAAAAGGTTTTTTGTTTAAAGTTATTATTTAATTTAGTCAGTTATGTGAAACAACTTTAAAACAATTATCCACTTTTTAGTTTTCATTTCAAAATATTTACCAAACATATCTGGGTCTTAATACTACTTCCTTGCACGATTCCCAAGCTTCTTTTTTCCTTTTCGTTTATAATGTCCAAATAGAGGGATTTGGATAAAAGTTTTCGGGAACAGTTAAAATTTCTCTTTTAACTTGTCTTTAAACAGCTATGGGAATCGCTCCTTACATGTGGCAGTTGACGGTATTTCTTCGGATGCGTTTAAAACCAACGGCGGGGTCCACCAGGGTTCCATCCTGTCCCCCCTTATTTCTTTTACACATCAACGACCTCTTGAAAACCACCACGAACCCCATTTTCAGTTTCGCAGACGACAGCACACTTGTCTCAACTTTCACATCCTATCGATCACTTTCGGTAAATGATACAAATAGACTCAGGCAGGAACAGGTTAATTCCATCAATAGAGATCTTAAAGCAATCGTCGAGTGGGGAACCAACAATCTTGTTCAGTTCAACGCCAAGAAAACACAAAGCGCTACGTTTTCCAAGAATGTGAATTACTCAAATCATTCCATCATAATGTCCGGAAATACCCTTGAATCAAGTCCCTCCATCTCGATTTTGGGAGTCATGGTGTCCAATAATATGTCTTGGCATGACCATGTTAACATCGCAAAGTCAGCAAGCCAGAGGCTAGGTTTTCTGTAGAAAGCTAGAAAATTTTTTACTCCTGATCAACTATTGACGACGTACAATGCATAAATCTGACCTCTACTGGTGTATTGCTCGCACATTTGGGGTTCAGCACCAAGGCATTCTCTTCGTCTTCTAGATTCCATTCAGAAAAGAGCCATTCGGTTGATAAACATCTCAACTCCCACAGATACTCTTTACCCTCTAGAACATAGAAGAAGAGTTGCAGACCAGTCATTACTCTACAGATATTTCCATGGCAGATGCTTCAGAGAAATGAATACTTTTTTACCACCATTGGCTACATTCGGCCGAAGAACTCGGCCAGCTGATCATTCTCACCCACTTACTCTCAAGATTGACACTACAAGGACCAATCCCCAGCAAGAATCCTTCTTTTACAGGGCTGCTACGAAATGGAACAAGCTTCCAAAATCAGTTTTTCCAGATAACTATGACCTTCAACTTTTCAAAAAGCGGGTCCACAATCATTTCCTTTCTATAATCCCTTTCCCTTTTATAAGTCGCAGTGCGGGCCGTCCGTGGCCCATACGATAGGTCTACCTTTTTTGCGACTATTTTCATTAAAAAAAAAAATCAGTGTAATATTAGACGCCGAGAATAATATCATAACCGAAAACAACAAAAAGCTTGATAGATGGAGAGAGTACATGGAAGAGTTCTTTGACGACGAACATGAAATAGAAACCCTTGTTTAAGGCGTAACAGGCCCAGAAATCACATCATGGGAAGTTGAAGCGTCAATTGGGCTGAAGGCTAATAATCTCCAGGACCAGATCAAATCAACGCAGAACTTCTGAAGCTTTTTGATAACGATCAAATTAAACTCGTGACTAAATTGTTTAAGAAAATATATGAGACTGGAATGGTTACTGTCAACTTTTATCCCGCCACCCAAAATGACAAGTGCCAGAAAATGTGAAGATCACAGAATCATAAGCTTAATGAGCCACCCACTAAAAATGTTGCTTAATATCATCCATTCGCGCACCCACAGGAAGTTAGAGCAAAATATATCTGAGACACAATTTGGTTTTAAAAACCGTCTGGGAACAAGAGAGGCACTATTTAGTATTCAGGTGCTTCTCCGGAGGGCACGAGACGTCAATTGTGACGTATTCGCAAGTTTCATCGATTTTGACAAGGTCCGACATCGGAAGCTTATTGAGGTCTTAAAAGGAGCAGGCTTAGATGACAGTGACATTCGTTTAATAGAAACTCTTTACACAAACCAAAGAGCTACTGTCCGCTTAGGACAAGACAACAATCAGTTCTACGTGAATGATACGGCCCTTACGCAAACAAGGCAAATATCTTATCTCAGCAGCAACCTTAATTAAGACTGGTACCATTCGCAAGAGATCAAATATAGAATAGAAAGGGCAAGAAGTATCGCATGCGGAGGGTGCTGTGCAACATGCAACTTAACATTCAGACGATAATTCGAGTCCTTCGATGTTATATCTTTTCGGTACTGCTCTATGGGGCGTAAGCATGGACCCTTAAAGACTCATCAGCCAAACGTATAGAGGCTTTCAAAATGTGGTGTTACCGACGCATGCTCAGAATATCATAGATTCATCGCGTGACAATTGTTACGGTGCTGGATCGGATGAGAAAGGAACTTGAAATTCTGAACATCATTATAACGAGAAAGCTTAGCGTTTTCACGGCAACATTTTTCCCTCCGGAAGAGGGAAAAAAAAGTAAAACTGCCGCTGGTGAAAAAGTTAAATTTTTCCGCAGTCAGCTCAGTACAATTATGGCCTAATTGTTGTACTTTAAAAAAAAACAAATATTTATTTTATTTTATGATGAATATAATTATTTTAAATACCAAAAATGCAACAACATTTGTATAACTCTCAAATTAAAAAAAATTATACTGTACCAGTTTAAGATCATTTTTATATTAGTCTTGCCGCAGGATATATTTGAAATTTAATAACAGCTCAAGATTACAAATGTTTTTCGATAAAATCTAGCTGTCAATCAATAGGAGCACAAAAGGCAGAAATAATTTCAGTTTCAGCTATTCCCAATTTTATATTTTTAGTATGAAAACATGTGCCTCATTAAATAATTATAACAGGGTATCAAATAACCAAATTATTATTTAAAAATATTATTTCGTCCATAATTGTATAATTATTTATATACAAGGTGATTTATAAAACCAATATAGTCTATTTATGGTAGATTTTAGATTAGATTGTTCCTTAAGCATAAAAAAAATTAATGAATTGTAAAAATTTTGGAAAATTAAATTGGTAATGATAAAAAATACAGCAGCACCACTAACAAGGGGGACGCGGAAGGAGCCTCCACGTAGATTGCGAATAGAGAGTAATACGAGGGCGGTTTGATAAGTCAGTGACTTTTTGAATAAAACAAATTTTCTTCCGTGAATAAACATTTTATTTTTCTACATAATCACCTTTTAGCTCGATACATTTAGTCCAGCGTTTTTCTAATTTTTTTATTCCCTCCAAATAATAGGTTTTTTCAAAGCTCTCAAAATACGCGTTTGTTTCGGTAATTACTTCTTCATTCGACTCAAATCTCTTACGGCCCAGCCATTTCTTTAGGTTTGGAAACAGAAAATAGTCGCAGGGGGCTAAATCTGGAGAATATGCTGGATGGGGTAGCAGTTCGTATCCCAATTCGTGGATTTTGGCCATCGTGACTAGACAATTGTGCACACGTGCATTGTCTTGATGTAACAGCACTTTCTTCTTCTTAGCCAAATGCGGCCGTTTTTGCTTCAAATCAACGTCGAATCTGTTCAAAAGCTTTGAATAATATTCGCCGGTGATCGTTATACCTTTCTTGAGGTAATCGATGTGAATGACACCGCGTACATCCCAAAAAACTGTGGCCATGACCTTGTTGGCTGACAGACTCTGTTTCGCCTTCTTTGGTCCACTTTCACCCCGAGCAACCCACTGTTTCGATTGTTCCTTGGTCTCTGGCGTGTTGTGATGGATCCATGTTTCATCCACAGTAACAAAACGGCGCAAAAATTCGTCCGGATTACGGCTGAACATCGCTAAACACACTTTTGAAGTGGTCACACGATTGCGCTTATGGTCGAGTGTGAGCAATCGCGGCACCCATCTCGCAGAGAGTTTTTTCATGTCCAAATATTCGTGTAAAATATGATGTACCCGTTCAGTTAAGATACCTACAGCATGAGCCAACTCACGCACTTTCATTCTTCGATTATCCAATATCATTTCATGGATTTTATCGACGATTTCCGGCGTTATCACTTCTTTTGGGCGACCTGGACGTTCGGCGTCACTAGTGCTGGTACGACCACAACGGAACTCTGTAAACCACTTCTTGACCATTGAAATTGATGGTGCCGAGTCCCCGTAGTATTTATCAAGTCTTTCCTTAGTTTCAGTAATGGATTTTTTACGTAAAAAGTAATGCTTAATCAGCACACGAAATTCACTTTTTTCCATTTTCGTAAAAATTCACGAGGTTGTCTGCTTTGAACGGCTATCAAACACCAACTGCACGACGTAGCTTGCTCAAAATTAGAAAGTTGCCCAGTGATAGATTATAGTTGACAGCAGCACTGTTACATTTGGAGTAACTGCGCGGGAAATTCAAAAAGTCACTGACTTATCAAACTGCCCTCGTAACTTCAGCAATGTGTGAATACCATAACAATATGCTTAGCCTACTATTCAAATACTGATAATCTTTAAAAACGGACAGAAAGATTAATTAATTTTTTGAATAATTTCATATTATTGCGTTAATTTTGTCCAGTAGTTTATTTTCAAGGTTTTTTTAGAAATATCTTTAGTATCAACGATACCAAATGTTACACCAACTTTTACGATGTAAAACTGTATTCAATCATCCTGTAAAGGAGATAGTTTAGAACGTCAGATAAGAGAGGCCAATTTAGGGATATTTTTTTTTAATTTTAGAAAAAAAAAGTCGATATTGACCGATGTACCTACGTTACTGTTCTTTGTGTTTGTAATCTGTTTTGGTAAATTGTCCCGACCGCGTTGTTTGTAGTCAAATTATAGGGGGCACTTTGATGCGCCGTGACAGCTAAATGAGGGCGATGCGATCGCTTCACCACCGCAGGTCGGCGCCAAACACTGGAAAATAGGTAAAAGGCGCTATTTACATAAAAGGACAATATTTTTGGATATTTGTTACAAATACATGCTACACATGACGAATACAGTTAATAAATTCTACAAACAAGATCCATTATTAACTTACCGGTATGTACCAGCAGTGCCAATATTCTCTTCAGTAAGACTCTCGTATTAACAAGAGTTTTACACCATACTCAGACAGAGTTATGATGCTCCAGCTGACAACATGCCCTGGAAAGATGAATATAATACAGACATATGCACCAACAGCTGAGAAGGAAGATGATGAAGTTAAAGAATTTTATACTGAGCTGGATACTATCTTTAGAAGCATAAAGAGCAATGATATTATAGTAGTAATGGGAGATTTTAACGTCAAAGTGGGCAAAGTCAAGGTTGAACACACACAGGGAGTTTTTGCGTAGGAGAGACGAATAATATAGGTGATCGACTAATAGAGTTCTGTCAAGACAAGAATCTTATGATATCAAATACCTTCTTCAAACTACCAGAACAACATCAACAACCGCTATAGAAACTCAGTGAAGGCTACGAAAACATACTCAGGTGCTGACATTAATTCCGATCACAACCCAGTAATAACTAAACTCAGTATCAGGATAAAGAAGATAACAAAATGTCAAAACAACTACATCGATACGAAACTTCTTGAGGACCCTAAAATCTATAATTCAGTAAAGAAGGAGACTAACGAATGTATGAGAGACATCAACAAACTAAACGTGATCATTGTGGATGAAAGGTGGGAACAGATGCAAACACGATTAGAAACAATAGCCAAAGAACACTTACTAAGCAAAAAAACCAAGAAAAAACCCTGGATAACTTCAGAAATCCTGGATCTTATGAAAGAGAGAAGAAAGATCAAGGCAAGATGGAAGAATATAAGGCACTACATAAAATAGTACAAAAACGAATAAAAGAAGCCAAAGAGGAATATCTAGTGACACAATGCGAGGAAATAAAATTACTAGAGAGGAAATTTGACTGCTTCCACATGCATAAAAAGATAAAGAAGATGGCTGGTTGTAACAAAATCAAAACTGCTGGTAGCATAATTAAGGATATAGACGGTCGTATAATTACTGACGTGGAAGACAAGCTAAGGAGGTGAAAAATATACCTCTCGGAACTATTCTACGACAAAAAATATTAAGATCAGAAATAGAATATGCTTTGGAAACTATAAAACCCGGCAAAGCTGCTGGTCCTGATCAAATACCCATAGAACTTGTTAAAGTTTTTGATGACGATGTTATAGTTATTCTTCTGGACCTCTTTAAAAACATTTATGATAGGGGAGAAATCCCTAAGCAATGGCTGACATCTACTTTTGTACTTATACCTAAGAAACCAAACCCAAGAGAAATGCTCAGGGGTATGGTAATGCTAGGATAACCGTTCTTTTCCAGTGCTGTCTCGATATGAACCAAGATGTGTTTGCATGTTACATTGATTTTGAGAAAGCTTTTGACAAAGTGAAACATGAAAAGTTACATCAGCTACTCGTCAGTAAAAACATTGACTATACTGGGGCCAAAGAGCGAATACAAAGGTAGAAAACCAGCCAACAGGAGAAATGGAAATCCGTCGTGGTGTAAGACAAGGATGCGTCCTATCGCCACAACTATTCAACCTGTATAGCGAAGCCATTTATAAAGAAACCTTGCAAGAAGAATCGGTAGGGATAGTTATTAACGGAGAAGTTATAAATAATATGCGATATGCTGTGACACCGTCTTGTTAACGAACAATCAAAGAAACATACAACATCTTCTATAAAAATTAAATAATCGATGTAACGAATACGGTCTAAAGATAAATCTTAAGAAAACCAAGTTAATAGTGGTTACAAAGCTCCCCCAAAATCACCACCATAAAAACGTGTCAGTAACAGACATCGTAATAGAGTAAGAGCAGTCATACAAATACCTGAGAGCCTGTATAGAACAATCGGATGTATAGAATGTATAGAACAATCGGATGACCAAAAAATAAGAACGAGAATAGAGATAGCCAGGTCAACATTTACGAAAATGAAAAAACTGTTCACCAGTCGAAATATCAAGATTGGACTTAGGATGAGGATGCTGCGTTGTTAAGTGTTTTCCGCGCTTTTGTATGGAGTGGAGGCATGGACTCTCAAGAAGAATTACACGTACAAACTAAGATGTGGTGCTACCGGAGAATGTAGCGTATTCCCTGGACAGAAAAGATCTTTAATGTGGAAGTCCTAAATCGGATGAATAAGGAATGTGAAGTCATTACCAACATAAAAAGAGAAAGCTTCAATATCTAGGTCATATAATGAGAGGACCCAAATGCGCACTTTTCCAGCTGATAGTTCAGGGAAAGATTGGTGGAAGGAGAAATATTGAAAGACGCTGTCTGTGATATACCGAAATTTTTTTACCGATTGTAGAGGTAGCAGAAATTCTTATAGACCGTGCAAGACCGCCAACGTCACAAACAAAAATCACACATATAGAGTTAATTTTTGAATGAAGTTGCTTCGCAATTGAAAAATTTCAATACTTGCATAAAAATTAGACCATAAATACCTTCAATTCGAAAGAACAGATAGATCAGTTCGCGGATCTTCCTATTCTGTTTTTTTAATATCTAAAAATATCTAACTTAACTATTTTACGAGTAACTAAAACTGAAATGCTGTTGAGCGCCAAGTAATTTTTAATAATAAAATTACTAACCGTATTTGTACATTTTAATGCCAAGAGTACCTAATGAGTAAAACGAGCTTCAATATTGTTGTCACCTCTTTTTGAAATAAATAAAAAGTTACAAGAATTTAATAAGTTAAATAAATAAAAAATAAAAATGAAAATAAGTCAAAACAATTCAACTGCAGTAAAGTTATATACAGGGTGGCCAACCGAAAACGAAACAGCCATTTGCAGGAACCTCGTCAACATTTTAGAAACACGCTCAGGCCTGTCGATTTTTTATTAAAGGGAGATTTCTTGATTTTTAAAACTACTCAGTACGGCCCTGACGCCGACAAGAAAATCATCTATAAGACACGTGCAGTTTTTGTAATCCACTATAATGTTTTGTTCGGCTAGAAACAAAGGGTCCCGTGCAATTTAAAAATCAGCTAAAAAACACGTGCATTATTATTCCTCCAGAACATTTCGAAATCGTCGCGCGCAATTATAGCAACCAACTATACGGTCACGTGACCAAACAGTTACCAATAAAAAACGCTGAATTTAACGCGAGAAGAAGCCACGTTCGAAACGGCTTCCGGATTCTCGTTCTCTTTCGCATTTCGACCGTCAAGCAATGCAGAGCACCGCTTCTCTCTTTCGCATATCATCAGCCGAGGCATGAACACCTCTAGCGTTCAGAGCACTGCTTTAAAACACCACGTGGTAAAATGCACATCAATATAATCAAATAAAATACATCAAATTCAAAGCTAACAACCACTGAAATCATTCTTAAGATACAGGAGGCTTGAAACTGTAAGCTCCATGTATTAAAGTTATCGAAGGATCCAACATCTACGCTGTGAAAGACGTCGTCGAATAGCAAGAGTGAGTTGAGACACCAGAGGTTCCGGTGGTGAAGCTGCCCACACCTCAAAGCATTTCTATAGCTTTTCTACGCCCCTCCTAGCTTCTCGTCGTCGTCGCCGGCGCGCAGCATTAATGATGCCAAACTGTCGTGAAGTTTTACTTTTTTTATACCTTATTTGTTTTTTTCCATGGATATCCGCAATTATTTTAGTAGGATTTCATGTTTGTCGATTTATCTGTAAAGTATTTTAATGAACATTTCGAATAAAAATGTCGCACTTTAAATTAGAGTTTTTTATATGCATATTGTTAATACTAATGTTTTACCTTGTTAAAACAATTTGCGAAATTTTAAAGTTGTGTCTTATATCATTGCAAAAATCAAGTTTGTAATTCCCCGAAAAAATTAAAAATCCCAATTAATTTTATAAAAATGCCTGCGTGTGTTTTGTGAGGCCATGGTTTGGTATTTAGGGTGAACATTTAATTCAATTTATTAATAACATTTTGCCGAATTTTTCAAAACAAGGGTACTTTAACTCTTGATTGATTATCGCACATGCACCGAAAATTTTTGTATTTTGAATGTGCAATTAATTATAAAAATTGCCATTTGTTGGATAAATACATACAAAATAAATGGGACCATGACCGAACCAATAGCTGTGGGTCAAGGTATTCGACAAGGGGATTCCCTAAGCCCTCTGCGCTTCAACATCATTATGGACGAAGTAATAAGCAAAGTACGTTTACTGAAAGGATACAGAATGGATGACCGTGAAATTACTGTTATATGCTATGCCGATGACGCAGTACTAGTTGCTGAAAATGAAGACAATCTGCAGCAACTATTACATCGATTTAACTGCACCGCCAAATCACTTAATATGGTAATATCGGCCCAGAAAACTAAATGCATGACGACATCAAAAACGCCATTAAGGTGCAAACTGGAAGTTATCCAACAGGAAATGAAATATAAGTACCTGGGCATAGAAATCTCAGGCTATGGTGTTGTTAAGACGGAGGTGAGAGAACAGACAACGAAGGCAACAAGAATAGCAGGATGCCTAAATGACAAAATATGGCGAAATAAAAACATTAAAGTAGAAACCAAATCAAGAATTTACAAGGCAATAGTAAGACCAACTATGACATACACGGCAGAAACTCGACCAGACACAGCGAGAACTAAACAAATTTTAGAGACAACCGATATGAGAGTACTTCGTAGAATAACTGGAAAGACGATCTTGGACAGAGAAAGAAGCGAGAATATAAGAAGGATATGCAAGGTAGAAAACATTAATAAGTGGGTTCTCGGCAAAAAGAGGGAGTGGAATGGACTACGAAAGAAAAGTCAGAACAGCACGCGACAAATCACCAATGGGTCGCAGGAGTTTTAGACGCCCTCGAAAACGATGGAGCGACAAATTAGCAGTGCAATAGGCAGAGGGACGATAAAAAGAAAGAGGTGATCCGCCTAGATTAAAGAAGGAAGAAGAAGAAGGAGATACATACATACCTATAGTCACGCCTTATTCCCGTAGGGGTAGGCAAAGACCACTTCCTTACACTTGTTACGGTTTTTACACACATCTTTTGCTTCATCTACTTTTATCAGTACTGTCATACATGCTCATCAGTTGTTAGTACTCTTGACCTGCCCTTTACCTGGCTTTTCTTTAAAACAATTTCGAGATACGTTCGCCTAGGTCGACCTCTACCGACTTGTCCATTCACACTCGCCTTATATATTTGTTTCGTCAATCTTCTTTTATCCATCCTCTCTACGTGACCAACCCATTTAAGCATTCATTTATTAACCTTTTTTACTACATCTTTTTTTAGACCACAGAGTTTTCTTTGTTTTTTTACTTTCAATATGTATAAAACAGTTACAGTTTTTATATATATATTTGTTTTTCATTCGGAACTATTATTTAATCAAAAAAACAAATGAAAAAACAAAAAATTTTAGGTTAGAACGTAGTTTAAAAAAATATGTAGGTTAGTACAGAAAAAAACAGCACAAACGTCTCTGGCACAAAACTTTATTTTGTCTAGTCATGCACACATTCATTTTCAAATAAAATAAAATAATAGCTGAAAGCTGGCCAACTCTTATCGTATTTACTGTATAAACCCACAGTTAAGTAGTAGCCACGTTGTATACTAGTATAGAGAATAATTTCTATATATTTAGATATTAAATGACTACGCCCGCCATCTCTTTGCAGGTAGTGTGACTATTACAGAACTACTGTTGTGATTTGAGCATTAAATTAAAGATATCTCTATGCATTGATTTAAGTTAGAATTCGTGTTGTCTTTATACAAGTTATGCAACCAAAAGTGTCGTAGTATTTCTCTCTCTTTCTATTGCCGTAAATGGAGACTAGCGTCTTTAATTTCAATTATATTTTTTTTAAAATTAAATAGGTACTCTACAGAACTATTTTACCATTTTATTTGTTCACTATAGATAATATTGATTGAAAATGGAAAAAAAATCAAATTCAGAAATGCAATATTAAAAATATATTTATATATATATATATAAATATATATATATATATATATATATATATATATATATATATATATATATATATATATATATATATATATATATATATATATATATATATATATATTTATTACATTGTCTAGTACCTGGGACATATAGGTGCATTAGCATTATACATTATTGATTAATCAAATCATTAATTTAACATTTAATTATCAGTTAATTAACAATAAAATTAAAAATAAAATTAGGGATCCTATGTGTTTTTCTTTTCTTTATTTAATGTTTCAGGAATGCGAAAATACTTGGAACAGCATCAGGTTTGAGCAATTTTATCGAAGATCCTGGCAGGCATTTAAAATCATTTTCTAAAAAAGCTGAGTCTACTTGTCTTTGAAGGAACCAAATTTTCTTATGGCCTTCATTTATAGTTCCAAAATTTCTGGCCGTTTAAAAAGAAATCTGTAATACAAAATTATAAGTATCATTTAATTAGTAAGTATTCATGAGTGTTAAGGAAAATCGCAAAATCTACAAGCAGAGACAAACGTGATGCTATGATATAAATTTGTATTTACTCACGTGTGAAATGATAACCTTTGGCTTGAATTATGTACGTTATTACATCCATAAGCAACAAAACTTAAAACCATGTTTATCTGTTGATATTACACAATAAATTTAAATAAAACTCGAAAACACAAAAATTGTAGTTTATACCAAGTGGAAAACACGTTTCAGCAGTCAAAAATCCGACCTGCACTGAACACACATGGATTTAGAATGGCAACACGCAGGTAAGTACAGTGAAACTTGCTTAAGTGGGACCTGGATAAGTGAGAAACCTCCATAACTGAAACTAATGCTGAGGTCCAAATACTTTATCGTCATAGTTATCTCTATACCTGAGACAGCGAGGTGAATTTTATATGCATTAACCTCTGTAACTGAGATAACATCGTTTTGTTTGTTTACTTACTTATTCTTATTCTACCCGCAAATTCCGCACTTAACTAATTTTGAGCCTCAATGACCTTCAATTTTAGTATTGCTTTACCAAAATGTGGACTTAAATCTGAAGTAACTGTATGTGTGTGTGTGTGTGTGTGTGTGTGTGTGTGTGTGTGTGTGTGTGTGTGTGTGTGTGTGTGTGTGTGTGTGTGTGTGTGTGTGTGTGTGTGTGTGTGTGTGTGTGTGTGTGTGTGTGTGTGTGTGTGTGTGTGTGTGTGTGTGTGTGTGTGTGTGTGTGTGTGTGTGTGTGTGTGTGTGTGTGTGTGTGTGTGTGTGTGTGTGTGTGTGTGTGTGTGTGTGTGTGTGTGTGTGTGTGTGTGTGTGTGTGTGTGTGTGTGTGTGTGTGTGTGTGTGTGTGTGTGTGTGTGTGTGTGTGTGTGTGTGTGTGTGTGTGTGTGTGTGTGTGTGTGTGTGTGTGTGTGTGTGTGTGTGTGTGTGTGTGTGTGTGTGTGTGTGTGTGTGTGTGTGTGTGTGTGTGTGTGTGTGTGTGTGTGTGTGTGTGTGTGTGTGTGTGTGTGTGTGTGTGTGTGTGTGTGTGTGTGTGTGTGTGTGTGTGTGTGTGTGTGTGTGTGTGTGTGTGTGTGTGTGTGTGTGTGTGTGTGTGTGTGTGTGTGTGTGTGTGTGTGTGTGTGTGTGTGTGTGTGTGTGTGTGTGTGTGTGTGTGTGTGTGTGTGTGTGTGTGTGTGTGTGTGTGTGTGTGTGTGTGTGTGTGTGTGTGTGTGTGTGTGTGTGTGTGTGTGTGTGTGTGTGTGTGTGTGTGTGTGTGTGTGTGTGTGTGTGTGTGTGTGTGTGTGTGTGTGTGTGTGTGTGTGTGTGTGTGTGTGTGTGTGTGTGTGTGTGTGTGTGTGTGTGTGTGTGTGTGTGTGTGTGTGTGTGTGTGTGTGTGTGTGTGTGTGTGTGTGTGTGTGTGTGTGTGTGTGTGTGTGTGTGTGTGTGTGTGTGTGTGTGTGTGTGTGTGTGTGTGTGTGTGTGTGTGTGTGTGTGTGTGTGTGTGTGTGTGTGTGTGTGTGTGTGTGTGTGTGTGTGTGTGTGTGTGTGTGTGTGTGTGTGTGTGTGTGTGTGTGTGTGTGTGTGTGTGTGTGTGTGTGTGTGTGTGTGTGTGTGTGTGTGTGTGTGTGTGTGTGTGTGTGTGTGTGTGTGTGTGTGTGTGTGTGTGTGTGTGTGTGTGTGTGTGTGTGTGTGTGTGTGTGTGTGTGTGTGTGTGTGTGTGTATTAATAAATAAATAAAATTCCTGATAAGGACAACAAGCTCAATATTTTTAATTGTGGAAAATAAAAGCTGATAAATAGCTTATAATTGTACACTACTTATTTTTTATTTTTGCCAAGTTGGGGGGGGGGCAGCTTAACCGGGGTCTGAAATATTATTAAATTATTATTAAAAATATTTCTCTTTGCAAGTGAGACAAAGGTCGTAGTCATAAAATTTTTATTTAAAAATATTGGGATACAAATTTATGGATCCCAAAATTTATTTCCTTATTTCAAAAAACCACTCCATCCATCCTACACTGCGGCAAAACAAAATCAGTAGTGATATTTTTCAAGGAGTAGGCACTTTGCAAGTACTACGCGTGTAAAATGAGTTGCATACCTATAAGAAATAGTACTCAAAGAAATTCCACCGAGCCTAAAATCCTTCTACGTACCGCTTCTACCTCGATTCCAACCAATCAACTTTTACATTGTACATAAAGCACCTACATACCTGAACAGTCACCCGGGTCAGGTCTACACCGCAACATAAGGTAGTACCCACGGCCACGGTACTCATCACCGCTATTCGAACCCAACCGAGTACGACTTGCTGACGGTCGTATGAAGAGGTTAAAGAGACAGGTGTCTCCAACAAGAAGAACCCTTTTAAGTGGACATTTTTCAGACGTGACTTCAGTGGTTGTTTTCAATTTTAGCATGCGAGATTCGCGGACTTGATTTGGTTTAGTAGTGCTTTGTGGTTTTTGTGCAGTTCGTGAGAGATTGTAATCAAAGTTCACCTTATGGGATTTTACCTCTTCGGCGATAGGTTTTTTAAAGGTTTGTATCGCGTATTTCAAAAATAATGGCATAAAACCTTTCATTCATAAAACGTATATTTGAAAGGACACTCCGAAAATATCTTCAATAACAAATCAATTAACAGGCACCAAACATATTATTTAACGTCTAATTAATTAATAAAAATAAAATCTAATAAGCATTTTTTTAATTGTGTACCAATACAAATTAAAAATAATACTTGTCATTATATTTTTATACTACCAATTGGAAATTGCATACAGTTACTTCTGCAGAAATAAGTGCAACATACGGTTTACTTAAATTAATGTTATCAGTATAAAGAATTTTTTTTTATCAATTATATTTATGTAATATTTTAATCATATCCTTTCAGTGAAATATTAATTTAAAATTGGAGTTTAACTAATTGAATTTTATTTTTCTGTAGATTTGGTGTTTAAAAACTTTTAATGTCATGCATGCTACATAAAATTTATATTAACATTTTTCTTACGTACTTGAGTATAAATAATCTTGAATTCTTGCGAGTGGCATTGTCAAAATTTATTTAAAAATTTTTAACGTAACCATCTAAACGCCTAATTTAAAAAAATCCAAAATTTATAGGGACATCAAGGAATTAAATTATAACAAGAAATGAATCAAAAACTTTATGAGTGAATTTAATTCTAGGTTACATTTCTAAATCGTTAAAATTTAATGATACATTTAATAAACACGAAGGTTCCCTAAAACAAAAGAAAATTTAAATATCACTACTATTTACTTGACATGCTGCACATAAAATGCCATAAATCATTACAAAAAGTAAACATAAAAAATTTTAAAGAGAAATTACCAAACATTAATTATCACGAGATTGTTTTATGATTTATTATAAAAACATTTCGTTAACAAATGGTAACTTTTATTAATGATTTAATCATTCTTCTGTGCGTTATTGTATAGGTTAGGGTTCGTATGGTTTCAGGAACGTTTTATTAGTCAAAAGCTGTGTAAGAATGTTATACTTAGTCAGTTTTGTCGCTAGAAATCTTTATACTTTGTATGATCTAGCATAGCGGTAATCAGTTGTAAACTTGACTGGTGTAGTTAAAACTGACAGTCTGAGATAAGATTGTTTGTGTTAAAATTTGTACTTGGAGAAAATCACCTTTCGTCAGAACTCATAACGAAAAATATCTTTACAAAAACTCGTTCATAAAGGTATTCGCATATGAAATTTAAGTTTTGAAGATACTGATTTGATATTGGAGGTACGCCAAAGTCTGTTACTACATAAACAACAAATATTAATGTCGTCGCGCAATGTTTTCTGCAATCACCGAATAAATCTCAAGGAAAAACGTCGAAGCAGTATGGATTGGCAACAACAAGCCTGCTAGTCGATAACAAAACCTTCTCCTGAAGCAGTTTGCTTTAATTTTATTCAGGTCTGGAGCTCCTGCCTCCTTCATGTCTATTAGAAACATTGCTGGTGTTAATGCTTATTTATTATCATTATCACGTTAGTGGTCTCGGGTTTACAACTGCTTCACAATCACAAAGTATGGTAGACAAATTTTCGAGATTGAGGACTACCCTAACCTACCTGGGTCTTCTTAAGCTAATAAAATGTAAAATAAATGTTCCGATTCGTTGTAGAAATATCCTTTATTTTCCCTTTATCAATGAAATTCAAGATATATATATATATATATATATATATATATATATATATATATATATATATTGTCTGTCAATAACTCTCCTTCAACACAGGGCGATAAAAAAAAGCAAAATACACAATCCTGCGCAGGTACTGTCAATACTGTAAAACACCGAGATATGCTTCATGTATGTTGTTAGAACTTAAAAATATTCCACTTCATGAACATCGGCTGTCGATTAAGGAAAAGAGAGACCTTCTTAATGAAAACCAACAGTCCCGGAAGATTTGGGATAAAATTTTTAAATTTTTTAAATCAGTGTTTAAAAGAAGCAACGTTTACTGAGAACATGAAAAACACTTTTTTTGTAGGTTTATTACTAGTATTTATGTGTTAATAATAAAATCGTTTATATCTAGTCAATTGTATTTTTGACGACTGACTTTCGCACCCTGTATAATCAGAGTTCTATTTTATCATGTTGCAATATTATTTACATAATTTTTTTAAGTTTTTTTTCGATGGGTTCAGAATATCACTCGATTATATTAATTAAATTTCTCAAGATTTTATCCAAAATTTAATTAGAAGTATACCCAGGCGCAAAATGCTTTAATCCAAAGTAGAAGAGGCAACACACGCATTGTCGAGTTATGCTAGTGTCGCACTTACACCATTAATTTTGCTACTAGGTCCTATTTACACCATAATTTTTTTTTCAGCATTAAAATTTTGCTATAAAAAATTATTAAAATTAATTCATTATGTCACTTGTATAATTTCATGTGTCGTTGCGTTAATTTTGTCCGGGAGTTTATATTACTGGTCAATTTTGAAAGTTTATCCAGAAATTTTACTATCATTTCTTAATAACAAAATAATTTTTAATAAAAAGTGAGTCAAACATTTTTGCTAACTGTAAATAAATAATAAATATTTTATTATTTAACAAGAGTAATAAATTATTAAGATAAAAATAAAATCATGTTAGGTTAGGTTAGGTATTAAATATTATTGGGCAATTTTGAACATTTTTTTAAAAATTTTACCATCATTTCTTTATAACAATAATTTTTAATAAAAAGTGAGTCAAACATTTTTGCTAAATGATAAATATTTTATTATACTTATAAGGGTAATAAATCATTAAGATAAAATCAAAAACAGGTTTTCTTTTTAAAATTATCCCCAAAAACCAGTTGTATTCCCTTTCACAAATTTATAAATCTATAAATCAACAGCTTTTTCAGTATTTAATGAATATATTATAAGACAGTATTTACGAAATCAAAGTAGATGCGACCTCACAAAAGAAGAATATACAATTTTATAAGTCTACTGTTATTCATTTAACGTTTTCGTGAACATGACGCACTGTGGTTTCCTTTCTCATCTCGCGTAGAAGTCTTTTTCAGATGATTGCTTAACCTCTTTTTGCTCTCTCTCTCTCACTCTATCTCTCTCTTTTTACCCACTTTTTACGTCGTGTAATTTGTATATTTGGGTTTCTGTTATGCATCTCCTAACGGACGTTCGTTCATAAAACAATATTCATACTGTCATATTATTGTGGTTCATGTCCTTAATTATTTTTCAGGGTGGATAGCAGGTTTAGAATGAAAGAAGAGCAAACAGTTTGTTTTCTCTCTCCTAAGCCCGCTATGCATCCTGAAAAATATTCATACTACATATTATTCAAAAATAAGTTGTTTCTGGAACGTAAAATTTTTTTCTAAGAACACGTAATTGTAATTTTATAAAAACTACTAATTAAATACTTACGTCGAAGTGAAATAAACAAGTTAATGGAGATACCATGTCCCTTTTCAGAATTTTACACAACTTCCTCCTTATACCCAAAACTCTTGGTACAGGAAAAAACACTTTATCGGATGCATTTCTTATTGTATTTCTACACTTAGGCACAGTGCAGTATTTGTATGTCGGCTTTTTGGATTGTTCTATAGAGGAAAAAAGGCAGTTCTTTGTCATAGACTATGACGTCACGCCAAGCGCGCCTTCTTAAACAAGGGCTGTTGTCGATATAGATTATAAAATAATGTGGACTCGTGCGTTTTCAAGACTATCTGATGCAACTAATGTTAATTTGATTAAATAAAGAAAGTGTACTGAAGAACATAATATAGAAACTGATTTAGGTGATATTAAATAAAATTATCAGAAATTTTGTAATTAATGGATGATAATAATAATATCTTAGCAGGTGTAGTTGCATATCATGGATTTTTTAAATCCATTTCAATAGGCCAATGCTGCGAAAAAGGTTTATGTACAAAATAAACTAGGTGATGTTAAACTTATTCATGCCCATTTATATATTTACACTATAGTATAGTTACAAATAAACACAGCTATATTTTTGGTACATTATTTTCCAATGATCAAGTTGCACTTTTATTTTTTAATTAATCTTTAATTTTCATATTATTCACGTAACAAAAATTTTATGTACATTCTATTTATAAATGTGGTCCAATAATTTCTACCAAGTTTTGATATGTATTTTTACTCATTCCGTACATTATATGAAATAAATGATCATCTTCAGCCAATTCTTTGAAAGCAACGAACAATCGAGGTTCAAATTTCAATGTAAGGGTGTAACCAAAATTGTTTTCTTTTTCGTCGGTGTCTAATGTAGTTGTATAAAGCAAATACGTTCTCTTCGTCGCTTCTTCTTCCTCTTCTTCTTCTTTTAGTGCCCATTTTCTGGGTGTTGGCTATCACGTTTGTCCAGATACTTTTGTTTACTGCTCATCTGAACAGGGTGATTGAGGTCATTCCTGTCCACTGTCTAAGGTTCTTGAACCATGAAGTTCTTCTTCGGCCGGGACCTCGTTTGCTCTCGATCTTGCACTGCAGTATCAGCTAGAGGAGATGGTATTTTTCGTTCCTCATAGCATGCCCAAAATTTTCAAGCTTTTGCGTTTTAATGATGTTCAGAATTTCAAGTTCCTTTCTCATACGATCCAGCACCGTAGCATTTGTTACGCGATGAATCCATGATATTCTGAGCATGCGTCGGTAACACCACATTTCGAAAGCCTCTATACGTTTGGCTGAGGAGTCAGTAACCAAAAATATGTATGCATATTAAATATTAAGGGCTTTTGTAAGGACAGAATTTAAGCGTAAGCGTATCGTCACTTTTAAAACGATTTGCTTACGCTTAACAGCTTAACAGGTCGTGTGGAGTTGTCTTCTCCAGTCTTCTTCTAGCGTGTGTAGTTTTCATTAAGTTCTTTGCAAGATCATTTGGGTTTTCTCCGATCCTGGTGGCATATTTTTTTGCAAAGTTGGTAATTTCTTTTTTTACAGAGGGAATTTGAAGATCTCTGGAAATAGTTTGGTTCATAATGTACCAAAGAGAATATGTTAGGATTCTGTGGACTTTAGATTAAAATTTTTGTAATAATTTAAATAAATAAAGTTTATTTTTGACACAAGAATAGCACAACGCCGCACAAATATCATTTCTTAATTTATAAAACTAACTGTAACTTCTCACTTTAACCACATAAAAATCAAATTTAAAATTATCATCATTGTAGTCATTCATAATATGCAAGAACAACCATGTATTGAGAATGTCCACATAGGTTAAAAAACTTTTGATAATGTTTTAAGAGGTACAAACATTAAAAAACAAATTAATTAGCAGCGCTTAAGCAGAATTCTTTTTAATGTATTACAGGTCGTAAATAGTATAATTATGCAAGAGGTTTGTGAAAGTCATTTTAGTGGTTTGTGAGTTTTATGAGTGGGGTTTAATTTAAAATAGTTGTTCACTCTATAATTTACTCTTACGTATGAAATAAACTAATAAACATAAAACAAGCGACATTCACTTGGTAAGGGTCAAGAAAATTATGACCTCCTGGTGTTGAAATCTGTAAAAGCGAAATTATCAGATAATGTTTGACCTTATTTAGTATGACAACAGTACATCGCAGATTTTGAGGAAGTGTTTTGGAAGATTAACTTCTCCCCTCCCTCCAAAAAAAGCGTCTAATCCCTACCAAAGAAAAACATATTTTCATTTTTTCCGATAAAAAAACATCACCAAATTAACAATCAGTGTAACAATGAATACTTAAGAGAGCTTGTTAAGTTTAATAATTCAATAATGTAATCAATTTATCCAAAATTGATATCTTAAAAGTCTTAAATCGCTTTGGTATTTATTGTTTTGCTGATATCATTTTTTTATAGGACATTTTTTTATTTAAAATAAATTCTGGATTATATATTAAGTACACAAACTAACCGAACAGAGTATCTTAGTTACAAACATGCAACAATACAAAAATTATAGGATCCACAATTTATTTTTAGAAAGAGTTTAAAACAATTAAAAGCTGTAACATCCTTTGGTAACATTACCATACCCAATTTTTTTTTTCATATTTTTAAGCTCCATTTTTTTTTAATTTTGCTGTTATTTAATGGTTTATACAACAGCCAAACGAACAACAGTCTCCAAAAATGGCTATAGATAAGATTGACACAGTTTTCTAGTAAGCAACTTGAAACTTTCAAATTTCAACGCCCCAATTAGCCTCAAGCATTTTCAATAAAGTAAACAACGCAATAAAAATAAATAACAATAGTATCGAAAACATTAACCTTTTATCTATTAAATCTAAATGCAATAAATATAAACTTTCAGATATTTGAAATACCACAAACAAATACTTTAAATATTTGCACTCAAACGTAAAAATAAAACTTTACAACAATGACATCTTAACAATTTTTTAAGGGCAGTTGCTTTATTGTTCTAAACAATACATATTATTCTGGTTCATGTCCTTATTTATTTTTCGGGGTGGATAGCGGGTTTAGGACGAAAGAAAACAAACTTCTCGCTCTTCTTAAATCGCCCACGTTTCGATCTCTATTTTAGATCTTTCTTAAGGCTTTTTAATTCGTGGAAGTCTTAAGTCTGTAATGTAAAGTTTGTTTGTGCTGTCTGTATGTGATATTTTAATATTGTTGAAGGAATGTGATTAATTCATTTGCTTAATGTTAATTGTAAACACGTTTGCCCTGATTCTGTGATGGATACGATATCAGAAATTTTACATTACAGACTTAAGACTTCTACGAATAAAAAAGCCTTGAGAAAGATCTAAAATAAAGGCCGATTTAAGCGATTTAAGAAGAGCGAGAAGTTTGTTTTCTTTCTTCCTAAACCCGGTATTCAACCCGAAAAAAACTATACAGTACAGTTTAATATTTTTTGTCATTACTTGATATCTAAGGGTAGATTGTAGATTGTGGGGGGGTCGTGAAGACTATGCTGCCTCTCAAGCACTTTAACCTATCAGATCTTTTGTGCATAACCCTTAATCTATTCGAGGCCCGGGATTGATATCTAGGTGTTGTTCCTACTACAATAAAAAATAAAATAGAAATTGTTCGGCAACACATTGAGTTTCTTTTTTTAATAATTTAAAAAATTAACAATTATTTAAACACCGATCATTTAATATAATAAATTTTCAAACAAATTTCACAATGTGTGTATTATTTTTCGCGATATCTATTAACATCATATTTATTTTTCCTGCGTGTATGCGTGACGATGCGTGCTCATTAAGATTCCATTTAAATTTCCCTTCTAACGTAGAACAAGCAAAATTAATGTTAATTTAGGAATAACCAATTAATTTTATTACACTTAAATTTTACTAATCGTCTTTAATTGTTTTATTATAAAAGAAATCTAGAAATTTAAGAAATATTAAAAACACTTTCTAAACAAACCGTTATATAATTTTTTTTAAGGAAGGACCATTTCACCAATAAAAATAACTACTGTTATAATGCGGGAAAATTTGACAACAAAATGGTTTTAGTTTAGAAAGATTGGTATATAACCCGCCAATGTTTGCAAGCTTAATAATTTATTATTCCAAATGATACTTGGAAATATACAAGGTGATTCTTTGGGAGTTCTTTACGTATTCAGTCTCTGGGAAGAGGATTTCTCCCCTCACCCATTCATCCCTTTTCGGAAAGAGGACTTTGAACGACTTTTCTACGTGTATTTTTGTGGGTAGCATGTCAGGAACCATCCCAAAAATTTAGTTGTTTTTTGTTTCACTTAGTATCCTGGAGTGGTCCATGAGTTACTCTTCATTAAATTGCCTTTCCAGAGACAGGAGTGGGTAGGAGACTATCCTGGCTTCCCTCTCTAAGAGAAAATCTAGGGAAGGAAGATTTAGGAGCTGTTCCATCGCTGCCGTTGGTGTGCTGGACATAGCTCCAGTTATGGCCAGGCATGCCAACCGCTGAAGGCCAGCAAGCTTTGCTCTATCTGTCTGTTGTAACCATTGTAGAGGGATAAACATTAAATAATTACGGATACACCAATAAATACATGGTCATAAGTAAAACCCCATTAAACCATCCTAATACCAACATCAATATCAATTCAGTGTTGGTCGAGAGAGTAAAGCAATATCAGTATCTCGGCACGTGGATCAATGATAGGCATGATCAGACTTAAGAAATCAAAGTCAGTATCGAAAAAGCTAGAAATGTTTTCTTTAAAATGAAACAACTATTTACTAACCCACATTTAATTCTTCAACTACGTCTAAAAATGGTTAAATGTTATGTAATCGCAATGCTTTTATATGGACTAGAATCATGGACGATCAACAAAGCCACAATGAAAAAGCTCCAGGCATTTAAAATGTGGATCTTCCGGCGTGTACTTAAAATATCGTGGATAAAAAAGATTACCAATGAAGAGGTTCTAGGCCGAGTAGAAAGAGAAAGAGAATTGGAGAACTTGATTAAAGCCAGAAAACTGGAATATATCGGTCACATTATGCGTGGACAGTATACTTCGACTGATAATGGAGGGAAAGATTGCAGGAAAGAGATCGGTGGGAAGAAGACGTATATCCTGGCTGAAAAATCTAAGAGAGTGGTTTGGATGCACATCCCTCCAGCTTTTCAAAGTCGCAGCGTCGAAAGTAAAAATAGCCATAATGATATCCAACCTCCGTGTAGAGACGGCACCATAAGAAGAAGAAGACAACAATAAATATTTTATTAATTCACGAAGAATGTCAAAAAATCGCAGCAACAACATACCGGGTCTGCAAAACGATACCCTAACTTAGCGCCTTAAACTCATAAACTGACAACTAAAATTTCCATGGCACACTATACAATTATAATCAAAATCATAATAAAGATTAATAATCCATACATTAAGAGCTAAATACCCCAATAACGGTTCGATTTAGGTATAGAAAGTTGTTATTAATTTTTTAGTTGGGCATAGCAATTTAAAAGCTCGTTTAATCCATTTTAAAGTGATTTAATATATAAGCCATTATATTCATTATAGTCAAACGGCTATTAAGGACCTAGAATCCCACCGGACTAAATTTAAGAGCCATCACTTGTGGGGCCACCAGAACCCGCTTGTGTAGTTTCCCACGGAAATGATAGCTGTAAGGTGGGGAGGCATCTTAACAAAGAAAGAATTAAAACCTGGCATAGCATGCCAGAGGTACGCAGCCTGAAAAATCTCCAAGAAACTCACATCTTATCTACTGAACCTTAGTAGGCAGAAAGTGAGATGGATAGTAATGCTACTCACAGAAGAACTGCGATACCACCTACACAAGATCAAATTCCACCTAATCAGCAGACTATGTAGGTGGTGTGATAAAAAGGACAAGACAGCAGAACATGTTTTTTTTTAATGTGAGGCACTGGCGTCGTCGTCTCTGGACCTTTCAGGTTTAGAGAAGGAGAACATCCGAAAGACCAAAAGGAATACACGGTTGTAATGGATCCGACACCATTTAGGAAATTAAAGCCCCGCGAATAAAATAAATAAAATAAAAATTTATTTAAAAACAAATACTTTAAAACAATTTCTTTAATTTTTTGAATTAGCAAGTAATATTGTTACACAGATAAAAAAAATATACAGTTAGACCATTTAAAGCTAATCTATTAAGCATAAGAATATAATAGTATGATGATACTTTAACAAAGAAAAACATTGAAGCATAAATATTACTTTTAAGATTAATCATCATTTATTTATTCCAATACACGATTGACATTTTAAAAAAATGGATATTTTAATGGTAATTTTCATTCTATTTTCTCATGAAAGGTCAATAGCGTATTCTTCGGTCTTTATTAACAATCATAACATTAAAAATCTCGTCGATATTAACGACAATATATCTTCGTGAAATACGACGACGTTATGACAAAAAAAAGTTCCAATGAAATGAGTTACGATCAACTTTAACAAAAATTCTCTTCAATAATAATAATTTCCATACACCATATTTTATGCTCGTACACAAACTAATAAATCTTTGTCGTGATAGTTTTTAATTTTATCGCATTAATAAGATTACTTTACGATTAAAGTATAATGATATACATATATGTAGAATAAAGATCAATCATCGTATATAATGCTATGAAACTAAAATTAACAGCTGCAGTTAGAATAATTTTACAATGTATTAAATGTTAATCGTGGCAAGGTGATTTCCAATTATTTCAGCTAAAAACTATCGATTTAAATGTGAAGTTCGCCTACAGAGAACTAATAAAGTCGAGGGCTCTAAACAGAAAGTCTAAATTAAATATATATATATATATATATATATATATATATATATATATATATATATATATATATATATATATATATATATATATATAAATCCTATGCCGCCAGAATAGCTTCGCTTAACAATATACCAACATACAACATACAAAAATACAATCACGAGAAGATTTCTTTCAGCATACGAGCGACCAAGGACTGATCCACCATTTTATAAGAGAATTCGAAGATATCTGAGATCACTTCAAATCCATGAATTTCCTTCCTTCTATCCCTTGAATATAAACATTCCTTCTCCCTGGATAATAAATTAACGAATCATAAATACCAACCTTTCCGAATTTGATAAGAAAGAAACAAACAGGAAAATCATCATACAAAACTTTCGAAATATAATTAACTAATATCATGATTTCATAGAAATATATACGGATTCCTCCAAAATGAACCACGGAGTAGGAGCCGCAGTAGTAACACCGTCTACAACATCAACATATAAACTTCCGAAATATACAACGATCCTCACAGGGTAACTCTTTGCGATCCTTCAGGCATTGCGTTTCGCCAACTCATGTAATAACAAAAAATTTATAATCATATCAGATTCCCTAAGCTCACTGCAACTACTACGTCAAACGTATGTCACTCAAGCGATAGGTAGATTGATCAAACGTGAATTGCACAACATCCAATCATCGGATGAAAAAGTGGTACTTCTCTGGGTCCCGTCACAAATTGGAATAGCTGGAAATGAAGCAGCTGACGTGAGTTCACGAAAAGCAATTGATAATGCGAATCAGGTAGCTTAAAAGTTCACACCTTCGATCGATATGAAAACATATTTTAAACACAAATTACTGGATGTCTGGAATACTCAGTGGCAAGCCTCATATTCAAAACTCCGGGAAATCAAACTAAACATTGGACCATGGCAAAACACATTGATGAACAGAAGAGAGCAGGTGCTGATGACTCGACTTCGCTTAGGACACACAAGACTCACCTATGAATTCCATTTATCTGGTCATAATGAACCATTATGTGATATTTGTCAAGTTCGGTTAACATATTATAGTGCAATGTTCCATGTTTCAGATACAAAGAGACACGTTTCGTATATCCCATGACTTTAAGGAAATGTTAAATTATAGCAATAGTAATAATATCATAATGTTCTTAAATGATTTGAATTTGGGCAACAAACTGTAACTTTGTAACTCACCAACTTCACCGCCAACGATGTAAAGCGTGGACCTTAACCACAAAGTATGAGTTACTCTTGAAAACTTTCGAATGAAAAATCTTGAGGCAAATTTTTGAACCAGTGCAAAACGAAGATGGAACATGGCGATCAAGAATAAATTTTGAACTACACAATTTGATAGAAAGCGCAGACATTGTAAAATTCATTAAAAGCCGAAGACTGTCTTGGGCAGGGCATGTAACGAGGATGGATGAAAGCAGAACACCAAGAAAAATCTTTGAGTGGAAACCAGTGGATAGAAGAAACAGAGAAAGACCGAGGAAAAGATGGATAAATGAAGTGCGACCTAAAAACAATGAAACTGGAAAAATTTGAGTAGAAACAGGACCGAATGGAAGAAAATTACAGAAAAAACGAAAACCCACAGTGAGCTATAACGTCGTTAAATGAATGAATGAATGATATTTATAGTGTAAATTAACTTTTAGTTCTCGGGATATTTAAATTATTGTATTTTGTAATAGTGTGAGTTTATAGTCTATGGACAATGGTATGTGCCCTTAGCCCTTTACTTGTATACCACTTTACATGTAATAAAAAGGTCACCACTATTTTATTTTAATTTCTTTCCTTAAAGTTCTTTTATTGTTTTTTATGTTTGGGTCACTCCTCTGTCAATCCTAGTGACACGAGTGAGAAGGTCCAATACCGCATCATCGGTGGTCCTCCCTTTTTACCTCAAGCAACCGCTATGATGGAGGTGAGCAATTGAACTGCAAAACTTTCATCTCCATTGATCGTGCGTTTGCCAAATTTTTAAGACACCGCAAAAAAAAGGTTGGCCAATCCATCTCCTGGGCAACACGGATTTTTAATGTAAAAGGTTCTACGGTAATAAAAAACAATTATCTTGTGATTTGTATACGCACTAATTTATATTCTTGCCAAACACAGTATTAAATCGTCTAAAGTAATCCTTACGCTGCATATCCTTTGGCATTACTAAAATTCGCAGCGGTTGTAGGAGCAATAGGACATCCACCGAAGTGTTAAATTAAATTCTTTGCAGTTGTGCTGTAATTGTTGTCATGCTTACGCGTTTCAACACGTTGCGAAATTATTTTTGTTACATGAAAAATATTGATGTTTTCTTTTATAAAAAATAATTAAGTCTCCATAAATACTTTTGTAACATACTAATTAACGGTCAGTTATCAATAAATTCCATCGTTAAATTAAGGATATTATCAATTCGAATATAATTATACCAACAGATTTTAAATAAGAAATTAACATAGATAATTAGATGTTTTAAAGACAGTCATGGTGTGAGTGGTAAAATTTGACACTTTTAACAGAGGGTCCACCAATTACGTGGCATAATTTTAAAAATCGATATTACATAATTATAGTGAGCAAATATACAGGATTTAGTCGAATCCATGAAGATGAAAATAGTGCTTGTAAGTGTACCTACTTGTATAAACCTTGAAGTTATTAAATCGTTTTTGGTTTTTAATTTCTAAACTATCTATAATCTTATGCAAAATTAGAACAGGTTTGTTTATTTTAAAAGTATACCTGATGTAACATTAAAAAAAGTGTGAGACAGGGATGTGTGGCTTCGCCATGACGGTTTAACTTATACATAGACGATTTTTTAAAAGATTTGAAAGGAAGTGCGTATGGATTGAAAATAAATGATTTGATAGTCAAATGCCTTCTTTACGCCGATGATCAAGTCATATTAGCGTCATCTGAAGAGAAGTTGCAGGCGATGGTCAATGTTATGCATGATGCCCTAAAAATCAAAGGGATAAAAATAAATGTAAGCAAAACAAAAGTAATTGTTTTTGAAAGAAAAGAAAACAAGTAAATGAGTTTGTATACCTGGGTTCAAAGTTTACGAGAGATGGAAAGTATGACAATGACATTAAGCGAAGGGTATTGGCAGGAAAACAAATGCATGAAGCACTGCATAGCTTTATAAACAGCCAGAAAGTGTCAAAAAAGGCACGTCTGACTGTGCATAGAGGTGGGTTGGTTCCTACACTTATGTATGGTAGTGAATGTTGGGTTTGGCAGAAGAAACATGAAAATAGGATAAATACTGTGAAAATGAGTAGTCTGAGAAGTATAGCCGGAGTGACACGGTTGGATAAAGTAAAGAATAGTGAGATAAGAGAACTATGTGGTGTAAAAGAAGATGTGGTTACAAAGATAGATAAAGGAATACTTAGATGGTTGGACACGTAAAAAGGATGGATAAAGGAAGATTGACGAAACAAATTTATAAGGCGAGTGTGAATGGACGGAAGTCGGTAGAGGTCGACCTCAGCGAACATCGATCTCGATCAGATCATTATTGTTTTGAAGAAAGGCTAGGTCAAGAGTACCAACAACCGACGAGCATGTATGAGAGCACTGATGAAAGTAGAGGAAGCAAAAAATGTGTGTAAGAACCGTAGCGGAAGTGGAAGGAAGTGGTCTCTGCCTACCCCTACGGAAAAAAAGGCGTGACTATATGTATGTATGTATGTATGTACCTGTAAGCGATCTAAAGAAAGCATAGATAAAGTAGACTGAAAGATCATATAAAAATCTCAGAGAAAAAGGTATAGACTGAAGAGATAGAAGAATAATTCTTCTTCTTTTTCTTCTTTAATGTAAGCAAATTGCTTGTTTTTCTTCGTACCCTCTGCCGTTCAATTGTTAAAGAGGCTGTCGCTCCATCTCTTGCGGGGTCTTCCAACGCTTCGGCGCCCTATGGGCGACTTGTCTCTTGTTATTTTGACCATTCGTCATTTATCCGATCTATGTGTTCGTTCCACTCTCTCTTTCTTCCCAGTATCCATTCATTTACGTTGTCTATTTTACATGTTCTTCTAATGTCCTCGATCCTCTCCCTGTCAAAAAGTGTTTTTCCAGCGATCAACCGCGGCTGAGGTGCGTATTCACGACCGCTTTGTCGAGCAACTTCTCGAAACCGCGTCGCGAAGGTAGAATGATCTGGAATTGTGATAGAGGTATAAAAAGAACAGCGGTCGTAACAAGGGACAGTATTAGTGTTTATGATTAAAGAAATGTAAATAATAAGTTGTAAAAGTTGTATATCTAAGTGATTTATAAAAGTAGAATTTATTGTATTGGAATAAACATTGTTTTGTTACTGTATCGAGAGTTTTAAATCGCCGAACCCACAGAGAAACTAAAAGTCGTAACAATAAGCACGAAGCCGTTCATCATGTGTGTCTAAGATAGAAAGTCCTGGAAGCAGCTCGTTCAGAGTCGCGACATGATGTCACTACACCCTTACGAGAGTTAGATCAGGAGAGAGAAGTTGATAAGGCAGAATACTATTTATCAAAATAAAAAGAGTCGCTTTTAACAACAAAAATTATTAAAATGAGATTTTAAATTAATTAAGAAATGAGAAGGGGACTTCAATTCAATACGGTAATTATAAAGTAAAATATTTGTAAAAATAATCAACAGTTTTTCTATTTCATTTAAACCGCTAGACATTAAAAAACATCCTTAATCGAAAAATCCGAGCAATTTAAGATGAATGTGCAAATACAAGGAAGTGAATGGTAAATAAGGGCACAGAAGCAAATAAAGAAAAAATGCATGCTATCTCCTTGTTCGTACAATCGCTGTAAATAAGGTGTCGCCTAAAGAAACTACGTGATATCCATTTTTGGACGGACAAAGGATACGGTATACATTTACGATTGCTAAGTAAAGCAAAAAGTAAAAGTAAATATTCATTAAAATCGATTTAAAAATAAAAAACACTTGTTATGCCCAATTAGTTGAGACTGTATTTATACATTCGGCGATTATCCAATGCTCTAATAGTTTACAAAAGTCCGAACACCACCTGACGGGTAATTTATAAAGCTAGTTTGTAATAAATCATAACTTGGCAAGGAAAATTGTGCTCCGTTTGTTAATCTATACATATAAAATGCTTTGTCCTGAATGACTGACTGACGGATCAACGTTCAGCCTAAACTGCTGATAGTAGAGACCTGAAACTTGGAGAGTGTGATCTTTGTATGACGTAGGCATCCGATAAGAAAGGATTTTTCGAAATTCTGCCCCTTAGGGGGTGAAAAACGAGGGCAAAGTTTATATGGGACAACGTGATTCCTTGGTCCAATCTACTTCAAATTTTGCATAAACGTTCTTTAACAGAATTGATGAAAGATGTGTTTCGTATTTTATTGAAACTCATCGCCTAACGGGGTTAAAAAAGGGTGAAAAGTTATTTTGGGGGTGATTTGCATCGAAGTTGATATCAATACTGCTTAGTGCTTTTGAACACGTTGAACTCACAAAAAATCTTGGTGCAATGCAATACTTTTTAAAATTGGAATGTCAAATATAAAAGAATATTTAAATCGGATCAGAATTCGAAATTTCAATTTTATTTGTTCTTGGATATTTGAATGAAAAACTTACCTTATACCTTGACTGCATTCTACGCGTTTAAACTTCCTCTCGATTTGATACAAACCTAAATCCCACTCTGCAATATACCCAAACAAAGTAATACGACAGAAATACTCCGCAAAACGAAATTAATTGTTTGGGATAAGAGTACTACGGCTCCTAAAGGGGGTTTAGAAGCCCTAAATAGATCTTTACAAGATGTAAGGAATAATAATTGTCAAATTGAAGGAGTTACTCTATTGTTAGCAGGCGATTTCCAGCAGACTTTATCAGTAGTGCCCAGAGAAACGCGAGCGGACGAAGTTAAAGCGTGCGTGAAGCGGTATCATTTGTGGCCTTCAGTGATAAAACTGAGCCTTACCAAAAATATAAGAGTCCATCTTAGGGAAGATGTTACTGCCGCACAGTTCTCAGACATGTTGCTTAAAATAGGAAATGGTGATTTCCTGGAACTGAATAACTATAGAGTTGGGTACAATTGTTTCCACTGTAGAAGAGCTTACAGCTAAAATTTACCCAAACATTAATAATATTCTCGATAAACCTGCAGAATGGTTATGCGAGCGTGCCATCCTAACACCAAAAAACTAACAAGTCACGGTCATAAATGAAATAATTTTCATTCGAAGGGGTCGAATATCAATATAAATCCGTGAACTCAGTGATAAACACCGATGATGCCATTCATTATCCGTTGTTACATTTTTGTTGTTGCATTAAAAAAAAGTGATAAAATAAGTTGTTTTATTGGAACTGTGATTTAAAATATAAAATAAGAAAAATGCAAACACTTTCTTTACAGTGAACCAGCTATGGAGATATAAAAACCGCTACCGTTAAGCAAGGATAGTAAAACCCCTTTTTCCATTACTAGAAAAAAGACATATCACAATAATAAATAAATATTCCTTCTTCTTTATCCGCCGTCTCAGCGATCTATCTGGCAATCATAATTTTAGAAGTTGCAGCTCTAAAGATATCTGTTGATGTGCATCCAAACCATCTCCTCAGATCCTCAGAACCAAGAGTTTTGCCTTCTTTCAACTGATCTCTTGCCCTGAACTTTGCCCTCGATATTGGTCTGAGAAGCTCATACTTTTCTCCTCTCATTACGTGTCCTATGTATTATGTTTTTCTTTTCTTGATAGTGTCTAGAAGTTCCAATGACTTTCTTATTCGGACAAGAACTTCCACATTTGTCACTTTTTGTACAGTCGTGAAGAAGATGTTCAATGTCAAACTATACCCTGTATAATCAACGAACGTCACGTGATCAAAAGCAAATAAGTTACTTCGTAATGGTGGGAAGAGAGCCAGAAACGGCTATAACACCCTAGTGAAATATAAAAAAATCCTCAGCTAGTTGAGTGACCAAAATGAAAAAATTATAAATATTTGGTTAAACATTTTTGTGATCTAGAGCGAAGTCTTCTACCTATTAAGGGTGTGCCTTTAAAATCCAATTATCCCACTATTGAAGTTGTGTCAGTTTGAATTTATTTAACTATTGCATTTAAAAATTAGACACCTCCTTGGGTAAATGAGAAATTATAATCATTTAACTTGTATTCGTTTGTTTCCATACTGTCCAATGCTTCTACTAGTTTTATAAGAAATAAAGTACAAATAAATTACAATTACAAATTAATTAAAAAAGAAAACATTACCGAAATGTTTCCCATGTAATTAATCAATTTCACCATTAAGAAACAGCTTATGAGAATCACAAACAAAGACCAACAAATGCAAACAATGCACGTACATTTTCACGAGTGTATGGTAATTAGATTTTCAGAGCATTTCCTGCTTTTAAAAAATTAGAACATCGCCACCAAATAAAAAATATACCATAAGTTTTGTCTATTCAAGTGATGAATTTATTCTGATTCAAAATTATTTCACTATAATTGTTTGATACGCTGTGATAACTGTGCTATCATTAAATTTGGTAAAAGAAGTAGACTAATTAAAGCTTTTATTATCTTTACATTTTATACAGAAAATTTTAGGCCTTATTAAAAAAATAAGTACTATGATGATACAGTTTTTAGATACATACTGTTTATTGCAGGAAATTTTAAACGTCAAATATTTTAAACTACCGTATGTCGAAGGTTTGAAAATCAGCATAAAATCTAAAAATACGGTAAAAATCATTTTTTTCACGGGACTAAAAACAAACACTTTAAAGGATTTGAAATTTAACATTATCAACAAAATAACACGTACTGAGTATGACAATTATACATATAGGGCAAACAGGTAGGTACTTAAAACAAAGAATGACTAAACATAATAGAGACTGTAAAAATATAAACAACACACTAAAAACCATAAAAAATCCTACAAGTAGAAAATTGTAAACTATCCCTTTAATTCAGTCAGTAGTATTACACAACGATGTTAAAAAGAAGACTGTTGATTAAAATGATCGAAATAATTAAGCATGTATAAAAATGTGTAAAAGATCTGATGTGGAAATTTAAACACCTCCCATTTAAATGTAATAAAAAAAACATAAATTTTAAAGTAGACACAGTAGCAAATGACTTTTTACTAGTGTCCTTTTTTAGACAGTATTTTTAAGTTTCATACTAAAAGATTTCATTAATTTCTACGGACAGATCGAATTAGAGTCCTGTGATTAATTACTTGAGTATTTGTCGCGAATATTTATCATATTATGTGCTGGTCGACTGCTTGTCGTGCATTTTAAGATTTTGCATAGAAATTTCCATATTCCGCCAAACTTTTTACATATCTGTATAAACCGAAACTTATCTGAAATAACTGATCGAACTTTTAAACGCCGAAACCACCATTTTATATTACTATCCTTGCTATTACATTCTTGAAATTCCTGACCCTTTAAATCAACAATGGTGACGAGCGTATATAACTTTCTCAGCACCTGACCAACCTAATTGTTGTTGTGTAACCCGATTTTAATTCTTTTCTCGCTCAACGGAGTCATCATAAAACGAATCTGTATACGTGCGAACACAGAAGATTCCGTAACATTACTTGCTAAATATATTTCGTTATTTTTTTTCTTTTCAGCAATATTCTTGTTTGATGGGAAATATCGGTTTGTTGTATTACAAAATCTGTTCTGTGTAAATTTCTAATATTGATTGTTTCAGCATTTTTGAAGTTAATATTAATCATCTCGATATGGAAAAATTGTTGTTCGATAAACATATTAATTTCAGTTGCGTTTGTTCTAGTTTTTTATTATTGTTAACATCGTTTTATAAATTTCAAGGTTATCAATAGCATTACTGTAAAAAATTATGTGTAAATTAATTAATTATCACTTTTTTCATACGCATAAGAATAATAATATAAATTTGCATAATTTGTTATTTAAATACGAGGGTCGATTTTTAAGTTTTTTAAAAAACTATATTTTTAATAAAATATTTTAATTTTGACGCAAACTGTATTAAAGCTTTTTAAAATGATATTTTTAAAACTGAATTTATAAATGTAGTGACAGATTTTTAAATTGATAGCTTTTTAGATATATTTTTTTTAAGATTTAACAGGTTATAAATTGTAATTGTTTGTTGTATAATTGTTTGTGTATATTAAGAATACTATAATTTATTGCAAAAAATGCGAATTTGCTGGCAAAAACGGACCTACAGCTCCGATGAGGTCACTCCTGTTTATCACGCGTTATACTTGCTCGTCGCTAGCTTTCATTTTTTGTTTGTTTTTTAATAATTTCGTTTTTTTAAAGATATTTTGTTGGTAATTTGTCACGTGCCTATATTTTCCCATCTGCCGTTTCATTATTATGATAGTCTGGCGTTCGTAATTAGCTTTGGATACCGTATTTATTCGTTGTATATAGTGTTGCCTATCTAGTAGTAATAGAATTCGATTATTAATAGCTGTGACATTTTTGCTAATCGATGGGGATTAAGTGTTATTAGACTTCGTCTTGATTATTGGCCTCGATTGTCGTGTGTTGTCAGATATATTATTGTTGGTTTGCTTTTCTGTGTGAATGGGCTGGCAACTAACACGGACGAACGCGATTATGAACTAGGAACTTAGACTTGGAAAGGTTGGCTGACGCGTGTTCCGGGACATTCTCTGATATCCGGTCTGGGAGCGAGGAGTGATCATCATTCGTTTGGTGTCAGTGGTGGAAGTCGGTTGAGAGTTTTTGGAAGGATTTGATATTAATACGTGAGCGGAACTTCTACGGTTTTTTCTTTCATATCTGGCTGTAGTTGGGGCCATCTTAATTGGATTAGGAAGAGAAACCATTTAATTCTTAACTTGACCATTCTGTCGTGCCTATGTGGTGGATATTTTGGTTATTGGGGTCGAGTTAAGATCACCACGTGTGGGATTTAATGAAGTGAAGCCATCGTGAAGTAACACGTGCCGTTCCATCCACATCGACGATAAATTTCAGCGTTATAAAGACTTGCTGGTGTTTTTAGCAGGAATTATTACGATAATACTACTTGGTGTTTCGGTTCTTGGATCATCGATGTTACCGTGACGTCTCAGTGAAGTTTTCAATTGGTTACATGGTATTGAATTTAATTTTATCAACTTATCAGTTATTATGTGCTCGATCTAAGTGTTTTCAATAATTCAAAAGTAACAAGTTATTTTCATTAAATTTGTACCTGCTCCCAGTGACGTCTCACTGAAGTTTTCAATAGTTTAAAAGTAACCAAATTATTTTTCGTTAAATTTGTACCGGCTCCAAGTTGAATCTGAATTTATATATTACTGAATATAATTTATGTGGTTATTGTGAGGGTTTTAAAATATTATTCTTGTTGCAAGTCCATTTATTTTGTATTCATTTTTTTTGTGTTAATCTTTTGCTATCAGGAATTCTATATAAAACCAATTATTTTCGAAATTTTAAATATTGTGAACATTTTCTTTTTGTTGTTTTTTTTGTTTTTTTTTATTTGAATTCTCTTTTGTACCTCATTAGGTTTTTATTACTGTCTGGAAGATTGTTATAATTAATTTAAATATCATTTTTAGAAGAGTGTATTAAATTCGTTTAAACCACTTTACGAAATACCGAATTTATTGTAAAAAATCAGAACATCATTTTTACTTAATTAATATATTGCAGTAATTGTAAATATAGTTTTATTTATCTAGTTCACCATAATTGTTTGTTGTTTATCGCGTGGCTCTGCTGGTGCCTACAAGACCTAGGGGTTTCCGGCTTGTACCGTCTTAAGTCGGTGGCGCGGCTCACTTAGATTTTTTTCTTCTACCCTCTACGGCTGAGCTCGGGCATAATTTGCCAGTAGAGAGACCACTAGCAGAGTACTCTTTAGAGAACCAAAAAATTGGCAAATTCATTTAGATATTTTTTTTTAATACAAAAAATTAATAAAAACAATTTGATTTTATAATCTTTATTAGCATACAAATAAACCATTCTTTTTTTCAAATGTTGTCCGCGACTACGGTTAACAAGGTCCATTCTCAAGTTTCAATATTCAATTACGCGTGATAGTACTTCGAGTGGTATTTGGCCAATGACTCAATCATAGCCGGCTTATCCATGTAGACTTTGGACTTTACATAGCCCTAAAGGAAGAAAAGGTCAAGAAGTGTTATGTCACATGATATAGCTGGCCAATTTAACGGTCCAAAGCGTGAAAATATCGGTTCGCCGATTTTTTCTCGCAGTAAAGTCATGGTTTTACGGGCTGTATGGCAAGTGGCGCCATCTTGTTGGAACCAAATTTTGTCGAGACCACGGGCTTCAATTTCAGGAATCAGAAGCCACCATTGACAGTTGTTTTGTCTGGATTTAATGGCAGCTCTCAAACCTCTTTGGGTTGTTCATCGTCCACATGCATTTTGTTTATTTACGAACCCATTAAGCTAAAAATGGGCCTCATCGGAAAACAAAATTCTTTTCGAAAACAGTGGATCTTCTGCAAGCTAGTCAAGAGCACAACGACTAAATTGGAAACGATTCGGAGGTCGTTTGGCTTCAGTTCTTGCGCTAACTGAATTTTGTATGCTTTCAAAGAAAGATCCTTTCTTAAAATATGCCAAGTTGTTGAGTACGACAGGCCAAGCAATTGAGAACAGCGACGAATCGACATTTCACGGTCATCGCGTACACTCTCCGCTACCGCCCCTATATTTTCTTAACTACGTGCTGGATGTGGTCTATTTGGCCGAGTATTATTCAATAATAAAAATTGGGTCTCAAAATTAATGATGGTAGAGCGTTTGGTAGGCCGATTCTGTGGACCATAAGTTGCTCTAAGTGCGCGATACACATTCCTCGGAGAACGCCTATTTTCATAATAAAGTTGGACAATTTGTAGACGCTGTGCCGGGCTGAGTCTTTTCATTATGAAATGTCGAACACTACTAAACAAGAATGCCACTTCAGTTGACATGACACATGCGCGATCATGCAATTAAATACCCATCACAAAAATTACCTCTAAATAAATCACCCTTTATAAGTACATAGGTACTTATTGTAAAGTATTTATAATGGACTATTCATTAACAGCAGGTAGTCATACCAATGCTACTAATGTTCTGAAAAAAAGCCATCTTGATTCATGTTTTGTGTCAATGTGTCCATCTACTTCAAGAAATTTTTCCAAATAAATTGTTTTTAACTAGAACTTTCGATTCAAAATTAAGAAATATGTGGTTCTAAGCTGCGAAGAGGGATGACAATTATTCTTCAAAGACTATCATTCGTTGCTGTGAGACCACTTTGATTTGCAGAACGACGTCGAAAGTTGAATGAAATTAATAATTTTTGGAAAATAACTTTTTCTGAAAAATGGTTTAATGCCAAAATGGGATAATGCAAATGAAGCCTAGATCAGCAGTATTAAAAATTACAAAAACACGAAATTCTTGATTGATTGATTTTTAAAATATTAAAATATCTAATGATAACCCTTATAAATCCTTATAAATAATTAAAAAAATTTCAAATTAAATTAAAATACCCCAAAAACCTGTATATTTACCACCCAAGCAAGTCGATGCACGGGAATCGTAAAACTTCACCAATAACTGAAAGAATTGATATATGTAGAAGCTGCTGAATGATAAACAAAGTTTAACTGTGATTAATACATACCGTAGTAGTTAAGTCCCTTTTATTTCTACACTTAAAAACTCTGCACTTTGGACAAATGCAGTTTCAACCATGTCAATACTAAAATATCCATAAATATTATTGTTGCGTATAGTGATTAGCGATCAGATTTAATTTTAACTTCGCACACTTGTCAAAGACCGACAACAATGCAATAATTCAAACAAAATATCGGATCATTCTGATTAGTTTCGCCAGGATTCATAAATTTCTTCAGGGATCCTTTGCATGAGAGTAAGGGAGATAGTTCAACGCATCGGTGGTTCAGTGGTAGAATGCTCGCCTGCCACGCGGTGTGTTCGATTCCCGGCCGATGTATTCTTTTTGTGCTTTTACTATTTAATACATAATTTTTTTAGTGAGTAAAACAAATCGAATTAAAAAGAGAAAAACAATTATATGTTAATCAAACTAAAAAGTTAAAAATAATTTTTAACATTGGAATAAAGTTACTGACGAGAAAATTAATGTCACTCATAGACCTATTATAATAGGTCTATGATGTCACTGTTCTAAAAGCGTGGGGTAAAGCAAAAAGCCTTGGACATTTTTAAACTAACTCTACGTTTTGGAATAAAAGCTTGTAGAACAGTGACATTAATTTTCTCGTCAGTAATTTTATTCCTATGTTAAGAATTATTTTTTACTTTTTAGTTTGATTAACTCTGAAAGCGTGTTTTTTTAAACTATAATTTATTTTATCCTTTGTCACAGGTGTAGTTAGGACTGAAAACATTTTCGCATTTCATACACTGTCACATCATGCTGATGGTGTATGTCGCGGTATTCATTCTTTTTCCAATATAACATTTAAAACTTAAGAAACAACTTTGCAATTTATTAATAAAAAAAAAAGAATTTTTATCGGTTATCAATAATATTTATGTTATTCTATTTTCAATTTTAGGTTCGAATGCACCAATCGTCTATTAATAATGTTTGTGTTATAATATTGGAACCATTCGTTTCTATGTAGTTTCCCAATTTTAATAAAAAAATCAAAACCTATTATTAAATTGTAGTAAATGTGAAATTATCACAACGAAAGTTAAGTGCAACGACTTGAACGCAAAACTAAAAAAAAAGTAATTTTTTTCCAACTAACCAGAAAAAACAAATAGAAAATATTGGTAACGTAACTATACATTGTAATGTTCAAATAAATAAAAAAAACTTAATTAAGTGTCTTTTTTTATAGCACGTAAAAGCAACTTTTTCCGGTAACTTTATACTATAAACTAAAAAAATGGAATAAAAATATTTTTTTTACTGAAAATAGTCGCAAAAAGGTTAGACCTATCGTGTGGGCCGCGGACGGCCCGCACTGCGACTATTAGAAGGGGAAGGGATTATAGAAAGGAAATGATTGTGGACACGCTTTTTAAAAAGTTGCAGGTCATAGTTCTCTGGAAAAACTGATTTTGGAAGCTTGTTTCATTCCGTAGCAGTACTGTAAATGATGGATTCTTGATGAAATTGGTCCTTGTAGTGTCAATCTTGAGAGTAAACGAGTAAGACTGATCAGCGTGCCGAGTTCTTCGGCCGAATGTGGCCAGTGGTGGTATAAGAGTTTTTATATCTCTGGAGCATTTGCCATGGAAGTATCTGTAGAGTAATGTCTGGTCTGCAACTCTTCTTCTATGTTCTAGTGGGTGAGGGGTATCTGTGAGAGTTTAGGTATTTATTGACCGAATGACCCTTTTCTGAATGGAATCTAGAAGACGAAGAGAATGCCGAACCCCAAATGAGCGAGCAATACTCCAGTAGAGGTCGGTACTCTGGCCATTCTATTTTACCATTAATTATCATTTGAAATATTTTCTATTACAATAGTTTCACATCTCTAAAGTTTAAAAGATCGTGGGTAAAATAAACATAGTACCGATTACAATCAACGGACACAACATTGAACCAGTACCACATTTCAAATATTTGGGTAGCTTGCTAAACAATGAAATAACATGCGAGGATTGAAATGGAACGTGAGACATTTAGCAAATGGAAACCAACTCACACTGGCAGAAACCTCACAGTTCAGAAGCGGCTAAGAACACTTCGCTGGAGCATTCTCTTATACGGATGTGAGACATGGACGCTTAAAGTTGACACCATAAATTAAATAGAAGCGTTTGAGATGTGGTGCTACCGGAGAATCCTTAAAATTCCTTTGACTGCACATACCAGTAATGAAGAGGTACTCAGACAGCTGAATAAGAAACGAGAACTTCTGAACACCATAAAAACAAGAAAGGTTAGTTATTTCGGACACATAATAGGAGGCCTAAAATATCACATCCCTCACCTGATTATCCAGGAAATGGTTGAGGGCAGAAGATGGATAGGTCGCAAAAAGATATCATGGATACGAAACATTAGAAATTGGATAGGACTGAAAGTAAAACAGCTATTCCGAGCCGCGAAAGATAGAGACCAATTCAATCAAATATCATGGAGGTAGCCCACGCCTGAAGACAAGCACGGCACCGAAAGAAGAAGAAGAAAGTGTCCGAATGTCTGATGATAAACTTTTTTTACATTTGTGTAGGATCATCAAGTTTGCTTTATTTGGTAGTTAATAAAAAATTACACGTCCAAGTTGTCGTTTATTTGAAAGACAACGTGCGTATATTCAGATTTTATAATTACTCGTATTATTTTAGTAAACTTTAAGAAATAAGTCAAATAATTTCAACAGACAGGCATTTAAAATATTTAAACGATAACAATTTTTTTTTCACAAAAATTTTGTATATTCATTCAAACAGGTGACAAATATTCTTACATATTCAATGTATTACTAATGTTAAAAGTTTTGTGAACGTAAATAAATACCAAAGGACGCATACCGTAAATATCGACAATTCTAGTCGTAATAAATCTAGATAATTATGTAGAAAGTAATAATATTAATTATCAGTTGTTTCTGTTATAGATACAAGTAATTTAACATGATTATTAGTAATTTTTTTTAGCAAAAATTGCATTTATATTTTTTAGTTTCTAAAAAATACGTTTTGTAGGCGAGCAGGATATTGGTGTCATGCATAAAAATAAGTGCTTATTATTTTAATTGATGCTATGTATCTCAATATTACTGTATGGAGCAGAATACTGGACGCTCACCGAAGCCACCACTCAAAAAATTGAAGCTTTTGAAATGTGGCTGTACAGGAGAATACTCAGAATAAAGTGAATAGATAACATAATGAACAAAGAAGTGATCCAAAGAACAAAGAAAGAAATGGAAATTATGTACACTATCAAGTGCAGAAAGCTCGAATACCAAGAACATACCGTGAGAAATCAACACCGATACTCCCTACTACAGTCCATAATACAAGGAAAAGTTAAAAGAAAAAGAGGACCCGGCAGGAAAAGAATCTCATGGCTGCGGAATCTGCGAATGTGGTATGGAAAAACCTTAATAGAATTGTTTCGAGCAGCTACAACAAGATCATGATTGCCAATATGATTGCCAACATCCGAAACGGATAGGTACTTAAAGAAGAAAAATTATCTTAGTTAAAAATTTGAAAGTTGCGAAGGTGAACTATACCTACAATCAAGTTTATTAATCTGAATGAACTTTTAACAAATAGATCTGTTCGAACAAATCAAAAGGGTATTGGTAGCAGTTTGGGAAATATAAATATTCACTATATTAGCTGTTTTGGATGGAAAAAAGACATTTTTGAAAAAAAAACAATTTGTTGTGAATTTCTATGGCTTTTACACAGTTCAATAATAAAATTATAACAAATATAGTCAAAATTAACAGCTAACAATAAATCAAAATACACAGTTCAATAATAAACTTATAACAAATATAGTCAAAATTACCAGCTAACAATAAATCAAAGTACTCAGTTCAATAATAACATTATATTAATAAATTAAAACAAAACTTAATCGTGGTGTCAAAAATAAGTCACGTCGTTAAATATTTAAAAATAAATCACTTGTAACCTTTGGGTATACGAATGCACTACTCCTGTGGCCGGTTTGGTTATGGAACGGCACCTGCTAATTAACAATGGCTTCCCTCAAATAAATCCCGCATGCGGTTATTTTAACTCGACACCAAAATCCAAAATATCAACAACGAAGGTAAGATATAATGGTCAAGTTAAAAATTAAATGGTTTTTCTTCAAAATCCAATTAAGATGGCCCAAATACAGCCAGATATGAAAGGAAAACCGTAGAGGTTTTGCACAATTGTTAATATCACACCGCCCCAAAAATTCTCACCACACCCGACTCCTAAGACTTTCAACACACGACTCCCACTACTTCCCAAGCCGGATATCAAGAAATGACACGGAATTGACGTAAACCAAGAATATTCACAAGTCTATGTTCCACACTAAGAATCGCGTTCGTCCGTGTTGATAGCTAGCCTCATCTACACAGAAATGTAAACCAAACAATAATATAATCGATAATACACAATAATCGAGGCTATGCAACACTATTTACAACGAATGATATATTTAAGTTACAACAAAATACGGTACGCGACACTATTTACGAGTACTTGAGGAATAAAAAATTATCAGAGATATAATTATAATGGAACTGTAGAAGGGAAAAAAAGGCACGTTACAATTTTACAGTGCATATTTATTTTAATTTGTATAAAAGTATGTAATACCTTAACAATATAAAACCTATGATTGTCTAATATCCCAAGTTATTACAATTTAAAACCGCTCAACGTACGGTAGAATAAGAATATGTTGCTATCCTCAATAAACAAAATTCGATGCATAAATTAGTTACTACATTTTTATTTAAACAAACACATGCTGAGATAAAAATATAAATGTAACTTAAAGAGCTGTAATATATTTTGCACAAACACTTAAATTACTTAACAAACAGTTAGATTCCTTCTAGTTTAAACAAAATAAGAAGTTACCGTATAGAAAATAATTTCCACTTACATTTTAATAATACACGTCGGAAAATCATACAGCAACCCAACAAAAAAACTACATTACAGAATAGATGGTAGTTATTAATAAGAAAATAATGTTATTAACCGATACATCTTTCTGCATAAAAGGAATTGGTCTGATATAAAATGATTAAGTAATTACTACAATTTTAGTGCTTTAACCTGAATATTACAGTACGTTGCCATGTTTGGTATACCGAGAGTTTTTAACCTTTTGGTAATTGTAAACATTGTGTATTCGAAAGCCTTAAGTTTTAATAACAATTTAAAAGAAAAACATTGATAATAATCGTTTCAAAGTATTGGACGCAAGATTTACAGAGTGGCCAACCGAAAACGAAACAGAGGCATTTGCAGGATTCCCAACATTTTAGAAAAAAGCTCAGAACCGTCGATTTTTGATTAAAGGGGGACATTTTTTTCCGGTATTTTTGACTCCACTACTTTAAACCCCAAGCGACAGTAAAAATTACCCAAAAATTTTTAAGTGGCATTAGAGGTCAAATGGGATGTTTTTCAGATGAAACTCTTCAAGCTGATTTAAAAAGGATGGATTTTTGGGCAGATAGAAAGCTGATTTTTGGTGACTGCATTTGCAAATGCCAAAGTGCGAAAGAAAATATTGTAGACATCGAAAAACATGTAAAAGTGCCATTTAAAATAAATTCGTTTTCTACTCTGGAGAATTTTACAAATCTGAACTGAACACAAGTTTTTTTAAAGTAATTACGCAACTGATACAAAAAAAATAAACAGTATTGCCGTAGCAAAACTAACTTTTCCAAACCGAGTGCTCTTTTCTACGTAATATAGTTACCCTTTGGTTCAGAAAAAAAACCTGAAAGTTTCATCGCTTTCCTTCTGAAGTTATCGTGCGAAAAGTTCAAAATGCGGTAAATTTGAGGATCGCCCTGTACGGCAGCTTCCTGTAGAATATACCGTTATGGCCCATCTTTAAACTCGGTCTTGTTCTTCGGGAAAAACTTCTCCTGTAAGTTTTAGTGCCTCTCTGTGTCAAGATATCGTGCCCGCAAGATTTTTCAACACACACACACACACCATATGGTTTTGGAGTAAAAACATGACTCTTAATGTGGCGGATGTTCAAGATGCTCGCCTTGAACGTCTTGGCAACATCATAATCTTAAATAAAAATATCTAATGTTATTTAACATTTGTGTTGCGACCGACCCAATCGCAAGCGTTATTATTATTCTTAAGGCAGCAAATCTAGTGGATTAGTTTTGTATAACATACTTTTTACACATCCCCACAAGAAAAAGTCTAATAGCATAAGATCAGGTGATCGTGCTGGCCATTCTATCAATCCTCGCCTCCCTATAAAACGATTTGGAAAAATTAAGTCAAGGTACTAAACTACTAGAATTAGCTGACAAAAAAAGAGAACTGTAAGGTTTTTAGATACATTACGAAATAGTTTAAGGTATGTTTTATCCTTTTATGTATGCAGAAGACAAAGAAAATTTACATATTTTCTTTTACACGCTGTTTAAAAGTAAACCACATCTTACTGTTAAGTATAATTAAAAAGCCAAACCTATCGTAACAACATGAACAGTTATTTAGTCTATGAATCGTGACAATTCTTTTTCGCGACATATTTATTTTCCGCCTTTCTCTTCTACCAATCGCTTATTGATCAACGCTTGAAATTTTGTGATTTGTTAAAATAATTTTAGGGCGGCAAAATTCTTCGCCGATCTTTTTGGAGAAAGAAAAAACATTAAGGTACCGTTTTTTCTTTTATAGAATCAAGTACATTACGAGCAAGATTTTCCATTCTAAACTTTTGACACTCTCGGTGCCAGTCATGCAAATTAAAAACTTTGATAATTTATCATATTTTTAAAAAAAAAACCTTGGTATTTTTTGTTTGTCTATAAAAAATACTTGAGATCTTCGAAAGCATCCGTTTAATTTGTATTTTTTAAAAAATACCGGGATTCTACCGGGATTCTACCAAATGTGGATTTAGAATTTTTTTGGTAGGTTTATTAGATACAAACAGGATCACTCTCAGAGAATGTGTTACTGGTATATTTCCAAGAACTGTCTACAAAAATAAAACCCCTTATCTTTGTGAGAAATTTATTCTATTCTAAGAATGAAAATAAACGTAAAACACAATATTGAACACTCGTTACTAAAGGGACGTTTATAACACTTGTTACATAATATACGATTAAAAATTAAATTACTAACCAGTTTTTTTTGCCAAATTATACAACAGTAGGGTTTTACAAAAAATTAATAAAAATATATATAAAATAATTGTTCTGTTTGAGAGATATTGACTTACAAAATATTATTAACTAACAATAAAGACCCAAAGAATGAGTGCAAACAAAGTCCTTACGAGGTATAGTCGAAAAATTCTTGGCTAGAAGTCAGAAGGTCTATTGCGCTTTTATAGACTTGGACAGAGTAGTGAGGAGTGAATTGTGGTCTACATTGTCTATGTATGGGGTGAGTGGTAGTTTAATACGAGCACTGAAATCACTTTACGAGGATTCCACTGCTTGTGTCAGAATAAACGGAGCTTGCACGGACTGGTTTAACATCGAAAAAGGTGTGAGACAGAGATGTGTGGCTTCGCCATGGCTGTTTAACTTATACATAGACAATTGTTTAAAAGATCTGAAAGAGAGTGCGTATGGATTAAAAATGAATGATTTGATCGTCAAATGCCTTCTTTACGCCGATGATCAAGTCATATTAGCGTTATCTGAAGAGGAGCTGCAGGCGATGGTTAATGTTATGCATGATTCCCTGAAAATCAAATGGATGAAAATAAATGTGAGCAAAACGAAAGTAATGGTTTTTGAAAGAGAAGAAAACATGACAAACTGTGGAGTTTCGATTGAGGGAGAAAGAGTGGAACCAGTTAATGAATTTGTGTACTTAGGTTCAAAGTTTACTAGAGATGGAAATTATGACAGTGACATTGAGCGAAGGGTGTTGGCAGGAAAACAAATGAATGGGGCACTGCATAGCTTTATGAATAGCCAGAAAGTCTCAAAAAAAGGCACGTCTGGCGGTGCATAGAGGTGTGTTGGTTCCGTCACTTATGTATGGTAGTGAATGTTGGGTTTGGCAGAAGAAGCATGAAAATAGGATTAATGCTGCGGAGATGAGTATTCTGAGAAGTATAGCCGGAGTGACTGGGTTGGATAAAGTTAAGAATAGTGAGATAAGAAAACGATGTGGTGTAAAAGAAGATAGAAAGAAGATGTGGTCACAAAGATAGATAAAGGAATGCTTAGATGGTTTGGACACGTAGAAAGATGGATGAAGGAAGATTGACGAAACAAATTTATAAGGCGAGTGTGAATGGGCAAATCGGTAGAGGTCGACCTCAATACAGGTCACTCAATACTTTAACCAAGTCCTTATAAATTTCTTGCGGTGATAACCCCTTTTTACAGAGGTACTAAATCGCACCTTTTATCTCAATTTTGTCCATTTTTATAAAATCACGCACACAATGGAAAAAAAATTATATTTATAGACGAACTGATACGCTGATGCTAATTGGCACACACTAATGCCATAAAATAAGCTTTTTCCTGAAAGTTTATTTACATTTGTCATTCAACGACAACAATATATTAAATATTGATTACTCCTCACATAACTGTGTTCTGCAATAAATGATAATGAAAGATCTATAGTAGAATAATTCCAATAAATAATTCCAGAAATCATTCTTTCGTGTGTTTAGTTGTATCTATTAAAAGAACCGGTGTGTCGCGAAGTTTTAGTTTGAAATGAGTGTTTTCAAAAGTTCAAGTTGAAGTATAGTTTTGTAAAGAGAATATCTAAGTGATTTATTAAGTAAGAGATTATTGTATTACAAAAAGAAAGATTGGAATAAATTGTTTAGTTTTTGTACTGAGTTTTTTAAATTAACGAATCCAAGACTAAAAAATATCGTAACAATATCATCCACTTTTAGTTTTAAGTTGACAAACGTTTCTCACAAACTATTTCTGGTTTATACAAAATAAATATTTTGTATCATTGCCCTAATTTTTTTATATTTAACAATGTCAGGTCTACATTGCTTTAATATTTGGTATAATTTCAAATTTTCAGTCATGGGTAACTTTTCATGCTACGTTAAAATACCTGTATTTAATTTTTTTTTATTTCTCAATGGTTTCAACAATTTTAATTTTACATCACCAACAATAATCCTAGATTAACCTTAACTGCGTGTAAGCATAATTATCAATACTATTTTTGGTATTAAATTAAGATGTCTTCAAATTATGGTAGGAATTAATTATAAATTGACTTTTTAAAATCGTGTGACATTGAAATGAAATTTTCATCAGACATCATAAAAACATTCTGTTAAGACATATTTGCTTCTTTTTTGAAACCCAATAATATGGCGTCAGCTGCTATAGCTATACAGTCTTGAAATTTATAATGAAAGTAGGTATCGCTTTAGACATGAATACAAGTACCTAGAATGTACCATATGTAGTAAATTAACGTTAATAATTAAACTTTAGAAAATGATTTTCATTGAATATAAAATGATGTTTCCAAATATTTTTATTTATTTTTAAAAAAAAATACGTGGCAGCTGCGGGACTGACAGATAGAAGCTACGCTTCAACTTCTTACGTAATAATTAGAATAAAAGTTTGGAGTACGATGATTATTTTTGAAAAATGTCAGTTAGAGTATAAGTTTCAAAGTCCGGTATAACATATCACAGTCACCACTCACCAGATTCACTAATTCTTCCGAATCACTTTTCATTTTGTTACAAATCCGGTCCTGTCAGCAACCGAGAAATCGACCGCGTCGAGGGTCCATATTCGATCGCTTGCTTTGTCGGCCGCAAGGTCGCAAGGTCGAGCAACCATCTTCAAGATACGTCGAACTTTGGAGAAACAGGTGGAATGATCCAGAATTGTGATATGAAGATATAAAAGGTGAAACAATCATAACAAGAGACAGTATCGGATTATGTGTTCATGAATTAATAAATGTAAATATTTATATAGAGTTGTAAAAGTTGTATAGCTAAGTGAATATCTAAGTGGTTAATGAAAATAAAATTTATTGTATTGAAATAAACATTGTTTTGTTACCAAGAAAGAATAAAAGAAACTCCGGCTAAACCGAGGTGGGTCCAATATTTTTTATATGTACCATTTCAGATTTGCTATTAACGTTTAATCAGTTAATTTTTTACATTTCTTAGTAGTAAATACAGTCCATTATATTTGCATTTTGACCACACATTAATCAAAAAAAATAATGAATACGCAAATTCGATTAAGAAATATTCAGTTTTAATTTAATTTAAAAAAATGAACAATTAATTGTTACGATTAAAGTGCCGAATGCAGTCATTTGTAACCATTTCTGTAAGATCATCGCACTAGTTGTTTTATCTATTTAAATAAGTCATTCTCAGTCGGCCACATCAACAACACAAAAAAGAAGTTTTTAAGTCAAATTAAATTGGTATAAATAATGCTTGTTTGAAATGAGAAAATATTTCATCGATTGATTAACCACAAACAAATATGAAATTCCCTAGATACATTATATAAAATACCTATAAATAGAAAACAAATAAAAAGAAAAAAATATTAATCAAAATATCCAATAAACCTTTACAATTATATTTTTAATTATCAAATCCTGAATACCTTGAAATAGGAATAACTACATAGATTGAAATCAGATACTAATAACTAAGTTTCTAATTATTTATACTTGTTTCAAAGATCGTATTGTGCATTTGTTACAAAAATAAACATGAGACATAAAACATCAAAATTGAATGCTTATTTTAAATATTTCTTTACGCTGGATATTCCACGAAGAAGTAAAAGATAAAAGAGCCTTATAATCTAAAAAATCTATTCACAGTTGACCGATTTAGTAAGTCCTTCTTCTTTCATGTGCCCTATCCGGTCTCCCGAACGTTAGCTATCACTCTGGCTAGAGCATTTCGATCTTCTGCTAAGTGTATGAGTTCTCCTTCTGAACATATATTTGTCCATTTACGAATGTTCTTTAACCATGACTGTTGCCTTCTTCCTGGTCCACGGGGAAATAAAACTGTGCAGATCCACATGTCAAAACTTCTTGAGATTCTTATTGACAAAAAAACCATTCCAAAAGCTCAAAGTGATGTGGAGTTCTGCAGACTGACCACCAAAAATATTTTAATGCTAGGTGTCGAGGAAGCTTAAAATTCTTCAATATGAATTGAACGGATAGCTATGACTTTAAAGGTTATTGAGAAGTTGTGAGCTTAACTCTTGTCGAATGTTTATCAAAAATTCAGAACGACTCTCTGGAATTTATAAGAACAGAATGAAATGGAAGATACTTCCTCCTTCTTCTTTTTGTTGTTCTTTTTCTTGCATCCAACACTTGGCATAATTTACATTATACAAGAACTAATATATCAATATAAATCCCTGATCATTTTCCAAACGGAAATCCAGTTCATTACAAAAACTACCATGTAATCATCTTTAAGATGGCACGGGAGTGCCTAAAAAAAATAAATGAACCAAGCGGTTACCGCCTATGGGTCCCAGGATACATAGGAGTAGGTAATTAAAAAGCAGTCGTACTCGCAAAACAGTGGCTAAAACACCATTTTTAAGACCTAAACCCTTCTGCGGAATAAGTACCTGCACAATACTTGATTGACCCAAAGAAAAAGTGCAAAACAAAAGATCCTAATATTTGAAGGATTCTCAAGGTACTAGGCAGACAAAGATACTGCTGGGAAACTATAACCAGAAGAGATCCAACAACAGCACCAGTAAAAGCTGAAATAAGCTCAGAATACTAACGGGAATTTCGAAACAGCACTGTCGGTTGGGACATATGGATTTTTTTGCAGAGGTGGAGAAAATCCGTTAGGGAGAAGTTATGAGTCTTTCAGCTCAAGGTTTACTGTAAGACTTTCTGACTAATATCAGGTCTACTCACTAAAACCCCTATTTAGGTCCGTCTGGCTATTGCCTCCGGTGACACTTAAGCCTGTTGGCCTATTGTATCTTGGGCATATGGCATAAAAACGCATCACATATTTATAGATTTTAGGGCCGCCTACGACTTTATCAATAGGAAAAATTTTACAAAGCCATGCGGGAGTTTTAAATACGACACCACTTAATAGAACTAGTGCAGATGACAATGCAAAGAGTACAATGTAGAGTTCGCGTAGGTGAACACACACCAGAGAAGTATGAGACGTATAGCGGATTACGTCAGGCATTATCATGTATTCTCTTTAATTTTGCATTGGAAAAAATTGTGAGACTTTCCGATATAACCACAAATGGTACAATTTTTAATATAAGTCGTACCAAATTATTGCTTATGCTGACGACATTGACATAATAAGTAGATCTGAAACAGGAGTTAAAGAAGCCTTTACAGCACTAAAAAATTTAGCAAATGGAATGGGACTATCACTTAACATAGAGAAGACGAAATATATGCTCGCAACAACAGAGCAAAACCGACGTGGACAAAACCCCCTGAGAATTGGCGACGATGTAATAGAATCCGTCAAACAATTCGTATATCTTGGATCCCTGGTAACCAGAGGCAATAATACCTCTGAAGAGGTACGTAGGAGAATTCTTAGTGCTAACAGATGTTATTTCTCACTAATGCCTTAGCTAAAATCCCAAAATATATAGAGAACAACAAAGTGCAAGCAAGCTTTATAAGACGCTAATCAAACCAGTGCTAATATATGGCTCTGAAACCTGGACGCTTACTAAAAAGGACGAAGCTGCACTGGGATGCTTCGAACGAAAGGTCCTGCGAAGGACGTCATCAAAAATGGAGTGTGGTGATCCAGGTATAATTTTGAGCTGTACAAAATTTATCAGGGGCCAGATATCGTAAGATCCATAAAAATAGGAAGACTTAGATGGCTGGAACATGTGATGCGAATAAATGTCAATGACCCCTCAAGAAAGACCATCATAGACAAACCAATAGGAAAACGTAAACGGACTCGATACATGGTGCCATGTCTTTTTTTTGTTCTCTAACGAGTACTCTGCTAGCGGTTTCTCTACTGGCAAATTATGCCTGAGCTCAGCCGTAGAGGGTAGAAGAAAAAAATATAAAGTGAGCTGCGCCACCGACTTAAACGGTATAAGCCGGAAACCTCTAGATCTTATAGGCACTAGCAGAGACACAAGATAAACAACTATGATTATGGTGAACCAAATAAATAAAATTATAGCAAAAATATGTTGAATACTTTACTCACACAATAGATAATTAAGGTACACAGTTCAATAGCAACATCATAACAAATATAGTCAAAGTTAACAGCTATGGTAAAATTTTCTTGCTAAAACAAACCAAAAATGTAACATTTACAACTTTATAAAATAACCAAAACAGAAGTAAGAGTAACAGATTTTATCAAATTACAAAAAAAAAGGAAAAACATATAAATCAACTCACTAATAACACTTATTCAAACGCTTACATAAAGGCAAAGAACAAAAGGTAAAACATATATATAAGTTAACTCATTAATAACAATAATTCAAACATTTACATAAAGGCAAAGAACAAAAGGTAAAACATATATATATATATATATATATATATATATATATATATATATATATATATATATATATATAAGTTAACTCATTAGTAACACTAATTCAAACATTTACATAAAGGCAAAGAAGATTCACTAGTTAACCGTTTACAAAAAGATTTTCACTGCCAAAACAATCGAGTTCATTGAAAAATATCTTTACAATGGTTGTCCTTTAAAATATCTAGATTGTAGGATATTTACAAATAGGTATGAAGAAAATATGTTTTTACTTGGACATAAAGAATTATTGAGAAGGTTATTTTAATCCAAGTTTAGTTTTGGCATATTATCTAATGCAATAAATAGTTTCCAACAATGTACTATACTAATAAACTAAACAGAACATAATAGTGGTGTCAGCATGAGTCACTGCGTTATATATTTAAAAATAAATCACTTATAACCTTTGGGTATAAGAATTCACAAAGTACTATATTTATAAACTGAAACAGAACTTACTGGTGGTGTCGAAATGAGACACAGCGTTATATATTTAAAAATAAATCGCTGATAACCTTTGGGTATGCGAATTCACATGTACTCCTGTGGCCTACTCCTGTGCTAGTCCGGTGGCTGGTTAGATTATGGGGGCGGCACTGGTTAGATAACAATGGCTTCCCTCAAATAGATTCCGATAACGGTTATTTTAACTTGACGCCAGAAATCCAAAAGAAATCTCCACAACAAAGGCAAGACAAAATGGTCAAGTTAAAAATCAAATGGTTTTTCTTCAAAATCCAATTAAGATGGCCCAAATACAGCCAGATAAGAAAGAAATCCCATAGAGGTTCTGCACACGTGCTAATAACACACCGTCCCCAACAACTTTTACCGACACCTGGCCTCCAAGACTCTCAAAACACGACTCCCGCTCCTATCCCGGAAATCAAGAAAAATGGCGCGGAATAAACGTCAACCCACAATCTTCTCAAATCTGTGCCTCGTCCTCGTCCGTGTGGATATTCAGTCCCATCCACACAGAAATTGCAAACCAACTATCGAAAGTTATGCAACACTACTTACGAGTAAGGCACAATTATAATGAACGGTAGAAGGGGAAAAATAGGCACGTGACAATGGAGAATATTGAGGATGACTTGAGAGTGATTGGAGTTAGAGAATGGCGAAGGAAGGCGTCTGACAGGAACGAATGGTCACAAATTCTACAGCAGGCTAAGGCCCACCCAGAGCTGTAATGCCATAATAATAAAATAAATAAATAATAATAATAAACTGTCGGTTAAGGTGCAAATTTTCCGAGAAAGAGGACGAAACCTTTATTCTTTCAGAATTCATTACCCTGCAGGGATTTACCCTACCTGAAGCCATCCGATATCCTAAGCCGTGGGTCTGCAGAAACTGCTATTATTAGTTTTTAAGACATCTAGATAACAGAAAGGGACTCAATGCTTTTAAGTCGCGGTGTATTGACATCGCCGCCTGCAATCAATTAACATCTCGTTATGATGCCAGTTACTTAAACAGTTTTAAAATGACAATTAGTAAATACAGTAAAAAATAAAGACAAAAGGGAAATAGTTAAAAAGCAACTTCCTATATCCTCAAGAAATCCGCAATATTATTTTAAATTTACATGGTTCGTTGAAAGATAGCGTATTTTGCATTGCATAATAAAAATACATAAATATTGTAATTATATAAATCCTTTGAATTCTCCTTGAGAAAGCATCCGTTTGAATTAAATCGACGGTTCGCAAAAAGACTAAATTTAAAATTGTAAAGCAATTTTTTAACGGTAAGCTAGTTTTGATGCAAAGTAAGTGTTTCTGTCGTATTTGCATTAAAAAAAGCATAAACGCTACTAAGTAGTTTATTAAGAGAAACCTCAGAAACCTCAGAAAACAAGTATACTTTATAGAGCTAAACCATATCGCTAATTTTATTTACATGAGAGGACTTTATTAGAAATTCTACATATTAGAATTTAAATTTGATGGTTGACGACATTAGTTAATTTTTTTTAATTTTTAAATCATTTATTAGTTGTTTATAATTTGATATAAATAAAATATGCTCATAATTTTTTCGAGTGGATCTTCTGAACAATTCATCGATAATGGCACGTTTTTTATGTATTTGTTGAAAAATATATTTTCTAGTCAAATTTAAATTATTTAATATATTTGTAAAAATTAATTGGGAACACACTGCTCAATAAAAATTGACATTTATTTATGCTAGAAACTGAGATAAAAAAATTTAATCACCCTAACACAAATCGCTACAAGAATCTTAATTGACATTTAAATATTAGCCAATGTTGTAAATATTAGATTTTATAGCCGGATTAGTTGTTACCAAACGATAAACATTCTTATTGAAGACTTTAATAATTCAACTTCCTTAGTTGTACAGCTTATATAATGTAGGAGTTTCGATCCTTCTAATCAGGATGATAACTTCCTGTTTTGTCGCAATAAAATGTCAGCGGAACTTGTTTCTTGCAGTCGTTGAATTTCAAGAAATTACGATGTCAACGGATAGATTTTATTTAAAGCTGTCGCCTACATTTGTGAGCAATGTTACAAATGTACGAGGACTGAAAATTAAGCTCCAGGACTTGTTGACTTAAAGAACAATTAAAATTTTACCTATAATATGTCATGTTGTTGTTTAAAAAGTCAGCTTTTAAAAGACATGTCTCGTTTTGCTAATTTTGAACGATATAGTGAAGTAATAAAAAGAAAGATACTGTGTACAAGCGTCGTGTCGAACAATTCAAAATAAAAATTGATATTACTACTACTACTATTCCCTAGCACTACAACGCTTGGTGGATTTCGGCTGACTGAACTATTTGCCTTCATTCCTCTCGGTTCGTCATTAATTGGGTATCCATTTCATACCCCATGGCTTCAAGGTCGCTTTTGATGTTGTCGCGCCATCTTAGTCATGATCTTCCAAATGGCCTTCTTGTTTGCGGGTTGTTTTGCTACACTAGTTTTACTAAACGTTCATGTGACTGTCTTTGTACATGTCCAGCCCAACGCAACCTTTGGGATTTTATCTCACGTACAATATGCGGGTCATGGTAGAGTTGATTTAGTTCGCGATTATTTCTTAAGCGATATCTCTGCGTCTCCGGGTTGAATATTGGTCCCAAGATTCTTCTCAAAATCTTCCGTTCGCAACACAGTAATTTATACTAACTCGCTTTTGTCAGTGTCCATGTTTCACTTCCATACATGATGATAGGTCTAATTACCGTTCTGTACAGGGGAACCTTAGATTTTCGTGACAGATTTTTGCTTTAAAAGGCTTTGTTTAGCTCGTACATGCATCTATTGATATTATCAATTTATAATCACTGTCACTATCTGTTCTGTGATGTTAGTTCGCTATAAAAAATTATATTTTTACGATATTTACTTCTTGGGTTCGTAAATTTTAAACTCTCAGTACAGTAACTAAACAAATTTTATTCCAATATTTTTACACAATTAATTGTACTTTACAAATCACTTAGATATTTATTTTACAATTACTTTAAATACTTGACTTCGAACTAATTAAACTTGAACTGCCTTCTTCGCGACTGCTGTCCTTTTTATATTTCCAAATCATAATTCTAAAAGAATCGTCATCATTCGAAACTATTGAACCATTTTCTAGAGAGTGCCATGATAATCCTTTTACAATTTTGGAACCATTAAACGCTGTATTATAGAATTTGCCGGTCTTTTCTTTTGTTACAATCGCCGCGTAGGCATAATAAAGCAGTCCCCTAATTGTGATCGACTCGCTGACGCTAACCGACACAGGGCCGGATTGTAAAAATATTATGCGCAGAAGGTAGCTGTTTTATGGCTGCATTTACTATGTATCGTTAAAGGACACATTTTGTAGTCGTAGGCAAAAATTACGCTACCAAAATTATCTAATAAAGTAAAACAAACAAAAAATGTCTCAATTCCTCGAATTTCCATGGTACCTACTACTCGACGGCGACGTTTCATCAAAATCATAAAAGACTTCAAGAAAAGAGGCTACTTAATATATTAAACTAGATAAACTTTAAATATGTTTATAAATACTAAAGTAATTTTTATTAAAAAAAGATTTTTATAACATTTTTTGTTGTAATTGTAATTGTAGGTACGTCAACATTGTAATTAACGATTGTAACTGTAAGAGTATTAATGCTTGCTAACAAAACGGCTTTATATTTATCCGTTAATCTTTAAAAAGTGTCCTAGACTAAAATATAAAATAATAATTGTTCCTTAACAGATTTATTTGAATATTAATCATAATTGTTTTTAATACCTACATGAAATCTTCCGTTTTTTAAAATATCTGCAATGTTATAAGTTAACAATGGACATTTGATTGGTTTTATTGATAACTTCTTGTCAGTCAAATATAATCGAGAAAGTCTCGCTAATTTTGTATTACGTCACTCACGTAAATGCAATTGGTTTAAAAATTACTCGAAAATATTGACTTGGAAAAACTTCAAACGTCAATCAGGAATGATTGATGCAATGATTTAATTTGTACACAATAATAGTTTCTAACCTTGTTAATATTTATTGTGAACTCCAATTTTCCACAACATACATACATTCATTTAGTCCGGTAGAGGTAGGCAGAGACCACTTCCTTTCACTTCCACTACGGTTCTTGGACACATCTTTTGCATCCTATACTTTCATCAGTGCTCTCATACATGCTAGTCGGTTGTTGGTACTCTTGACCTGGCCTTTCTTCAAAACAATGTTGATCTGATCGAGATATGTTCTCTGAGGTCGACCTCTACCGACTTGTCCATTCACACTCGCCTTATAAATTTGTTTCGTTCTCTTATCTCACTATTCTTTACTTTATCCAACCGAGTCACTCCGGCTATACTTCTCAGACTACTCATCTCCGCAGCATTAATCCTATTTTAATGCTTCTTCTGCCAAACCCAACATTCACTACCATACATAAGTGTAGGCACCAACACTCCTCTATGCACCTCCAGAAAGTGTCAAAAGCCAGACGTGCCTTTTTTTACACTTTCTGGCTGTTCATAAAGCTATGCAATGTCCCATTTATTTGTTTTCCTGCCAACACACTTCGCTCAATGTCACTGTCATACTTTCCATCTCTCGTAAACTTTGAACTCAAGCATACAAACTCATTTACTTGTTCCACTCTTCCTTAATCAGAACTTCACAGTTTATCATGCGTTCTTCTCTTTCAAAAGCCATTACTTTTATTTTGCTTACATTTATTTTTATGCCATTGATTTTCAGGACACCATGCATAACATTAATCATCGCCTGCAACTCCTCTTCAGATGACGCTAATATGACTTGATCATCGGCCTAAAGAAGGCATTTGACGATCAAATCATTCATTTTCAATCCATACGCACTCTCTTTCAAATCTTTTAAACAATCGTCTATGTATAAGTTAAACAACCATAGCGAAGCCACACATCCCTGTCTTACACTTCTCTCATACCTTTGAGAAATAATATATAGAGATATAATATCCTCCATAATTATTTTTTTCTGTATGTGCCAATAAGAACTACAAGGTGCTTTGACCTTTTGCACACCTATAATTTTGATAGGTTTGTTGATCCAATAATAGTTAAATTTCGAATGTTTTAAATTTTATTAAATTTTTTATCAGGGCTCAAAAAATGTTTTTCCCTTGTTGAAATTAAAAATATTTAAAGTATCATACATACAGACATACCTACTAGCAATAAAACTTAAAACGACGTCTGTTTGTGTTTTAAAATTTAAACAAAGAAAAAACCACTCCGACGAAGAATTTAATAAAGTTTGAATTATTGTTAATGTCTACTTATTTCTAACTATTAAATGTCGAGCATTTCTGCTTAAATTTGATGTTTGTCAAATAGTTGCAGCCTTTTAAACCCCCCTCAATCGGTCAGGACTTTTTGACATCAGGAAATTTTTAACGATTTTTTTGTTTTACTATAAAATTATTTAAGAAATATTAAACAAATATGCTTCTTTGATATACAGGGTGTTTCAAAAATAGATGACCCCGTCTTTAGGATGGGTATAAAACTGAAAAATAATTGGGGTTTGTTTAGAAAAAAAATTTTCGTAACGCCATCCGTATTCTAAAAAAGGGGTGGTAAAGAAAAAAAATTTGGTTATTACTTCATAATTTTTAAATCAAAATATTCCGAAAACGGTTCACAGTATCAAGTTTTACCAAGAGTACTTTTTTGGTGTAAAATTGAATGATGTTTAAGTTCACTAGAAATTTTGATTAATAAATCTAACCTTAAAAAAGTTATGTTCAAAACTACTTGGTACGAACCGTGTAACTAGCGCCCTCTATGAGAGTCAGATATAAAAACAAATTCATGGGATTTATCAGCTTCTAAAACCTATTCATATAAAATTTCATTACAATGTTTCCAGTAGTTTCGGCAAAATCGTAATAAATGTGTATACATTTTTTTTAACGCCCTTTATATTGAATACGGATGGCGTTACGAAAATTTTTTACCATGCAAACCCCAATTATTTTTTTGTTTTCTACCTATCCTAGTGACGGGGTTACCTTTTTTTGAATCACCCTGTGGGAATGTCAAGTTTCTTCTTAAAATGTAACCAATATTTCATTGTTTAGAACAAAAAAATTAAAAATAAATAAACATTAGAAACGCAGGCATACTCATAATTCAAAACATCATTTAATCAAAAAGATGCCAGCATAAAAAATACTGAACCACAAGAAAGTTAATAAACGTGGTTAACAATGCTGTAATGACGACTAATTTGTATCTTGTAAGTAGATTTCTAATAATCAAAAAGCTGATTTAACATATGGTTACTTTTGTTTTGTCAAAATAAATATGTACATCATTATTTTTTTGTAATCGTGTATAGTTTCAATAAACATCTTTTATTACTGTTAACCTTTATTCAAAATAAAACATTTTGTATCTAATGCAATATTCCATTTAAAATACATATATTTCTAAAAAACAAGTAGCTATATTCAAATAGTTTTAACTTTAAAAACGTTCAAATAACACGTACATTTTTTTTAACAATTTTTTTTTAAATATCGGGAAATAAAAATTTTTAATACCGGTTTTTTTTCAAAATCAAGTGCTCTGATTACACATATATACATACATAAAAGTTACGCCTTTTTCCTTGTAAGGTATTTTTTTCCCATGGCTGAGACCATTTCTTTCCACTTGCTACAGTGCTTTCAAACGTCTTGCGCTTCTCCCACCCAAGTACACAAATTCATTTACTTGTTTCACTCTTTCTCCCCCCAATCGAAACTTCACAGTTTGTCATGGTTTCTTCTCTTTCAAAAACCATTTCTTTCGTTTTGCTTACATTTATTTTCATCACTTTGGTTTTCAGGGCATTATGCATAACATTAACCATCGCCTGTAACTCCTCTTGAGATAACGCTAATATGACTTGATCATCGGCGTAAAGAAGGCATTTGACGATCAAATCATTCATTTTTAATCCATACGTACTCTCTTTTAAATATTTTAAACAATCGTCTATGTATAAGTTAAACAGCCATGGCGAAGCCACACATCCCTGTCTCACACCTTTTTCGATGTTAAATCAGTCCGTGCAAACTCCGTTTATACTGACACAAGCAGTGGAATCCTCGTAAAGTGATTTCAGTGCTCGTATTAAACTACCGCTCACCCCATATATAGACAATGTCGACCACAATTCACTCCTCACCACTCTGTCATAGGCTTTTTCCAAGTCTATAAAATCGCAATAGACCTTCTGACTTCTAGCCAAGAATTTTTCAACTATACCTCGTAATGAAAAGACCTGATCCATACATCTCCTTTCTCTTCTAAATCCTGCTTGCACATCCCATATTATCAGTTTCATTCGTTACTCTTTTAATCAATATCTTTGGATACAGTTTACCAACTATGCTGAGTAAACTAATACCTGGGTAGTTCTTACAGTCCTGCTGCGAACCTTTTCCCTTGTAAAGCGGCACGATTATTATTACATTTAGTGTAAAATACTTAGACATAAACCTCCATAGACGATTAACATGGCAAACACATGGAGTCAATATGACTCCATTTTTGACAAGTCAGATTTTCAAAAACAAGATCCTGTCTGACCAGCTTCCAATTTTACTAGATTTTTTACTAAGAAAATTGCTAACTAATAGGTTTTCATATTAAATAAACTTTTTCGATTGTGCATAGGGAGGACGCATCAAAAGTTAATAATAAATAATTTAACAAAATGGTAATAATTTAAAACCAAAAGAAAAACATCTCACATCTACGAACAGATAGATATCGATAAAAGAATTACCAATGATTCTTGAGTTTATAAGGAATGGTCTGTAAAGCGGTACTAGTCCTTATTAAATAAGCAAGTGTGAATTAAAATCTAACGGCACGGCACGTTTTACACTAATTGTTGTACATTTTACAAATGTAAATATAAATGCGACTGGAATAACTAAATAAAAACACACTCGCGAATGAGACAGTGTCGTAGACTGTTAATATTTACTTTAAGTATGTTATTTAAAAATAGTAACTTAATTATTACCTTTAAAATGGCATAAATAAAAATAATAATAATAATAATAATTCAGATACAATGAAAATACGGTAATTTTATATGTACCTAATCTTTGGTAAAATACAATTTTAAATGCCAAAAATGGGTACATTGTATTAGAAACTACTAATTTAACTTTACTGTATATTTTAATCATTTATGCATTGAAATGTATTCAAGCTGGTTACAATACTGTTACGATATTTCTCTTTGGGTTCGATGATTCTAAACACTCAGTACAATAACTAAAAAATTTTAATCCTAATATTTTTACACAATAAACTTGCTTGACAAATCACTTAGATATTCACAACTGCATACAATCTTTTTATAACACTTTTTAATTACTTTAAAAACTTGACTTCAAACTAAACTAAAAACATTTATATATCTGTAAACCAATGTTCTCGACAAATTGATGCCTCTCGTAACAAGCTCTTCAGTTAATAAAATTCCAGAATAATTAAAAATTATGCTTTTTTAATTCTATCATTGCGCTCTTTTAATGGTTTCTTTAAAATTTACAATAGCTTTGAGATATTTTAACGTTCTTTTAAATAATGTCCAACGTTTGGCATTAGAAAAAAAACTGGCTGGATCGCTTACAACAGAATTAAAACTATTTTCACTAAACAAACTATCAATCTATCCACTAGAGCTGAACTCTTCAACACTTATGTTCTCCCAGCTATTATATGGAAGCGAGACGTGGAACACCATGCAAAAGAAGAACATGAACTAACACAAAGAGCAATGGAAAGAAAAATTATTGGTATAAGCAAGAAATATTATATTAGAAGTGAAGTTATCAGAGAAGTAAGAGAAATCTAATATGTCATCGAAACACTATATGAAAGCAATACAAAGTGAGCAAGACATAACCAGATTCAAATATGACATATAGATGGCTCGTGTAACCAACTGGTGTTCAAGAGATTATAAAAGATCTGCAGGCCGGCTACCAATGAGACAGCCCCGGATCTAGCGAGGCAAACCAGGGCAACTGCCCTGGGCGGCAAAATCATAATAAAATGTTTGAAAAAAAAAATGTGTTTTACAAAGTGCCTGGCATCAAGCATGCGTTGTTCTATCGATTATTCATTTTATTTTAAAACACACATCCTAAGTGGATTTATGAACGTATCCCAAGTCGGTGTTACACGAGCCGGGCCTAATAAACACGAACTGTCGAACTTTAAGCATTTTTCCAAAGGTATAAAAGTAGTGTTTGACAAAATTTTAACAGAAATTGAAACAAGGGTAAAGTCTACATGAAAATTTCGACTTCCTCAGTGGCCACGCGTTTTTAAATATTTCGACTTAGTATCTGCAAATCAATGAAGCTAATTTAGCTCTAAAATATTCAAAAGACTTGCATGCAGTCGATTTTTGTTCAAGCATGACTTGCAAAAATCGTTTCCTACTGTAGAGTAGGATAGTTAATATAGCTTTAAGAAGATACTGTATCATACCTACGACATATGTAAGCTGTTAGCGAATATTCAACAAAATGAAAATAATTAAAACCTATCTGCGTTTAACAATAAGTTAGAAACGTCTATTTGGTCTCGTGATCCTAGTTATTAAAAATAAAACTGCCTTTGCGACGAACTTTAATGAGCTAATAGATTCATTCGCAAAAAATAAACCATGCTCTGTGTAAAGATGTAGCAAGCTTAGAAGAAAAAAAATGTTGGGCTTAAAGATTGAAGAAATGTTTTGATGGTCTTTCCCAGTTATATATTTCCTATTTTATGTCACACAAATGAAAAAGCTATTAGATAATACGTAATAGAGAGTGCACATTTATTCTCCCGGTCACAAAAATGCCACCCATCATATATTTGTGAGTTTTTTTTTAATAAATTACCTCCACCGCTGGACAGAGGGGGCGCCACTATTAAGTTTCTGGTTCGAAAAAATCGTAGATCTGGGAATGCAATGAGATGAGACGACCCTTACGTCAAAGTTGCTAGAAACACCTGAAAAAGAAACGCTTAAGATCGAGAATCATAGAAATACTGCGACTTGCATCAGTGGACTTCCCTCTGATGAGATCACTGGTCCATCATGGTGATCATGTGGTGATTTGTTAATTTACCGATTTTAAAACTAGTCAAAAAACTAAAATTATCGACAATACAATCTTAATTACCTACAAAGAATTATTTTTATTAATTTTAACTGGTGGTCAATCATGATTTGATGCGGAAATTATTTAGCAAAAAACAATTTAAATATTTTATTCTTTAAAACACAGATTAAATCAAGAGTGATTTATTTTGAAATTAAAAAAAAGTTACATTTTTGGTATTTCAAAAATTTTCTACTCCAATTTAAAAAAAAAAAAACTTAATGACTATGTTTTATTTCATGTTGCTGAAGCATCGTTGAACAATTCATGGGGAACAAGCCATTTTTTTATTATTGTTTTTTTTACACAAGAATATTCAGAAGTAATATATGACAAATAGCCGACTATTATTTTATCATAATTTTATCGAGAGTACCTTGTTTATCGAGACAATTTGATGAGACCATATGAACATTAATAATCTGAATAACTCCCGAAAGCTTTTAGCTCGAGGGAGTTATTCTTTGAATATTAATGTTCATATGGTCGAATTGAATTGTCTCGAAATATAAGTTGCTCGAGATAAAATTATGACGAATTATACTCTTTTTGGAATTTTCTGGGATGGATTTGCTAATATTTTTGCTGTTTTGCCTAGTAAAATATAAATCAATACGCGATACATTTTCAGTTAATGTTACGCCAAATTTTGACACTCATCCATAGCACTCTTATGGAATCACACAATAAACACCCGCTCATATTTCTTTATTTACCTGAATAGTCGATCATATTGCATATCGTGTGACTAAATTCATGACTTTTATTGGTGGAGCCATGCGTGAATGAAATATTCAATGATATTTGTTTTTGCCCATTAAAATTGTGAAGACACAATTTCAAAGTAATAGCAAAATTCGTGGATGCAAAAGAACAATTTGTTTATCTGGCTGCATTAGTCGTAATTTCAGAATGACCCTCGTATTTATCATTGAATTACTTGCCTAAAAAGTATACAAAAACAATCAAAACGAAATGTTTGTTCAACTGTTTCGCGCTGCTTTGGAAACGTAACACTTAAGTCGAGATGCACTGAACTGTGTTTTGTTAAATTTCTTCATTTTTCCCTAGTGTGTCGCTAATTACCGTTACGCCGACGAATTTGTAATGAGTATTATTTACTATTGACTCAGCGTACTGGAAATGTCGTCAGCATGAGTTTGGTTACGCCCGTGGTTGAGTCCCGTTACTAAGATGAGCTTCTGTAGGTCAAATGGCCACCGACGACTGTAATCTTTAAAAATAGGTATCCGTCTTATAGTTTCTACATAAAATTATATTTATTTTATATCAGCTTAAGAATCTTACTAATCAGGCGCAGTTTAATAAACGTTTATTGTTCGAAATCAATTGTGAGTAAATCTATTCCTACTATTATAAGTGTGTCTGTGCATTGAAGATATTTACGAAAATAAAAAGTCCCCGACTCCAAATCACTGTTTTTCATATTTTTTGTCTATTTGTTAGTTATACACATGATTAGGGGAACCGGTGATTTGAAGAAGTAATCTATAATCGTCGTCATAGAATTACATAAATTATCAACTTACTTTCATCAGCAATATTTTTCATTTTATTTTTTTCTATTGAGTCTCAATGCGATCATCCGTAAAGCATTTTTTTTTACAATCAGAGTCGAGGCATAAAAACGAAGTCGTGGGCAACATACATACATACATAAAGTCACGCCTTTTTCCCGTAGGGGTAGGCAGAGACCACTTCCTTCCACTTGCTACGGTTCTTACACACATCTTTTGCTTCCTCTACTTTCATCAGTGCTCTCATACATGCTCGTCGGTTGTTGGTACTCTTGACCTGGCCTTTCCTCAAAACAATGTTGATCTGATCAAGATATGTTCTCCGAGGTCGACCTCTACCGACTTGTCCATTCACACTCGCCTTATAAATTTGTTTCGACAATCTTCCTTTATCCATCATTTCTGCGTGTCCAAACCATCTAAGCATTCCTTTATCTATCTTTGTAACCACATCTTCTTTTACACCACAGCGTTCTCTTATCTCACTATTCTTTTCTTTAACCCAAGTACACAAATTCATTTACTTGTTCCACTCTTTTTCCCTCAATCGAAACTCCACAGTTTGTCATGGTTTCTTCTCTTTCAAAATCCATTACTTTCGTGGGACAATAAGAGGCTTTCTTATTGTCTACCCCAAACATGGAATGTTTAATAATTTAACCAGTTTTTCACCATTAAAGATTTATTAACATAAGTAATCGTACTCGGTGTTTAGATTAATCTAAAAAACGCTTGTAACGCTCCTAAAACCAGGCAATGAGGGACCGGGAAATTGGATTAATGAAATATTTTAATAAAAAAAATTTAAAATTTAAAATATTTAGACAGAAGTGAAATCTTAAAACTTTTTGAAAGACAGATAGAAGAAGAAGAAACTCTGACGTTATCGTTGCTTCTGAACCTTTTCATTACGTGGAAAGTTCAATGTGTGAATACTGTGCATTACTTAAGTTTAATTATTATTTTAATTACTGCTGATAGCCGCTGTCTCCTTCTACATCTCTCTTTAATTCGGCGGTCGTTTAGCACCATTTGGTGAACTATCGATGTTATCGTGAGTGGTTGCAGTTTTTGGACGTTCCGAATGTTCATCGTCTCCCAAGATGGTACGGACACGTTTTAAATTCAGCTGCCCAAAATTTCACGTCGGTAAATGATTATGCAGAGTCCCCATACACAGCACCTAACTCATCTTTTATTTGCGTCGGCGTATTGCCCTTCAAAAATAAATATTTAATGACCATTTGCACAAAACACTCGCAATAACTAACTCAATATATATAATCTTAAACCCTCTTACCCTTAGGATGTCGGGTTATCGTTTTATGATTGTTTTATAAACTTCTTCCAATCTTTTCTGTCTCTTGTCAGTGTCTTTGCTTCGCTCCATTGTTTATTTCTTCCTATTATGTCGTTCCGGGTTTTTTTATGTCTTTCGCTTTTTCTCTTGTTTTGTGTTTTTGCTTCATAGATTTGTATAACAGGTCTACTGTTTGGCATTCTCTTCTATGTCTAGTTCTTCTCTTATTCGTGTATTTCTTATCTTATCTCTCCTTGTCACTCCTTTAATTCTTCTCAGATATTTTAATTCTGTTGCTTGTATTCTACTTTTGATTATTTTTGTTAATATCCAAGATTCACATCCATATGTTAATACTGGTCTATATATTGTCTTAAATATTTTTAGTTTTGTCTGTCTTGAGATTTTTCTTTTGTTGATAAATTTCCTATTTATTGCATAATACAGTTTTATGGTTTTCTCGATTCTGTCGTTGATTTCCGCTTCTTGTCTTTTCTTTTCGTCTATTGTTACTCCTAGATGTTTAAACTTTTTAACTTGTTCTATTTTTATATTATCTATTATAATATTTATTTCTTCTTCTCTTATAGTCATCACTTTGGTTTTATCTTTATTTATTTTCATCTGTTTTCTCTTTAGTGCTTCATTCTATACTTCTATATTATATTGTAATCGTTCTTCATTTTACATGTCAAAAGATGCGTAACCAAATTCCCTAGCTTTTATTGACGAGTGCTGCCATCTTCACGTTAAGGTCGGAAATTTTTCAGACCACTTTCGTATAAGGGATAACATAAAAATGTGCAAAATAAATACAAAAGTTGCTACATGTTGACTGGATGCTATAAAAATCATAAATTAATTCAGACATAACGTGATCTACATTTTAATCGCTCTGTATATCGATAAATATTTCCTACGTAACGGCTCAATGAACACTCCTTATGTTAATCGGATCAAGACACATTTATAGTTATTGGTTAAAAAAAAAATAGTACATTTTGTGATAAAGACGGAGGTAGAGAGAGCTCAAACGGAATTGATCAGATTATTAAAATATGGACGTGAAATAAATGATTGCCTGAAGGATAATGAATAATTTGTCTGGAAAATGATTTGAAGATTGTTCTTGTGGGTAGCTTCTAATATTTATACATCTCTTTCACTGAAACGATTAAATACAGTAGCGGAACTATTTATTGATGCTTACACTATATAACAGAAAAGAGGGGTTGTGTGTACTGTGATATACAAGATATCAATAGTTAAAAAAAGGCAGTGCACCAAACAATTTTTTAATTATTTCAAGCCAATTCTCAAACGTTTTCGGCGTCAAGCCATCATCAGGAGTAATTATTGTCACAAATTTGTTTACTAAAGACTAAACATGAAGAGGACATAACTATAGCTCAACAATGAACATTTCAAGATGAACAAAATTATATAATTGTAACTAAACATCTTTTAAAAGACATGTACATTTTAAAACTTTTTAAAAACATGGAAACATTAAAATTAAAATCAAGTTGAGGGATGACTACTGTCAGTAGCGGCTGCGGATAGAGAAGGATAAAAAAGAATGCTAAACCAGGCTAAGAAAAGAGAAGGCTAAGGCCATCAGAGGGGTGTAACGCTACGGATGGATGGATGGATGAATTTGTGAAGAAGAAGACGAAGAAGCTATGGCGTCACTGTTTTTTAATATTATTTTGATCTATGAAGGATAGAGAAAAGGAAAAAAAAGCCCCTGTATTGAATTTAGGTGGCGTTACTGTAGCAGAATACTATTTCCTATTTACTTTTACGTTCATTTGAGCAGCTTTTTACCGCATAATTGTTTTATTTAAAAATTATTACTTATCTATATATCCCTTTGACATCCTTCACTTCATCTAAGACAGCTAAGTTCAGATCTAACCACACGTCTACCAGCGCTACCTTTAGGTATATACCACATTTTGGTGGACACGTTTTTAATAAAACTCGCATATTCTCCTTATCTCTATCCTCCATATTAAAATTATTAAAAAATAAATAACATAATAAACATCTCTTATTTTATAGTTGTCATGTTTAAAAAAAATATTTGTAAAAAAAAAACATTAAAAAGCTGGAAAAACTTGGTGTACTGACAACATTGCAATCTTGTGACGTTATCTGCTATTAAAGTAGGGCCCTATATAATCGAAATAATTTGATGTGCTAAACAACGATTGTGTAAGACTAATAGAGCTTGCGCAATTATGTACTACGATCTTATAAAATAAGACAATGAAAAAATAGTTTATTTTACTAATCACTACTTGCAACAAATTCTTGTGTGTGAATAAATTCATTGCGATTTACAATCTTATGACATCTACCAAACCCATTATGTCAAAATTGAATTGTGAAATTTCGAATAATTTTCTCTCGTGCTTTATTTACTAGTTGAATTGAAATTTAATATAAAACAGACGAAATAATTTTCTGTAATGGAAATTGATGCTTGTTTTGGATTAAAAATTGTAATTAAAATATTCATTGAAGCTATTTTTATGATTTTATAGCTTTTTAATAAACGTAAATTAATTGTGTGCAAAGAGAAACGTTTGTGTTTACCCAATTGTTTAAAATACTGAATTTATAAATATAAGATGCATTATTTTTAATTGAAACTTGAAAGATTTTAGACAAATGTTGACTATTAAACTTAAAAGACATTAAAAAATATATACACCGAAAACGAAACAGAACCATTTGCAGGAACCTAGTCAACATTTTAGAAAAACGCTTAGATCGAGTTTTGATTAAAGGGGGACACTTTTTCCCGGTATTTTTGACTCCACTACTTTCAACCCCAAGCGAGCGTAAGATATACCACAAATTTTTTAAATGGCATTGGGGTCAAATAAGATGTTTTTCAAAAGCTCTAACAATTCTCTTTACTATAGTTTTTAAATTTTAAAATTCTGCCCATTACTTTTTGAGAAATTAGATTTTAAATGTAAAACTATCTGATGTAAGGGCTGGCACTTGCGGTGACCGACTGGTGGCTCCTTTTTTTCTACCAGGCAATTTGACTGGCGAAATGTATTTGAAATTACTGGAAGACGCTATTGACCCTGCCTTGACTGATATATTTAAAAATAATTCACAGTATGACGATCATTTTTATTTTCAATAGGACGGTGCTCCTTCGCATAACGTGGCGATTGTTCGTCAGTATTTAGACCAACGTTTTCCACGGCATTGGATTGGGAGAAGTGGCAGCACAATCGCCATATTTATCACCTCTTGATTTTTTTTATAGGGTCATCTGATAAGTAAAATCTATAAAACACAATCAGCGTCATTGGAAGATTTGCGTCAGAGAATAATTGACGAGTTCCATCGAATTACTCCGGAAATTCTTCGGAATGTGCCTGAACGTTTTGATCAAAATCTTTATTATTGTATAGAAGCGGGCGGTCATCAGTTTGACCATTTAATCAATTAAGTACTAAGTAAGCAACTAAAATAATTGGAATTTTAACATGTTATTTTTTTCAAAATATTGGGAGGAAATGTAAAATTTAAAGACTGTTGTAAAGAGAATTGTCAGAGCTTCCAAAAGACATCTTATTCGACCCCCAATAACATTTAAAAATTTTGGGGTAATTCTTACCTTTGCTTGGGGTTGAAAATAGTGGAGTCAAAAATACCAGAAAAGAGTGTCCCCCTTTAATAAAAAATCGACGGGTCTGAGCGTTTTTCTAAAATGTTGACGAGGTTTCGTTTTCGGTTGGCCACCCGTATAAAGTATAAGATTGTTTTTTAAAAGTTGGGCCTTACTAAAAAATATAAATAAACTGTAAATGATCTAAGTAGAGCAATTTGAAATTCTTAGTTTTTAGCCAAAGAAGATTCTATGGTACATTACTATAGTGATCATGGTCAATTAAAGATCTATCACAGCTTATTGCTAAAATAAATTGATTGGACATTTTTATAGGTATTAAATTTAATAGTTTAAATAAAAACTTTGTGTTCTGTGTTTATTTTACGACTTTTTAAATATTTGTTTTTGTTACAGATCCTTCGAATGGCGTCCATCTTCAGGATAGCATGTTCGATTTGTTTGTTACTTCACCTGCCAAAGATTGAAGCTCAAGGTAATTCATAGTTTTGTTGAATATTTATTTATTTAGACCATAAAATTATGTATATATACCTTTGTTTTATATTTTATCTCCTAAATTTATTGGACCAAAAAAATTCATTTTATATTATAACATATTACATTCTCCTAGTTAGTTTCCATTCATAACTGGTTGACAGGTTGTTTCTTTAATGACTGATAGACATGAAATTAAAAAACACATTACAAAAATGTAATTTAGTGTAAAACTTTGAGGTGTTGACACCGGTAAGACCGATGCTAAAGTTGTTTATGTGGTCAGCAGACCATTAAATATTTTGGAAATTATTATAAATTATTTCAAGTACATTTAATAAAAATATTATAAACGACAAATTTAAATGTGTTTTAATTAAATTGAACATTTTTACTGTTTTAAATCTAAAGAATGGGTCTATCGTGGCTCACCTCTAGAGATTACAGTTCACCGCACAATCCAGTTCTTCTCGCGAAGTTCATGGATGTATGAGAAGAGATTTGTTTGAAATCTTTCTAAATTGGCAAAACCAAATACATATGTTAAACCTTATTCTTCCTAAGCAGGGGCATGAACATAATATGTGTTCACCCGTTTCGTCTTCCAAGCAGCAGAACTGACAGTCCGTTGTTGGTTCAGACCTATCCTCCCGAGGTGGTATCTTAGACGACAGTGTCCTATAAGCAATCTCGTTAGAATTCGTAGGTCGTTTGCACTCCATTCCAGGATCTGCTTGGTTGTGTTTTTCGAGGGTTTAGTTAAAAACGTTTTCGAATGTATCAACCCTGGTAGATCAGACCAATGCGTGAGTTTTTTTCTCTTCGTCCAGTCCGAAATAACTGTTTTGACGGCACTTGTAGTGACTGCAAAGACTGGTTTTGGTCCTGCGAAAATTTTTCCATAAATTTACAGTTTATCATTTGGCCTATTTATTACAAACTCAATGTAAAATAAATTCTGACTTAAATTGGTTTTAAAACTTATTAATTATTTTGTGTTTTAAATTCATTATTTAATAGATATCATCATCAGTACGGCGTTACAGCCCTTCGTGGGCCTTAGCCTCCTTAAGTATTTCCTTCCAGGCGTCCCTGTCCAGTGCCCATCTTCTCCAGGCCCTTGTTCCAACATTTCTAAAATCGACCTCTACGTTATCTTATAACCTCATTTGAGGTCTTCCCCTTCTGCGCTGTCCTAAAGGCTTATCCAGTAAGACCTTTTAGATAGGGTCATCTGCCTCCATCCTCATAACATCGCCTACCCATCGCAGCCGGCCCAACTTTATTTCATTGACTATCTATCTTTAGGTTTCTGCGGGGGATTACAATTCTTGGTATATCCGGTGTTGCTAGCATGTACTTGGTTTTATTGATATTAATTACTAAACCCATTTTCTCTGCTGCCCCTTTCAGTGTTCTGTATGATTTTTTAACTGCTGCCTCTGATCTGCCTATGATATCGATATCATCCGCGTAGGCCAGTATTTGAAAGGATTTATTATATACTATCCCCGTTGTCACCCCCGATATTCGTATCGTTTTTTTAAGGGCTAGGTTGAACAAGGTTCAGGAGATTGGTATTTGGAGTTCTCTCACAGCATCATAGAGTTTTCTTCTATTTATGGTATCATAGGCGGCCTTGAAGTCGACAAAGACTATTAGGTATATACATACATACATATAGTCACGCCTTTTTTCCGTAGTGGTAGGCAGAGACCACTTCCTTCCACTTGCCACGGTTGTTACACACATCTTTTGCTTCCTCTACATTCATCAGTTCATCAGTGCTCTTATTATGTATGCTCGTCGGTTGTTGGTACTCTTGACCTGGCCTTTCTTCAAAACAATGTTGATCTGATCGAGATATGTTCGCCGAGGTCAACCTCTACCGACTTGTCCATTTACAATCGCCTTATAAATTTGTTTAGTCAATCTTCTTTTATTCATCCTTTCTACGTGTCCGAACCATCGTGCCTTTTTTGACACTTTCTGGGTGTTCATAAAGCTATACAGTGCCCCATTCATTTATTTTCCTGCCAACACCCTTCGCTCAATGTCACTATCATACTTTCCATCTCTCGTAAACTTTGAACCCAGGTATACAAACTCATTTACTTGTTTCTCTCTTTCTCCCTTAATCAGAACTTTACAGTTTGTCATGCTTTTTCTCTTTCAAAAACCATTACTTTTGTTTTGCTTACATTTTATTTTCATAGGTATATGTATTTATAAATTAAATATTTTATCCATTTAAACATTTTTTCAAACGAAGAATTTTATCTACAGTCATGAAAATAGTTCACGATTTTTTTAACTAGTGGTACTAAAATATTACTTTGTTCATAATTTTGTGATAATATTAATAATTCAAGGTAGTGTACATAAAAGTAAATAACTTAAAATTATTGTACAGCAATTGCTAGTTAGAAGGTCAGGTTATGTTTAAATAGAAATAATTTTCCATTTTTGAGTATCTACTTAAAGGTAAAAAGGTCGAATAAAATCAAAATATAAATGTAAAATAAAAATGGAACCTCTTTTTCGACGAATTTTGTATTATAATTAAATATTGATACCACAGGCAAAAATGAAATAACAACGTATTTTAAAGTATCTTTTATCTGTTTTACTTATCTGGGGAGAGAACGTGGAGTACTAATTTTCTTCTGCATCATTGATATTTGTTCATCAACAGCTACATTCTGTACTGAACATCATAGGCATAGTGGATCTGAAATACTTCGTGCCTGCATTAACTTGCCTCAAGTCGATTCATTTTGAATCATGTTAAGGGTGCGTGAAAAATGAGCCTCATTTTGTGCTTATTGTATTACACAAGATTTTTGTTCTAACAGGCCAGCGGGGAGGGTTGCTGTTTTTTATTAGAGAAGCACTGGTGACTGGAATTGTAGGAAAAATGTGTAACGCTGTAGCAAAATTGGAGACTCTGCCAGTAGTTTAAAATTATGTAGGTTTTGATACATTTTAATACAGATTAACATTAGAAATCAAAAGTTCTTGCGCTTGAGAGTTAAAACTTCCTGCTTCCTGAATAAATTCAAATTTATACAAATCTTTGACGAATTTTTTAGTATACAAAAGACTCATTTTGTATAGAATTGCTTCATTAAGACTGATAAACTGATAAACTTTGTACGAAACTTTGTACGGAATACCGGGCCTTGAATAGATTAAGGGTTATGCACAAAAGATCTGATAGGTCGAAGTGCTTGAGAGGCAGCATACCATTCATGACCCACCCTACAATCTACAATTTACAATCTGCTTAAATTCGTTGTTTAAAGACCTGTTCGTTTGTCATGCTCAAGCTGCTCAAAACTGATTTGAGCAGTATTCTACTGTTCGTTTGTTGTAAGCAATTGATCAGAGACCGTTCGTTTGACAAAAACAAGTTGCTATATACTAGATAAAGCAGGATTTATTTGCTCCACCAATTTAGGTAGAGCAGAAAAATCAAATCGGTTTGATCTAGCATAATTTCAAAAATCGGACATTAAAAATGAATAGAAAATTCAGTATAATTAATGGTGAAGTTACTGATGCAAATTCTGAGATGGAAAATTAATTACTTAACGAAATGAAAATTTGATGGGCAATTTGGTTGTTTTTGTTGGGATCAAATATCAAATTGTTTTGGTGGGAGTTTTGTGTTCCTTCGAACACAGCAGTTGGTAAATGATCTTCGTGGATTTGTATTACAAAAATCATATCAATCTGCACATTTATGTAATTCATTGAGCAGCGTGAGCATGAAAAAACGAACAGGCCTATTGGATCGTAATAAAAGTTATTTTTATTTTATTTTAATACCATTCGAAAATATTTACCATTTTGAGTATAGAATACCAAACGTACACTATTGTTTTACGTGCTCTGAAGAGACACAGACAAACGCATAAATCTTTTCTTCTTGAAGTTTTAAATTGGTTGCATTAAATACCGTCTACGATATAATTGTTACAGTCACACCGTATGCACACAAACGGACAGTTTCAGGAGAGATATCTTTTCTTGCGAAAAGATATGTAGGCCGACGACGCGGTCAAACCAGAAAAGCAACTTTATCTAAAGTCTAGAAAGAGGCTGACGTTTTATCAACGAGGATAAAGGAAATACTATTGACAGCAAATCTTTTTTTTTCCATACCATATTTCAACTATTAGTTAATCACTATTTTCTATTTAGCGATTAAAATGAACCCATCGGAGTTAAATATAATAATAAATATTCAAACTTGTAATTCAACATGAATCGTACCCAAGAAAACGAGTTGGCGGTGATAACATTTTAAAAATGTTATTAAAAATAAATACTTTATGCAAAGACCATTTGCGTTTGCAAAAGTCTTGTTGCCACCTGACGGATTATTTATAAAGCTAGTTTGTAAGTAATCATAATTTGTAAAAGAAAATTGTGCCGCGTATGACTTGTTTGTTAGTTTGTTGTAAAACTACAGAAATGGGATTCAAAACAAAAGCAATGTAATTTATTTCATTTATTTGGTGGTTGTGTTGAAAGAGCAGAAAATAATGCGAAAATTACAACTGAAAAACCAACTCTAAATTAATAATAGGTACAAGGAAGATAAGAACTTCCTATGCCACTTAAATTTAAAAAACTTTTTTTGTGTAAGTACATTATTTATAAAGAAAAAACAATTAACGCCAACCAATTACTATTCTTAAATAACGCCATTTAAAAACGTCTTTCTATAAAACTAATTGGCAACAATTACGAAATTCAGCAAAACAAACTAAAGAGGACACTTTATTTATAAACTTCATACAATTCACGGTCATATAGATAACAACAACGGTTATTTGGTAATTAATACGTGACAGCAAGTAATTTTACCTAGCAGATAAATATAAACTTAATACTTAGGTACAGAGTGAGACTAATGTACAGAACACTTCAATTATTTCGTAAACGATTTGTATATTTGTGATATTTTACTTTTGGGGATTGTGTAATAGGTTTTTTCAAACGAGATTTGTTATTTTAAATCACCCTGTTTATTTTATTTTATATTGCTTTGTTTTATACCATGAATTCGTCTTAAATAATTTTATTAATAACATTTTTAAAAAAGCAATTTTTGTACAGCAGTTTTTTTATTATTAACAGTAACTATTTTAACTAAAACATTCGACGTTTAATAACTCAATAACGGTATGGTATAGGGCGAGGTACAAAAAATTAATCGGCGATGACAGACCGGAAAATGGTACATATAAAAAATCTTAGACCCACCTCGTGTTAGCTGAACTTTGTCTTATTCTTACTGTCTCTTCGGGATACAAAGATATACCCGTCGCCGGTGACTTCGGAAACCATAAATCTCTTCACTGATCGATATTCAAAATGCCACGTTAAGATTGTCTTTAAAGTGATGCACTATCGTGTTAGATATGGATCCAATGGAGTTAAAAAATAATAATAAACTTAACCAAATGGGGTTAATTGATTCTCTCTGTAACATCAGCTTTGAGGTTAATTATTATTTTTACAAAATGACAAGAGCCAAGAATAATATTTATAGCTCTCAAGAAATACGCTAGCAAGTACAGAAAATATTGGTGTTGAAAGAAAATCCTTCTTCTTCTTCTTACGTTAGGACTACGTCCTGTGTTTGCCTCAAAGGTAGCCCAAAAACAATTGGGACGATGAAGACCAGCTATCATACCATCTTTTTGGTGGGCGTCCAGTTGGGCGTGGTGTGTTGGGCCGCTTCTCTCTCACAATTTTTGCCAGCCGGTCGTTTGGCATTCTGCTAACATGGTCTCTCCATTCTCTTCTTCGGTTTCTTGCCCATCTTACTATGTCTTGGACTTCACATATTTCCCTTATCTCTTCGCTTCTTTTATGGTCAAGTAAGTTATAGCCAGTTATCGATCTAAGAATTCGCATTTCCGTTGATCTAAGAAGTCGCTTTGTAGTCGTGTTCTCCGCTCTGGTCTCTATCGCGTATGTCATAATCGGTCTTACACATGTCTTATATATTCTGACCTTACTTCTGGTACTCATGTGTTTATTTCTCCAGATTATGTCTCTCAAGAATCCTGAGATTAGAGATGCCTTTGTTGTTTGAGCTTTTACTTCCTCCTTAATATTTCTAGTGCTAGTTATATTAGCTCCTAAATATTTAAAGGACATCACTTGTTCTACACTCTGCTCATAGATTGCGAGTTTACATCTTCTCGGTTCTTTGGATATTGTTAGCGATTTGGTTTTCTTGACGGATATTTGCATATTGAATTCTTCAGCTGTTTTTTGGAACTTGTGTAAGAGTCTCTGTAGGTTGTCCTCGTCTTCCGATACGATTACAGCATCATCAGCGTAGCATATGATTTTTATTTCTTTATCTCCCAGTCGATATCTCCCAGTTACTTTGACTTCACTTATAATTTCATCCATGATGATGTTAAATAGGATTGGGCTTAGGCTATCTTCTTGCCTGATTCCGGTTGTCATAGGTATTTTATTGCTTAGCTTATTTGCAGTTCTTACATATGTGTAGTTGTTCTTGTTCAATTCTTCGATGGTCTTTATTACATTCGGATGAATTCTTCTCTTTTGTAGTAGGGCCAAGACGTCTGTTAACCGTACCCTATCGAATGCCTGGGTTAGGTCAATGAAACACGTGAACGCTACTTTATTGAACTCAATGGCTTTCTCAGTAATTTGACGTATTATAAATATAGCATCTATAGTAGACCTGTTCTGTCTGAACCCTTGCTGTTCTTCACATATTCCGGTTAGAGATATTTCTTCTGCTAGAATTTTTGTAAACAGTTTTAGTACAGCACTCAATAAACTAATACCTCGATATTTTTTAGGGTCTGCTTTCTCTCCTTTTTTGAAAACTGGTATCAGTATGCTCTCTTTCCATTCGGATGGAACAACCTTGACAGTAAGTATTTTATTGAAGAAAATATGTAATTCGGCCAATAAGCTTTCACCTCCATATTTGATCATCTCATTCTTAATTTCGTCAATGCCCGAGGCTTTTCTGTTTTTTAGTTTTTGGACCATGTATCGTATTTTCTCCAAGGGAATAGTCTTTTCTTGTTGTTCGTTAACATTTCCAATGTCAGGCTGTATTTCCTGTGGTGGTAAGTTATTTTCTGTCGGAGTGTAGAGTTTTCCAAAATATCAAGAAAATCAATGAATGAAATCCAAAGTAGCAGAGAAGAAAATGAGACAAGTAAACTATATATACATATACAATTCCAATTGTGATAAATGCTATTTGGTAGAACATATTGTCTAGGTGTGCTATTGAAAATACCCCTTTTTAGTTTCAGCGGGTGTCCTCGAAGGCGATTGTCGTCAGCCAAATGGAAGATATGTCTCCTGAGAGAGTTGCAGCTAAGTAAGGCATTGAATGTTGCGATGAGGTTACCCCTCGTTTGTCTTTTCGCCATAGCGGTAATATCCATGAGACAAATGCGTTCCTCGTACAAGTGGCGTAAACAACCGAAAGGGATACGAGTTGCACTGCTTTGTACGTTTTCCAGAGAGTTTCTGTCTGGCACTAGCACCGGGAACCAAACACTGTTTGCGAACTCAAGAATCGGACACACGTATGTTTTATGCAGTTTGCAGAGTGAGAGTAATACTAGTTTCTGGAATGCTCTATTCAGTGTTCGATTTTTTCACTAGACGGGTTATATGATCACTCCTCGTTAGATTCGAGTTCACAAGCACTCCTTGGTCGTTGTGTTGTTCTACTTCGGAGATGATGTCGTTATCTAAAAGGTAATTGAATAAAGGATTATTTTTCCTCACGTGAATAACACTGCCACGTCTTTTTCGTTCTCTATAGAGTACTCTGCCAGCGGTCTCTCTACTGGCAAATTATGCCCGAGCTCAGCCGTAGAGGGTAGGAGAAAAAAAAATATAAAAGTGAGCCGCGCCACCGACTTAGACGGTTCAAGCCGGAAACCCCTAGGTCTTATAGGCACTAGCAGAGCCACACGATAAACAACTGAGATTATGGTGAACTAAATAAATGAAATTACAGCTAAAATATATTGGATACTTTACTTCTACAATAAATCAAAGTACACAGTTCAATAATAAACTTATAACAAATATAGTCAAAATCAACAGCTAACAATAAATCAAAGTACACAGTTCAATAATAGACTTATAACAAATATAGTCAAAATCAATAGCTAACAATAAATCAAAGTACACAGTTCAATAATAAACTTATAACAAATATAGTCAAAATTAATAGCTATGGTAAATTTTTTTCGCTAAAACAAACCAAAAATTTAAAATTTACAATTTTATAAAATAACCAAAACAAAAATAAGAGTAACAAACTTTACCAAGTTACCAAAAAAAACGTATATAAGTCAACTTTTTAATAATACTAAATCAAACGTTCACATAAGGCTGCTAATTTACTCATGTTTTTACCATTTACATAATGATTTACACTGTTAAAACAATCGAGTTTATTTAAAAATATCTTTACAATGGTTGTCTTTTAAAATATCAATATTGTAGGATATTTACAAATAAGTATAAAAAAAACATTTTTACCTGGACATAAAGAATCATTGAGAAGATTATCCTGATCAAAGTTCAGCCTTGGCACATTATCCAATGCAACAAATAGTTTCCAACAATGTACTATATTAATAAATAAAAACAAAACTTAATCGTGGTGTCAAAAATAAGTCACGTCGTTAAATATTCAAAAATAATCACTTGTAACCTTTGGGTATACGAATGCACTACTCCTGTGGCCGGTTTGGTTATGGAACGGCACCTGCTAATTAACAATGGCTTCCCTCAAATAAATCCCGCATGCGGTTATTTTAACTCGACACCATAATCCAAAATATCAACAACGGAGGTAAGATAGAATGGTCAAGTTAAAAATTAAATGGTTTTTTTTCAAAATCCAATTAAGATGGCCCAAATACAGCCAGATATGAAAGAAAACCGTAGAGGCTCCGCACACTTGTTAATATCACATCGCCCCAAAAACTCTCACCACACCACTCCCAAGACTGTCTCCACACGACTCCGACTACTTCCCAAGCGGGATATCAAGAAATGACACGGATTTGACGTAAACCAAGAATATTCACAAGTCTATGTTCCACACTAAGAATCGCGTTCGTCAGTGTTGATAGCTAGCCTCATCTACACAGAAATGTAAACCATACAATAATATAATCGATAATACACAATAATCGAGGCTATGCAACACTATTTGCAACGAATGATGTATTTAAGTTACAACAAAATACGGCACGCGACACTATTTACGAGTACTTGAGGAATATAAAATTATCAGAGACATAATTATAATGGAACTGTAAAAGGGAAAAAAATAGGCACGTTACAACACTCCACTTGGACAAGTTGAGTGGTAGTAGCCAATCGCGAGTCCAAGAATGTATGTTGTTCAGATCACTCTGAATGTCCTGGAAGCTTTGGAGGAGGTTGCCGAATATTTTGGTATCGTCAGCATAAAGTGAACAAAACGACTCCAAGTGGTTGGAAATGTCCGAAGTGTATATCAAAAACAATAAAGTGCCCAGCACCGAGCCTTTTGGAACGCCACTTAAAACTGACCGTTTAGCACTCGCGTGTGACCCTATTTTGACACTAAACTCACGATTACACAAAAAATGCGGTTGTACACGTGTTTTCTAACGTTCGTGGTCTGCGACGTTCTTAGGATCCAGTCACTTTCTTCTCGTACCTACATCTGCCATCGTTTCGCGAAAATTTAGGGATGAAATTTTATTTCAAAATCAACCACATGCTGGACGAAGGAACCCTACGCTTCTACGCCCTCGGAACTGACACGAATGACGATAGCTTTGCAGCTCTCACCACTATCGATAAATCACGAATTTTGGACAAACTCTTATTCACTTGAGTCACCCCTCCTTATTTTGAACTCTTGGTAATTTGAAATTTATCTCTAGCCCCTTGAGTTTCAAATTATCGAGAGTCAACTGTATTTCCTGAAATATGCACGCTACGTACTTTTGAAGGCATTTTAGCAAAATTCAGTCATAACTTTTATGTAAAATAGACCGTAATAACCCTGTACAATAATCTAGCCTACTTTATATAAATAAAAATAGCTGAGTCTCCAATAACGTCCAGTTATTATTTTGTTTAAAAAAATAACGTATTGATGGTGGTTTGTTAGTAACCATCTGTAATCCTCAAGAAGACTTTGAGTTAACAATGAGATAGTTAAAAGCAGAAAATTATTAGGAAGCGCATTTCTGAAACAGTAAAATCAAGAATACTATAGGAAGAAAATATAAAAAATAACAAAAAATCAAGAATATCTTAAGGACAGCATTAAATCAACATGCAGCTGCCAAAGAAGAAATATTCCTTAAAAAACCACTGGTTGACAATTGACAATGACATTAGTTTTTATGGTAATATAAAATAAAGACGAGTTTCAATGTCATCTGTCAACCACTGGTTCATCTGATTATTACCGAAAAGGATAATTTGGTACAGCAATAATTTATTTCCAACCAAAAATTTTTATCTAACAATGTATCTGTTTATCATTACAGTTAACAAGCATGTTTATGTAATAATTTTAAATTGTCATAAAGTACTTAAGTAAAATTGTAATATTAAATAAAATATTTTTACGGTTGAATTAATTTAGTATGATTGTACTCAATCATACTAAATTTAAGTATTTATATACCTACCATAATAATTTCTGTTAATCAGTGAACAATGGAAAGTTTTCAGATAAACAGAAACTAACTATCTGCTTTCATTTTCAGGACTATGTGAGGTGGAAAAGGGGGCATCTAATATAATTCTAGATATAGAAGAAAGTAGAGGAACATGTAAGTATAACACTTTTATTTTTTCCAATGATAAATTATAAAGAAAAAAGCGTACCTAACGATAACTAGTAATGGTAATAATTGCCATGAAACCAGGTCATCGCTACGTGCATAATGCCTATAGTTATCGCAAGATAGGTTCAAGCGAAAGAAATTAAAAAACAAATAAAAAAAATAAATGCCCAAGTTCACACAACCAGCGAATAAATAAGAGTTCAATAACCTATAGTTATCGGTAAGAAACTTAAAATTTTATTATTAACAAACATCACCGCTGAGATCCTCCAGCGGCGTAAAAAAAATAAACGTAGCCATAAAAAATGGGTTAACGTGCCAACAAATAAATAAAAAAAAGAAATAAAATATCGTCCGATATCCCTTAGTTAGATTAGATTAGGTATTATGTAACACCCCTCCAACGCGACCCTTGATGGGTCTATCGTGGCTCACCCCTAGAATTTACAGTTCACCGCACAATCCAGTTATCACGAAGTTCATGATTGTATGAAGTGAGAGTAAAATCAAATATGTTGAACTTTATTCTTCTTTTACGCAGCAGAATCTACAGTCCGTTTGTTGGTTCAAAACTATAATTCCTCTCTCTCTCTCTCTCTCTCTCTCTCTCTCTCTCTCTCTCTCTCTCTCTCTCTCTCTCCTCAGTCCATAACCCTTCTGCATTGTGTGGTGACATCAATTTGTTACGCTCTCAGTGACTTTGGGCCAGCGTTCTCTATCTTGGGCAGATCTCATTGCTTCATGCATCCCTTGTCCCGTCAAAGTTTTTTTCCGGTCTATCCATCGTGTCGGCGATCTTCCTCTTGGGCGGCGGCCTTGAACTTTGCCTTCTACTAAGAGTCGTTCTATATTGTCGTACCTCCTTGCCACATGATCTAAGATTTCCCCAGATTTCCATAGACGTTCTGGCAATCACTAGTCGTTTGCGTACTTCTTTTTCCTAACCACCTTTGTTGGTAACTACTGATCCTAGATAAGCAAATCTTTCCACCACTGCAAATCCAGCTACGGTGTCGCCTTGTGACAGGTTTTCATTTTGTTTGTATATTATCATGATCTTTGTTTTCCTAGGTGGTATCTTAGACGAAAATATCCTGTAAGCAGTCTTGTCAGAGTTTGCAGGTCGTTCCTACTCTATTTCAGAATCTGCTTGGTTGTATTTCTTGAGGGTTTGGATAAAAACTGGTTCTGGTCCTGTGAACGCAGATTCGGCTCCCTGTTTTGCGAGGGTGTTGGCGTTCTCGTTGCACTTCACCCCCTGGTGCCCACATACCTACTTTAGAGTTACTCTGTTGTTCGCACCAAGGCACTTCAGGGATTCGATGCAATTCCATACAAGTTTAGAATTTATCTTGTTGGAGCTAAGTACTTTTAGAGCCCGAGATTAAATTAAGGATTTTGTTTACTAAAGGTATGTTAGACAGCTCTCTTTCAGCCTAAAAGATTATAGCATACCTAGGATTTAGTGGTTTTTCGTTTTAGTCAGTCGCTCCCCTTCCATTTGTCTTTCGGAGACAGGAATCTGTGGGAAACTATCATGACCTCCCTCTCTTAGAAAAAATCTAGGAGAGGAAGATTCAGGAGGTATTTAATCGCTGTTGTTAGTGTGCTGGACATACCTCCAGCTATGGCCATGCATGCGAGCCGTTGAAGGCCAGCAAGCATTGTTCTAGCTGTCTGTTGCAACTCTTTGGTCCACCGGACTACTGAGCCATACATGACCATTGATATTATCATGATTTGATAAATCATGTACCTAAATCTGTCCGATATCCCTTCGTATCAACTTTATTTTTTAAAAAAAACATTCTTAATGAATATTTAAACTTGTAATTCAACATGATTTCCACCCAAAAAACAAGTTGGCGGTGACAACTTTTTTTAAAATTTTATTAAAAACAAATACTTTATGCAACGACTATTGCGTTTGTCACACCTCGGTTCGCGTTTGCAAAAGACTTGATGCCACCTAACAGATTTTATAAATCTAGTTTGTAAGTAATCATAATTTGTAAAAGAAAATTGTGCCTCGATGACTTGTTTGTTAGTTTGTTGTAAAACTACAAAAATGGGATTCTTGTTAACCAATTCCTAAAATCTTAATTGAAGGTATAAACGTATCTTAAAAAACTATTTTTCGTCGGTCCTGGGCCACTTGCATCCAATTTGTCTCTACTTGCTTTAAGTCGTCCGTCCATCTAGTTAGTGGCCGCTCTCAATTTTGATGCAATTAAAATGGAATTATTAGCTTCTTTTTCTTCTTCCTTCCTTAATGTAAGCAATTTGCTTGTTTTTCTTCGTATCCTCTGTCGTTCAATTATTAGAAAGGTTGTCGCTCTATCTCTTGCGGGGTCTTCCATAGCTTCGGCGCCCCAAGTGCGACTTGTCTCTAGTTATTTTGAACATTCTGTCGTCATTCATCCGGTCTATAAGTTCGTTCCACTCTCTCTTTCTTCCCAGTATCCATTCATTTACATTGTCTATTTTACATGTTCTTCCAATGTCCTCGCTTCTCTCCCTGTCAAAATGTTCTATTTGTGTTCGATGTATCCGCCTCGATGTCACCGTATCCTGATATTTCTATGCCTATCTCCTGTTGTATAATCTTATCATTCACAACCAGTTTGCATCTGATAGGTGTTTTTAAAGTGGTCATGCATTTCGTCTTTGCTGCAGATATCTTCATTTTTAGCCTTTTTGCCGTTGTGCTAAATTTGAATAGTAATCTCTGTAGGTCATCTTCGTTTTCTGCAATCAGATCAGCATCATCGGCATAGCATAGGATTTTGAGGTGTTTATTCCCTATTTGATACCCTTTCAGGTTACGAGTGCTTTTTATTATTTCGTCCATCACGATGTTGAACAATAAGGGGCTAAGGGAATCTCCTTGTCGAATACCACTATTTACAGGAATTTCTTTGGTAGTTGTGCCATTAATTTTGGCTTGTATTTTATTTCTCTGGTAAATATTTTCGATGGATTTTATGATGTTGTATGGGATTTGCCAGTTGTATAGAAGGTGTACCACGTCCTCCAGTTGTATTCGGTCAAAGGCCTTTTCCAGGTCTATAAAACGGAATTATTGTCGACCTTCTAAATTAAGGTTAGAAAACCAAAATCAAAATGAATAAGCAAAGTACTAGGAACAAAACATCGCGCAATAATAACTGTTGCTTTTACAATTGTTACTCGGAATTTCATACTTTCTTGCCTTTCCTAGTAAATATGCATCGATGGTTTTTATCACTAATGTCACTAATAAAATGAACTTTTCCTCTAAAATCACCAAACAAAGCAACTGATTCACAACAAATCACAAGGAAAGCAACTCGTAGACGAAACCAAAACAGACTCTACCTTTTACATTACTTACAGTCCTATTTGTTTACGTCTAGCAGTGTCCTTAGCGGTAATTAAAATCGCGAATTATTGACCTACCTAATGGGCGATCTTACTGAATTTCGGTTAACGATGAAAAATTGGAACGTACAAGGTTTCATGAGAATAATATTTTTATTTGTACACGGTATCAATTTACATTAAACGCGTTTAATAATTTGTTTTAGAAAGGTGAACATAAACCAATATTATTAATTCACATATCGTGTGACATTGAAACAAAATATCCACATGTGAGGCAGCGAGAAACCTTTGTCTTGTAAGACTTCTTTTGCTTCAGTTATTTTTCATCAAACCACACCTAACAGAACTACCGAATGTATAATATGGCAAAGCCATTTTTCTTAATTATAAGGAATGATCCAATTTGGGAGTAAGGTCGCTTGAGTAATAAATTTAATAATGCAAAAGTGTCTGTAAATATTTTAGCACGAAGTAGATGGTAGTTCTTGACAAATTAAAAAAAAAATTGGATTAGTTACTCTTGTATTATTATTCCCCACACTTTGTAAAAATGCTGTTACCGCCTATTATACTTTTTGATGAACTACCAAAACTGCTTCATATAAAATGCTTCAAATTGTGATACATTTTTAGTTTTAAACGCCAAGTTCATAAAAAATACTCTTTTATTAATAAATTTGAAATCTATATTTTTATATGTACAGTGTGGAACAGCCAAATGGAATAAATTCGATAACGAATAAATGAGAGCGTGTTGGGAAAAACGCTTGGACACGTCGATTTGTATTTTTAAATGCGCATTTTTTTTCAAAAAAAAATAATTATATAGGGTGTGTCATGTGACAATGGCCAATACCAACTTTCTTATTTTAAATATAACCCCCTGTATATTATTTATTTTTTGGATTCTTCAGAAAATTCTAGACATAATTCACGTACAATGTCCCATACCTATCTTCAGCTGTTTCGGAAATATTAAGTGTTTTCAGATGTATTACAAAAATTAACATTAAAAAAAGAAAATTATTTTATTTCACAAATAATGTAAAAAAAAACATTAATTTCAATGTAAGAGATGTTCAAAATGTTCGCCGCGAACGTCTTGGCAACATACTAATCTGGTATCGAAATGTCTTCTAACGTTACTCAACATCTCTGGCGTGACTGATCTAATCGCAAGCGTGATTTGTCTTTTTAAGTCATGTAAGTTGAGTGGTTTAGTTTTGTATACAATACTTTTGACATATCCCCACAAAAAGAAGTCTAATGGCGTTAGATCAGGAGATCGTGATGGCCATTCTATCGATCCGATCCCTATCCACCGATTTGGAAAATTTTGGTTCAGGTACTGCCGGACATTGATTTGGTAATGAGGCGGTGCTCCATCTTGCTAAAGCCATAATATATTGGCAGGAACTTGTGGGTTTGCTGGATCAGGATATAAGTTTGTCAAAGTTGAGACGACATTATTTTGGAGCAGTTCTAAATATTTATCTCCATTCAAGTTGCCATCAATGAAAAAGGGACCTACGATATGATTTCCAACAACTCCTGCCCAAACATTAACTTTTTCAGGATATTGCGTATGTTTCTCTCTCATCTAGTGAGGATTCTCATTAGACCAATAGCGGCAATTTTGACGATGAACATGACCGTGAAGTGTAAATGTGCTCTCATCAGAAAACAAAACATCTACTAATTGGATCACATTGTTATCTAACATTTCCATAATTTGTTTACAAAAATACGTTCTCCTGTCGAAATCGTCTTCCATGAGCTCCTGAAAACATCTGAAACACTTAATATTTCCGTAACAGTTGAAGATAGGTATGGGACATTGTACATGAATTATGGCTAGAATTTTCTGAAGAATCCAAAAAATAAATAATATACAGGGGGTTGTATTTAAAATAATAAAGTCGGTATCAGCCACTGTCACATGACACACCCTATATAATTATTTTTTTTTGAAAAAAATGCGCATCTAAAAATACAAATCGACGTGTCCAAGCGTTTTTCCCAACACGCTCTTATTTATTCGTTATCGAATTTATTCCATTTGGCTATTCCACACCGTATACTTAAAGTATTGCTGGTAAATGTATAACTTTTTTAATATATTTTGCAGCTGTTAGTCAAGAAACCGTTCCTGCCGAGTTACCAATAACGGGGGAACCAAATGTAGATATATTTTTGGACCTATCCTTTCCCAAGGGTGTACCATCGTTTTTTCTCAACGGAAAAAAATTACAACTACTTTCTCCGCTAGATAGGGATGAAAATAACCTTTCACACATTGTGTTTCAGGTAATTTATAATTTTCGATTTAATTAATTTTATACGTAATAAATGCGCAACTGTTGTCTAGTATTTCTTTAAGTGTTACGTTGTCAGTAACTCCAACGGTGTTTTTTTTTTCAATAATTCTTTGTAGCAGTCTAACCGCGCGATTTCACTTACATAAATAAGCCTCTCAGGAATATCCGGTCGTTAACGAGTTCACAAGTTCAGACGATCTTTACCGACAGAGTCTGAATCTGAATCTGAATCACCGATCAACCTGTTAATTATTTTTTTAAATCAAATAGGTACGATAATCCTCCGAGGCTAAGCTTCGTATTTCACTTAATTGTAAAAAGTTAATCATTTATTACTAAAATTTTTAAAATGAATGCAACAAATGTTAGTTTTTTAGTCTTATTAGCATTTTAGATGTTAAAAAATAAATTACTTTTTTATTTATTAAATTTTAAAGCATTACCGCGATAAAAAATTTAAGATATGACCATTTGAACGAACTTAATACGTATGGATGATCTCTGACATGAGGAATACGAAGCATGCTCTATGCATAATTATAGAGAATGCTTGAAGAAGCCACGATGTTAAAAGTTGACAAAAAGATGCTAATTGTTAACAAAATTTCATCAAAGTGGTTTCGTTTTTGAGTAGGGGAGCTAGGGGCTTGTATTAACGGGGGTACGTATTAATAGGCTAATAGCCGCCAAAGTATACACGAGCGGATTTTTTTCCTTAGTATCAGTTTAAGACCCCTCGTCCAAAAAAGAATGAATCATATGACCGAAAGTGAAACGTGGATATTTTAAATTTTGCTATCGAAAAATACGACTGTTAGGTATATTATTGTAATCGATTATGACTTTACCAATAGTTTTTGCTTGGAAAATGATGCGAATGACAAATAAAAATTATCGCGTCATTTGGAAGACTTAAATATTTTTTTAATCACAAATATGACATCTCTGAATTTTGCAAAATCTCGGAAAAAAAAGGTTGTTTACTTTTCGATTTTATACCTTCATTCGCAGTATGAAGTACGTAAGGTTGCTGGTATCACTAAATGCACTCTTGCCTGTTGCATACCACGAAACAAAGTTGTTTTTAAGGCGTGAATTTTGTCAGGTAAATAAACAATTTTAAGTCGGCGGTTTTTAATTTGTGGAATAACTATACAGTGAGAGAAAAAAGTCCGTCACTCTCCTTTTAACTTTTAAACGGTAACAGCTTTTATCGTGCAATTTGGTGTGTTATTATACAAGTAAAAAAGCTATTTTTTGACGTAAAATGACAGTCGAAAGTTTCAAAATAACAGCTGGGCAACCTTTTAAAATTGTTGTTCTTATGAAAAGGGAGGACGAGTGTCATCTCATTTTAAAGGTACTTTTTTTCTTAAATCAACCTCAAAATTTTAAAACATTTAAATAACTCGTATGTCCGTGACTCCCAATTTCGTTTTTAACCCTTCCTGTTACGGTGATACATTCAAGAATTGATTCTGAACGTACTACAAAATGTGACAGTTAATTGTTGCCATGGTTTTAGACTCTGACATTCAATTGTCAAATTATAAAATTTATGAAAATGGCAATGTCTGGTCCTTTAAACCAAAAAAAATAAAGCAGTTATTATCTTTGGTGAAGCTAATCGCCGGTACATTTTGTAGTACGTTCAGAATCATTTCTTGAATGTATTACCGAAAGCATATATTAAAGGTTACATCAATGCCGACCAATCCAGTGCGGAATAATCTGCGCAAGCACCTGATGCAAAGTGTAAACCAAGCTTTATTTCAGAATTTAAAATGTAGTCAAGACAGTTTTTAATTGCTCTTTTTATTTCGATTCAGTGCACGTAAATTCTTATTTACCTTTTTAACGACTGTGATAATTAAAACACTTTGCGGTTGAAATAATATGCTAGGGTTAGTGACAATTTTTAATTAGCAAAAATCGTCGCGATTTTGCGTAACCATTTTAATCGAATCATTTTTTAAGTAACTGCATTAAAAAAAGCAAAGCAATATGACGCCAAGTAAACGCCACAAAAAGTAATTTAGTACGTGATGAAATTAGTTACAAATATTTCAGGTATTAATTTTTTTTATTTAATTTCTTTGTGCATTCCATGGTTATCACAATTGTGTTTGAAAAATAAGACAAAAGGAACATCAAATTTAATGCTATATTATTTTTATGTAAACATTTTTTTAAAGAAAAAGTAAAAAATGTACATAACTTTAAATTTTTATTCGTATAAAATATACATACATCACCCCTAGCCCATGTCCATCCACTCTGAATGAAGGCTACTTCCAGTAGTTTCCATGTCCGTCTATCCTGGGCAGCTTGGGACCAGTTTCTTCCTGCTATCCTCTGAATGTCGTCCCGCCATCGTTTTGGGGGTCTTCCTGCGTTTCTCTTTGTAGCTCTTGGACGCCAATGCATTATTTTGTTATTCCACTTGGATGGGTTCTTCCTTGCAACATGACCTGCCCATCTCCACTTTAGTTCGGCCACTCTTCTAATAACATCCGTTACCCCTGTTCTTCTTCGAACCTCATCATTTTTAATGCGATCTCTTAAGCTGATTCCCAACATGGCGCGCTCCATGTCTCTCTGCGTTGTTTTGAGCCTTTCTGCACTTCTCTTTGTTAGTGTTATAGTCACCAGTCCGTATGTTGTGACGGGTAAAATGCAAGTCACATGGACTTTCCGCTTAAGGTTGATTGGAATGCTTTGGGATTTTAGAATGTAGCCCAGCCTACCGAATGCTGCCCAGCTAAGTCTTTTTCTTCGGGATATTTCAGGGATTTGGTTTTGTTTTCCTAGTCTGACAGCATGGCTCAGGTATATTTATTTCTCGACGCATTCGAGGGCATGACCTTCTATGTTTATTGCTGTCTCTTCGCGTACGAGTAGATATAGTCACGCCTTTTTCACTTCCTTCCACTTGCTACAGTTGTTACGCACGTTTTTCTCTTCTCCTACTTTCATTAGCGCTTTCATACATGCTCGTCCGTTCTTGGCACTTTTGACCTGGCCTTTCAGATCAACATTGTTTTCAAAGATACCTTCGCATAGGTCGACCTCTACCGACTTGACCATTCACACTCGCTTTATAAATCTGTTTCGTCAATCTTCTTTCATCCATTTTTTCTACGTGTCCGCACCATCTAAGCATTCCTTTATTTATGTTTGTTAAATCTTCTTTTACATCACAGCGTTACCTTAACTCACTATTTCCCACTTTATCCACCATAGTCACTACGGCGATACTTTTCAGACTACTAATCTCCGTAGGGTTGATCCTACTTTCATGCTTCTTTTGCCAAACTCAACATTTACTACAATACATAAGTGTTGGAACCAGCACTTCCCTATGCACAGCCAGTCGTGCCTTTTTTACACGTTCTGGCTGCTCATAAAATTATGCTATTCATTTGTTTCCCTGCCATATCACAGTCATACTTTCCGTCTCTCGTAAACTTTGAACCTAATATACAAACTCATTCCACTCTTTCTCCTTTAATCAGCACCTCACAGTTTGATTTTTCTTAACAGTTACTATAAACAATATGTTCGTCCGATTTATGAATTGTAGCTATTTAAACAAGTCAAGTGTTTTAAAAAAATAATAACGCCATCTAGTTACACTCGTAGAACGTTTTTAAATCACCAAATTATTTAACGTAAATAATTTATAAATGAATTAAAATGCACAAAAAGCAGGATAATTATTATCGGTGTAAAAAGTAAATGGATATTAACGGCATCAATCTTAATAATAAATGGTGCGGCAGTGGAAACCGTTAAAAAAAAAAATTGAAACCTGACACCAAAGGTGAACTGCTAATGGTTTGCTTCTCATTAGCGTGAATCTGGGTTAACTATATGTGAACTATACCCTCAATATTTTTTTAAAATTTTGTTATATTAAATTTTACCGCTATAGGTATCATTCATTTTATTTAATTAAAATGAAATGAAATTTTAAAAACTTGCTCTGTCATATGAAACGATAGAAAAAATGTTTCTTACTTAGTTTACACTTGTTATTATCGGAGTATTTATTTATATTTAATTAACAAAAATTAAACTATTGGGATTCTGGATTTTTCCTACCCACCTGGGATATACTACTTTTAGTCCAACCCGGGTAATTTTTTCTCTGCACCACCCATATCTGGAAGGCATTCCCCTATTCGCCACCTGGGGAGTAACCCGATGGGGGACTAGCAACACCACACCCCTTTAAAAAATAAAAATAAACAAGGAAAACCAAACAGCGAAGGTAAAAAGAAGGGTCAGATTAACCTGGGCAGGATTTGGAAAATTAAAATGGGTCCTAAAATATAAGAAAATACAGCAGTACCTAAAAACCAGAGTATCATTCCAATTCTTACATACGCTTGCCAAACATGGACCTTGACTAAAGCAAACATCGATAAAATAAATAAAGCCCAAAGAGCCATGGAGCGATCAATGTTGGGAATTAAATTACAAGATAAAAAATAAAATAACTGAATAAGAAACAAAACAAAAGTCAATGATGCAGGTCAACATATACCCAGGCTAAAATGGGACTTTGCAGGTCATAACGCGAGACAAAAAGATAATGTGTGGAATACCACGATACCACAATGGAGACCATGGACTGGAAAGAGAGCAAGAGGACGACCACAAATGAGATGGGAAGACGACATAAAGAAAATAGGGGTCCCCCAGGGTTCCATCCTGTCCCCCACCCTATTTCTTTTACACATCAACGACCTCTTGAAAACCACCACGAACCCCATTTACAGTTTCGCAGACGACAGCACACTTGTCTCAACTTTCACATCCTATCGATCACTTTCGGTGAATGATACAAATAGACTCAGACAGGAACTGGTTGACTCCATTAATAGAGATCTTGAAGCAATCGTCGAATGGGGAACCAACAATCTTGTTCAGTTCAACGCCCAGAAAACACAAAGTGCCACGTTTTCCAAGAAAGTGAATTCCTGAAATCATTCTACTACAATGTCCGGAAATACCCTTGAATCAAGTTCTTCCATCCCGATTTTGGGAGTCACGGTGTCTAATAATATGTCTTGGCATGACCATGTTGCTAACATCGCCAAAAGCTGGGTTTTCTGTGAAAAACTAGAAAGTTTTTTACCCTGATCAACTGTTGACGACGTACAAGGCTAAAATCCGACTTGTACTGGAGTATTGCTTGCACATATGTGGTTTAGCACCAAGACATTCTCTTCGTCTTTTAGATTCCTTTCAGAAAGGGGCCATTCGGTTGATAAACAGCTCAACTCTCACAGATACCCTTTACCTACTAGAACATAGAAGAAGAGTTGCAGACCAGACATTACTCTACAGATATTTCCATGGCAGGTACTCCAGAGAAATAAAACTCTTGTACCACCACTGGCCACATTCGGCCGCAGAACTCGGCACGCTGATCAGTCTCACCCATTTACTCTCAAGATTGACACTATAAGGACCAATCTCCATCAAGAATCCTTCCTTACAGTGCTGCTACAGAATGGAACAAACTTCCAAAAAAGCTATGACCTGCAACTTTGCAAAAAGCGGTTCTGCAATCATCTCCTTTCTATAATCCCTCCCCCTTCTAATAGTCGTAGTGCGGGCCGTCCGCGGCCCACACGATTGGTCTACCTTTTTTGCGACTATCTTCAGTAAAAAAAATATAATTCTATAAACTGTGCGCTCGTTGGTCCAATACATATTTGCGATATTAACGATACGGGCACTCGTCGTGAACTGAAGTGCGCATCAATGGGTGAACATAGCGCTAGCGTCGCTATTCCTCTCACTGGCGCCCAAAACCGCCATCGACGCGAGACGAAGCACGAGGCAAGTAGCGAGTATACCGTTCAAATATTCGTGCTCGCGCTGCGTCTCGCTACTCGCGCGAATGTGTGAACGCGGCAATACAAATTGCAATAATGAATTAATTTTAATAATTCTTTAATATCAACACTACCAATACCAAACTTTTATATTAGGTCGCCAGCCCATAATCAATACCGCATTGACCGTTGATGGAACTATTACAAAGCGAGTATCGCGGCTTAAATATCTGAGTGCCACGATCAACGAACGATGGGACTGTGATGAAGAAGAACTTAGAACGAATTACGCAAAAAAACAACATTTTTTGAACTTAACAACTTCCTATTAGCTCGCAGTCTCCCGCTAGCATTTAGACTACGGGTAGATTGTAGATTGTAGGGTGGGTCGTGAAGGCCATGCTGCCTCTCAAGCACTTCGGCCTATCAGATCTTTTGTGCTTAACCCTTAATCTATTCAAGGCCCGGGATTCCGAGACTTCGAGTAAATAGACTACGGGTAGTAAAGTGTTACCGCATCGAGGCATTTGAAATGTGGACTCTCCGAAAACTCTTGCGCGTGCCATGGACCGTACATGCCACGAATGAAGAAATTTTAAGAACTGCGGGCTACGAACGAGAATTACTTAACATCGTTAAAAAAAGAAAAGTTTCCTACCTCGGCCATATCCTTAGAGGAGGCAAATATTACATTCCTAAACTAATTCTACAAGGAAAAATAGAGTGACGTCGAGGCCCAGGAAGAAAGCAACACTCCTGGCTAAGAAACATAAGGGACTGGTGCAACATCAGTGATGCAGCCACCATATTTCGAAGAGCCGAAAACGGCACTCTACACATTGTATGAAGAGTACAGACAAACGCCAACGTGCCGCTAAGCACAAGGCACAAAAACAAGAATTCTTTACGGTCATTGGTTACATTAAAAGTTAGAAAAAACGTATTCAGATCCTTTAAAATTAAATTAGCTTCAATATTCTTTTATAAAATTGAAATTAACATTATTCCTAACACTTATTAACAAAATTGTAACGTAAAAATATAAAAAATGGTGTAAATAGGGCGCTAGTAGCAAAATTAATGGTGTAAGTGCGACAGTAGTAGCTTGTCTTGCCTCCTCTACTTTGGATCACAGCCTTTATGCGTTTAGGCATGCTTCTAATTTAATTTTGGAAAATATTTTGAGAAATTTATTCCCATGCTGAGATAACTGTATTTTCAAGTTACACCAGGTTTCTAGATGCAGGTATTTGACGTTTAATATTTTTTTTGTGGTGATCCCATAAATACTCGATTGGATTCAGATCCTGGCTTTTTGGTGGCCAATGCATAGCTGGTATACCAACTTGATTAAGATAATCGAGTACCTCCCCAGCTATGTGAGGTCAAGCGTTGTCTTGCATAAACAGGAAATTGGGTTCATAAGAAAAAGATAAACTAATTTCATATTGTGTTAATTTTGCCCGAGAATTTATAGTTTTTTAAAAATCTTTAACTTAATTTTTGAAACTAATTGCAAAAATTATATTTGCTTTTTAAAAAATTATGAGGATGAATATTTCGACCATTTTTTTGTATGTTTTTTTAATAAAAACCTTATTTTTTTCAGCTAATTTGTACAGTAAAGTCGACGCATAAAAAGAAGACTATCCCCGTAATTGTAAGACTGACTGATATTAACGACAATGCACCCCAATTTATTAATACGCCATATGAAACCAGCATCTCCGAGGTGAGTCCAACATAACTTCACACTAAATAATTGTGTACAAAAACATTTATAATTTTTTTTATAACATGCATACATTTTCTCTGTTTATTTTTATTGTTTATTGTCTTTCCAGAATTTATTCTGGTGACATATTGCGTACCTATGTTCAATTTTTTATTTATCCACCATCATAAGCAAATAATTTAAACCTTAACAATCTAAGTACCTAAAAATTAAACTGTATGTTAAAAAGTCTGCACTATATGAGTAAAATTTTTATCATTCATTTGTAATTCCTTGTAGAAGTCAAATAAAGTAGAAATGTTTATAGAATTATTAAATCATTAACACGACAATGCGAAAACATAATGTAAAAAATAAAAATTGTTCCTTTTTAGCTGACACCGATAGGTACAACAATATTCCAGAATATAATAGCTAAGGACAAAGATACAGGAGTTAACGGACTTATAGAATACTCGATAGTAAAAGGTATGAGCCATTTATGTATTTTTTTAACATATTTCTTCCAATATAAATTGTTTCCTTAATTTTAAAATGTAATAATATACAGAGTGTTAGTAAATAAGTGCGACAAACTTCAGGGGGTCATTCTGCAAGAAAAAATAATATCTATATAAACGTATGTCCTCAAATACTGTGTTTCAGAAATACGAGATGTTTAAGTTTTTCTTAAAAACTGACGATTTATTTATTGCTCTAAAACCGGTCAAAATATGCAAATGAAATTTGGTGGTTTGTAAGAGGTAGTTATTGCGCATTTTTTGACTTGCAATTCAGAATTTTATGTTTATCATTGGCGCGCATACAGGTAATGATCCCAAATTTTTTTAAAGAAAAAAATGGTACGCCTCTGAGATATTTTAAATTAAAAATCATGTTTGAATTCCTTGGTAAATTTGTGATAAAAAATCGTTTTTTCGTATAGGGCGCCGTTTTTATGCAAAAAATAAAACATCTTAACGCGTATTTTTCATTTCTTTAATACATTATCAAGAACTATCTAATACAGTAGTAACATTAAACCAGAAGCCGTATCTCTGAAAACGAAGCATTTGCGGACATATGTTTGCATAGCAAAATGTTATTTTTTCATGCAGAATCACCTCCTGAAGTTTGTCTCACTTATTTACTAGCACCCTGTATACTAAAGATAATTTTATATTAATATACTATTTCCATAACATTATTTATTATAAATGTTTAAAAACGTGTATCTTAAAAATTAATTGATGAATAATATTTTATCCCCAATGTTTGTTTAAAGTAAATCAAATTAATAAAAGAAAATTAGAAGAATGACCCTTTGCCCATGCTGGAGCAAAAAAAAAAGTTAAAAACCAAAATATTTCTAGACATTGCAGATGTATGTATTTCTACATTTCTATTTCTGCTACATATTTGGAAAGTATTTGTGTATTCTATTAACAAACAACGTTTATTATTTATTTATTTAAACAATAAACGAATCAAATTCAAAGCAATTACGATAGTTCTTAGTTCCTAATGGAATTTCAGTTCACGAAAAAAATATTTTTTTATAGAATTAAAAACGACTAAAGACAAAAATTTGACATTTTTTTAAAAATTAATAATATTTATGGTATAAATTTACACGAACGTCCTTTTTTAAAAATTCTAACTATGTATTTTAAATTTTTATTTCTTTCATCAGGTGATCACCTGCCATCTGATCACGGGATAGGAAAAGGGCGTATCCACAGCGAAGACGGTTTCGAATATTTCGCCATTAACTTGCCACACCAAGGCCAAGTGACCGTCAACAGGACATTGGATTTCGAAAAAACTCAAAGATATTACGTCACTGTTGTCGCCACTGTACGTATAACCAATTATAAAATCAATAGTAAACTGCTGGACAAAATTAAGTAACGTGTGTTGCCTCCTTTTACTTCGGATCGCAGCATTTATGCGTCTAGGCATGTAACAATTTTGGATAAAATCTGTAATAACTGCATTTTCAAGTTCCCTCAGGTTTCTAGGTGCAGTTATCTGACGTTTAACATGTTTCTTGAGGTGATCCCATTAGTGCTCAATCGGATTCAGATACGGGCTTTTTGGGTTCCAAAAAAGGACCGAAAGGCATCACATGTTCTATTACAATATTCTCAAGAAAACAATTAGTATTCATGAATCTCGTACGGACAGGAACTAATTATGTGCGAGCGTCAAAGCATATACTACCCCAGAACATAACAGAGCCACCGCCGGATGGAATCCTTGTAAACTTCCTGGAAAGTGCAATCAAAAACCTCTCTTTTGGTTTTCGCACACTTTTTTCCAGTTATCCACAGACCAATTAACTGTTTTAGAAGAAATTGTGACATTACGGACAGCTTTGAGTTCGTTTCTGATCAAAGAACTAGTGACGGTCCTATTTCTTAGAGCGTATTATCTAATAAAACATTCAACTCGGTCGTTGGTGCATCGTTTTTGCCCTTGCCCTGGCCTTCTAGAATAATTTTCTACTTCATTTAAGCGTCTTACCATACCACTTATTTTGGAACGAATTTTACCTAACAATTTGGTAATAACTTGACAATATCCCTCGTCTAATAAAACGGAGGCGCGCAGTACCTCTTGTTCAGTTAATTTCCTTGCTCGTTTTATTTCCAAAAAATAATATCTATGATCAATAAATAAAAATAATATAATATTCTGTTCGTAAATAATTGGTGAACCTCGTTCCGTCGAACCATACGTCTCCGTTGCTTAATAAGTACTGACAGCTGGCGCCCTGGATTGTTTCTCTCTCCGCGTAGCACTCCAACTTCGGTGGTGTGTTGACCGGTAGACGTGACTCTTTGTATCCTACGGGGCTTTCAGCTAGACAGGGACTCGAGCAACCAAGGGATCAATACTTCATCGGTTTTAGTCTCAGGATACGGGGATCTCGTTCATAGCTAGTCAATACCCGACTTAACGATGTTTCCTCGTGAAGATACTGCAAATATTTTAGTATGTCAATACCACACCGAAATTATTCTAACAGTTAGAACAATCGTTTATGTTTTTGTCAATACCAAAAACTAACGGCGGTTCCAGTAAGCAATATACAAAGCAAGATCAGTACTCCGACTTTGTACAACACTCGGCAAGTGAGGATGAAAAACGTTTAAGGTCGAAGTCAGTACGTTCTACCTACGCTTTGCACTAAAGGTACCTCTACTGCTCGGGCATCCTCTTTTATATTCATCTTGGTGGTCTCCTTCTACCATCGATATCATGGCGGTGGGAACAACTGGTTTTCTAAATTGAATTTATAGTAACGTCTTTATGTCGTTACAAACGTATTACTTTTAAAAAAGGAACAATTTATAAGCTTACTTTTAATGAAAATCCATCGCAAGTACTGAACAAAATTGTTTATCTTTTAACATATTCTGTAAAACTGTAAATCTAAACGAATTGTTTTGATAGCTGTCATTAACAACGAGACAAAATATGCATAGCCTACCTATTATTCAACTACTCGATCAACTTTAGAAACGAACATAAGAAAAAGATTAATTTATATTGTTACGTTAATTTTAATAACATTATTTGGATGGTTATTATGGTTTAGGTCCACTAGTAATACGAGTGTACTTTCTTGTGCGTGTTTACACTGGCTTGCAATATTTGCTGCAAGTGTTGACGAGAGAAATGTCTAAAAAATGTCAGATGGGTCTAACAAATTCATTAATTACTACTATTCAAATACTCAACTTCAAAAACGGAGATAAAAAAAAATTAATTTTTTGAATAATTTCATATTATTACTTTAATTTGGGCCACGAGTTTATTTCGAAGAAATTTAGACAATAATTTGACAATTTTGATCGTAATTACAGCAATCATTACCAGAATGCAACATTTTTTCAATTTATTTTAGCGGTGGCTGTATAATCAAAATTTAAAAAAAAATCCCAAAATATATGCCTTATAGACTTTAGCATGGGTTCAAACCAAACAGAAACAGAAAAACAACCCTAACAAAATTCTATAAAGCAGTAATAAACAAGTCGTTTTTGACAGTTCTTCATTAACAAAATTAAACGAAGGCTGTAAAAAAACTACCTACTTACTTTACGGATTTCTGAGCTGGCAATCTTTTGGATTTAGTAAGGCTTAGCTTCCACCTTAAAGCTCAGAATGCGCATGGTCAGGTGCTATATCTTCAGTGTATTACTGTATGATTGTGAAGGCTGGACTCTTGATCCAATAACTGAGAGAAGGATCGAGGCTTTTAAGATGTATGTATTAAGAAGAATAAAAAAGTCAAGTCTCATTGCAGAAAATGAAAATGATTTACAAAGGTTATTACACTTATTCAACCTAACAGCCAAATCTCTAAACATGAAAAAATATCAGCGACCAAAACAAAGTTCTTAACATCAAAAATTACTATAAGATGCAAACTTAAGCTTGACGGTAAAGTAATCGAGCAGAAAATGAAATTTAACTCCCTTGGCATAGAACTTTCCGGCTTTGGTGATATTGAAGAAGAGGTGAGAGATCAAACAATAAACGCAATTAGAATATCTGGCTGCCTGAATACAATATAATGCAATAAGAGTATGGAAACGGACACTAAATCAAAGATCTACAAAACCGTCATAAGGCCGGTGATGACATATACCGCAGAAACCAGGCCAGAAACAGCGAAAACCAAAAGACTCCTAAAGACATCTGAGATGAAGATACTCCGTAGAATCACTGGGAAGACACTGCTGGATAGAAAGAGAAGCGAGAATATTAGAACAGCCTATAAGGTTAAGAACATCAATGACTGGGTAGGAAATAGGAAGAAGGAATGAAACGAACACATAGGTAGAATGGACAACCGCAGACTTGTGAGAATTGCTCGCGACAAGTCCCCATTGGGACGAAGAGACATTGGGCGCCTCAGGAAACGATTGAGCGACAGCCTTACACAAGTGGACGATAATTAAACAGGTGACTCACCTAAAATCAAGAATTAATAAGAAGAAGAAAAAAGTCAAAAAAATTATTAAACATCATTAAAGATAGAAAAACAAAATACATAGGCCACATCATGAGAGGCGAAAAATACGAATTACTGAGGCTGATAATTGAAGGAAAGAAAGAAAGAAGATCTGTCAAAACTCCTGGTTGAAAGACCTTAGAAGATAGTTCGGGTGCACTTTGACTGAGATATTTAGAGCTGTTGTATCCAGGACAATGTTAACCATATGGATCGCCAACCTTCGTGAGGAGAGGGCATGATACGAAGAAGAATAAGGTCCCACCTGTGATTTCTTGCGGACAATAAATAAGCCAAATTACACAAGGCAAATATAATTTCAAGAAAAAGGGTGCGTTTATTAAATCGCACGTCTAGAAATCGCAAGTGAAGGCCTAGCCTAATTAATTTTTTTTTGTTCGACAATTAATAGATACTTCTATGAGTTAATACTAATCATTTATGGTAAAAAGCATTTCTGCATTAAATGCTAAGTAATGCATTCTTAGATATATAAATTATATACTAGCAGCAACCACGTAAAACCAACATGATAGCGATATCTACCTACCCAGTTTTGTTGTTAAAAGATCAATCTATCTGATTCTATGACCTTTCACTGTGACCCAACTTGCTAGACATTAAAACAAGAAGTAAAGCGATCTTGTCGCATTAGAAACAACTGTTCTGAGATTTAATCTCAATCAGCTAAAAGTTAAGCCCATATAGACGTGACAGTTCCATGTATATCTGCATTACGTGATCCAATTTTTATAATTATAATTTTTTATACCCAATTAAAATTTCCGGCACTTCAGAATGTTAATTACACCTACTGGTAAAAGAATTATTTACTATCGATACACTTGTTTGTAAATTAAACTAGATCAAGCATGGATGTATCGAGTACAGGTCAGGATCAAGAAAAATATTTCATTGCACATTTATAGAGAATAATTTACCAGCCAAGGCTGGTAATTTTTTACGGGCTTCAAAAATTGTTTTCGACGAGTGAAACACTATGCTTTTTCTATAACCCTGTTTATATCATAATAATATACCAAAAAAGAACAATGAACAAATTTAAATACGCTAAATTCATATCTCTATTTAGATTTAACTGGTAATAAATCCAGAAAGGTTTCCTCAACTTGATTTGCTATTTCTGATGGTGTTTTGGAAAATCTTAATCACTTTCCAAATCAGAAATCATGACAACTTAAAAAACTAACAATGCAAATTGACAAGTCTAAACAATTAACGAGGAACGTCAAACTAATGAAACCAGGCAACTAGATATAAATTGTTTTTAAATCTCACGGTATTTTTATGATTCTATTTTGGTTTTTATTTAAACAAAAGTAAAAAAAATGCGTTCTAATTATGTCTTTGTTTATTAATAATTTAAAATCGTCAAAACATTATATACGAGGGCGACAAATGATTGAAAATATAAATTTAACTTTCGTCACCAGAGACGAAAGTTAATGTTATGAGAATTTCTTTTACTTGCGACGAAAATCACGTTTTCACTGAAGGTATTCTATAACAAAATGACATCTTTTTCTAAAGGGTTGTAGAATTTTTTTACAAATTTCATGGTATTCTATATTTTTTATTTTCAGGTTTACGGAAAAGACGATAATTTTATTAGTAAAATTTAATTTAATTTTAATTTTAAATAAAAATCTTTTAATTTTTTAAATTTTGTTGTGATGCAAGTACTTTATTATCTTTATTATGGTTCTAGCACCATAACGTAGTTACCTTTCATGACTAGAATACTATGGTCTCTTCCAATAGGTCCCCGCATTTTCGTTCTTCACCAGGTTTTCTTGGTGTTAGGTTAGGTTAGGCTAATTTTTTTACTTTTACTGCCTCAATTAATACCGATTATTATCAGCTTACGACACTGTACCAATTCGCAAGCTGTGGGAAACTCTAGAAAAATCAAGTATTAATTACACTCTAATTTATGCGGTGAAAGAACTCTATAAAAACACAAGATCACGAATAAGGATGGGAAAATATATAACCAAAGAATTTCCAGTTACCAAAGGACTAAGACAAGGATGCTGCATTTCACCAACTCTCTTTAAAATGTATGTAGCATGCGCATTAAAGCAATGGAAAATGAAAGTTCATGGCATGGGTGTTGAACTGGATAACGGATGTATTTATACACTACAGTTTGCCTATGATCAGGTCGTTATAGCAAATGATATAGAGGACATGCAGTACATGATGAGAAAACTAATAGAAAAATACAACCAGTGGGGAATAACTGTCAATCTGACGAAGACAAGGTATTTGTGTGTGGGCGAGGAACCGAACAATTTGATACTTAAAAATGGACAACAATTTCCATCTTGTCAAGAATACGTATTCTTGGGTGTTACATTCGACAGCACAGGAACTGACGTCAAAGACATCGAAAAAAGAATTATTCAGGTCAAAAAAGTTATTGGGTGTCTCAACGGCATACTTTGAAGTAAGAAAATTACTAAAAAACGTAAATATAATGTATCCGAAACAATGATAGAGAGCACCTTATTATATAGAGCAGAGACATGGAGAGTGAGTAAAAGGCAGAAGAAAAATTGGAGGTGGTGGAGATGGAAGCGATGAGAAGATCTTTATGTATATCCAGAAGGGACCGAATTAGGAATGAGATAGTAAAACAACGGATGGGTGTGGAAGGATCTAAAATTCAAGACGTAAATGCCAAACAACTAACATGGTATGGGCATGCACAACGAATGCCAGCATCAAGACTACCTAAACAAACTCTAGAATGGCAACCGATGGGTCGACGAAAAAGAGGCAAAATAGAATGGCAGAAGACAATACACAAAGCCATGAGTGAAAAGAATTTAACAGCGGACGACTGGAAAGACCGAAGGAGATGGAGATTAGGCGTCGGACAACTTCGCAAGACGTTTTAGAACCGGCTTATATATATTATCAGCCTAACCTACCCTAACGTCCTAACCTAACACCAACAGTACCTGGTGAATAAAATGCGGTGACGTATTATAAAGACCCGAACACTGAGAAATAGATGTCGTTTTGAAATTACGTCACATTAATTATTTTTTTTGTATACAGAGTATGTAAAAACTTCGATAATTCATTTATTGGTCAGGTGTTTTGAAATAGAGATGAGTAGTCTGAGAAGTATAGCCGGAGTGACTCGGTTGGATAAAGTAAAGAATAGTGAGATAAGAGAATCTCTGGTGTAAAAGAAGATGTCGTTACAAAGATAGATAAAGGAATGCTTAGATGGTTTGGACACGTAGAAAGGATAGATGAAGAAAGATTGACAAAGCAAATTTATAAGGCGAGTGTGAATGGACGGAAGTCGGTAGAGATCGACCTCGGCGAACATATTTCGATAAGATCAACATTGTTTTAAAGAAAGGCCAGGTCAAGAGTACCAACAACCGACGAGCATGTATGAGAGCACTGATGAAAGTAGAGGAAGCAAAAGATGTGTGTAAGAACCGTAGCACGTGGAAGGAAGTGGTCTCTGCTTTCCCCTATGGGAAAAAGGCGTGACTTTATGTATGTATGTTTTGAATGTTTAACGTATGTAGTAAAGATTATAACAATAATAATATGCGTTCTACATAAAAAAAATTAAACACAACTATAAAACCGGATTTTTAAGTTCTCTCGTCTAGAAACTTTTTACTAAAATATAAAAATACTGATTTTTATTTATGTAGTACATTTTTGAGATATCCTCTCAATAAATAAAGTTAAAAGTATAAATTGAAAGAGTGCTGGCCATTAAAATGAAACTTTACATTCCTATTCGGTCGATAGGAGCACGATTTGAAAAAGTATCATTAAATAAATGAGCTAGCTACTTACATTTTTATTGGTTTTGGTTCTTTCACCGTAATTTTTTATCTCTTATTACTACTTTAACTTTTTCTTTTATCGTCTCTTCTTCTTACTGGCGACTCCACTATTTATAATTACAGCCAACATAATAATTGTAATGAACATTGATGAAATTACTTTAATACATTTTTCTAAGCCTAGTCTTTGTTTGGTGTTAATTTTACTTTCTTATAATATTTCTAATGTTCATCATTGGCGCATGAGTTTTGTAGTTGACACTTCTATGTAGTTTTAACTAATTCTGTTTCTTTACTAATTCTTTAAATAGCTCTTAATTGTTGTCACAAAAAAATTAATTAATTAAGTACAACTTCTTTTTTTATCAGCCTGTCGGCTGCTCTACATTCAGTGGAGTCGTGAGAAGGGAAAAATTTTTGAATTAAATTTGCTTTAAAATTAAATGGTTATTAAAAAAAAAAGAATAAACAAATAAAAAGAAAAGTTGAGCGCCATAAATATTGTTTAGGACAAAATACTTCTTCTTCTTCTACTTCTTGGAGATCTGTTCATTCTAAAGCTGCCTCTGCATCTTTTCCTGAGAGGTAGATTGCCAACTATTTCTCCGTATTTTGGGCGGCCTCCCGGAAGGTCTTGAGCCGGGCGGGTAGTTTTCTAGGACCATTTTTATACACTTCAATTCCTGTATTCGGTATTGTCCATTTTTCCCGTAACATTGCAGTTTTTTTCTTTTTCTTCGATCGTTGCCAGTCCGTTAGTAGTAGGGTCTAAAGAACTATTGTGTGAGTGGTTTCTGCTGTATGTTTTTTAGTATTGGCAGGAATGACTGCACATTTAAATTTATCAATAAATTAATAAATATTGAGGTTAATGTACATTGCTAGCGTGTAAGTGATCGCGATGTCAAGAAATATGGTGCTTTAAATACCGGTACTAAATATCATTAGAATAACATATGCAGTAATTTAAAAAGTTTGTGTGGCCAACAATTTCCTACACACACAGGTCAGGTAAGTTAGTTCTTTAATCAACCGTAATTTATCCCACCTGAGAATTAGCGTTAAAAACTAACATAAATTCGACCTACACCAAATGATTTTGAGTTTTTTAAAAAAACCTTTTGAGTCTAACTCCCACACACTTAACAATTTAAAAGTCAACTCTTATTACTTTCCAATTGCGACAGGTTGGTAACACTGACATTGAATTGGTAATGTTCCGGGCGCCAACAATAATGTGGGTGGAGTTGGTCAAATAGCGATTCTATAAAAACTATTTTAACTAGACCGGCGAGTTATATTACTGCCGTTTATTAAACATTAGTCATAAAAGATAAATAGAAAAGCAGCACTTACTTTGACCCCAACTATTTATGTAAGTTAAGTTTAAAAGAAACTTGGATAAATGCAAATCATTTTTATCAATTATATAATACAGGTGATTAAATTTGTTGTCACAGATGGACTTGGGTCCAGTATCTTAAAGAACTATATATAAAAAGAAGATACGGAAAGCATACCGGACACCCCAGAAATCGCAACTAACGAAGTAACTGAAATAGAAGAAAGGGATATAGAAACGGCATAAATGAAAATTAAGAACAGAAAAAGTCCAGGCCCAGACGGCATTCTAAATGAACTTCTTAAATAATTCGCAAAATCCTTTTACATCAAAAAATTCCGGACGAATGGCGCCTAAGTACCACAATCTTACTGTTTAAAAAAGGAGACAAAAAATTACCCGCAAACTAACGAGGCATAAACCTTCTAAATACAATCTTAAAGCTAGTAACAAAGATTATAACAAATAAAATAAATGTACTCACCACATTGGGCGATGAACAATAAGGATTCAGATCAGGAAGATCTTGTACTGGTGCGATATTTGTCCTGCGACAAATAACTGAAAAATCCATCGAGTATATAAAAACCAGCCTTCATGTGATTTATAGACCTGGAAAAGGCGTTTGACCGAATACAACTGGAGGACGTGGTACACCTTCTATACAACAGGCAAATCCCATACAACATCATAAAAACCATCAAAAATATTTACCAGAGAAACAAAATACAAGCCAATATTAATGGCACAACTACCGAAGAAATTCCTGTAAATAGTGGTATTCGACAAGGAGATTTCCTTAGCCCCTTATTGTTCAACATCGTTATGGACGAAATAATAAAAAGCACTCGTAACCTGAAAGGGTATAAAATGGGGAACAAAGACATCAAAATCCTATGCTGTGTCGATGATGCTGTTCTGTTTGCAGAAAACGAAGATGACCTACAGAGACTACTATTCAAATTTAGCACAACGTCAAAAAGTCTAAAAATAAAGATACCTGCAGCAAAGACGAAATGCATGACCACTTTAAAAACACCTATCAGATGCAAACTGGTTGTGGTTGATAAAATTATACAACAGGAGATGAAATTTAAATACCTAGGCATAGAAATATCAGGATACGGTGACATCGAGGCAGAGGTAAAAAACCAAGCGGCAAAAGCAGCACGAACCTCAGCTTACCTGAACGATACAATCCTCCGAAACAAATATATCGGAATCGAGACCAAATCCCGAATCTACAAGGCCGTCATCCGACCTATATTAACATACACAGCGGAAACTAGACCAGATACATCGAACACAAAGAGAATATTAGAAACCACCGAAATGAAAATAGTGCGCAGGAACGCTGGAAAAACACTTTTTGACAGCGAGAGAAGCGAGGACATTAGAAGATCATGTAAAATAGACAATGTAAATGAATGGATATTGGGAAGAAAGAGAGAGTGGAACGAACACATGGACCGGATGAATGACAAGAATGACAGAATTATCAAAATAACTAGAAACAAGTCGCCCCTAGGGCGCCGAAGTCTTGGAAGACCCTGCAATAGATGGAGCGACAACCTTTCTAATAATTGAACGTCAGAGGATACGAAGAAAAACAAGCAAATTGCTTACATTAAAGAAGGAATAAGAAGAAGAAGAAATGTTGTTTCAATTGTAAAGGAAAAAACTATGACACAGCATTGTTAAAGACTGACGTCATAGTCAAAGCCATGTTCGAAATTTTAATTAAAGGCTCCTTCACACGTTGCTGGATTTTGAGCTTGCTCGTTTGTTAAATTTGGTTGCAGGCTGGCGTGAATGGTATGTTGCTAGGAGGTTGGTAGGGAACGCCAGCCCTGGATCTAGGGAAGGCAAACCGAGGCACCTGCCCCAGACGGCAGTTTTAGGGTTCACCAAAATCGTAATATAATGTTTGAAAAAAAAATGGTTTTACAAAGCACCTAGCATCCAGTGCACGTTGTTCTATCGATTATTCCCTTGATTTTAAACTTTTTTTTTGAACACATGTCCTAAGTGGATTTATGAAGGTAACACAAGTCGATTTTACACGAGCTAAGACTAATAAACCAGAACGGTCGAATGATATAAAAGTAGTGTTTGACAAATTGTAACAAAGGTAGAGAGCGCAAAGAGTCTACATAAAAATGTCGCCTTCCTCAGTGGCCATGCGTTTAAAAATATTCGACTGAGTATCTGCAAATCAATTTAGCCGATTTAGCTCTAAATTATTCATTCAGTTAATTTTTGCCAGGAATTTGACGTATCCAAAGAGATAGTAACCGAAATTAACGAAAAATCAAATGCATTCGACATATTACATCTGTGCAAGCATGACTTGCAAAAAGCGTTTCCTAATGTTAGTATAGCTTTAAGAAGATACTGCTCCTAATCTACGACATCTGTAAGCTGCGATGGAAGCTTCAGCAAACTGAAAATAATTTAAACCTATTTCGTTTTTTTTGTTTCAAATTTATGTAAACTTTGAAGCTGTCACGTTGCGGAGACCGGAGCTGGCCATCAAAAACTGTAACAAGAATGCTTTAGTCGCTATCTCTTTTCCTTTACACTTACTACCTGCAGAGAGATGAAGAGAAAAAGTAATCCAACTACTCGCACAGCACATTTATTATTGAATAACTCGAAATCAACGCATCGGAGATCAAGACATGGTGCATATCATTTTTAGAGATTTTTAGGGAGAAAAAAATAAGACCAATCTGAATATTCTGCAATCAATAGTTTTCGAGTTATTTATTTTTTAATAAAAAAAGGGCCGTATGATTTAATAAACTGCGACTCTTAATGAACTGAAAAACTTCTTTTTATTCAAATTAAAAATAAGATTCGGAAAACAAGCAAGCAAGGCAAGCCTATAATTTTTATGAGGAAGTATCATTAGATTTAATTATTATTATTTTATGTTGACAACCATTTTTTATATCATTTATTCAGAAGTTTATAAATAATTGTAAATTTATTGAACCTCACCAGAAAATATTATTTTTTTAAATAAAGTTCTGTTTATATTTGATTCATCTTCGGTTCATGGTGTCGTGAATAAGAGTTTGAGTTTTTTTCTTTTAAAGGATAGACACTAAATATTACTTCTTCCTCGAATGAGAGTTGAATATACCCTTCGTTCCAGAAAGGCAGATGAAGGACCTAATCGTTGATCGGTCTACTCCACTGAGGGTGTTGGTGAGACCAATCCGCGGTAATACTGGGGTGATCCAAAACGTCACAAAAACAGGTTGGATAATTTATTTTAATACAAATCTGACGTTCGAAATGCGGATTTTCGGTAATTTTACGTCAGAAATATACCTCGGCAGATAGGAGTCCAAAACAACTCGGCTGATGAAGATTCTCTTTATACTCTTCTTCTTCTTCAAATGCCTTGTCCTCTTTAAACATTGGCAATCATCAGCGCTATCTGTACTTTTTCGACAGCTTTTTCAAGGTGACTAGTCGTGGTTTCACCAAACTATTGTTGTAAATTTCTTAGCCATGATATTCTTCGACGACCGGGACCTCTTTTGCCTTCGATTTTTCCTTCCATTATTAGTTTGAGAAGTCTGTATTTTTCTTTTCTGAGAATGTATCCAAAATATTCCAACTTTCGTTTTTTAAGTGTGAGCATGACTTCGAGTTCTCTGGACATTCTTGTAAATACATCTACATTGCGCACTCTGTTCATCCAGGATATTATCAACATCCGTCGATACGTCCACATTTTTGAAAGCTTCTAGCTTTCTATACATGGCTTTTGTTAGAGTCCACGTTTCATTAGATAATAGAGTATACTAAAGACGTAGTTCGAGTGCGAACGGAGAGGAACAGTCTTTGGCAACACAACACGGACCTCATCCTCACAAATGATGATCTGGCTTGTTCAATCCGGACACGTACCTCCACCATATTATCCCAGCTTTCGTTGACCTGGCATCCAAGATATTTGTATGACTGGACGCGAACGATTTGTTGGTTCTACACCTGTAGAATGCCACCTCTACCTTGGTTCTTATTTATCACCATCCATTTGGTTTTTTTGATGTTTAAATGTAATCCAAATTCTGCACTATTAGTAGCTAACTGATCAAGCAAAATCTGAAGACCCTCCAGAGAGTCCGCGATAATAACGGTGTCGTCGGCGTACCTAAGGTTGTTTATGTTTACCCCATTAATTGAAATTCCTTCACAGCAATTTTTGATTCGTACTCCATCTGAAATTTGTTGATCGACCTTGATTTGTGCAGTTTGGTTTCAGTAGAGAATCGTGATTATTTTGAGGTCTCTATAGTCTCTCATAGTCTATAAAACAGGCATAAATAGGAACAGAGACATCCCTACACCGTTGGACCAATACCTGGGTACTAAACAGGGCCTTTCTCATACCGAACCCGTTACGAAAACCGAACTGAGATTCGCCCATAAAGAGCTCACATTTTGCATATATTCTCCTATGGATGATCTTCAGGAAAATCTTAAAAAACTGACTCATTAAGCTGATAAGTCGATAATGGCTACATCTTTTTGCTGAGCTCTTTTTTTACAAAAAAAAATCCCATTTGCTATTAAAAGTTTATCTAAAGAATAAAATATTGACACGAATCTGTGTTCAAAGAACCAATGCTTTTTTTTCTTACAGGATCGAGCTCGCGATGTTTCTAATAGACTATCTTCGACGACAACGTTAACAGTTAATATTAAGGACGACGATGATCTGCCTCCTTCATTTATTTACAAAAACTGTATGCTCCTCGACGGAGCTTGTATTAATCCAGAATATACTGCATCGGTAAGTATCCTTTTAACATTAAACTCCTTTGCCAGGAAAAATGATTACCTAGATTACTTATTATAATAACATTACATATCATTACATTATCATTACAACCATAGTTATTATTAAAAAAAAAGAAATGGAAGTGTGTGAGAACCTTATTTGGGACAAGAAAAAATATTTCTACATCAGTCCTCCTGTCATTGTAACAATAAAATAATTTTCGCGAAAAGAATAATCTAGAGATGTTTTAAACGAGATTAAAAGTTTAATAATCTTATTATATTTATTTAAAATATATTTAATGCAGTAAAATATTCCAAATAAGTACACATCACAAACACCACAGTGCTACATTTTTATTTTATAGATACATTTTTATTGTCAATATCCGGCATGTATTCCTTTTGGTTGTAAAATATAAACCTGTATTTTCTCAATAAATTCATAGAGATCTTTTATTTTCATCTCAAAACTACCTGCTATATTATATCTTTCACTCGTAATCCCACCATCCATTATCAAGGTATAACTGATCTGGTGTAAAAGTTACTGGAGCCAGTAGCATTCAAAAGTGAAGATAAAAATATACGACCGCATTATAATAGATGGTTGATTCGTTCAGATGAATGCACATCGGATTTCTGCAACCAAAGCAATAATTCTATACCTATATTGTTATTATCACCTGTCGACAGATTTATGTTCGACTATCTTTCTAATAGGAATTCTCACGATGCTTGAGATACTTTTGGGAAAAATGACCATTTGACGTTCAAAAACAGGTGTAGATACAAAATTGCACCAGTCCAATTAACATGTGTCTTAGATGTATTTTTTAGCAACACGATTTATTAGCTGATTTATTGTTTTAAAACCATTAACTATTTTTTCGAGCAGCTTTAAAACTATATTAAAAGTAAAACATTAAAATCACTGCTAAATAATTATTTGGTTGATATAATGTTGTGTGCATTTTGTTATATTGTGTCAAGCCCAGAAGTTAAATGTACTAGTAAAAGATTACAATGAGAGTACAAATTGATCAATAAATAAATACTTTATCATCACCTCTAAACTGAGTGCATACATTTTTAAGACGAAAACTCTCTAAACTGAGTAAATAATGAATAAATTTACAAAGACCCAACTTAGCCTAGCCTAAACTCATGCTTTTTTTCACGATTTTAATTTATTAAATAAATTATATTAGATTAATTTATTTTTGTAGCCGCTACAAGAAAAAGCTAGTAGAGTTCGAGTCTAATATTTACATACATACACACGTCTTTCGCTTCTACTTTCATCAGCGCTTTCATTTATGCTGTCGGTTGCTGGCACTCTTGACCTGGTCTTTTTTCAAAACGAACGAGATACGTTCGCCTAGGTCGACCTCTACCGACTTGCCCATTTACCCCTTATATTCTTCTTTTATGTATCCTCTCTACGTGTCCAAACCATCTAATAATTCCTTTACCTATCTTTGTTACCACATCTTCTTTCACGTCACAGCGTTTACTATCTCACTATTCCTCACTTTATATTTATACTTCTCAGACTACTCATCTCTGCAGCGTTGTTCTTACTTTTATGCTTTTTCTCGCAAACTCAACATTCACTACCATACATAAGTGTGGCGACGTGCTTTTCCGTCACGTTCTGGTTGCTCATAAAATTCCATTCATTTGTTTTTCTGCCAACACCCTACGCTTAATATCATACTTTCCGTCTTTCAAAAACTTTGAACCCAAGTATACAAACTCATTCACTTGTTCCACTCTTGCTCCTTTAATTAGCACCTTCTTTTTTAAAAACCATTACTTTCGTTTTGTTTACATTCACTTACATCCCTTTAATTTTTAGGGCAATATGCATAATATTAACTATCGCCTGCAGCTCCTCCTCAGATGATGCTAAAATCGTCTAGGTATAAGTTAAACAGCCATTGCGAAGCCACACATCTCTGTCTAACACCTTTTTCGATGTTAAACCAGTCCGTGTACGCTCCGTTTATCCTAACACAAGCAGCGGAATCCTTGTAAAATTATTTCAGTGCTCGTATAAAACTACCCCATTCATATACAATGTCGACCACAATTCATTCCTCACCACTCTATTATAAGCCTTTTCCAAACGCAGTGGACCTTTTGACTTCTAGCGAAGAATTTTTCGACTATGCCTCCATCCATACATCTCCTTTTTCTTATATATCTACATACCATATCTTCTCATAAGTTTTATTCGTTACTCTTTAATCAATACCTTTGCATAAAATTTGCGACGATGCTGAGTAAACTAATACCTCGGTAGTTTTTGTAGTCCTGCTGTGAATCTTTTCCTTTATAAAGCGGAACGATGACTACCTTGCACCAGTCTCCTGGTAAGCTGCCACTCCTCCAGCAAAGGTTACAAAGGCACTACAGCAATCTAACCATCTTGTCAGGCCTTCAGCATTTCAACCGTAAACCTGTCACACCCTGCAGATTTCCCAAATTTCATACTGTTCAACGCTTCCATAATAGATTTAGAGAATTTTAAATCGTACACTTCAGTTCAAATATTTGATGTTATTATTTTAATATCAAAATGGACGTTAAATAGTAACAAGTTTTTGGTTTTTCTACGTTTTGGTACATTATTCGCAGTTATAATTATGGTTTAAATCAATTTTATAGGTATCCAGTGGAATGCTGCAAGGAGTTCTTAATATATCGCCGGAAAAAATTCAAGCAGTTGATATGGACACCATCAATTCCGCCATTCGGTATTCCTTCGTTAGTGGAGTACCAGAAACATACAGCGATTATTTTCGTATCGATTCCGATACCGGCCAAGTTCATCAAACTAAACCAGTCGATACCTCCACAACAAAAAAATTCAGTATAATTATCAAGGTAAGTTCTCAAACGATTAAAAATTATTAAAAATCTCCACGGATATGGAGTACATATGTTACCGTTAAAGCTCGAATTACGGTAAATGTTAAAAAATAATCATTGAAAATATGGAAAATAAATCATATAATTAGGACAATATCTGATATCAAAATCGGATTCGACAGTTTAAAATACAAACAAAATACAAAGTACCTCTATTTAGAAAACATAATCATTACACAGGCAATTTTATTTGGAAATAAGTATTGTGAAATTATTATTATTCAATCGTGTTCATAATTTTTCATCCCTTGTATTTAATCAGTTATTATACAGGGTGTTTAAAAAAGGTGACCCCGTCTCTAGGATAGGTAGAAAAAAAATAATTGGGGTTTGCTAAGTAAAAAATTTTCATAACACCATCCATATTCAAGAATAAGAGCGTTGAAAAAAAAACACACACACACACACACTCACACGTGCTGGAGCAGCACGAGTCCTCTAGTGATTTATTAACATATTTAATAACAAAAGATCTTTTTCTTTGTGTACTTTAATTGATTTCAGTAAAATGAACAATGAGTTTTAAAAAATATTTTAAATGTAACAGCTAATTTTTGAACGCAAACGCACGGAACAATACGACAATACGTTTCAAACGAAAGTAGCAGTATTGATAATTAACTATCTATATCTGATTTTAAAATCGGTTGAAAAAAACACAACTTTTTCACAAAATTACAGAAAACAATGGACATAATTCTGAGATTTATTGCTACTATTCAATTAAAATATTCTTCTAGATTTATCTCTCGCAGTTTTATTGTTTAATAATTTGTTAAGCGATTTTTTTTAAATATCAATTGTTATTTATTAAATATTTGACTATTACTTTAACTTGCGCTCGAATTTTAGTAAAAATTTAAAAATTAGAACTAAAAGTAGGATGCATCCCAAATACTTTCATTGGCATGTTTATTTCGCAAATAATTCCAAAAAAGAGATATACAGTGTGTTAGTAAATAAGTGCGACAAACTTCAGTGGGTGATTCTGCATGAAAAAATAATGACAGTTTGCTATATGAACGCATGTCCGCAAATGCTTCGTTTTCAGAGATATGGGGTGTTAAAGTTTTTCTTATAAACTGCCGATTTAATTATTGCTCTGAAACCGGTCGAGATATGCAAACGAAATTTGGTGAGTTTTTAAAATTTACGTTATTTCGTTATTTCGCATTTTTTGACATGCAATTAAGAGTTTTATGTTTATCATTGGCGTGCACACGAGTTATGATCTTAATTTTTTTAAAGGAAAAAATGGTACGCTACCGAGATATTTTAAATAAAAAATCCTTTTAGAATTCCTCGTTTAATTTGTGACAAAAAATCTTTCTTGCTTGTTTTTCGAATGGGGCGCCGTTTTTATGCAAAAAATAAAATATCTTAACGCGCACCCACCAAATTTCATTTGCATATCTCGACCGGTTTCAGAGCAAAAAATAAATCGTCAGTTTTTAAGAAAAACTTATCTCCAAAATAAAGTATTTGCGGACATAGGTTTATATTTTTCAAGCAGAATCACCCCCTGAAGTTTGTCGCACTTATTTACTAACACCCTATATATATTTTTCATATATGTGTTTAGTGTGCCTACTCTTATTATATATATATCAGAAAACTCTTTTGTAATTATTTTTAAGTGCTAGTTTTAAGTTTTAATAATTGCTTAAAACCATTTTATGAACAAAAATAAGTTTATATTTACTTGTTTAATTTGTATAAATATTGGTTATAAAATATGCAAAGGCTCTTCAACGATATATCACTAGTACTACATTACTTTTTAAATAATTTTAGTTAATTAGAGAAGATCTTTCATCTCATTCTCGTTATGGTCTTCTTCGTTAAAAGCATGTTATAGACATGATATTATTCTTTGTTCAGGAGATATTTCTCTTTGTAAGTTTTAAACTGACATCCAGTATATCGATATATTTATTGAAAAAGGTAAAGGCAAAAACAAACACAGTTGTTTAAAAACTTCCGAATGTTTGCCATGCGTTTTAATCAAAGTAAATTTGTCTTGCTAAAAACACAGGCGCAAGAATTATCGGAAGCCAAAAGATCAACAACGGCTAAACTTTTTATCACAATAAAACCAGTCGACGCGCATCCACCAGAAATTCAACTATCTTCCATCGAGGGATTCGTCAAAGAAAACTCTCCCATCGGAAGAAAAGTACTGGACAATGATGGAAAACCGATCTTTATCAGCGTAGAAGATAGGGATTTTGTAAGTAACAACAATTTTAATATGTAGCCAATTTCGTCAATTTCAAATTTGAAAACAGTAACATTTTTGGTCAATTTGTCGAATCACGGATGTGAACCCTAAAAAAAAATTAAAAAAGTGATAATATTAAATGCATAAAGTAAATGATATTATCCCAGTTCCCAGTGGGTCCCAGTGAGTTCCAGTCGTAAGACACACAAACAAAGGTTTACAGTTGTCTTTTCTACTACTTCCCCGCATTTTCGTTCTTCACCAGGTAATGTTGGTGTTAGGTCAGGAACGTTAGGCCGTGATTCGACAAATTTACCACATTTTATAGATAATAAAGAGACCTTTTAAATGATGTATCGCAAGCGCCTACGTCCCATTAAAAATTTGGGGGTTAAAACTGTTAAAACTCGAAGGAGCTTCAATGTAGGGATGAAGTTTTTTAGTTACATGATGTCATTTCATAATCTAAAATTGACGTGTTTCGGATTTCTTAACAATATGCCCAATAATTGAAATAATGTATTTTTTCCATTTGGCTGTTTTACAATGTATACGTTCCTTTTATTTTTTTAAAATCGACACCATTCATAACCATTAATCAATCAATAACAATTTTACAACAAAAATTTAAGTTTCAAAGAAAATAAAATATTTATGGATGTATCAATCTTGTACCTAAAGTTTTATGGTCAATAAAAACATATCTGATTGGTGAGTCAGATATTTCGTTTGTAATAATTATTTAACAAACAAAGACATTTTAAATTGTTAATTTGTTGTATATTATACAAAGTAATCGGAAACGCTCTTCAAAAAAAAAAACTGCAACATATAGAGCTCATTTTATCCAAAAATCCTGGCTAAGGGAACTAAAGTTTTTTAAACAACCGTTTATTTTAATTGGCCTTTGTATAAGTCTTTTCTCTGTTGTGCTGCTTGGTCCAAAGACAGTTTTGTAAACTAAAGATGGCATTAAACTTGTATTTGAAACGTATCCACTGTTACTTTTGCAGAAATATACATATACACATATAGTCACGCCTTTTTCCCGTAGGGGTAGGGAGACACCACTACCTTTCACTTGCTACGGTTCTTATACACATCTTTTGCTTCCATTACTTTCATCAGTGCTCTCATACATGCTCGTCGGTTGTTGGTACTCTTAACCTGGCCTTTTTTCAAAACAATATTGATCTGATCGAGATATGTTCGCCGAGGTCGACCTCTATCGACTTGTCCATTCACACTCGCCTTATAAATTTGTTTCGTCAATCTTCCTTCATCCATCCTATCTATGTGTTCAAACCATCTAAGCTTTCCTTTATCTATCTTTGTAATCACATCTTCTTTTACAGCACAGCGTTCTCTTATCTCACTATTCTTCACTTTATTCAACCGAGTCACTCCGGCTATACTCCTCATACTACTCATCTCCGCAGCATTAATCCTATTTTCATGGTTCTTCTGCCAAACCCAGCATTCACTATCATACATAAGTGTAGGAACCAAACACCTCCCAACCCCCGTCAACACCCTTCGCTCAATGTCACTGTCATACTTTCCATCTCTCGTAAACTTTGAACCCAAGTACACAAATTCATTTACTTGTTCAACTCTTTCTCCCTTAATCAGAACTTTACAGTTTGTCATGCTTTCTTCTCTTTCAAAAACCATTACTTTCGTTTTACTTCCATTTACTTTCATCCTTTTTATTTTCAGGGCATCATGCATAACATTAACCATCGCGATCGCCAGTGCACCGAGTACAGTGCACTGTTGCACTGTACTCGGTATGATTTTTTCCGACATCTTCAATAATCATCGTCATATTTCAGCGAATTTACACGAAACCTTAATAAATTATACACCTAAACCTTACATATTGTTACGAAATTTAGTTCTTTCTTGGGTTCGGTGATTTTAAACTCTCGATGCAGTAACAAAACAATGTTTATTCCAATACTTGTACACAATAAATTTTACTTTTTTAAATCACTTAGATATTTAACAACTTTTACAACTGTTTACATTTCATAAATACTTAACACTTTTAAAACTAAAACTGTCCCCTTTTCACGACCACTGTCCTTTTTATATTTCCAAATTACAATTCCAGACCATTCCACCTGTTTCTCGAGAGTCCGGGTCCCTTCTTCCTTCGCGACGCGGTGTTCTAGACCTTGCCAGACTACGGCGGCGGCCGACAAAGCGGTCATTAATATGCACCCTAGCGCGATAGACCCTCGGTCGCCGACAGGCCGGATTGTAACAATACGAATCAATTAATTGGTAAAAACCGTTTTCAATTTATTTATCGCATTCAGACAGACGCGGCGGGGGGACTTTGTTTTATTTACATAGATAATGCATTTCGTACTATTTATTGAAATATAACTTTAGGGACCAGAAGATCCTAAACCAGGATATACATTCGAGCTAACTACACCGTATTTTGCCATCGACAAAGAAAATCACCTGATAGTGAATGAAAACAATTTAGACAGAGATCCGCCAAATCCAGGAAAATTCAAATTTCAAATAGTCGCCAGAGAGAAGCAGGGAATTGCAGCTAGTGCTCCCATGTCGGTGACTGTACATCTCCAAGACGTTAATGACAATCCTCCAGTATTACCGATTTACCCACCAGTATCGGTGCCAGCAGGAGAAGTTAAAAGAGTCGTCGCTACTATTCAGGCTACGGATAATGATGAAGGTGAGACTGAATTTAAAATTCAAATTAATTAGGTAGATTTTATATATGGCTTTACACCTCTTGTGAGATTGCACTGCTTTGGCTCGCTAAATCCATCTAACGGGGTGGATCAGTCCCCATCCTTAGATCATCATTTTACTTGTTCGCTGATTTGCCGCCATTTCTTCCGGCCTCTTGTTTTCTCCTTCCATTTTGTAACTTCTGCCTTGCTTAAGTTATTTTTTACTTCTGCTAACCATTTCGATCTGGGTCTTCCATGTCTTATTTTTCCTCCTGGCTGCCATTGTAGCATAGCCTTTGTTACTGCTTCATATATGTCTCAGCCACTTAATTCTTTGGGTATTAATTTTTTTTATTATGTCTTCATTTGGTTCTTCTAATATTTCTTGATTCGTTCTTTTTCTATATTCCTGTTTCCCGAGCTTTACTGGACCTAGAATTGTTCTTATTATCTTACGTTCATTTAGCTTTAACTTAAGTTCTTCTGTTTTCGTCAAAGTTATCATTTCTGCTGCATTTATTGTTATAGGCCTTATTATTGTTTATTTGTTTAGTTCAAATTCTTCCGTTTCTCCTTTGTGTGTCAGGATATTAACTTTTGATTGTCTCATTGTCATATCTATTAAGTTTCTTAGTTTTTTACTTAGTGAAAGAAAAAAAATAACACAATTATCTAATATTCGTCAAATTGCGGATTTAATTTGAAATAAAAAAACAAATTCTAATTATAAAATAGAAATTGTTTAAAAATATACAGTAAGTAGTTGTTTCCCAGGAAGTAGAGAGAAAAAGCTCAGCAGATCAAAATTCTTAATGACTTTTTCTCCCATAAATTGCTTGTTACTTACTTGTGAACAAATCGTCATCGATAGTACGACTAATCTGGGTGATTTCATTTAAAATTATTTGATAACAATGACGACTGATTCAATGTAAGTTGATTAACAAGCAATTTACCTAAATTTGTGATCCTGAAATGGATGTGAATGTTGTGTATGTCCTTTTTGAAAAATATGCGGGTATTCGTCACTCCAATAGCGACAATTTTTTCTATTAACATTGCAATTTAGAAAAAATGAACATTCATCGCTGAAACAGATATTTAACAAAAGATTAGGGATGGCATTGACTTGATAAGACATAGTTTCACAAAACTCTATTTTTCTATCATAATCATCCTCATGAAACTCTTGAACTCGTAAGGAGCTAGTGAAACTGTAACAAATGTTCCCAAAACTTTAATTTGAGCTTTTTCATTTAGTACTCTGCGGTTATTTTTTTTATTTTTTACCGAACCAGTTTCGTAAAACTTTGTCACCAAATCAAGCACATACCGGTGACTTACATTACAATTTTGATTTCTTTCATTACAAAGAAATGCCGTCTTTCGTGAGCACTTTCCAACCTCTTCATGAATTTAAATCATTTCAATTTTTTCTTGAAAAGTGTAGACCATTTTCACACTTTTATAAATCTTTTGGAGCTAATGACTAATGTTGCCCCTGATAAAGGGTTGTAACGGTATAACCTACTCTTTTAACCATTTCTACTAAAAGGAGACTCAATACAATAATTTTTGTTCAAATAATAACCTGAAAACCATGCATCTCAGTGCAGAAAAGTTCTTATGACAGTATTTGAGGATCACCTTGTACGGCAGCTACCCGAAGAAATGTACCGTTACGGCCCATCTTCGAACTCGGTCTTGTCCTTCTTCTACGCTGTAAGCTTTAGTGACCTACCGCCTCTCTGTCTCAAGATATCGTGCCCACAAGATAACCAATACTTTTCCTTTTTTACCCTTCGGTTCGGAAAAGTAAAAATAACAAGTCAGGGTTCCATTGGAAAAAGAATTAAATGCCCATCAAAATTATGTATCACTTGACCTCCCTTCCCAATAAAGATTCTAAGAGTAACATATACCCCCCTAGGGGTTGAACCACGGGGGCTAAAAATATTCATTGAAAATAAAATTGACCTGTTTTTTCGATTTCTCATATTATTCACTGGAAGGAAGATATTAAGAGTGATAAGTTTTTAAATTGACATCTTGTATATATAATTCTAAGTAGAAATACTACACCCTTACTATACTGGAATTTTTCAAATTCATTAAACATTTTTAATTCAGGTGAACACGCAGTCGTCAAATATTCTATCTATCACGTTTCTAATAACGGCAACAACAAATTCACTATCAACCCCATAACGGGAGTAATAGAAACCGTTGGAAAACTAAACGCAGGAGATCAATACAGTTTGACTGTGCAGGCTACAGATTCTGGAGGTCTGTACAGTCAAGCTATAGTCGAAGTTAGCATAAGTCCTGGTCCTAACACTCAGGCTCCGATATTTGAACAGTCCGTCTATGATATTGAAGTCAGTGAGGGAGCTTCTATTAATTCCACCATTGCCAACATAATGGTAAGTGTTATCAAGTTTAATTATTTAACAAAAATATCAATAACAGTTCTTTTAGATTGACATTATATACTTTAAATAATCAAAACTCTTACAAATAATCTTAAAATTGATTTAAGGCTATTGATCCAGAGGGAGATCCTGTAACTTATTCCATCGTATCTGGAAACGACTTAAGACAATTTGCTATTGGTTCGAAAAGTGGGGTCATTACTATTATTAGACAACTAGACAGAGAAGATTTAAACACGTACCAATTGGTGAGTTGCAAAATTTTTGTATGCTATTCCTATTTAAGTAAACCATAACATAAACTTGGATAAATATTCAATAAAATGCACGGTGGCTCCTCTATCGGAATAGTTTTACAAGCCACATTAGACGCCAACCTTAATATTTGCTTTAACTGTAATCGTATATGTTTTACCTTCTTCTTCTTCTTTTTCTTAAGACATTTGTCTTGTTTTTTCTCATATATTAGCACTCATAGCAGCCGCAACTGGGATTCTGATGTCCAGCTCTCGTGCCACCTCTTGGGCGGTCGTCCTGGTGGTCTGTTACCTTCAGGCTTGTTGTGCTTAGCAGCTCTTACGAGGCGGTTTTCAGGCATTCTGTCCACATGATCCCTCCAAGCTCTCTTTCGGACTCTGGACCATCTTACTACATCTTGAATGCCGCAGGTAGCTCTGATGTGTTCGCTCCTCTGCCTGTCGAGTAAAGTATGTCCTGTTATGGTCCTTAGGGTTCTCATTTCGGCTGCTCTTAAAATTCTCTTTGTTGCTGCTGTTTCTGCCCTCGTTTCAGTAGCGTAGGTCATTATCGGTCTTACGCAGGTCTTATAGATTCTTGTTTTGCTAGCTATAGACATGTGCTTGTTCCTCCATATCACATCTCGTAGGAATCCCGATAGTCTTGCTGCTTTGATTGTTTTCGACTTGACTTTCGACTTAAGATCACGGTTACTGGTTATTTGAGCACCCAAGTATTTAAATGACATAACCTGTGCCACGCTCTTGTTATATAATGACAGTTTACATCTTTTGGGATCTCGTGATATTGTAAGAGATTGTGTTTTTTCTTGCGAGATGATCATGTTATACTGTTGTGCAGTTTGCTCGAATTTAAATAGCATTCTCTGTAAATTGTCCTCGTCTTGCGATATAATGACCGCATCATCAGCATAACAGATTATTTTAAACTCCTGATCTCCCATCCTGTATCCTTTTCCCACCGTTTTGACTTCGTCGATTATTTGATCCATGACGATGTTGAACAAAATAGGGCTAACGCTATCTCCTTGTATTATACCTGTTGATATGTCTATCCTTTTTGTTAGCTTCTGTTCAACTCTTATAAACGTAGAATTTCCGGTATTCAATTCTTTAATTAATGCGATGAGATGAGAGTCCAAATCGTTCAAGAACAAGACTTTAGAGCTGTATAACCTACTTTTCCTTCTATCCCAAATTTTAGATTTTAAAGAGCTAGTGTTTAAACATGACTTTAGGAAACAGCGTCTTAGTTATTTTCTAAAAGTAACATCATTCATGCATTTTAATATCACCAAATTTTATTACTGAACAATGAAAACTTTTTTTAGACTATACACTCATGCAAGTTTGATACAAATTATTGACTACTGGGTGATGCAAAACTATTGAATCTATCTATCTGTTGGCACAATGGCTATTATAATATTTTGTAGGTCATCAAAGCCGAAGACGCTGGTAAACTATCAAGCACCGTGCAAGTGAACATCAAAGTTACAGATATCAATGACAAAAATCCCGAATTCGTCGGAGATCCGTACCAGTTTAAAGTGAAAGAGGGACTGAATAGAACGACTGTGGGATTTGTTCGGGCTATAGATGCCGACGAAGGTGTTAACGCCAAAGTAACCTATTTCATACCGACAGATTTACCGTTCGATATAGATAATGAGAGTGGAGAAATCACTACAAACAAGCAATTGGATTACGAAAAACAGAAGGTGGGTAAATTAAATTTATGTTTAAATTATCAGTGATGCTGCTATCGAATAAATGCATGCGTTAATTTTGTCCAAGTGTTTATTTTAATAACATTATTTGGATGGTTATTATGGTTTAGGTCCACTAGTAATATACTTACGACATTTCCTGTGCGTGTTTACAGTGGCTTGCAGTATTTGCTGCAAATTAATGTCTGCAAGTATTACCTAGAGAAATGTCTACTTGTGTAGAAGATATCTATGGTGATGGTTATGTTTAGTAGTTGTCATTATTGTTATTATTATTATTATGTTATGTCAGTTCATTGTATTTAAATCAGCATTAGCTGAGTAGCTACAGTAGAATAAATTGACCTTTACCCTGACGTCATACCTACAAACCTCGCGAAATGAATCAATGAGTCAAAAATGGCTACTGTTACTTTGTCTTGTGCCTAAATATTTCCACTGTTTGTTTATCTTGTCAGTATTTTTTTGCGTTATTAATAACTTAATATTGCTGATGGTTGAAGTCAATTTAAATAATTCCATATTACAAATTTAAAATAGTCGAAAATTTAAATAAGAGTCCTATAATATTCACTAATAATTATTTTTTCTACTTATACACAAAAATTTGTTTATCTGTTTGTTTATCTTGTCAGTATTTTTTTGCGTTATTAATAACTTAATATTGCTGATGGTTGAAGTCAATTTAAATAATTCCATATTACAGTTTTAAAATAGTCGAAAATTTAGATAAGAGTCCTATAATATTCACTAATAATTATTTTTTCTACTAATACACAAAAATTTCTTTATCTGTTTGTTTATCTTGTCAGTATTTTTTTGCGTTATTAATAACTTAATATTGCTGATGGTTGAAGTCAATTTAAATAATTCCATATTACAGTTTTAAAATAGTCGAAAATTTAGATAAGAGTCCTATAATATTCACTAATAATTATTTTTTCTACTAATACACAAAAATTTCTTTATCTGTTTGTTTATCTTGTCAGTATTTTTTTGCGTTATTAATAACTTAATATTGCTGATGGTTGAAGTCAATTTAAATAATTCCATATTACAGTTTTAAAATAGTCGAAAATTTAGATAAGAGTCCTATAATATTCACTAATAATTATTTTTTCTACTAATACACAAAAATTTGTTTATCTGTTTGTTTATCTTGTCAGTATTTTTTTGCGTTATTAATAACTTAATATTGCTGATGGTTGAAGTCAATTTAAATAATTCCATATTACAGTTTTAAAATAGTCGAAAATTTAGATAAGAGTCCTATAATATTCACTAATAATTATTTTTTCTACTAATACACAAAAATTTCTTTATCTGTTTGTTTATCTTGTCAGTATTTTTTTGCGTTATTAATAACTTAATATTGCTGATGGTTGAAGTCAATTTAAATAATTCCATATTACAGTTTTAAAATAGTCGAAAATTTAGATAAGAGTCCTATAATATTCACTAATAATTATTTTTTCTACTAATACACAAAAATTTGTTTATCTGTTTGTTTATCTTGTCAGTATTTTTTTACGTTATTAATAACTTAATATTGCTGATGGTTGAAGTCAATTTAAATAATTCCATATTACAGTTTTAAAATAGTCGAAAATTTAAATAAGAGTCCTATAATATTCACTAATAATTATTTTTTCTACTAATACACAAAAATTTGTTTATCTGTTTGTTTATCTTGTCAGTATTTTTTTGCGTTATTAATAACTTAATATTGCTGATGGTTGAAGTCAATTTAAATAATTCCATATTACAGTTTTAAAATAGTCGAAAATTTAAATAAGAGTCCTATAATATTCACTAATAATTATTTTTTCTACTTATACACAAAAATGTGTTTATCTGTTTGTTTATCTTGTCAGTATTTTTTTGCGTTATTAATAACTTAATATTGCTGATGGTTGAAGTCAATTTAAATAATTCCATATTACAGTTTTAAAATAGTCGAAAATTTAGATAAGAGTCCTATAATATTAACTAATAATTATTTTTTCTACTAATACACAAAAAAACTATTCTGTAACCATTAACGAAAGTAAAAATATTAGTAGTTTTCTGACTGAAATAATCACAACAAATAAATTTCATTGCTTCCTTGTACTTTCATAAAATTTGTCTGCACCATCACCACTTTTTTTGCTTGCATTCTTATCTCTTGGTTAAACTGTGTGTGCAAATTATGCAGTTATTTTGTGATTCCATTTCCAATATCAAACTCTGTTTTTTCCCATAGCTCAAGATATAATTCCCAGTGAGTTATTAAAGTAAACTCTTCTTCTTATGCCCAGTTCTTCTTATCTGCCTTAAATTGCTATTTGTTTTCACCAAATATTCCTAGACAACCCAGAAACTCTGCTATAAACTCTAGAGAGCACAGTATCGTTGTTTACACTTTATGGCGCAATAACTTCCTGAGACCAGGCCCCGAGAACAAAATCGACTTGCCGATTTACTTTCAGATGTGTTTACAGAAAACAGACATCAAGTATCAAAATAAATGTCGCAATTTATTGCTAGTGGACGTAAGCCGTGTAAGAAACAAAATACATGACTACAACAAGAACAGAACGAAGAGACAGGATAGGACAAAATGTGACAATGGACCACCATAATTTTGAAAGGGTCCATGAGTTTAAATATTTGGGAGCTACAATCACCTCAGATAACAATAAAACACAAGAGTTTAACAACAGAATTTAGGAAACCAATCGCTGCTGTTTTGCACTACAAAAAATAATGAAATCTAAAAATGTAACCCGCCGTACGAAAGTAACAATTTATCATGCAATTATAAGACCGATAATGACATATGCATGTGAAATATGGACGATGACAAAACAAAATGAGAACAGATTAAAAATCGCAGAACGAAGAATTCTTTAAAGGATATATGGACCAATCAAGGACAACGCCACACAACAATACAGAATTAGAACTAACAGGGAAGTGCAAGAACTACATAACCAACCAGATATAGTAAAAATAATAAAGTCAGAGAGATTGAGATGGGCCGGACATGTGAAGAGACAAGACCAACGTGTCGTAAAACTGGTGTGGAAGGAGACCCCGGTAAGAAAGTGGTCGCAGGGAAGGCCAAGGATGCGGTGGAAAGATAATATTGCAGCGGACGTACGGACCCTAAATGTTCAACGACCAGAAGAATTTATGATGGATCGAATACAAGTGCATAAATTTTCAGCTAAACAATCGCAGCGATTTAGCATTGCACTGAAGTTATATCGTTTATTAGGTATAATGAATGTTTATCTTTATTAAGTTTTGTTTTATTTTTTGATAACCTATTATCAGTTGTAGGTGGTAAAACGTGGTTATATTATTCAACTGATTCTTTTATATTTCTAGAATTTTTTTTCCTATTTATGAATTAATATCAACGAAGTTTTTTTTCTAAAAGTCAACTATAACAAATATTCAATTCTGTAGGATTATCAGTTTGTGGTAACAGCCAAAGACGGTGCTGAGGATCCTAGAATAGCTACGGCAACGGTATCCATTGAAGTGCTCGACGTCGAAGATGAAGTTCCCGTATTTTTTATACCTCAATACGAAGCAACTGTACCTGAAAATATGCCCGACTACTACGTTACTAAAGTTAAGGTAACAACTCGCAAACTGCTTCATTTTATATAATATTTTTAAATTTGCTTAAGCAATATATAATTTTAAAATTGCTTATTACTAAGGTGAGATGTCAAATGTTACACATCATATGCGCTCCTTTTTTGGCTTTTTTTTTGTATTTCTTCTCCATTTCATAAACTTTTCGTATGCCAATTCATACTTTTTTCGTGAAATATTCGGCAACAAATTTAACGTTATTTTTGCAGATTTTTTTAATATCTCTGGCAGAGTATTATCAAAATCGTCACTACTGTCAATATCCATATTATTTATTATAAATAGTTGTATATATGTCTTATTAAAATAATATTCAATAGAAAATGCGATTTTTATCAAAGCACGAATGAAAACTACCTTTAGACTTTAAAAAATTTCTATAATTTGACAGTTGTGATAATTATTTAAAGCTGTACAGCAGTCAACTAAGGTTTTGTCGATTTTTGTTAACTCACATACATGGTTTTGAAATTTCATAGCAGTTGTAGGAAAAGTACATTTTACAACAATTTCTTAAAACAATTAGTTCGTGAATTATCTGGCCAATGTAAACAATGAATTTGTAGGTTAATACAAGTATACTTGACAGAATAGTAAAGATTTTTAAAGAAAAATATATGATTATTTTATGTATGGTTTAAAAGGAAGTTCATGTGAATAAATAACAAAATTTGTTTGAATAAAACAATGATTTTAAAGTTAAATTTAACTAATACAATATAACATTAGACGTCAACTATAAGTAAAAAGTTCTGCTAACATTCAACTGCTTGCACTGTTTTCAAATTTACAACGTCATATATATGAGTTAAAAAATATTAATATTTTGGTAAAATAATAGTTAAAAATATTTTATTTATTCAAAAACCGATTAATTTTTAATAATTTTTTTTAATTATTAATGTTTTTTATCCTGCTGATGATCCATGTTAAAGCATAGATTACCCCCTTTACCCTATACCCCTCTACGTTTGAATATCCTGAAATAAAAACATTACATTTAATTTTTCATTGCTAACAATCACATTTTTCGGTTACATAATATTGCTTTGTATTTTTTTAAGGCAACGGATCCTGATACAGTAAAGAAAATTACGTACGTTATACACCAAGGACCGACAGATCTTTTTAGAATAGAAGAAACTACTGGAGTTATTTACACGACAAGAGGACTTGATTACGAAAAAGAGAGTCAACATATACTAATTATAGGCACATTGGAGAACATGTCTAATAACAATGGCAGTACAACCAGAGTTTTAGTAAATGTGGAGGTAATAAGAATATTAAACGGACAAATTTTTTGTTTGTTTTTCTATCTTATCACTCAATATCCTTGCGTCAAAATTACCTATCTAATTTTATTAAAATTTACGTGTGTATTTAGGCCCAATTACTCTGAAGTTTGCTTACATCAACTATCCATTATAAATAAAGTTAGATTAGATTAGATTTAGTTTAGATGGAAGGATTTTTGTGAGTATACACTTCGACCTGATTAGATCTATTATGCCCTCCCAGTAGTTAGAGCTAATCCTCCAGCCCCAGTTACTCTTCTCGTCCAGCTCTTTGGAGTACTTCCTCATTTTTCACATGATCGACCCAAGACACTCTTAACATTCGCCGCAGAATCCACATTTCAAAGGCCTCAATTTTATTCATAGTTAATGCCTTCAGCGTCCACGTTTCGACACCGTATAGTAAAACGGACCAGACATAACATTTCACCATCCTGTATCTAAGGATGAAATTCAAGTTCGTGTCCGTAAGAAATGTTCGGAGTTTTAGTAAGGTTGTTCTAGCCTGCTCGATCCTGCATCTTATCTCCCGATCCAGATCCAACTTTTCATTGATCATGCATCCCAAGTATTTAAATTGTGTGACGTGTTCTATGTTCTCTCCATTAAGATGTATTTGAGAGTATGGTATATCATTCCGACTAATAATCATAAACTTTGTTTTGCTGATGTTGATTTGCAACCCCAGTCTTTGGCTTTCTTCATTGACCTGGTTTGATAGACTTTGGAGGTCTTGTACACGGTCTGCTAGTATTACGGTATCATCCGCATACAGGATATTATTAATAGGGATTCCGTTTATTCTGATACCAAAGGGACTACCTGAGATTGACTCAGAAAATGCTTTTTCTACATATAGGTTAAATAGCATTGGTGATAAGATGCACCCTTGGCGAAAACCTTTTTTAAGTTCAAAATCTTTAGTTGTTCCAGCGTTACTTATTCTAATTTCTGCCTTTTGGTACCAGTACAGATTAATTATTTATTAATTAATCCATTAATAAATGTTTATTTTTAGGATAGAAATGATATTCCTCCAGTATTTACTATAATTCCACATCCAATAACTCTGGAAGATGACGTTTCGATTGGTACTGTCGTTACAACTCTAGTTGCTACTGATTCTGATGGGACCTCTCCCGGAAATAAGGTAGGTACCAGCGATGGGCATAATCGGATATTTCAATAATCGGATACTAGCGATTCGATGATTTTTATAATCGGATGATTTTCGTAATCGTAATCTGTGTGGCTCGCGACTGCTCATATAAAATTAATATTCGACCGCTCCGATGACGCGATGGTTGCATACGTTGCTATTCTCGGCGAGAACCGAGTTTTTTCGAACTAAACCCAAGGACACTCCTCACTAATTGTATTACCGATTGTAATTGATTTTTGTTTTAATATTATTTAAGTTTATACTCGTTTCGTTTGCCAAAGTTTTATTTGTTTTTATTTAGTTTGAAATTGATTTAAAATAGATGGTTCTTGTTTTTTACTCGTTTCATTTTTTAATAATTATTTTTAATATTTGGCAATAAATAAAGGAACATTTATATTTACGTACAATACTGTTCAATACTAAAATAAATAATACCTATGATTTTGCTTCCTTAAATATTTTTACAAAGAAAACGTTAAAAGTTAAATATAAAATATGTTTTGCCCACTTTGACCGGTTAAGGAATAGATCGGTTTTATCCCTAAGACCAATAATTTAATTGCCTATTCACCAAATTTCTATTGCCTGTCAATTTAAATTTTCTGACATTTAATTTAAATCTGGCTTGGTTAAATCTACCATACATTTACTTTTATTTTAAATTTGTTTGCTGGAGTGCGATTAATATATTTCCTAAAAGATTTAAAATTTTATTTGTTCTGTCAGATTAAGATTTTCTTTGACATTTATTTAACTTTAATTTTAATTTGTTATGCATTTATTCTAGCATAATTTGAATTTATCTCATGGGAAGCTATGAGTAATAGTCGTATTGACTATAACCAACACGATAGCGATAGGCGTCGCCACCTGTCATGTCATGCTTCTTGTGAGGGCGAAATGTGGACTGCGGACAGTCACTTTGCTACTTTGAATGTGAGGGGAGGATTAAATGATAAAATTGATGAAATTTACACGATGATAGAAGAAAGACGGATTGATATTCTTTGTGTAAATGAAACCAAGCGGAAAGGATGTGAAACCACAACACATGGACCTTATACAGCCTACTGGTCAGGAGTTCCGGAAACCAGCAGAGGTTCTCAGGGCGTTGGTGTAATACTCTCTGCTAGAATGAATAAATGTGTGACTGACTTTCAATGTGTAAGCCCAAGACTCCTCTGGGTGAGGCTGAAGGTTGGCATTACTCGTATCTTTTTGCTAGGGGTTTATGCCCCACAAGATGCGCAGTGGAACCAGTCTTTAAAAGCTCAGAAAGAGAGGCGGGAGTTTTGGGATAGTGTGACAGATATTTTAAATGGGTGTAACCAGAATGAAAGAATTGTAATGTTGGGTGATTTTAATAGTTGGGTAGGAGTAAAGCGTGATGGATATGACAGTGTTTTGGGAATGTACGGTGACGGCAGAGTAAATGAAAACGGAGAAAATCTACTTGAAATATGTTTGGAGCGAAATCTTGTGGTAACAAACACAATGTTTAACCATAAAAGGATCCACTTGTACACAAGACAAGAAGGACACCAGAGAAGTATAATTGATTTTGTAATTGTGGATGAAAGATTGAAAAATAAAGTAATGGACACTCGGGCATACCGCGGTGCAGGTATTGACACAGACCACTTCTTAGTAATGAGCCGAATAAGAGGTTTCTTTAAGCGGTGACGCCATCGTGTGCAGGAATCAAGTAGTGTACTAAAGCGTATAAAAGTTGAGAATTTGCAAGAAGAAGGTATAAAAGAGGAGTTCGTTAGTAAATTGACCGAGAAATTTGACAGTTTAGAGCAAGCATGTGAGGTTGAAGAATTGTGGAAGCCATTCAAGAAAGGAATCGTGGATATTGCTATAGAAGTATGCGGTGTAAGTAAAAGAAGGAAAGGATGCAAGTTACAGAAAACGTGCGTAGAGGTTCAAAAAGCAGTGTCAGATACAATACAAGTGAAATTTATTCACTTAATGGTAAAAAACACAAACTATTTAAAATCTCCTACTTATTGCTATTTGTCTAACATAAATGACAGCTGCTCTCGGTGAGTCGTGTTATTGATAATTGACACTGATCTGTACACAATGTTCCGAGATATACTGTATTTCTAAAATTTAAACGTACAGAGCGTAAGCAATTGTAACAAGAGAAGAAAAACGGTTGCACATATTCTTACTTATTTTTAGGTCAGATATGAATTGGTGGGCCGTGGAAAAACAGAAAAATATTTCCAAATAGATCCTGATACTGGTGTCCTCAAAGTGACCAATGATTTGAAAAAGGAAATCGACACGGAATACCAGGTACAAATAAATCAGCTAGCATAAATTCTTTTCATATTTTGACTTAACAAATTTAATGTAAAAACATTTGGTTTCTTTTTAAACTCACATAATGCAGCCTCCTAGATGGCGGGATTAATAAAATGCCAATAATAGTCTTGTATTTAATTCAAAATTATTATTATTATTATTCATTATGCACGATTATTTATCAGATGTAATTCAACGCTCGTCGTAGGCATATAGCCAGGAGTTTAGTTGTTTTCTGATGTATAATCGAGCCACATATACCTATAGTATAGGTTAACATGCAGCGAAATTAGCTGGTACTTAAAAAATCAGTTTTATACATATTCAACTTTAGTTAAACTGTTGGCAAAATATTTTAAAATGAACCAGGAATGTTTTCAAACACAATAACATAGTTTTAGTCATTCTGCTATTTGGATAAACACACGTTGTTAAAATAAAATGCATATGTTATTACAGCTGTGGATTTTCTTACCATCTATGACCTTGAAAATATGTGCGCGTAGCACCTACTAGCTGGCAAAAGTAACAAAGCTATTATGAGAGAAAACCAAAAACATTGACTTAATTAATCGATTTGTGAAATTATAATAGTCCAGTCAAAGTTCACACTGGTCGGGTCGAAGATCGGTTTAGTAGAAATTATTATTAAATAAGTAGATATATTTTAAGTAGGTAAATAAGAAAGCTACACGTAGGTACTTACATAAATCATTCGCTAGATGTGGGTCGTCTTTTTATGCCGCAAAGGGGATATTCGTCTTTGTGTGACCGCCTTGGCCGGATAATAGATCAGGGACGTATTTTATCGTTACAGTTCTATAACTTGAAATACGTATATACGCGCGTCAGTCGATCTTCAACATACGCTCCCTACAAATCAAATGCGTACATTTTTAAAACGCTTAGTAGAAGACATTCGAAGCGCAAATTTTCACCCTGCACATGTATGAGTCATAGCCGGTAAGAACAAGCTCTACCTATTCTTTGTATTTTTTTAAATATTAAGTATTTCACTACGACATATTTTTAGGTTGATGTAAGAGCGTTCGATTTGGGGGATCCCCAACTGTCGTCTGTTATCACAGTTGACGTTTACATCCAACATGTGGCGACAGTTGCACCAGAAGTTGGATTGAGATTCGCTGATTCATCTTATAATTTCCAAGTACCGGAAAACGCAACTGTAGGATATAAAATTAAAACCCTCACCATTGTAAACAGTAAAACGCACGGTGGCAACATCCCATTGAAATGCCAGATTATTTCAGGAAATATAGAAGGTAATTTTAACAATCTTTTTAAACCAAATAATGTTTACATTTTAAAATCATTGCAAAGTCTCTTTTTCCTAACATTTGTTTATGTGTATGTAAAATGGTGACACGCGTTTTGATCCCCGGACAAAATATCCCCGCAACAAAATATCCCTGAACCATTTTTGCTCTCATTATTTGTATAATATGTATATTATATATAATATATATATATATATTTGTATAAGAATAGCAATATTATATTGTTGATGTTTTTTACATCACACAATCGTTGAATAGACTTAATTTGTTCCCCTAATGAAAATCTTAAGTAAAATATTTACTATTATCAAAATTTATAGACTTTATTTGCTCCCCTTCATGGAAATATTTACTATTACCAAAATTAATAGACTCTATTTGCTCCTCTTTATGGAAATCATTAGTGAGTGATGTAAAAGTTGTTCTGGTAATAAAAATATAATGTGTTTTTTTTATTAATTAAGTTGTTTAAATTATTTCGTCAAATAATTGTTTATTATGTTAACGACGGTGAGTTTATTTTATGATATAAATATTATGTTATTAAATTTTAAATATTTTTGTCGCGTATTTTTGGGGTTTTTTGTCGGGAATATTTTGTCAAAGGAAATTTTGTCGGGGATATTTTGTCCGCGGATCAAAGCGGGGGATCAAAATTCTTTGTTATCTATTTGAATCAAATGAATTTAGTTTTATTCCGAGCAGTTCTTATTTAACGTAACTCGGTTCTATTTGGTTTGACCAGGGCGTAACTACCGCTATAGCAGTTTTAGCAATTATACAGGGCCCGCTAACTATAAGTGCAAGGGCAGAAATTCTTAGATTGTTGCCCACGTATTTATAAAAATAAAAAATAATACATGCATACATATAGTCACGCCTTTTTTCAGTAGAGGTAGACCGAGATCACTTCTTTCCACTTGCTACGGTTCCTACACACTAGTCTTTATAGACCAGATATAAGTCGTTTGAGAATATTTATTAATCCATTTCTCCCAATAAATCTTCTTCTTTCACTTGTAGTAGGCGTACCGCCTGTAGTTCACTGATTTTTTTCCTGTGAGGTGGACTGCCAGCTATCTCTTCATCTCTTTGATGGTCTGCCCAGGGGTCTTCTTCCTGTTGGTATGTCGTCCCTGACGATTCGTGGTAATCTGTCTTCATTCATCCTGCTGACATGTGCGTTCCACTATCTTCGTCGAGCTTTGCACTATCTTACGATATCACTGGTGTCAGTTTGTCTTCTTAGGTCTTCGTTTCTTTCCTTATACAGAAGGGTGTTGCCTGTTATTGCGCGGATTGTTTTCATCTCTGTTGTTCTGAGCATTCTTTTGGTTTTTGATGTATCGGCTTTTGTCTCTGCTCCGAAGGTCATTACTGGCCCAATAAATCAATTGTCACAGTCTCTAATTGCATAGTTACACATAGGGTAAAGTTCTGAAAACAATTTAGTTACTCATTAGATATTAATAAGCTTTCTGTTTCAGGAAAATTTATTATAAACGTTACAGAAGATAGAAACTGCGCTGTTTACCTCAACGGAAGTCTTGATTACGAAACCCAAGAAACGTATCAGTTTGAAGTTGAAATTATGTCCTTAAAAGGGTTCATCTACAAAGAATTCGCTATTACCCAAATAACCGTTAACGTTCTAGACGCTAACGATAACGAACCCTTCTTCATCTATGCTTCGTCTAATTTAAAAAAATATTACGCCGCGCTCTCAGTTTTTTCATCTTTATCGACGACAGTAACACAAGTGAAAGCTGAAGATAAAGATGGCGGCAAATATGGAAACATCATGTATTCTCTTGCAGGAAATTCTAGTAATGAGTTCTTTAATATTGATCCATTCACTGGAATTGTTAAAACAAAGCGGTCTCTTGAAGACATCGATGAATTTCTTCTACCAATCAGGTATAAAATAGTATTAACGATGACCATATTTCTTTATTATTATAGCTAATTGTAATGATGATATTACATTTTAAAAGATAAATAACTGATGAAAATATTGCTGTATTTTAGGATTGAAGTTGTGGCTCGGGACAATCCGAATTCTACGACGAATTTCTTCGAAATCAGAACACCACTAATAGTGAACTTGATATCATCGATAAACAGACTTATATTGGTAATAGGCGATGCCAAACCTGACGTTGTACAAACAAAAATTGATGATATCACGACGATTCTTCAAGAACAGACGGGACTGATAGTTGGAGTTGAAAAATTAACTTCCAGAGAATATATCGGAGGGAATAATACTTTGGAAACTGATCCTTCGGCAACGGACGTTTGGTTTTATGTAGTGGATCCAGAAACTGATACTATATTGCCGAGAAACAGTACTATAGTTAAAACGTAAGTAAATTTAAAGATGTCATTTCTACTTCAAAAAATATTACTCGAGGTTAAATTATATTCTCTTTTAGTAAATTGCTTGTTACTTTTTTTAATTTAATTGTTGGTCAGTATTGTTAAGATTTTTAGTTCCTCTGTGGGTTCGGCGGTTAAAACTCTCGATCCAGTAACAAAATGTTTATTCCAATACTTAGATATTCACTTAGATAAACAACTTTTATAACTATTTACATTTTTTAAATCACACTTTTCTTACAAATACCGTCTCTTGTTATGATCGCTTCCCCTTTTATACTTCTATATCACAATTCCAGATCATTCTACCTGTTTCTTTATGTTCTCGACCGACGCGGTTTCGAGAAATTGCTCGACCTTGCTAGACCGTTTGGCGGCCGACAAAGGCGGACCCTAGCCGCGGTCAATTTCTCGGTTGCCGACAGGAGCGGATTTGTAACAGTATTTATTATCTCTCGCAGTTTACGAAAGCGATAAATTTATAAAATTTAAAAATTATTTTTGACATCTAACGTGAATTTAATGAATATGTCAGCAACGTAGCAATATTTTTTTTTTGCTATTTTGTTTTACTTTTGCAATTAAAGTAAACCAGTCAATGGATAATTGTCAATGCTGTCATACGGCTAGTTTCGGTTTTCAAGCCATCTTCATGTCAATTATAAAGAATCAACTACCAACATTTATATTTTAATAAAATCTGCTTTACCGCCTTTTTAACCTTTGTTGAAGGAGTGGTAGCGTACCAGACGACTGGTGCAAGGCCGTTATCGTGCCGCATTACAAGGGAAAATATTCGCAGCAGGACTATAAGAACTACCGAGGTATTAGTTTACTCAGTACAGTCGGCAAACTGTATGCAAAGATATTGATTAAAAGAGTTACGAATAAAACTGAGAAGATAATATGGGATGTGTAAGCAGAATTTAGAAAAGTAAGGAGATGTATGGATCAGATCTTTTCATTACGAAGTACAGTCGAAAAATTCTTGGCTAGAAGTCAGAAGGTTTCTCCGCATTTATAGACTTGGAAAAGGCCTATGACAAAGTGGTGAGGAGTGAATTGTGGTCGACATTGTCTATGTAAGGGGTGAGCGGTAGTTTAATACGAGCACTGAAATCACTTAACGAGGATTCCACTGCTTGTGTCAGGATAAACGGACTCGTTTAACATCGAAAAAGGTGTGAGACAGGGATGTGTGGCTTTGCCATGGCTATTTAACTTATACATAGACGATTGTTTAAAAGATTTGAAAGAGAGTGCGTATGGATTGAAAATGAATAATTTGATCGTAAAATGCCGTCTTTAAGCCGATGATCAAGTCATTTAGCGTCATCTTAAGAGGAGTTGCAAGCGATGGTTAATGTTATGCATGATGCCCCAAAAATCAAAGGGATAAAAATAAATGTAAGCAAAACGAAAGTAATGGTTTTTGAAAGAGAAGAAAGCGTGACAAACTGGAAGTTTTGATTGAGGGAGAAAGAGTGGAACAAGTAAATGAATTTGTGTACTTGGGTTCAAAGTTTACTAGAGATGAAAAGTATGACAGTGACATTGAGCGAAGGGTGTTGGTAGAAAAACAAATGAATGGGACACTGCATAGCTTTATGAATAGCCAGAGGGTGTCAAAAAAGGCACGTCTGGCTGTGCATAGAGGAGTGTTGGTTCCTACACTTATGTATGGTAGTATATATTGGGTTTGGCAGAAAAATAATGAATATAGGATTAATGCTGCGAAGATGAGTAGTCTGAGAAAAAAGATGTGGTTACAAAGATAGATAAAGGAATGTTTACATTGTTTGGACACGTAGAAAGGATGAATGAAGGAAGATTGACTAAATAAAGGCGAGTGTGAATGGACTAGTCGGTAGAGGTCGACATCGGCGAACATATCTCGATCAGATCAACATTGTTTTGAAGAAAGGCCAGGTCAGGAGTACCAACAACCGACGTGCATGAATGCGAGCACTGATGAAAGAAGAGGAAGCAAAAGATGTGTGTTAGAACCGTAGCAAGTGGAAGAATGTGGTCTCTGTCTATCCCTACAGGAAAAAGGCGTGACTATTTGTATTTATGTATGTAAAAAAATAAGTATCAGTAATAAATGGATAGTTCATTTAACTACATTACAATACATTTTTATAAGGAAAGCTTCACTACTGATTTATTCATTTATTTATTGTTCAAACAGGTCTACAAGGCCTTATTAGGTACATAAATAAAAAGTTTGAGATGCCATGAATTTACATACCTACTAATTGTATGGCTTACAATCTAATACATGAGATTCATTTAAGTTTCTGATATAACGATCTCTTTGAAAACATTTAATCCATCAATAAGTTAAATGTATTGGCTTGTCGCCAAATGATTATAAGCGGGGACCTTACAGCAATACAAACTAGAGGTATATTGAATATAAAAGAATTTTCCGTTCCTTTTACAGGCACATTAAATCTGATCTGTGAGAGAAGTTCAGAAGAGTTGACGTTATGATTCAGTAGTTTGAATAGAATTATTATTATATTTTGGTTTCTGCTGTTGTCCAGAGACAATATTCTGGACTCATTTCTCAATTGTTCATTCTAACTATTTTGTAGTCAGGATAGACACGATATTTTTTGTAGTACAGACTTTTAAAAATTTAAAATTTGTATAAACGAGGTGTCATTCGATTCGGAATAGCGTGTAGGGCGTTTCGTCACTAGAGACGAAAGTTAACGTTATGAGAATTTCTCTCACTTGTGACGGAAATCATGTTTTCGCTGAAGGTATTCTATTACAAAATGACGTCTTTTTGTAAAGGGTCGTAGAAAAACTTTTTTACATTCATTACGAAACTAATGAGTCCTCACAAGTATTTTAATTCGCTTTAGCAAGAACCAGTCTAATTAATTTCCAAACGTGACATCAATAACATTTTTTTAGTGCGCCATGTCTAGCATAAAATTCTGCAAGTAATTGTTTTTTTTTGTAATCGTGATTTCAACGAAATGAATAAGCATTTGCTCCTAACACCGTAACACAACTGATTAATATTTTAGAATAATTCATAAATAAATCCACTATCGTTAATAAGCTTAATACTTATTAGTATGTTTATTGTGCAATGCATAACCGTAAGATGCATCACTTGATGAATATTAAACGCACACTGTTGTAGGCCAGTGTTGAAATGGTTTTGAAAAAAAACAAAACGTACCTAGCTTAGTTTCATTGATTATTTTAAATATTTTATTTATTTATTACGACATAAACATAAAAATTGACATTTGTTTCTGGAATAATTGAAAACAATTATCTACATACATACATAAAGTCACGCCTTTTTCCGATAGGGGTAGGCAGAGACCACTTCCTTCCACTTGCTACGGTTCGTACACACATCTTTTGCTTCCTCTACTTTCATCAGTGCTCTCATACATGCTCTTCAGTTGTTGGTACTCTTGACCTGGCCTTTCTTCAAAACAATGTTGATCTGATCGAGATCGATGTTCGCCGAGGTCGATCTCTACCGACTTGTCCATTCACACTCGCCTTATAAATTTGTTTCGTCAATCTTCCTTCATCCATTCTTTCTACGTGTCCAAACCATCTAAGCATTTCTTTATCTATCTTTGTAACCACATCTTCTTTTACACCACAGCTTTCTCTTATCTCACTATTCTTTACTTTATCCAACCGAGTCACTCCGGCTATACTTCTCAGACTACTTATCTCCGCAGCATTTTCTTTATATAAAAAAACAGATACACGAATCCATCAAATATTATTTTGAATGGATGTAATTTACAAATGCAGTAAATACTTATTATTTTTATAAATATTTTAAATCCGAATTGGTACTTGGTGTACCTACATCAGATTTTTTTAGGGTGATAGAAAATTACTATATTTAAAAAAAATTATTTTTGAAGATAAATTATTGTCTAAAAAAGGCCACCATTATGTTTACCACATTTCTTTTTCTGAAAATGCCGTTCCTTACTCAACACAAAATTAAACGATAAAACAGTGATAAAACAACCCCAACTGATAAACAAAATTTTATATTTTTCCGTTAAAATTTCAATAACAAAAATCATGCTGCTGAAAAGATAAAGGTCACTTGCACCTCCTTTCCTAATTTTTGGAGGAATTGTTAAAATTCGGAGGGGATAAAAAAGGAGACTAATATTTTTGGGTCAAATAATAACAATTCCAAAACATCAGTGGTATGGGTGCGACCCGAGAGGTCCACACGAATAACTTCACAGTGGAAAGAA